>JANXHW010000006.1:98082473-99332473 GCA_026170595.1 Plestiodon gilberti rubricaudatus
AACGTATGGCAGGCAACATAAAAGGGAATAATAAAAGCTTCTTCAAGTATGTTAGAAGCAGGAAACCTGCCAGAGAAACGGTTGGTCCGCTGGATGGTAAGGGAGAGAAAGGGGTGATAAAAGGGGACTTGGAGACTGCAGAGAAATTAAATGAGTTCTTTGCATCTGTCTTCACGGCAGAAGACCTCGGGCAAATACCACTGCCGGAACGGTCTCCCCTGTCTTGATCTTAAAAGAATTAAGTCAAATAGACTCCCCTGATCTCCATCTTAAAAGAATTAAGATGAGACTCAGACTCCCCTGATCTCCATCTTAAAAGAATTAAGTCAAATAGAGGTTAAAAGAGAAGACATCTCAGACTTAATTGACAAAATAAAGATCAATAAATCACCAGGCCCGGATGGCATCCACCCAAGAGTTCTGAAGGAACTCAAGAATGAAGTTGCTGACCTCTTGACCAAAATATGCAACTTGTCCCTTAAAACGGCCACTGTGCCAGAGGATTGGAGGATAGCTAATGTCACGCCAATCTTTAAAAAAGGAAGGAGGGGGGACCCGGGAAACTACAGGCCGGTCAGCCTAACATCTGTTCCAGGGAAGATGGTGGAAAGTCTCATTAAGGATAAAATCTTAGAATACATAGAAGAACAAGCTCTGCTGAGGGAGAGTCAGCATGGCTTCTGCAAAGGGAAGTCTTGCCTCACAAACCTGTTAGAATTTTTTGAAAAGGTCAACAGGCATGTGGATGCGAGCGAACCCGTGGATATTATATATCTGGATTTTCAGAAGGCGTTTGACACGGTCTCTCATGAAAGGCTCCTGAGAAAACTCCACAGTCAGGGAATAAGAGGGCAGGTCCTCTTGTGGATTAGGAACTGGTTGAAGACCAGGAAACAGCGAGTGGGAGTCAATGGGCAATTTTCACAATGGCGAGAGGTGAAAAGCGGTGTGCCCCAAGGATTGGTCTTGGGACCGGTGATTTTCAACTTATTCATAAATGACCTGGAGTTGGGGATAGGCAGTGAAGTGGCCAAGTTTGCAGATGACACTAAACTTTTCCGGGTGGTGAAGACCAGCAGGGATTGTGAAGAGCTCCAGAAGGATCTCTCCAAACTGGGAGAATGGGCAGCAAAATGGCAGATGCGCTTCAATGTAAGTAAGTGCAAAGTGATGCACATTGGGGCAAGAAACCAAAATTTCACATATACGCTAATGGGTTCTGAGTTGTCTGTAATGGATCAAGAGAGAGATCTTGGGGTGCTGGTGGACAGGTCGATGAAAGTGTCGACCCAGTGTGCGGTGGCTGTGAAGAAGGCCAATTCCATGCTCGGGATCATTAAAAAAGGGATTGAGAATCTCAAAAAGAATATAGTTGAATTGGAAAAAGTTCAGAAAAGAGCGACCAGATTGATTCGTGGGCTGGAGCACCTCCCTTATGAGGAAAGGCTACAGCGTCTGGGGCTTTTCAGCCTAGAAAAAAGGCGCCTGAGGGGGGACATGATTGAGACGTATAAAATTATGCATGGGATGGAGAGAGTGGATAGAGGGAAATTCTTCTCCCTCTCGCACAACACCAGAACCAGGGGACACGCACTAAAATTGAGTGGAGGGAGAGTTAGAACAGACAAAAGAAAATATTTCTTTACCCAGCGTGTAATTAATCTGTGGAACTCCTTGCCACAGGATGCGGTGATGGCATCTGGCCTAGATGCCTTTAAAAGGGGTTTGGACAGATTCATGGAGGAAAAGACCACCACAGGTTACAAGCCATAAGCAACCTCCTGGTTTTAGAAGTGGGTTTTCTCTGTGCCAGGTGCAAGGGAGTGACAACGGGAAACAGGTTATCTTGTTGTCTTGTGCTCCCTGGGGCATCTGGTGGGGCCACTGTGTGATACTTGAAGCTGGACTAGATGGGCTTTTGGCCTGATCCAGCAGGGCTCTTCTTATGTTCTTATGTACCTTGTGACTTCACCAGGCTCCTATCTCCTGAATCTTCTGACCTGGCGCCCCTAGAGAGCAGTCTGTTTTCTGGATCAGGGTAATGGACTACACTCCTCAAATGCTTCACTCTGAACCTATAGAAGCCTAGTAGTGGGTTTAAAATTTGCACCCTTAATTAAGAATTGTTGTTCGTATTAAAAAGTGCCAAAATAGATTCCCCCCCCCCCCCATTCTTCAATCGACTCAGCAAGGCAACTGAACAAAGGCCCAGGTCTTGCCAAATTGATAAACCTTTCATAAGTAGCGTTTGTTTTTCTCAGCACAGGCAAACATCATCGGTCTGGTGCTTATCCCACATGGGTGGGAGCAGCTGTACCTTTTAAACCCCAACATGCTTGGTCTGGGGTTCAGTTGTCACAAGAGGGCAAGCAAGAAAATAAGGGCTTTCCGCAAGTTCCGACCTAATCCCTTTGTTCTTTAATGCAAACGATTGGGAATTTGGTGGAAAAATGCCACATTTCCTCTGGGCTTGTAATGAAATCTGCAGTAGCTGGAGATAAAATATTAAACAGCACACATTCACTAGGACATTAACAATGAATCCACAGGTAATGAATTTTGCTGCAGGCTGTTTTCTTACTGTTGTTTTCCTTTTCCATTCAGATCACGGTTCTTAGTAATTAAGTTTCCCTGTTCAGGATTAACGGCACAAACACAGTGGTCCAGAAGCTTTGGAACACACTCAACTGAGCCAGTAACACAGACCTTGAGGCAACAAGCCTTCTGCTGCAAGCAGGAAAGGAACCTCCAAAACAACAAACACACAGCTGTCTAGACTCACTGACTGCTTCAGTGAGAAAATTTCATTCTGCAGATTCCCTGTACAGATAATCATTCACTTCAAATTAGGGTACTTACTAGCTGCAGACAAAAAAAGGGAGGGATATATTTGGAAATTGGTGACATTCTACAAATCAGTAACTGTTTTGCACCACTCACTGCAAAGCTTGGTGGTGCTCATTTGATACAGGATGAATGTTGAGGACTTGGTGGTTGCACTCTTATATACAGTGAGCTTTGAGCTGCATATGCATGGAAAGTGGAAACAATCATGTATGCTTCAACATATGGAACAACTCAACCTACATCTTGCTACACCATTGGAGATGTGGAATTATCCATACTAAACAGTAAATTCCTATAGTAACTGACCATATTGAAGTGAAAAGCAGAAATATCACCATGCCAACAAAAGTTCATATAGTCAGGGCCATGGTGTTCCCAATAGCAATGTATGGTTGTGAGAGTTGGACCATAAGGAAGGCTGAGCACCAAAGAATAGATGCTTTTGAACTGTGGTGCTGGAGAAGACTCCTGAGAGTCCCTTGGACTGCTAGGAGATCAAATCAGTCAATCCTAAAGGAAATCAACCCTGACTGTTCCCTGGAAGGACAGGTACTGAGGCTGAAGCTCAAATATTTTGGCCACCTAATGCGAAGAGAGGACTCTCTGGAGAAGACTCTGATGCTGGGAAAGATTGAAGGCAAAAGGAGAAGGGGAAGGCAAAGGATGAGATGGTTGGACAGCATCACCGATGCAACGAACATGAAAATGAGCGAACTCAGGAAGATAGTGGAGGACAGGAAGGCCTGGCGGGATGTGGTTCATGGGATCACGAAGGGTCGGACACGACTTAACGACTGAACAACTACTAATGTGTATATTTGATTCCCACATCTCCTTACTCTGCCATCTTCTGAAATCTACCCTAGTTTGTGTCTGCTTGCTTGACTATCTTATATTCCAAAATCTGCATCAGCTACTCGCATGGATCTCTTGCTGGACTAGGGCTGCAATCCTATGTACACTTACCTGGGAGTAAGCTGCATTGAACATAGTGGGACTTCCTTCTGAGTAAACATGTATATATAATAGGCTTGCCTTAATGGAACTTGCTACCTACCAGCACCTTTCTCTATTTTAAAATGGCTTCCAGGAGTGGACTTCTGAACTAAAAAATTATGTCATATGACAATGAAATCTATGCTTATTTATTTATATATTTATTTGTTCACATTTTTATACCACCCTTCCTCCAAGGAGCTCAGAGTGGTGTATATATTTCCTCCCCTCCTTTTGTCCTCACAACAACCCTGTGAGGTAGGTGGGGCTGAGAGATAGTGACTTATATAGGTTTCCCATTTGAGGAAGATGAACATGGCACCTCTCTCTGTACGTGTGTGTGTGTGTGTGTGTGTGTGTGTGTGTGTGTGTGTGTGTGTGTGTGTGTGGGTGGGTGGGTGGGTGGGTGGGTGTGTGGGTGTGTGTACACACCAGTATATTATGTGAGCACATCTATCTAAATGATTTTGTGGTCCAAAAGATTGAGACCCAGTGGTCTATCATTCTGCAAGAGTGTATATATGTATCTATGTTTCTGGCTGCCACTGGAGATAGTCACTACCCCTTAAATTTTCTTCCAGGCCCACAGGTATACACATATAACTCCTGTTGCGTATATACACCTGTAGGCAGAAATGGTTTAATAGGAGGATTTTGAAAACCTATCAAGAGGCAGCGCTTGCATTCTGCCATTTGTGTGACATCTCATTGCCAGACTTACGTTTCTTGGTGCCACATCAAATCTTCACTCTTCTCATCTCAAGATGGTACTTCTAATTGTCTATCTTCAAGTATGTGAAGGACAAGTTCTCACATTTCATGTGTGTGGTTCGGCTACAATCTGCAAGTATACTGTACTTACTTCTCCAATATGAATGAGAAATTGCATCACATGTTTCAAATGTTAGGCATACACTTGTTACATTTTCAGGCTTTCTTAAAGTTACCAGGATGTCCTGGACGTTCTATTTTTTTTTTTTTTGCTTTCTGTGCATTGTGAAATTAATTTTGACCCCCCTGTGGACCAAGCATCTTTATAGACATGATAATATGTACTTACCGTGTGTGTGTGTGTGTGTGTGTGTGTGTGTGTGTGTGTGTGTGTCCCCGTTTGAAGACCTATCTAGTTGGTGCATGACACCTGTCTAATCTGCTTATGTAGCTTGGCTCAACCAGGTGAGATAGATTTGACAGTTCCTGTTGGGTGGATTAGAATGTCTGACATCAGGTCACTCTCTAAATTGAAAGTCTCTGCTAATACAGACAAGTACAGGGCAACAGAAAGCCCAGTAATCCCATGCCCCAGGCTGATGAAGGCTGAGCTAGTACCTCAGCTGCTTGTTTAACTCCTTCAGGCCCTCGGAAACCATCAGAAAAACCATTTTTGCTGCATTTTGCTGATACAAGCTGAACTCATAGAAGAATGACTATTGTGTGGTTTTGCCTGATTACAGCTAGTTCAAGAATGGGATTTTCATCCCTTGGGAAATTTCAACCTTTCCATATTAGTATTCATTTTAAAGGGACTGTTGAAAGTGCAAAATGTAAAACCATGCTAAAAGAAGACGTCCGCAATGAATCCATTTGGAAATGTGAATTGGGAACACTAGTTTTAGTTTTAATTTCCCAGTGTTGGCATTTGTCTGCAAAATGTTACAAATTATATTTTCTATATTAAAAGCCAAATTCAGCTATCTCTAGAAACATACCTCATGCCGTTATTTTTCCAAGCTACAAGTATATAGTCAGTCATGCTTCTCTTTGGTAATCTATTATTCTATTTCTCAAGCCCCATGCCCATTCTGATCTGACTGTAGCCAAAACAGTACCACCCATCAAGAAAATGGAGGTTTCTGGGTCCTCATCAAACTCCAGAGGTTCAGTCTGGGATCTTTACAAAATATCTAGGGAGCAAAAAAAGTTTTTAAAAGCTTAACTTCTTGGGGAAGTTTAAGGTGTCATAGACTCTTCCTGCTGAGGACCTGGGTTGGGTGTCAAGAGAGGTAAAGAACTTTCAGTTTCAACTGCTCAAGCAAGATTCTGAAGTGTAGTTTAAGCCTCTATGTACGAAAAAGAGTTGGGGTACAAATTAGAAAAAGAGAGAAAGAAAAAAGAAACCTGAGCTGGGATTTTGAACCAGAAAGAAACAGAGATAAAGGTATTGTTGGCTGTTTCATGCTGAAAACCTCCAGCCAACCACTACAGCCTAACAGTTTGTTTCTTTCATGGCATGCTTTATCTGTATTAAGCGCCTTTGGGTTCAATGACACTTACTCCCAGGAAGATGTGCATACCTAGACACCCCCCTATATAATTGCAGACCTCAGCACATCTGTGAGGACACCACAAAGTTTAGCTTGAGAAGAATCTTAGTGCCAATTTCCCCTGGATGTCTTCAGAATCTCTTACCTGACTTACAATTCTCTTTCATAGCGATGGTCGGAATTGGGGGCAAGTAGGCAAACAGAGATGGGTGCCCCCCATCAAGCAGCAATCGCTCCAGTTGACCTCATGAATGGGCCAGCCCTGCATGGCACCTTGGAGGACTAAATTACACAACCCAACACACATTTTGGTGCCTTAAAAGTTAGACCTATTCTTGGGTATATTTGGGGCGCTGATTCCAAAAATGGCATCAGTCCTGCCCTATCGGCTCCAGTTTTGGAGATACGGCATAGCCACCTTATATGCTGATTCAAGCAGCTTCCTCGTGAGGAAGCAGATAACATGGCTTCCTCATGAGGAAGCTGCTTGAATCAGCATATAAGGTGGCTATGCTGTATCTCCAAAATTAGAGCTGATAGGGCAAAACTGATGAAATACTGTATACCCAAGAATAGGTCTAACTTCCAAAGCACCAGAAAAATCTTTTTCTTTTTGGGGGGCTGTGTTTTTGTTGTATGAGTTTTCATATTCCGTTCAAACCATAGCAGTGGTTGCCAAGCGTTGATGTCTTAGACTTGGTGGAAGCCAATTCCTCCTGTACCGAAGTTAGTCTCACTCTGCATGGTTTTGTAGGGATCTGCTGCATGTATTTGCTTTATGGATCTGCCCAACCCAGGAATTTCCTCACAGCCTACCCAGGGCCAAACTACATATTACATCAAATTTGGCATTGGCCTTGATGTGCTCAGTTAGCAAGTTACTTATGTGGGGGTAATATAGATTGAGGGAGAGGAGGCTTTAAGCCTTTACCCTTGCCATGGACCCAGTCTCTATCCAAAAGGTAGGCTTAAGGGGGCAAAGATGAGGGAGCTGGACAGCTACCTTCTCTTGATTCCCTACAGGAGAATAAAACAGACCCTTCTTACATTCTGAGCCTCCTCATGCCACTCCAGCCAGTACAGAGGCGTCATCGGGGAGGGGGAGTTGGGGCGGTGGGTCCCCGGGCGGCAGGATCAGGCGTGGGGTGTCACGGCGGACTCAGGAATCGTCCCATTCGTCGGGGCGAGCGAGGAGCGTTGGTGGCGTGTTTGCCCCCCCCCCGCCTGCCCTGCGCCTCGGTATGGTGCATGATGGCTGCAGCCGTTACGTCGCTTCTGGTGCGGGGGGGGGGCAGTCGTGGAATCGCCACTGAGCCAGTATCAGTTTTACAGAGCAAGCCGTTGCATGTTTACTCAGAAGTAAGTTCCATTGATGTTGATATTTACTCCTAGGTAAGGGCATGTATTGCAGTCCTAGTATAGTATATGGCTATATTTTATAGAAATAAAAACTACTACAATTTACATTTAAAATCCTCCGTCTGCAGGGGTAGGTATCACTGCAAATCTGAACCTATTTAGCTCTACTTAATCCCCCTACAAATCCCATATCCCCTCCATGCACAAAGCGGCATCTAATACTTTCTGTATTGTTGCATATTCTGCCTTACTGAATAGTGGGCAAGGAAGCCCTGAACGGCTTATTTCAGCAACAGTTTCAAGAGCATCAGTTTCAGGAAATCTAATTTATCTATTCATTCGCTGAAAATGAGATTTGAACACAGCCTCTTCTGCATTAGCCCAAAATTTCACACCTTGAATTTTGCTCTCTTTGGGGAATAAGTGGCTCAGAATGTTACATTAGTGACAGATGGCACTATTATTTTTCTAGCTATGAACACATAAATAGTTTGAATCTCTAGGCTTCACACTGCACATGGAGTGGTGTGTACGACTGTGAAAACCCTGGAGGAGAAGGAAGTGGGTAGCAAGTGTGACTGAATATCATCCTTGGTTCACATGGAGAAATAAATTCATGAACATTGATGCCTCCATCCTGTTGTTGACATGTTTTGACTAAAATATAAAGTACCGTGTCTTAGATCCCATTGGATAATCAAGTTTAGCCAAATGCTTCCAGATTTCACTTCGAAATAAATTCATGCTTTTAATCGGCATCTCTAAATAAGACAAGGGTGGCCAACCTTTCAACATGAATGCTTCTGGACCTTTAATGGTTGTATAAGTGAGGGCATTTCAGCAGGTGCAGCTGATTTAGCAGCACCATCAGCAATTGCAGCTGCCAAGATTCTGTCTTCTACACAACTCTTAAGAATGGTCCTAATGGTGGAAGGTTGGCCACCACTGAAATAAGAGCTGATTCACATCATCATTATTATCATTATGTGTAGCCTTACCAGCGTCCCGGAATTGATGCTGGCTTCGGCCTAGAGCGGACCCGAGCCGCTCCCAAGGGTGCACCACGGCTGCCCAATGGGCAGCCGCGGAACGTCCAGTCAACGACGCGAGAGAAGCCGGAACCCCGTTGGGCAGCCGCGGTGCACCCTTGGGAGTGGCTCGGATCCGCTCTAGGCCGAAGCCAGCATTGATTCCGTCACTGGTAAGCCTAATTATGTGTATCTGAGTTCCCTTTCTGTCCAGCCATCATAACTTCTAGCTTTATGGAAAGCAGAGTGCCTTGATTATTCTGGGAGAGATTGCTTTTTCCTAGGAGGCAAAGCAGCCGCTCCCCAATAAGTAATGCTCTTATTGCTTACTCTGGTATATCCAGGATAATGGTGGGATGGTGTGTGCAACAACAGTGAGGTAATTTCTTTACCTCCTCCTCAGCATAGAGCAAGGCAGTTTGTGGTGTTGAAAATGTTTGCATGGAAAGTGATACACATCTTTAGAGCATAAGTCCTGAGAGACTGCTATTGTCTTTCCTACTTAACAGACCATGAGACCATATCCGTCGCTCAAAGTCACTTTTCTGTAGCTGAAATGTCATGCCAGTGGACTATTTTTAATACTGCTGTTTAAACTTTTAAAGCTATTATAGTTTGTATTGTTTTTTGTTAGTCATCTTGGACTATCCTTTGATATAAATGCTGATAATCAAGAAATGAAGTCAGCACGTTGTTCCTTGTCCCTATTATTCATTCTCAAAGTGATTCACTTCTACCAGCCCTGTGTCCATGATTCATGGACAGTGCAAGTTTTGAAGCATCATCAGCTTCAAAACAGGGAGACTTTAGTTAAAACCTGATGCATTCTTACCGTAATTGGTGGCAGCAAATCCAACCCCATAATCTCTTTTTCCCTCTTTTTTTTTGTAGGCATAGGCAGTTTCCTTCTCCAAAACCTGTACCCTGTAGTGAGAAGTATTGCTTGTTCACTCACAATTGGCTTCAGATAATAGTGTACTTCAAAGTGAATTCTTTATTCACCTGAGTGTTTAATGATGTCAATGAGCTCTCATTATCACATTTAATTGAATAATTCAACACGGTAATATGCCAGCACACAGACACTGTAGGGCTGAATTTGTCAATGCGTCTTTCTATGGTAGTAGTTATGGCAACAATCTCTAATGCACAGAGCTCTTGCAGGACAGATATTCTCTATGCATGCAACAGGGTACATACAAAAGCCGTCAGCAAGACACAGATACAATATATGCAACCGTGGGGTTCACTGGATCATGGCTTTTTTTAAAAGCCCAGGCTCCTTGGTGATAATAGATCTTGAGGGCAAGCCCTACTCTTTTGTAGACACAAGGGGACATTTTTTTGAAGTGTTTGACCTTCAAGGCACTCTAATTGAGGAGTACCACTCACAGCTTGTTCTATACCCTTTTCATACCATCTCCAACTGTGATCATACGTACTGTCGTCAGCTAAACCAGGTCAGGTGAACTCTTGTAGTGCAGATCACCAGGGAACACAAAGAGGTACTGGCAGGGGTGCAGAGAGCACTTTTACCTCTGAATGTGCAGTGAACTCATGCAAGGAATTTCCAAAGTGACTGCGCTCTCTTTATATGCAATCCCTTCCTCTTATTCTGTCTATGATCTTCATCCACTTCAGTCCTTCACCCACTACATGAACTGGAACAATTCGTAGGTGGCAGTCGTATGCACACTTCCCTAGGAGTAAGTCCCATTGAATATAATAGGAACTACTTCTGAGTAGACATGCATAGGATTGCGCTGTGAGTCACTCCAAAGTCAGGCTTGAGACAGGAGAGTGAACAGCAGGATAGAGACTTGGCCAAATTCTGTCATCTATCTTATTTTCCCATTTTAATGCCATATCTATCTCAGTGTGTCTAAACCCACCCCTTTCTGAACCTGACATCCTTCAGTATAACGAATGATATCTTGAAATCCTAATCCATTTTGCTATTAATGTAGATTTATAGTATCAATCTCTGTCTACTTGTTAGCTGGGCTGTCAACTGATTAAATCATTTTTAGATGACAAATGATTTGCCTTTTCACCAATTAATCAATCATTTGAATTTAAATTTAAATGCATCTAAATAAAGGCATGGCTCCAGTAACAGACAGAGACCAAGGTTCCAAAATCATAACATGTGGAGGTGGTTCCATTTCATAATCCCACTATGTTCCATGACATCTTATGTGGAACCTACTTTAAGACATTGCAAGCTAGCTTTTGACTTATGACCTAGGTAGACCTCCTGGATCTTCTTCCAGTGACCATCATAAACCTCTCTTCTAATATGAGTAGGTTCATAACGTAAGATGTTAGGTTCCATGTAAGATGTCCCCATGACTCTTGTATCTGTGTTCTTTCTGGGTTTTAATTAGCATCCACTGTAATGCATTTGAAAAGATTTTGTTGGGGGGGCATCTTTAAATCTAGAACCACTAACAATGCATCTACAGTATGTCAGAACTGACCAGGGGTGAGCAAACGCCAGATTTACATGGCCTACTTTTCTCTTTACTAGATTCCTGTAGACCAGGGGTTCCCAACCTGTGGTACTGGTATCACCGGTGGTACAGTACTTCAGCCAACTGCTGGTGGTACTTGGACCACTGGAACCCCACTCTGACACAGCGCTTTTGGTGGTGTGTTTTTGCTCCCAGGAAGCTCCTGCCTTTGGCTGAGCCTCTCAGGAACGCTGAGAAGGGCCCTCCCACCTGCCCAGAGCCTCCTCCCTGCACTTTCTGGCCTCTGAAAACCCAGAAACAACTGGTGATGATGATGTCATCACCAGTCACTTCTGGTGGTACTCAGAAGGAGAGTGGCGCCGGAGGTGGTACTCGGCTGGGAAGGGATTGGGAACCCCTGCTGTAGACCACAGTCACCACCCTCCACTATTCTCCTTAGATGTGTGCATAAGGAATTTATTTCACCTTCTTCCTGCTAGGCATGCCCAGTGCTTAAGAGGCATAGCAGAAGTGGCAGAGGCATGGATCCCTTTATCTCGGGGCCACACACATTACCGTACTTTAAGAGCTTGCAAGCTCTTGGATCTTCTTCCAGTGACTATCGTCGTCATAAACCTCTCTTCTAATATAAGAGTCATGGGGACTTCTCAGTCCACCCCTGCTAGCTAATGATTAATGGAATCACATCCCATAATATGAGCACAAACCACACACCACCAACAAAGGTTTTGTCATACCTACTGTGCAAAATATATTGAACAGGGCAGGCACCTCAAAGAGGGAAATATTTTCCATCTCCCCAGTGTGGAACTCTGTGATGAAATACTGAAAGCAAATACTGTTTCCCTTAAGATCATCTGTCACCTGTTACAGATCTTTTAATGGCCAAGTGTGTTTGCTTTCTATCTGGTAGAGTCACCTAGCCATTAATCACATCAAAGAGGAACCCAAACAGTAGCTGCAATTATCAATTAAAAGGTTCACAGGGAGCCTTGACTGTTTTTACAATGTTTCCTATGATATCTTTTTCTCAGCCCAATCCTATCACCTGCCATGCTACAGCATGCAGCTGTGCCAATGGAGAACATACTGCATACTGTGGTATGTGTGTAAGAGAGTGAGTGACCAGAAGGCCAACAAGAGGTAAGTAAAAAATTACCCCTTGGTAGGCCTTCTGACCACCTACAGGTAGGTGGTATAGGTCTGGGGAGAGGAAGGGGGAGGTGGCTATGTAGCTATACAACAGCGGTGGGGAACCTCAAGCAAATTTCTAATATTTAAAACGGCCTTCGCCAGGGAAAAGGTTCCCCGCCCCTGCTATATACTATGTAGCTGGTATAGGTTTGAGGAGGGGAAGGGGAGGGGCAGGTTGGAAGGGGGAGGGGCAGGTTGGAAAATTGGGGATAGGATCCAGCGTGTGCTTTTGCTGCTGAGATCCAACTCCTCCAGCCTGCTCATCACCCCCTGCCCATTCCCCCCACTCCCCCACCCTGAAGCTCCCCTGAACCACCCACGGTGACGACCTATCTATGGTCAGGCCCCACCACCACCTTACCTGGGCCAGTGCAGGTCAAGCAGCCTCTGCAGTGGCGGGTGCATGGAGCCACTCACCTGTCATATCGGTGGTTCCAAGGCTCCCGACAATGACGTGCCATTTGTGGTGCTACTGCACCATTTGCAAACAGTAGAATGAAAGTTCCACTATTGTAAATGAAAACTGAAGGATAGGATTGGGCCATCTGACAGTTAAAGTAGCTGGGCCATTATTAATTGATGCAGACCAACTTTTCTCAGAAAGCCAATGAAACCATGCTAATAATCTATACAAAACAGAACAAGGGTTCTCAATCCCTTTCCGGCCGTGTATGTCCTCCGGGCGCCACTCTCTTGCTGTGTACCACCGGAAGTGACAGGCAATGACATCATCGCCAGTTACTCCCAGGTTTTCGGAGGCCAGAAAATGCAGTTAGGAGGCTCTAGGCGGGTGTGAGGGCCCTTCTCAGTGTTCCCGAGAGACTCGGCCAAAGGCAGGAGCCTCTTGGGAGTGAAAACGCATCAGCAAAAGTGCCACATCAGAGCGGAGTTCCGGTAGGCCACTAGTCCAAGTACCACCAGCTGTTGGTCGAAGTACCACCACTGATTGAGAACCCCTGAAATAGAGGATTGGATACCTTGGCTTTGCTGTGGGCGAGGGAAAGGGACACAGTCACTGCCAGGTCTGGCTGAAGAGGAAGTGGTGCCTGAAGACTGTGGTGTCTCTGCTGTCTTCCATCGCTGCCACCGCTCCTGTATGGGGCTGCTCACACCCTTAGCTACTTCTTCCACTTCAGTTTAGAAGTAGAGGAGCAGAGCCAAGGGCAACGACAATGAGGAGATAATAAAGTGGGAGAAGAGGGACACAGGAAAAGAATGAGGAAAGAACAGGGCCGCTGAGAGCTGGCATTGGGGCCCCCTTCCAATGCCATGTGCTCTAGACATGCAGGAAACTAGAAGAAAGGGTGGAGCTTACTATTGGGGCCAAGGGTGACCTACTACTACTGGGGCCTAGTAGTCCTGGTCTGAAGGTGTAAGTTTCACTTTCCCATGTTTGAATTGTACTAATACATGTTGCTTATATTATATACCATGGAGAAGATCTGAGCTGCATTTCCACTACAGCTTCTTTAATCCACTTTCAATGTACTTCTATTCCCCCAATGCATTCTGTGTGGACTGTAGTTTGTTAAGGAATCTGAGAGCTGTTAGAGCTACCCTTCTTAACAAATTACAATCTCCAGATTGCACTGGGGTAATAGAAGTACATTGAAAGTGGATTAAAAAGCTGTAGTGGAAACATAGTCCTGGATAGGCTGAGATTAAGTTACCCACATTTATTTTATAATACAGTAAATTTGTTTTGTACTGTATAGTTTGTTTTGTCATGGCCCGGACCCCAGGGATTCCCCCCCCCTCCTCAGGCCTGGGAAAGAATGGTGAAGAGAGTTACCAGTCATAGTTTGCCTACCGGCACAGAGAATACATGTAGGATGGGTGGTAAGCATGGTGGGAACAAGTTCTGAACACACAGCCTTGCAGATTGGGAGTTGAGAACAATTTGGGGGTATGTGGCCCATTTTTATACAGTTTTTGGCTGGGGGCTCACATGACTGATTGCCTTCTTCTGCTACAAAAACAATGCCTGTACCTAGAAAATTATCATGTCAAAGAATATCACATAACCTGCAGATACTGTCCTAAAATAGATTTACACAAAAGATTTTTTTTTGCTGTTTGCGGGAACTAGCTTGTGTTTTCTTATCCTCTATACTTACATAATTAGCTTTTCCTCTGTGTTCTCTGAATTAGAAGATCTGAAGCCAATGTTGGTTTATACTAGGGAGAGCTGGAAAAATGCGAGAAGGAATCAGCTCTGCTAAAAAATTTTTACCTGACACCTTCTTTCAGATGGATAAAAAAATGTGAGTGATCTCCCCTGAATATATTTTAATGGTCTGCTAATATGGAAAGGAAAATAGCTTAGCTGGAGACTTGCTCGACATGTGTGAGACTGTAAGGTGTACTTCTTCTTTTTTAATATAGCTTCTCACGATAATCCAAGAATAATCTTTCTTCTTAATAATAGTCTTCCTTGATTTAAAGACAATAAAGGATATAGCTTCACAGTGCAAGAGGTTATTTCCAATCTGTCTCTTCACAGCATTCAGTGATATTTTAGAGGGTGAAGGTGATCCAGTAAGTGTGCTAACGATCCTTCCTGAGTTTGATAATGAAAAGAACTGACTGGCAAGCGGATGCAAACGATGGGTGTTTCTTGAAAGGCTTCCTAAACCTTCTCCAAAGTATCAACTTGAATTTCTTCTCTAGAACTGCTAATAGCACTGGGGAGTTTCTCTTTGTGTTGTGGATGAGTTTAGAGTAGTGGTGCACACAACTCTGCATACTTGGAAGTTTCTCATGCTTGCACTGCCTCATGTCTATTGACCTAAATGTCAGGTTAGTCATTCACATAAAACACCTCGCTGCTGCATTACTGCAGTGCCATAGTGCCATAGTGGATGCCATAGTGGCCATCCCTGACCTAACTGTGATTCTGATTCACAGATGGCAGCCCAATGCAAATTGTATGCTGGGGGAGTAGTGCCAGTGTAGGTCACTGACTAGTTTCAAAGGCAGCAGCAGAGGACCTTAGTCACATTTGAATCCACTAGAAAACATTGCAGACCAAATCACAGGTTGAAAAAGCATGTTTATAATTGTAATCAGACCTGCATAAGGTCAGTACCACCCAATGTAATGCACAGACCAATATGCATTAGATGACTACTTTGGTGGTCATTATGCATTAGATGACTACATCTGGTGGTCATTCAAAAAGTACCTGCATAAGGACATAAGTAGAACCTTGCTGGATCAGAACAAAGACCTGTCTAGTAGCATCCTACTAGCATCCTGTTTCCCACAGTGATCAACCAGGTACCTCCAGAAATCCACAAACAGGGCATGAAGATAATAGCCCTATCCCACGGTTTCACCCTAACAAGTCATATTCAAAGGTAGCACATAGACATCATCATCACCAGGAGCCATTGATAGAGTTAGCCTCCATATAAATCACCTTTTGAAGCCACCTGAGCTATTTGGTGATCACATCTTTACATGGTACTGTATGTGAAGAAGGCATTCCTTTTTATCTTTCATGAATCTTTTGCCAATTAGTTTAATTGAATGAGCTGGTTCTAGTATTCTGAGAATGGGAGAAAAACTCTTCTTTACTATCTCCCCAGGTGCTCTGGAATCAGGCTATTGGCTTAATCAGCTCATGTCTGCATGAAAGTCACAGACTTGGATGCAGAAGTCCTTCTGAGTTCCAGATGTGCAGAGTCTAGTTATGACAAGAAGCGAAGGAAAACCAAGCAACCTATGCACACTCAGCAGCTCTCCTCATTATCCTGTTTCCTCAGGAACAGAAATTTCATTGAAAATATGTCCCATAGTTAAATCCTTATGAACTTAGCTCAACGTAATCCCTGTCTTTACACACAGGCAACCACTGAACTCTATTTTCAAGGCTTTGTATTAAGACAAATTTCTGAAAATGTAGACGGAGTGGCATCCTGGAAGTTGGTTAGGGTTGAATCATGTGGTTGAGTCCATAAGGCTGCAATGCTACATGGGAGGTACATTCTGTTTCAGTATTGCTGAATTTATTAGGAAATAAATTCTCTTCTCTTAAGTACTGTAAAACCTGTTTTTTTAAAGACAGGTTTTACAGTGCTCAGGTGTTCTCTCTCCTTCCAGGCCAGAGGAAGTGAACATTGCTCTTAAATTGTTTTACCCAGGAAACATAATAACACAACAACTCTGCATCTAGTAGCACTTATCAAATCCCACTGAACTAATTGAGCCTTACTTCTGAGTAAATATGCACAGTTAGTATCATATTGCCAGCGCAATCCTGTGAAATCCTTGCACTGGTATAACAGTAGATGCGCCAGTGTCACTTCTCTGATGGGGTTCACCACCAAAAAAGAAGCACGAGGCATACACTAGTGATAGCCTCTGGGAGGGATGCTATGCTGGGGTGAAGAGGGAGAGTTGCTTTCCCCCTGCTAAATATAAGAGAGTCACCACTTTCAAAGGTGCCTTTTTGCCTAGCTAGCAGTGGCTAATACTGTTTACACTGACTGAATACGGCCATACTAAATTCAGTTCTGCATTTCATCTCAACAAAGGGTCCTAAAGAAGCCTGCAGAAGCAGGTAACAATAACGCTAGTCTTTGCCCAAAGACCACAATCATCATAATTACAGTCAGACAAATCACCACGTTGAAAGAAAAATCACATATTTTTCGAATGCTCATGGTAAACTTTCCCACTGTAAATTAGAGTCAATCTTAAATGTGTGGAAAACTTCTGTAATTTGGACCACAGCTGCAAAGAAAAGACTCAAAAGCCGCAACTTTGCTTTCATCACAGTATTTTCTTAAGTCTTTGTTGCTTTATTGAAAGAATGTTGGGCAGTGACAACATTCTGTCTTACAACAGCTCTATTATTCAGTTGTGGGGGAAATCCAAGAAGGAAGAAAAAATCAAATGAATGGGATGATTACCTTTAATTACCACTTGCTAGCTCTACTACGTAAAATAAATATTTCTTTTTTTAAAATGAATGCTTTTGAAAAATACATCAAGCACATCCCTGTGATTTGTCCTGCCAATGGATTCCAATATTAATCTTAGCACAGCAGCACTGCTGAGAACAGAGGTCTCTCCAGAATTTCAATAGCTGTCCCTTGCTGGATCTGAATTATGAGTCTGGCATGAAAAAGCCAGAGATACGGCATCTGTTGTCTTTTGCTTAACAATAGTAGTAAGAGCTCATTCAGCTTTTGAGACTGGCTGTTTTCCATTAAAGTAATGAATAGGGTTTTCTTCCTTTCTTTTCTCTTATAAATACATAAGAAAGGCATGACAATGATTTACTAAAATATTAGCAGATTATTTCCCCCATGATTTTGGCACTTCTAAGACAATCCTTTATTTTGCTAGCAAATTCAAGTAAGGAAAATACATTCTTTGTAGTGAAAGTATGCAAATGTTGCAAATTAATTACATGCTGCCCATATCCAATTATACAGATTGGCTGAAATATGGAGGAGGGAAAAAAATCCCCATTTATTAAGAGTATTTTATTGATTACTCTTTTTAAGGATCATTAAAAAGATTCTAGGAATGATGTTATCCCTGGCCTCTTTCACACATAGATGAATGCAAAATGTGATGTATAGTCTCACTACAACAGTTTGCAGTCTCAGAGTGCAACATCTCAGGTTCCCTAAACGCTAACAGTAATAATGCACAATAAATGTAAAAGATATAATGCTTTCAACTTTGCCAATTTATCACAGAGGGAGGCTGGTAGCAAGGTATCTCAGAGGGAGGCAACGATGGAGTATATGGCTTGAGGGACACTTTTGGCCCAATCCTATTCTTTGGCTCTGTTGCTGGAACTAGTGTTCTGGTGGCGGAGCGTGCTTTCTGGTGTCACAAATGCCATTATAGCATATGTAACTGTAGCTGTTATGTAGCATGTGTAGCTGGACCCCCGAAGACACCAAGAAGCACCCCGTTGGCAGCGATGAGAAGCCCCGCTAACGTCGGGAAGTTGGTGGAGTGGGCGGAACAGGGCAGGGGGTGGACAGAACAGGGCAGATTGGGGGGGGGATGGGTGTGTTGGAGGTGGGAGGGGGTGTATCCAGACACGAGCAAATTGCGCTGGATGTTATCCCCTCAGGAGCCTCCTGGCACCCCCCCCCTTGTCTCTTGACTCTTTGGACTTGTGCCAGCTATAGATGCAGGTCTGAGAAGACCTGTTAGCGATCGAGGGGCTTATGGCCCCTCTCAAGCCTCCCAATTTCCCCCCCATGATAGCAAGCAGTGCAGCCTGTTTTGGCATGGCTCATGCTATGGCGGGGAAAAGGATAAGATTGGGCTGATAGCTTGACTTGCTGTGAGGCTAGTTTTCTCCATTCATCCATTCAAAGGGATTGAGAATAAAACGGCCAAAGGGATTGAGAATAAAACGGCCAATATCATTCTGCCTTTGTACAAATCGATGGTAAGGCCGCATCTGGAGTATTGTGTCCAGTTCTGGTCACCACACCTCAAAAAGGATATAGCTGAATTGGAAAAGGTGCAGAAAAGAGCGACCAGAATGATTCGTGGGCTGGAGCACCTCCCTTATGAGGAAAGGCTACAGCGTCTGGGGCTTTTCAGCCTAGAAAAAAGGCGCCTGAGGGGGGACATGATTGAGACTTATAAAATTATGCATTAAATACATTATGTATTATTAAATACATGCTAGGATCCATCAACATTTCATGGATAAGAACATAAGAAGAGCCCTGCTGGATCAGGCCAAAAGCCCATCTAGTCCAGCTTCCTGTGTCACACAGTGGCCCCACCAGATGCCTCAGGGAGCACACAGCCAACAAGATAACCTGTTTCCTGTTGTCACTCCCTTGCACCTGGCACAGAGAAAACCTACTTCCAAAGCCAGGAGGTTGCTTATGGCTTGTAACCTGTGATGGTCTTTTCCTCCATGAATCTGTCCAAACCCCTTTTAAAGGCATCTAGGCCAGGTGCCATCACCACATCCTGTGGCAAGGAGTTCCACAGATGAATTACACGCTGGGTGAAGAAATATTTTATTTTGTCCGTTCTAACTCTCCCTTCACTCAATTTTACTGCATGTCCCCTGGTTCTGGTGTTGTGCGAGAGGGAGAAGAATTTCCCTCAATCCACTCTCTCCATCCTATGCATAATTTTATACGTCTCAATCATGTCCCCCCTCAAGCACCTTTTTTCTAGACTGAAAAGCCCTAAACGCTGTAATAGTCTACAGTCGTCGCTGTAGTCTTTGCCCAGCTTCGGCTAGTGCGCCAGCTGCGACCGTACTTGGATCGCGCCGACCTGACCATGGTGATCCATGCCACAGTGACATCACGACTAGATTATTGTAATGCACTCTACGTGGGGCTGCCCTTGAAGACGGTTCGGAAACTGCAATTAGTGCAGAATGTGGCGGCCTGTGTGGTCACTGGAGGTAGGCGGTTCGACTCTGTCGGGCTGCTCCTCCGACAGCTGCACTGGCTGCCGATTCGTTTCCGGGCCCAATTCAAAGTGCTGGTTTTGACCTTTAAAGCCCTATACGGCTTGGGGCCAGGATATTTGAGAGACCGCCTACTTCTATATAGTCTGGCTCGTCTCCTTAGATCATCACATAAGGCCCTTTTGCGGGTACCGTTGCCCAGGGAGGTGCAAGGGGCGGCGGCCAGAAACAGGGCCTTCTCAGTAGTGGCACCAACCTTATGGAATTCCCTCCCCTTTGACTTACGAACTGCTCCCTCCTTGGACACTTTACGGCAGCGGTGGGGAACCTCCGGCCCCAGGGCCGGATCAGGCCCCCGAGGCCATCCGGTCCGGCCCCTGGAAACATTGCCGGGAGGCCGCCCAACTGGCCCCTGGAGGCTCCGCCGGGTCCGCGCGTCACCTCCGGAGGCCGGGAGAGGGCCTTTGCATGTCCTCCCCGGCCGCCGCCTCGACCCCTTCTCACCAGGCCGTTGGCCATTTCGCACATGCGTACCACGCCGATGAGGGCAAGCTCTTGCCCTCTTGCCCTCATCGGCATGGTACGCCGGAGGTGACACGTGGACCCGGCAGCGGCTTCGGACGGTGAGCGCGGAGCCTCCGGAGGCCGATGGGGGCGGGGGCAAAAATTAATTAAATAAATAAAAATGACGCCCGGCCTTATGGCCGGCCCTCAAGCAAATTTCTAATATTTAAAACGGCCCTCGCCAGGGAAAAGGTTCCCCGCCTCTGCTTTACGGCGAGGCTTAAAACCTTCTTGTTCAAAGAAGCCTTCTCAGTCCTTGCCTTTTTTAACATTCTGCTGGTACAGGCTACTGTTTTTATGATCTGTTTTAATTGTAATAATTTTTAAAATCAATTTTTATATGTTATTTTTATTAGTTTTTGTTAACTGTTTTTTGTTGTTTTGAAACGAACTTTTTATGTATGTATTTTTTTGGTATTGTATTTTTCTCTATTGTAAGCCGCCTTGGGTCCCTTCGGGGAGAAAGGTGGGATAGAAATATTGCAAAACAAACAAACAAATAAATAAATAAATAGTCTTTCTTCATAAGGGCGGTGCTCCAGCCCACAAATCATTTTGGTCACTCTTTTCTGCATCTTTTCCAATTCAACTATATCCTTTTTGAGGTGTGGTGACCAGAACTTGATGCAAAATGTCCCTTCCCAATTTAATGTGCATAATACCAGTAATAATAATAATAATAATAATAATAATAATAATAATAATAATAATAAATGAATTTAAATGTTCAGGTCAGGAAGTTAACATCTAGGTGTGCTTTAGTGGACAGTTGTGTTTTGCTGAAATTCTTATTCTGAATAAGAACTTTCATACACAATTGAATACCTCTTTTGAAATCCTTAAAAATTAATCTGGTATGAAAAGTAGAAGTATTTATTTCAGCTGAAATAACTGGAGGCAAATCTGAGGAAGAGTTATGGCTCAAAACACATTGGACAATAATCATCTATATACGTTTGAGGTTTCTTCTTTGCCTTCCTGTATTTGTATCCTTCCCATCATTCCTTCAATAAGCAATACAAAATAGCCTTGGTTTCCGAATTCATTTTATAGCAGGTATTATATGTTCGAACAGAACTAGTGAATCTTGTTCATGGAAATCAGGTGTTGAGAGCTAACTGGAACACAAGCATCCAGGCTGGTAAGAGGATTGTATTTATTGGTAGTCACGGACTGCAGCCAAATTACTTCTAAGGATGCCTCAAATGACTGAGGCGAAACATAAAGTTTAACATCTAGTTCAGTGGTTCTCAAACTTTTTAGCACCAGGATCCACTTTTTAAAATGACACTCTATCGGGACCCACCTAGCTTTACGAGACACTCAAACATTTATCTCCCTATATTTAAACAAGCTTGCAAACTGCAGGAGCTTAACTGTTTGCAGGGTAATTAGCAGCTATCTTGCAAACTGCAGGAGCTCAGCTTTTTGAAGGGCAATTAGCAGCTATCTGATTTTTGAATAGCCTCAGGGCTTGTGGGAATTACTTATCTGACCTTTCCATCACCTGGGACCCACCAGAAATCAGGTCGCGGCCCACGAAGTGGGTCCCGACCCACAGTTTGAGAAACACTGGTCTAGTTTATAATAATAAAAATGCATTGTATGACAGAGTTTCCCAGCAGGATGTTTGTCTTTAATTCTGAAACTTTGAAAATAGTTTAATTATCTAGGCTTACCAGAGCTCCAACCGGGACAGAGTGCTAGACCTTTAGGAGAAGGAATGTGGGCAGGTGTAGCTTGTTAAACCTTAGAGCACAATCCTAGGCATGTCTACTCAGAAGCAAGCCTCACTGAACACAATGGGGCTTGCTTCTGAGTAGACGTGCCTAGGATTGTGACAATCCTAGGCATGTCTATTGTGCTGTAAGGTTTAACGTGAGTAGTATGGACTGCTAGGAGATCAAATCAGTCAATCCTAAATGAAATCAAGCCTGACTGTTCCCTGGAAGGACAGGTACTAAGGCTGAAACTCAAATATTTTGGCCACCTAATGCAAAGAGAGGACTCTCTGGAGAAGACTCTGATGCTGGGAAAGATTGAAGGCAAAAGGAGAAGGGGAAGGCCAAGGATGAGATGGTTAGACAGCATCACCGATGCAACAAACATGAAAATGAGCGAACTCAGGAAGATAGTGGAGGACAGGAAGGCCTGGCGGGATATGGTTCATGGGATCACGAAGGGTCGGACACGACTTAACGACTGAACAACAAAGGTTTAACAAGCTACACTTGCCCACATTCCTTCTCCTAAAGGTCTAGCACTCTGTCCCGGTTGGAGATCTGGTAAGCCTAATTATGGCTTCCAGAAAGGACCCTGATATTTGTAGTTTTGTAGTTTCTGACTTAGGACCAATGCAAAAAGCAGTGTGAAGCAGCTCTTGGAGATCCCTGCCACCTATACAAAATTGTAATTCCAGGGTTGAGAACTGTGGTAGCCGGCAGTTAAAAGGCCCTGAGGTAGTGTAGACAGCCCCAGAAAGAATTACAGTTGTTTTTCCAGTTTGAGGCTCACTATATTAAGAACACCCGTGGAGCTCCTGTCAAATCAAGAAAGTATTTTGAACATGACACATTGGAACCTGGACTGCAATATTTATTAACTTACTTATGGCTACAATCTTCGATTCTCCAGTCACAGTAAATTGCAATGTACTGTGAGGAAAATGTACTGTGTGTTCTTAAGAAGAGGAAGAAAAATACTGGCAGTAGTCAATAGCAAGCCACACCAGTTTCAGTAATTCTTTTTTATTATTGGATAATAAAAACATATTTCAGTATGTTTTATTAAGAACAGGAGTAGCATAACCAAGTACTAGTTTTGACTCCCCCCTATGATCTTTCCAAAAATTCTTTCCCCTTGCTCACACTCCAAATAATAAACCCTGACTCTCATGGTATATTATCACCTCACTCTAGCTCTTCTACACTTTTCTTAGCTTCAACCTGCTTTCCCTTAAAATGCTTTTCTAATACACTCTTCCCTCTTTATAAGTACATTTGCTACACAGATTTTCACTTATCCATACTACTCATATTAAGACTATCCCTCTTTATCCATGCCAAGATTTTCAATATAAGGTCCGGGAATGGCGGGGGAATAAGAGTGTCTTGAAGAAGGAAGGTCTATATCCCAATTTATCCAACAGGTACACCTCACCTCCACTTTGAGTTCTGGAGACAGAGAAGGGGATGAATTTGTCTCACATACCCAAAAAGGAGTTCCAGGAGGTTGGATCGAATTTTTTATTTCTCCCCCTGGTAAGACAGAGGTCCAGAAACACTCTCTCGATTGTGTTCCTGCAGGCTTTAAGGGAAGCATTCTTCAGGACTTGGAGGACCAAGCACGGCTGGGGAAGAGGCGTCATCGATCCAAGTGAGATGCACTGCCTGATGGGTAGTGCATCCCCATATTTTCAAGGTGTGTGCATTACACACTCTCTTTTACAGTGTATCTGTTTTTGTACTGTGTTTCTAAAAATTACTGTGATTATTATGGGTCCTAAAGAACTGTAGAAGATGAAAACGTCATGAGAAAAGTAGAAAAAACAGGTGAAAGATAAGTGGGGTGAACTTGGAATGGTTTTGGAATGAGTTAGAATTTTTCCCATTGAAATTAATGTACAGTAATAATTGTACTCTTCCAGATTTTCACTATAAGGGCTGTTTTCAGGAACAGATTAGGTACATATAAAGAGGGAAAGGTGGTGTTCAGTGTGTTTTAACAAATAATCAGCTATGGTGATCTATAAGGGCCTCGATAAACACCCTTAGCTCCTTGACTGATTGTCAAGCATGCACCTGACAGGCCTCAGGGCTGGCTCAGCCATGAAACTGCTTCAGTTGCCCCTCAGTCACCTCAGGTACCAGATCGATGTCTCCACCTGCCCACTTCCACCACTTCTCCTCTTTTCACTCTCTGGATTTGTAAAGGAAGAGGAAAAAGGGTGGAAGAGGAAGTGTGGAGGAGAGGAGAGTGGTAGGCTAAAGTGTCAGAAATGTTTTGTTCCTGTCTTCCTTTATGAATCTGGTGAACAGGAGGAGGGGCAGCTGAAGCAATGGCTGATTTATCTCCAAGAAAAGGGTGGTGGTGGTGGTGGTGGTATTTGGTGTGCCACTTCAGGTTTTGGGCTGGACTGTCAATAAGTTCTAGTTCTCAAATTTCCCTATTTTGGAAAAGTCTGTTAATTTAAAGGTAAAGGTAAAGGTATCCCCTGACAATTAAGTCCAGTCGTGTCCGACTCTAGGGTGTGGTGCTCATCTCCATTTCAAAGCCGAAGAGCCAGCGTTGTCCGAAGACGCCTCCGTGGTCATGTGGCCGGCATGACTCTCTTTGCCGCAGCGCGTAGCATGCAGCTGGAACACGGAGCGCTGTTTACCTTCCCGCAAGCGGTACCTATTTATCTACTCGCATTGACATGCTTTGGAACTGCTAGGTTGGCAGGAGCTAGCCAAGCAACGATCGCTCACCCCGTCGCGGGAATTGAACTGCCGACCTTTCGATCGACAGCTCATGGTTCAGCGGTTTAACCCGCTGCGCCACCTGCTGGCCTTCTGTTAATTTACCTCAGCACAATTTTACCTCAGAAATTTTACCTCAGCACAACAGCAGCAAAGTCTGTTAATTTTACCTCAGAGGATTGGGACAATAGTAAACCAAAAGGGTATGGAACATTGAACTGAAGATTCAGATCTGGTTTCATCTCCCATGATTAAGCAACACCAAACACACACTCCCATTATGACCTAGAATGGCATTGACATTTTGGCATTGGCATTGACATTTTGTTCTCTGCAAACAGTTGCATCACATCTGAACCCAATTTGTGCCTCCTCCTTCTACTGTGCCTCCAGTAGAAACTACTGAAGAGTGTTTAAACAAGCAGCAGAGATGGCACAATCAAAATGTAATCAGTGCTGTAAGAATATGTTGGCACATTTATCTGATACAACAATAGCAAGCAAAATAGTTCCAACAGGCAGACTACAATACAATTCACATCCTCACTGGATCTGGAACTAGGAGGCAGCATTCTTAACTGTGAGGCAAATTATACATAATACATGTTTTGGACCATGTGTTATATACAGTATAGAAAAAATGCTTTTGATGAACATATTTTGTTTAAAAGGTGGATTAAAGACCTTTTGAAAGATTATGCAAGAAGGAACAGGGCAGTGGGGATTAGCTATTGCTGTAAACTTTTAAATATGGCAATGGAAACCTTTGGCAAGCCAAATATGAAGATACCATGTGCTACATACAGTATATATGCTTGCTGGTATATAAATTCTCATTTGCTTGACACCGACTCATGCGTAGCTTTGAATATGTTTGCATGATGAGGTAATACGTTTTACAAATGAATTAGAATGTGGTGGTAGAGATCTGAGGTAATAGAAGGTATTGTACTATTTCAGACAATGGGTGAAGAAATCACATTTATGAAAGTTTCCCTACATTAAACAAAATTCCCTGAAAGAAAATTAGCACATCAGCAGGTTGATCTAGAATTCTCTCTGCTATGCTTAGTTTGTCTTTTCCACTTTGTCTACAGATGGGCCCACCACTCTGGTCAAGGCTGCCAGTCTGCTGCAGTAGTGGATGCTATCTCAGGTGGATGGGCATCAAGCAACAAGGCAGCCGTCATAGGAAGCAAATATGATCAGCAGTGGTACCCGAAGTTGCCAAAGGAACCACTGGAGGAAGCAGGTGACAGTATGGTTGCCAGGGCAACAGTGCTGCAGTAGCAGCCCACTGGTAACCCAGATGTTTCATGGGATTTGGATGGTGGACTGAGCACATATACTTATTGCAACACTCTTATTTAGCCATTCCAGGGAGGGGGCTGAGGAGAGGGCTTTGGTGCCTGCCAAGGAGGCAGCTGAGAAGACAGAATGACAGAAGTGGAAACCCCCATTTTCTCCAAGTCTAAGCCCAGGGGATATAAGGGATTCTGGGATTGTCTGCCTACACATTTGGAGGAAAATAATTTACATGAGGAGTGGCCAGCGGGTGGCGCAGTGGGTTAAACCGCTGAACCATGAGCTGTCGATCGAAAGGTCGGCAGTTCGAATCCGCGACGGGGTGAGCTCTCGTTGCTTGGCCAGCTCCTGCCAACCTAGCAGTTCCAAAGCATGTCAATGCGAGTAGATAAATAGGTACCGATTGCGGGAAGGTAAACAGTGGTCCATGTTCCAGCCTCATGCTACGCGCTTCGGCAAGGAGAGTCATGCCGGCCACATGACCACGGAGGCATCTTCGGATAATGCTGGCTCTTCGGCTTTGAAATGGGGATGAGCACCACAACCTAGAGTCAGACACGACTGGACTTAATTGTCAGGGGTCACCTTTACCTTTACCTAATTTACATGAGGAATCATTCAAAAATGGTATTTTCCCTAGCTGGAGTTTGCAGTGGTATATAGTCTAATACCTTTCCAGGGTTCTAGACACTTATTCTGCTGTATGTGTAAAAAAATAAAGATGGAACAAGTAGCTTTTGAGAAGGGATGTGGGGGGGGGGAGAGAGAGAGAGAGAGAGGTGGCACTTCTTTTAAAATATGGAAATAATACAGGTACTGGGCTACTTCAGGAAGTTGTTTAAAGATCACTGGGATAATGTACAAAGGGTGCTTTGAGTACTTAGGAAAAGTATAATGTAAATTCTGCATTACTATAAATGTCATGCTCCTATTTTCCACCAACTGTTGGAGTTTACTCTCCTGAAGTTCAGGCAGTCTCCACAGAGTCCGTTACTTTAGGAAGCAAGTGTACCTGCAGAGAATGATGTCTTTATAAAAAGTGTAGAGAGACCAAGACATAGAAGCAACAAGCATACACAGTCCAGTGGAGTGATAACAGCTGCATAGATCCCGCTAGTCCCAAATCAACTCTCAGTTCAGAAATGTCTTCAGATGAGCCTACACTGACCTTTTCCAGCTTGACTGGCTGTTTGCACCACATTGCCTCCCTTGTCTCTCAACCGAACCCTGTTTTAGAGGGCATTTGGGTTTGTTTGTTTTTTGCAACCTGTGGTTCTTCTTTCAACAGGTACAAAGGTTGGCACTTCACTGTCTTAACAGGTGTGAGCCCCATTGTGTTACCCCGTATTTCTTCGAGTCTAAGGCGCAATCGATTCTAAGGCGCATCTTAATTTCAGGAACACCAGCAGAAAAAACAACAAAAAACATTGATTGCAAGATGCACCACCTTCCTTGAATTTGTCTGCTCAGCACCAACTCTCCCCAGCTTGCCTGCCACGGCGATCTGATTTTTACCGCGCCATTTTGCCACCTCTGCTCAGCAGCGAGCTCTCTCTTCCTGAACCTGAGAGTTCGCTCCAGCATGCCCCGCACTGCAGCTGACAATCTCCTCACTGCCTTTAAGCAGTGCCTTTGCGGTCCGCCAGAAAATGCCATTTCCTTACTTACCGGGGCTTGGGGGAGCTTCAGGGAGGTCTGCGCGACCCTCTGCAGGCCTCCCCGATCTTCAGTTTGGTGAAAAACTGTGATTTTCGGCCATTTCCAGTTTTCGCGAAAACTGGAAATGGCTGAAAATCGCCGTTTTTCGCTGAACTGAAGATCGGGGAGGCCTGCAGAGGGTCGCACAGACCTCCCTGAAGCTCCCCCAAACCCCGGTAAGTAAGGAAATGGCATTTTGGAGTGCTTTTTGGAGATCTTCGATTCTAAGACGCACCCCATTTTTTGAAATGCTTAATTGGGAAAAAACATGCTTCTTAGAATCGAAGAAATACAGTATTATCAGTCACTCTCAGTATTCTCCAGCAATCTAAGGCACAATTTCTTCCCTGCTTGTCCTCCCCCCCCCCCCGCTAGTTTCATCCTTCATTCCTTTCCATCTCAATGTTTTTTCTCCTCAAATCAGTCAGTCATTTTCTCTGAACAACATTTCTTCCAAATGGACAACTTGACACAGAAATAATTCTATTCATGAACCAAAAGTGCACATATCATTGGATAATGAAATGGAATTAGACTTACCTGAATCTTCTTGATCAATACATGTGATTATGTATTCAGCTTTCAGTGCATCTGTACTGTATTTGAATGCTATTGAACTTCCCTTGAGTTCCTCATTATTAATACATATGTTGCAATTTACTTCCACATTAGTTCCCGTATCCCTCTTTTTTCTCAACTTGATGCTGCTTCCTACATGGCTGCCTTGGTGAAATGGTCATTGCACAAGTATATTGCAAGATATTTAAAGACGAAATGTGAACTACATCACAAGGGTGCTGAAAGAGATTACCCTTTGCAGCAGGCAAAAACAAACCCATTTGTTTTTTAAAAGAAATTAGTATGACCTACGCATGGTATCCATGGCCATGTATGAAGACAAGGATCTTTTTGGTGTAGGATACTATTGAAAGAAAAAAAACATTAGTAAGAATGACACAGAAACAAACAAAGAGATCCCATCTGCTTTTTTAAAAAATTATAGATTAAGCTTCAACTGTACCTTAGTTGAATAATTACTCTGTGGTCGTGTGCCTTCCCAGTCACAATCAGTATGGTGAACATCAAATGGTGCACAGATTCCTGTTTATATGATATGATATGATTTGATGGGGCGTGAAAAACAGCGATCTGTTTTTCAAAGTCTCTTGCCCCTGTAGCTAATGATATCAGTGATTGGAAAGGAACTAACGTTTTCTTCTCAGTAATTTTGACCGCAATCTTTTGGACATGTCATAGCATGTGAAAATGCCACAGATGTTTACTTATTTATTTCACTTCTTGGCAAGCTTTGTGTTTCGTTAGCAACCCCTGACATTCACCGCCTATTCAGCAGACACGCTTCCACAATCTTTTCTTTCCGGAATCTTTCTTTTCTTTTTTTTCCTTTTCTTTGTGTAAAGGGTATGTACTGGCTTTGTGCAATCCCTGTAGCAAGTTGTAAATGATGTATGAACTGAAAAATCTTTGCCTTGTACACAGTAGGAATACAGAAAGTGCTGTGCAGTCACTGCTGTGCTCTGCTTTTTTCTATATATACAGACACACAGAATTCATCTTATATTCATTCTGACAAGTCCTTCAAGTCCACATGTCTTTGGATAGGATGGATGGTTTGTGTATAAGTTTAGCATTGGCCTGTGCTGCCATATTATATATGAAAGGCCAGGTTAGCTACCTCCCAACTAAACATGATACATGCTAGGCTTATTTCCTTTCACGCTCCAGCTATAATTAAAAACACTATTTTTGTTTTGCCTTCCCACTATTTTCTGTTCTCATTCTGTTATCTTGATTTATCTTGTCCTGATGTTATTTTGCTATAATAAATCATATAGTCCAGATGAGGTCAGCAGTTAAAACATATTTTTAAATGCAATTGCACAGTGATGAATGTCTACAAATTGCCAGCATGTTGGGGGGAAAAAACCACCCAGTGACTATTCAGGGCCAACTGAATTGTCACTCAGCACTTAGCACTGAACTACCTTCCAGTCATTCTAAAAGCAGCCAGAGAAGCAATAAGATGTTATTCCCACACACACAGCGCTAGAAATGAGAGTACTCCAATGAAACTGATTGGCAGGAGACCAACGAGAAAATATTCTTTACACAGTGTATCATTAATTTATAGAATTCACTACCATAAGATGTGGTGATAGCCACTAGCTTAGCCTTCAAAGAGCCTTAGGCTCACATGCTCCTTTCTCCCATCATGCACAGTAATTCCCCTCCTTCCTTTTTTGGTTTGAGGCAAATGATAATTTGCCATTTTGTCTGAACTTCCAAAGTATGGTTTGCACTTGCCTTGCAACCTAGACTTGGAAACTAGGGTTTGATCCCTAGCGGCCCTCATCCACTCAGCACTTTGATCAGTGGATAAAGAGAGGATGGATGGACAGATGATAAATGAAACTTCAGTATCAGCATGGATATTGAATAAGTAAGACAACAATGCAGACATCTGTGTAGAACACTGCAAGTGAAATTCCAGGATGTTGAACACACATCCTCAAGACATTTTTCTCAAGATCTTTTGAAAGAAAGCAATCTAATGTTTTTTATTTAATTTTTCAAACTGGTGTAGCAAAACCAGATAGTCTTCAGTATCAGAATTAACTGAGAGGCTCCCAAACAACAAAGAATCTTGTAGCACCTTAAAGACCAAACAGTTTCATAACTGGTTAGTCTTTAAGGTACCAATCCTTTCCCCAGTTACACTGCCAAAACATGCATTTTGCCAGCATAATGCACTTTCCGGCTGTCACAAATGCAACACACTGGAGAGCATGGCCTGGCCACCACCAGAACCAGTGAGCAGATGGGTCTGCGCCACGGCAGACTGGGGATGCCCACCACTGCAGGTAAGACTGTGTAGCGGGTGGGAGGGTGGTAGGAAGGGGGTGGAACAGGGCAGGGGGTGGGAGGAATGAGGAAGTGATGAGGTGGGGAAGAGGGTGGATCAGACCCAGGAAGTGGGCGGGTTTGGTGGCAGTGGCACCCACTGAATCCTAACCCCCTTCCAGGGCCTGATCTGCCTTCACAGGTCCATGTGGACTTGCGCCAGTGATATCGCTAGCGCAGGTCTGAGTTGACCCATGGGGGCAGCAGGAGCTTACCCTGGAAGAAGGGGGCAAATGTCCAGTTCCCCCAGAGGCCTCCGAAGGCCAAAACTCCTGCACAGGATGCAGTGGGCACCATGTTAGCACTGCTGCATCGCCGTGAAGGGAGTTAGATAGGATTGGGCTGCAAGGCTGCAATCCTAGCCACATGTACCTGGGAGTAAGCGCCATTGACTATAATGGGACTTCTGAGTATACATGCATAGGATTGGGCTGTTACAGAACTACACCTTTGAAAACTGAGAGGCGCAAGAGAGTCATAGAGGGTCATGTCTGCCAACCAGCTCCAGGAGAAGATACCTCAGGATAGAGGTGGCAACTTGCCACATTTTACCATAAGTGAGCCTTCTTCAGCACTCTATGAAGTCTATCAAACAACAATATAAGTTGAGATGTTTTTGATAGGAAGTCTGCTTCCACTGCAATGAAGACTTTTTATATACCTACAGGCACTTTTGACAGTGTGTCATGCAATCAGATTGGAGTCCTCCTTGCCTAAAAACACCACCAATGAAAAAAAAGAAAAAGAAAGCAATTTAGTCACAGGACACATTAGGCTACAGTGTTGTAAAATATTTCCACATGCCAGCCTTCAGTGGTAACTTGCAGATATTTACTTTAGCGCATGGCATATAGAACATTAAAAGCGTTTTGAAAATCCCTCAGTTTTTCAACTTCTAAAGGATTATTAACTTCAAAGTCGTAAGAAATGTCGGCCTTCTATGTTTGGAAATGCCAGCAGCTTTTGCATATCCCCACCACGGTACCAAGCAACCCCCAGCAGAGAGGAACGATTACTGCCTCGGTGGCGAGAGGATGGCTTTTGATCTCCTAACATATTGGAAATTACTTAAAGGTAAGCCATCTGCTAGCTGAGGAACAAAAATAGATTACATCACACCCTGCTAGAAAGATTGTGTTAAATCCTGTATATCAAGGCTTTTAATAATTCTATATTAAGTCAGCTAATAGGATTAGGGACACATTTTCCTTAGGCGTTTTTCACCAACTATTTAAAAAAAAAAAAACCCTCCCCCCTTCTTTTGGTGATGATCTATAAAATTCAAGAGCATTCCACTGTGAACACAAAGAATCCTTTAAAGAATGAAGCATTTCTTTAGATCCCAATTGGTCTCCAAAAGGCACTTACAGAAGGAGAGCATTTTTAGGATGGAACATGGGGAGTGACAAGCACAAAGTTCCCATTATCATTATTACTGTACTAGTATTAACCACTGACGATAGTGGGTTTCATTGATGCAGTGAAACTGTGAAAACATTGCCTGAGCTACCTTACTCTGTTCATTGAAGGGTTCTGTCTGTCTATCTATAGATATAGATACGACGTAGGTGCTTTATACTGAGTCAGATCATCGATTCACCTAACTTAGCAAGGTCTACACCAGGGGTGGCCAACCTTCCATTAGGGCCTCTGAGTTCTTAAGAGTTGTGTAGAAGACAGAATCTTGGCAGCTGCACCTGCTGAAATGCCCTCACTTATACAACCATTCAAGGGCCAGGAGCATTCATGTTGAAAGGCTGACCACCAACTGTCTACACCAGGGGTTCTCAACCCCTTCCCGGCTGAGTGCCACTCTCCTGCTGTGTACCACCAGAAGTGATTGGCGATGACATCACCACCAGTTACTTCCGGATTTTCAGGTTTCTGGAGGCCAGAAAATGCAGGTAGTAGTCTCTGGGTGGGTGGGAGGGTCCTTCTCAGTGTTTTCCGAGAGGCTCGGCAAAAGGCAGGAAACTCTTGGGAGCAAAAATTGATTTACAACAGTGTTTTATTTTGTTTTAATTAGCATTATTTTTTTGCTAATACTGCAGTGTTGACAGTAAAAAAAACAACCAACCACATTATTTCAGGTCAGCCAAATTTGGAATTGTATGACCAACATTTTCCCCCCTTCCCCCCAACCTTGCTTTTTAAAACAAATTTATTATGACAGAGTCATAAAAAAGTGTACAGTAGTTGGATGTAATGTGGGGGGGCAGGGCTTCTCCATGGTGGTGTTCCAGATGTGGAACTCCTGCCCTCTTAAACTTTGATTAGCCTCCCCTTCCTGCAGATGTTCTGGTAGCCCTTGAAGGCCTTCCTCTTCCCTCTGTCTTTTCTGCTTTGAGGTGATAACCTCTGTCTTTGTTGCTTTCTTCTCTGATTTTTCGCTGGTACTATTTTTATTTTGTTTTGTTTCTATATTTATTGGATTATTGTAATTGCATGTAATTTGAAATTTGGATTTTTAACTACTGATATAAGCTACCGTGGACACCTCCATTGGATGAGGAAGGGCAAGATATAAATATTTAAAACAAAATAATAAACCATGATCAAATATAAAAATATATGAATTACAACCTGATACACAGTAATTTGCTAAGATGTAAATACACTGAATACAGTACATCACTTATCATATCAAGTTAAATAGGATATAAAAGATATGAATATTAAATGCTCATAATTACTGGTCTCAAATTAAAATACTCCTTAGTCAAATTCATACTCACTTTATTAATTAATCTTGGTACTATTATGAGGCATTCCCAACATATACTTCATAATCAACAACACATACATTACGAAATTCATTATTTGATCTTTGATACGCAGTAAGCTTAACAAGTTTAGACAGTCCCCAACATTTTCTTAACCATTCTTTTTTGTTTGTTTGTGGGGATATTCTTTTCTTGCTTATATCAGCCTTACCAGCCCAGTATAGCAAAACTGCATGCATTCTTTTTGGAAAATGTTCCACATAGTTCAGAAGACAGAGCTTTGGATCCATAATAACTAAAGATGGATAGAAGATTTCATTTACTATATTTATCATCATTCACTAATAATGCTCATCAATCTTACAGAACCATCATCTCATGCCTTCCTTGCATAGTCCTTAAAGGGATCATGTGAGAGAAAGACCAAGGTGAGTGTGTAGGGAAGCAGAAGGGATTGATGCGGCTTGGTCCATAGAAGACATCAAGGTCAGTATGTCTTCCAGTCCTGTAGGAGAGCACAATATGGTCCTATACACACTTACACGGGAGTAGGTCCCACTCAACTGAATAAGACTTCAGAGTTGACATGCTGCAAATGTGTCCAACAGTAACAGCATATTATGTTGGTGTTTCCCCTTATTTGGGTACAATTGTTTTACTGTATGATACATGAGCGGACTTGATGTTAGCTGTTTCTAATTCAGGAGAATCGAAAATCAGGAGATGATAAAGTCATTTGCATTACTTACAGAATAATAGACTGCTACTAAATGTTCTTAGCTACAGTTTTTATGAGCTTTTTGTCACTAGAAAGAGCTGTAGATACATATAATTAATAACATTTATGTTTAAAAATACATTAATTTCTCCCTCTGTGGAGAATTAGGTCAAATAACAAATAAAGCATGACAAGACTTTTCCCCATCAAATCTAGAGGGAAATATCTTCTGTTCTGCATGTTATGTGGCACTCAATTCCCATTATTGCCTTCCACAACTTGTCTGCTTTGGCAAGGATGATGACAATGATATGGAAGACCCATTTGGGCAACTAACTGCTACGCATCCCTTCTCAAAAAACCTACACTGTTTACAAAATGGCATTTTGCATTCTTGTTTCTTAAAAACAACATCTTGATGCCTGCATGCAATGTTTTTACACTAAAACTATTGTGCAATTTCTGTAAGTATAAAAGAGAAGTTTATATTGCAGGTTATACTGATATGGACTCTTCCTTTTTTTGCCCACTGAATAAGTACTTACATTCCCTGTTTGAAAACACAGGGGCTAAAGAGATTTAGAACGCAATCCTCCGTAACTATCGAACAGCGGAGTGTGTACTCCTCCTTTCGATAGCGTCGCAAACGTGTCATAAAGCATGTTTGCAACTATTTTGGAGTAAGGCCCGCTGGCACGCAGGCTGGCAGGCCTCACTCCGCTGCCGTCTGGACCCTGTGGCTGCTAGGGAAGGTGTCTCCCACCGGTGGGTGTGGGGGCGGACCAGGCAGTGAGGGAGGGCAGCCATTGGCTGAGCTGGCCCAGGAGGGGGGGACGGCAGCCGCCATATCCCTGTTCCGTTCCGGGGCCAGCGCGGTCATTACTCGGCCTCCTCAAACTTGCGCCAGCTCGATAGCTGGTGGAAATCCGAGGAAGCCCATTGGGGCCTCCCCGCGCTACACCAGGGGAAGGGGACGAACATTCCCTTCCGCCGAGGAGAACTCTGGGCCAATCATGATCGGCCCAGAATGGGGATAGGATCCAGCAGGCGGCCCTAGGGCCGCCCGTGGATCTTTACGGTGGATTGCACTGTTATTTTGGGTGAATAGTCTTGTTGTCAGGTCAACAACCCTTTCATTTTGTTCCAGTGTCCTAAAGAGGCAAAAGATGGACGTAGACAATGTACCCAGCAACTTCTCTAGCTGGTGTCTCTACTATTGTATTATCTCTTTAGAAGTTTTCTAAACTCCCTTTTGAAACCAAAGCATCAAAATATTTGATTCACCATTCATCCAAATACCACTGTTTTGTGCTCAGGGATAGAACCTCCTTCTTGTATAGTCTAACACTCCAGTGTTCTTACAGATATTTTAAATGTTTTACCTCCGCCCTTAGTTCTGTATGTTTTGCATAGCTCCTACACAGATATCTATTAGGTTTGCCCTTATCCAGGGCAGATAAGGATGGCATTTTTTTTTTAAATATCTGAAACAAAACGGCATATAAACTGCTAAAGCTCCCATGGCTTTTGACCTGACAGAGCTTTGTTCAAGCAACTCATCTTTGCACAATACCCTCAAGCGTGCATAGGAGGACACTAGGAGCAGTGTGCGAGAAATTCACAGCAGCCTTGAGTCGCAGTGCCATAAGCTAAGAAGATGTGACATATATTTCCATATCAAAACAGCAGAAACCTTTCTTTCCCCTCTTCACGGATGCATAACTTCCCAAAAGGAAAGAATGGCCTTCAGCTAACACAGATCAATTTTCTTTTAGCTTCAATCACCATTTAATTACTGTTGACTTCTTTAACCTTTTTCACTTCCTTTATAGATTAGCTTCCTTTATACGCTAATGCCATTTACTTTTTCCTGTGACTTAATCAAACTTGAAATGATATGATAAAAAAATTTCACATTTCCATTCTTTCTTCCTGTTCTTTATGTTCCAGTTACTTCAAAATGCAGATTATTTTTTGGAGGAGAAAAAAATATTTTTTAATGAACCACCTTTTTAACTTTATCAACCTACAGTATCTACACATCATTTCCTTGAACCACGTAATTGCTCAGATGACTAGATGGTGGGCTGGATGAAAGTGTTCATGTTTCACCTTTGGGCTTTCTGGCTGAAAAACAGCAATGTTACAAAGTGCTTTGTGTGTGGTGAATTATCATAACCTGCCTCAGTCTTCAACAAGCGCTGCATATTTCATTGCCTGTCCTGCGCCTGATTAAACATGTAATTCTGCCAAATTGGTATTGTTCTCGGGACAATACTTTCTGCTCAGGAACAGTGGAGAACGAAGCATTGCTGTATACTTGTTTCATACATATTAATTCAGCTTGGTGTTGAGAATTGTTAATGAATTGGTGTGTGTGTGTGTGTGTGTGTGTGTGTGTGTGTGTGTGTGTGTGTGTGAGAGAGAGAGAGAGAGAGAGAGAGAGAGAGAGAGAGAGAGAGAGATCCTCCACACAAAAAATACAGAACAACCAGCAGCAACTAACCTATGATGGTAAAAACTGTAATTATGAGGCATGAAATCTATAGAGCTGCTTCATGACTTACCTGCACATGCTGATGTGTTTGGAGGGGCCGTAGCTCAGTGGTCGAATACCCACTTCCCTTGTAGAAGATGTTACATCCAATCCCCAGGTAGGAATGGGAAACCCTTGTTTGGAACCTTGGAGAGTCACTGCCAGTCAATGGCTGAGATGGACCATAGGTCTTATTTATCAGAAGGTAGCTTCATATGTTCATATGGTGAGCACTACTGAACCATCAATCTCCAAATAAAAATATATACACAACACATTATAGGATAATAAAGTGGTGGCCTGTTCATAAGCTAGGCTAGTTTGATCCAGGGATTTCCAAGGAGCAGCTCTGGAATACGATGACGGCATCAATGCCTGTTAAATACCAGGACTCAAGTCAGGAACTGTGAGTTCCAACTCATCCAGACTGTGGAACACCTGCTCAGAGAAGCACACCTTGCTCCCACTTGCCAGGTTCAAGGGACTTGTGCCAGGTGCAAGGGAGTGGCGACAGGATACAAGTATCTTGTTTTCTTGTGCTCCCTGAGGCATCTGGTGGGGCCACTGTGAGATACAGGAAGCTGGACTAGATGGGCCTTTGGCCTGATCCAGCAGGGCTCTTCTTATGTTCTTATGTTCACTTATTTATTTTCTGTCCATTGTTGATTCTTGGTTTTCTTAGTGGCATATTAGTTTGCTGGGTTATGGTTTTTACAGTGGCCTGTTGGTTTCCTTTTTTTCTCTCCTAATGTTCTGCTGTGGTGGCCTGTTGTGCTTTTGGTGGTTTTGTTTTGTTTTTCATGTTGTGTTGATAATTCTATGCGTTCTTTTTTAACTCTAGTAAGCGAGCTTGAGCTTTTCTTAGAAACAGAAGAGCAGCAGATAAAAATTAGAAAAAAGCAAATAAACAAAATCCATGCCTGATAAAATATTTTAGACTTTTCTACACTAAAAATGTACAACAGTATGTGCAAACTCAGTGCTGTGGGTTGGCTTGTGTGGCAGGGATTCATTTCATGACCTGCCCATGTTGCAGAAGCTGGAATGCAATCCTACACCAAGAAGTGAGTCAGAACAGGTTGGCTGACTCTGTCCCACCCTGGTTGAAAAACCCCCTACCTGCATATTTCCTTATGACGGCCCTTCAGGCATCTGTACTGCTTAGCCCAGACATTCATAAGTTGAGGCCATAAGAACACATGATTAAAATGCAATTAATCACAGTTCCAATTAGTTTTCCTTAGCATTTGGGAATGGAATTGAGTGCAACATTAATATTACTCGGAAATTAATGTCATTTCAAAAAACAAAAGTTGGAATGTGCCTGCTTCATCCATCCCTGCTTGGTTCATTCAGTTTGTTACTAAAAGATTGGGAATTTAGATGCAAATATTTATTTTATGGAAGAAATGGTGATGGTGTCAAGGGTTGGTTGTGCAGTGGCGAATGGTCCATGCCCACCCAGTGGGCTGTCCCCCTATCCCCCCTCCCAGTAGTGGCAGCAGTTGCACAAATTGGCCAAGAGACTCATGCCACTACTGCACCCGGTACCCCACCTACAAATAGGAGCATCCATCCCTCAGAGGTCCCTATCATTACAGAGCCTCTAGTGGGAGAAGGAGGAACTGCTGCCAGTGCCGACGGACTCAGTAGTTTCACAGCTCCTTTTTTCCCTCATCCTCTGATCCTATTAGTGAAAGGGGACTGGATGGGGTGGTGCCTCCTCTTCCTCCCACTGGCCAAGAGTAAGGAGGGGAGGAGCTGCCACTGATGCCCAAGATCGTCCCTGTTCATCAATGGGGAGGATTGGGAGAAGATCCATTGTCCACTACTGCCCCCCCCCCCCGGCTGCTGACAATAAGACCCAAAACATGCCATGGGGTCCTAGGGCAGGGCTTTGCCCCAGGGCACCAGCAACCTGGTGCCGCTGTTTTATAGCTGCTAACATGTATATGAATATATGAAAATGCCATGTACCGACTGAGACCACAGGTCTGCTCTGTCGGGCAGCAGCTCTCCAAAGCTTCAGGCAGAGCAGAGAAGATCTTTCCCTTGCCTGCAATCCTGTTCACCAGCGATGCCAGGGATTGAGCCTGGGCCTTCTGCGTGCACCGTATGTACTCTACCACTGAGCTGTGACCCTCCCTAGTTAAAATATTTACTGTGCTAGGGAGATGAATATTTACACTATCAGTGAAGTGAAGAGTTTGTGCTTGATGTTTAAATTGTACATAGTGTATTTTAAGCTGGGGCTTTGACTGTGCAAGACCACAGAATATTAAAAAAAATAATGCAATCATAATTTAACCTTTCCATCTGTCCCTCCATTCTGCACTTTTTAGTGTGGAGTCACTTATATATGTAATTTGTATGTTGGAGATGAAAGTGTCTCCATTCGCTACAGGAGGTGGAAGTGGCTTTACCTGACAAACCTCCACTAATTGAGCTGATTAGCTATTAACAAAGCTGTGGCTGATCCTCCACTCAAAGGGAGACCAGCTCAAGGGGAAGAGGGTGGAGGCAAAAGAGTACAAGATACCACCTGTTCTCATTAATTCAATAGTGGAGGCTTACAAACCAAGAGAATGGAAAGTGTAATTATCTTGCCTCAAATTAAATTTGAACTAGAATACCTTCATTTATTTATTTAGGAGATCAGTATTCTGCTCTTTAGGCAACAGCCTCACAGAATAGCTAACCTGGGTTAAAATATTAAAACAATAATATTGCATGAATGTACAACATAAAAAACAAGAGCAGCAGAAAAACAATATAAGGCCAGACTGAAACGGTGCATAAAAAAGCTGGACATCTCTAAAATGCCTGGGTGAATGAAAAAAGCCGACGTTTAGTTCCAAAATAACATGAGACTTGGCACCAGGCAGGACTCAAGGGGGAGCGTATTCCAAAGTCTGGATGCCACAGTTATCTCCTCACATCTTTGAAGGCAGGAAGCCACAAAGAATGCTCTCTGAGGAAGATCTTAGCAGCCAGGTTAGATACAAACCATGTACCATGGGACACTAAATTCACAATAGTCATTGTTAATGTAAACATTTGCTGTTTTGGACTGTGTTAGAAGCAAACAGTCACAGATCTTCATGGACGCTTTACAAACAGATGAAATCAATTTTTCTTCTTCTGCCTTTCTATTAAGGCTACAGGCTATGTCTTGTAGTTTTATATTGACAACTCAAATGTTATTACAGTGAATTCCAGATGAACATTTGAATTTGGGGATCAAAACGGCTTTGAGGACTTATCTTTGCCCATTGTAGTGCTCCTTTACAGGCAAATCAACTTCACACTCACAAAAAAATGGACGATCACTGTGCAAGAAAGAAAGATCACTGTTCTGAAATGTTACAGGTCTTTTCCTTTGGGCACATGTCTTGTTAGGCCATTAATATGGACCACAGTAAACCACTGCTAGGATTTCCAGTTTGTTTGGCATACTGTATTATTTTTCAAAGAATCATGTTTTGCTACTGCTTACTAGGAAAGACAAAGTAGGAGATTTTGACACATAAAATATTCAACAACTAGTTATGGCCACATACTATCTAGTTTTACTTTTCAGAATAGAAAAGGAGTTAAACAGTTCACATAGATTAAAAATCCTGAAGGACAGACAGTTTTGTAAACCGGTTTATTATATTTTGTTGTTATATTTGGACTGGAGAAGTAGATAGTATTCCAGACAGGAGAGCATGATATGTAGTGATTTCTGACAACGGACTATGTGGCAAAAGTTCCTGCGATCTGTTTTGCTGCCCTTGGATACAGAAGGTGTTAGACCTAATTCTGCAGGTTTTTTAAAAAAAAGTGTATATACTTTTCAGCCTGTACTTAGTTCCAGCTTTACTTTGGTGGTGCGGAAAGGGGCCACATTGAATAATCAACCATTGTTCCTTGTTAGTTTTGGAGGGTTCTGCCTTACGGGGGCTGGCATGGCAATTCTACTCCTAACAAGTGGAGGAAAGCATTAGAATATGCTACCTCTAAAGTTAGGCAAAGGCAGTTCATTTTCCTTGTTCTTTCCTAGGCATTTGAAATTATTCACAATTTTTTCTTCCTTAAAGATTTGCCCCTTGGTTGCTAATACATGATGGGTGCTGACTGTAGAGTTCTGAACATGACAACATCTGGGAAATCCCAAGAATGCTGAGCCTGACTATATGCAGTTTATAGGGTTTCAGGAGTCACTGTGGCTTGCTATTGCTAGCATTTTATAATTAAGGAAAATGTTTAGATGGAGAAGGAAGCTCCAGCATTCTGCTTTTGACCTATTTATGCCAAGATGACTCTTTAATCACGAAAACTTGCCTGTTATGGGGGTCAGAGGCTTCGCGTGTTTTAATGCATGAAGTCATAAGACTGAACTAAATAATTCATTAATTGCTTTAATAAGCTATTGTGCAGAGCTTTCTCCTCTATTCCATTCAATGCATTAAAACAGTGCATTGGAGTAATTTAAGTGAGGTTTATAGAATAACAAGGAACAACAGGATATTAAAGCACTCCATCAACATTTTCAGTTTCTTTTCAATGCTTTTCAATTCACGCTCCAATGTCAGAAAACAATATAAGCAAGTACTTACTGCCATATTTCAAATCATTGCATAACTGATGTTAAATAATGAGCGAAGTCCCATAAGGTTGGACTATAGTTCTGAAATTCTTCAGTGAGTTGTTACCAAGTTGTTATTTGTTTCCTGATAGTAGTTCTCAATTTGACAACATACCGGTACATATTTGACAACTCCAAGAAATAAATTAATTGTTCCTTCATTTTATCTCTCTCTCTCTCTCTCGCTCTCTCTCTCTCTCTCTCTCTCTCTCTCATATCTTTTTTTGCAGTTAGTTTTGAGAAATTGGAGAAATAGTGCAATATGGTTGAATGAAAAGGCTGATTCAAGTTCTCTTTTGGTAGCTGAGATCACATAGAGGTCAGTTCTCTGAGTAGTTGTACAAACCTACTGTACCTGTATGATACCTATATACGCTAAAGGACTTATTTCCTTGCTGATGCATGCTGGGCATTTTGAACCTGGCCCAATAGGGGATTTCCAGAGGAGGGCTAATGGATTGACATTTATATCCTTTCATGGCCCGAGGGCCCTGAACCATCAACCTGGAGGAACTATATAGGTCATAACTTCTCACAGATTGGAGAAATAACCTTGAAGGACAGGTCAGAAGCCCCCAATGCTTTGTTTGGAGAAAGAAGGAATCTAATTGCCCTTTAAATCGCTAAAGGCTGGCTCATATGCTTTTCTGAAAGAGTAAAATATTCATGTGATGGTTTTTCCACCTCCTTTTGACATATGGGGGGGAAAAGTGCCAGAGACTTTTCAAGCATTTCCTCTGGCACTTTTTTTGTATGTAGCATTTATTTAATCTAAAAACATGAAATAAATGAAATATTTGTCATCCCAAAAATAAATCAGGAAAAAATGAATTCATTAAGACTACTCATAAACTGAGTAGGAGTGTAGGAAACTAGGAGTGTATTCAATGACTTCAGTATATACTATTATGTGGACTATTGTGGAATCTAATTCATGGTGGAATCTATCTAATCACTTGGACTATATAAAGATATACTCTCCAACTGGCCCTTCTCAAGGGACCACATCTGATTTTTCCTACTGGATATAGCTGCCATCTAGTAGTCAATAAAAGACTTGTCTTCCATGAACTTGCTTAATCTCCTTTTGAAGCCATCTAAGCTAGCAGCTGTCAACACATCTTGTGGCAGCTAATGCCATAAATTAATTAAGCTGTGTATGAAGAAGTAGACCAACTTCTGAATTGTAACCCAGGTGTGAAAAGTGTCTATTTTGCTGCATGTACTGAGCACAGTTGTGGGGGGGGGGGTCTGTGGGAGAGAACATGCTTTGCATGCAGAAGGTTCAATCCCTGGCATTTCCAGGTAGGGCAGAAAAGATTCTTGTCTGCAACCTTGGAGAGACACCGCCAGCCTGATAGTGTAGAAACAATATGAATGGATGAATTGGTCTCACTCAGTATAAGGCACATTTCTCCGCTGACGGGCTCCTATGACGAGGGGACAGGGCATCTCGTACCGGAGAGTAACGGTGGGGCAGAAAGCTGCAGAACTTAGCTTTCCGCCCCACCTCCAGCGACGCCAGTGATTAGAATCCATAATTGTCAGTCAGCTAGTGATGTAGACTTGAGTCTATTGACTCGGACTTGAGTCGGACTCAAGTCGCGTCAATGACTTGACTCGGACTTGACTTGGTGATTGTAAAAGACTCGACTCGAGACTTGGAGACTTTTACAACAAGTCGAAATTTATTCAGGTTTAAATCTGTTTTCCCCTTTAAATAGATAGGGACTCGCAACCAAAGACTCGGGACTTGGGGGCAAAGACTTGGGACTTGACTCGAGACATGGAGTCAGAGACTTGATCCACATCCCTGCAGTCAGCACATCTTGTCTTCCATGCATTCATAATTAAAAATGTCAAAAAATGACAATGGGATCAAGGTAAACGCTGTGGCATAGTATAGCTGTGCATCAGGTTTGCTACAGTTAATGAAGTGCTATTTACTAAGAAGCAAACAGCTAAACAGCAAGCAGACTATGATTTGCTGGTAACAAATGAATGGCTTCTTGACTCCTTCTGGCAGCAGAGAGGTCTCCAATAGATCAGCTCAATCAGTCGTCAGTCAGCATTAATCTAGGCAGTGTTGAGATAGTAAGAACAAATCAGACAGACATAAGAGACACCACCAATTTGAATCAATGTCCAATATAAATGTGCCATACTTTAAGTTAAAATGTCACTGATAAAAATGGTTGAGAACAGCACTGAGAAAACTTGACATCTTCCACTGTCATTGCTATTTCTAAACTGTATAAATTAGGGACCAGAAACTGGAAGCCCCAGGACCGGGCAGCCCTACACTCAGCCACGTCACTGGAGCATGGCGGGAGGGGACCGCCTGGGGGTGACGCGCGCAAAGGGTGACGTGCGGACCCACACGTGCACTCACACGCGGACCCGCGCGTCACCAGGAGAAGGACTCGGAGCATCCGCCTTCGGCGGAGGTCCGCGGCCTTATGACGAGGCCCAATGCGGCGCGACATATTAGGTTTTTCGCGCCTGCGCAGAACGTTTGAGGGCAAAAGGGCAGCCCTTTGCCCTCAGAAACGTACTGCGCATGCGCGAAAAACCTAATAAATTACGTCGCGCCGCATTGGGCCTTCGTCAGAAGGCCCAGGATAGCTGGCCACAGAGGATGTCTCCGGAGCCGGCAGCAGCGGAGACATCCTCTCCGGCCGAGGAGTCAGGGGGTCATTAGGGCGGTGCGAGTGCCCTCGCTTTAGGGCTGCGCGCGCCCTAGTGACGTTACTGCCTACACTCGAGGAAGGTGGGCAGCCGTACACTCGAGGAAGGAGACACCTTCTCCCGAGGTGCTCCCGGGCCGGGTCGTACTGGCTTGGGAATGGGCTTTGGATACAATGGCTGGCCTTTTAGGCCGGCCATGTATCCTGATGCAGAATTGGGCTGTTAAACAACTAAGAAGACATTAATCATTAATCAGGCAACACTTGTTTTTCTTTTAAAGGATAACTTTTTTTTACATACTTATAAACACTATTGATGACCATATTAGAAGAGGTTGTTGCCCTTCATTCTCCATCAGGAGAAAGTGTCTCTTTTAACATGACAGCTACTATGATACATTTTTCATGCGCTATCTAAAAGTCAAGCATTATTTTTTCTTCAAAATTGTTGTTATAGTTATATGCACATTTATACAGATTTGATAGGCAAGTTAAATATTTAATATATATAAACTCACTTGATTCAGTGATCAGATTACCTTCCCCATCAACCATTGCTTTCACAGGTATCGTAGGTGCAGTTTTTAACATAATACATTCTTCACAAAAGGAGGCTAGTGCTGAACTGGGCTGGGATTGTGGGCACTGATCCAAAGAAAAGGAATAAGTCATGTGGAGTTAATTACATTTTCAGAGACTTAGCTCTTGAGAGACTTACAAGAAGGAACTATGTAAGAGGAGAGGGACGAAGCATCCCTTCCTGGAGGACCCTGAGCTGCCTTCTAATAAGCAAGAGGTAGCTGATAAAATGCAGCCTACATCATGGACTGCTAGAGAAAGGAAGAGAGACTGACTCTGTAATTATGCATCCCTGTGGCTTTGAGGATGTTTCCTCAGCTGAGAGAGCACTGAACAGGAGACTTCATGATGTTTGGAATACTAAAACATCATTCTCTCACATCGCTATGGTAATACTGGCTCTCTGTGCCTTTCCCCCATCCACTTACAGCTCGCAAATTAAGGTTCTCAAATCCAATGACTGTAGTTAAACTTAACTCCATGTAATTACTTTGGTGTCACTCTGCCATCTCTACCAGTTAGTGGGAGGAAGACTCCATTGAAACCAATGGAGTCTAGTGCCAGGGAAGTATGTTTAGTGGTTTTGCACATCCTGAGCTTAAACACATTTATGTTAAAGCAGTGCTGCTTCAGCTGATAGGAAGCACTTCCAAGTAAATGCATCTAAAGGCTGTGGTGAAAGGGAAGACCTGCTGTGTGGCCTTACACAACTGCTGATAACATTATTGGGCTACGGAGCATCCAGGTCTGCGAAGAGTTGGGCCAGTCACTGACATCGATCAGAAGTGCCCTGCTGCCAAAGACAGTCCATATTTCAGGGCAAGTGAGCCCTGAAGGGAAATCCCTTGAAGTAGGGAAGAAAGAGGAAAATGTGTGGAGCAAAACGAGGACCCGATGGAACGAAGAGGCTGTTTCAGAAAGCCTTCAATAAACAGCATTGAGGTCCTGCAGGGACCAGAAACCCAGAGTATGCTGGGGAATCCTACTTCAGACATCTACAAGGACAAGGGATGGTGCAACTGGGGACAGACACTACCTGAAACTACACCACCCTGGGTCCACGACAACTGCTGCTGCCTACAGTGCGCTAAAAAGCCCCTTACCATGCTCCAGCACACAGTTTTCACAAACCAGGTAATGAAAGACTTCTGGTATTTAAATGGACCATGTGAACAAAAGAACTCTTTTATTCATGTGGTTCCTTTATACTAAGAAAGCAGAGATCCACTTTTTACTCACTTTTAGCAAGCAGGAAGCAGATCAGTGCAGCTTGCATCCATAGTGGGCTGTAGGGAGGCATTAGAAGACTTGGGGTGAAGGGCACCCCAAATCTACAACTCCTCACCCCCCTGCCACCCACCGCTGACGCAAACTGCATCAGCCTGCTTCATGGTTGGACCAACCCTGCCAGGGATCTATTAGCAGAGCTTGGAAGAATTGCTGGAAGCCGTTATTCCGAGCTTCAGCCGAACTTCAGCATGGTTTTTCATGGCAGGAAACTTTGGACTGCTGGAAACTTGACAGTAGTTTACTTATTCAAAAGTACAGGTATACAATGCATCAATGAGCAGATGACAAGTTCTCTGGTAATGCTCATGGAGGCTGAAGGGTCTATGAAAATGCCTGATCCAAATAACAAGGTCAGAGTAAGTTGCTTGGGGACATCTGACATGTAACTTACTGGCATGTAACTTACAATGCATTTAAGATTGGAGCATTTACTTCATTCGTGTCACCGATAGGTCGTACTTTTTCCCAAAAGTTATCCAAGTGACAGTTTATGTATATGGAAAAACCACCCTAACCAGTAGTGAACCAACACCCTGTGGGAGGAGGAGCCGCAGCAAAAATGTCACCTCCCCTGACATCACTGCCAGAAGTGACCTCACCACCACCCCAATTGGCTTCCCAGGCACCAGGCGGGCGAAACATTCGCACCACCACCCACCCACTTTTTGCACCAATCCTGCTGCCCATGCAGTGGGGTTGTCATCCCCCCCCACCGCTTTGTCGCCCCCACGTGCTGCCCAGGGCCCCCCGCCCCCCCGACACTTCTAACCCTAACAGCATAGTCCTGTGCATACTTATTCTAAAGTAAGACCAACTGAATTGAGTGGGGCTTACACCCAAGTAAGTGTGTATAGGATTACAGCCTAACTGCCCTAGAGTGTATGCTCTCTCAGCAGAGACTGTGCATTCTGTACAGATCCTAACACATGAATGGCTCAATCCTATTTGGCATTTATGGTGGTGGAACACTCACTCATCATAAAAGGTGTTGTAAAAGGTGTGTTACATCAGCAGATTGCAAGGGAGCAAGAGATGGCAGACTTGGGGTGCTCTTCGTCCCAAGTCTGCCACTGCTACACCCTTCCCCTCCAGCCCGCTGTGGATGCAGCCCGCACTACAAGTGAATGGAATGTGGATCACCCGCCTCCTTACTTGGCTCCTCACATGGTTTCTTCAAACACAGGTGTGCAGGACTTCTGGTTTGATTCAGAAGGACTGTGCAAACAAAGGAAACCCTTCATTCATGTCTTCCCTTTAATTTGAACATGGAAGTCCTGCACTTCCACAACTGAAGAAACCAAGCAAGGAGTGCAGAAAGTGGCTGTTTTTTCTCCTAGTTGTGCAGAGGTGTGTCTTGCTTGGGAATCACCACACTCCTGGGACCAAAATGTCTTGATCCAACTTCTCCTTCTAGGAGCAAGTTTGTTCCCTTTAAATAATTTCAATCTGAAATACTCCCTTAAATGTCCGCTTCGACTGATTCAACACCTTTCCCTCCTCAAATAGTAATCAAGCTGTGTGGAAAAATGAAAGCTGAACTCCGGACAAACAATTAACAAAATTTATTGCTTTACAGCAACCCTTATCTCTAACACCATAAATTAACCCAAAGCAGAAACCCTTCTGCAAAACAGTCCACCGAAATAAGACATAATGTCTTCCTTCTCCCCAAAAGTCTCCCTCAAACCGGTCTCTTGGGCAGCAGAGCTTTCTCCTTTCTCCGTCGGATTTCTCCACTCTCAGGTCCAAGGTCACCAGTCCGTCGGCTTCGCAGAGTGTCCAGCAGCTCCTCCAGCTCCTTCCTCCAGCATGGCAGCAGCGTTCCGTCCTCTGGCGAAGTCCTTCAGCAAGCTAGGATCAGACTGCAGCGAGAGAGAGAGAGTCCTCAGCAAGATGAGAGTCCTGCTGCAATCTTGCTGCTTTTATACTCTTAAGTTCCAATTAGTGCTAATTGAGTGCAGCTGCGAGCCACACCCATTGCACTCAAAGTCCCAGCTTCTTCCTACTTAGTAGCAACACCTGTGGGCCACGCCCAATTGCTTTCAGGTGTGCCTCCACCCACGCAGTCCTGGGTGTTGACCCCTTGCTGCCCAGTCCTGTCAAAGTCCTGTCAAAGTTCAAGTCTTCATCTGTTAACTCCTTGCTGCCTGGATCTGTCAACAAGGGCCCACTGCTGACACGACACTTGGCTCCTGCCAGTCTTCTGGATCTTCTTCCACTACAAGGTGGCAGACCCAAGGTGACATCGGGAGGCATTCCAGGTTGCACCGCCGCGGTCCATTGATGCTTTTTGTGTGTATTTGTTGATAACTCAAATAATACAAAAATATTGTGTTCTCTCCTCCAAAGAAGACCTAAGCCCAGGAAGTGTTGCCTCTTCAACTTCTTGACATTTGGGGAACAAACAACAGCTGCCAGGGCAATAACAGTGGTGTGGTTTATGAAAGGGAATCGAAACAAACCTGAGCGTCAATGGTGTTGATGGAATACTGCAACAACATGACATCACAGGCTACCTTTGGTGGAGAATATGTCACTCTTGACAATACCCACCCATCTGAAGTACAAAGGAGGTAGGAAATACTCTGCGCTTTACTGTCAGTGCTACAATATTGGCTGTTGTATTAGTACTAATAGTTTTTTTTTATCGTTTAGATGCGCTACAAGTTTATACAGTCTTTCCAGATGTAGAGTGAGCCAGAGTTCCCAAATTCAAAAGCTATAAATATTTTTTTCTCCAAACACATTTGCATACAGAACACTAACAAGGTGTATTATCAAATTTATGATTAGAGTTCCATTTTGAAGAGAAAGGCAATTAATATGCTTTTAAGGAAAACATATTAATTCTTATGGATTTAATTCTATCTGCAGCTGACATTCTCTTTAATCAAAAGCACTGCACAAAATCAAAGAAAAATCCATGGATTAGTAGTTTTTTAAAGTCATGTTTTATCTCACTTGCTCATTTACAGAATCAGTTTATTGAGCTCTTAATTTAAATACCACATGCACACATTTTACAGGCATAAGTAGGTAAAATGCACATACATTAACATGCATATCTTTGTGTGTGTGTGTGTGTGTGTGTGTGTGTGTGTGTGTGTGAGAGAGAGAGAGAGAGAGAGAGAGAGAGAGAGAGAGAGAGAGAGAGAGAGAGAGATCCTCCACACAAAAAATACAGAACAACCAGCAGCTGTGGCTAGAACTGTTCCTTTAAGTTGCTGCATTTAATGAGGCATTCAGTTAGCATCTCTCCTTTTTATATATGTATCTATATATCTATATTAAGATCAGTAAGAGCATTATGTAAATAGAATAGCCAGATCGGATGAAATAGCTATTAGATGTCTCTTTTAGCAGCTGTGTGCGTCTGTTCATGATAGATGATTAGCCAGAAAATTCTGTGCATGTTTGTTTAATGGAACATTTGGTAATTTAGTTAGGAAGATTTATCCTGCAATCATTAAAATGTTCAGAAAATGGCAATCCTGGATTTACTTCTCTAACAAAGTTTGAGCTAATGAAAAAAAAAATCAACTTTCTTTTGTTGGGGGGGGGGGTCATCCAAGCAATGCTTTTGGTGAGGTTTCCTGAGGTTTCTTTTTTAAGAGAGCGAGGTATGATATGCATGGAATCTCATTAGAAAATAACACTTATTTCTGTGGGTTTTTAAAAATTATGTCCAAGAAAGACCATGACAAAGAAGGTGTCATTTTAACAGTTTTAAGTAGCTGCCCCACATTATTTGTATGAGAATAAAATTTATAAAGAGATTATTGTCTTTTGAGTCCATCTGCAAATAACCAGGAGGGCAACCCACTTAAAATTAAAAACTTTAATTCCCATTGACTAAAACATTCAGTTAAGCAGATGCATAATTCTCATCTATTAAAATCCTTTGAACCAAATGTTCAACTTTAGCTGCATCCTCCATGTCCCATTTTACTGAAGGGATGATAAAGTTCAGAGCCATTTATTAAGAATGTAAGGAGGGTCATAATAATAAGCATTATTAACAATTTGATACAAGAGTTTCAATACGGACTAGGTCCTAGAAGGTACCTGCAAAGGCTTCCACATTTGCTTAAGGAGCTTTCTTCCATGCATGCATTTGTCCATCTCTGGGACAAGTCAGCCTTCCCCTCTGGTACCCATAATTTCTTCCCTGCTTTCTCCAATAACCATAGCTCTTCAAAAATATTTCCTACTCTCCCACAGCTTACTCTCCGCTTGCTCTTTTGGAATGAGCAGAAGATCATTGTTGTTGGCATATCTTGAGCTGGAGGGTTTCCATTCTGCTTCTCTAGGCTAACAGCTGTATTTTCTCCTAGTAACGTACTTCCCAAGAGCTTCCACATTTACTCTAAGCTTCCACATTTACTCTAAGGAAAGAGTAAGGTAAAGGTAAAGGTATCCCTTGACAATTAAGTCCAGTCGTGTCTGACTCTATGGAGCGGTGCTCATCTCCGTTTCAAAGCTGAAGAGGCAGTGCTGTCCGAAGACGTTTCCATGGTCATGTGGCCGGCATGACTCAACACCGAGGCGCATGGAACGCTGTTACCGTCCTGCTGACGCGGTACCTATTAATCTACTTGCAATTTCTTGCTTTCGAACTGCTAGGTTGGCAGGAGCTGTCGCACAGATTCGAACTGCCGACCTTTTGATCGACAGCTCATGGTTCAGTGGTTTAACCCACTGCGCCACCCACTGGCTCACAAGGAAAGAGTACCTTCATGCAAAGATCCGTTTGAACATGCATGTATTGCAATACATTCCACCACCACCCCACCGCCTGCAGTAAGGAAAAGGGGAAAGGCACAGGAGAAGTACGAGACATGGACAATCTCACTCTTCTCAATCTCAATCTAACTGTGCAAAGAAGGCTGGTCGGCGGCAGAGGCGAAACTAGGGCGGAGCAGGTGGAGCACTGGATCCGGGCGCCATCTCCCGAAAGGCGTCCGCGATCCTGCTGAGGTCTTAGTCTGGATTAATAATGCCTCTTCATTGCTGGCTTCTGAACGTGGCTAGAGCGCCGGCCGCGCGGGTTGCCCTGCTGGCTGCTGCACATACTTGGCCCTTTGGCTCCGCTGATAAATCTCCCCTCTGACGTCAAAGCTCTTCACTTACATTCAGGATGCTCAGCCCCAAAAGTCTGTGAATCAGAGGCGGCATGATCGGAACAACAACGAGGCGCCCCCTCCCCCCTCTTCAATCAGGTTACACACAGAGGCGCGCGCGCACCCGCGCGTGCACAGACGAGGAGATAAACATGCACGAACGCACAGACACACGCGTCCCCGGAAATTTCATTCATAAGCTTGCCAACACGTGCCTCCCCTCCCCTCCAAAGCAAAGGGCCGGCTGCCGGCAGCGGCTTCCCAGGGAGAGGAGGAAGCGCGGGTTGCCGTGGCAGCGGCGAGGAGGACTAGGAGGAGCCCTCCGAGTCGGCCCCACGTCCTCTGCAATTGGCCCGGAGGCCGGAGAAGCCGGCGGCCAGGATGCGGCCACCCGCAGAAGGAGGCGGAGGAGGCGCTTTACCTCGCAGAGAGGCCTCAGGCTCAGGACGAGCCAGGACAGAGGGCTGCTGCTGCTGCATGCGGAGGCCGGAGGGGGATGCGGGGGGCGGCAACTGAGGCAACCATCTCGCCCTGCCCGCCATTATGTAGCTGGAACAAGCGCGCACCAAGGTAAATTTTAAAAAAGGGGTGGAGCGTGCGCATCACGTGACATGCGTGATGACGTCACGACTCTTCCAGGGGCGCCCGGCAAACGACTCGTGCTCCAGGGGCCAAAATGACTCGTTACGCCTCTGGTCGGCGGTCAAGCAAGCCCAAATAATGCTTTCCAAAATATTCAAGTCACACATTCTGCCGCCAAGAATCAAGCATGCAAGGCATTAAGTGTAAAGAAATCAAGTGTTACACATATATCCCATTAACTATCCCATTATGTTGACAGCTGGCATCAGAAGGAAGATGCTGTGGGAAAATGTACTATGTACACTTTGGCTGTATGGAAGCACAACATCGTATGAATTGGTCCTTATGGTTTCTAGGTTTATACAGCTTCTGGGTTTATAGGATGTGTGTTTTTAATCAAATACTGTCCTTGAGAGGATGTGAAAGAAGATAGCTCTCTCTTAAAGAAGAAGAATTAACTGAATATACTAAGTACAATATCATAGAATTTTGAAAGGACAGGGATCAACTTATTGTTTGATAAAGCTAAAGCAAGAATAGTAATCAATCCCCTGGCAGTGGATATTTTAAATTTAAAATAAGCTTCAACAAAGCCTTTGAACCTTCAAACACTTTATCCTTAAGAAATTAATGGGTCCCTGAAGAAGTCTTATTTCCCTTTTCTGTTTCTGTTATATAGTCTTCAATTACATTAACCAACAATGTATGAAAATAACCAGTATGGTTAAACCAGTTTCTATCATAAAGAAATGTTGTATTATCCCTTCCTTCTCTCTGTGTGTAAAGAAATGATGTGGGTCTAAGAACACGCTTGCATGCTGCATGCTTGTTTTTTAAAGGTTTTGCTTACCCCCACCCCCTATTCTGATATATGCCATCATGACATTCATCCCCTGGCCTCTCCTGACTCGTCTCCTTCGAGGTCCATTTCTGTTGATTGTGGCAATACCTGGGGATGAAAGCATCACTTTGTGAAAGGTTTCTTTCTGTTGAACCTGGAATGGCCCTGAAGAGTCCTTCAGATGTTTCTTTCCTTTCAAGGCAATTGGGAACATTTTCTTTTCCCTCTTAGGAACAATTCCTGTCGCAGTCCCCAAGCTATGATGCCATCCTCTGCCTTTGGGCAAGAATGAATATTGTGGTGGGTTTTTTTTTTCTTTCAAATTCCACCACATCAAAACTTCCTAGAAATGACCTTCGGTGTAACAGGTATAGGTTGTGGCTTCCTTTATTGTCTCTCTTCTTAAATCCCATCATAGTTATAGTTTCAGACTGGCTTGGCTTTTCCTAAACATAAAAAGATACTGCACGTGAACTGTTGACATTGTTTTCCCCCGCCAGGCTGCTTTACTCTTCCTATCAACCACACAGGCCTAAAAATAAATGCCTTTTTGCTTCAGGGTTTTTGATGGACTCTTCTCACATTGTTTTGTAGCTTTCTATCAAGGACAAGCAAAAGGTCCAGTTGTCATAATGCCTTTTTCATCCTGTACTCAGTCAAGAGAAAAATGTAAGAATGTAATAAATGCAATTAAGGATAAACATAAGAACAATGTCACTTTATTTGCAATATTAAATGATATACAGCGCAATCCGGGCTTAACTTTTGTGCCGGTGTAACCAGCGGCGCAGCGAGAACAGGAGGCCCCAGAATGGAAAAGGGATTCAAATCCCCTTTGAATTCCTCTTTTGGAGGGGATTTGAATCCCTTTTCCGTTCTGGGGCCTCCCGTTCTCGCTGCGCCGCTGGTTAAGGTAAAGGTATCCCCTGACAATTAAGTCCAGTCGTGTCCAACTCTAGGGTGTGGTACTCATCTCCATTTCAAAGCCGAAGAGCCAGCGTTGTCCGAAGATGCCTCCGTGGTCATGTGGCCGGCATGACTCTTCTTGCCGCAGTGCATAGCATGTGGCTGGAACACGGAGCGCCGTTTACCTTCCCGCAAGCGGTACCTATTTATCTACTCGCATTGACATGCTTTGGAACTGCTAGGTTGGCAGGAGCTGACCAAGCAACGAGTGCTCACCCCGTTGCGGGAATCGAACTGCCGACCTTTCGATCGACAGCTTATGGTTCAGCGGTTTAACCCGCTGCGCCACCCGCTGGCCTGCGCCGCTGGTTACACCAGCACAAAAGTTAAGCCAGATTGCACTGACAGAGTGATAATTACTGATTAACTTCAGATAAGGTAAAGGTAAAGGTATCCCTTGACAATTAAGTCCAGTCGTGTCTGACTCTAGGGAGCGGTGCTCATCTCCGTTTCAAAGCCGAAGAGCCAGCGCTGTCCGAAGACGTTTCCATGGTCATGTGGCCGGCATGACTCAACACCGAGGTGCATGGAACGCTGTTACTGTCCTGCTGATGCGGTACCTGTTAATCTACTTGCAATTTCTTGCTTTCGAACTGCTAGGTTGGCAGGAGCCGTCGCACGGATTTGAACTGTCGACCTTTCGATCCACAGCTCATGGTTCAGTGGTTTAACCCACTGCGCCACCCACTGGCTTAACTTCAGATAGCAAATAGTAAATTTGTTTTGGTGATGTGTGTCCTCCAATGTGCTATAAACCAGCCTGGTTAGGTTTTTTTAAAAAAATTCTTTTATTTTAGGCATGTAGGGAACACGCATATACACACAGGTACAGGTGTCCCCCGCTTAACGACGGGGATACTTTCTGAAATCCCTGAAGCTGTAATTAAGCGGGTCTTGCTGTGCTTTGAAGTTTAGCACTGTGCTTAAAGCCCCAGCGTTAAACATCCAAGCTCTTAGCTTGCCCATTAGCTGTGTGGCTTTAGATAAGGGCTTTGAAGTTGAGCGCTGTGCTTAAATCCCCCAGATCTGAACTCCAAAGCCCTTATCAAAACAGCTGATGAGCTGGGGCTTTAAAAAGACGCGTCTCCTCCCCGCGCTACGCCAGGGAAAGAGGACGAACTTCCCCTTCCCCTAAGTAGACCTGCTATCACGATCGGCCCGAAATGCGGATAGGATCCAGCGGGCAGCCCAGAGCTGCCTGCCGGATCTTTAGTGTGGATTGCGTTCCCAGTCTTGTGCCCTTGCCCTGTGGCTTCTCCTGCAACACATTGCACTCAATCACTGGCGTCACTGTAGCGTGGCGGGCGGGGCGGGCCGCCGGGGGGTGACGCGCGTCACCCTCCGGAGGCCGGACGCTCCGAGGCCAGGGAGCGTCCGGCCCGGCCGGCGCTCCAGGGCCTTCTGAAAAGACGAGGCCCTGGAGCGCTTGCGTTAAAACGCGAAAATTGAAGATTTTCGCGCATGCGCAAACCCTTTTCTGAGGGCAAGGGCCTGCCCTCTTGCCCTCAGGAGGGACTGCGCATGCGCGAAAATCTTCAAAGTTCGTGTTTTAACGCAAGCGCATTGGGCCTCTTCTTTTCAGAAGGCCCAATGCGCTTGCGTTAAAATGCGAAAATTGACGATTTTCGCGCATGCGCAAACCCTCCTGAGGGCAAGAGGGCAGGCCCTTGCCCTCAGAAAAGGGTTTGCGCATGCGCGAAAATCGTCAATTTTCGCGTTTTAACGCAAGCGCTCCAGGGCCTCTTCTTTTCAGAAGGCCCTGGAGCGCTTCCCAGCCGGCTCCCGGAGCGCCGGAAAAGGTAAGTCTATGTAGGGGGGGGTGAGTCGGGGGGTGAGTCGGGGGGGTGACGCGCGTCCCCCGCTCTGGGGTGACGCGCGTCACAGTGACGCCACTGCACTCAATCCACCAGATACAGACTGGTAATCTTGATCCTTGGTGCAGGATCACCATAGAACCGCAAGCTCCCAACTATCTTTCTTTGTCTGTCCCGCGTGCAGTGAGGTATTAGCCTGACTTCTACTGCTAATACAGTAACATCAATTTATTTTTATTTACTGTATTTCTGTATTTATATACCGCCTTTCACATCATCCGATTTCTCATCAGATTTATTCAAGGCGGTAATACTCTTTTTTCTTCCACCCCCACCAAATGACATGTTATTGTTTATAAGCTTTTATAAACTAATTGACCCCTGCATTAAAGATCACATAAACTTCAACAATTTATTTATTTTAGAAGGTGTATATATTCTTTTAGCCAGCTATTTCCTCCCGTTTAGTTGACATGGTCTCCAGTCTATGCACCATTGATTTCTCTTCTAACAGTGGGAGATCTCGCTGTAACTGGATCCATTGATTGCTTTACATCAGATTCCTGAAGGTGTACAGTATATTGGACCATTTAATCACTGCATTTTTTCGTTATTTATTATTCTAGATAATGATTTATCCCATAACTTGGTCATAATTAAGGTTTTCATTTTCTTTTCTTTCTTTCTTTTTTCACTAGCCTGTTCCTGAGCAGCCTACATAGAGACTGGGTAGGTGAAGGTTTTTCCAATACTTCTCATACATTGTCCCTATTTACTATGTTCTAGAAACTGTCACTGGTGATTCACTATTCCTAGTTTCTCCCTGTTCGGGACCTTGTTAAAAAAACAATTACTGTGAGTTGCTAGAGTTTTCATCTTTCAGAGTCCAGCTGCTCCCTCCCCACAGTCTCTAGTTCAGTCTCTGAATGGGAAATGGATGCATCTTCTCTCGAGTGCATATGTAGGTCAGTGCAGGTATGTATACACCCCTCAGGGCATGGAGCTCTTGTTTCTTGTAAAACAGAATGTACATGGATGGTGCTAAATAAAGAGATAATGAATACTGTGAAATGCACAGCCTGCTATTTCACACAGTGCAACTGCTGAGGTATCTTTTCAACCTATCACAGAACTATAATAGCCAGGTGTTTGTTCATGATCTGGGTACGGTGTATGGATGTACAGCTTGAAAAGGAGTCAGCAAGCCCCGCCCCTGGTGCTGATGGACTTCGTAGCCCACTTCCCACTCTCCCTGAGTACATAAGAACATAAGAAGAGCCCTGCTGGATCAGGCCAAAGGCCCATCTAGTCCAGCTTCCTGTATCTCACAGTTGCCCCACCAGATGCCTCAGGGAGCACACAAGAAACCTGTATCCTGTTGCCACTCCCTTGCACCTGGCACAGAGAAAACCTACTTCTAAAATGAGGGCTCAGGAAGTGACCCAATCCTGCAGCATGGGTCCACGTGGACCTGTGCCAGCAAATTCACTAGCGCAGGTCTGAGTAGAACCCCCATGCTGCGGAGGCTTACCCCCGGGTAAGGGAATGAATATTCTCTTACCAAAAGGAGACCTCTGCAACTGCCGCCTCCCCACGCGGGGTGCAATGGTAGCCATTTTGGCATTGCTGCATTGGGGGGGGGGAATAGATAGGATTGGGCTCTGCAAGGCATAAGTGCAGAATCAGTAAAAAAAGTGACAACACTAGTCTGAATTCTCAGAGGGGTAACACATAAGCATTGTGAAGTCTGCAATAGTTTCTGTCCCTTTGTATTGCACTAAATATTCACAGCATTTATTTTAATTATTTTACTGAAATTCATAATAATTTTGTTGATCACATATAACATCCTCTTATTTTCCTCCATCACTTGGATGCAATTCTTAAGTCACTTTTAAATGTTCTTTGGATGCTCCTGATAAGAAACTACATAAGCAGACTGGCTCATAGTTTGTTGCTCAAAATAATTTTTTTAAATCAGATATGAGCTAAACATAATTACATGGATTAGAAATAATTAATAGAGATTTGTGATGGGAATTAGAATGTGCTCTATCCAGAGAGCTTATGAAATTACAGTTGGTTCCATTTATACGGTACATGATTTGAAAAAGATATTTGCTTAAATTGGGTTACAAAGCCAACACTTGACTTTCCTGTGCTCCCAACAATGTCAAGTCCAATATACGCACCAACAGAGTGAGAAAGGAGAATTTGCTGTATGTTCTTGAGAAAAGTAAAAGTTACCCTCTCTTACAGCACAATCCTATGCACGTCTACAGAAGTGAGTCTCTTGTGTTCAACGGAGCTTACTCCCCGAAAAGTGTTTATAGGATTGCAACTTTAGACATACGCATGACAGATTTCTTCCATTCCTACTGTGAATAGGTGGAAGGACGGTAGCTCTCTCCACAGAGCTTTCCTGCTTCTCTTCTCCTAGCTTGAGGAATGGGAAGAAAGCACTGTCTGTTTGTTTGTGTTGCCTAACAGAACCACCTCAGGCATTCATAATGATGGGTTTCTCAACTTGGGGCTTTAGAAACTGGCATTTCCAATGATGCCAGTTTCTAAAGCCCCAAGTTGAGAAACCCATTTCCACAGGGTCACCTGAAATCCAATTGATTTTTGGATGAATTGAGTTGATGCTACTTTCTCTTCGGCTTCTAACTGGCAGAGAAATGGAACAGGCTGTCCCTTTGTAAAATCTAGTGGAACATAAACGGAAGCTGATGGTCACATCAACCTAGCTGGGGGATGATAGGATTTTGTTCAGGGGGATGCTGATGTACAATAGGCAGTTTTGATTCTATATAAGTAAATCTGTAATTCAGGGGAAAAAAGGTTCTAGAAAACAATGGCTTAAATCCAAACTCAAGGGCACCCCGAGGGCAGCAAGCGCTCTGCCGGTCTGAGTCACAAACGTGTCTTAAGCACGTTGTTTGTGGCTCCTCAAGAGAAGCGGTGCTGGCGCGGAGACTGGCGCTGCTCACTCCGTCGCTCTGTCGACGTTCTGGACCTGTGTCAGGTGCTGCAGGTAGGTCCCACGCCAGTCGGTGCAGGGGCGGCAAGGGAGGGAGCCATTAGCCTGCCTGGGCTGGGAGGGGGCGGGGATACTGGCGCTGAGTTCGGTTGATATCCCAAGCCAGCCTTACACAGCCTCCCCGGTTGTGCGCCAGCTAAAGAGCTGGCATGCATCCGAGAAGGCCCATTGGGGCTTACGACGGGGGAAGGGGACAAACGTTCTCATCCCCCAAGGTGAGCTTGGGCCACGCCAGCCCAGGCCGCAATCCACACAGGATGCAGCGGCTGGCCATTTAGGCCAGCTGCGCAAACTTGTGCAGGATTGCACCATCAGAGAAAATAGGAATTCCTTACCTGGGAATCTCCTCTTCTGGGAGGAGGAAGGAGGGCCTTCCTCCTTCCTTCGAGACCTGTGGGTATGCCCCTCCCACTCCGTGAGACAATATCGGATTGGCTTTGAAGACTCCCAGTGGGAGGGCATTCCCCTTGCTTCCCCAGTCCGGAACTGTAGAGCTGTAGGAAAACACACCTCCACCAAAAGAAGAACCCCCCCCGGGGCACTGCCGACATACGTGCCCACTTAGAGTCAAAGAACACAAAAAACGTTAACAACAAAAACACTGAGGGACCCCAGCCCTAGTGGGCGGCCCCAAACAGGGAACAGAGAACCAGAAAAGAAGAACAGAGGGTCACAGGTGAGGAAGACAACGCAATGCTGAAAAACCAGTTCAGTAGCCGCCGCGCCAGACTAGTGGCGGGGCGAATGCCCTCCTTCCTCCTCCCAGAAGAGGAGATTCCCAGGTAAGGAATTCCTATTTTCTCTGGAGGGAGGAAGGAGGGCATTCGAGACCTGTGGGACGTGACAGAGCAGTACCGGAAACAAGAGGGCGGGTCAAAAGCGGCGGCGTTACTGTGCCACCACCCTCTGAAGCACCCTCCTGCCAAAAGCGGCATCCGCCGACCCTGCCAGGTCCACCCGATAGTGCCTCACAAAAGTATGGAGTGAAGACCAGGTGGCTGCCCGACAGATCTCGGCCACTGAACTTGCCCCTTCGAAGATGGCCGACGTGGCCGCCCCCCGAATGGAATGGGCAGTAATACCCTCTGGGGGAGTTGATCCCACTGACTGATAAGCTAAAGCTATAGCGGCCTTAAGCCACCTTGCTATAGTGGAGGCGGAGGCCCTCTTCCCTTGATTTGGTCCCCTGTGACTCACGAACAAGGATTCCGTTTGCCTAAAACCCTTGGTTCTATCCATATAAAAACGGAGGGCCCTCCGAACGTCCAGGGTATGCCACAGCTTTTCCCTGGAATGGACTGGGTTTGGGCAGAAAGATGGTAACACGAGTTCCTGGGCCCTGTGAAAAATAGAGTTCACTTTTGGTATAAAAGCGGGGTCTGGCCTAAGCACCACCCGCTCTTTATGAAACACACACAAACCTGAATTAATAGACAGGGCCCCCAGCTCTGATACTCTACGGGCAGAGGTAATGGCCACCAGAAAAACCACCTTCAGAGTGAGCTCACGGAGAGGGACTGTGGCCAAGGGTTCAAAGGGCCGACCCACCAGGGCTCCCAGAACCTTGTTTAAATCCCACGTCGGGGTCCTATGAACTGTGGGTGGATTAATGAGCTGGACCCCTCGTAAGAACCTCTTGCCATGCGGGTGGGTGGATACCTGTTGCCCCAACCCCGCACCTAGAGTGCTATTGAGTGCAGCCACCTGCCTCCTAAGTGTATTGGTGCTGAGACCAATATCCAGGCCATCCTGTAAGAAATCCAGAACGTGCCGCACCTTGGGTTTGGTGGCCTCCACCTTCCTTTTCTTACACCAAGTTCGGAACTTTTTCCACGTGGTGCCATAAGAGCGCTTTGTGGAGTCCCTACGAGATGCCAGAAGCGTCCCTATGACCCGATCTGAATACCCGCATTGCCGGAGTGCCCCCCGCTCAACCTCCAAGCAGTCAGCTGGAACAGAGCTGGTTGAGGATGCCGTATGGGCCCCTGCGTGAGCAGGTCCTCCCGGATTGGAAGTGGAAGGGGCGCCCTGCAAGAGAGGCGTACCAGGTCCGGAAACCACGGTCTGCGTGGCCACCTGGGGGCTATCAGAATGACCTCCGCTTTCAGAACCTTGATCCTGCGTATTACCGACTGGAGGATTGCCACTGGGGGAAATGCATAGAGTAGGCCCGGGGGCCACGGACCCTGTAGGGCGTCTATGCCTTCCGCGCCCTCCTCCGGGCTCCTTGAGAAAAACCTTCTTGTCTGGGCGTTTGCCCTGGTTGCAAACAGATCGACTCTTGGCCTGCCCAAATGTTGGGTCACCCAGTGAAAAGTCTGTGGATGAAGGTGCCACTCTGCCTCCCTGAGACGCCTCCTGCTCAGCCAGTCTGCAGATACATTCAGATCCCCGGCAAGATGTTCTGCCCTGAGAGATGCTAGGTGTTTCTCTGCCCAAATCATGAGACGAGCCGCCTCCCGACCCAACCTGGAGGAGCGAGTGCCCCCTTGTCGGTTTACATAGGCCTTTGCAGTAGTATTGTCGGTCTTTATTAGTAAGTGACATCCCTGAACCTTGTGGAGAAACTGGCGGAGGGCCAACCTGATTGCTCGAAGCTCCAAAAAATTGATACTGTGCGTGGCCTCCCTTGCTGACCACGTGCCTTGTGCCAAAGCTCCCTGGGTGAAGGCCCCCCAGCCCAGGAGGCTGGCGTCCGTAGTCACCACTAGACGATCCAGGGACCGAAGACTCACACCCCGGGAGAGGCATCCTTCGTGGACCCACCAACAAAGGTAGTCCCTGATCTCTTGCGTTACCTGGAGCTGCAGATGGACTTGCTTCTTGATCTGCCGTTGGTATGGCCTCAGGATGCACTGCAATGGGGGCATCCTGGCCCTTGCCCAGTCCACCACATCTTGGCATGATACCATCAGCCCCTGGATGGAAGCCAGGAACATCAGGTCCACCCAAGATGAAGTCAGGACTTGTTGGATGGCCGAGGAAAGCTTCTGTTGGCGCTCCGAGGTCAGAGCGATCCGGAAGGCCCTCGTGTCCACTAGGATCCCCAGGTGTTCCAATACCTGGGCAGGAACCAAGGCGCTTTTCTGCATGTTGACCACAAACCCCAGGGACTGGAGGCACTCGATAGTCAGCGCAACCTCCTGCGTCGCCTGAGCACTGGACGCGGACTTGATTAAAATGTCGTCCAGGTATGGGAAGAGTGCCACTCCCCTCTGACGGAGGTGGGCTACTGGCGCTATTAACAGCTTGGTGAACACACGGGGGGCGGAGCTTAGCCCGAAAGGCAGAGCGCGGTACTGGAGATGCAAGTTCCCGTAGCAGAACCTCAGAAAATGGCGGTGGCGAGGAAGGATGGGGACGTGGAGGTAGGCCTCGGAGAGATCTATTGATATCAAATAATCGCCCTGGTCCAGGGCTGCCATGATAGTCCTCCACGTCTCCATCTTGAACTTTTTCTTCAATAGAAAACGATTCAGCCATTTTAGGTCCAGAATCGCTCTCCACTCGCCGTTTTTCTTTGGCACCAGGAACAGCACAGAATAGACCCCCGTCCCCCTCTGGGAGCGGGGAACTACCTCCACCGCCCTTATATCTAAGAGATGTTGTATCGCCTGCATCTTCAGTGCATGCTTCGCCCTGTCCCTGGACACTGGTACCATCCAATGTCTGTCCCGAGGGCGCTTGGCAAACTCTAGGGAGTAGCCCCGTGTCACGGTCTGTAACACCCATGCGTCGTTGGTGACTTGACCCCAGCGAATGGCGAATTCTGTGAGTCGCCCTCCGATACTTACGGAGCAATCGAGATACCTGGCGTCAGGCTCTGCGATGTTCCTTTTGGGGCTTGGTGTTTGTGGAGGGTGCCCCCCCTTGTGGCCTCCCTCTTGGGAAGACCCTGGTCTTGTTCCATCTGCTCTTTTGTCTGTTATCGCCATGTCTGGGGTTGCTTCGAAAGGAACTATTCTGACCTGGTTTGGACTTAGTAAACTCCTTCTTCCCCGAAGGAAGGACCTTCCTTTTCTCTTTATTTTCCACTAGAAGTGGCTCTAACGCCTGGCCAAAAAGCTTGGTGCCTTGAAACGGCACTCCGACCAGCCTGGTTTGGGAGGCTGAATCCCCCTCCCAGTTCCGCAGCCACAAATTTCGTCTCGTTACCACATTTGAGACTAGGGACCTGGCGCAGAACTGAATGGAATCTAGGGATGCATCTGCAGAGTACGCGGCGGCCAAAGCGATCTTCTTGAGAGTGGACTTAGCTCTCTTGGATAGACCCTTTTCGGATGCAACCAGGTCCTCCGCCCATGAGATTGAGGCTCGTGCCATAAGGGAATTTGCTGAAGCGGCTCTCAGGGCATGAGTGGTTGCCTCAAAACCTCGTTTGAGGGATGCCTCCACCCTCTTATCCAACGGGTCCTTTGGGCCCCCTTCCCCCTCCGTGGGCAACACAGCAGCCGAGGAAAGGGCCGCGACGGGCGGGTCAACAGTGGGCACCTTCAGCAGGGTCATAACGTTCTCAGGCAAAGAGTAGAGTTTGTTCACAAGTCTAGTTGAAAGTTTGGGATGGATGGGATTTTCCCATTCTGTGTCAAGCACTCTCTGAAAAGCGGCCGGGAATGGGACCGTAGATGGTTTGAACATAATCTTCAGAGGAGGATCTTCTGGACCTTCCCTTGGCAGGGCTGGGCGACCTGCGCCTCTTCTCCCCCACCTTGTGTTGTCTGGCCTCGGAGGACGACCCTTCCTTGGAGGGCTGAGATTTAAGAGCCCCGGCCACGGTGGTTTTGATGAGATCTAAGATCCTAGCCTCCAGTGCTGGATCAATGGTTCCCTTGGCCTGTGAAGGCTCCCCGGAGACAGAAGTGACCTCCCTAGGGGCCCTTTGACGTTCCGCCATGAAGGTAGGAAAAAACACTTTCCTGTGTCATGAGAGCACCGAAAGAATCCAGGCGGCTGCGCCTCGCTAAGGCAGGCGTCCCGCTGGTTGGAGCTGAGGGAAGGATCGGAGCTCACTGTCCAAGTTGCGTCTCCCGCTAATCTTAGAGGCCGACGGTAGCCTCTAAGGAGGCCCTCGTTCGGCCCCAGGCGCGCTGTGAGAGGCTGCTGAACTGACGGAGCCTTTGAGGAAAAAGCGCACGAAAACGCGGTAGCGGGCCTCACTGAGGTAAAAGGCCTTGTCTCCACGGCGCCTGGCCCCGCTGTGAGGGGAAGAGCCCCGCCCCCAGGCCTCCAACTGCCGAGGAATGCGGGTTGGATGGGAGGGAGGGGGAACAGGCAGAGCGGGAAATACAAAGAGTACACTCAACGAAGAAAAAACACAAAGGAAAAAGACGTACTGACAAAGAAGAAAAAAGGGAGTCTAAAAGCTAAAGAGATAAAATCTCTAGACGTAGCCAAAACACACTATCCGACCTTTCCTCTGGAGAGACAGGACCGGACTGGGGAAGCAAGGGGAATGCCCTCCCACTGGGAGTCTTCAAAGCCAATCCGATCCTGTCTCTCAGAGTGGGAGGGGCATACCCACAGGTCTCAAATGCCCTCCTTCCTCCCTCCAGAGAAGCATCCGGAAGTGTAATGACCCTTTCATTCACAGAAAGAGACTCTAGAAGTACAGGGGTAAGTTTGGATCTAAGCCAATGTTAGCACAGGAAGGGTTTCTGTTCCTCTTTGGCAGAACTTAAAATACCAATGTAATCATAATAAACCCAAACCTGCCATTCCAAATTCCAGGGTTGAGTCCATGATTGAAAATGGGTTCTGGAGTTAAGCCCTCAGTGAAATTTAAACTCCCAGTGACAGTTTGCATAGCATGCTCTCCATCGTCATCCGGACTGTTGCTTTTTGACTTGTGGAAGCTTTTTATGAAATGTTTTTTTAAAAAAAATTCCAATTAAAAATGAAACGTGAGAATGAAGAGATGCTCGAAGAGACTGATATATAAAGACAAAGAGAGAGACACAGAAAAAGCCTTTCAAACTCTTAATCTGAACCATATCCTCATTTGAGATATAAAATAGAGAACAACCAGGCACGAAAATGCCCCATACAAAATGTTCAAGTGTTAGAAACAAGGATTTCAATGTTTACTGCTCAAAGGCTTTTATTCTTCCTCAGAGTATGTGCTCATCCCTAATGTAAATGTACTGCATTGTCCTCTCATTGTCCTGAATTTATGAATAAATCATTAGTCTTATTTAATTAATGAGGTCTGGCTAATAATATTCCCAAACTGTCTGCACTTTCATATCCTTCAGTATGGAGATGTGTTCCTGAATGGGGTGAGTGTGTATTAGAAAGAGACAGAAAGAGAGGGAGAGGGGAGAGAGAAAGGCTGTTCATAATTCATCAGTGCTTAGAAATTTCAGTGACAGAATGTGTGCAAAGCATCTTAGCTCGAAGCTATGCAAACCAGAGAGGAAATAAAATTTGAGTTATGCTAATTTTCTAAAAAGAAGGGGGGAAATGTCAGTGTAAGATTGCCAAATGTCTCTTCATTTTGAGACATGTCCCTTATCAGGAGCAGTGCATGGCAGGTTGAAAGCAGAAAAGCAAAACAGAAAACACATCCATAACATATATTCTGTTGCACCATCTTATTTATTTTATTTATTTATTTATAGTATTTCTATCCCGCCTTTCTCCCCGAAGGGACCCAAGGCGGCTTACAGCAAAAAGAGAAATACATACAAAAAATACAATATAGAAACAAAATTTAAAACAATAACAATTAATAAAAATTAATAAAAACAATATCTAAAAATTGATTTAAAAGATCATGGCTACAATTAAAACAGGAGCATAAAAAATCTTATTGGGTTATAAATGGAACATGGAAGTCAAAAATGGAAGAAGCAACAGAAAGAGGTGGGAAAAGGGATATCCATGCCACAGGAAAGACCCTAATCCACTGGCGTCACTACAGGGGGCGCGGAGCTGTAAGTTCTTCCGTGATCGGAGCCTCCGTTACATGGAAGAACGAAGCGCCCCGCCCCCGCACCTTCCGACCCATTCAAAACGGTGAAAACAACACGCATTCACCACTTTGACTGGGTCGGAAGGCACGGGGGCGGGGCGTTTCGTTCTTCCGTGTAACGGAGGCTCCGATCACGGAAGAACTTACAGCTCCGCCCCCCCCTGTAGTGACACCAGTGCCCTAATCATTGACTACTGTCCATGTGTTTGTTGGTTACTGAATATAGCAAAGTGAGTTTAAGTGTTATGGTGCTGAGATTATAGGAAGCTGCCATTTTGAACATGTCCCGGATGAGTAGTATCAGGCATCTTCTTTCTTCAGTGTGATAATGCATGGATTGGTTGCATTTCTTACTGGCCTTCCTCCATTTTTTGATTATAAAAAGGATTACTTTCCCATAGCGGCAAGTCAAGAAAGAGTATTGTCTACTGCTAGTGAATTCTTGTGCTTGCTTAAAATGTTTGAAATACAGTTATTTTAATATTTAAAGCGGTAGGGCTGCGCTCTGCAGCCAGGGGAAACAAAAACTCCACTTTTTAAATATTTCATAGCTTGCCGGACTCCAGCAGCAGGAATGATTTCTTTAATCATTAACATTTTAGATGCCTATCACAGCTGGAAGAATTTGCGGTACCCATTGAAAGTGCTAGAATTGTGGTACATTGCAGGAATTTTATGAAACACCAGATGGGTTATTTAGAGTTCATTCATAGCTGAAGAGCAAGTTCTTCATTCTTCTGTTTCATTTCTACTCTAAAATTACAACCTTCTCACAGGGCCAGATTAAAGGACATAGACGCCTTATGCTGAATTGTATTCTGGGATCTCATGGGTTTTATCCCATAAATGATGATTTCTCCTTTGGCAGGCATCTTCATTCAGTTTTACTAACAGCGCAATCCTATCCAACTTACGCCATCGGCTTAGCTCTGCTGAATCCTATCCAACTTATGCCACCGGTGTAACTAGCGGTGCAGCGAGAACGGAAGGCCCCAGAACAGAAAGGGGATTCACATCCCCTTTGAATCCCCTTTTGGAGGGGATTTGAATCCCCTTTTGGGTCTGGGGCCTCCCATTCTCACTGCACCACTGGTTACACCAGTGGCATAAATTGGATAGGATTCAACAGAGCTAAGCCGGTGGCGTAAGTTGGATAGGATTGCACTGTTAGTCACATTAATTCTCTCTCTCTCACACCTCCTCTTCAGTTGTATCCATGACCTTCTTTCCTAAAAAATAGCTAACCCAAACTAGCTTTACGCTTGGATTGCCTTTGTACCTAAGCTTTCAAAATCTTAATTTTTAAGACTTTAAAATTTAAGAGAGGCTGCTGCACCATCTAGGCCCAATGGGCCCCAGGTTTATCCCCCTCTTATTTTTAATTAACTTACTAATAGCCCAATCTTACGAGGGACGTACGCTGCTGGAACTAGTGTTCCAGCAGCATAAGGTCCTTTTTAGCTGTTGCAAAACACGACATGCTGTTTCGCGCAGCCAGGTCAATGCCACAAGCAGCAAGCGGCTGCAGTGGTACACTAGCGGTTTGTCCACATTCCCTGGCACTGGTAGGTCAGCGCAGGGGGAGGCAGGGAGGCAGGAGGGACATGGAATGGGCTGGGGAGAGGGAGGAATGGGGAAAAGATTGGGGTGTGTAGGCAGAGCACTAGGACAGGGGTGGTATCAGCAGCACTGGCACCGCCAATATCTTATCCCCTTTTCCGACCTTGATCCGTGTTCTTGGGTCCACTCAGACTTGTGCCGGCAAAGTAGCTGGTGCAGGTCCAAGTAGACCCAGCGGCGCTGCAAGGGCTTACCCCAGGGCAAGGGAACAAATGTTCCCATGCCTTGAGGAGGCCTTCACGGTTCGAACTTCCTCTCATGGGATGCAGCGCATCATGCCCTTTTGGCCTTTTGGCATATATCTTGCCCTTCAACATAAAAGGGCAGCTTGCAAACTCCAATAACAACAGAGGTGATGTCAGTGATCGGCCAGGTTGGCCACTGACCGAGGGCCCATACTCACCTGGTCAGCCCCTGAAGCCCCAGTATGTATGACAGCAGTACCCATGGGACTTTCCCCAAAGGCCGGCTACAACCTTGCACCAGTCCTGAGCAAGAATAAAAACAAACAAAACGTAGCAGAGAGGAAGGCAAATAAAAACACCGCAGATAAAAGAAGAGCATCTGCTTTGCATGCAGAAGGTCCCAGGCATCTCCAGAGAAACATTCCTGACTGAGATCTTGGATCAGTGTCAACAATACTGAACTAGATGGCCCAATACTCTGACTCAGTATAAGGCAGTATCCTATATAAAATAAGGGAATAACTTCAGTGTAGCCACCAAGTGAGCCACCAAAGAGCCTACGAATAATATTGCCACACAATAACTATGTTACAAAGAAGATAGGATGCTGCCTTACATTGACTCAGACCATTGGTCCGTTTAGCTCAGTATTGTTTGTCCTGACAGTGGTTTTCCAGGGTTTCAGATAGCCCTCCCTGGAGAGACCAGGGCAGCGGCGGAACTTGGGTGGAGCGCGTGGAGCAGGAGTTCCAGGCGCTCGGGCGGGCGGGGGGCGCGCTCGGGGCACTCACCGTAGGGAAGTGATGCGTTGGATCGGCCCTCCCTCTCTCCCTGGAGCCCGTTTGGCTCCAAAATGAGCTCAAAATGGGCTGGGGGCGTCGATGTGACGCGAGGGGCGCGTCGACGTGACGCGATGCAGGCCCTGCCCCCATGCGCCAGGAGGGCGCCCGTTATTTCTGGACCAGGGATTAAACTTTGGGCCTCCTCTATGCAAAGCATGTGCTCTCCCAATGAGCTACATGCTTACCATGCTCAGGCACAGCTGCCATTGCATTCAATGGAGCCTGTGCAGGAGAATGTCCAGGTGGATTGGGCTGGCAGTTTTAAAATTAGTGTCAAACATACGTGCAGGATCAAGTGAAATTTTGTTTATTATTCTATTATACAATGGCACTGTGACTACTGTGAATTAGCCACAGTTTTGTTAGATTGCTTCAGCCGTGTATATCCCTCAACATGTAAGGATTTCTTCCCTAAATAATCCTCTTTTCTGCAGAAACCACAAAAATCAATATGCCTTGGCTGGGCTTATCTGGAACTCCATGTCCATAAGGCATTTGTCATAAGACAGACTTAGCTGGAGCTATTTCTGTTTAGTTTGATTTGTCAGATAAAATGACAAACTGCTTAATGAAAAATAATTGATTTTTAGGTACAGGCATGCTATAGTAAAGTCAACACATACACACAACAACAACATTCGATGGAAAAAACAGAACAGTTGAGAGGATCATTTCAATATACCCGTGTAACTGTCATGTGGGTATTGATCCCAATGTTTCAAGCATTTAACAATATGCATTACAATGTTCAGCATTTGAAATAACTTACTTACAATATTGGGGCTCGGATATACATTTAGTCTTATGCACAAAGTATTTACAAGTTCCCTTTTTTGCCCCGGGTGGTGGTTATGGGCAGCCCATTGAGCCCCATAGTGGCGAACCTATACATGGAAAAGTTTGAAAGTATGCGTAGGTTTCTTTCATACTTGGATAAGATATGCAGATGATGTTTTTATTATATGGGAACAAGAAGAAGAAAAACTAGACATGTTTTTCCAGCATATAAATAACATCTACCTAGCAATAGGCTTTATGATGGAAAAAGAACAAAAGGGCAATCTACCCTTTTTGGATGTATTGGTAACCAGAAACGAAGATATGACGCTGGGTTACCAGGCGTACAAGAAACCTACGCATACAGGTAGCTTTTTAAATAATAAATCTAACTACCACCTGGGGCAAAAAAGGGACTTGTAAACACTTTGGTGCATAGGACTAAACATATATACCAAAGGTGACGGACAGAATCTTCTGTGGTTTCAAAAGGATGAACCCCTAAACATGTATGTCATGTGACAGCCACCCTCCTCATGTCAAATCATCCTAAACTTACTGATACAGATGCGGTGCAGAGAACACAACAGTAAACCCTAACAACAAAGAGAAAATGCAATAGAAGTTACCTTACTAAACACACAGCACAATCCTGTGTAACCTTGCACCGGTGTAACAGTAGATGCACTTACACCAGTGCATCTGCTGTTACACCGGTGCAAGGTTACACAGGATTGCACTGACAGACTTGTGGTCCATAGTGTGTAGATCTTGATTATCTGCAGCTCTTCAGGATCTCAGGCAGAGGTTTTTCTCTCTACCTTAGAATCCTTTCTCAGGGATTGAACCTGGCACTTTTAAATGCAAATGACGTGTTCTGTTCCTGAGCTCCCTATCATTGCTTCTTATAACTTATTGCATATGAATGAGACTGGACTTCAACTAATGCAAATGTTGGTGCCAGTGTATCTGCCTCGATCACAGATGCACTTAGTTCCTCCAATCTTGAATGAATGGCATGATTTGTAATATACAGGTATTGGAAAAGTGGTTAGTATGATGGCAGGCATTCATTCTAATATTACCGTAAAGGTAAAGGTGATCCCTGACAATTAAGTCCAGTCGTGTCCGACTCTAGGGTGTGGTGCTCATCCCCATTTCAAAGCCGAAGAGCCAGCGTTGTCCGAAGACGCCTCCGTGGTCATGTGGCCGTCGTGACTCTTCTTGCCGCAGTGCGTAGCATGCAGCTGGAACATGGAGCGCTGTTTACCTTCCCGCAAGCGGTACCTATTTATCTACTCACATTAACATGCTTTGGAACTGCTAGGTTGGCAGGAGCTGGCGAAGCAACGAGAGCTCACCCCGTTTCGGATTCGAACTGCCGACCTTTCGATCGACAGCTCATGGTTCAGTGGTTTAACCCAAAGCAAAGTACCACTGTATCTTGCCTTGAATATTTTAGATGTTGACAAGCAAGGATACTAAAGGTTTCAGAATCTTATACAAATGTTTGAAAAACTAACCTAGAAAACTACAGTGATGCCTCACAAAACAAATGCCTCGCACAACAAAAAACTCGCAAGACAAAAGCATTTTGCAAGTTTTTTGGTGACTCGCAAGACAAATTTTCTTGCAAAAACAATTTCGTCTTGTGGAACACTCAGCTCCTAAAGCCACAATCTATTCAAATGTTAAAGTATTCAAGAGGGTTAGCAGACTGCAAACAGTACAGCCCGAGGCCACACCGATTATCACCCGACAAATAGCTAACACCAGCAGAGATAAAGGCAAAGCAGAGATAAAACTACCATCCTGAAAAACTTCCCATCCTAGTAGGTGTACTGATTAAGACCCTACCCATTCTTTGTTTTGGCCCGGAAGCGGCAGCAGCAACTCGGCACAGGCTGTCTGCCTGCCTGCTTCGAGTCTCTTACTGACTCACACAGGAGCCGCCCTCACACCGAGGAAAGCCTCTTCAGCTGTTGCACGGCCGAGAGGTAATGGTGCATTTAGTGGTGCCTGCTCCGCCCCTTAGCCTGGCCGGCACCGCGGCAGGAGGATACTGTAGGCGACAGCTACACTTGCCATTTGAATAAAGTATTCAAGAGGGTTAGCAGACTGCAAACAGTACAGCCCGAGGCCACACCGATTATCACCCGACAAATAGCTAACACCAGCAGAGATAAAGGCAAAGCAGAGATAAAACTTCCCTTCCCTTCCAGAAACGGTGTGCATTACTAGAGCGGAGCTCTGGGAATTGTGAGTACTGTAAATACTTAAAAGTAAATAGCACGGCAGGGGAGGTGACTCGCAAGACAAAATTATTCGCAAGACAACATGACTCACGGAACGAATTAATTTTGTCTTGCGAGGCACCACTGTATTTGGTATTTTCCTAAATCAGAGATGGGAGAGGCGAAAATGACTGCCCTTCGTTCATCTGGTGCATTTATGATCACGATAAGGAATCTTTCTGTTTGCATACAGTGAGTGCCCCAAAGGATTTGTTTTCAAAAGCCAGACAAAGGATTTACTTCTGCAAAGTAAAGGTTGAGCGGTCATTCTGTAGTTCCTTTTCTGCAAGAGTCAGCTTTCTAGCACAGCTCTATTCACTACTTTATATAGAAGACTAAAATCACACCACATACATGTGCAGAGACCATGCATGAAGATTACACTAAGAAAACATCCTTTGCATGACTGGTCCATTTATTAATAAAACAGGGTGTTTGCACATTGTCTCCCTAACAATGAAACCCAGTTCTTTCTCTGCAAGTTGACTATGAATCTATTTTCATATCTTTATAGGGATTTTTTTTCCAGTTGTAGGCATGCTGCATTATTTGAGACACAATATACTAGTAGGCTTCTTTTCTCTTTTGGCTGTGATAGTAGCCAAAGTTGCCCAAGGCCTCGTGCACCGTACAGGGCATTGCTTTAGTGAAAACCTAAGTAGGGAAAGAAGAAGAAAAAAAGATCAATAAAGAAGGCTTGAAAGCATATAGAAGGGAGCGTAAAGCAGGCAAACACAGAAATCAGATGAAGGGAAAAGAAACAGAAATTTTATTACAAAAACACAAACATCACGAAATGCCAAAAAGGACAATCCCTACTAAGAATATATATAACCAGCAAGCCTTTTTATAGTAATCAGACGTTGTAATTTACAGTGTGATACATTTATAGGAGACACAAAATTATTTAGGTGACCGGTTTTTATGAGCAGTTCAGCAAGGCAAGGCCTTCCAAATAAGTCTACCTGGCTTTTAAAACAAAGACTGAAACTTATAAATCAGGTGGTGATCTACTGAGAAGGCACCCAGCTGGGCTTCCTTTGAAGCAGAGCAAGCTTTACAGGGTTGCCATAATGATTACTTAGATGGCATTAATGCTTAATATTATTATTTAAACATTATTTTATTTTATTTATCCCCTCCAGCCTTAGGAAGGACTCCCCACTGAAAATCTTTTCTTGGAATATTGCAGGACGGAAAGGAAAGGATGTGGATTTTGTAAAGGAGGTTTTAAAGTTCTTCAGGAAACTTGTGCCCTTGACTCTATATGTCTTAACGGGTACAATGCCTATTTCGTCCCAGCTTATACATCTAAAACCAAAGGTTGACCATTGATGGGCATTGTCACCCTGGTAGAAGAACATCTTGTCAAATAGGTGAGGTTGGGGGGATCAGGATAAAATCTGGTTTATTTTACAGGGTGCAGATGTAGTAATAACGGAGAACGTTGCAATCTATTTAAAGTAGATTGTAAAAAGGTGTAGTGTGAATCATGTGGAAAGTGCACGCTAGGTTTCAGGACAATTTACCCCTATTTATGGTTAGTGTTGTCTTGTGTCTGTTATATGTTTACATTGTATGTTATGTATGTTGTTCTACTTATGCTAATAAAGGTTCTGAATACTAGTGCTCCTGAAGATGCCAACTGGGCAGCCCAATCCTAGCCCGTATCGATACATTATTAAGGATTTTTCCATCAGTTGGGAACTGTTCTTAGGAGTGGAAATGATTTCCCTTTTTGAAGTGAGCTATCAGACTCCTGAGACATAACATATAACAACAACAACAACAACCCTGTTATCAAAGACTTCTGGAGGATGCTCACAGCCTCATTTTAACCAGCTTTCCAGCGCCAGTGCAGCCGGCTCCTCCTCCTCCTCACCAAAAGCACTACTAGTACTTTTGATCCAAAAAATGACATGGGCGAACATTTGGCACAGTTCTTTTACATTCCACTTGTTGGCTTAGAGCAGGGGTTCTCAACCTGTGGTACGGGTACCCCTAGGGGTACGCGGACCTCTTGCTGGGGGTACACTAAGCCCTGCCCCTTATCTGCCCCATCAGCAGCTAATTAAGTGTTAATTAACATGGATTTTAAATTTTAATTATTTTTGGAGCCTTTCTGTCTCTCTGATTTTAGTTTTGGGCTTGTTTTTGTCTGTCTGTCTGTCTGTCTCTCTCTCTCTCACACACACACACACACACACACACAGTTAAATGAGACATTTTTTCACATTTAAAATTGTTTTAGTACTTTTTATGTAATGATTAATTACCTAATTAATTAATGATTAATGCAATTAATTAGCAGTTAATTAGCAGGGGATACTTCAGAAAATTAGACCGTGATAGGGGGTACCCGGGCCTCCAAAGGTTGAGAACCCCTGGCTCAGAGTTGTCTTATCCACAGCTTGGTGGCATTTTAGTGAATGATTGCAACGAAATTTAGAATGGGATGTTGGAGCAGTTGCAGGTACAGTAATATGGCTTCCCAGAGGTCTGGCTCAGTTGGTAGAGCTGCCGCCTTGTAAGCCTGAAGATCTGTGAATGGCAGTTTGAGACACGCCGCTGACAAAAAGCTGTGAAACCCTCTGTGGGGAGAGATAAAACTGCCAGCTACATCGGCCTAGCGTGGGAGGCGAAGGCCAATGAGAGGCCAGAATGAGAAGGAAGCCCTCTAGAATGAAGTTGTTCATGCAAGATTGAACATACATATATAATTGTAAAACTCCCCGTTAGGGAGTTTGGAAAAGCCTGCCCATATAAACCTCCATGGATTAAAGTCAGAGGAGAAATCCAAAGACCAAGAAAGACGGTATATAAATACTGTATATTATTATTATTATTATTATTATTATGGAGATCTTATTTTTGTAAACACAACTGTTGTATTAACAAACTGAACCAAAAAGTTTACATCTCTCTCTGCTGTTATAAGACTGTGCTCAAGCCTATATAACAGGGGTGGCCAAACTCTGGCTTCTGAGCCACATGTGGCTCTTTGACATATAATGTGTGGCTCTCGGAAATATGCTGACTAAGGTCCTTTTTGCATCACAATTAATATAAAAGGTAAATAAGAAATGTTCAAGCTTTATAATTTACCAGTTATAAACAGAGTTCACTGGCTTAAAACGTAACTTTAATGTTCATGGTGAATAAATATATTTTAAGAATTTAAATGCTTCTTAAATATTGTGGCTCTCAAATATCTGAAGTTTATCATATGTGGCTCTGATGTTAAGCAACTTTGGCCACCCCTGCTATATAACCTGCCTTTCTACATTGAATTGCAGGAAGAGAGCCAGCAAAATCAGCCTTCACTCTGACCAAAGCCATGTTGAATTTTTTTTTAAGTGTCCAGATGTTGGCCACCTGAGAAAAGGCCAAACTAAATACCTAATATGCCTATTGTGGCTGTGACCGAAGATTAGGCTGTGACCTCAGACTTGCATGTTTTATTGTTCAAATGTAAATAGCAACAATGTGAGATCTCAATTTGGAGCAGAACTGCAGTGTGGACAGAGGGGGACTTTAACCCTCTGTCTCTGCCACAGTCCCAGTCCAGCTCACTCCCACCCCCATGGCAATTGCTATTTGCCCTGGAAAAAAAATAGCTCCCTTTGGCACCACTGGTGAATAGCATCAAGGGGGGGGGGTGCACTGGTGGGCAAATAATCTAGTTTGAAGACTGATTGCTGCTTTTTGACTGCTGTCTCTAGATCAGGAGTTCTCAACGTGGTGAGTCGCGAACCACCACACCAGGCAGGAGCTGGTGCTGCCCCTTGAAGGGGTGTTGTGATCCCTGATGGCAGCAGCAGTGATCCCAGGATCACACTGCCACTGGCGACAAATGGGATATTTTTAGACTTACCGGGGATCGCACCACCCTCTGGAGAGTGTGGGGGCCCCCGCAGCCTCCCCAGCGGGCCTCCCCAAGCCTTCAAATGGCTCCTGGAGGCAATTAAAGCCTACTTCCAGTTTTCAGGGAAACAAGGGAGTAAACTGGATTGGTGCCGCCGCCGCCGCCATCGCCCCACCCCCGCAAGAACTCAAAGGTCTCCCCTACTCACAGGGAGAACTTTGAGAAACACTGCTCTAGATTATCTTAGTGGTGTGGGTTTTTTTATTATACAGTATATTCACTATTTGGCTTTTGTTTGTTGCCTTGATGATATTTTACAGAAAAGTATGTTGGCATTATTATTATTATTATTATTTATATGCAGCATTAAAGGATGCAGGAGGGGAGGGAAGAGAGAAACAATACTTGCACCCAGGAACCCTTTTTGAAAGTCACAATAAAAAGGCTAAGTCAAATTCTTATGTGGCTTTGCAGCATTTATTTCATCAACATTGCTGCCTTTTCTGTTGACAGAGAAGCACCCTGCCGCTTATCAAAGGACTCAAGGTCAATGACACTACACAAATGCAAAATAAGCTTGAAAAAAGCCCTGCTGGCTTGTGTGAAATTGCTAAACATAATGTCACTGAACCTCAGACCCTCGTTTTGTCTGTGCCGCGGAGAACCTGTCACCTTCCCCAGCAGCTGCCGAGGCATGGCCTCCTTGCTGACAGTGCAAATGTCAGACAGACACAAGCCATTAAATGATCCCGCCAGCCAAATGAGGGCTTGAAACAAAGCCCTCATCAAACCAAAACAACTAATCCAGAGATCATATCAATGGTTTTGTGAATGCTGATTAAGCCATACAGTAAATACTGCAAATATTATGTACTGTACTTGTTGATAAGGGTGGGTGTAAACCATCACTTTGCTCCTGCTGGTTAATTTAGTTTAATAATAATATACAGTATTTATATACCGCCTTTCTTGGTCATTGGATTTCTCCTCCGACTTTAATCCAAGGCGGTGTTCATGGGCAGGCTGTCCTAACCCCACTTGGGAGGGTTTACAATATATATAAATATCCAATCTTTCATGAACGGCTACTTTCCAGGTGGTATCCTTTTTACAGTCTGACAATTCTGCTGGCTGGCGCCTCCCACACTCGACCGACGCAGCTGGAAGCTCTCGGAGGCTTTCACAGCTTTTTGCCGGCTGGGTGTCTTGAGTTTATCAATTTCACCGGTCTTTATGGCACTTTGTTTGGTGTCATAATTCTACAATGCAGTTTACAAAAAAGTGCACATTTACTCTGTGAATTTACACCACACAGCCATTCAGAATTGCCAAGCTTCCTTCCCCACCCAAACTTTGCCATGACATACTGTATATAGCTTTCAAATACACGATAATAAATAAGTTTGGTCTGTGGGGCTGTCTTCCTGAGCATGCACACTCCAAAGTGACTTCCACTGAAATCAATGGGACTGCTCCCTAAGGACTATATGATGGTGTGGTGCTCTGCTACCGCTCATCGTGACAATTCATTTCATTTATTTCAGCGCTAGGTACATTTGTTCTTGTCACTTCTGTTAGGAGAATGTATCTATCCTAACAACAACAAAATCATGGTTGACACAGAAAAAGGAATGAGTCTACTTTTCCACCAAGGGAGTCATCATCAACAGCCACTGGAAGGTCACTATGCTGGGATTAATACGGAAAGGTGGTTTCCCCTGCCGCTAAATATAAGACAGTCACCATTTCCAAAGGTGCTTCTTTGCAGAGGCGTCACTCCAGTAGGGGCGGGGCCATAAGTTTCGCTCCGTCCTAGTCCCGTTTACGGAGCAAGCAGGAGGAGGCCCCGCCCCCTCACTGTCAGAGCCATTCCCGTGCGGAGAAAGCAGCAGGCAGGGTCTGCTGCTTTCTCCGCACGGGAATGGCTCCGACAGTGAGGGGGCAGGGCCGCCTCCTGCTCACTCGGTAAATGGGACTAGGACGGAGCGAAACTTACGGCCCCGCCCCTACCGGAGCGATGCCTTTGCTTCTTTGCCCTGTTTGCAAGGGTTGTTAATGCTACAGCTACTGTGAATGACATCCTAAAGACACTTACAGCCAAATCTTATCTCTCCCCATGTGCTGATGCAGCTGTGCCAACAGGGTGCGTGCTGCATCCCACACAAGGGGAGTTTTGAGGCACAAAGGTCTCCTTGAGGCAAGGAAACATTTGTTCCCTTGCCCCAGGGTACGCAGTCCTGCTGGGGCTACTCAGACATGCGCCAGCTAATTTGCTGGCGCAAGTCCGAGTGGATGCACTTTGGGGAATCAAGACTGGGAAGAAGGGGGATAGGATATTGGCAGTGCTGCTGCCACTAATACTGCCCCTTTCCCAGCCTCAATCTTCCCTCTCTCCTTGCCCCAGTCTCCTCCCCATCCCTCCCCTCCCTGTTCCACCACCCCCGGCCTCCTGCCCCCTCCCATACTGACTTATCTGTGCCGAGGTTCATTGGAAGAACAGCAAGATAAAAATGAAATCAATAAAATCGTTCTCTTCTTTTGATTATTCATGAACATACTGTATTTTCCTTCACTGAATTTTCAAAACACTTTTAGAAACATTTCTTCCTCACTGAATGAGTTGCCAATTGGCTGATTTAATTTCAATATAGGACACATCCTTCAACCTTAAGGCATGGGCATTCCCCCCCCCCCTTTCCCCTTAAATTAAAACTAGAAAAACCTCCTGTGGCTACTTCTCTTTTCCCTTATTAATGTATGAACAGTGTGGTCTGCAGTGTTATATAACTATGCTCTAGAATAAATGGAACAGAGAAGAAGCCAAGCTGCAAAAGTATGTCCTGCTGCTTGTGTGATTTGAACTTTCCAAACCCTGGATGAGTACACGGACTTGATCACTTTTCAAATACAAGTCATGGTTCTTTTTAATGCATATAAAATCCCACTGATACACAGGAAGTAATGATGCATATCATGATCCAAAAAAAAGGGGTGGTGGACAAGTTATTTTGTAGCTGCCCCCTCCCTCCGTCCTTCATCTCAAGAACTATAAGAAGTCACACTCAGAGAAGTATTACAACAAGGCAAAGTTGAGGAGCAAGCACAGCTTTCAACTGGATTATATCATTCAAACCATTGCTATTGAAATGTCACTTTCACCAAAGGGTCTGTGTGACCATCTCGCCACCGTAGTCGCTGATTTATCTAAGAAACAAGGGCATGGTGTTTCTGTTAGCGAGCCTGAATCCGTCTCTTCTATTCATGAAGATTTTAATGGATTATGTAAGATCAAGTCAAGCAAATTCACATGCCGTTACATTAATACTGTAAGATGTTCTTTGGCAGCTTGTCTGCAAGATTGTCTGCAGGACTGTCACGACATAGTGCTTTCCAGCTGCAAACAACCCATGAACAGAGTACAATGGAAATATTGGGAAGCCAAGGGGGAACAGGGCCATTCAGTTGTAATTTATGGAGTGTAGGGCTGTCCAATGCTTAAGCAAGACTTTCCATTAACTGGTTTGCAGTGTAGACGGAGTTGTTTAGTAGCTGATGGTTTTATCTCTGTGCCTTTTATTTTATGGTACTCTGACACTATAGCTATGCAATGCTACATATAGGGATTTCCAGCATGAGGCAAAAGCCATGCTGTCTGTCAGGTTAGTTTCGTACTATATACCAGTTTAGTGCTATATGTCAGAGTTGTTGAGTTTGTAGTGACGTAGTTGACCAGAGTGGCTGCAGAGGCAAAACTAGGGCTTAGCAAGTGGAGCACCGGCTCTGGGCGCCATCTCCCGAAGGGCGCCCGCGAGTCGGACCGCACGCAAGTCGGACTCGGACTCTGAGTCGAGTCCGAGTCCGACTCGGAGACTCGAGTCCGACTCGAGTCCGGCCCCCTCAATCGGGAGAGCCGGCTCAGGGACGTCTTCCCCAGCTGGCTGCCCGGGGCCTTATTTATACCGTTCTTTTTGCGCATGCTCAGACTGTTACTGAGGGAAAAGGGCAGCGGGTTCTCGCAGCGTTCTTGCAGCGGGCCTTCCTTAGAAGGCCCCGGGCAGCCGGCCGGGGAAGACGTCCCTGAGCCGGCTCTCCCGATTGAGGGGGGGTGCGCGGCGCCGGGTCGCCCCCTCCGGAGTGCGCCCCCCCTCCGGAGCGCGCCACCCCCCCTCCGGAGGGGGTGCCCCTATTTCATCATAGGGGCGCCAACCCCCCCTTGCACCAGGCGCCAATGGAGGCAGTTTCGCCTCTGAGTGGCTGAACCAGCTTTCGAAAGATGCATATGGGAATCTTGTCCTGGTCTCTGCCTGCGCCCATCGTATTCCTTCTCTGCTTATTTCTGTACTGTGTAAAGCAGCAGCAGCAAAAACTAAAGGCTGTGACAGACCGCATGCCGAGGCGAATGAGCGAGCGCCGAGGCGAACGAGCGCGAGAGGCTGGCCACCGACCTGCTTGTCTGTAGGAGTGTCTTCCCGCAAATAGTCCCTCCTTTTGTCCCGCCTTCTTAAGAAAGTGATTGGCTAACACTACAGTTTACACCTGATTGGCAGATAGCCACTCTCCTCCCCCTCTCATCTGATTGGTGGCTCCAGTAGCTCCACTGTGCGGCCCCCTCAAACATGACCCAGGAGGATTTTCAATCGTGCCGGAAATCGGGACACCGCTCGCTTCCGCTGTTTTAACCAGATACCCCAGCACGCCTCAACTAAGCTCCTCAGGCGTCCGGGACGAGCAGAGATTCGTGCGGTCTGTCACGGCCTTTAGGGGAAAGATTGTAGCTCAGTGGTAGAGCACTCTCTTTGAACACAGAAGGTCCCAGGTACAATCCTTGCCATCTCCAGGTGGAATTGGAAATTACCACCTCTAAGCTGCTGCCAGTCAAGTGTAGAGAGTACTGAGCTATACAGGTATCCCTCGCTTAATGACGGCTTGTTAATGACGATCTGGATATATTACAGAGGTCCCCAGTAAAAAAGAGCAAAGGATTTAAAAAGACACGTCTTTTTAAAGCCCCAGCTCATCAGCTGTTTGGCTTTAGATAAGGGCTTTGAAGTTCAGCACTGGGGCTTTAAGCACAGCGCTGAACTTCAAAGCACAGCAAGACCCGCTTAATGACGGCTTCACTTTACGATGGAGATTTCAGAAAGTATCACCGTCGTTAAGTGATGGACACCTGAATATAAACATGGCATGGCATTTGCAGTCCAAAATTCCACTGGGAGACAAGGGGGGGGGGAAGAGAAGGGAGAGGCAAGGGTAACAAACAACAAGAGAATAAATGCATGGGATAGTCAAGATTAGTATTGGATGAATCAGAGCAAATGCAGTTCTTGCTCAGACTTTCTACTGTTTTCACTGAATTGCATACACTCCCTTGGGACAGACTTTAGGTCCTTATTCCTGACTGCTTTGTCTCTAATTTAGCCACACTCTTGTCAAACCAGACTGTCACCCCACTTGTCATAAAAGTGCTTCTGTTGAATGTCATTTTAACTAATGAGCTTTGGCATTACACTACCACTAAAGTATGCACTGACTAGGTTGGGAATTAAGGATCAGGCATGAATTATGCTCCTATGCAATCCTCCAGACTCCTTTAGTCTGAACCTGGCATCATAAGATGATTTGCTGAGTATCTGGGGGGAAAAAAGGTGAAATTGTTACCCACAGTGCTTTTTAAAAGCTATAATACATTTTTGGTTACAAAGGGCTTTGCTGAGATTTCATGAGAAGACTGAATAAAGATAGGTATTTCAATTATTATGAGATTTTTAAAGCCCTGACTTTAAGCCAGAAACATGCTGGCTCTTACTGGCTAGTGAAATATGTGCAAGACTGGAGTGTAGGGGGGGAAAAAGGCAGCCGAGCTTCTCAAAAGCAAATAAACCTAAGTTCCTTCTTGGCAAAATCTGTCAGTGCCAGACGTGCCAAAGATGGGCAAGAGACAGATGGTTGCAGAGGTGTTCTTATCCTCAGAAAGAAAAGGGGCAAAGAAAATACACCTAGGCTTTAAACAAGGAAAAAATGGAAATAGCTGTGTGTCTGGCCACATGAATGGACGGAAAGAAAGATTCATCTAGACATGAATTCAGGGGACTAATGGCCCAATCTTATCATGCAATCTGAGGCATCGGGACAGTGTCCCACTGCTGTGAATCAGCTGCCGACTATGCACAGAGCACGCATGGCAGCCATTTTTGAGCTACCGCTGCAAAGGTGCAGCAGCAGCATCGACAGTCTGCCACCATGGCTGGCAACCTGCTCTGGGGCAGGCAAGCTGGTGTGGGGGGCGGATCGTGGGCAGGGACGGAGAGGAACAAGGCATGTTTGTGGAGGAACGGGGGGAGGGGGAGAGGGAGGTGGTTGCGCATGCTGGATCTTATTCCCTCTTTCCAAAACCTCTCCGCCCTTTTTCCCTTCTCAGACATACACCACCAAAATATGTCAGAGGAGACCCATGGGTGACTTGGGGGCTTAAATGGAGGTCAGAAACATGTTTTTTTACTTACCTCTGGTTTGCCTTCAGGTCACCCTCCCACCATAGCATGTAGCGCGTGCCTTTTTGGCGTGGCTGCATGCTATAGCATGGCAGGGGATAGGATTGGGCTCTTAGTGTAACATGTGATGCATTTGTACATAGGATGACCTGATTTGTATGATTCTTCCCCCTGAACAAGGGGAATAGGGATATCATGCAGGCAGTCATGGGCATGAAGCCCTCACATCACACATTATAGGAGGTATGTGATAGAGGAAAGAGGCACGTGCGTTCTTATGTAGTTTCCAGGTCACAGTATGAATTAAAGCTTCCTTAAGCCGGTGCTAACTTTCTGTAATGGACCTCCTTTGGTTGGTTCAAACTTCTTTCAACCTCCTTCATCCCCACCATTGTTCCACTGCCTCTTTTCCATGGTCAGAGTTGGATTTTTCATAGGAAAAAATGTGAGCCAAGAAATATCCAGTAATATGCAGGAAATATCTCCCTGCAGTCATGAATATCCCCCCCCCTTCTGTTCAGGACTCGCCTAAGACCGCCTGTTGCCTGAGAGTCTCAGCCGGAGACGATTTGCCAGCTTCTGCTTCATCCTCCCTCTTCTTTGTCCAATCCAGGGAGAGGAACAAGTGAAGGCGAGGCAAGGGGGTGGATAGAGGTGGGATCGTCTCCCCGATCTGCTGCCTGAGTTGGCAGCCTCAGTTGGCTACAGGGATGGGCCGGCCCTGCTTATGTTACTCTCCCATCTAACAAAACTAGGGGAGGGAGGAAAGGAAAAGGCGTATCTTTGTCCATTTTCTGGGCACTTGACTTTTTACTCCATTCATTTTCAAGCCACTCATATATAAACCCAAAAGAGCACTGATTTTTCAGACTAAAAATCATTTTCTGCTGCTACCATATTAGAAGCTCATTAGAAGGCTGCACTTAAAGTACAGGCTTAACGAAAGACCCAGTGAGTGAGTCAACCCCCCAGTTTAATACTCCCAAGCAAGCGCTTACGTGAACCAGACGGAAGTCCCAGGTCTGCTCACGGATTCTGTTTTTTCTATGTGCTCTGTAGACCGAAAGATTGTTGTTTTTTCAAACGGAGTTTTGAAGAGCACTCTTCAATCTTTCATCCCTTTCACCAGCCACCTCTTTGCCTGCTGTAGGGACTTCTTTAGTTCATGCAATAATCTATGAGAGACCAGGAGAGTTTGCTCTCCGATATTAATGAGAATGATCAGAATGTGAGTGCCAGCATTCAAAATCAGCTGAAGTCAGAAGTGGCTTAGACAAGCTGAGCCAAAATGGAAAACCCTTGAAAGGATGAAGGGAAAGGTCCTTTGGGCAGAAGGCTAAATACATATATTTCTAAAAGAAGTTTGTTTAATGCAATTTGAACTCAGTCTGCTGATCCCAGTCCTCCAGCTACAACTGCAGGGAAAAGATACTGAGCTCATTATCATGAGTCTGAGAAGGCTATCAGACTTCTTGGCCAGACAGTCACTTTCCGTGGAGTTTTGGCTCCGTCTTATGCTTGTGACCGAGCCACAACCAAAAGATAGTCCTGCTGTTCAGTAAATACGACAGGAAAAGGCCTCTGCAGCTCCTGCACAAGCCTTCCTGCATACCCTCAGGCCCCCTCCGCGTCTCCATTTTCTGACTTTTAAATGGCATCTATGTAGTTTCCCACCTGGAGAGATTTAATTAATGTTTATAAAGATTTTTGACATCTGGAAATAAAAGGTGCTTGAAAAGCCTAAAAACTACTGGACTGTTATCTATATTCAAATAGTATCCTACGGCTAAGCGCATATACTTGGAAGTAAATTCTGATTAAATCAGTGGGACTTAATTTCATGTAAATGTGTTTATGACTGAGGTGTTAATGCTAAGACTCTGAACCAATAATAATAGATTTTGCTATGCCAGTGACATCTACCCAAATCTAAGCCAATTTCATCACAAAAATATCTTGAGAGATGTCCAGAGCCCCCTATTTCTCTGCCACTTTTTTTTATCCCCCCTCTCCCATGGTTGTTACTTTAGCAGAGTTAAACACAGTATGCCATGCCTTGTGGCAGAGTCTCTCTCTCTCTCTCTCTCTCTCTCTCTCACACACACACACACACACACACACACACACACACACACACACAGCGAGAGAACCTCAGTGCACCTTAATGCTGTTCATAATACTCAAAGGTGCTGTGAATTAACCCCCAAAATGTGCCACATGATGCTTCAGTGGAATATTATTTACTTCATAGGAGGTGTAAATATCTAGCCGGCCTTAAGGGCTGCTGCACAAGTATTGTAGTGTACTTAAACAGGATAAACATGTATTCTGAGGTAAAAATATGTTTTCTGAGGTACAGCTTTCTAGATCTGACTCATTTGTGAAACAAAAATCAGAATGGAGAAATCTTTGAGCATTCAATTTACTAACCTTATGCAAAAATTAGAGACCAGGCCAGCAAATACAGTATTAGTAGTTTGGTAGAAGTGAAAACATAGCCCTAATTCAACCCACTTTAGCAGAGAGTCTTAACTGGTAAAAAGCCATGTCAAAAATATATAAGATATCAATAAAAACAAGTATACCCAGTATTCCACATAGAAAAACCTGTATTAGTTAAAACACAACACACAAATAAACATGTTTAAAAACCAGAATAAAAACCTATGGAAATTGATATCAGACATAAAATGCGACGTTTTGCGCATTATCAAGCCCTATAGTAGCAGGAAAGATGTTGTCAGACACACTCCATGAGCTTGCTAAAAATAGGAGGAAGGAGCCTCGAAATCACACATAGAGGATTACACTAAGTGAATGGCCCTAATTAGCAACATCCGGTATCTAGCATGAACTGTAGTAACCATGAACTACGGAAGGGCTTGGTGTAACCCTCTACATGTGATTTCAAGGCTACTGCCTCCTATTTGTAGCAAGCTCATGGAGCGTGTCTGACAACATCTTTCCTGCTACTGTAGGGCTTGATAATGCTCTCTGCAATTTGAGCGAAACGTTGCATTTTATGTCTGATATCAATTTCCATAGGTTTTTATTCTGGTTTTTAAACGTGTTTATTTGTGTGTTGTGTTTTAACTAATACAGATTTTTCTATGTGGAATACTGGGTATACTTGTTTTTATTGATATCTTATATATTTTTGACATGGCTTTTTACCTGTTAGACTCTAGTTATTTTAAAAATGGGGAGACATACAGCCCAATCTTATTGGGCTGCTGCACTCGCAGAATCTATGTTCTGCCGGCAGCAGCTGCTGTAAAGCAGCCATAAAGCGCACTCTGGCAATGCTGCTGGGGTGCCAGCAGAAAGGTCGGAGCCTTCCTGCATGCACTGGTGGATCTACAGAGACCCGCAAGGAGGTAAGCTGAAACAAGGAGTTGGCGGGAGGCGGGGAACGGGTTGAATGGGGTGAGCTGAATGGGGGAAGTGGTGGGTGGAACGGGGCAGTGATGGGGCGGGGAGGAGGGCAGATCAGGCCCAGGAGGGGGTGGGATCAGCGGCAGTGCATGCCAAATCCCGACCCCTTTCCTGGGCCTGATCCACCTTCCTGGGTCAATGTGGACTTGCTCCAGCAATTAGGCTGGCGCAGGTCCAAGTTGATCCATAGTGGCTGCTGGACAAATGTCCCCTTACCCCAAATGTTCCCTTACCCCAAGGAGACCTCCAGCAGCCAAAACTCCCCCACAGGATGCAGCGAAAGCCATGCTGGCACCACTGCATCACTGTGCGGGAAGTTGGATAGGATTGGGTCAATAATCACATATGTCTTAGCCAACTTATGTCTTGTCTACACTCACTGGATACATGCCATGCACCTGTCTACATCCTAATATTATCTCTAACAAATTTGCAAATAATAAACAGTTTTAGAAATTCAATAATTTCATGGTCATTTCTCAACGAAACAGGAAGGCATGATTTAACGTGTCAACGGTCACATGAAATTATGATTTAACGTGTCAACGGTCACATGAAATTATGATTCCCATTCAGTTCAACACAGCATTGTTGTACATTAAAAAGCCCTTTCATATAAATAAGAATCACACGTATATATCCTTCTTTTTTAGAAGATTGAATTTAAAACATTTATTTAGCTTTGCCTGGAAGTCAGTTTTCCCCAAGGAAATTTGTAGCACAGCATATTTTAGTACTCCATTCTAAATATGTCCAGAAGGAGGGGAAAAAATTCTACATTTCATATACTAAGAGTCAAAGAGAAGCAGGGATTGAACCTCCAAACACAAAACTGCCCTCGAGTAGTTGCAAGCTGAATATTCAGACCCCACAGATGTGATAATTGGGATGAATCTCGCTTCTTCTTATAGATGTTGTGCTTAGCATTTTTTTTAGCATAAAACTATAGTTTAATGTACCAGTACATATTTTCATCAGTTAAAAAAAAATCCTATTCTGATGCTGATGTTATCCAGTGGCAATTTCTGTACATACTAACCATAGATTAATACTGTATATTCTATTATGTACTGTATAAGATGAATTCGTCCTAAAGCATTTTGTACTCATTTTATTTGAGGCCATTTCTGTCATACATTTGGGTTCCATGGACAAAGTAATTATGTGGGTGCCTCATTGAAGAAACCATTATACATTCACATGGGAAACATGTTGCAATATTCCCTGGATGTACCTGCGAACAGAATCCTCGGTCCAGTTCAGATGCATACCTGGGCCAAACATCCCATTTCTGGGAGGGAGGAGTGGCTTCACTCACTATTGTTCATCAAACTCATAATATTATAGCATGAGATATAGATGCTGCACACAGTTGCTCCTGTTTACAGACGCCTGAATTACAGGATTCTTTCACCTAAAACAAGGGCATAGAAAACGCCGTTGTTGTTGTTGATTTTGTTCTGCCTCTAGCACAAGTAGCACAAGTAAATTTTATTTACTTGCTTGACATAATCATAGAAGTAGAGCTGGCACGGACCAAAGGACTACCCAGTCTTTAGTTTCACTACCACCACCATCACAAGGCAGGGTCATCAATGCACCAAGCCACCCCCCTCCCCCAATTGTACACCAGTATGAAGGACCTTCATTCATGAAGGAACTATTGCGATGAGAGTGAGCAGGCAGAGCGAACAAACCCTGTGATAACCATCAAGAGAGACAAATAAATTCAAAAGAGAATGGTCATGAAGCTCTCCTTCCAACTCAAATGAAGACCTGCAAATAAGAAGCTTGACAAGCAGATCCAGAGAGGAAATGCTACATTGATTAACTTCATACAACGGAGCCTAATTCAGTCACATCAAACCTATACCTTTTTGTAAGCCAAGGGGTCCTCATCTTTGTCCAGATATGCCATGATTCACCAAGCAAAGTAGTCTCAAATGTCTTCCCCTTTTCTTTCCTAATGCTGCTGTCATTGCACATCATCAGCCTTGTCCCTAATTTTGACTCCTTTACCAAGGTGTTTCTTTTGTGTTCAGAAATCCAAAGATACACACCTGTTCTGCAAACAATAATCATGCTTGTTAATCAGCTTGGATAGGACGAATTGCCTGCAGCAAGTCATTTGCAGATTGCAAAATCATCACAAGCTTTCTTGGCCCTACAAGATCCACTGAAGGGTGGTACATATTCTTATGTGCCATCTACTGGCACACTTTATATTCACTCTCTCCAGAAACACACCCTCCTGTTACTTAAACCCCTTTGAAAATTATCTTCCAGTGTTTACAAGTTGCATGTGTTGGCTTATTCTTATTTACTCTAGGCAGTGTGAAGGTTTCAACCCCCTGCTAAATTAAAGGGATATGGTGTTCTGTCCTTGCACTTAGTGGAAAAGGAAAAAAATGGATCTTCACCCCCAAGTAAAGTTCTCATAGAATCCTTCCTTTCAAATTAAGTGGAGAGGAGGGAGGATCACCTTATTATGGGGGCAAATTTATTACATCCTGTTCATTCCAGTTGGAAAAACACACAGTGCATTTTAGTGAAAACAGGTCTTGGTTCATAAGCTCTCCTTAAGACAATACTGAAAGAACATTATAGTACAAGCTCCTCTTCTCTCCCATTTAGTTCAGTGTGAACCAGTCCCAACATGTACATGGAGACCTGGTTAGTGTGAGATTCTTCTCTCGCTGAAGAATCATACAATCTCCCTCAAAGATTCTGCACAACCAGGCAGTGGTGTTGTCCCGGCTGCGAAAAAGGTAAGTTTTCGCCCTCCTCAGCCCGCAATTCTGCCCCTTCAGGGGTCCGCGCCTGGGGGCCCTGGGCACCACTTGGCACTCCCCCTTACGACACTACTGCAACCAGGTGGAGAACCTCCAGTTCATGCTGGAAGGTATGACAGGGTCAACCTGTCCCTGAGGTTGACTGAGATGGTTGCCTCTGGTGGTGTTACAGTAGATGGTAGGTGGTAGAATTGATAGATGTGCCTGCTTCTGTCTGCTCACTTTCACTGCTCCTCCTCCTCCTCCCCTCCTCCTGTTCCTGCTCCTAGGATGCTAAAGAGAAGAGGGGAATGGTACACAGTGGTACTCTGCTCTGCCATGCTGCTTTTGTGCTCCATACTGTTGCCCCCCCCAGTGGATTTTATTGTTTTAAATTAAGTATGTATTGTTTTAAACTTATTTCTGTATTTTAAACTATGTTTTTTAATTTTTGTTGTAAGCCGCCTTGGGCATTTAACTCGGCATAGGATAAGGTGGGATATAATTTTTTAAAATAAATAAATAAATAAGAGGAAGTTGGAGGAGAGGACTAAAGCGCAATGCTCCAGGACACCACTTTCCTCTCCTCCACACTTCCTCTTCCACACCATTCCCCTCTTCCTTTTTGAATCCATGGAGTGTGGGGAAGAGAAGGAGGATGAGGAGTGATGGGGGTGCATTTCTGGGAAATGGAGAAGCAGTTCTGATGTTCACCACCCACATCAGGCACCAGGACGTCATCATGGGCCCTACAAAACCCATCTCATGCAATCAGCTTTCGTATATGAGTGGTGTAACATTGGAGCCATGCACTGATCTAGCAATTGATTATCAGAAATAATTTCTGAAAGCCAGATTGAAACTACTTGGGCAAAGCAGGTTATTATCTGTGAGCAGACCACATTAAACAACAAAAGCATAGTGATTTATTAAAATATACATACAACCATGACGATCATTCAAACAAGTCAGATCTTGGGAAAAAATATTTATGCCTCAGAGATGAGTTTTGACAGTCAATATAACATTTTCAAGTAGGAAATCTCAGTGGCAAATTCTGCATTATCCATATTCCAAGGATTCATTTGGGATTCTTTTAACCTAATATATATTTACTTTTGTTCAGGTTTACACGATCATTCATGAAAGGAAAAAGTCACCATGTTGTGACATTTCCCTGTAATTCCTCTGTGGTGAAGCTTTGTTGTGAAAGCTATGTTTTCAGATGTATGTTTAGACTACAGGGAAGGATGGGTATGAACTAGCCCAGAACTAAGAAAGAATAGGCTCGACCTCGTTTTTTTTTTTTTTTTTTTTTTAAGGACAGAATGTTTAGGGACAAAACTTGAGGAGAATGCAGCATTGCAGAGACCAACCGTCTCAATTTCACATTGGACATTATCAAAAACAGTTCGGATTTTTGTTTTCCTAGGCTCCCCAGCTCTGTGGATTTCTAAATAAATATAGAGTCACTAGCAATCAAACAGGCAGGCAAGAAATGACAAGTGTTGTGACAGTACTCATAACACTTTGAGGTATTTTTAGCATATTTCTGAGTCGTATTAGCTTAACCTGTAATAGAATATAAATGAGCCCATATGGCAGAGATGTAATTATGTTCCATGTGAGAAATCCCTGTGGTAGGTTTTTTTTTAGGAGGGGGGGACTCCCCACATGTGCCTTCTGGAGGGCACGATTTACACATGATTACCTACTCATTTGCATCGAGAAGAATAATACAATGCTAACAACACAGTAATGAAAAGGGCAAGCAAAAGACTGGATATCCCTAGGGGTGCTGATCCTTATGACTGACATCCAGTTAAGAACAGAGAAATTCATCCCCTTAGGGAGTACATTTTATGAAGCAATCTTTGATTATGTGGGCACAGTAATCATGAGTCTTAATTATTATTACTGTGCGTGAATGGGCTACAAATCTCCAGGGAGCATCTCTGTCACAGATACTTTGCTGGCGTAGGCTGAAAAAATGAATGTTTTCCCAAGGATCATTTTCATTCCAACCTGATAGTTAGCTGAAGTTTCTCTGACTACCAGTCATGAAACATTAAATATAGATTAGAGGCAGGGAGATGTTGAAAGTTGAAATTCACTGGAGGTGCACACCCTGTGTACTTGAGAGACAGCCCCAAATGTTGTCCAGATGTTATAGCAACACGGCGGAAGGTTCCCAAGCTGAAACGCAGCCACAACACAAGAGAAAGGGAATGTTTAGAATTCCACAGGCCTTCTGTTTAGCTTACTTCCAGTGTATTAATTTAGGAGAACGTCCTAACAGCTTGTTAGTGGTGGATGTTACAAAGGACATGCTGCCAAGAAAGAAAGAAAGAAATTCTTGCACTAAGAAAAAAAAAGGAAAAAAAGAGTAATTCAGACCATATAATTGATTTTCCACATTTTCAGACTGTGATAAGGCTTAAGCTTTAGCTGCAGAAATGTATGTTTGCAGATTTTGTCCATGTTCTGAATGAATGTAATGCAATGTGTGTCTTATGTCCATTTGTGGGTGTATGTACACACACACACACACACACACACACACGCACGCACGCACGTATGCGTGTACCCTATGTATAGCAACAACCAGGCTAATCAGTTTAATTATTAAATTTGTTTGGTGGATATCAAAACATTTTCCAAATATTATACTGCTATCAGAGTGGCTACTTGTGTGTGTGTGTGTGTGTGTGTGTGTGTGTGTGTGTGTGTGTGTGTGTGCGGTGGGGGGGGGAGAGGTACATTGACCACCACCAGATCTGAGGGGTTGCTACTCAGGAAAAAGGAGTTTCACAGTGGCCTAGATGTTGTGTTGTTCTTTTTATGGAACTGAGAAAGATCTCCAAGTGGAACCATTTTGTCTTCTTAATGTCTGGCCTGAGATGAGAGCAGAACAATCCACAAACATCCATCAAATGTCATATTTAGAAATACTATACTCTAGAACGATGCTCAAACTGGCAGTCTGTACGCTGCCATATATGGGGTCACCTCTGTTAAATATTCCAGATTGGGTTCCTTACAGCATTATTATCATCAGCATTATTATCAGCAAAGCTGTGGTGTCTGAACCACAGAACATCCTGGAGCCCTGGATCATGTAGTGATTCTGGAGTTAACTTAGACCTTAGAAGACTTAGACCCAGAAGATCCAGGTTCAAATTCCAACTCAGCCATGAAGCTTCCTGGGTGCCCTCGGGCAAGTCACTATGTCTCAGCCTAGGCTTACCTGATCCATACTGGGACAGAGTGCTAGACCTTTAGGAGAAGGGATGTGGGCAGGTGTAGCTTGTTAAACCCTTAGAGCACAATCCTAGGCATGTCTTCTCAGGAGCAAGCCCCATTGAACTCTCACTGAGTCCGTGGATAGTGAGAATTGACTGTACTGTATATGAAGATCCAGAGTCATCATACAACTCTAGATTGTTCCTGCTGTTGGGCCCCTTAGAAGCCATTGGCCCCCGCAAGTGCCCGGTTAAGTCCCCCTGCCGCCACCACTGCTTCATGTCCGATTCAATTCCTAATCATTTAACTATTTCTTGTGAAATAGGATCTTCCCACTCAATATCTCTCAGAGGGAAAATCTAACTGAATCTGAAGTCTTGGCACAGTATTTGAAGCTCATTGATAGGCATTCACAGTCCCTGGCACTAGTTTGATGAAAGATTCATCCTGCATGTTATTCTGTCCTTATTACTTTGTTTACCTTATTACCACCATCCTCTTTATTGTCATCCCTCCCTTTCTCAAGAGCTCTGGGCAGGTCCTCTGAGCAAAATATAACAATCAACTATAAATATAACATAAACCAGAGGAGAAAAGGCCCAGAATGCTGCAACAAAATTAGAATCTTAAGTAGCACTGTCCCCTCCTCCCATTCCCCCTTAGCAATGCAGGCTTGACTTCAATAAAATGCTAAGACTTCAGAGAAAGGCTATTTACAGAAACTGCCATGGAGGGAAACAAACAGCTTTGAAAGAGCATTCAGATGTATTTTAATGATGGCTTTGCAGCACACTATGGAAGGGTATTTACACTCACACCAGTCGTAAGGGAGTTGTACAGGAACAAACATGGCTGCCTTTTCAAATAGATCTGACAAGTTTACTTTGGAATTCAAAACACAAGCTAACAGGCTCATTCACAAAACCTTTGAAAAAGGGGTGCAGCTCATGCTAGAGCACATGCTCTGCATGCAGACATTCCCAGGTTTATCTCTAGGTAGGACTGGGAAATCACTTCTAGCTGAAGCCCTGCAAATACGCGACGAGGCTGGGAGCTCTCCGGAACAGCCCGAGTTCACTCGGGCCGTTCCGGAGAGTTCCCAGCATCGCGCAAATACGCGACGAGGCTGGGAGCTCTCCGGAACAGCCCGAGTTCACTCGGGCTGTTCTGGAGAGCTCTCAGCCTCGAGGGAGGAAGTCCCCGCCCCCGGGCACGCCCCCGGCCACGCCCCCAGTCCCGGCCGAGTGCCGGGCGTATCTGGGATGGCTATTCAGAGGCGAAACAAGGGTGGAGCGAAGGCAAGTAGTTTTGCAAGACTCCGTTACACTGGAGTCAGCGGCCCCTCCCCCTTGCTGTTGGAGCCATTCTGGCAGCAAAGGCAACATGCAGGACACTCCCCTGTCGCTGCCGGAATGGCTCCAACAGCAAGGGGGAGGGGCCGCTGATTCCAGTGTAACGGAGTCTTGCAGAACTACTTGCCTTCGCTCCACCCTTGTTTCGCCTCTGTATGTCTTCATATTTGTTCCCCCATGCACCTCAGAAGAAAAGGAGGATTTACTCTGTTTTGGAAAACGTGTCTACTGATGTTAAACATAAAGTCTGTGAAACCAACGATACTGCGTTTTTCAAAGGATTTTAGCATGTTGACAGATACTGGTGACTCGCCTAGCATGTGTCGAGAATGTATCACCATGTCCTGGCTCAACCCACATTTTGGAGAGCGTCCTGGATTTAGTGAACTGAAAGTGCCACTCATGCCAGAGCAGTTTGAACATTAGAACACCCACACCCAAAAGAAACTTCAGCACAACAGCAATGCATGACACCGTCTGCATGCATGAGTATATGAGCCCTTCAGGACAGGGACCTGGCACTGGCGTCGCTGCAGGGGGGGGTGGAGCTCTAAGTTCCGCCGCGGTCCGATCCTCAGTTACACTGGTGCATGAAGCGGCCCCGCCCCCCGCCTTCGGAACCATTCAAGGCGGTGAAAGCAACTTAGAGCTCCGCCTCCCCTGCAGCGACGCCAGTGGAACCTGGCTTCTCATGCTATGCAAATCCCCATGCTCACAGATACATTTCATAAGAATGTGCCTTTCCTGGCATAGCAGTGATTACCATGTGGGAACAAATTGATCATTGATAGCGGGTTATTGCAGCCCACATGTTGGTCAGTTCTTTGTGCTGCATCACAACAAGGCCCTTTTGGCTGCAGTTAACCATTTGGACCCATTTCAATCTGACTTCCGGCCTGGTTTTGGAATGGAGTTCCATGGTCTATGCCAGGATAAGAGAATAAAGAGAATGTGAACCTTGTTCATTCTTCTTAACCTCCTAGTGACATTTCACATCATGGACAATCAGCTAGAATCTGTGCCAGATGTGCCTGTTGAGAGCATTACAGTTCAGTACTTCTCTTAGAATCTTGCATTGGGGGCTTATTGCTTCACCCAACAGCGGATGCTGCAGCAGTCTCTTCCCCCCCCCCCCAATCTATATATGAAATCACTGAGGGACCTCATCCAGAAGTTTGGGATTCAAAAGTTGTCATATGCTGATGATATTCAAACAGCTCTATTTTGCATTCTCTTTTGCACCAAGAGCAATGAATGCAGTTCCTGACTAGAGGTCTAGAGCAGGGGTTCTCAACCAGTGGTACTAGTGCCACCAGTGGTACTTCAGCTGACTTCTGGTGGTACTTGGACCCAGCGGCGTCACTAGTACGCGTGCCACCCTGTGCAAGGGCGCGCGCGCCGCCCTAATGACCCCCGTGCCACCCGACAGCCGGTCGGCGAGGATGTCTCCAGAGCCGGCAGCAGCGAAGCCTCCGCTGCTGCTGGCTCCGGAGACATCCTCTCCGGCCGGCTGTCTTGAGCAGGAGGAGACCTCAGAGCGTCCGCCCTCGGCGGAGCTCTAAGGCCTTCTGAGGGAGGCCCAATGCGTGACGTCATATTTAGAAGGTTTCGCACATGCGCAGTATGTTTCTGAGGGCAAGTTTGCCCTCAAACGTTCTGCGCATGCGCTAAACCTTCTAAATATGACGTGTCGTATCGGGCTTCCCTCAGAAGGCCTTGGAGCTCCGCCGAGGACGGACGCTCCGAGGCCTCCTACGAGGCGTCGCTGGAGCGCGGCGGGAAGGGCGGACCGCCTGTGCGTGACGCGCGGGTGCACGCGCGCGACCGCGCATCACCCATTGCACGCGTCGCCCCCAGGCGGTCCACCCTTCCCGCCGCGCTCCAGCGATGCCTCTGCTTGGACCGCCAGACCACTGAAACCCTGCTCCAACATGAAGCTTTTGGCAGTGTGTTTTCGGTCCCGAGAGGCTTGAGCCTCTCAGGAATGCTGAGAAGGGCCCTCCCACCTGCCCAGAGCCTCCTACCTGCATTTTCTGACCTCCAAAAACCTGAAAACCCAGAAGTAACTGGCGATGATGTCATTGCCAGTGGTACGCATCAGGAGAGTGGCGCCGGAGATGGTACTCGGCCAGGAAGGGGTTGAGAACCCCTCTAGAGGTTTTTGTAGGCTGGATGTCAGTTAACAAGCTGAACCAGAATCCAGATAAGATGGAACAATTTTCCTAGATGCCTTGGAGTCAGGTAGTTTACCTGTTTTAGATAAGGTCCCATTTCCTCTGAAGGACCATAGTCTTCCTTGCTCCCAAAGTACTAGGTAGTGAACACAGCCTGTAGTGTGCACTAGCTGTAGCCCTTCCGTGAAGACTGATACTTGGCTACCATCACACATACTTTGGTCATCTCTCATTCACGTTACTGCAGTGTCCCTTGAAAACTGTTTGGACTCTGTAGTACAGAATATGATGGCCCAGTTATGGACTGGCAGTAAATGTAGAAAACAGATTGCGTTGATACTTGAAAGTCTTTTACTTTTAAAGTCCTTATGCCAGCATATTTTATGGACTGCATTCTCCTAGATCACCTCCCTCTCTTTGCCCATTTAGATCCTCAGGAAGACACTCACCCTCAAGATGAAAGCTGAACTGGTGTCTACAGAGAGCAAGGCCTTCTCTCCAGTGGCACCTCACCACTGGAACTCCCTGGCCAGAAAAAAAAAACCCTGCCTGGCCCAGTCATTTTAAATCTTCAAGAGAAGTCAGTGAATGCCTTTTTTTCCCTGCCAAGCTTTTAACAGATACAGATTTCATGTTTTTGTGATTCTCAATGGCTAGTTTATGTCTGCTTGTTTAATGATTTTGTACAACCCTTCCCCAGAAAGCTGCAGTGTAATAGTGATAGGGATGTAGTCTTAGTGATGCAAATGGTGCCAGTACTCAGGGCCAGCCCAAGACCTCCAGGCATCTGAGGTGGTGAGCCACATGCTGCACCTCCCCCTTATTCAGCAATTTGCCAGCCACTGTCCATGCTGCTCCTCCTCTTCTTCTTCCCTCTCCTGTGCTCCATCTCACCATTCTCTCCCTCTCTACACTTCCATTCTGCTCCCCTCTTCGTTTCTGAATCCAGAGGGTGGAAAGAGGAGGAGTGGTGGAAGCAGGTTGGTGGAAGGACTAACCCAGTTGGTCTCATAGTTGAGCTGGCTTTGTGGAGCCCAGTTCCTGGGAACCTCTAGTTAAAACCTCTCAGGGGAAAAAAAAAAGTGCCCTATCTGCTAACCAGAAAGGTTAGCTGGCCAGTTTCATAAAATATAGTACTGTATATGCCTAATGAAGTATATTTGCAAAAGTGTATAAAAGTATATTTTCATAGAAGTGTCTGACAAAAGAGAGGGCTTATTTCTTCTTCAAGAGATAATAGATTTACCCACAACTCCCAAGAGGAAAAATCTAAAACCTCTCTAATGGTAAGACTGATAATCATAAACAAGAGAAATGGGACTTTTTGGTTGGTTCACATAAAACCAACAACATGGCTGGATACACAGGGATAAATTCCATAAGTGTGGCAGTTTGAAAAGTTAGTAGTTAGTTATATTGCTCCAAGTAGCTCCTGCATTTACCCTCACAACAACCCTGCAAGGTAGGTTAGGCCCAGAGTCATCCAGTGAGTTTCACAGTTAAGTGAGAATCATCAGAAGCCGGATATCCTCAGTCACTCTAAATCACTACACCATACTAGCTCTCTGGCAGCCAAGATTATGGGAATGGCTGCAACTATCCCTATGTACTCCATTGGTTAACACAAAGCTTCTCTTCATGCTTATACACTTGAGTACACAGCTATATCGGGGGGACGGGGACACTTGTGAATTAACCCCAAAGGGGGACTTTTTAAATTTTTCTTTTAAGGATTAATTTCTTGCGATTTTTTTCAAATACCTTTATGCATTTTAGAATCTTCCATAATTATTCGTATGACTTAGAAATGCAGTTTGGTTTCACCTTGAAATAAGCATAGTTGGCTGGAGACTGTAGAAGCATACACTATGGTAGATTACAGATGAAAAGCTCTCCAGTTTCTCAAGGACAAAATTTTATAGCTGTTTTTTCTTCCTAATCTCAAATCATTCCATAAAGAGCTGCTTTATCAGTGATACTTAGCACTATTTGACTCTGAGCAACTGGATAATCTCTATTTGCTTATACTATACTGATTAGCATTAACTCAAGATCAGCTGTTTATAGGAGGATTGAGCATGCTCGCGAGTGACTGGAGCAATCAAAGAACTTTGTTCCTGGAGGGCAGCTTTGTACATGTATTCCTATTTTTACCCCTTTTACCCGTTACCATAGTAATACGCTTCCAATAACAACATATGTACAGTCATCTGTATAGAGACTGGTGCTATTTAACTGGTTCATAAATGAATCAGGGGCCAAATTTGCAGACGGCATCTAGTTATTGAGGACGGCAAAAACCCAAGTGGGTAGCAGAGAGCTCAAAAAACAACATTTGTAAAAACTGGACAAAAGGTTCAGCATAAGTAAGCGTAAAGCAGGACAGCCTGCTGAGACCATCTGAAGCAACTTCTTTGAGGGGCAGGCAGGGGGAGGTGGGCGGTGCCACTGGTGGGCGGTGCCCAGCTGGTGCCCTATCCGCGTTTCACGTGCTTTGAGGTGTGTGGGAGTGTGGCTTCCTTCCTCCTCCTCCCGTAGCACTGCCAATGAACACCCAGCAGAGCTGGAGGTAGTTAGCCACTGCTGCGATCCTGTTTGCAGTTGCCACTTCTGTTGGCTCCAGTCTGCTCCCAGAATCCTCACCGCGCAGCCAGTTAAAGACGCCATTAACTGCCCTTCTTGATCCAGAATCACTATCTCAGTAAGGCAAGAATGAACAAATAATTGCCACCTCAGTTATCACCCCCCCTTCCCTAATCCAGACCCTCATTATAATATGGTATGATGCCAGAAATAGTCTTCTGGTATATCAGCACTCTGTAGTGCTTTCTTGATTTCAGGGACCTAAAAATAGCAGATGTGCTGCATTTCCAAAAATAGCTTGTTTTCATAAAAATTTGCATCAGTGAGTTAAAACACCCAAACAATGCCTTGTCTCCTCTACCGTCCTCCCTAAGTTTAAAGATCAAGGCTGCCGTCCACTCCCAAGCATTTCTACAATTATTATTGTTATTATTAACAGTATTTATATGCCGCTTTTCAACAAAAAGTTCACAAAGCGGTTTTTCAGCAATGGGCAGTTTTCAGCAATGAACTCAGTTCAATTCAAAATGATTTTTCCAGCCCAGTCCAGCCTAAGGCCTCAGCGGCACAATTGAGGCTCGAGGTGTGCCTGAATTGTGCCGCAGAGGCCGAATTTGTGCTGCAATTGTGACTGACATAGGACGGGTTAAGGAAAGTTGACCAATTCAGTCCTAAGTTCGGCATAAGAGCTATTCCGTCCTAAGTTTGGCCTAAAAGTGGGCGTGTTGGGGGCGTGTCGGGGGAGTGACGGGGGCGGTTACGAATTTGAGTCGGATTCCAGACACTGGCAAGCTCCGACACGCCCCCTCGAGCACAACTGCGGCACAAAATTTAGGTCGACAAAAATGGTGGACTTAAATTTGAGGAGACCCATAGGAGCCATTTTACCTTACCCACTCCAGCCCTCTCCTGAAAAGTTCTAACACCCTACGCCTGAGTTGTGCCTGAGTTAGGACGGAATAGTTGTGGCATAACTCTGGACATGTACCCAAATAGTTACCCTATCAGCACCCAGCCCCACCCAGCCTCTTTCCCACAAAAGCCCAGCCCCAGCCCCCACTCTCTCTCTCTCTCTCTCTCTCTCTGAGCACGTGGCGTGGGGTCCTGTCCCCCAGCAGCCACAAAGTGGGACTTTGTCGGTGGAGGGCAAAATTCACAAACACCCCACTTCTCTCTTCTCCTCTCTGCTCCCCTCTAGGGCAGAGAGGGCTGTTCTGGCTGTGGCCAAACTGTTTACAGCTGTGCCTGGGCAGCTGTCTCCATGCAAGTGTTTGCTAACCCATGTCTTTCTCCCAGCCCCTCTCCCCCCCCCACAGGCAACAACACCAGCAGGTAAGTGCAGGTAAGAGCAGGGTTCATGCTGACAAGTGGTCTGACTTCTGCCTCTTTGCATATAGAATATATTGGACGCTTTACCAATGTGTTGTCTCATAGCTGCCTGCAATGCCTTCTCTGAAATGCCTCTCTACCAATGTCTTGTCTCATAGCTGCCTGTATACATGTGAGCACACAATGCCATGAGTGTGGAACTGTAACCCTTATGTAGACACCAGCAGTCCCCCCCCTTTTCCCCACAGGGTCAACGGACAGGTCAGTATTGCTAGGTTTGCCATGGTTGTGACCCACAAGTTGTGTTGTTGTCTCTCTCATTGACCCTTTCCCCTTATAGGATCCTGCTCACCTTACACCCAGGGAAGGAGCGCAGACCATGCTATGTGTGTCACACCTCTCAGCTGTGTTTAATTTCTCTCCCTGCAGGCCTTTGCAACCGGCACACTGGCATTTCTTCAATGGCGATTGCTACCACACACCAGCTGCCATGGAACACCCCCTTGTTTCTGTCTCCCCAGGAATGTCCACTACCACCTACCTTCCTGGGAGCACCCCTGGGCCTGCAGTCTGGTTGCCCCACGGTCGTCTGCCTCGATGCTGCCAGAGGTCTGGGAGCCTGCCCTGCAACCCTCCTCAGCTGCTGCTGCTGCTCCACCTCCCTGGCTGCCTACTTGCTGTCCCTTCCCTTTCTATGGAGCAGGCTGTGGTTCCACAGGGGAAGAGCCTGCATCTCCAGGCCCATGGGGCACGCATGCTGCTGCTGCTGCTACGTTCTGAGTGGCTGCTGTGCCTACCCCTGGCAGCCTCGCCTGGCCATCTATGCCAATGTTCCAGAACAATAAAGATGCCCCTTGGGCAAAGGCCCCTTGAATAACATGTCCCCAGTGTTACACAAGCATTGCCCCCCACACACAGAGACAGCGCCCAGCACACAAGCCCCTGCATGACTCCCATCCAGGGACTGCCACTGCCTTCCCAGGGAGACCACAGCAGGGGGGCTGCCAGACCCTCAGGGCTCAGAGGGGAGTGGGGAGTTGGGGGGCCTCTCAGGCAGGCAGTGACAGGCGACACGGCGCCCATACTGGATCCGCTCGCGTCCGCCACATCTGTGAAGAGCCCTTTCGGCAACCGGGGCTCTCACCCGCCCTCGGTCCACCCGTCAACGGCGTCCATTTCTGCCCTCGGTCCGCCCGTCAACGGTGGCCGTTTTCGCCCTCGGTCCGTCCGTCAATGGCGTCCGTTCTGCCCAAGGTCCGTCTGCATAAGAGGCGCCCATTCCTGCATTGCCTCCATCTGCGAAGTGACCCCTGTGTCCCTATTGGTCTCTGCAGACCCCTCTCCCTGTATCCCTCTCCCACCAGCCTTGTTGTCTGTCTGTTTCTGACCCACCCGTGCCCCTCCCCAGCACCCACTGTCTGCCTGTCTGTCTGCCTCCCCTCCCACTCCCTGATGATGGAAGCTGGCCAACCCCCCACCCCGCCAGAGCGCCTGCCGCGACGTGCCGACGTTGCCCCATCTGGGGGTGTGATGAGCTGCGTGAGCCCTTCCCGCTTGCAGCAGACAAGCCCAGGGCATCTCTCGTTCTTGGCCGGGGCATGGAGCAGAAGGGACGCCGGGATACCTTCTTTGTGGGCATTGCCACGGCCCTGGAGGCCCAGGGCTTCAGGCAGCGCACGGGCATGTCATGGCAGAGACAGTTCCAGCCATCATGAGACCCCCTTGTGTGTGACGTTCCCACCCCCTCCCCCCCATGACTCCCACGTGCAGCCTCAACGTGGCTTGGGGGTGGCATCGCCTTCTTCAGGAGGGACGGCAGTGGCACTCCCCCCTGCAGCAGGTGGCTAATGCACAGGGTGCCCTGGGGCAGCTGGCACTGGCACAACCTCTGCCCTTCAGCTGACTGTCAAACGCGCAGTGCCTGCAGGCCTGCCTGTGGCTGCCCATCTGCTGCGAACGCTGCAGCAGCTGTGGTAGGTGCACACAGACGAGCTCAGGAGGGGGCTCTTCGCTTCCACAAGACGGACACCTCCCCACATGGGCCTGCCTGCCTCTGTGGTAAGTGTTGCCTCGATCCTGGCCCACTGCTCTTGCCTCCTGCCTAACTCAGGCATAGTTGCAGCCTAACTCAGCCCTATTTTAGGCCACAGTTACGCCGCAATTGTGCCTCAATTGTGCCTGACTTGTGCTGAGTTAGGCTGGACTGAGCCCTTCATTACATTTACTGCCAAGATGGAACTTCAGGCAGCTGACCTGGACTTGCTGTTTTCTGTGCCTAGATAAAGCCGTTCTTTCTTTGCGGGAAAGAAATGGCAACACTGCAACAAAAATGGATTTCACTTAAGGATCTTGGATCACGTAGATTCCAAAAGAAGGCTTTCTATCCCATTTTTCATACCCTCTCAGTGGAGCTGTGCATGAGTGGTTTGTATGAGTGATATGAAATAAAACACATTCTAAATAAGGCTATGAAATCATGATTTGTTAACACTATTGAGATCCTAGAAAAGATACAACTTTGGATAAAATCACACACATAGACATGGTACATCTGAACCAAAACTCCAATGAAATGAAACTTCACAAGAAAACAACTTTTCCCATTCATTTTCACAGCAATTGGGCAGAAGTTGCTTATGGGTTTTTATCACTAGCAATGTAGCTTTTTGCTGCAATATTAATTTTAATTCCACTGCTAAGAGCAATCATGCTGGAGAAAATTGCTGTGAATAACTATGTTTAGGCCACCCACCGTGAAATGGCTCTTTGGAGAAATAAAATTGATTTTTTTTTTTGGCTTTCTTAACTCGTATATAATTTTGATCTTTGAAACCAATCAAATTGCTTTGTATGGTTTAAGCTAGCATTTCTTTCTTTGCAGGTAAACATTACCGTACAAAAGGTTCTTTAAAAGAGCATGACTACTATGTTGATTACAAAGAAATATGGGCCATAGACCAGCTGGTACATTCTTACTGGCATAACTACTCTGATAGATGCCTTTTATGCATCTGATGAAGTGAACTGTGGTCCCCAAATAAATTGGCTAGTCTTTAAGGTGCTATAATACACTGTTGTTTTTGCTCTGGTAGAGTAACAAGATTCCAAGTTGCAGAAAAACTTCAGGATCATACTTGAAGAAGAACCCTACAATATCAAAAGACGATTTGAAATGACAACCGTTTAGGTTTTAGATCTATGAACTGTAATTTTATAGTTCTAGTGTTAAATGCCTGTTTCCTACAGCTGCAAGGCCTTTCTTACATCTGCCAAAGAAACAGACACTGCAATCCTGCAGTGTTAAGACTGACCTTCACCGCACGAATGCCGGCGCGTCCCGGGCATGTGCAGCATGTACAGAGTGTTGTGGCTTCCTTTTTAACTGATCGCCACTGAACGCGGGAGAGCGGCGCTCTCCCGAGTTCTGTTGCGATCGGTCGTGGACCATGCTGATGTTTGGCCATTTTCGGTCAACCAGAGGAAAGTGAGGGAGGGACGTGGAACGAAGTGTTTCACCAATGAGATGGGGGGGGGGCTTTCAGCTAACTGGAGTGCACTTGTGGCGGCAGCAGGAGTTCGTGGAGCCAGGTCAGTGTCTCGGGGCAGGGCATCCTGTTCCCTACACTCGCGACCCCACAAACGCAAACGGATTTGGTGTAGGTCAGCCTTTAGGCTGCTTAAATTCCACTGAAGCCACTGGGATTGCAACCCAAGTGTCCTAGAACTTGCAGCTATTGATTTTAAACAGAATCATCATTTAACAATTGATGAAAAGCCAAAGTCACAGAATCAGCAAGATCACCAATGGCCTCAATCCACCAATAACCTAAAATAATAGCTGGCTGTAAGGCCAAAAGCTTAAGGCTACTTAATATGGAAGTGAATTCATATATGAATGCATTTGAGAACAGGCTTTCCATACATAATCCAGCTCACTCTGAAGTCTGACAACATTTCCATTGAGTTGTATAGCGAAGAGCTGAATCCTGGGAGTACTGACAATTTCATCTCAAGAAAGCTTTTACCAGACCAATTTTTAAAACAATGTGTCACAATTAACTTGATCAGATTTTCTGTACAGTAAACATTGGATTTGAAATCTCTTATTTGGTTTGAATGTGAGAAAAACCATTCTATTCCCTTCCCTCCCACAGATCACTGCATAGTCAGTACGGTAAAAGCTGGCGAGCTAAATGCACAATAACCTTTATGAGATTATCAATGCTGCGCACAGGTGCCAACACGTCAGAACAATTCTCAGCATCTAATCCAAGCATGTGCAGAAGAGACTGTGGCCTTCAAATTAGGTCTTTTTCTTTCCTGTAGGTACAATGAAATATGTGCACAATGAAAATAGTGCTGCCTACACTAAACTAACTAAATTCTAACACATGCTAATTTAACAGAAAGAACAAGGGCACTTTTCCATCATTCAAAGGGGGAATAGTCACCTGTGAGCATTTCTATGGCTTTGGTACAGCCCGAGAAAGGGAAACTCATGCATTTCCTCTATGGTAGGGTAAACTGTTCTTGCACATTTTTTCCATGAAGATGCTGGAGTCTCCCCAACCTCAGAAGTACAAAAGAGATGAGTCATTATGTAGCCAGAGGGCAGTCTTGGTAGGCAACCTAAATAGCCCTGCCCAAGCCTCTTTCTGACTGGCTGGTACAATCTGCCAGTCAGCAAGTGCAATTATCAGCATTATCAGATGCAGGACATCTGGCTCAGTTGGTAGAGCGACCGTCTCATATATGCCTGAAGATCTGAAGGACGGCAGTTTGAGACGGACGGAAGTGTCTGTGTCCGTCGGAGAGCTGCCGGCACGTCGAGCTGATAAGTTGCAGAGCCTCTGTGGGGGAGTGGAACTGCAGCTGTACTAGAGTGGCAGTCAAGGTTGCCCTGTCAGCTGAAGCGTGGTGAGGCGAACGCCAGAGAGAGAGAGAGAGAGAGAGAGAGAGCTGGACTGTGAAAGAAACATCTAGAATGAAGGGTTCTACCAAAGATTAGAACATTATTGCATTGTAAAAACTCCTTGGGGTTTAGAAAAGCCTGTCCATGTAAAACGCCTTTGAATTAAAGTCGGAGGAGAAATCCAATGACCAAAGAAAAGGCAGTATATAAATACTGGTTCATTGATGATGATTAGTATTATTATTATTAAAAACAATATCTAACACTGTACACAGTTCCCACAGGATAGTAGCTGCGGACAGGAAAAAATCTCATTTAAAATCAGGGCTACAAATTACCAAAGTCCGACGTTTCGTTCCTTAATCTCGGAACATTTTCTAGGAACAATCCATCTACCAATCCTTGGGATTGTTCCTAGAAAATGTTCCGAGATTAAGAAACGAAACGTCGGACTTTGGCAATTTGCAGCCCTGATTTTAAATATTATTATTATTATTATTGTCTACATGCCCAGTCTCACTTTCTCCGTGATCTTGCCCAATGCCAACACCTATATGTGCCTTGTGGAGATAGGGAATTGAGTGAACCTTTGCATCCACTCTACCAGCTCCTTGTAACATGGAGAAGCTGACCATGGTGACTGATGAATGTTGTAAAAGGCACCATGTGGATGTACAGATGCCTCGCACTTCAGCTTTGGAAGCAACCACTGTACTAGTATAGCGAACTGGAGAGCTGAAGCTTGCACATCTCCACCTGAATGCCCCATCAGGCATTATAGGGAAAGGGTAGAAAGCAGCAGGGCAAAAGCACAGTAGAGTCTGGCTCAGTCGGGAGAGCTGCTGCCTTCAAAGCCCAAAGACCGGTGAACTTGATAAGTTCGAGACACGCCGCTGGCAAAAAGCTGTGAAAGCCTCCAGGAGGAGAGATAAGAGCTTCCAGCTGCGTCGGTCGAGTGTGGGAGGTGCCAGCCAGCAGAATTTGTCAGACTGTAAAAAGGATACCACCTGGAAAGTAGCCGTTCATGAAAGATTGGACATTTATATATTGTAAAAAAACCCAAGGGGGGTTAGGACAGCCTGCCCATGTACACCGCCTTGGATTAAAGGCGGAGGAAAAATCCAATGACCAAGAAAGGCGGTATATAAATACTGTATATTATTATTATTATCTTCTCAAAAGTGACCACACTGAGGCTGCCAAAAAACCACTGACTTGCAGAAGTCGTCTAACCCCACAGGGTTAGGTTAGACGACTTCTGCAAGTCAGTGGTTTTTAGGCAGCCTCAAAAAACCTGGACCAGACACTTTCAAGCTGTGTGAATGTATTTGTATAGCCTCCACTCAGGCCACATATACGGTAAGTGTGCAATGCTGCCCATTCATGGCTCAGCACATGAACTGGAACCTTCAAAATCTTTCACTAGCTATATGAATATACAAAGCAGCCTTATGTCAGACCATTGGTCCATCTTGCCTTGTACTGTCTGCTGCGACTAGCAGCAGCTCTCCAGAAGATCAGGCAGAGGTGCTTTCAATGCTTTGCTACCTGATCCTTTGAACTGGAGATGTTAGGGATTGGAACTGGGATTCTTTGTACGCAAAACAGGTGCTCCTACTATGAACCTTCCAGTTTTAGCAGCCTCCACTTAGGTCAACATCATGTCTGAATTTGGCTGCAATTCTATCCATACTTACCTGGGAGTAAGTCCCATTGACTTACCTCTGAGTAGACATGCATAGGATTGGGCTCTTAGTCTTTATCTTAAAAATCTAACAACGCAATCCTAGGCATGTCTACTCAGAAGTAAGGTCCATTGTGTTTAATGGGGCTTACTCTCAGGAAAGTGTGCATAGGATTGCCGCCTAAAACAAGTATCTTTGGATTTAAACTTTTGTTAAGATGCTACTGTTATGTTTAGCTAGTACTAATTGGGATGCTACTTATCAGTTATAATGCCTTTACAGCTCTGCCCACAGACACTAGACTTGAAGCGGACAGTGATGGAGAAGTAGCCAAGCAATTAGTTTGCCCTCGTTATGTGTGGGGGATCCATTCCAGGAGCCCCCGCAAATAACGAGATCCACGGGTAATGAAACCTGCGGGGGGAATTCCCCAAAACCGGAAATGCCCTTCAGAAGCTCCCAGGAGACCTTCTGAGATGCACCTAACACACCTCAGAAGGCCTCTCAGGGGCTTCTGAAAGGCACTTCTGGTTTATTGGAAAAACCAGAAGTGTCTTTTTTCCATGGGTTCGGATCCCGTGGTTAGTCAAATCCATGTGTTCCAAATCCGCAGGAAAAAAGGGGCCACTGTACAGCATTTCACTACTTTTTTTTTAGTCAACTGGACTTTGTGAACTCCTGTACACACGTAACCTGGAAGTAAGTCCCATTGAATATAGTAGGACTTGCTTTTGAGTAAGCATGTGTAGGATTGCACTGTTAGTGTTACTCCTATCTACAGAAATACCTAAGTCTGCAACCTATGAATGTCGACTCACTGACTTCAGTGAAACATTTCCAAGTCAATATGCTTGAGACTTCACCAAAATTCTCCTTGGAAAATGGGCAAAACATGGCTTGTGCGGCTTTACTCAGAAGCAACTCCACAATGTTTAAGGGGTGTACTCCCAGATAAATGTGCATAAAATTTCAGCCTTAGATACTAAAGGGTTGAAATTGGCATGTTTTCTTTGAGCACCCTTAAACACAGCAACGCTTTGGTCAACAACAGGTATGCTCTTTGTAACCATGCCATTACATCCATGTCAGTGGCAGGAAGACATAAGAGGCTATCCCAGGGGTGTCAAACTCATTTCATATAGCAGGTCCAATTGGCGCTTATTGAGGGCTGGAAGTGACATCATTAAGCAGGAAACGGTATCATTAGGCAGATAATGGCTAGAAATAAGCACTTTGTTCTCACATAGAAACTCATTAGCTGCAGCTGACAAAAGAGAAAATGCCCACATCTTATTCATATTTTCAAGATATGGGAGAGTCCCCAATTACCACAGTGTCACTTCGCAGCTCAAAAGCAAAGTGGTTTGCAAAGTGACACCTTGGTAGAAGCAGCACTACTGAATGGGCGTTCTGCGTCATAATTGGGTTCTCTCAGCACCATCTCCCTCACCCCTCTTGTAGCGTTGCCTTCGGAGGCCTCCTTCCGTCACTTCCTCCAAGAGCCTTGGCAGAAGTGGCACAGCTTGAATGGGCAGTGTTGGGAGGGCCCAATTCTCATGTGGGCCAGATAAAGAGCTTCTGCCAGCCACATCTGGCCCACGGGCCTTATGTTTGACACCCCTGGGATATCCTATCTAAAGCATAATGAAATGAATGGGTATTGCAAAGGAGCAATACTGGAGAGACTGTGCCTTTATGTTCATTCAAAATATTAGCTCTTTCTATAAATATATTTAAATAGCAAAATATACTCACCTTTACATTGGGAATGATTTTCAAAAATATTAGAAACATATATAAAAATGTACCATACATCTTTTGTTTGAAAATAACTGCTGTTCCCATGAACTAGAAACTTGGGGTGAGTGACAAATTAAAATCTCTGCAATATAGAATGCATCAATAAAAAAGATTACCTCTGCAACAGAGTAGGTCATAGTTCAGCATCTGTATATGCCCCTAGTCTACTTGAATATAGCCCTCCATGGAAAGTTAACAAAAGCAGTTTCTCAAGCAAGGTCTAGTTTTTAGTACACTCAGTATTAGGATTGTATGCTTTTGAAAAATATTCATTCACTAAATTAGACTATACCACTGCTAGTATTTATTTTTGAGGGGGCAGGAAGAGGCAGAAGGGATAATAATCTGTCCTTCAAACATTGTGAGTCCAATATAAGCACTCCCTAAATTCCTGCATATAGCACTTTTCACAATGGTGCAATGTTGATTATATTTCACAATGATGAAATGCTGATTAGTATTGCCGTATGGCGGCAATCTCCTGTGTGTTCATCCTACATAAGAAACCAATGGGGGAAAATGCATGAGAAACACACACACACACACACACAAATGTGCAAAAACGTTATGAACCAAGGAAAAACAAAGACAATTTATTAAGAAGTGACCTACTGCTAGCTGGATTTAGAATAGCTCGACTTCCTAATACTCATGATTTGGTCATCCCTTTTTGGTAGAATTTATAAATAAATGTGCTCAAAGTCCTGCAACAGCCCTTCTCTTACCATACTGCACACATCAATTTAGCGTAGATGCTTTTTGTTTAAAAATAGGACCCACCTATACAATTCATCTGACCAGAATGGAACTACATATTAAATGAAACACTTTAAATGAAATGTGTTAATTAAGATAATGAGACTGTATTTTAATGCTAGAACAGAGTTATAGTTAGAATCTCTTCTTCCATTTTTAAGATCTTGGACTTTTAGTGCAAAAATTACCTTTTCTCAGATATTAAGGTTTTCTGCTATCATGCCACTATATATATCTTACATTTACCAGTTTTTTCTTCTTGTACAACTGATTATATAAACTTCTAGTCAGTAACATACTTAAAAATACTATTATCTAGTTAATGACAACCTGAAGAAATGAGTCAAATTTCCTAAGATTTTCAATCAAAAATGTCCAGTTCTGATGAACCGCTGAGGCAGTGCAAGGATCCCCCCATGCCAATACATATATTGGAATACATGTATATCTTCCCTTCATCTAACTATATTATTTTTGTGGCCAACTTAAGCATTCCAAATGGCAAAAACCAAAAATGAGAAACACTGCTTGAAGATATCTTACTGAAATTCTACGAAGACTAAGGTACATTCTAAAAGCTATTTGAACAGTGTGAAATTTTTCACATGTCTACATTAAAAGAAGTTCATATTCAGTTTTTGTGGAAAAATAATTTTTAAAAAGGACAAGGTAATTTTGTACAAAACCTCAATTTATTTCAAAGAAATTAAAAATATGCATTTTATATATATTTATATATTTATATATAAACTTCTATTCCTCTATAAATATAGATGATCTTGTGATAGTGAACAGAAATAAATGCATACCAAATTCACAAAGCTATGTATTTTAGGGTATGGTAAGTCATAGATAATATTTATATGACGGGTGCTTATATAAAAAGTTTGAAACAGTAGAATCAGAAGAGCAGCAGGTCTGTTTCGACATACAAAGGATTAAATATTAAAATGTGTTTGCCAGTTAAATTTGACACATCTTGTATAAACCTGTTAAGGAAATAGGAGCCATAACAGTTTAGAGAGCAAGTAGACCAATCACATACACCCTCTCTTAGCTTTACATATAAATGACTATACTAGAACGTCAGACTTGCAGATTCTTTGGGGTCACATGCCCCATCATTCAGTTTAGATTTTTTTCTTTCTGGTAGCATAATCATTATGCCTTTCAATCATCGATTAACATGAAGAAATTAAAAGCCAGCAGTTGAAAGATTTGTAGAAATGAAATGTCAATGTTATAAATACTTTGGAAGTAATCCAAGTTGCTGAGAGCTTTTACTGGGATTATCCTTTTTCTTAGTCATACTCTATGTTTGTCTACAAAATCAACTCAATAATGCCTTGCTGGAGTTCTCTTCCAGCAAACTTTGTAAACCTGAAAAAAAAATCTACCCAAGAAACAAACTGTTAAGAAGAATTAACAAATCACAATCAAGATGCACAATCTTCCTTCCCATTACAGACTAAAGAGAACCAACAGTCCTATTTCTGCCAAATGAATAACCCTTTTCTGGGCTTAAAAACAAAAACAAATGGTAAGTTCAATATATTACACAAAGTAGGTGAAAAGTTAGTTTTAAAAACTAATCAGATATGTGGCACAGGAACAGCTGGTGAGAAACTTTCACTCCCAACCATTCATTTTCATATTTCTTAAAAACAGGCCACACCCTTACTGAGGAGCCTGTTTCTCACCATGAGTTTGGTGGCTGAGAGCAAGTTTTCTTAGGCAAGGGCCAGGCATTGGGTAACACACAGTTCCCTTCCCCAGACTCCTCCCACAGTGGAACAGGTAAAACTGCTTGTTCCTTTATTCCTTCAGGTTATGCACAGCAAGGAAAGGACTCTTTCTCACCCGCTCACTGCATGTATTTGTTGTGGAGCACAGATCAAGTAAACTGTGCTCTTCACCAAGACTCCCAAATCATTCTACAGAAATCAGTGGAATGTCTTGTAAAGGATTCCAGTATTATGTCTGCTTCTAAACCAGTCAGCCATAATCCTGGACCAACTGACTTGACAAGCAACCATTACATGGAGGCAGGGAAGAAGGGTTTCTGGGCTTGTTGTGGTTCCTATTTTCCCCCCATCTTGCACTTTAAAAAAAAAGTGTTCAATTTGTGGTGGGTTTTTTTAAAAGGAGAAAAGTCTGCAAATGGTTTTAAAAAGTTCTAAATAATTACAAAAGTAAGAACTTTGCAATTTAAATACAAATATACTTACAAAATCTTACAGAAGCTATTTACAAAAATCTCAAAGCCACATTCCCAATTTTACAGTAAAATTTAGTCCCAGAAGAAGACAGGGAGAAAAAGGTCTGTTACTCCACCACCTTTCCTTTCCGTTCCTTACAGTCTAGGAGGAGGAGGAGGAGGAGGGAGACCCCTGTCCAAGGAAACTTCAGAGAACGGCTGTGTGAGCATCTCCCACCACTGTCTGGCTGGGATAGTGAGCAAACAGCAAGGTCCCTCGTCTGCTACCCTTAGTTAGTGCATGAACTTCACACTGTAGTTTCCCCTTGCTTGCTGTTGATGAGTCTGGTATAGAACTTCCTCCAAGAATTAAGAGTTTTCCCTGACCAGATCCAGAAGCCTGAAGTGATGCCTACAATTAAGGTCATTAGATATTTGATCATGAAGACCGTGAAGTCAGGGCTCATGGGTGGGTGGTGGTGGTTATTGGGACAAGGGATAGCATAGCTCTTGCAGCTCTGAGCAAACCAACTCTTTTCCCACTGTTCCCTAAAAGCTTGCTCGTAAAAATAGCAGGCAATTACAATGGTGGCAGGCACCGTGTACAGGACACTGAAGATCCCTATCCTCACCATCAGCTTCTCCAGCTTTTCCGTCTTGGTACCGTCGTGCTTCATGATGGTCCGAATTCGGAAGAGGGACACAAATCCAGCCAGCAGGAAAGAAGTGCCAATGAACAAGTAAACAAATAAAGGAGCCAGCACAAAACCCCGCAAGGCATCCACATTGTTGATACCCACAAAGCAGACGCCACTGAGCACGTCCCCATCCACCTGCCCCAGAGCCAAAATTGTGATTGTTTTGATGGCTGGCACAGCCCATGCGGCCAGGTGGAAGTACTGAGAGTTGGCCTCGATGGCCTCATGGCCCCACTTCATGCCAGCCGCCAGGAACCAGGTGAGGGAGAGGATCACCCACCAGATGGAGCTGGCCATGCCAAAGAAGTAGAGCATCATGAAGAGGATGGTGCACCCTTCCCGCTTGGTGCCCTGGGCCACAGTCCGTGAACCATCATCAGAGAAGCGCTCGTTACAAACCACCTTCTCCTCCAGCAGGAATCCGGCGATGTAGGCCACGGCCACGGCTGTGTAGCAACCTGAGAGGAAGATGATGGGCCTCTCGGGGTAGCTGAAGCGCTTCATGTCCACCAGGTAGGTGAGGACGGTGAAGAGGGTGGAGGCGCAGCAGAGCACCGACCAGATGCCAATCCAGGTGCGAGAGAAGCGCAGCTCCTCCTGCCCAAAGTACATGAGACCATAGGGGCGTCCAGGCTCACAAGGGGCCCCACAGTCTTTCTCACCCAAGAAGCGATAGTTGAGGTAGGAGGGCACCTTGAGCACCCTGGGGCAGGTGAACCTGCCCGCCCGCTCCGCCAGGTGGCTCCCTCCGCCTCCTGCGCCCGCCGGCACACCGAAGCCGGGCCGCAATTGGGGGTTGCTGGTCCAGAACTCGGGCCCCAGCGAGGGCGTGGGCGTGCCGCGCTCCGACGTGTTCTGGCCCACGCAGAGCTCGCCGGCGCCGTGGACGGGGAACTTCTCGCAGCGCAGCGTGTCGGGCCACTGGAAGCCGAACTTGTTCATGAGCGCCTCGCAGCCCTGGCGCGCCCGCTCGCAGAGGGAGCGGCAGGGCGGCAGTGCCTGCTCCAGCACGGTGCAGACGGGCGCGTACATGGAGCACAGGAAGAACTTGAGCTCGGCGGAGCACTGCACCTTGACGAGAGGGTAGAACTGGTGCACCTCCAGGCCGGCGTCCTCCTGGTTGGTGTGGCCCAGCAAGTTGGGCATGATGGTCTGGTTGTAGGCGATGTCCGTGCACAGCGGGATGGTGATGGGCTGGCAGTAGCCGTGGTCCGGCACCGAGATGCCCCGCTCGCCGTTGTACTGCTGCTGCGCCTGGCCCCGCGCGGGAAGTACCGGCGCCTCCGCCCACAGCAGCACCACCAGCAGCAGCAGGAGCAGCCGCGGAGAGCGCGCGCTGGCCCGGCAGCCCCCCGCCGTCGCCTCGGCCCCGCTGCAAACTTGCCGAGCCCCCTTCTCAGCCATACTTCGCCGGCTCCGGCTCCTGCTGGTATCGCTGCTCTCGCCGCCAACGCCTCCCTAGCCGGGCTGCTGCTGCTTCTGCCTTGTCCCTCTCCTGCCAGCTCAAACTTGAGACTCATGAAGGAGGCACGGAGGATGGGAAGGGGCCACCCCAGCACGCTCCGCCGCCAGCGCTCTCTTCTCTGTAGCCCGCCAGGCAGAGCGCGGCAGCTCCAGCTCCTCTTGCTGCTGCTGCCGCCGCCGCTGCCGCTGCCGCCGCCTTTTCTTTTTCCTCCGCCACCGCTGCCGCCTGACCATTTGTGGCAATCCCTCAAGCCCTCTCTCTCTCGAACCGGTTTCCAGGCGCCCCGCAGTCTGCCTTTCTCCAGAAGGGAGGAGCCTTGAAACCGACGCCTAAGTTGTTTGCGTCAGGGACCGTCGCCCAACACCTCTCCCCGCTTCCAAACGCAGGAGGAGGTGGAGGTCGTCGGATATGGTGGTGCTCCCTCCCTTCTCCAGGACGGAGGGAGGGAAGGAAGAGGGGCCAGGGTTGATGGGTTTTTGCCTTAAAAAGAAGAAAGGGGGAAATCTTAGGAGGAGAATAGCCCCATATGCTTTGCGAGGCTAATGAATAGAAGAGAGCAGACAATTGCTTTTCGTTTTTACGTTGAAAAATTCTGTGATTCACACTGAAATTAAAAAAAAAGAGGGCAAGAGAAGACTAAGTCCAGAACAGATGGACTTGCGTTAAAGTTTAGGGAGTTTGCAAGTTTAGGGAAAGGCACTCGTTTGCTGAAAGGCTTTCAATTAAAAACAAAACAAAAAAAAGGTTTCGCTAGAAATTATTGTAACCTGGTGCAGAAAAATCTTTTCAGGCTGCTGCTTGGCACTTGTTCTGTTGCTGTCTTCCCATCCTCCCATTAACTACTTGTAAAGTTGAGATTATTTTTTTAAAGACACAAACATTAAGGCACAGCTTCTTCCCAGAAATTAAATTTTAAATGGCAGCTCTTTTTCCAGAACTCACAAAGTGCATTTACTGGAGGGATTGATGTCAGACTCAGAAATATAATTTGGCAACTATCTCAAGGACCTGAAAACCAAACACGAACCCAGGAGAAACTTTTAAGGCCACAATCCTATGCACACTAACTAGGGAGTAAGCCCCACTGAACATGTGGGACTTGCTTCCAAATGAACATGAATAACATTCCAAGCTATTGAAGCTATAAATTTAACTAGCTCCTTCCACTGCTGGTAACGGCATTAATTAGGTGATGCTGCACTGCCCACTAGTTAACTTCTTGTGTGTGCTTTGATGGCTTTAAAAAATGTGGGGGTGGGGAGAGAACAGCAAACACACATCAAATGCAAAGTTGGAAAAAAAACCAGACCTAACACTTGACTTACTGATGATGTTGCCTGTTACCCAAGATGTAGAAGTATTTTGCAGGGACGTGCAGCCAGGGGAGGCCTCAATGGACCTAACAAGTAAAAAAAAAAAGGTTCCTTGCCTTTCCGCACCTGCTCCTTGAGTTAAGCGATACACACACATTACATTACACAGGGAGGCAGCTAAGAGAGCTGCCTCTGTCTGGCGTCCAATGAAAAGGGAGGCTGCCTGCTTCAGCAAGCTCTGGGGAGGCCGCAGGCAGATTTGCCTCCCTGAAAGCCATGAAAACAGCAGGAAGCTGGTTTTGAATTTATTTCCGGTTCTGGAGAGAGAGCACAAGCGCGCACATAGGTGAAGACGATTTTGCAAGGTAGGTTTTTCTACACTCTGTCCTTGTTTTGTGCGTGTGTGTGCGCGTGCGCGGGGGGGGGGGTGCCTTGGACCTCACCGCACATCTGGAACCCACCCAACCTCAAATATGGATTTCCTGTCTTCCAGGCAGATATAAGAATTAGATTGTGGAGCTATATGATAGGGCTCTTATGAATCCAACTTATTAACAGCAGTAACTAACTATAACAACTCCTGGAGAGAACATTTCAAGGACAAACATGCAAATACACCAGGTTTTCAGCAGGGGTCCTCAAATTTTCAGCTACCAGGGTAACATCACTTACCGCACTAGCCAGCGGAGCAAGTGCTCTGCCAACCTAGGATGTCGTAAACATGCCATAAGGCATATTTTCGACACCCTCGGAGTAAGTGGCGCTGGTGCAGAAGCCGGCACCGCTCACTCCGATGGCCTCCGATTGCCGCGCCAGCTGACACAGGTAAGGTCTGTGTTGAGTGACAGGAGGGCGGGCTGGGGTGGCAGGGAAGGGGGCCATTGGTTGGCTGGCCCTGGGAGGGGGAATCGGCAGCACACTCTGCCGTATCCCCGTCCCCTTTCCGGGCCAGCCTTACACAGCCTCCCCAGATATACGCCAGCTCCAGAGCTGGCGCACGTCTGGGGAGGATGATCCAAGGAGTCCCATTGGGGCCTGCGGAGCTTATACCGGGGAAAGGGGACAAACATCTCCTTCCCCCAAGGTGCCAACCCACCTGCCAGGATTGGCATGTATCACTTGATTGGGCATTCAAGCCTACCTGACCACATTGGGTCAAGAGGAGATGTCCAGGTGGTCATAAGCCATCCAATTGGATGGGCCTATGATGACCACATGGAACCTAGATTATGTAAGGTGAAACCCAAAGATGCTCACATGAATTCTGATCTGCCGTTCTCAAAGTGAATATATGCACGGCAAGTCCCACCTACCCCACTGAGGATCAGAGAGGTGTCATGCCTCTTGGAAAGCTAAGGCCCTGATTAAGTACAGGGTCCAGTGATCTAAGACTGGCTTATTTTGCTTTTAAGTTGCCTGTAGTCATCTACTTGTATTTTTCTGTACCTCGACACTTCCAACACTCAATTTGTTCTTTCTGTTCTTGCCTCCTTTGTATTATCCAACCTCCCTTTCTGGCATTTCAGCAAACTCTTGTTATGTTTTAACTCTTCACCTGTCTCGTGTTGGTTGAACTCAGTCAGTGCTTTGTCCTAGTCCTTCTGGAACCTCGTGACTATTGGATAGCGTTTGGTGTGAGAATCCTCCATGCAGTTTGGATGGAGGATGCTCTCTCTCTCTCTCTCTCTCTCTCTCTCTCTCTCTCTCTCTCTCTCTCTCTCTCCCCCCCCCCCTTGTGGTGGCAGCAGACTCTACTGATTTTGGCCCTGGCATAGGGGCAGATCTGGTGGAAGGAGAGAGGCCTTGGCACAGAAATCCCCCCGCCATCACACAACTCAATTCCTCTCTTCCTTTTTTAATCTCAGGAACAGGGTCAGGAGGAATAGCAGAGGTGGACAACAGGCCCTCCCCATGCAACCTGCTACCTGAGGCTACTGTCTCCGTTGGCTCTTTGATGGGCCATTCCTGAATGCTTTTCTCTTGCAACTGAGTGGTAAACTGGTAGTTATACAATTGGGCAGTAGCCAGAATGGGCCTGTAGGTGTATGTCCTCCAGTGCACGGATTCCTCATTTTTTATTGGAGCTTGTTTTCAGATTAGGAAACGTTCTGGTTAAAAAAAGTGGCCCTCAAAACATGCCCCTTCCTTCACTCCTTCTACTTTTCAATTACACTGGTATAAAAAATGGTTGCCAAAATGGCTTCCAATAAGAATATTACTAACATTAATCAAATTAAAATGCAAGAAAATTAAAGAACAGGATGAACAACAGGTGGTGGAAGTGGCTCTGTTTGACTTCGGTGTATCAGCTACATCTGCCTGAGGAATAAGGACCTAGCCATGATGATGATATATATCCTGGCAACCTCATAGTTGGACTGCTGCAATGCAATCTTTGTGGTACTGCTTTGAAAAGCCTCCAGAAACTACACACGGTGCTTGTTGGACATTGCAAAACATACACAACCCTACCAGATGGTCAGGAAAGATAGCATCATCAGTGGTACTAAAAGCCAATGAGAGGTCCTGGAGAATTCTCTCTCTCTCTCTCTCTCTCTCACACACACACACACACACACACTCTCACACACACACACACACACACACACCTCCTGATAAGAACATAAGAAGAGCTCTGCTGGATCAGACCAAAGGCCCATCTAGTCCAGCTTCCTGTATCTCACAGTGGCCCCACCAGATACCTCAGGAAGCACACAAGACACCTGTATCCTGTTGCCACTCCCTTGCATCTGGCATTAAGAGATAGCCTACTACTAAAACCAGAAGGTTGCATATACCCATCACAGCTTGTAACCTGTGATGGACGTTTCCTCCATAAATCTCTAATCTAATCCCCTTTTAAAGGCATCCAGGCCAGGTGCCATCACCACATCCTGTGGCAAGGAGTTCCACAGATTAATTACACGCTCAATGAAGCCGATGAAGCTCAACACCAGTTAGTTTGACCAGGGTGGCTTATGTTCCAATGCTGGTCTATTCAAATAAAGCCCAAGGAGGGCTTCTACAGTCAATTTTTTTTCATAATAATCTGTTTCAGGTGCCGTGCACTGCTCCTCTCTCTAAGAAGCGTTTACCGGAATCAGCCAGTCCTCCTGTGTGCCAGGATGGGCAGGAAACCTGTTAGATTCCTCAGGCTGCAACTGTTGAAACTCATCCAAGTAATTGTGATAAGAAGACATGGCCCTGGACGCTTCATGGGATTTTTGTGTAATCAACATGGAATCCAACTTGGAACAGATTTTATGCACACAAGGCAGGGCTGGCTCCAGGTTTTTTTGGGGGGGGGGGCTTGGCCATGTGCCCCTCCTTCTGCCATCCAGTTCACGCTAGTAACAACTTCACTACACCAGCCAAATTTATATTATATAATGAAGAAAATACTTGAATTCATTTAGTCTCACTGATTTATGGACTGGGACATCCGCATGGCTCTGGCTACGCCACAAAAGAATGGGGAATATGCATCTAACTCATAAGCAATAGGCACAATTTCCAGAAAATGTCAGCTTTCATTGAAAGAAAGATTTAAACATTTCAAAAGAAAACCTGAAGACATGTAAGCAGTTTTGTCTTAAAAAGAAAATAAGATACTGTCATATCTCCAAATTTCTGGTTTTATAAAAGCCACACCATACATTTCCCCATGAGCTCTAATTCAACTTTTGCATGTCTCTCATTAAAAAAAAAAGTTAACACAGGAGTCCAAATTCTGAACAAACACAGGCATCTCAATAAAACATGCAATCACATAAATGGTGCAAAGCATGCAGACTTTATTCCAATTGCAGAATTTCTGTTTTGTAGTCTCAGAATTAAGGATTGCTACTTCCTGCTGTGTTCATTTGTTTGGAACCTGTATTTATCTCGCACAGAAAAGTGGTGTCAAGTGTATTAGGCAGAGAGTGTCTTACAGCCTCTATTTTTCAGATGCAGGCAGTAGCTAGAACATTTTTCCTGTGTTACTTACAGACAAATCGTAGACTAAATATTTAGGCCACTTCCTTTCTCCCAGCAGTGCTGTCCCACATTCAAAAAAGTTACTACCAACATCATCCAACTATAATGAATAGAGGAAGAAAAGCATGTTTTGAAACAGCATACCATTATTACCTAGATTGTTTACCTGGAAATTAATAATAATAATAACAATAATTAATAACAACAACAACAACAACAATAATAATAATAATAATGAGAGAGAACAGGAAAAGATCACAAAATATAAAGATTTGCAAATTGAATTCAAATGCCTATGGCAGAAAAAGGCTAAAATTGTAATAATTGTTGTTGGCGCTCTAAGCGCCATACCAAAAGACTTTTGAAAAACACCTGAACATCCTAGGTGTAAACGAAATCACTACGCACCCACTACAGAAAGCGGTCTTATTTGGAACAGCACATATTTTATGAAAATATCTGTGGATATCGCAGGTCCTTGGGAAAGACACGATCACTGGCGTCACTACGGGGGGGGGGGGCAGAGCTGTAAGTTCTGCTGAAATCGGAGCCTCCCTTACACGGAGGAACAAAGCGGCCCCGGCCCCTCACCTTCGGAGCCTTTCAGGGAAGCGAAAGCAACACGCAGGAGACTCCCTGCGCGTTGCTTTCGCTTCCCTGAAAGGCTCCAAAGGTGAGGGGGCGGGGCCGCTTCGTTCCTCCGTGTAAGGGAGGCTCCGATTTCAGCAGAACTTACAGCTCTGCCCCCCCTCCTGTAGTGACGCCAGTGGACTCGATAGTCAGCAGGTCAGATCCAGGCACAAACATCTGGCAGACTCGATATTCAGCAGGCCAGATCTAGGCACAAACATCTGGCAGGCTGTGCATAAGAGCTAGGATAGAAGAATCTCTTGGACACCTACAAATGCACAGGACAGGACATTTTAAATCATTGTTAGATCAGTTTTCTATATCAGATATATAGCAAATGTCCCAAAATAGAAATACAATTATAGCAGATATTATTCATTCCATCTCACTGCCTTATAGCACAAACCTGTGTATACTGTATGCCCTTGCCATCCATGGGTTTCACATCCGCGGATTTGATCATCCGTGGAAACCCATGGGTGGCAAGGGGACTGGGGGAAACGTTTTTAAAAGGGTTTAAAAAGTTTGCTTTTACCTTCATGCACCAAACTGCTCTGTTTTCAGGCTTAATAAGGCCTTAGCCTCTTCTGGGTGAAGAATTATGGGGCAAACTTGGTGGGGGGTGTCGCACGACCCAGAAAAGGCTTCGGGAGTGTGATTTCCCCTTCTAAAGCCTTATTAAATAAAGCCTGAAAACAGTGGTTTTGCACATGAAGGTGTGTGAAAGTAAAAGCAAGCTTTTAAACCCTTAAAAAACTTTTAAAAGGGTCAATCCGCGGATTTAAACACCTCTGGGTTTGCCTTATCTGCGGGGGATCAGGGAACGGATCTCCCACAGATGAGGGCCCATTGTATTTTCATGGAAGTAAGAGGGCCCAATCCTATGGCTTGCATTGCATCCTGCGGGGAGAAAGAAAATGTTCCCTTACCCAGGGGTAAGCCTGTGTGGCCCGGCCAGGCCTACTCAGACCTGCACCAGTGAAATCGTTAGCGCAAGTCTGCATGAACGTGAGTCGGGGAATCGGATCTGGGAAGAACATTACTGCTGCTGAACCCACCCCCTTCCCGGATCCAATCCATCCTCGTCACCACCCCCGTTGCCGTCCACCACCTGCCCCCATTCTGTCCTCTCCCGTCCTGCCTCCCCCGCCGCCTTACCTGGATTGGCGTACCTTCGCTGGTCCACTGGCTCCAGCCTCCTCACCGGCGTTTCATAGAGAGTTTTACTACTGCCGTAGGCAGTTAATGCCTGGAGAATGCTAATTCCGCCAGCAGGGCAGCCCCATAGTGTTGGGCTGTGAGTTTAGTGGGACTTACTTCCAAGTATATGTGCAAAGGATTATAGGCTCATTCTTTCTTCTTTAAACACACAATAGACAGTTTCACTTGATCCAGAAATCCATGTATTTATTATCGTATTATATTTCTGTTACACTTATCTTCCATCGTGGGATTCCTAGAACATCCATCCTCGTGCTGACCAGGCATAGACCTGATTAGCTTCAGCAAAGGGACTGTACTGTGTGCTCTAAGTAATGTTGTAGGAAGCAGGCAGAAGTGAGAGGGTGGCAGGAGGTGCAATTTGCTAGTGTTTTCTCCATCTCCGTTGTTCCATATAGGTTTACTCCTACCTACGCCAGCTTTGTCATTGTCATAGCATTTTTCCGGTGTCAGGTGTGTCGATCTTCTGAAGGTGGGGTTAGAATACGGCATATGTTGATTCATCTTCACACCCACATCGCTCTGATGTTATGCCCCAATCTCCTCCCTGTTTCAGCCTCTCCGCCAGCAGAGTTGTGCTGACATCCAAGTTACATTGGCGCAATGTTTTTGCGACGCTGCACTGGCATCCGTGCAGTTTCCATCAGTTGCACATCATTCTGCCGGCATACATGCCGGACATACACTGGCATATCTGCAACGAGTGCTCTGCAGGTACAGTACGTGAAAGGAACTTCATTGTTTGGATAGACACAAAAGGCCAAACTAGATCTAACAAAGTGGCCATGTACATTGTATGCAAACATGTCTGCCCCATTCACATATAAATTGCATGGTGCATGGGCCTTTTAATGCATCATACCTGAGGAAGCACAATGTAAAACTTGATATTCAGAGTTCAAAACTAGTATAATAACCTTCTCCAGCCAAACATCTACAACAGGGGTTCTCAACCCCTTCCCGGCCGAGTACCACCACCGGCGCTACTCTCCTGCTGTGTACCACCGGAAGTGACTGGCAATGACATGGGTCTCCTGGGTTTTCAGAGGCCAGAAAACGCAGGTAGGAGGCTCTGGGCGGGTGGGAGGGCCCTTCTCAGCATTCCCAAGAGGCTCAGCCAAAGGCAGGAGCCTCTCAGGAGTGAAATCATGGCGCTGAAAGTGCTGCATCGGAGCGGGGTTCCAGTGGGCCGGCAGTCCGAGTACCACCAGCAGTTGGCCGAAGTACCACTGGTGGTGCAAGTACCATTGGTTGAGAACCCCTGATCTACAATATATTTTCTTCTCTGTGTTATTAGTATCAGGTTAGACAGTGCAAACCTATGCATGTTTACTCAGAAGTAAACTCCACTGTGTTTCATGGGGCTTACTCCCAGGAAAGTGAGCATAGGATTGTAAACTATATTCTTTAGGTCTAGGACACTAATGTCCATTGATTTCAATGCTGGATTGGGGCCTGTGTGGGAGTGAAAAATATAGATGATCCCTTATAAATTAAATCCCTGTATTGTATATGTTTCCTGATATGTTTAGTGATTGGATGGGAACAGACCTGGAAATAGAATGAATCAGACTTTGAAAGAACGTGTTTTGTTTTGTTTTTGGAAACCTTAAAAACATTCAAGGGCAATTGTAGCCTATGATTCATTGATTTTCTGGCAGCATGTATGCTCTTTCTCAGTTATATTTTTTCATATCTTTCCAAACTGAATGATTTTAACACTTACATAATTTCATAAATTAACACTGTTCCGTTCCCTGCCCTCCCCCTTTGAACCCTGCAATTCTGTGAGAGGCTGATGCTTAACAAGGACTGCTCCTATGATAAGGCATGATTGTATTAGCATGATTCCTTTAAGCAGCTGTCAAACATTGCAATAGGATTTAAAAGCAAGTGCTGAACTAAGTAACCAAAAAGTTGCAAAACGGAAGAGTGGGAATGAGTTGAAAGTGGTCCAACTGGCATGGATTCCCCAGAGACTTGTAGAACAGTAACCTCTGCAGGTATTGACAATTCGTTATTAGAGAGACTTCAGCAGGATCAGTCGAAGACCTCCTGGACCCCAACAATGCACCAGTTGCTGCCGTTGCTTTGCATGGTGCCTTGCTACACCCAGTGCAACCCCCCCCCCTCTTTGCAGAACGGTGTACCAGCCACTGACTCCGCCACTCTTCCTCCTCTTGCTGCCTGGATTCAAAAATGAAAGAGGATGTGTGGAGGATAGGAGAGTGGTGGGCTAGAGCATCACTCTAGTCTAGCTCATCATTCTCTTCTCTTCCAGACTTCCTCTTCCATTCCGTTCCTCTCTTCCTCTTCAAAACAATTCAAATGGCAGATACCAAAAACAGGACTTTGTGGAACTCCTTTTCCACGGAGATCAGACTGTCTCACTTGCTTATTGTCTTTAGAGGGATGGCTAAGACCCCTTTTGGAAGACTTTTTATACTGCTGGAATTGGATTTTTTGCTTCCTATTGTTTTCCTTGCTTCTGCTGTCACCATTCCGTTTTGCTGCTCTGTTTTATTGATATTTGACTGGCTTTTATTGTTTATCAGTGTTTTATTACTTGTAAGGCTTTTAGCATTTGTGTAAACCACTTTGTTGTTTATGCATGAAAAGCAGGATATCAATATATTAAATAGAAGATCCGTAATCAGTCTGGGGAAAAAATTTCCTAACTCCAAATACAGCACTCAGGTCAATATTTCAATGTGCCCGTTGCTTGATCTCCTGGAAAAAGCAGCAATTCTCCCAAGTGAGCCTCCAAAGTGGGAGGCAGTCCAGATAGCAGTTTCCAGCTGAAGAAAGCTGTCCTTTCCACGTAGCAAAGTGCTATGGCTGCTGCACACTTTTCAACCCTATGTGTATGTGTGTTTTAATCTAACCAGAGTTACAAAAAGTGAGGATATCAAACCACTGTTTAATCCTGGTTTGATTTCTTGGCTTGTTCAAATTCTGGTTAGTTAGCTCCCCTAAGCGCATTCACATAGTGCTAAACCATGGTTTAGCATTACCTCTGAACTGGATCGTTGTCTCTTTTAATGTTAAAGGTAGTGGTACAGTGCCCTTTAAAGGAAGAAACAAAAAGGGAAGATGTATACACTTGATACAGCTCACATAGCATTTCTCAGCGTGATTTAGATTTAGCTTTTCCACCTTCAGTTTCAGAAGTTTGCATTGTACTCATGCACTTTGACACGACAGCAGCTCATAAACACAATCACATGCACGTAATTCCATGTGGCTAGCCATTTGTAAGATGCAGATCCCTGTGCCATTGTGGCAATTTTCACTACACCAATGTACAGTAAACTATAAAAAGAGGCAGGGGGCAGGTCCTAAAGTAAGCAGTGACAAATAGTCAACTCAAACTCTAAGTACTGTAATGCCCCTAAAATTGAACTTAAAGTGTGAAGGGAAGGAAAAGTCTTGCTATGTAGTGAGTGTCATGAGTGCGGGTTCAAGTAAGAACTGACAATGAAACATGGAAGAATAACTTTTATAAAAAGAAAAGAGTTTCCACTACTGGAGTTGGCTCAACTACATTTGCTGGTTTTTTTGTGCTTTTGTCGTAGCTTACGGACCAAACATAGGGGCACGCTGCACTGCCAGTCTGCCAGAACCCGTGTTACAGCAGTGCAGCATGTGTTATGGCTGTTGCAAATGGCAGTATGCCATTCAGCATGGCCAGGCCACCACCGCAAAGTGGCAAGTGCCCACGACCACACTCCAGCGGCCTCCTGACGAGCTCTGGTGTCAGTAAGTTAGCGCAGGCAGGAGGAGGAGAGTGGGTGGAGCAGGACAGAGTAGAGAATGGGGCAGAGACCAAAGCTGGAAGGGGATGGTATTGGTGGTAGCACCACCACCGATATCTTATCCCCCTTTCGGGCCTCAATCGGACTTCCAAGGTCCACTCTGAGTAGATGCAGATCTGAGTAGAACCATTCAGGTGGCAGAGACTTACCTGCAGGCAAGTGAACAAATATATTCCCTTAGCCGGAGGAGACCTCTGGGACTGCCCCCCCCCTGCAGGATGCTGCGTGCTCTCCAGTAGTGTGGGTTTTTCATTTGTGTGGCCATGGATTCATTTGCTTGGGCAAGCTATCTACCAGTCTCAGTATTGCCCATCTGTAAAATGGGTAAATGTTTTCTAGAATGTTTCCTACATGTTTGCCCAAATAATGCATGTGTTACTTTGCTTGGCTGTATTTAAGACAGTATATCGTAGTCTAGACTCTGTGGTACATGTAGTGAGCCAGTATTTATATCCATAATTGCAACTGCTGGAAAAAAGTGAAGCCAAGCTGAAAGAGATGGCTGCTGTGCTGTGGGTACCTCATGAGTCCCATGAAACATATCGTCTCCATACATGCATCTAAGTCTATTGTGTTGAGAAATTTGGCAGTATGAACTACAGTTATATACATGCATGTGCACACAGTGTGTGACAAATTAGAATGAACACACAAAGAGAGGCAGAAGAAGAGAGAGAAGTATGGATGTATTTCCCAGAACTCAGGTTTTCAGTGCTAGCTTTTAAATTCAAATAGGTTTGGTTAGATGTAGATAATATATATTTTAAAAATAAGATAATTAAAAGTAAGCAAATCCATCTGTGTTGCCTGTGTACCAAATTCAACATTTTCAAATACTATATTAATAGAAAAATACAATTATTGAGATTGTCTAAGAAAACATCCTGCCCTAGAAAATATGAAAGCACCGTGTTCAAAGGACATGGAAAATAAACCCCACTTTCTTTATAGCCCTGTCCCCATGGGATTTGGCATAAGACAGACTAGAGAATTTCTAAGAAATGTCAGGTTTTCTTTGCTGGCGCATTTTTTACTTTGTTCTGAACAGAAACAACTTTGGCTCAAAAGGTAAATTCCATTGACTGTAGATTTTACTAAATGCGAGTTTAGTTGTGCAAGCAAAGGGAAGCGGAGAGTGTACTAAATATGACTACGGTTTACAACCCTTTCTTCCCCCTTCCTTTTTGATAAGCACTTAAGAGAAGCCTATTCACAGGAAGCTGCCAATTCTTTTATTTACAATAAGAACAGATTGGGGATACTAGAGAAAATGCGTGTGGCAAATTAGGGTGAATTCGGTGGCCTGAATTTTAAATGCAAGGAGAAAATATGAAGGGAATTGCCTGCTATTTCCTTGCAGTGGCTTTCTCTGTCCTAAAGCCATTATCATTGTTGAATACTTTGCATAATGGAAAACAGTCATCTCAGATCTTCTTTTGCATGACAAACCCTTGATTAGAAAAATAATAGGATGGAAATAGAATTGGTGTTTACTCTGGATGGCTGGAGAAAGGAACCCAGCATTAAAAAGCAAGGAGAGCCAGAGAACAGAGAATACACTCAACATCCTGGCATACAACATATAGACAGATGAGCGAGTCTTTTCACTACAATAAAAGCTGTTTATAGACCATTGAGAGGCTGAGAAAACTACAAAAAAATGATTTTTAAAAAATCCTACAATGAGAATTCTTTATTCTTAAAAAAAAGGGAGGGGAGAGAGAGAGACAGAGAGAAATCTTTATTCACAGATCCCAAAGTATGGTTTGCCTATCTAGAGAAAGCAATTTGTGAACCATATTATAATGTTCTGACAATGAACCATCGAAAGAGACAGCTTATAATGAATTGGAGCCATTGTCCATTTAGTCTCCTAGGAGGAAACTTGACAACTGCCAGCTCCCAGCTCGTCTGCTACAGATCTCAGGCCAGTTTCAGACACTGTTGGTAATCAAATATACAAGTTGTTGATAAATGCTTCCACATGGCACTGAAAGCAATTGATTGTACAAAAAAACCACAAAAAACCACATGCTTCATAGTAACATACAACGATACCCGGCAATAATGTGACTAACAGCGCAAGCCTAGCCATGTCTACTCAGAAGTAAGCCCCACTGTGTTGTGTTCAATGCAGCTTACCTCCAGGAAAGTGTGTATATAGGATTGCAGCCTAAAGCCTGCTCTGTAGAGGTAGGAGAATGAGGTGGAAGTGTCCTAGGGAGGGTGGCATTTCGTTTCAGGATGAAATAGGATGGTTTCATTTCAGACCACAAGTGGAAAAATCACATCTCTTTTAATGCTCACCTATATAGAAGTGATCCACAAGCAGCAAATGAGCACAGACTGGGATCCAATTGTTATCCTTGCTGTTCTGGTTTGTACTTGCAAGAATGTTGGTACACGAGAGAGCACTCAAAAGGCCTCTCCCACCTGCCGATTGAAGCATAAGCCCACTCGATAATAGCAGGGTTCTACCACTGCATGTAGGAGCAGACCTATGCCATCTGCCACCGTTGTAAGACCTACATGAATAGGCTTACCAGATCTCCAACCGGGACAGAGTGCTAGACCTTCAGGAGAAGGAATGTGGGCAGGTGTAGCTTGTTAATCCTGAGAGCACAATCCCAGGCATGTCTACTCAGAAGCAAGCCCCACTGAACACAATGGGGCTTGCTTCTGAGTAGACATGCCTAGGATTGTGCTCTAAGGTTTAACAAGCTACACCTGCCCACATTCCTTCTCCTGAAGGTCTAGCACTCTGTCCCAGTTGGAGATCTGGTAAGCCTATACATGAATGACAATGCTGTGGCTTTACAAACTGAAAATGCTGTGCTTTATGCATGGGATGCTTCTCCTAGTCAGTAACCCTGAAGAAGCTCCCAAGGCTGCACACGAAGCTGAGTCAGACCAAGGGGCCCTCTAGCCCAGAACTGATGGCTTTGGGACTGACAGCAGCTCTCCAGAGTCTCCGGAAAAGAGAATCTTTCCCTGCCATGCTAGCTTATCAAAAGCCCTTTTAACTGGAGCTGCCAATGACTGAAGGGGGGGGGGGAGTACACACAATGTCTGTGCACAGACATCCAGGACATGTTCCAGGTTCGAAGGACCCTTCGCCAAACTGCCCTCCGAGAGTCTCTTCTGTCATGAGTACGACACCCTTCCTGAAATTCAAATAATGGGCTTACCTTGAGAGAGTGATGGGAGGCAATGGAGCAATTCTCAGCTGCTTCACACTGCATGGAGGGAGGCTATGGGCTGGCGGAGGGCAGCAAGAGCAGGGCAAGCGAATGGGGCTGGGAGAGGAGTTAATACACAAGTTGGGCCCAAAGTTGTTGCCATCTGAGATGATTTTGGCTGATAGTGATTTTCTGCAAGAGCTGGAATATAGGTAATAGCTTTGTAGCAATCCCATGGCTTTGTGTGTAAACAGTGGACAATCCATTTATTTTACATTGCTTTCACCAAACCCACCTCATCTTCCGATGTCAAAATGTTGGCATTTTGTAATAGACAATTCACAATTTTTGGTGCCTTGAGTCATGTACTAAATGGGAGGTGGTGGCAGGTGGAGCTGAGCTGACCCAAACTTGAGTAACTTGATAGCTGCTAGGGCTAGCTCAGTAGTGGGAGTTTCTGTCTTGCTTGCTTTCTTACCTTCTACAAAAGTCTGTCATCATTGCACCTTTAGCAAAGGCAACTGACATTTTCAAGGCCCCAAACTTCCCCCTCCTCCCCAGCAAGCTGATATGATGCCTTTTAGCTGGATGTGTGTGTGTGTGTGTGTGTGTATATACGTGTGCGTGCGCACGCATGATGTATGAGTAGGCTTACCTGATTTTCCCGGTTCTAAACCGGGACCCCCCCCCCAAAAAACAAACAAATAAATAATCAAAATAAATTAAAAAAAATCTTTTTGGGGCGCGCGAATTATTTTTAATTATTTTTTTATTTTAGCTAGAATTAATTAATTAAATTAACTTGCCTGTCCCGCCGCCGCCATTCTGCCGCCACCACCATCATCTTCGTTGTGCCCTTCCTCACCACCACCATTGCCGCCGCCTGTCGTTGCTGCCCTTGCTGTCATTGCCATTGCCGCCATTGCTGTCCGTCGTTGCCGTATTTTCCGCCCATCGTTGTCCCATCATACGTCGTGCTGCCATCCGTCATGGTGCCGCTGCCGTGCCCCTGCAGCGTCTGCCGCCTCTTCAAAAAAGGTAAAACTTACCTTTTTTCCGGGTGCCGCCATCTTGGATCTCACAAGACTTTGCGAGATCCAAGATGGCGGCGCCCAGAAAAAAGATAAGTTTTACCTTTTTGAAGCAGCAGCGGCAGAGGCTTCCACCCGGCCCAGAACACACAGGACCGGAATCCACGACGGACCCGGGCATTCCGGGACAGATGGTAAGCCTATGCATGAGCACATGTGCATCTACTGCAGAGGTTCTCAACCTGTGGTATGTGTACCCCTGGGGGTATGCGAACCAACAGGCGGGAGTACATGGCTTGCTGTGTCTTATCAGCTGCGAGTCCCGACTTACAGCTGATAAGGCACAGACTGGCAACTCTCATATAAAAAACCCTCTGCCAAATCTCTATATAAACCCCTTTCTAGCATTTACATCCAAGTTAGAGTGAGTAAGTTATCTGACTTAATAATCCCTAATTTATTACTAAAAAGAGAAACTTCATTGACAGTGAATATAAGAGATTCTTGTGCAACAAAGCCACCCCTTCTCTCCCCCCAGACTGTGTTCCCAAGTGAAATGCAAATTAAGTGCTTTCCTACTGGCTGGTACAATTTATATGCTGGGTTTTAGAATACATTGTTCCTTCCATTTAAAGAAGGCAGCTTTTATGGCAGATTGAGGTGGTTTTCTGCCGTTTTAAGGAAGCTAAGAAGGAATTGCCTTGGTTTGTTTTTGGATGGGAGACCAGTGGTAATATTTTCTTTAAAAATAAAAAGGGGTGGCAAATTTTTTTTAAAAAGGTGGCTAACAGTGAACTGAGTAGATTCGAGCATTCGTCTCACAAATGCCTGAAGATCTGCAGGACAGCAGTTCAAGACGGCCGGAAGTCTGTCGGAGAGCTGCTGGCACGCCGAGCTGATAAGCTGCAGTGCCCTGTGGGGGAGTGGAGCAAGCTGAAGCGTGCTGAGGCAAACACCAGACAGAGAGAGAGAGAGAGAGAGAGAGAGAGAGAGAGAGAGATGGACTGTGAAAGTAACATCTCGAATGAAGGGTTCTATGAAAGACTAGAACGTTATTATATTGTAAAAACCCTTTGGGGTTTAGAACAGCCTGCCCATGTACACTGCCTTGAATAAAGTCAGAGGAGAAATCAAATGACCAGAAAGGCGGTATATAAATACTGTATATTATTAATAATAATAATATTTTTACATTTTAATAATTAATTAATTAATTAATGCTAATTAATTAATTGGCACAGGGGGTACTTCAAAAAAATTGACTGTGCCAGGGGGTACACTTGGTGAAAAAGGTTGAGAACCCCTGGTCTACTGCATCTGACCCAGGAAACAAACAAACAGACAAAATCCCACAAGGAAGGTCGAAGTTCTGAGCTCTGCTACACGGTTATTGTTACTAGGGAAACAACTTCCTTAGCATTCCTGTGTTTGGCACAGATCTGTCTAACTGCACGTCTCTGCATCTGAGGCAACAATGTGAAGAGGGTGGCATGGCACGAGGGGAAATATAGGCCCATCTGGGGCACATACTGTTCCTACAAATGTGTCAACCCCATTTATAGCAGTTCAACATTTGGGTCTCCTTTGTAAGTTTAATAATATTTAATATAACTGAAGATGTTGCAACCAGAGTAGCAAAGAGCATCCTTTCTCTAAGTCTTTAATTCCTTCATTTTCACAGCTATGGTGGTAAAACGGGGCAGTTTCCTTTTGTTGAAAGACAGCTAAGAAACTGCAATGTCATCTTTACTTTCTTCCTGCTTAGAATACTTAACATCAACTCCTACAGTAGCATCTGCAGTTATTACTTTGTTCTACAACGGTAAAGCTAAACCACATTGTTCCAAAAGATGCCAAACTTGGGAGACCAGTGATGGATTCCCCCCCCCCAGCCATGGGGGGTGGGTGGGTGCAGGCTGCCTGTTTGATTAGAACAGAAGCAAGGAGCTTTCTCCCTATGGCCATTGTCTTGATCTAAATCTCCCCCATGTTGGTGGTGGCAGCGGAGAAATATAGGCTGTTTCGTTTTGGGTGCACTGGGAGGTTCAGGGGGCAATTTAGATTAGGGAAAGAGTGAAATGCCCCTTTCTCCAATCAAATGAGCAGACCCTGCCATAGCTGGAGTTGATTTTTAAAGTCAGATCTATCGTGGTTGTCCCAGTGCAACATGTTACTGGCCTTTGACTTTGTTTCACAGCAATTCTGATAGCTTCCTCGTTGCTAATTTTCTTCACAATCCAAAAGGCACATGTAGCAGTTTAGACAAAGAGGCTCTATCAAACGCATGCAGGATAAAACTCCTGTAAGTAAGGTATGTAGGTAGGAAGAGAGCAGAAGCTGCAGGAATCGCCTCCTGTGGCTCCCCCCTCAAGCAGCAGTTGTCTAGAGAGAGCAAGGGCCAAACCACCTGCTTCTCCTGTGCTTTGAGACATGCCGTCTCATAGCAAGTGAGAAAAGCAGGCATTGCTTCATTTCCCCACCTCAAATGCATTCCTATTTCCACCAGAAACCTTGAAAAGACAACCAAGTGCAGTTTGAGAGGAACTGTCCTGGCAATAGGGAGCAATGGAGCCCAAATCCATGTGTAAAAAATTCTACCGGGAAAGAAAAAGGCAGCATATGTTGATGAGAGGGCAGCAATACTGAAACTGACCCTAGGTTGGTAAAGGCAAGAATTCAGAGCAGAAAAAGCCAAGGATGGCGACTCGAGTCAAATGACTCGACTCACAAGTGCGACTGAGTCACTTTTCCCCTGACTTGTACTCGTACCTCACTGACTCGCGCTCACACTTGCAACCCATGGGACTCGCACTTGACTCGCACTCATGGGGATAACGACTTGCCATTTCCGAGTCATTTTCCTTTAATGGCTAGAATCAACACAGGCAGGCAGGCGCAGTGGAGTCAGCTTCCTTTTCAGCGTACTTGCAGTATTAACATGTACTTGTATAGACAGTCAAATCGCAATAACTACATTCATGTTTCTAAACAGAGCTTTAATGCTCTTTCTGATTTTCTTGTCTGGGATGGAATACATTTATATCAGGACAAGGAGACAAGACACACTGGGACATGTTTGCTATTATCCAAAGCAATCCTTCTGTTGACGTACTGCTTCTCCAGGGATGCGAGTTAGCAGACTTCACATTTTGAAAAAAAAAATATTGGCCTCTCAGGATATGCATTGGAGATGTTTACATACTTGGTATATCTCAATTCAGAACTAAATTTGCTCAAGTGGATATATTATTAGTCTGTGTGGAAACGTTTGTCATTTTGAATTAAGAGCATATAGGGCTACTCACACTTTGTGTGCATGTAAGATCTGTATGCAGCATGTACACAAACCATTGAGGTATACATGCAGGTTTTCATGGCCAGTTGTTATGCTCAAGGTTACAATATTTAAGGGATTTTCAGCCATGTGATTTCAGGTCTTAAAATTGAAGAAATAAAGATCGATCTTACAGTTGTCAGTTGAAATTCCACTTCCTGATTCTACCGCGACGTGGAGCGGGCAAGCAGGACGGATTATCCAAAGCTGGCAACGCTGAAATCTTTAAAGTCTTCTGTGCTTGACGTTTCTCAAGTGTCATGGACACCTTCCAGCTTGTAGCTGGGTTCTCTTTTTGCTTTCAAAGAAGCCCCTAATGCCTGGGGAGAAACGTCAAGCACAGAAGACTTTAAAGATTTCAGCGTTGCCAGCTTTGGATAATCCGTCCTGCTTGCCCGCTCCACGTCTCGGTAGAATCAGGAAGTGGAATTTCAACTGACAACTGTAAGATCGATCTTTATTTCTTCAATTTTAAGACCTGAAATCACATGGCTGAAAATCCCTTAAATATTGTAACCTTGAGCACAAACCATTGATTTGTATGTACATACAGTTATTTGCACATTATGTTCAATGCGCATATTATAGCACATTTGAGGAGTCTGGTTTCCAGGTTCACTTAAAAAAAAATCACAATCTTGTATTGTCATTTATAGAATAATTATGATCATACATCTTAAACAAAATCATTTCAATCATAACATTGTAAAGAAGATGGATAAATGTTATCTAAGTGTTATTCCAGTAACGTAGAAATAGCAACTGTGCTAATACACAGTGATTCTGTTGGAAACTCCTAACAAAGCAAGTCGTTAGCCATTGGCTAATGGCAGGCCATACATTCTTGAGAAGGTATAACATGTAGAAAGTGGTTGCTAAATTTTTACTGGCACAAAATATGGAATGCCAGTTTGTGCAGATTGTTCCTGACCTTATTCTTATGAGATTCTTGCAGCCACATTGCCCTGACAGCAAATACTTCCCATTACAAACACCGGGGCTTCCTCTCTGCCCCTCTCCCACTGCCGGTGCAGCTCCTTCTGGTGCGTTGCATTGGAGGCTACTTTCAAGGTCCACTCAAGTTTTGAGAGTGGCTTGTTGGGACTCCCTCAGAAGCCCTGCTGTACTCACAGTAGTTTCTGTTGTGGCCTTTGGATCCACGTCTTGCTCTTGGCAAGTCATCATACTTCTTTGAACTAACTGCAACAGGCAGCCCAATCCTGTGTAAGATGCTCTGGAGCGGGCGTACATTCGAGGCCGGGGTGTAATGCCGAACAGGGCCGGGAAAGGGCTTGGGATATCCGGGAAGCTCGCCACCAATATCCCCGCCCTCCCTCAGCCTGGCCCGGCCAATGGTCACTCTCTGGGCTGCTCCGCCCTGCCCTCTCCCACCCCTGCACCTTGGTGCCTTGGTGCAGGGCTTACTTTGCTCGGCAGGCACGGGGATGGTCTGCTGGGGGAGAGAGGGCCTCTGGCCTCTGCACCGGCGGCCCTTACTCTCCGGGTGCTGTAAACATGCTTTATGGTGCGTTTACGACACCCAGCGCCAGGGGAGCATGCACTCCCCCAGCACTTCTCTACACTGGATTGCGCTGTAAATCGTGTATCACACTGGTCAGATCTGCCTATTTCAAGACAGGGCTGCAACTGGCACACCAACCATGTTTGCAAAGGAGCCCCTGACTACCAGGAATACAGCTGGGTCTGGGAGTACCTCCAAGATGTTAATCTGATCTTTCTACTGACCAGCAAGAGGTCTGGATTCAATTTCAGTTTTTCAACCCACACCCAGTCCATCATTGAATTCAGACACTGGTTCTGCTTTATAGTTTGCATTATTGTGGATAATGATCCGTCTCAATATAGTACTTATACTGAGATAGTACTTATAGTACTCAGTTAACCATCTCAGTATAATACTTTTATTCCTATTTTCAGAGGCATAGCTACCCCCCATGATGTCACTCACCCTGCCCCCGAGTGACATCACACTGCGCAAAAATGTTCCTGGAGTTCCCGCAGGGGGCGGGGGGGGGGCAACATTTCTCACTGCCGCCAGCCTGCATGGAGGCTTCTTCAGATGCTCACCACCACCGCCATGTTGCCACTGGTGTGGGGGCTTTGACACACACACCCCAGCCATGCACCTGGGGGGGCGGGTCCACCCCCTGCCCCCCTAGAGAACCCACTGCCTACTTTGCTATAGTATCTCCATAATCACTTGTTAATTTTGTACCACTGAAACTTTGTTCATGTCCCTTGACTATAAAATTCCTATTACTTAGAGAGAAAATGTTTCCTCTTGCCCTTTTCTCTCTCTGCTGCCATCATTCCTATTCCTCACAGTCTCTCAGACATCAAATCTCTCTCCACTGTCCCTGCCCTCCTGTTTCCCCAAGGGCTCTCAGCATGAAATGTGAGACAGAAGGCAGCTCCCAAATGTCCAACTGGGCATCAACTGTCAGCTCTCTTGATGCTGTTAAAATGCACAGCTTGTTCACTTTCTACTAATGCAAGACAGAGGCTGGATTCTGAAGGAGTGTGTGCGTAACTCTCTGTGCTTGTGTGAGATGATTCCCATGCTGGAAACGCAGACTTGATTGTGAAGAAACTGATTCTGAACATTGCTTCCATGGAGCAAGAAAAAGCACCTCAAAAATTAAATGGTGACATGTATTAGAATATTTTTCTTTGGGCAGAGTTTCTGGAGAAGATCAAATACTGAAATAGGTGTGGTAAAAAAGAAGATGCCCAAAAGTCTTGTTTTGTCAACAGTTCAGTCTCACAGCAATGCATCTTCTGATCTATATTTCATATAGAATGGATATCAATTACTTCAGCAATACAGCATGAAAAACACCCAACATAGTAAGAACTAAAGCGTATATCAATGGAAAAAGATAACTCAATAACGTGATGCACAGAGGTCACACTTTGGGAATGCTTGTAAAGTGGAAGTAACAGTCATTTAATCCAGAAACGCAAAGAAATGAACAAGAAATATATCTTGGACAATTGCCTGTGCGAATTCAGTGGTTATTAATCACAAGTTACTTGAGTTATTGAGCATTTATATGGTGCTTTTGAGTGTTCAAAGTACTTCAGATACATAATCTTGTTGTAATCCCAACAGCAAGGTAAGGTAAGCTATTTCCATATTTTAGATGGGAGGACTGAGGTTTAAGAGTTTGTGGCTTGCTTAAGGCCACATAATGAGTAGCAAGATTTTAATCAGGAACTTTCTGGTCCATAACAGGCAGCCCAATCCTATCTAGCCGCTAGGCCGGCATAGGACGACTACGCTAGCCCAGGACTGTTGCAAATGCTGCCGTAAGGCAGTTGTGCTGGGCCTGGACCGGTGGAGTGTAATGGGGCGGGGTGATGGTGGATTGGGCCAGGGAGGTAGCGGGATTGACGGCAGTGGTGCATGCCATATCCTATCTGCCTCCAAGGCCCATTTCGCCCTACATGGGCCTCCTTGATTTGCGCCACCAAAATAGCAGACGCAAATCCAAGGAGACTCGTTGCGAGGACTGGGGCTTTACCAGGGTAAGGGAACAAAATTCCTTTACTCTGAGTAGACCTCCAACCCCACCCACTCCACTCAGGATCCAGCATTGCCGGTGCTGGCATAGGTGGATCGCTGATCGGAGCATTGGATAGGTTTGTGCCCTTAGCCTCTTACTATTATGCTTTTTCAATGTATGTTTAATGTATGTTTAATTTAGATTTAATAATTGATTATTGAAATGTATGCTGATATAGAATTTCAATCTCCATATCCTAAAGTGTCTGACCCCAAATCCAGCTTGATCCTATGTAGAGTTTGGTGTACACACCCATCTATTTCAATGGGCTCTGGCGCACCTAACACTGTACAGAATTGGGTTGTTGGTTACACACAATCCCTATCGGCATTGATTATGAGCAAGTGTGGTGTCATGGCTAAAGTGTTTGATTTGGATAAGTTAGACCTAGGTTCAAATCCTTGCTCATCTACACAACTTACTTGGTAATATTGCGAAAGTCAGTATCTCTTACACTAACCCACATTGCAGAGCTATAAGGTTCAAATTCATAATCGCATGAATTGTCAGACGTCTTCAAGAGAAGATGCAAGTTTGAGGCAAAAATATGACATAAGCATCCCAGATTCACCTTTTAGTATTTTTGCAGGGAATGGAATTCTATGTTGTTGTCAACTATTCATTCCTAAATGGGTTGACATCTCTGTCGTACACAGTTACATAAAAACATGTCACTTCTCATTTATCCATGCTCGTTCATTTAAATACTGTACATGTTAGTTTAAATCTTTCCACAGAGCACCTTAAAAGCTGAACAGAAGCAGCAGCAGCAATCCCAATTGTTGGTTAAAGAAAATCAGATAGATGATCATGTTCAGCTTGCTATTTGAAGATCCAAGACCAGACTTGGGTGTAGTGATACAAAATTATTTATTTTTTATGTAAACTTAAAATTCAGACTGGACAATTTGACTTTACCTTCTGGTTGGGGCTGGAAGACGCTGAGACAGAAAAAGGAGAAATATTCATTCACCTTCCCAAAACTGGTACTATGCTCACAGAACACTTTTGAAATCTGTAAGAATAATCTGAACTTCATCATCAACATACCAACGTTTTAGTAAACTGAAAAAGAAAAGAGATATGATTGATAGGACCTACATACTTATCCCTATGGCAAAAGAGAATCTGGGAGAGAAAACTGCTCCCCTGTAGCTAACCAGAATGAAGATTAATAGCAAGTCTACCTCCTAGAGTCTTCATGATGATGGAACAGCGACCAAGACAGAAGAAACACTTCTGAAAAAACCCAAAGCCATGAATGTGAAGGTAAGGCTCAGCATTGCCTACAGCACTAAGCTTAAGCCTCCAGGTTAGGAAATTGTGTAGTTGTGAAGCTTACCTCTTCAATTGCTTTCGGGAACTGCTTCATGTCTATAGATTAGCCAGGATTGTTACCAGTGGTAGTGCTGGTGGAGACAAAGGAAAGTGGTAACTATAGATATTCCCCTCTGCAACTGTAACTTTTCCTGTCATTTTGGATTCTTTTCAAAACTGGGGGATGTGGATAGGATTCTTAAAAGTGCGAGGTCCTCCACATGTACTATCTCGACCTTTGCCCTTCCTTGTTTATAAAAGTGGCCAGAGTGTCTGGCCAAATGTGCAGGAGAGGCAATTATTCATTCACTGGTATAGGGGACTATTCCAACCTGAGTTACAGTGCAATCCTACCCATGTCTACTCAGAAGTAAGTCCCATTGTGTTCAATGGAGCTTACTCCCAGGGAGGTGTGTATAGGATTGCAGCCTTAAAGTGGCAGAAGTTTGACCTCTTCCGAAGAAGTCCTCCCTTGATCCCTCCAGCTACCAGCCAGTCTCTAATCTTCCATTTTTGGGGCAAGGAACTTGAGTGCATAATGGTGACCCAACTCCAGGTATATCTGATTATCTAACTCCGTTGGCTTCTAGTTGAGGTTTGGGACAGAAACAGCCTTGGCCATTCTAACACAGTGGTTTCTAACCTGGGGGTCGTGACCCCCCCAGGTCAGCAGGAACCACTGTCTGCCCCTTTAAGGGGCATGGTGGACCTGCAGGAGGGCTGGATGGCGGTGACGGCACTTCCCAGTTCCTATTGCCAGCGAAAGAAAAAAGGAGTTTTGAACTTACCTGTCTGTGGCAGCAGCTAGGGACGCTGCAAAACTGGGGTTCTCACTGCCACCGCAGACGGGCGAGTTAAAAAATCCTTCCCCCCCTTTTGGAGGTGGTGGTAACCCAGAAGTGCCGTCACCGCTGTCCTGCCCTCCCGTTGGGTCGCCGCCACCCCGCAAGCATTTACCGATTACCTTCTTTTCACATAAAGGTTGGGAACCGCTGCCTTAACAGATGATCTATGCTGGGAATTGGGCATGGGCAGTGCATCCCGTTAGTTCTACTGGATTTCTCCATGACCATGGTATCCTTCTGGGTCACTTTGCAGGGATGTGGCTTGAATATAAGGACCTCCAGTGACTCCAGGCCTTCCTGCATGTCGGTATGTTTCAGAAGTTGGTTCTGGAGGACTCCTGTTCAGCACTTTGATCATTGGCCTATGGTGTTCCACAGGATTCTATTCTGTCCCCTGTGTTTGTTACCGTTTACAATAAAAGCGCCAGGAGAAATAATCGGGGGTATGTGATGTGTCATCAATATGCTGATGAAACTGAAGGTCTCTCTCTCATTTCTATCTTTCACTAGGGATGCTGTGGAAATTTTGAACCAATGTTTGGAGTCAGTGATGGGTTGAATGATGGTAAACAAAACTGAAATTACATCCAGGCAGGACAGAGGTGCTGTTGGGTCAGAAGAGCTATTACTCCAGTGGTGAATGGGATTCTGTCTTGAAGTAACATATTTGCAACTTGGGGGTGCTCTGGACCCAGCTTTGCTCCTGAATGGTCAAATAGTGGCTGTAACCAAGAGTACTTTTGCCCAGCTTCAGCTGATGCACCAATTGTATCCACTGCTGATACGATTAGACCTGGCCAATGGCCATTGTTACCCATTCACTGGTAGCATCAAGGCTGGGTTGATACTTCTGTGCTGCTGATTGATTGCATTCTGTTATTTTGGTTTTTTCCTCTGTTGTAAGCCATCAGGCGCTTTGCTGAGAATAGGAAAAATAATAATATGCTAATCCAGCTGGTAATTCATTTAAGTGTACACAACAGCATATTGTGGTAGTTGGATGGGTGCAGGGTACAATGTCTAGCAACTTGCACCCACTTCCAGTTCATCTCTTCCTGAACGGGGTTAAACTGGAACAACAGATTGCTACCATCGCCCAAGGTTAGGCAAAACCAGACAGAAAGAGACTACCTCGGGGAAACTGCCTCCCAGAAGAAAGGAAAATCCCCCGACTCTGGGGATCTTAGTAGGATGGGTGTGTGTACAAGAAATTCAGACAGGACCTCCCACGAGTACCTGAGTGATGCTTCTCTTATCAGTTGTAAGACTGTTACTTCAAGCCAACTAAGTTGTGATGGAATCTTAGTCTTTAAAATAAGAGATCCTTGGTTGATGTCTATCATCATAGTTTCCCTTACAGGCAGGCTCTCCAAGTGTAAAGAAAAAAAAAAGGATACTGTGTGGGATCTAGGAAGCTTCCCTGATAGGTTGTTGCTCCCATTTTCTGGGTCTGGACTTTTTCCTCCTACTTTTAGAATCCAATTACAACGTCCATGTACAGCCCTGGAGGAAGAAGTTGATGCTGCTGGCCAAGCTGCTCTTACTGGTGCAGACGTTTGCTGTGAGAACACATTTGTATTCTGCTTCACCATGGGGTAAGGGTTTCCAAATCTCCAAGGGAAAAACAAAACTAGCCTGGCCACTTTTGTTAGAAAAGCAACAGGGCAAGTCATTTTTTGCTACTCATGGCTATTTTTTAAAGCTGTATACGTTAGGGGCAAATAGCTTTTTCATTGTTCTTCACTCTTGCACCTGTTAGAAACCTCTAGACTCTGTGCCCAACTCAACTCTGGGGTCAGGCGCCAGAGCTGGATTTCAAGGGTTTGTTAGAAGTGAATTTATGCCTCCAAATTTTCCAACTCCAAAACTCCTTTCCCCACAGGATCTTGACACTTGGACTGCAATTCTGTACATACTTACCTGGGAGTAAGCTCCATTGAATTCAATGGGAATTACTTCTGAGGAGACATGTATGTCTCTGCTGTTTCTGATTCTGCTGTTATTTGCAAACAGAAGCACTGACAATCCATGATGTGCAAACAATATTGGTTTATTTGAATTTCTCACACAAGCAAGCAAGCAAAACAGAGAGATCTTGTGCTCACACATGTACCAAAATTTAAATATCAAGCTAGAATTTAATTCTAAGATTGCTCATCAACTTCTAGGACATGCCAAGGTCCAAAAACAAGAAAAGAAATACGCCCTTCCTAGTGCACTCTCAGACAGCACAATCCAACGTACGTATCCAGGGACGGCCCCAGGGCCGCCCACAAAATCCTATCCCCGTTCCGGGCCGATTGTGATCAGCCCGGAGGTCTACTCGGGGAAGGGGATGTTCTTCCCCTTCCCCCGGTGTAACGTGGGGAGGCCCCTATGGGCCTCCTTGGATTTCTGCCAGCTATTTAGCTGGCATAAGTCCGAGGGGGCCGTGTAAAGGCCATGCCAGCCCGGGAACGGGATGGGGATATGGTGGCTGCCATCCTTGCCCTCCAGGCCTGCTCGGCCAATGTCCCACCTCCCTCGCCACCTGGACCACCCCCGCCGGGGATCCCTTACCTTTTCTGGTGGCCGCAGGGACAATCTGGTGCCGGAGTGAGGGCTGCCGGCCTCTGCACTGGCGGCCCTTACTTGTGAGTCATCGCAAATATGCTTTCCCTGTCAATAACTGGAGGAGCTAGGGTCCTAACCCAGTTAGGTAAGGCATACTCATAGTTTGTAAAATTCTCTGCTTTGTTGGGGGGGGGGGAATGCCATTTGTTGAACGGTGAAAGCACCACCGGTCAAAAATGGGTCAGGTTGTTCCCACCAAGATGGCTGCCATATCCAAGTTCTTTGGCTTTGTGCCTGCCCACACACTTTGTTCCAGTCTGTGACCATCTGTGATGGTGGATGGACTAACAGGTCATGCAATGCTCTTCACTTGTGAATCATTCTGGCAATTGTTTGTACCAGGCCTTGCAAGCACAAAGGTTAGCCACTGCTAAGCAGTTTACTTTGCCTTCTAACACGTGTCATTGGGACATGTGAAAAAATAGTTGAGGGCCAAATCGTATCCACTTTCCAGCGCCGATGCAGCCGCAACGTAACCCTGAGGTAAGAGAACAAATGTTCCCTTACTTTGAGGAGGCCTCTGTGACTGCCCCCCCCACTGCAGGATGTAGTGCACACCTCACTGGCATGGCTGCATCAGTGCTGGAAAATTGGATAGGATTGGGCCCTAAAGTTTGGTGTGTTAAATCTGAACACCATTGGCTAAGCTGGAACCTAGCACAAGACATACAGCCCATTCCTAACCAACTTGCCAGCGTTGATGCAGCCGTGCCAGCGGGCTTGCGCTAAATCTGTGGTGGAGGGGCAGTCAAGGAAGACTCAAATTAAGAGAATGTTTGTTCCCTTACTATGGGGCTGTATTGCAGCTGCATCGACGCTGGAAAGTTGGCTTGGCTTGGACTGAAAGTTTGGTGGGAATGGCAAAGAATATTCTTCTTCCCATGTTTGTGGCCCTGTTTGTTGATTTATACAGAAGAGCATTAAGCTGAAGTAAGCTCCTCCTGTCCCCACCACTTGAATATTGCCCTTTGAAAAACTAACAAGGCTATGAATACTGTGTCTCCCCAATAGCCACCAATTTCTCTCCATGTCTCTGGAAAGAAGAAAATAGAACAGAACGTTGGAATTGTACACTTTACTTGCTCAGCAGCCATCCTCTGAGTAGAATTACTGTGGGACTGTTAGTGTGCTCTTAGCTATTGTGCTGGGCTGTCTCAGCATGACTCATTACAGACAATATAGAACACTACTCACAAGGGGAATGAATGAACAGTAAATATTAGGCCCGGATATATATTAAAAAAAAACCCTTGACAGTTGTTTCCTGATTTGTATCCTTTATCCTCCTAGCCCTTGTACAGTATAAGCTTCTGAAAGCTAATGCCCATAACACCACCCCCCACTGGTAGCAGCAGGCTGTTTTGCCGCTGTAGGGTTTTCACTGCTAAGATTTACAATGATGGCCATTATTCTGAAAAGCCATGCATTAACCTAGTGGCACAAGGTTGCTCAAACACCTTCCCCCTGGTTTTACTTTTCTCTGGGGAGCAACAGCTATTACAGCAAAAGCATCTTCCTTGGTGGCAGCAGGCAGGCTGACTTTGGTTTTGTTGTTGTTGTTGTTGTTGTGTGTGTGTGGGTCTTGTTTTGAAGAATGTGACATTCCCTTGCAGTCCATGGTTAAACTTGGATTCCAGCCACCTGGGCTATAACCATAAGTTCATCTCAAGCGGTATAATCTCAGAGGTATGAACAAAACAGGTCATTTCTCATATTCATGCCCTTTTAGTCCAAAATGCCATTGCTTCTACTAGTTCAAATCCAGAGGGGGTGAATGAATGGCATGATGCTGGTACATATCATTTAAACTTGATTTCTCAAAGAAGCCAATGGGAATAATGAAAACCCCTTAAGCATAGTGCTTCTGCCTGTCATCTCTCATTAAATGTTTTTTAGACATTTTAAATCCTGAAGTGTACTGCTAATTGTACAGAAAAGCCACCAAGGAGAATAGCAATCTTGTTATACTTTATTCAATATCATATTACATGAAAACAGTTACACCTGACAAACCATTACATCTTCCATAATACAGACAATTACAAGTTGAAACAAACAATGTAACATTTAGTTAACCATACTGCTTACTAAGCTGTCGTTCTAATGGGAGTGGATATATGCATGTATGTAAACATATTTAACATTGTTTTTGAGTACCAAATCCCTGTTGAAAAGAGCACCTTGTGCTTCAAATAAGGAGCCCTAAGAAGGGAAGATTATATATATAGCACTGCAGAAGTGCAGATGGGGGGGGGAGGGGGAACAGGATTAGGGAATTTCTTAGTGCATCTTTTCAATTTTTGCTTTCAAGAATATTTCAAGGCAACAACATATATAATTACCTCCACACCTTTGCATAAAAGAGAGAAGGCTGTGGATACTGGTAAATAATGGAACATAATTCTATTTATATGAAGTGTCTCCTATTCAGTACCGATCTGTACAGTCTAAATGCCATTTCTTATATTAGGTACAAAATCAGTATTACTGTTTTTCTTGAGCATATGCTCCATATTCACCACGTGTGTGTGTGTGTGTGTGTGTGTGTGTGTGTGTGTGTGTGTGTGTGTGTATAAAAAGATGATATTCAAGGATGAGTGCCCTCACTGCTGAGAGGGGTGAGGTTTATGCTAAGTTAAAGCAGCATGAATAGGAGATGTCTATATAAAGCTCCCACAGACTGAAAGGAAGACTGGATCCGACTCCTCATATCCCTCCAGTCATTGCATATTAGAATTTCCTGTGCTGCTTAACCTTATTTTGTAAAATAACCCCAAGGACATTATCCAGTCAAGAAATGGCAATACTACTACAATGCTCAGGTATTCTGCATGTTTGATAGGGTAAACAGTAAACTGCTATCATCTGATTAACTTGCAAACCTGTTTTATGGAAACCATCTCTAAAGATGATTAGACTATATTTCTAGCTTTCTCCTACATTTTCTGATACGTCCAGGATCATCTCATGTTTCACTAGAGGGTGACCTCTCTCTCTCTCTCCCCTCCAGCTTTAGGACAGTCTCCCCTTCCCTCTCAGCTGAGCCCATGAAAGGACATCTTTAAGAGTACTGAAAGGAATAGGAAAGCTGCCTTGCCTCACAAAAGTCCAATCTATACATTATTAGAGTAGCATGGTTGAGACTTCCATGGCTGGCTCTCTGGTAACACAGAAGAGAATTGTATGGAATCACACATAGGAAAGCATGTCATTTACCTTTCGAATGCTTGAAAAAATATGAAATCCAACAACCACATTACTTTAGTTAATGTATGATCAGGATATATTTATGGATATATATGGAAAACTGAGAATGCAAATTGTCCCTTTTCAAGATCCTTGACAATCTTCAGATTGGCTCTTCCTTCAATCCTGAAAGGTTCTGAGCAGCTTTGGGCATTACATAACATGGGAGACAAAGAAGAGTATGTGACAGTTATTTGTTCTTTAGGTCTCTGTAATACTACAAGTTACTTGTTGCTACTGTCAGGTGAGCAAATTTCCAAAACAGAGAAAGCTTGCACATCTGATAGTAGAGGTAGTTCCAAAATTTAAATCCCCTGTTATAAAATGTTCAAAGTCCCCCTGAGTTGCCTTCACATCTCCTAGAACAAAATTATGGAAATGAGTGGCTTCACCTAAGTAACCCTTAAACCTTAGGCTTCGCCTAAATAACCCTTAACCGCCTACGTAACCCTTAAAAAATGGCCATGAAGTGAGCTATGAAAAAAAATCACTCAACCCTGGAATCTGACAGGCATTCAGAAACAAATATCCAAGATGTTGGAAGATATTTCAGGGCAAAGCCTGTGTATGTGTGAGATATGCTCCAGAACTGTATAGTCAACATTACTCCCAGTTGTGGACTTGGATGGGTAGCTGTAGAGCTATGGATTTTTTTTCCAGTCAGCTTTATGTTGTGGGTCCAAAATGTCATTTTGCACAATATCACACCATGTTTTGTAAATCCCATATTGTTGAAATCTCACCATTAAAAAACAAAAAAAGTAAATTATTTAAGTATCTAAATACAGGTAATTTCTCAACACATTTTTATACATACTTTTGGAATGATATTTGTGAAGAGATACAAGTGAATTGACAATCTACGTGGATTCTACAGGAAAAATCCAGAAATAGGCATTAACAATACAGTATGTAATTGGTTTACAGGTCCTTCTTGGGAAAACAGCGTAGGTTTTAAATTTTCCCACAATGTTTTATGCATGTCATCCTCCACAGGAAATCACTCCAAAAGCACTTGTTTGGACTGAAATATCTAGAGTGGAAACCATTTGATAACTAGAATACTATATTATTATGGCCAATACGTTGAATGGTTTCAGTGTCTATTTTTTTAAAAAGAGGAACACAGATAATGTGCACACACAGAAAACCTAAGCACAAACTCTTACCTTTTGATTTATTGTGGATAGTAAGGTGCGAGCATTTAACTCACAGGAAAGAGCATTTTAGTGGAACTGCTCCCTACTTTAAATGCTTCACCAAGGAGATTAATTGCTTACTTCCCTTCATATGCTGCCAAACTAAAAGATTTACACCTAAGAATCTACCCTCATTTTCCAAACTGAAACCTTTGTTACATTCTCAAAGATTCCTCACATTTTTGTAAGCATTGAATTTTTTTTAAAAGACCCTCATTTTGAACCATCCACTATATCTATATATGACCAACTTGACAAAGAAGATCACATACAAAAGGTTGAATATGAAATTCAAAGCAAATTATAGTTAAGGATTTTGTGTTATTTTCAAAACGGTCAATTGGATGTTGTGATCATTTGTTCCTACAGATACAGAATTTGTACCAAGGATACTCTTAGGAAAAGTTTTAGAACCACATTTAGATTGTAAAATCGTCCCAGGGCATACATGTTTTAAAATTCTGTACAACTACTAGGAACAATTTCACAGCTTATAACTTTGTATGAACATAAAGAATATCTACCATTGTTTCCTGAAATGAAAAATAAGCCTTCTGTAAAATCAAGTATCTACAAAGTCTTAGCAAAATTATGCCATCAGTTTAAGAAATTATAGAATGGGTCCTATATCCCTGTTTTACTCCTTTTTTTCCTCCCTCACAAAGCATTAGATGCTGTGATCAATGTGTTACAAAAATAAATGTGTTTTCAGGCAGCTGTTATATTAGGGAGGCAAAGAAGCTTTCTATGTTGACTGAAATGGCTAAGAAATCCTCACTGTAAGCATATCTAATTTATTTCTTGGATTTTCTCCATTCCCCATCTCCTAGAATTCAAGTTTTATTAATCATATTAGGGATGGTTTGTGGCAGGCAAAAACAGCCATAGTCTGTGAGACTCCTAAAGGCTCTATCATCCCCTCTTCCTCAAAACAAAGAAAGTAACAGTCCTTTCTTCTTAACTCACAATTCCATTTATCTGTAAATTTCTGAATTATTAGGTAAAGGTCCATTTGAAGATGCAGTAGCTTGAGGCATTTTCCAATCATATCTTAACCTTAGAAAAATAACTGGAAAGATGCTTTGGTTTAGAAGAGCTAATATTTGGAATTTGGATGACTACTCAAAACTAGGAGTTTTTTTTAATGGCTCATTCAGCAACACCATAGTGCTTATCCTAATGTAAACACATTCCTCCATCTTCTCTATTTTCCTTTTTAGAAAATATTTTTGAACTAAGCTACATGGAAAAAGTAAAAATGGAACCAAGAACCACCAAAAACTGCAAAAGCTCCATATTCTAATAAGGGCCTACATTATTCAAATAACTCATTAGTATTATATATAATATATATTCTCTCCTCCCCCCCCCAAACACTGGAAGTCTCTTTTGAAATGTGCTATGTTATGCAACATAAGCAGAGTATCCAAATTCAGATTTTCTAACAAAGATGCACTTATTGCCATGTTTAAAGAAAGGAGCATGAAGATTTCCATGTGGTAATGCATGGGCATAGCTGCAAGATACTGATTGTGTCCCAACCACTGGCTTGCAAACTTTACTGTGATTTAAAAACATCCTTTTGACAAATCGCAAAATATATGGAATCTCTTAAAGAACACACAAATTGTTTTATGCCATCACTGGCTTTTATGTACAGACATTGCTAAGAAAGTGTGAACCAAATGTATTGTCTTAATGTATAAAAGACATTGCTGGTGAAAGCATAAAACCCTTTACGAGGATGTTGTGCTGCAATGGCAAAACTAAATAAAATCAAGACACAAAAGGCTGAAGTAAAAGAACATGCCAGGCATATACCAGTAAGCAAAAAGCTTATCTTCATGGAGGTCTCTGAAATCACAAGGTATCCAAATGCGTGCAAGGTTTTAAATAAATGGGGGCGGGAGGAGACAGAGTCTTGCCAGCATCATTTTTCTTCTGACTGAAAATCCACCATCAGGAGAGAAAAGAAACAGGGCCATGATGACTTCTTAGTTTTAGCTCTCTCATTAGGATTTGTTTATCTCCTCTCGTCTGGTGATTTTAGTTCCTATGAGGAAAACAATAAGGATTAAGAGCTGAAACACTTCAAAGTTTGGGTCCCAATAGTGACAGAGCAATGCAATTCTTATTCTCTATTAATTTCTTTCTAACTTAAGTAAACATATCCGAAAACATACCTTAGCCTGTTCAGACCCAGGAAAACCACGAACAGGCCTTCCAATACCCCCCCCCCCCCAGCCTGATCAGCACTCTGAAAATAGTTTCTCAAACTGAGGGTCAGATTCCAAACTTTAAATCAATACCATGTGTTTGTTAAAGGATTATTGCTAGACAGAACAACATTTTTTGAATTTGGGGCAAGGGCAGTCATCTTTCATATTTAAAAATTATATCTCAAATACCTAAAATGCTCAGTAAAATGCACAGATGCTTTTATATATATATATATATATATATATATATATATATATATATATATCATGGAAAGACTCAACCTTCTCCTGTTTATTGGGTTCAATCATAGAAGACTCCAAAATAAACTCAAGTCAACTTCTGATAAATCTTTCATTTTGCCAAGTGGAAGGTATTCCCAAGTAGGAATTATAAACAGGAGCAGCACCACACAGGAAACATCACTGTTCATATGCAACTTGTTTATAGCACAATCAGGTCTACCTCGTATCCTAAAGGCTGATACCCCTGTATCCTAAAGGCTGATCTACACCAACACTGTTTGTGTTTGGAGGCTCGCGAGCGTAGGGGACAGGACGCCCCACCCTGAGCCCTGGGCTCCACCAGTTTCTTCCACGCTTTACCCGCTTGTCCCTTCTGATTGGTCGCTTGCTGGTCGCTTGCTGCCCCCCTGTGATAGGTTCGCTCCACGTCCCGCCCTCACTTTTTTCTCATTGGCCAAAAACGGCCAAACATGAGCATGGTCCATGACCGATCACCACGGAACTCGGGAGAGCACAGCTCTCCCACATTCCATGGCAATCAGTTTAAAAGGAAGTCACACCGTGCCGCATGCGCCCGGGACGCGCCGGGATTCGTGCAGTGTAGATCAACCTTAACTGGAAGGGAAAATTCAATATGAATATGGTTTTAATGGTAAAGGTGACCCCTGACAATTAAGTCCAGTCTTGTTCGACTCTAGGGTGTGGTGCTCATCCCCATTTCAAAGCCGAAGAGCCAGCGTTGTCCGAGGACTCCTCCGTGGTCATGTGGCCGGCATGACTCTCCTTGCCGCAGCGCGTAGCATGCAGCTGGAACACGGAGCGCTGTTTACCTTCCCGCAAGCGGTACCTATTTATCTACTCGCATTAACATGCTTTGGAACTGCTAGGTTGGCAGGAGCTGGCCAAGCAACGAGAGCTCACCCCGTCACGGATTCGAACTGCCGATCTTTCGATCGATAGCTCATGGTTCAGCGGTTTAAATGTTAATTGCAATTTCAAACCATATTAGACAATGCAGTTTCCTTCTTCCATGGTTTTTATATCTCCTGCTATGATTTTCCAAATTACCCCCCCCCCCATTCTGGTAATGCCACACTTCTAGCAGGTGAGAAAGAAAGCATAATAGGAAACTGGAAGGAAGAGTAGTGAGTGCCCAAACACTATTCTTGGCTACCATGAATCTTACATAGGGTATGGTTCAAAAACAGGGGTCACTGATGGATTTTTCCTACTTTTCCAATTTGGAAGAACTATTTGGAATATGGAAAATATTTATAAACTAACAATGAAGCCCTATCCTCCCAAAAATTCAGTTAACCATATCATCACAATATTTATATAACACTTTCCAACAAAAAAGTTCAAAAACAGTTTACATAGCAAAAGTTATGAGATAGTTCCCTGTCCCAAAGGGGAGGGGGACACAAGAAAACAGTCACTGGAAAAAAGATACTATGCTGGATGAATAGGGACAGTTGCTCCTTGCTAAATATAAGAGACCACCACTGAAAAGTTTCCTTAGTGCTCAATTAGCAGGCGATATTGAGCTGGACTGTGCTTAGCTATTTAAGATTCAATTACAATTTTCTGCATGTTAGAACAAACAAGACAAAATTATTACTGAGCCTTGTTGGGATGAAAGTTTATATGCTGATGTCGAACAATAAACAGTCAGCATACTTCCTAGACTTCTATGGATTGGCAGGATCAGTATACAGAAGACAAGGTGAATAGTGGAATAATACGGCCATATGAGAATTACCCTTTTCCACCATAAAAACAAAGCTCTGTCATCTACTGACACTGACCACTCTCATTAATTAATGTAAAGATATTCAGATATATTGCTGGTGACATGTAACTGGTTTTAAGTCTGCATACACACACGATAATTTTAATATTTATATAGAACAAAACATTAAAGAGCAGAAGACATGACTTGGTACACATTTTCAGATGTCCAAGATGAGAGCCAGTTTGGATATGAGAAACCCAGGTTCAAACCTTGGGTAAGCCACTTACTATTTAGCCTAATTTATATCAGGACTATTATGAAGATAAAACAAGATAACCTCATGTATGCCATCCTGAATGTCTTGGAAGAAGGATGGAATACAAATGTAATAAATACTGCAATAGCAGAGGAAAATCAGTTTAAATGGAAGACTGAGGAAAGGATAAGTTGTAAAGGGTTCAAATGATAGCTTTGATTATCTTGTTGAGTTTCAGAAATTTCTTAACTTTAGGAATGGTTAGCTGAAGGAACAAACTGTATGAGGAACCTGTAGAATCTCTACTTGTAGTGGACAAGGACCAAGGGAGACCCAAGTCTAAATCCACAGCCAGTGGCGTTCCGAGGCGTTCGGGCGCCTGGGGGGGTGGGGCTGGAGCGCCCCCCCCCCGCAGGCAGCCTGAGATCAGTAGGCTCGGCTTCATCGCCAGCCAGCTGATCTGCAGGCTGCCGCGTCCCTCGTTGTAATGTTTCCCTCCCTCTCGCCAGGAGGGAGGGAGGGAGGGAAACATTACAACGAGGGACCCCGGCTCTAAGAAGGAGCGTGCTCGGGCGACAGGGCAGCCGGAGATCAGTCGGCTCGGCTTCAGCGCCAGCCAGCTGATCTGCCGGCTGCCGTGTCCCTCGTTGTAATGTTTCCCTCCCTCTCGCCAGGAGGGAGGGAGGGAGGGAAACATTACAACGAGGGACCCCGGCTCTAAGAAGGAGCGCGCTCGGGCGGCAGGGCAGCCGGAGATCAGTCGGCTCGGCTTCAGCGCCAGCCAGCTGATCTGCCGGCTGCTGCGTCCCTCGTTGTAATGTTTCCCTCCTGTCACTGAAACATTACAACGAGGGACCCCGGCTCAAAGAAGGAGCGCACCCGCCGCAGCAGCGAGCGGGCAGGCTGCTGCAGCCGCAGATCAGCTGGCTGGCGCTGAAGACGGCTCGGCTCATGTTGGAGGGGAGGGCCTCCGACATGAGCCGATCTGACTTCAGCGCCAGCCAGCTGATCTGCTCGCTGCCGGGGAGGGAGGGAGAGGAGCGCGCAGCAGCAGCAGATGGCTCGGCTGCACTTTTTTCGAGTTTTTTCAAGGAACACAAGGCGCGAGCAGGCGCCCCCCGGAAGTAGTGTGCCCGCTCGCGCCTGGGGTGCGGCACACCTGAACCCCCTATATTTATACGCCACTGTCCACAGCCATAAAGCACACTGAGTAGCTTTGCACAAATCATTAGCTATCTTTCAGTCTAAGTACCTCACAGGTTTTATCTTTGTTATGAGAATAAAGGGGGGGGGGTAAAAAGGAACCATGTATGCCATCAAACTTCTAGGAGGAAACATGGGGTAACAATGTTGTTTCACTACCATCACACCCCACCACCTTTCAAGAGACCATCTATTGGAAACCTAGGCTGCACTGCTAAGGGAGGGGAAGTGTGTCACACTGTGTGTGTGTGTGTGTGTGTGTGTGTGTGTGTGTGTGTGTGTGTGTGAGAGAGAGAGAGAGAGAGAGAGAGAGAGAGAGAGAGAGAATGCTTGGGATGCCTCAGTAATTAGGTAAGGGCAAGCTGCACATGGTTTAGGGCTTTCACTTTCAGGCACAGAAAGAACAATGGCAGCTTATTAATGGATTGTAGTGACTAAAAACAGTTTCTGAGAGAGATTCAATTTCTGGAGGACGTCAAGAAGCTTTATTTTTAATTCCGCACTGAAACAGAACTATGAGAGTGATCTGGTGGCACGTCATTTAAGAGTATATGCAATACAGTTTATAGTTTCCAGAACAAGGATCAACAGACAAAGTAAGGACAAAGACCACACTTTCCTCCCAGCTTTAACCTGGACACCAGATTTAGAAAGAGGGATGGATGGTAACTATGTTTAGGTTTTGAAAATGATGATGATGGTACTTTTGCTTAAAGTACAATGGATATAGTTTGCTGTTTCTTTATTCCTGTGGGTCAAAACTTATGCTATCTGTCCTTTTACACATACATTTGGTAGTGTTGGTGAGGAAAATAAGGCTGGACTCTGATCAATGTATTTGAATGGTGTCATCAAAATATTTCATTATTATGCATTGCCAAGGGTCAAAAATGACAGATGCCTGGAGGAAAGGAAAAGGCCAACCTAGACTCTGAGACAGGATCCAGGATTTTATCCAACACACAAGCATTCCAAAACACTACTGTACAGTCCTCCGCTTGTTTTCAATCTTGCTTTTTTATTTTAAAAACATCTATTTTAGAAAAAAAACATCCAGTTAATTTATTTTCCTGATCAGGTAAAATAAAAGTTTCTCTTGGAATCTTTGCAGATGGTGCTTAGGGCCTCCAGTCACATCTATGCTTATAAAAGCAACTGCTGCAAAATCAAGTATTTACTACTTCTGATTTCCCAAGAGCACATGAATGCTCTTTTCCAGAGATCCTCAAAAATCCTTCTGACAAATAACAGACTACCTTAAAAATGAATTTTCATGTTGAAATCCAAGTGGGGAGGAGCAAGGTTTGATTTGAGAGGTTTGAGAGGAGCAACATCTTTTCCTCAACAGCAAGGTTTGATTTTCCTCAACAAAAAAGACATGTTCATAATGGATTTGAAAAACTGAAGAACCAAAACAATTGTGCTTTCATCATGTGTAGAAATTCTATGACATATAAAGCTCCTTTTCTCACAAATGAAAGGCATCCATATCTGACTCTACCTTAAATAAGCAACCAAACAATAACTTTAAAATACTGTTGCAGCTAGTCTAAGGGGAACAGAAAAGAGATGGAAGCTTTTGATTTGAAACATTAATTCTAATGCAAGGCATAGGGGAGGGTATGGGGGTCACTATTTCTGATCCTATCTTTTTCTTTTAAAAATGAAATCAATATAGGGAACAGGAGATTCTTTTTGCACATGCTTTAAGTCTCCTAAAGTGCAGTTAATTTGGACAAACGGTACATTCTGAGAAATGGGGTGGGACAGGGCTTGCACTGTGTCTTAGCATGCTGAACACACGCAAAGCTCAATGCTATTAACAATGCAGCTGGCTTAGTATCACTTTTGACTGCTGGTTCCCCGATCATGTTTTAATTTTTTTTAAGAAAAGGAAAGAGATAACAAAAGGAGATGCCACGTTTCCCTTGCAGGTGACACACACTTTCCAATTAAATTCTATGAATAATATTAAGCACAAATATCACTCCCTCTAATGCACTGGGCAATCACTCTTTTCTTGCTTACGTTTGACTGAAGTCATCTTTCGAGAAACAACTATGAAAAGCAGTTCTACTATTGACAAAAACAGGTCTTTGGCAAGTAACTTCTTGCAGGTCTTTTGATACACATGTTAATGAACTGGATCACCAATACCCATAATGCAATTTCATTCTGACCCACATGCCCTATGAACCAGATTTCCTTTTTTTTTAATTCAATTTTCTTAAAACCAACTGTCAGCATCATGTGATGGAAGAGATGAAAAATGAAAATGAGCAATCCTGCTGTGCAGGTGAGTGACCTGTGGGAGACAGCTCTGCCTGGTAGGATTTTACACGTACCATCAGACACAGACCAATTGATTAGATCATCTTATTCTCGCCACCAACCAGGCTCAAGAGACTAATTAGAGAGAGTACTGCCTGCGCAGGCACCCCATTGACACCTAATTTGCTCAGCCAAAGCCTTTGGGGAGAATGTATTATCTCTGCAGCTGCACTTCATGCATTTCTGATTTGAGGCAGAAGCAAGGAACACTTCATCACGCTTCTGAGCAAACTGAATGTAGGAAACCATAAGTGCTCAATACAAGCAGACACAAATTAAACCTGGCCAGCCTCTCAGAAATTCTGCTTCCACGCTTCCTCCCACAAAGATATACGGCATAGTGGCACATATATTATATTGATACCCATATCCTTCTATTAGCACAGTGGCATACTTCTATGTCTATATAAAAAGCAGACTTATATACTATACAGAAACAACATTTCTGTTTCACAAATACATGGATGCACACGTTTTCTTGCTTCTAACTCTACAAGCAAAAGTCATTGTACTTAATAAGACATGGAGTGGGGATAGCTCGACTTTGCCATTTTTCCTCAGGCCAGGATCATGGCAGGCAGCTGCCTACTTGCTAAGTTTCTCTTCACAGCCGTAGTAACATTAGCAGAGAGGAAGAGTTAATAGATATATTAGTGATTGTCATGTAGCTGTGACTAAGGATTCCAGTCCTGTGCGAAATCGTGCATTTTATTGAGTACCATTGTTTACTGGGGATTAACATGCAGCTATTACAGGCACAGTTTGATTGGGGTTCAATTTTATACAGATACAGGTTCAGGTTTAATTTTCTACAATTACCCCTATTCTGAAAATAAATAGGGGGGGGGTTAAGGGGGTAAATTGTAACCGGGCCCAGGGCAAAAAAGGGGTCAAAAGGGGGGCCCTGGAGCAAAAAAGGGGGGCCCAGGAGACAAATTCATATGTAGGGAAGGGGCCCAAAATAAACTTTGTACCCCCTGATAAAATTCCTCTGAATGGCCCTGTGCACCTGCATATCAAGGAAACACCCTTCGGAAACAAACATTAGCTTTAAACAGTGCTATACCAAATTTCTGTACCCGCATTTTCACTTTAAAAGTGAAAAAATGGGCTTTTGAGTGGTGAAACTCCTTGAAAAAACTCCAACCTCAGTGGTCTTCTGCCATATTTTAAGCCTATATGCAGCCTTGATATACTTCATTTAATCCCCTTTTACGGCCTCTTTTTTCTTTACTGCATGACTGCAGCCAATTAGAGATCATTTATAAAATATGACATTACCCCACCACATAGTCAATCAACTTTGGATACGATGATATCACTGAGGGCAAACCAAGGCCTCATATTGACTTCATTCTGATATGAGCTAAGAGGGAACATCCCTGTTAAGAAAAACAAACCAACTCTCCCTAACTTTCAGCATTGTCTGGCAGCTTAATTATGCACTAGTGTTGCAAGATTTGCTTCCTGCTCCAGCTCTAGATGTATTTAGTCACATGTGACTGAGCATCTCCTTCCTCATTCTATCACAACTACTGAACTATACAGGATAAACACAAAAGAACATCACTCTGCTTGTCTTGACAATGTGAATGCATTCCTTCTTCACCCCAACATCACCTGTTTGCAAAACTCTTTCATGCTCTTCTACGTAAGAGTTTGAAAAGACAATCAAATGGAGGCTTTTTTTTGAGCTGACTTCACTAAACACCCTCTGTGCCTGCCTCCTATGGCAACACACTAGTTTTCTAATGGTTGAATGTTATGTCTTACCATTTATAAAAATAAACACCTAAGCACTACAGAAGAATCATTAACTCATGATGACATTTTCCTGTAAAAATATTATTCATCCCAGAAAGAATAACTATTCCAATATCCGTGGCTTTAGCACTGCTACTCATCTGCTCATGCTGTACTGGGAAACAACTCTCTTATCTGTAACAAAGAAATGGCTTTGCTTGCATCCTTTATTCAACCAACTACAACTAGCACATCAATCCTAAGCACATTTACTTGAAGGTAAGGCCCACCGAAATCAATGTGATCTGCTTCGAAGTAAACATGTTTTAGGCAGGGGTGCATGTGTGTGCGTGCTTTGAATGATGGTGCGTTACAAGCTTAGACCTAAAAAGTAAAACAGATTCCTTCCTGGATATTTTTCATGTGATGCCTTATTCAAATGGTAATTTAAAAAGGCTTTGTGCCCCACTGAGATTGAAGGAAAAAAGAAAATACAGTTTTCGTCAGAATATGAGGAACTCTAGTTTGGAAGTTACATGGACGATCTACTTTGGGGAAAGCACTCAAAGTTACAGAGGCAGTTGATCAGAGTAGAGAAAATAGTGCTAAGTAAATGCAAACAATTGTTTCATTTTGACATACACCAGTTACCAAAATTGCTATATAGTCAAAACAATATGCATTTGTAAAATTAAGTATTCACATTTACAGTAATATTGTTTAGTGGATTCAGCATAGAATTACCTGGATTCAAATCTCAATTCAGACAAGGACTTGGGGAGAGTTTGCATGATCAATTATTTTTTTACCTTATTATTGAATGCAATGGATTTTCAAAGCTCTCTGTTTTACCCGTTGGAGTTCTACCTTTGTAATGTCGAACTAATTATATGCATGGCAGCTTACAAAAATACAGTTTATTAACCACACAGAGGCGTCGCCTGAAATGGGGCAGGAGGGTCGCCGCGCCCCCGCCCGGCGCCCCACCCCCTATTTTTTAAAACTTTTTTTTTGTATTTTTCCACGTTTTTTAAACTATTTTCTTGGATTTTTAAGTCTTAACGGGGCATCTGTATGTATATGTATGCTTTCGCCCACTTATCTTGTAAATGTAAGGCTTCCAGCGACGATCTTCTTCCAGCTCCCGGGCGCTTCTTCTCCCAGCGCCCGGGCGCGAGCTCCGTAAAGGCACAGAAGGTCGGCTGGAACAGCTTCGTTGTTCTGCGCATGCGCAAGTCTTTCAAGTGTCCCCTTCCCCAAGTAGACTTTCCGCCGCGGGCTGCCTGCTGCAGGCTGCCCGCGGCGGAGAGCAGAATCCAGCAGGTGGCCTCGGCCGCCCGGCAGATCTTTACGTAGGATTGGGCTGTTAGACTCTTAGAATTCTAGGCAGGAAGAGCTAGCACTGAGCTAGTACTACATGGTTGTTTTGAAAATCTACTTTATTTCCAAAGTTCTGTTTCACAAATGGTAGACATACAGCTTTGGAAAATATTTGGGTCAGAAGTAAAAGTTTCACAGAGTGGCTCGAGATAGTCTTCCCATGCTTAATGTATCTTAAGATATAAACATAGGAAGTTGCTTTCTACTGTCAGATCATTGTCCATCTAACAATCCAATCCTGCCTAACATGCGGCGGTGGCGGCTGCATCCAAAGGCCCATTGCAGGCCACGCCGGTGCAGCCCGAGCTAACCTCGGGGGACCTTCCCCCGGTGTAAACAGCGCAGGCTGCAATGTACTCTGGAGCTGGCATGCATCCGGGGTGGCTGTGTAAGGCCGGTCCAGGCTGCGACAGGGCTTGGGATATCAGTGCCAATACCCCTCCCCCTCCCATCCCCTCACCGCCCCTGCCCACCCTCCCCTGCACCAACCCGTCATGGGACTCACCTGTGGTGGCTGGCGCAGGGTCCAAAGGGCACCCGAGTGGACGCCATTTACTCGAGGTGGCGCAAAAGTGCCTTACGGCACTTTTCTGATGCCTTAGACCAGCGGAGCATGTGTTTGCCCTTTGTGCAGGATTGCGCCATGAGTCAGTATTGTCTACACTGACTGGCAGTAGCTCTCCAGAGTTTCAGGCAGGGATATTTTCCAGCCATACTTGAGATTCCAGGAATTGAAACTGAAACCTTCCGCATGAAAAACACATGTTCTAATACATAGCAGCTGGGGGGGGGCTGATTTTCAGTGCAAAATTGTAAAATTAAAGGATTAAACACCCACTACCTCCTCAATTCTGTGACATCCCCCTATTTGAGTTCTGAAATTGCTGTGCAATCCTATATGACATGCTTTTTCCAAGTTTGTAGATCTGTTCTTACATTGGGGCTTAGATATGCGACGTGCCCTTAAATTACCCCATGCAACTATGCTTCTGCTGCAAAAATGATCAAGGGAAGTTAATACTGCATATATATCCTGATATCATCAGGAAAGGAACTGTAGACTTCATACAATTGTTTAAACAAGTTTTTCAACTTCTGTAACATGACAAATGAACTGAGTCCAGGACTTAAGGGCAAGCTGAAGAATCAAAGAGAATTTCAGATTGACTTGGAATGTCATAATCATGAGTTATTTTCAGACAGACAAACATAATAGTTATAATTGCTTTAAAAAGCATTAAAGATTATCCATAACCAGGTTTGCCCCTAGGTTTTGGGTTTGGGTTTTTTTGGCACTTCATGGGAAAATGTTTGGCATGAAAATAGAAATCAAACAGGAACAAGAGTAAAATCTATTTCTCATTCATATTTTGGTTATCTTCTATCCACAAGAGAGAATACTTTAAAAGAAGTAAAATACTGAATTAAGAGAAGCTTTGTTTTAAGTATCAACAGAAAGGGCAGCATTATGTTAGCGTCCTGGATCACACGTTTCTTGTAGGTGAAAAAAATTATTCTTATGAGCTACTGTGGTAGCTTATGAGCTATTGTGGTATTTCAGAAACAAGCACACTGTGGTCAAATAAATTAAGACAAATTTCTTAGGGAAGCACTGGAACCACCAAGTATATGTAATATTAAATGGAATGAAAACTCCTCACACGGATATTTAGGAATCTAATCCACAGTCAACGGATACAAAACTAATGTAAGCTTATGCAAATAGGTATATAATACACTTTGGAACAGACTTTGCAATTACCAGTCTACCACATGGGGCTAGACAACCTTCCCCCACATGCAAACACACAGGAGAAAGACAAAGGGAAGGAAGCTCTGGTTGCTAAGCTTTTGAAGTGGCTTCCCACTGATGTGGTTTCAGAGATGTGCAGATGCTTGCGTGGCTCCTTGTCTCCATCCTGAGAGTTTCTCCTCCTGGTGCTGCTGCCACTGGTAGTTACCAGCAATTACCACATTGTACTCCATTGTAATGCATTTTGCTAGGCTTCTATTGAACATCTAAAGATAGCTACTACTTCCTTAGTTTATCTAGTAGCTATCTAAAGATAGCTACTACTTCCTTAGTTTTACCAAATCCTGATTCTCTTTTTTCAGGAGCTGCCTTATTAAACACAGAATCACGAGTTCTGAGCAAAAATGAAAATGAAAAGCAATACTCTGTGGGTTTTTACATGTCAAAATATATCACTATTCTAATCAAAACATTTCACAAGTTTCTAATGACTATGTTTATGTGCTATGGGGAATAGAGAAGAGTTTTTGAAATATTCTGAGCACCAGTTCTTAGGTGAAAATATTTCAGTTGCTCTTGTTTTCTACATCCACTTCTTCACAAAAATGTAATGACTTTTTAAATATTACTACACACTTCATTCCAGAACAGGTGTGACACATTAAAAAAGTTCTTAAAAGTATCACAAAATTTCACCCTCAGTGTACACACCAAAATCTATTTTCTTCCCCCTAATACTAGGTATCATAGAGGACTTAGGTGGTGGCTTGTCTCACTCAAAAATGTTAACCGATTTTTAAATAATACTAAAAATACCCTAGACTCTTTCATATATAATGACAAACAGGATCTCTATAGTTAAAAAGGAATGTTAGGGCCACTGCATAGATTAACCACCATGCCCTGTGAAATAGCATCCCAAAGGCAACCGTAATATAAAAAGTTGGCCCTGACAGCACTTTGACTGACAAAGGTCTCAGCAACATGGAGCACACAAAAACTTACCAAGGTGTGAGCTATAGTTTTAAGTACAGGGGGTACACTGTACAAGGATAGAAAAAATACATTCTGCTGTGCTCAAAGCAAGGGATTGACACAGTCAGTAGCTATTATCGCTTTTCAGAGATGGCAGTCATATCAGCTTGGCATGGCAATGATAATTAAAGGGGTTTCCTTATAAATCTGTTAGTTCAAATTTCACCTCCTAATAACATTAAATATATGGGAGGGTGGGAATGTTGGCACTTCAAAAGGGCATGTGAAGATGTGTGGTTTATTGCACACATCTTGGCTACGACACTGCCAACAAAAAATTAATCTTATGAGTCATGACATTTTTTATTCCTACTCCTCCTTTTGGCACTAGGAAGGGTGCTTTCCTAGACAAGAGACTTTTACCACTTGGCTGCAACATGCCAAGACCTGATACAGTCTTATTAGTTACAACTTAGTCCAGACTGGGTGTCACTTAAAGCAGAAAATTGATATTTGCTTTACTACATTACTTAGGCTTCTTTCCTGCTAGTACATCCACTGAACACAATGGGATATAGGATTGGGTTCTTAATTCATTAATACCACATATATAAACAGAATATAACTTTATATTATTGACAGTATTGACAGCCGAAATGTTGGATGTTTGCATGTTATTGTAAAACTTAATATTAAAAACTATTACATGGCTTCAGATCTCGAAAGATTTTATTTCTCTGAACCTTTTGGCCATGAAAACCTACGGATATATTAGAATATAATTTTGTATTTTAAAATGGGTCCAGTTATTTAATTATAAGGTATCTTTTTGTGAAGTAATGGGCAGCCCAATCCTGTGTAAGGATACCCAGCCGGACTAAAGGGCTGGCCGTGGTATCGTATGGCTGCCCCGGGCTGCCCGAGAGGACCATAGGAGAAGGGGACACTCGTCACCTTCCCTGTGTGCAAGCTGGCTGTGGCCCTATGGGTCTACTCGAATGTATGCCAGCTCTAAGGGGGGGGTAGTCCGAAACAGCCTGGAAGAGGGCTTGGGTTATTGGTGGAGCTTGCCGCCAATAGCTCTGCCCTCCCCCAGCCTGCTCCGGTCAATGGCCATGCCCCGGGCTGCCCCATTCCATCCTCCCCTGCACCGGCCAGTGAAGGACTTACCTTTTCTGGCAGGTGCATGAACAGTCTGCCAGGGGAGTAAGGGCTGCCAGCCTTCACCCCAGCGGCTCTTACTCGGAAGTAGTCGCAAACACACTTCATGGCACGTTTGCGATGGCATAGAGCGATGAAGTGCATGCTCTGCCGCTCTATGTTTAACCCAAGATTGTGCTGTTAAGTGCATACAAATAATAATAATAATAATAATAATAATAATAATAATAATAATAATAATAATAATAATATCAAAGGATCCAGCACAAATATTCCAACTATTTTATACAGAAATAGCAGAGCAAATATATCACATTTAAAGCCAATCAATAAAAGCCTTGCAAAATAAAAACATTTTTACAGCCTATTTAAAAGCAGGAAGAATAGAGGCCTGGTGAATCTTCCCAGGAAGGGCAGAGGAGGAGTTTCAAAGCACAAAGAGGCTCTATCTTTGGTACATGCCAACCAAATACAATACAATGGCAGGCCACAGAGTTGGGCCTGAAAAGCTGATCTCAAAGTCCATGTAGGTTCATATGGGTGAAGATAAACTGGTTCCAAACAATGCAGGGCTTTAAAAGGTTAAAATCAGCAGTTTACTTAACCTCTCCAAAATAACATATTTATCCCAGAATGAATATGAAATTCACTTGATTCAGAAAACATTACCAAAATGGAAACTGTGAAAATTCTTAGTTAGAATGGCTTTTAAGTGATATACTACTATAATAACTATTTGATACAGGAATTGATATTATCTTGTGGGTTGCCCTATAAATCTTTCCTTAATGGCTTTATGTTTCTAGCAACCCCATAAACAAAAAACACAGCACCCCAAACACACATTATTCATACATTAATGAAAAGAAGCTGTTCTTTGCCTACTGCAAAGTAATGTGATTACATTTTTGTTTTGAGACTCGTGTCTTAAATTTTGTTAAAATTATCTTAAATGTCAGCTAAAAACTTCTTTACAAAAAGAATGTTAAGCCACCAAGCCTCTAAAAGCAAATCTTTGAAAAAATCAATGAATGCATCACGTTTTTTGGTTGTTGTTGTTTTTAAATTTCAAGGGCTTAGAGAAATATGATCTGGCCAATACTGTACATGCATAAGACATATAGGAATGGAAGGATAGAGACTGGAATGTTAGTTAATCCCTTGAGTCAGTTCTAAACCCCCATATGCAAAGTTCTACAACAATGGGTTAAATACATCAAGTGTGAACATTCAATGACAAGAGCTAGATTAAAAGGCTACATGAAGAGTGTGCTGGGAAAAAGCAGGAACCATGCTGGTAGAATGGCATCCAGCAGTTATTTCTCAAGACTGTGACAGGCAAGGGCAATCTAGTTCAGTCTGATATAGAATAAACTGGACTTTTCCACAGAACCAAGTGAGCTCTCCCTCCAGCCCCCATTTGAAAATTATATAGTGCTTTACAGATCAAGGAGCCTGTTTCAGTGCTAAAGAAATTATCAGTTCTGGAAAGTTTTACAGATGTGCATGGCTGTTTTTATCTAAAACAATGCTAGCAGCGGTTCAAGGCACTGGAAGAGTGGGGATGTGTACATTTGTGGCAAGGGATTTAATCCATGAGTCTGACAATAATGTATTGTCAGCTATCTAATTTACTGAAATCATTTTTCCAGGTATTATTAAAAGTGCCCAAAGGACACAGACAGAAAATGACATTGTACTTGAAAGGAGCCACTGAGTCATGCTTCCCAATGATATCATCTTAAAGGTACGACTTGATTGTCTAAGCAGATATTATGCAGGTATTATGCAAATATTAAATGTTATGACTTTGTGCAACAAGTATCACATTTAATTTCATCTTACTTTCTAAAACTTCAGCTCCTCTCCATAGATTTTAACAACTTCACATGGATTGTGTTTTTAATAGCCTATGATGAAAATAGAACGCCCATGTAGACTGTGGTAGAGCATATATATCCATTTGGTCATTTTCCATTTCTCCTAACTAAGGACATGAACATGTCAATACAAAGTTTTTTTCCCCCCAAGAAAATATAAACAAATATAAAATATTTTAAGACTTTCTCAAAGAAATGAAAGTTATAAAAAATAAAGCAACAATCCATACATTAATGGCTCTAAATAACAAGCCACCTATAAAGTTATCTGAAGAAAAATTGAAGGAAAATTGCAAGATAAGATAAAAGTTTAAATAATCCATTTAAATTTGCAATCATGGTTTTTCCTCCTAAAAAAAGTAAATATTCAGAGGAATCAATGAATGAAAAAGTACTCCTTTTTTACTACTACTACGACGACGTAGTTTAAAAACATTCTTAATTTGGAAGATCTCTATCCGTGAACAAGAAGAAAATTGGTGATCATAGCACGGCTAATTCCACTGTATTTGACCTATGAATTAAAAAAAAGCTGATATCATTGAGCTATAAAAGTGCTGGCGAACGTTTATCCAGATAAGAGACCTCAAGTAGTTAACCTGCCCAGCAGAGGTAGTGCAAGCAGGCCATGGGATAATGACCTCTACCCAAATGTGGAAGGTATAGCAAATTAATACTATGACAGCTACGCAAAAGACTGGTTGCTCAGCAGGAAAACAGTAGCTATGATGTAACTCTGGATGCACCACAAGAGGAGGGTGAATCAGACAGATACAAAAATCATCTTGTTATTTTAACCCATAGCAGTTTGTCACAGAAACAAACTCAAAAAGAGGTATAGGATCAGCTTCTTTACAAGGAGCTAAATTATTTCTTCTCTATAACCTGCCAATAATGACACAAGCCTTTTTGAACAAAACCAATGATTTTAATTTAATAACTATATTTCAAATTGGTACAGTGTGAACATTTAGGTTCATGACCACTTCCATTGTTTAAAAGGCCTTTTAAAAATATGAACAAAAGGCTACCTCGATTATGCACATTTTAAAGCAGTCTACAGTATATCCTGAATACCTATTTGTTATGTCTTCAGTAGCATACATACAGAGTTCTGCTTCTCAAATATTTATTTTTAAAGTAGCACCCGTGGTAGGGCTTGTGTGTTTATCTAAAGATCTTTAGTTCAGGACAGAAATGTTAGTCTGTGAGGTTTCCTCTACACATGGCAGGCAGCTGTCAGAACCAGTGTGAAGGGTTAAAGGTCAGCGCAGCTGCTCTGTTAAATCAGAGGGTTCCATCAACATCTCAGAATTCCTGCCGAGTGGGAGCTGGGAGACCACAGATTAGAGTACATTGGAGTGTGTATATAAGGTCACTTTGTGTCTATCAAAGTGATATCAAACTGCCAAGCTGTACAATACATTTAACTGTACTCGATGTTCAAAGAAAGTAAAAGAAAATGGACATGTGGGTAGCAGACCACAGTTTAACATAAAATTTCATACTGCCCTTCAAACAGAAGGATTTATGAGTTGTGAAGATACGTCGACTGTGGATACTTGCTATAGACATACTGACTGAGAAATAGATTTCATTACATCTGTGGCTCAAGTACTGATGACACCAAATAATTCTTGTCAATTAGATTACAGGAGAAATATAGAAATTACACAGAGAAGCCAGATGTTTGCATGCAACGAACCTATGTAATAAAAACACATGATTTATGCCCTGCTTCAGTGGCATGTTTAATGTGCTATTAAGTGCCTTTTGGAAAAGATACATTTTACTAAACATAGACGTGTGTTTGAAACCCACTGGAGGGGGGCAACTTGGAAAAGAAAAGGAAGGGTAAGAACTCCCTCTCTCCTCTGCTCCAAATTGCCCTCCCTAAATGACTTTTCTCTGAAGAAAACAAAAGGGTCAATGAGTTCATTGATACTCATGTTTCCATGCAACATGCAGTTACATTCTTAGCTGATGTGTACATTACATCATACATGCACGCGCACTATGGGAATGAGCACTCAATCTCTGAACAGAACAGAGCACAGGTAAGCTCACATGCTCATGGGATGCATCCAGTCTGCCAATACTTTCTCCCCCCAACCTCAAATCCAGGCAGCCCTTGTGGTGACTTTCCTATGGGAACTGTTGTTCAAGGAAAGGGGGAAAAGAGGGACAGAAGCTTTTCTGAAGGGAAAAAACCCTCAGCAGACTGTGTTGTCTATACTCCATACACTGCCTGCTCCTTGGTTTGTATAGGTCTCTCATAATATCTACACTTTTTTAAAGATTACTTTTGATAATGATAGCAATAAACAACACTTTTATGGCATCACATAAGAGAAATGGAATGAAAGACAATTTATAAATGCATACCATTTGTTTTGCAAGTTATGATATAATAGTTGGAGCATGCTGGAGCAAACTGAAGGCCATAACTCTGGAAGCAATAGAATCTCTCTTTTTCTCTCTCTCTCTGATATAACCATGCACAACATTTGCAACATAATGCCACCCTACTGCAATATTTTTATAACAATCTGTGGTTTTGTTGCGGTTGTTGGAATCAAGCTGCACAGAGATCACTGATAAACGATCACAAAATACTGTTTTTTTTCCCTACTGTCCCTCAAGCAGCAGGGATCAAAATAACTATTTCTCAGCTGCCATTCTTTTAAACTAAAAACACCTTCACTCTACATGTATCTGTGGCAGGTTGGTATCTGCTTCCTCTCTACTGTTTTGTTTGAGGCCCCCAACCTTGTATCACTAGGAGGTTCTGAGACCAGGAACGGTCTGACATGATGTTTACAGACTCGGCTCAGATCCTTAAGGTATGTGAGAATTTGATCCATTCTGTTTGTCTTCAACAACTATGTTCCAAGAATATGTAATTCAGAAAATATATTAAAACAAGAATGAGTAGGAACTGCATCATTATCATTACCATAACTGCATCATGGGCAGAGGGGTCTGGCAAAGTCGGTAGAGCCGCCGCCTTGCAAGCCCGAAGATTGGTGAATGGCAAGTTCAAGATACGCCACCAACAAAAAGCTGTGAAAACCTCTGTGAGGAGAGATAAGCTCTCCACCTTCTTTCAGTTAATGGCAAAAAAGAAGGTGCCAGAAAATAATTGTCACATCAGTCCTGTTTCCATTTACAAAAGCTACTTCTTTAGTCAAAAGATTTCAAGATTAATACTACATTGCAACATCAGTATCAAGCAAATACAGCCCCCCCCCGTATCCATGGATTCCTCACCCGCGGTTTCAGTTAACCACGGTTGAGGAATCCCCCCACACCCTCCACAGCCCCCCCCCATGCACTTTTAGTAGAAACCTCCATTTTTTTCTTCAAAAGATCCGACTGTACAGCTTCCTTGCAGGCCTGACCAACAAGACTTAGGTGCTAGCTCGAGTCTCATCAAGGTTGCAGCAAGGTTGGAGGGGGGCTGTGGAGGGTGCAGGGGCCCCTCTGAAAACCGCAGAGGGGGCTTTCTCCCCTTTCTGTGGTTTCCGGTATCCACGGTGGGAGCTGGAACGTATCCCCCGCAGATACGGCGGCCCCCCTGTACATACAATACATTTTCTTCTGCATATCACATTATCTTTAAATTAAATGAAGTGGTCACAGAGAAAGATTTAGAACTATACAAATGAAAATATGTTTATGGATATGATCAATGAAATGTAACATAAGTGGTCCACTAACAGCACAACTGCTGGATGGATAAAGTGCCCCAGAACCATTGAGAACAGATATTTACAGATACCGTATTTCTTCGAGTCTAAGGCGCCATCGATTCTAAGGCGCACCTTTACTTTCAGTACCACCAGCAGGGAAAAAAAAATCCATCAATTGTAAGACTCGCCTCTCTTCATTAAATCTACCTGCTCAGCACCAACTCTCCCCAGCATGTCTCCTGCAGCTGAGGATGACTGAGTGCACTGCCTTTGCATAGCATTTCTGGCCCCGTCAGAAAGTGCCATTTCCGTCGTTACCTGGACTTGGGGGAGCTTCAGGGAGGCCTGCGCAACCCTCTGCAGGCCACCCTGATCTTCAGTTTGGCGAAAAACAGCAATTTTTGGCCATTTCTGGTTTTCGCGAAAACCGGAAATGGCTGAAAATCACCGTTTTTGGCCGAACTGAAGATCAGGGAGGCCTGCAGAGGGTTGTGCAGGCCTCCCTGAAGCTCCCGCAAGCCCCAGTAAGTAAGAAGATAGCATTTTGGGGTGCTTTTTGGAGATCTTCGATTCTAAGACGCACCCCATTTTTTGAAATGCTTAATTGGGAAAAACATGCGTCTTAGAATTGAAGAAATACAGTAAGTCCAATTTTCTTCACTTTTAATGGGGTGGGGCAGAGGCAGCATTAACTACCATACTAGGAGAGAAGCAGTGTATTGCAAGGTTGGCTTTCCAGGAATTCAGGCTGTACTTAGCCACTACAGTTTTCTGTAATGGTCTGTTGCGAGAGACTAAATTAGTGTTGTTTATATAGTGCCATCAATGTGCATGGTGCTTTACAACAGAAGCAAGGCCAGTTCTTTGCCTTGGGGGTCTCCCAAACTAAGACAAACATAAAGGAGATCACAGAGGAAGGGAAGGGAAATGATGCCAGGAAAGCAGTCTGAAATCAGTTTAGGAATGTAAATAGGGTTACCATATTTTGAGGGACCCACCCCACGCCCTATTTTTTCCCCGTCATTTTTTTTATTTTTAAAATTTCTGGCCATGTCACTGCTCTTCTTCTGTAATTTTGCGCCATTTTCACTTGCCTTTTGGGCTGCTCTTCCTGCGGCGCTGCAGCTGTCATGCCGCCGCCGCTCCTTGCGCGCTGGATGCACCGGGAACCGCGTGAGTCTGAAGCCTCCAGTGCGCGTGCCCGGCTGTGCGCATATACTGCTGTACCTCCAGTGCTGGGAACCGAGCAAGGCTGAAGCCTCCAGCTGCGTTGTGTACATGTGTGGCTTGACGTTTCGTCCATGCACATGCGCGGCTGGGCGCTTCGGCCTATTCCGAGTCCCAGCTGGGCATCACGCGGCTGGGCGCTTTGGACTTTCCCGTTTCCCAGCTGGGAACCGGGCCTCTTCACACATCGCAAAGAGGCCCGGTCATGGCGGCAGGACTCCAGGACGCTGTCATAAGCCCCGGGACAGGACCCCAAAATCTGGGTCTGTCCCAGCCATTCTGGGACATATGGAAAGCTTAGATTTAAAGAGATGCAACTCGATCAGAGTGACGAGAGAAGTAAATTATCTGGTGGCAAAATGATGAACGAAGGTGGTGGGGGTTAAGATGAGACAGCAGAATATCAAAGAGGAGAGGGCTATAGTACTAGACTAGAGATGATCAGGGTATGAACTGGTGTTTTTTTTGCTGATGTTGTAGAGGGAGAAACGACATGATTTGGTAACAGGCTGGATAATGGGGAATGAAATATTAAGCCAAGGCTTTGAGCCTGTGCAACAGTGTGGATGGTGACATTAACAATGAGGAGGGGGGTGTACAAGAGGAGGAGGGTTTGTTGGAGGGGAAGTATGTTTTATCTTGGACATACTGAGTTTGAGACAAGGATGAAGCACCCACACAAAATATCAGACAATTAGAGATGTAGGATTGGATGGAGAGAGAAATTCTGAGGTAGAGAACTGGAGCTGAATGTCATCAGAGTATAAATGGTATTGAAACCATAGAGAAGGATAGTATCTGCCAGAGATGAGGACAGGACTGCCTTTTGATTTGGCAGTGAGAAGATTATTGGTGAATTTTGTGAGAACAAAAGGTGGCAAAAAACAAACTGGGAGGGATTCAGGGTAGAGTTGAGGGAGATAAAGTTGAGGAGATAGCATCAGTTCTGGAATGTGTAGTATAAGCATAGGTCGATGCTTAGGTGGCTACCCTATCAATCTTCTCAGTAGATGGGCAGTCTCTGAAGGCGGACAAGGAAGCTGCCTCTCTTAAAAAGTGAGCAGCGATATCTTCCAGAGTGTCTTTGCCATTCAAAGTATATGCCCTTTTCATAGCTATGAATGAGGTGGGCACCGTTGCTGTGGAAGATTGTTTAGTAGATGTTATATATGACTTATGATCTAGGATACTAGAAAACTTATACAAATGTAAAGCATGCAAAGTGCATTTAAGGAGCAAATAAAGGGAATCAAGGAATATACTTCAGAACTGCACAACGAAGATGGACAGTACATATTCTGGTATTTAATATTCTAAATATCTGTTTGCAAATAAAGTTGTGATTAGCCAACAGGAAATATTTTGTTTTTGAACTTCCTGAACATTAGAACCAAATGTTAGCCTCCTGCAGCCTATACCATTTTTTCCTATAACTACTGAATATTTCACTTCATAAATATCATATTATTAAGAATATTTATATACAGCTTTTCAACAAGTTGTTGTCAAAGCTGCTTTCCTGTTTACTAAAAATGAATCAAATGAGGATGAGATGTTCATGGAAAAAAAATCACTTTTGAAATGGAGGGGGTGGGAAAAGACAAAACAATCACATGCACAATCATGCATTCGACTCCATGTGATTATGAAGAACATACAAGCTGAGATGAATTTAATGGAGAACACGAGAAACATTATACAGTATGAAAAGAGTGCAGCATATTTAAACACTACCAAATTATTAAGGGCGGGAAATGTTTTATTAGCCTACAGAAAGGGCATGTCAGCCCTGACTACATAAAATCAGATCTGTACCACTATGCAATGATTGAATAATAAGTGCTAATGAAATGCAAAGAGAAACCTTGGAGCTAGAAACTGCAAAACAACTTAATTAACAAAAATGACACCTTTTCAACACAGAAACAGAAATACCCTATTACTCAAACTATACTCTATACTTAATTCAACAGCTGCATCAGATATACTCTCATCACATGATGCAATTCAGGTGCTCAAATGAAAATTCATTAAAAAAATGAACTTTGTGAAATCTTTCCAAAATATTGCAAATACTACATCAGTTGGATTTAAACGACAGGAACAGACGACTAATTGAATTTTCACTAGTTATGGATTTTCCAGCTATGAGAGCATGTGCTTTTCAAAGAAAAAAAACCCACCTCTATCCCCAAATGAAAAAAAAGCATTGCTAGTACTATGTCACCATAATTTTTTCAGACCTTGCATAATTTAAATCCAAATTAAAGATACAAATAAAATTCTATGGATATCTGGAATGTCCAACATCACAGAAGTAGGCTGTAAAATGTGGGTAGTTTGTGGGTAGCACTCTCCTCCCCTTCACATTTCCTCCTCTCTGCCCCTCTTCTTTTTCCAATCCAGGAAGTGGAAGGACAAAGAGGAGCATTAGAGGCAAGTAGATGAATAGATATGGATGCCCTTTCACCAATCTGCTGCCTGAGATGACAGCTTCAGTTGGCCTCATGGGTGGGATCGCCCTGCCCCCTGTCCAGTTCTTTGCAAAGATAGTCTACCAAGGCAGTTTCTGTTCTGAAACTGATCCTAAATCCAGATTCAAAAGGATCAAAATAATCTGTCATCAAGGAAAGCCACCACTACCCATTTGATCACCTTGCCCAGGAATGGTAGATTACAGACCAGCCAGTAGTTGACTAGCACTGGTTGGCGGTAGTTGCCCCGTGCTTAGATCCAAGGACATTTTTTTTTCCAATACAGGCCTAACAATTGCCTGTTTCATTGATAGCGAAAGCTCCTATTCCTCAGAAGTGCATTTACCTCTGAGGTAAATTTGCCACTCACCTAATCCTTTTCTTACGTGTGTCCAGTTGCAAAGTTTCAAGCAATCAGTCCACATCCTCAAGTTGAATAAACAAGAACAAATCTATTAATACTGGGCAAGCAAATGCCACAGACACATTCATCTCTATAATCAAAGAGAGTCTAAATCAGAACGGACTTTATCAGCAAAGTGTCTAGCAAATTGGGCACAGCAGGTCATCAACACCTCTGTAAAGGTGCAAGACGGGCAGGACGTCTGGCTCAGTTGGTAGAGCATTCGTCTCACAAAAGCCTGAAGATCTGCAGGACAGCAGTTCAAGACGGCCGGAAGTCTGTCGGAGAGCTGATAAGCTGCAGAGCCTCTGTGGGGGAGTGGAGCTGCAGCTGAAGCGTGCTGAGGCGAACACCAAGAGAGAGAGAGAGAGAGAGAGAGAGAGAGAGAGAGCTGGACTGTGAAAGCAACACCTTGAATGAAGGGTTCTATGAAAGATTAGAACATTATATTGTAAAAACCCCTTGGGGTTTAGAACAGCCTGCCCATGTACACCGCCTTGAATTAAAGTCAGAGGAGAAATCCAATGACCAGAAAGGCGGTATATAAATACTGTATATTATATATTATTATTATCACTGTGTACTACTATCACAGGGGTCAGTAAGCAGTAGCCCGAGAAAGAATAGCTCTCAACTCTGAACTGATGTAATGGTGGTGAAGTGAGTTTTCTTTGTTGGCATCACTGCCACAGATGCCAAAGAGTAAACCAGGGGTTCTCAACCCCTGACTGGCAACATACCACCTCCAGCACCACTTGTACCGGTGGTACTTCGTGTACCACCAGAAGTGACTGGCAATGACGTCATCACCAGTTACTTCTGGGGTTTCGCGTTTTCGGAGCCAGAAAAGCGCAGGCAGGAAAGTCAGGGCAGGCGGGAGGGTCCTTCCCAGTGTTCCCCCTAGAAGCTTGGCCAAAGGCAAGATCCTTTCAGGAGTAAAAATGCAGTGCGAAAACGCTATGTCAGAGCAGGGTTCTGGCAGATCAGCAGTCCGCATACCACCTCTGGTCGGCTGGAGTACCACTGCTTGTATGCGTACCACCAGTTGAGAACCCCTAGAGTAGACTCTAAAATGCGCTCTAGCTCATGTTCAGTCAGATTTCTTGCAAGTCTGCCTCCATCATCACTCAGTCCGTTTCCCCCACTACTTCATTGCCCACAACTCACAGGGAGTGAGTGCAGGGAGTCTAGGCTCTAGCCAGTGGGAGAAGACGCTAAGGGGTGGCCTTATCAAGGTCATTCCTCCAATTTAAGGAAATTTATTACTGCTACCTCCTTTTCAAGTCTGAGAAGTCACACATGTTCTATGTTTAAACTCTTCCTCTAGAACAGCTAGGCACTTCCAATGACCTAAAGTCTTGCAGTCCCATTAACAGCAAACAAGTTGGACCCATACAATACTTCCTAAATTTGTAGTTGCATGTGAGAGTAAGAGGTAGAGAACGGCACCATTTGATTGATGTCCTGGCTGACAATGATTCTAAAGTTAGTCTGGATGGTTGCTGCGCAGACATAATGTCCTAGATTTACTCGTGAAGTCAATTCATCAGCACAATTCAATTCATCAGCACAATTTGTGATGTTGGACAGACTCATAAAATAAATTTATTTATTTAAAGAATTTATACCCCGCCTTTCTCCCAACAAGGGCAATCAAGGCGGCTTTCAATAAAAACATTAAAATACATATACTGTATACTGTACATTTAAAATCAAGAATTAAAACAATTAAAACAAACAGCCCCAGTGGGTCACCTATATTTACATTGGTTAAAAGCCATTTATTAAATGTGTCTTGTGTTCTTATATAACTGGCAAATATGCTCTGAAGTTCTAAACACTAGTCACCTAACTAATTTTTTTAATGTTATGAAAAAGTTTAGTTTCACAAAACAAGCATCTTGTATGTTGAACACAGGTTCTTGTACTGTGATATCTAAAACATAATCCAGTCTGGCAAGCACTTCCTAAAACACCCTATAGGGCTTCATAGGGTCCCCACCCCACAAAGAAGGGTAAGAAGGGCTGGAAACATAGGAAAGGCTGATGACCTACCCCACTTTCAGCTCTCAGGCTAAAGAGAGGAAATAACCTGGAGAAAAACAGCTCCTCCATTGGGATGTACACAAAGTGAACAAGTTACATCCTTCCCAAAAGAGAAGACCTGAAACGAGTAGACTGTGCTTCTGCCACCAACATGAATATCCTAGACCAGCAGTACTCAACCTTTTCGGCCCGCATGCCACCTATGCAGGCCTCCAGCCAGCTGCATACTACCGGAAGAAAGTGCTGATGATGTCATCGGCACTTTCTTCCAGGTATGCAGCCACACCGGAGCTCGGAAAAGGAAGGTAAGACGCAGGGGAGGGCGAAAGGGCTTAGAGCCCATGGGCTTAGAGCCCCAGTGCTTAGAGCCCATGTGCTTGAGCTCTGATGCCTCGGCAGAGCTCGAGATGCCGCTTTTTGGGCTCCAACGCAGCTGCCGTCTTGGCTGCCAGCGGCAGGCGTACCACCAGTGGTCTACGTACCACAGGTTGGGAACCTCTGCCCTAGACAATATTTGGGAAATTAGGCACCAATTTAAAAATGAATGTTTTTCTTCAAATATAAATCTGCATTGGTATAGTGTTAAAGAGATGCATTTGCTTAAACCATTTTTACCCAAGGGTGTATATACGCATCTTGAGTTAAATGCATACACCTGTGGGCTGGGAAGAAATTAGACAAATTCTACGATGGATAGACTTTTCTACATATTACAGGGAAGTGTTTAGAAATAATATTCGATCTTTCATGCTTTGTTTTGAAAGATAAGTTGTTCCAGATAGCCAGTTTTGCAAGGGTTAAGTACATACATAGGAGAATGGGAGAACCTTGTAATTTTGTTGGGGTTTATGAATTGCTTAGGCCAGTCAGCATCTTGTGCACAACAGACTCTGTCTAAATCTATTTCTTACCTGCTGGGCAGAGACAATTCGCCTCACACTTGGAACCCTGAAGTCCTTTAAGCAGCCTGCTCTGTAACCTTGGCAGCTGGGCCTAACACAATCCTTCAGCGCTTGCAACTGGGCTTCACTAAATGAAACTATGGCAGCTTGTTAGCCAACAACTGAGCATGAAATCACTACACTGCAGTCCCCTGTTCTGTGAGTCAATCATTTTTTTCCTACTACATGTCGGTATGCTAAGGTCAAAGAAGAACCAATAGAGAAAGTAAGGAACAAAATGTACAAGAGATTACGAAAGAAAGAAAAAATCAATTTTTATGTAAATAGAATGTTATACTTTGAAATTTGTTATTAGATTAAAAAAAACATTAGGAAAACTAAGATATGTAGGAGCTTATTGGTCAATATTGCATATGAAACCCTTAAAATGCACATGACAAGGATTCATGCAATCTAGAGAAATATATATTAGTACAGTGTGTTCAGCATACTAACATTTGCATATGCCATGCAATGAATGTATTTTGCTCTGCTAACTGGGCAAAGAGGCACTTTTTCAATTGATGCTCCCCTTATATTTAGCAGGGGAAGAGTAATTATCCCTCTTCACCCCAGCACACTTTTCTAGTGGCTGTTTGTTGGTGGTGTTATGCATTTAAAAAAAATATTTTTGGGTCAGGGAGTCATTTAGTTATTTAATTTTCTCTGTAAATTGATTCTTGAACTTTTTTGTTGAAAAACAATATACAGGTATAAATATTCTTAATAATATTTATTTATTTAAGAAATCTGTATCCCACCTTTCTCTAATAGTGCTTAATGTGGTTAACAATATTATTTTTTTTAAAAATCAATAGTATAAAACTACAATAACAGAACTACTAAAAGGGGTATGTTAGGGGATGCAGACAGAGTTTTTAAAGCACATTTCCTTGACAAAGGTTTTGTCATATCAGTAACTAAGGTGAACAGGAGCAGATGAGATGAAATTAAACATAGAATAATTGAATGTTAGAGGTGGGATCTTGGAGATCATCTAGTTCAACCACTTCCTTAGTGCAGACAACTGAAATAGCATTCCTGACAGGTGGCCTCTCTGCTTGAAAACCTCCAACAGAGTTTTTCCTACAGTAGGACACAGTGTGTTTCAGTGCTGAACAGCTCTTACAATTAGGAAATACTTCCTCATGCCTAACTTAAAAGTACTTTGTAGTAGTTTCTACTCATCTGTTCTAGCATGCCCCAAGAGCAAGTCCTCCCCTTCTTCTATGTGACAGCCCTTCAGGTACTGAAGACGGCTACCACAGCTTTAGCCTTCTCTTCTCCAAGTCAAACAGACCAAGCTCTTTTAATTGTTCCTCATAGGACTTTATTTTCAGACCCCTCACCATCTTTGTTGCCTTCTTCTAAACACATTCCAACTTATCAATTTCCTTATTAACCTGTGGTGCCTAAAATGGGATGAAGTATTCCAAATGAGGTCTCACTAGTGAAGGGCAGGAAGGAACTATTACTCATTGTGATCTGGACTCTGTTAATGCATCTTATAATGCTTCCAATTATTACATTAGCCTTTTTTGCAGCTGCATCACACTGCTGGCTCGCATCTAGATTGTAGTCTACTAGGACACCTAGACCCTTTTTAAGTGCTGCTTGCCAAGCCAGGTCACCTCCATTTTGTAGTTGTGTCTCTGACTTTTTGTCCCTATGTGCAGGAACTTTGTTTCTCTCCACTGAACTTCATCTTGTGATATGGGCCCATTGATTGAGTCTGTCAAGGTCGTTCTGAATCCTACTTCTGTCTTTGGGGATGTTAGCTATCCCCACTGGCGTTGTTCCATCTGCAAATTTGATAATCACCACCTATACCCTCATCTAGGGGATCCATAAGAATAGTTGAACAGTATAAGGTGCAAGACAGAGGCCTGTGGCGCACTACTTAACACCTCTCTCTGGATTGACATGGAGCCATTTATTAGCACATGCTGGGAACGCTATTCAACCAGCTTTCAACCTACTGAACAACAGTACCATCCAGTTCAGATTTTACCATTTTAGCCACAAGGATATCATGGCACACTTTGTCATATGTTTTGATGAAATCTAGTTATTATGTCTGCTGCATTCCCAAGTCTAGACACTAACAAAAGTGGAGATGAGATTAGTCTGGAGATGAGATTACAAAAGTGGAGAAGAGATTACAACTTGTTCTTGACGAATCCATGCTGGCCCCTGGAAATCATCCCATTATTTTCCAAGGGCTCAAAGACATTCCAGTTAATAATCTGTTCCAGGTTCTTTCCAGGTATTGACATCAAGCTGACAAGTCTGTAGTTTCCCAGATAGGGACATTTGCTTATCTCTAGTCCTCCAGCATCTCCAAGAGTTCTCAAAGATTACAAGACAGCAGCTCCAAGATCACATCCGCAAACTCCTTCAAGCTGTAGATGACATTTTCTGTGTTGGTTGCTTGACTCTGCAGTCAAAAGGGCTTTTGCCTGGGCAATACAGGGGGGCTATATCACCTAACCACTGTAGGGAACAATGTTGCACACATTTTCTTCTGTGCCTGAACAGAGCTATGCAGCCAGAGTGTGCTAAGAGCCAAGAAATTTACAAGTTAGATACTGTGTAGTCTAGTTTACACAAAGGGATTGGGGGTGCCCAAGTGTAGATGAAGGTTCTATTTCCTGAAAAATCTACCTGGGTACTGAGGCTGAAGCTCAAATATTTTGGCCACCTAATGCGAAGAGAGGACTCTCTGGAGAAGACTCTGATGCTGGGAAAGATTGAAGGCAAAAGGAGAAGGGGAAGGCAAAGGATGAGATGGTTAGACAGCATCACCGATGCAACGAACATGAAAATGAGCAAACTCAGGAAGATAGTGGAGGACAGGAAGGCCTGGCGGGATATGGTTCATGGGATCACGAAGGGTCGGACATGACTTAACGACTGAACAACAACAACAACAAAGCTACTGACTGCTGAGTCCTACGAATAGTTTAAAGTCATTTTGAAAGGATGCACAAGGATGAGAAGTACTGCTGTTGACACTGGCAGTACAATAAATGGCAATTGTAGTAGGAAAAGTGCAGATACTTGCTATAGCAAAATTGGTACAGGACAATGCCAGAAAATGGAATTTTTAATGTAAATGGGCATTGTTAAGCATTCTGGTGGAAGGGCAACACCACCCTGATGGGGAACATATACGCTTCGTTTTCTCTTTTAAGTGTAAAGTATAAAGCCACCAAATAGAATCTTGTTCAGATGCAGTAGAAATTTGCACCATTTTAAAGCTCAAACTATTAAAATGTCTTGCTGCATAATTAGTATTTAGTCCTCCCTTTCTTCACTCGTTGCTGATTAACTAGGCTACTCGCTTGAGGAGTTTAGCAGTTTTTCCTGGTAATTTGGATCTAGCACTTCTTCTGCTTAAGGGAGGCCTAGTATCAGTCAAATGGGAATTAACACAAACTACAAATGAAAACAGTGTCAGCTTTTTGCTGCTTACCACTATAAAGGCAAAGAAAAAAAACAAGAAAAAGGTATAAGGATATGATATTCTTTTCTATAGGTATAAAATATGTGGGGTATAAGTAGTTAGGTTTTTTTTTTTCCTGGAAGAAAACAGGATTGCTTCAAGATGCAAAGTTATTGCTGTACTTAGCAAGGAAAAATGCTTCATCTGCCTTTTTCTCCCTGTTGAAATGTTCAATGTAATTACAGCAAAAAGAGAGTGTGACTTGTTTTCTTTGGTATACAGGAAAAAAATCCAGTTCACAAATATAGAAGATTACATTAGGAAAAAGCCTCTAGGGTATATATTTTCACTAATTAAAATATATTTTTTCAGGGCATTTTTAGTACATTTGGCTTTTCTGTTTTTTCCCCCCACATACAATTTCACACAGAAATGTAACAAATTGCTTATGAAGAACAAGAGGGAGGAAAACTCAAGGTGCAAAGAGGATAATTTATTGCTCTTTTTAAAGACGGTGTGGAAGATGCTCTGGTCTCTCCTTGAAAACTAAATTGCGATCATCTCATCTAAGAGTTAAAATATGCAATAATCATTGGCACGGGCAACATCAGGCCAGGTGTTAGGGTTCATGGCCTCATGAAAGTCCACCTAGCTGATCTCTGGTGATCTGTTCCTGTAGGTAGCTGCTGCATGAGTTGCAGAATCACCTAAGTCTTGTTATGAAAATCTAGCGTTGTATTTTGCATATAGATGTTCTAATCTAGAGACAAAATGCAACTACTTTAGAGAACTTTCAAAACGAGATGCAAGGAACTGCTGTGACTAGCACAGCAGCTGTCTGTAGCCGACTGGTGAGCTTTCCCCTTTCCATCCCAGAAGCTCATCAGCTTCTGGATGCTCGAAAGTGGTGGGATCACTGCCTCTTGAGAGCATCCCAACTGACCTCAGGGGGTGTGGCATTTCTTCCGCTTCCAGAGACCAATGAGGCTGGCAGTCAGCAAGCCTCTGCAGGAAGGGCAAATTAGGAAGGAACTGATCCTGCCTGCCCACCACCAAGCTGGGAAGCTTGAGCAGGCACCTGCCATGGAGTTGAGCCCCCAATAAACTGTCATGGGAGGGGGGGCGGCAAACACAAGCCTTGGTGGGAAGAACAGGATTCAGAGAAACTCTGCCTCAACCTGTTCTTTAGCTGATGATGAACCAAGTCCCTGGTAAGCTGGAACCTTATGACATGTCAGGGGGCTTCAGGAACAATGAGTCCATGTACATACAGGGGCCTCAGGCAAAATCCATGTCTGAGGGCCCGAAGTACCCTGGCACCAATTCTGTGAATTGCACATTAAATTAATTTCTTGGCATCTTGAGGTCTCCTCACATTTTGTTCCTATATCTGCTGTCTTCCCTTTGCCCGTTTTATTATACTGTAGCATCAGAACAGCTGATGCTACATATGCTACAGCTATATATGCTACAGCTATATATGCTACAGCTACATATGCTGTAGCATCAGAACAGCATTCAGAACAACTGAACAAAGTGGAAGTTTCTGTACCTACAGATGTGATCAATGAACACACTGTAGACATTTCTTGCCATGTTCATTCCATGAAATGGGTACATCATTTTTTGATGCTGGAAGATGAAGCTTGGTTCATTTCTTTCGTAGGATGGTGTTGGCATAACTATTTAATAGTATACTGGGAGGAGAGGTTTTTTTTTAAGCAACTTGCTTAGGAAATACAAATCTTGAATTGATCTGAGGGTTTAGAAATTATTACATTATTGATGAAATTAATAATCAGTAACAGATTAGATGGCCATCTAATAATGTAGGTTTTTTTAAAATATAAATCCAGGTTTGAAGTAAAATATATGTATAGACAGTGAGCCCCTGCAAGGAGCACCTAGGCAACAAGAAGGGGTTGTGAACCTGCCAGTTGGCTGGGCTTGCAGTCAGTGAGGCTCCCTGCCCTGCAGCACTCCACTCCCTGCCGCACAGCAAACAGATGGATGAGAAGTAGATAGCCACTGGAAGGTGGAGCTGGGTCCATTAAAGAGGTCTCCCAGGGCATGGAGGGTAGAGGTGGGCAGACAAGGCCAGGGAGAAAGAAGAACTCAGAGCAGATGAGGCCAGAGGTGTGGACAGGAGAGGAGCAGCTGGGGACGAGGTTAGGAGGAGGAACCAGTGCAAGGAAGGAGGTGGAGGAATCAATGGGGCCCAAGAGAGGGAACCAAGAGGAGAAGGAAGAACCAGGATGGAGGCAACAGGAGAGGAAGGGAGAGGTTCCCTGGAAAAAGCCAGGGCTCATTGGGAGGTGTAATTGCTGGGGCGGAGGCTCACCACAAGAACCCCCACAACCCAGCCCCCATCTTCATTGGGGGCGGAGCAAAAATAGTCTCCCAAGGTGCCCACAGCCCAACTGGATGGAATTTAGAATCCAGGGACTGGATGGAATTTATAAACCAGCAGGTGGCCTGTGACATGCGATATCCCAGGAGACTCTAACCCAGGCTGCATTTCCAAAGGAGGGCGTTCACATAGGACGCTCGACGTCCAAAGCCAGAGAAGAAGGCCACAGCACTTTCAGGACCAACCCCTCCCCCTTTTCCTTTATTTTGCCATTCGGCACAATTGGACTTGTGCACGGTGTATCTGACCTGGTATGTCTGTGGGCTTTGTCAGCCCCCTGGAAGTGGAGCTTCCCCTTTGGGAGGAGAAGGAGGTGGATACCTTATAAACTGGCTTAGCACCAGTAGTTGTAACACTTTTGTCTTTAAAATGAATCACTGGTGGGTAATGTCATGCAATGAGTCAACTACTCCAGTTCTATATCACCACGTGGCCATTTCTTTCATATTCAAGTTCCAGCTTAGCTCTTTTACACACACACACACACACACACACACACACACACACACACACACACACACACGGAAAAAGGATGCTGAAAAAGGATGCTGTAATTCTACTAAGTAAATTTAAAAAAGCACACACACACAAAATAATAAAGCCTTCATAGAGAGAGTTTCAGCAATTATATCTCCAGAGCTACAGTATAACCCAAAACGTTGAGGCGGCTTTGATTGCTGAACCATGGCTGAAGTGAATAATTTGGCTTTCACTAAGAAAACAAGCACATTCATTCCCACCACAATGGAGAGAGGCAGTTTTAATTAAACCTTATCAAAAGATGAATAAAGAATAAACTCAATAACCATTCCATAGACTCTATTTTCATCTGTTTAGCTGAAGCTTGCCATGTTCCTGCAATAATTAACCACTGTCCGAGGAATGCTGGAGTTGTGTTAATGTTGGTAAAGATTTAATTAGTTCAATTATCTGGAGAGTATTCAAGGCTCAGCACAGCACTAATTTCTTCAGGCTTTATTCATACCTCAGATCGAAATATATTAAACTGAAATATAAGTGAACAAAGGAAGCCAGCTATTTCACTTTAACTATTGAAATACTGCACATCTAATTATTTTTTTTGCCACAATTTAAAGAAGACTTGAGACCAGATATGCAGCAACTTATCTGTGGATTTGGGCACATAAAATTTTAACTAAGTTTGAATGCAGAAGTAAGAAAAATATTGGGAAGACTATGGCTCCTTCATCATTTTTCCCTTTGTTGCCTACATATTTTATTTCTTTCATGGAAAGTGAAGCATTTAAAAAGCACTGAAAGCACAGTGACACAGACAACTGTTTCAATGTGTCAGACAGCATGGACAGACAGTAGGGATCATTTCAGAAAATAGAATGGCCGCCAGCGGTCTGACCTTCCTGGTGGGAAAGAGAACACAGTGGTGTGCTTGACAAGCTTGGCAACAAAGAAGTATATTTAGTCCCCCCAAATTCTGACACACTTCTCACAGGAAAAATGCAAGTGAGAATGAGGGGGAAGTTTACCCCATCTAGAAAGGGATATTTATACATCACTCTCTTTTCCATGAAAGGAAACAATGAACAAGTAGAAACTTCACCTGTCTCTAAAGAGAGCTCAAGGCCATTAGGGTGCAGGATTGTGCCGAATTTTTCTCTCTCTCTGCAGCATCACACTACAGTCTGTGGGGGTTTATGTAATTACTTGTCCCATGAATGAGAGTAGTTCAGAGAGAGCATTACATGGCTCAGGCTCTGCATTAAATACATTTGCTTTAATTCCCCCTCCCCCCAAGCCATGCATAAAGAAGATGTTGCATCATGTTAAAAATCACTACTATTATACCTGCTAGAGTCATTGTTAATTCTAAAAGTTACAAAAATACCTTCATCATTTGAAAAATGCACTTTCACCATTTTTGGCAGTTCCAGAATTCATTATTATCATTATCATTATTATTTGAGTTAGCAGTAAATAGTAACTAAGTCCTTAAACTAAAATTCAGCATCACTGGAAATTCATTGGCCTTAAATAAAGAGTTGCAAACCACGAAGTCAAGTGATGAGGCTGTTCTGTATCAGTCTTATTATTTCAGCCATTCTTTTGCATAGGGATGTTAAGTATTAATATATAACCCTGTGAAATTTTGGTTAACTGTAAATTCCCATTCCTGGAGGTGGGGGGAGGGCGGTCATTGCATCTGGGATAGACATCTTCTTCTATCCTAGGCAGGGTCAAGTTGCTAGGATACCAAGTGGAGGGGCTACTCAACTTCCCAGACGGAGCTTGAAAAGCTAAAGCATCTCAAGTGTATAAAGTTATCCAATACAATACAGTTCTACAACAAAATATTAAAGGATAACATGACAGGATATCCCTGGGAAAATTAACACTTCTAACCTCCCAAATCTCAGAATTATGCTGCATGGTTATGACAATAGGGTGGAATGACTGCCTCTCTCTCAAGGAACCAGAGAGAGACAGTCTTTACATCTGGGATACACAAAAGCAGTGTCAGCTCTAGGATGGATTCCAGAATCAGCAGCTTGCAGGCAATGTGGGCACTTTTCAATGTTGCACTCTTTGGCAAAATGCTGCTTCAGCCAAGAATGTTTATTTTATGATTCTTTCAGAAGTTATGCAGGAACCCACATAGCTGTTTGACATGTGTCAACCTGAGGGAGAGGGAAAGAGAAAGAAGGACAGCTTGCTTACCTTAACTATTGCTTTTTGAGTGGTCATCTGTGTAGATGACACGTAGTGGCATTCTACACTCAAAGACGGCATCAGTTCTTAACCTTGTGTCCATGGCATAGTACTTGATAAAGGTCAAAGGTGTAGACCACATTTGATACTCTGCAGAGCTTCAGGAATAGAATGCCTCTCAGGCTTGCAGCAGTAAATGAGACTGCTTTGGTGGCATGTACTTTCATGGAGGTTGATAGGTCTTTCTTAGCCAACTGATAAGCCAAGGGTTATATTGAGTAGTAACAAATATTGAGTAATAACATTTTTGTCCTTGCAGGAGCCCCGATAGCAGAAGAAACCTGTTGCTTGCTAAGAATGATGCAGTTCTATTAATGTAGAAGGAAATTGCTCATGGAACATCCAATGCGTGCAGAGCTTTCTCCCTCTGAAGCCAGGTTTTGAAAAAACAAAACAAAAACAGGCAGTGTTAAGTTTTGATTAATGTGGAACATTGAGACTACCTTAGGTAATGTCTGGTCTTAACACCACTGCAATCTGATGAATGGAGAGTCAGAGCATAGAGTGCACCATTCATTGGTCCTCCATGCTGAAGTAAAGGCTATCAGGGGTGGGGAACCATCGTCAAGGTGAGTAAGCATAGATCTACTGTAGCCGTAGGTTCAAACGGTTGGCCCACAAGCTGGAACATGATCACAGATGAAGGAGGTTTTATAAATTGGTAGAGATTAGATAGACCCTTGAACAACCTTCTGATTGGTGATGTGAAAACCACAGATACATTGTCTTCTGCAGAGATGGGAGCAACTGAACAGTACTAAGGACAGCTTCTCCCAAGCTTCTTTTGTTGCCTTAAGACAAGGAACATTCTAACTATGTTCTCATTTTATAACTTCCTCTGTGGCAAAAACTGACTTTCTGCTCTCCACCTGAAAAGGTGAAGGCTCTGCAGGCACGGAGGTAGATGTTTCCAACTCCAAATCTAGTTCTGCAGATGACTCTGAGGAAGAAAGGACGAAAGGAACTGCCAGCATCAATGGAAGAATGGGCAACAAACATCACCATCAGTGTGAAGAGGACCATTGATGTCAAAGCTAGCAGAACTACTGTCAATGTCGATGTTGTCAGTGTCAGAACAGCAATCTGCACTTGACATTGAAACTTGACTTGGTGTCAAGGTGGGGATTGTGTGAGAATGAATTGTTGTAGTTGTCTCCGTGGGTGGCACAGACACTGTAGTCAATGGTGGTTCTCTCGGCCTGTGTACTGCCAGGCAAGCATGAAGAGTGGAGCCACAGCAGCAATGATGCTCCTCCTCATTCCCATTAACTACCCAGACTGGTTCATGGTGAGCACCAGTGATGTGGTATGGGAAATGCAGGAACTCCAAATATCTTGAAATCCAATTCCATTCAGAGCAATAACTATAGTAGAGCCACTGGAGTGGAGATTTGTAGAACTGGTGGTAAATTGGGCTTCTATTTTGAGACCAATTGTGTTCCCAGGCTTGTCATCGGTGACATCAGCCTTCAGAAATAATGCAGACTACGACAACGTCCAATCCAGGAGAGGAGCCCAATTATTGTGTCGTTGGAATCAATCTCACAAGAACATAAGAAAAGCCCTGTTGGATCAGGCCAAATGCCCATCTCATCCAACACCCTGAGGGCGGACAAAAAAGAATAGAGGGATTGGGTGCTCACGACATCCCGCACAGTATTTTCCATGGGAAAAAAAGCTTCCATTGGCTTTCAATAGAGCTCCCCTCCCAAGTAAAACTAGCATGTGGAGGGAGACACCGTGATTGGAATGAAAACTGCAGTAGGGGCAAAGTTCAAAAGTGGCCCTACCTTGTTTTTGTGCTATTTCAAGCCCCCCCCCACATGCTATTTACAAAATAACCCCCCACACATACACACACAGAGGGCCACTTCATGCATTCAGCATAATGTGTAGCTTGACCCCTATGCCTGACACTTTCAGGCATTATCACAGAGTCTTTTTTTTTTTAACCCCGAAGCAATTTTTGGCTTATTGAAGCTTAATGTTAATTGTTTGAATGCTTGGGTTTTATGCCAACAAAAGGAAATGGAATGGAATCGCATATTTACAGCAGACTAGCAGATTTACAGCCCAATCCTATGGTAGCCTTATGCTGATGGATCTTATGATCTTATGATCCATCAGCATAAGGTTCTGGTAGCAGATAGTTTGCTAACAGTGTGGGAACATGGAAGCGCTGTGCTGGCAGTGGCAGGCCGTCAAACCCATGTCACTCAGAGTAGGTAGGTCGGGGTGACCAAGGCAGGGAAGAGAGGGGAGGATCTCGGCGGCAGCATTGCACGCAGATATCTTATTCCCTTTTTCCCTGGCATGGGTCTGAGGACACCCACTGGAGGCCAGCTGGCCTACAGGGAAGTAAGTAAAAAAGATTTTTACTTAGCTCTCTCAGGCAGTCTGGTCATCCACTCCACCACAGCATGCAGCACACACTCTGTCAGCGGTGGTCCGTGCTATGGGCTGGTGGGGGATAGGGCTATTAGTGAATCATCAGCTTTCATGGATTAGAGCCCACTTCACTAGATGCATGAGATGTTATCCTTATTTGGAGCAGCTGGCCGACCGAAATTTTGGCGCCTCCGCGAATTTCGCGCCCCCCCACCCCATCGGTCTCCTTACCTTTGAGGCCACCACAGGCTCCACGCGTTGCTCCTCCAGCTCCAGCCTAGACCGACAGATCGGCCCGATAACCTCCCCGGCCTCCGGAGGCTCCGCGCTCACTCTCCCAGGCTCCGGGGGTGAGCGCAGAGCCTACGGAGGCCGATGTGTGGTGGCCCGCAAAGAAACTGGGGCTGCCACCGCATCGGGCTCTGTAGGCTCTGCGCTCACAGCCCGTTTCTTCATGGGTCTCCGCCCGTGAAGAAACTGGGGCTGCCGCCGCATCGGGCTCCAGAGGCTCCACGCTCACCCCCGGAGCTCGGGAGAATGAGCGCAGAGCCTCTGGAGCCCAATGTGGCGACAGCCCCAGTTTCTTCACGGGCCTCCGCCTGCAAAGAAACTGGGGCTGCTGCCGCATAGGCACTTACCTTGTATCGGCGCGCAGCCATGAGGGCGATGAGGAAGAGGAAAGCGCATCTCTAGGAATCGCCTCCGTTATCTCGCTGGTGAGTCACCAGCGAGATTAGGCGATTCCTAGAGGGGCGCTTTCCTCTTCCTGATTGATCGCCCTCATGGCTGCGCGCCGATACAAGGTAAGTTCCCGAGATCATTCTGTCCGGCATGGGCCTCGGCGGGCCGGATGGAATCAGCTCGGGGGTGGGCCTCGGCAGGCCGGACGGAATCAGCTTGGGGGCCTTAAACGGCCTGTGGGCCAGAGGTTCCCCACCCATGATTTACAGGTACCTTCGCATACATATGCTTCTTGCATTTCATGCCTTTTACAGTTTTCTGCGTACCTTGCATTTCCCTCAATTATAGATAACATGTTCATGCACCTGATGAAATGGGGTGTAGTGTAGTCAATAGATCTGTTACTCTTTAAAGTGCTACCAGATTCTCTGCTTTAGTAATAGATCACCACAGGCACCTCTCTGGAATAAAGGAATACTGAATCTTCCAACATCTAAGTCAAAATCTAAGTTACTTCATTAAAAAAGTTGAAACGAACATAACTATTGTGGAAAATAAGAGGGAAAGGCTGGAATACTTTAAAATTGATTGATACCTTTATTTTAGTGTACACAGTAAGCAACTGAACACTGTCTCTGCAGCTTGAATTTTTGAGGCCAGACACCCGAGCTGCAGCTGATTAAAATCTTTAAATTATCTATTTGTTTCACATTCGTTTTCTCTACATAGAGCAATTTTACAGTTAGTCTGGATACTTATATATAACTTTTGCCAAACACACCAAGTATAAAAGCAAACTATACAAACTATCACATGCAGGATATGGTTTGTTTTCCTATTCTAGTCTTGCAAATATTTTGTGTTGTTTGAGTTTGACTGATGAGAATGAGGGTGTTTTGCATACATAGTAAAAAGGAACTTGTTTCAGCTTTGGAGTACAAATCATTTTTACCACACAAAGCCCCTGTTTTTGTGTAAGCAGAAGGGAATACTTTGAGCCTTTTGAATATAGGGGACCTTAAAGCAGACAATAGTATGTAAACAATCTGCAAATATATAACTTTGCTAGGACAACCTCAAGGCTGAGAGGAAAGCTTTCAGAAAGACCCCCTTCATCAGATTTCCTTCTACTCTTCATGGTGAACAAAGCCGTGGCTGACAATACAGAAATCTCCTCCTTTCTTCGGATTAAACCCCTTTGCAGGAAAAGTATGCAAATGCTGTACGTGTTTCTCTTGTCTGAGGCTACTCTAAACCAGATATCTTTTCACTGTCTGTTTTATTCAAGCAGACCATCCTACTGGCTGACAGGGAGACCAGCCTTCCAATTGAATATGTTTCACAGTACTGACAGTTGGATCCTGGGGCCTGCCATGGACTTTAAAAGGAGCTCATTTAGTCATAATTAACTATTCCCTGCATATTTTCTAAGGTATGGTAATTGTGCTAAAAGCCAACAAGTGAAGCATTCATTCCAGTTTTCTTCAATTTTTTTCCACAGCAGTCTTAAAAAAAAAAACCCTTTCCCTTTATTTCTTGTTACTGGCCTCCTCCTTGGTAACCTTTAGAGAGGAGGGGGGAGAAAAAAAGGACAGAATGAAGGTGCAGAGAGGGAGCTGGAAAAACGTGTTACTTAAAGCCGCAGAGACTGACATATATGGCTGATTATATAAATTGTCATTTATAGTACAACAGAGAAAATGAACAGCATAAAACTAGACAAGCTAACCTATTTCCATAATTGGGGAATAATTTGAACTTAATTTACTATATATTTTTAAGGCACTCCAATATGATGAACATACTTGCTCTTACCCATCTACTCTTATTCCTCAAATTTAAATCACTTGGGAGTACTATGGTAGTTTGAGCCATTCCAAAAACTGTTTTCACCCACAAGGAGACTGTCACTTTGAACACTACATACAGTGAACAAGTTGTTTTCATATTATGCAAATAAGAACCATCCCATAGATTTTTTTCTGGGTTCTCTGCAAACATTAAAATCATTTTTTTATTGATAGATGCCACTACACTAACTTTTGCCCAATGTGCTAGGCATTTTGAAGAATATTATTAAATAGCATACCACGGGACAGGAATGTCACTACAGGTATGCCAACTTAACAGCTATGTCGTGATTTTGTGGAGGTGCAGTCTATTTAGTCTGATGTTTTCGAGCAGGCACGATAGCGCTGGTTTGTGAGAGGGCAAGAGACGCTGGTTTTTGGGACTCAGAGATATGCTGCATTTTGGAGACGCAGAAGTGGTGGGTAAAGGAGAGCAAGTACAGTACTTAATAGAACTATACTTGTGTTCCTCTCCAACTAATACAAATGCAAATAAGTTGTAAAATGCAAGTTGTAAAATGCAACTAATACACATACAGCTTCCCCTCTAAGCTACTCTAAGGCCCATTTTGAACATTACACAACAAAAAAAGCAGGGTTACCACTGAGTGTACATTCACTAGGGAGTAAATTATTCTCTTTTATAGATAATTATTAATAGAAATATTTCTATACTGTTTTTCAACCACTACTGAGTTGTTCACAATCCTGTTTACGCCGCATAAATACATAATATTTCAACTTAAGTACAGACCTCCCAAACCTAACCAGTAGTTAAGTACGGAAATACATGCACCTAGAGTCCATGGAAATAATAAATAACAGACACATATAGCATCTGTGCCCCACAAACATACAGATTTTTTTGGGGGGAGGGGAATCAACACTTATCCATATGGCAGCTTTGTACATTCTTGGTTCATTACCTTAATGCTAAACCAAGAGATATGAGAGACATCCCAGAAATGGGAGGTGCTTCCTTGGGGTATCCTGTTCTTATATTTGGAAAACCAGCCAGGGAGTCTGCATTGATCCTACCTCTGACTTATGAAGAAGACAAACCAGCGAAGGATAAATGCTTCATACATCTGGCCTGTTGAAGAGTTGCATAATAGTCTATAACCCATACTGGACTGAAAAGAAATCACATCAAGCTACTTCAGTTCACAACACTGTGATGACTAACCAGGGTTGACATTTGCAGAATTTAACTATCTACGGTACTTCCATTAGAGTAAATTATTCAAAAGTGGAACAACAAAGGAGATGAATAAGGAATACTGATATAGTAGGGCAGAAGATCAAGGAAAGCAGAATCATTGGTTTTATGGAGTTCACAGGAAATCCTGGAGAAAACACAGAACTTATGGAGCAAATGATAGTGGAAAGGATACGTGTCTTCTGCATTTATTATAGGGTATCATTTACAGTAGGCCAATCAGGATGGATGAGTTCTTGGGCTAAATATTAAAATTCAAGTTCCTGCATCTGAAAGTTACCAGCGAAACATACCAAAAGAACATCTAGTAAACTTCACATAGAGGCAACCCAAGGCATGAATTCAGACAGAGGCAGAAGAGGAAAACCTTTGCTTGCTCTAGCTAGCCCTAACACCAGATAGCAACTGCACCTTAAGGACAAGTAATCATGACAGATAGAGAACATAAGAACATTGCTACTGGATCAGGCCAAAGGCCCATCTAGTTCAGAACTGCCCATGTACACCGTGCCCATGTATGACTGTGTCTCGCAGTGGTCCCACCAGATGCCACAGGGAGCACACAGGACATCAAGATACATGTATCCTGTTGCCATTCCCTTCAGATGGCATTCACAGATAGCCTACTTCTAAAACCAAGAGGTTGCTTATGTGATGGACTTTTCCTCCATAAATCTGTCCAATCCCCTTTTAAAGGCATCCAGGCCAGGTGTCATTGCCACATCCTGTGGCAAGGAGTTCCACAGATTAATTACATGCTGGGTAAAGAAATATTTTCTTTTGTCCAATCTTTTGTCTGGTTCTGGTATTGTGTGAGAGGGAAAAGAACATCCCTCTACCCATCCCATGCATAATTTTATACGTCTCAATCATGTGTGTGTGTGTCAGTGCTTTTTTTCTAGACTGAAGAGCCCCAAACGCTGTCACCATTCCTCATAAGGGAGGTGCCCCAGCCCACTAATCATTCTGGTCGCTCTCTTCTGCACCTTTTCCAATTCCACTATATCCTTTTTGAGATATAGCAACCAGAACTGTACGCAATACTCCAGATGTGGCCTTACCATCTTGTACAACGACATTTATACAATGGCATAATAATATTGGCAGTTTTATTCTCAATCCCTTTTTTTAATTATCCCGAGCATGGAATTGGCCTTCTTCACAGCCACACTGGGTCAACACTTTCATCGAGCTGTCCATCAGCACCCCTAGATCTCTCTCCTGATCCTCACTTAACCCTCACTTAAAAAATTCTTTGCAGTTGACTCAACTTCAGTTTTGATTGATCCAGAAGGATGAATTACATGTTACACACTGAAATGAAAACAGAGGATGCTGGAAAATGACAAATTAAAAAATGGAAAATGAGCATATTTATTTATTTTTCACATTTTTATACTGCCTTTCCTCCAAGGAGCTCAGAGTGGTGTACATATTTCCTCCTCTCCTTTTTGTCCTCACAACAACCCTGTGAGGTAGGTGGGGCTGAGAGATAGTGACTGGCCCAAGGTCATCCAGGAAGCTTCGTGGCTGAGCGGGGATTTGAACCTGGATCTTCCAGGTCTAAGTCTGACTCCCAAACCACTACACCATCCTGGCAATGACTGAATCTATACTGATACCTTCACTAGCCTCTACCTGCCTTTCAAGCTTTTGAGAATCTGAATGGCCCTCTAGCTTCTATTTCTCATAATTCAGCTCACAAAGAATTCACTCTTTGGCATTTCCTACTGAATGGTATGTTTCTCTTTGACCAGTATATTCTCCTTGTACAGTTCCACTTCTATCCTTGATTAAATATTGCAGTGTTAATTACTCACCGTTCTAATTTACATAATAGAAAATCAGGCTATCCAAACCCATATCTTCCATAAAATGAACATTAAATAATTATGTGAAATAGATAAGAGCTGGGTATCTTGCATAGATCAAAAAGTCACAGTCCTAATGTACTGTTTTCCCTGGAAAGCTCAAATTAATCTGCAGAGTGTACTCATATAAACACATGTTGTTGTTTTTTTTAAATGGTGGACGTGTTACTCTTTGGTGATGCACCATATATGCTATTTTTAGCATGAAACTATGAGAGCATGTTGTACACTACTGTACAAGGTATCATTATGTACAGTGACATGTACATTGATGGAATAGTGCAATATTAGAATGCCTTCAAGGTTAGAATAGGTTAAATAATATCAACTATTATAAGACTATACGTACATAGTCTGAAACAAAATCCAGGTACTAGCAGTTGCATTAAAAAATGCAACACACACACAGACACACACACACTTTTTAATCTACAGCAAGGGTGGGGAACCTATTTGCGGTGGAGGGCCATTTTCCCATGGGGAAAATGTGTCGCGGGCCTGACGCCCCTCCACCGCAAACTTAGGGCCCCCATAGCGCGTGCAAACCCGCCCACCCCCCATAGCGCGTTCCCTCATCGCTGTCCTTACCTTCAGGCTCTGGGACGATGACGACGACGCCAGTTTCGTGCGTGCCCCGTGCCCCCCATTGCTCTCCAAAAGCGCCGTTCACTGTTTGTATACAGTCGCTAAGGCCGAGAGAGGGCAATCCTCGGCGTCACCTCCTTCGTGTACATGCGCAGAACGACACTGAGGCCGAGGATTGCCGTCTCTCGGCCTTAGCGATGGTCTGAGCATGTATACAAACAGCGAACGGCGCATGGAGGAGGCGCGCGGAACCAGCAGCAGCGGCAGTCCGGTCTCGCACGGGCTGGACATGATGCAATCGCATCCGGTCTCGCACTGGCCGGACTGGATCGCCTTGGGGGGCGGAAACGGCCCGCAGGCCATCGGTTCCCCACCACTGATCTACAGGAGTAAGTCACAGCTCAATCCTTTACTGGGCTGGTCCAGAGCATGCAGCGGCGCAGGTGCAGCCTCTGCTGCATGCTATGGGCCTGCAGGGAACCAGGCAGCAATGGAGAAGTAAACAACCAACTTATAGAGAAGTAAACAAACAACTTACCTCCTCTGCCGCTGCCTTGTCCCCATGGGGCTACTTGGACCTGCACAAGCTCTTTTGCTGGCATAAATCCAAGTGGGTCCAAGGAGGCATATTGAGCCTGGGGGGGGGGGCATAGTATACTGGTTCCATCGCTGCCGCCAGTATTCACGCTCAGCCTGTCCTCAACCGGTTCCAATTCCCAACCTGATCCTCCCCCGGAACACCCCCTCCATCAATTTATCTGCTCCAGCAAGGGCTCTGGAGGTCGTTGGTGTGCGCTCGCAGATAATAATAATAATAATATACAGTATTTATATACCGCCTTTCTGGTCATTGGATTTCTTCTCCAACTTTATTCAAGGTGGTGTACATGGGCAGGCTGTTCTAAACCCCAAAGGGTTTTTATAATATAATAACGTTCTAATCTTTCATAGAACCCTTCATTCGAGATGTTACTTTCATAGTCCAGATCTCTCTCTCTCTCTCTGGCGTTCGCCTCAGCACGCTTCAGCTGTAGCTCCACTCCCCCACAGGGCTCTGCAGCTTATCAGCTTGGCGTGCCAGCAGCTTTCCGACAGTCTTCCGGCCGTCTTGAACTGCTGTCCTGCAGATCTTCAGGCATTTGTGAGACGAACGCTCTAACCAACTGAGCCAGATGTCCTGCCAGCCAATTGCACTAGTGGTCCTGGTCTGCATGCCATTGCAGTTCTGTCAGTGCAAGGCCCCTATAGAATTGGGCCATGGTTAGTATGTGAAGGTGGACCAAAATAATCAGTCTCCACTTTAGTCTACCATGTCAAACCACTTTGTAAGGGAGAATTAAAAGTAGAATCTACCATGTTCACATTCCAGTCTGCTGCATGAGAGGAAATTCCCCTCTTCTGTGGTGATCAATGCAGTCACCAACCACCTCTTCCCATAAACTCAAAATAAATTCTGTCATATTCGCTTGTCATCTTCTGTCATCTTCAATTACTCAAATAGCAAGCTTGGTGATTAGTTGGATCTAGTTTTATATGATACTTAGGCTAAACTTTAGGTACAGGTAATTTAGAAAATTGACCAAATCAGCGAGTGGTGCAGTGGGTTAAACCGCTGAACCATGAGCTGTCGATCGAAAGGGCGGCAGTTCGAATCCGTGACGGGGTGAGCTCTCGTTGCTTGGCCAGCTCCTGCCAACCTAGCAGTTCCAAAGCATGTTACTGCGAGTAGATAAATAGGTACCGCTTGCGGGAAGGTAAACAGCACTCCATGTTCCAGCTGCATGCTACGCGCTGCGGCAAGGAGAATCATGCCGGCCACATGACCACGGAGGCGTCTTCGGACAACACTGGCTCTTCGGCTTTGAAATGGGGATGAGCACCACACCCTAGAGTCGGACACGACTGGAATTAATTGTCAGGGGTCATCTTTACCTTAATTTAGAAAATTGACCAAATCGTAAACCCGTTAAACTCAATGACACTACCGTATTGCCTCCAAGGGAAGTAGGATTTGATACCCAAAGTGCATGTGCTATGTGCATTATTTTCTTAATGCCTAACAATCATGTAAAGGCTATCCACAATGCTTGTTGGGGGAAATTCTATCAAAGACACTGATCTGGGAATGAACAGTTTAAATAGCATTGTTTACCCAACAAACAAAAATGAAAAATTCTATCTTAATTTCCTACAAAATATCTGAGAAAACACTGTGCCTGCGTATGTATAGAAATTACTTATGATATGTTTGTATTACAAGACAAGTAGGGAGGTTTGAAATAGTGGTCTTTGCCAAATCCTAAATCCCTATTTTTTTATTGGCAAAATACAGTATTTTGAAGAAAAAGTACTATTTGAGAGCAGGCAAACTACATTAGATTTGTAAACCAGAAAGTCTATCCGCTGAAAACAAACATAAGCTGGTTTATAATTCGGTCTGTGACAGGGACAGAATTTTTTTCCTACAGCAGAAGCTAAAACAGGGTAAAAAAAATCACATCCAGAAATCCCTCCTCATCTCTGCTTTATAATGAATGCAACCCATATATATGAGCTTCTGCTGAATTGCTACAATTGCAGAGATAAACCATTTGAGAGTATGTCAGGTTTAATTAATACAACATGACCTGATCATTTCCACAGTTAGGAAGAAAGAAGTTTGCATTCTTTAAATCCAGAGCTCAACCTAGAGATTATGCTAAGTTGCTTCATTCACAGTCCACACTCCTCCGCACATGTCAGATGGGCAGCATTTGTCCCCTCTAGTGATAAACAAATTATACATGAAATCAATTCCACTTCACAATAATTTTCCCTATTGGGCATTATCTTTCCTGCTCTGCTCCCTCCAGTTAAGCATGCATCCTGTAACTTGCTAATGAGCTGGAGGCTTTCTGTTCCAGGTGGCACCCCCTGCCTCGAAGTCATGACATTTCCCATTTCGAATGCTGCTGGCATTTTTCGACAGCTCCTGCTAACTAGCCTTTTTGACCTGCGCTAAGAGGAACTCATCTCATTGAATCCTCTAACCTGCCAATCATTCCAGCAAATGATCTTCACAGTCACTCCCAAGGCAGAAGGAAAAAAAGAAAGAAAGAGAAAGCTAGCGAGAGAATGAGTGAGTAGGCAAGCAAGCTGCCTCTGCAGCTACCTAATGAGAATATTTTAAGTCTCGGAGGCAGCTGAAACATTGAAAAACTGGTGGGAAAATTAGGACAGAACTGAATGCCTGGCCCTGTAATTACTGATTTCTTTCCATCTTGAGATCATGTCAAGAGCAACACCTCTGAGCTCTGCTTTTTAAAACCAAGACAAGAACATTTCACCATCTAAATAGGAAAATACATTTCTATCCTCTGCCATCATCAATATGCAATTCTCATAAGGCTGCTCTGACAAACGGCATTCTTTACCAAATTAATTAAGAACTGTAAGCTTGTTAATATGAACATTTGCTGCTAGAAATGATTTTGTGGGGGAGGGTTATGGGTATATACGAAGATCACTTTTTTGGCCTAGAACAATAACAGCTCTGCACAGACATGCTTTTTGCATATAAAGTACTTAACACACACTGTTCAAATTGCTGTGTGGACAGGTTTTTCACATGAACCTTTAGCAAGGCAATTAAGTATGCTTTCCTTTTAGATGATGTTTACAAATGAGAGTTTTGTTCCCATTTTATTTTGCTAAAACAAATTCAAAGTAGTTGAAATGTGTAACTTCAAACTCATCCGGAAACATAATACAAATTCAACAGCTTACATTAGGCAGAATATTGAGGTTTTAGTGCATAAAGTAAAAAAGAGGTGTCGTCTTTGTATCACTGCAACACATGGCTGTAATATAGGTGCACATTTTTAACAATAGTGGCTAATCTATGCTGTAGTTGCCGTTTCAGTAATTATGTGAAAATATTACATGCAATTATAATATCCGATTAAAAAAGGCTGTCCACAAATATAGCCATAATTTCTTTAAGAAAAAAAGCTATGAGAACATCTCAAATTCTGTCCAAAGTTTGCTAATAGATCACAAGAGACAGTGAGTGCAAGCTTATTTTTACCAGCATTTTTCTACTTGACAACAGATTTTTTAATTTTTGGTTCTGAATTTCTCATCAGTCCCTTCCCCAAACCACTCATCAGACCTTTAACGTTAGTTTTAATTTTATATGAGGAGAGAAACAGCCTAATACACTTTATAACAAAAATCATGCAATTTGATTGAACTGGTGCTTAAATATCTCCACACTAATAGGCAAAATTCTCCCTGCAGCTAAGAATTTAATTCCCCATTAACCTCAGTGGGTGTTGCACACAGTTATCAGACAGCTGAACTGAGTCAGTCCTTAGGGTGTTTAGTTTTCTTTGTTTCATGGACTGCTTCAGTCACTGTAAACTATATATCAGTATTTCAGTTGTAAATCTTTTAAAATCTCTTGTTCACAAAAACAATCCTGGCACGTCGCTTCAGAGGGTTTATCATAACTAACAGTGATATTAATTCAGAACTCTACTAAAAGTAAAAATGATTTCGTAATTTTGAAATGCTATAATTATGCCTCCAAGACGATGCCTCTCATTGGGTTTGCTGCCTCTATAGGTTACAGACCATGTGTCAGAACCTAAAGCCTTTGCTTTGTTTGGGAACCTCAGTTTCTTCCCTTCAGTGGTTCCATCTCCTCCCCCACCCCAGACAAAGCCTAGCCAAGAGATCATGTGACACAATAATCCTAAAAAAGAGGCAACGGTCTATGAGAGAAATAGGATGGTTTAGAATTTCTTTTGCCTCTCCTTTTAGTTATTGTCATGAAGACATTGTCCTCCATGCATTCAAATGTCATTCTATCTATCAGCCCACTGCAACTCAAACAATCTTTTATGCTCAGGGTACTGGCAGACCAAAAAGACTGTTTAGTGGGAATCTGCTACTATCTTAATATTAATAATACAGCATAAACAGAACAAGGAAAATTCTTTTAACCCTTTTGCACAACGCTTGAGATACCTTGTAATTTCATCAACTTCTAAAATATCAGATGTAACCTAAAGTAAAATATCCATATGCAACAATAAGTAAGAGTTTATATAGCTTCACTACTATAATACTGTGTGCAAATACAAAGATGGAAGGCATGAAAATATCTGGCAGTTTTAAAATAACCCAAACTCTGAAAGAAATGCAAGAACAAGTATTCTTAGCCAAAATTTCAGTCAGCCTGTCTATTTTCTACTTGGAGCTAGGGCAACAGAATTCCTCCAGTGCTTATGATTAATGATCATATATCAACATTGTGTTTAATGATCTATGACAGTGTTATATAATACTTTCCCTTAAATCTGAAGTCTCAACAATAGTAAGTTACACAAATTGCAACAAACGTATGTCCCTAGTTATGAACATACGAAGCTGCCTTAGTACAAGGTACACCCTGTAACATCCTATAGCCCAGTATTATCTGACTGACAGAGGCACTCTAAGATCTCAGATACAGGTCTTCCCCAACCCTGGTACTTCAGCTCCTTTAGAGATGCCAGGGATTGAATCTTCTTCTTGCAAAGGCATACATTCTTCCATTGAGTTTTACACAAAGCACATACAGCAGACCCCCACCCCGCATATCTCTAGGCTTTAAGAATTATCTTTGATTATTTACAACTACTTCGCTTTAATCCAAATGGAGTCATTCCAATTTCTTGGATGGCATGTATGCGCAAGAGAAAATGAGTGCACACCATTTCTTTTTTCATAGATAGGTAAAGGTATCCCTTGACATTTAAGTCCAGTCGTGTCTGGCTCTAGGGTGCGGTGCTCATCCCTGTTACGAGGCCAAAGAGCCAGCGATGTCTGAAGAAGTTTCTGTGGTCATGTGGCCGGCATGACTCTCCTTGCAGCAGCACGAAGCGTGCATCTGGGACACGGAACACTGTTTACCACCTTCCCGCAAACGATACCTATTTATCTACTCACATTGACATGCTTTTGAACTGCTAGGTTGGCAGCAGCTGGGTTGGACGAGAGCTCACCCTGTCGTGCAAATTCGAACTGCTGATCTCTCGATCGATAGCTCATGGTTCAGTAGTTTAACCCACTGCACCACCCTGCGGCCCATGTGCTTCATAGATACGTGAACATAATTTGCCATATTAACGGTGCAATCCTCCGGAAGTATAGGGTGGCGGAGTGAGCACTCTGCCGCCCTAAGCCGTCGCAAATGTGTCGTAAGGCACATTCATGACAGCTCTAGAGTAAAGGCCACTGGCACTAGGTCAGTAGCCCTTACTCTGCTGCCAGGACTTCCCCAAGGCCGCCAAAGGCAGGTAAGAGATCCCCCGGCGGGTGCGGGGGTGGTCCAGGCGGCGAGGGATGGGGGCCATTGGCTGAGCTGGCCCGGGAGAGGGCGGAGATGGCGTCTGCCATTTTCCTGTCTCTAGCTGGGCCGGCTCGGCCGTTACACAGCCTCCTCTTATATCCGTCAGCTATTTAGCTGGCGGAAATCCAAGGAGGTCCATTGGGCCTTCCTCGGTTTACACCGGGGGGAAGGGGGCGAATGTCCCCTTTCCCCGAGTAGACCTCCGGGCCGTTCCAGAGCAGCCCGGAACGGGGATAGGATTTGGCGGCCTGCCGGATAGTTGCACAGGATTGTGCTGTAAATCAGTAAGACTAAGGGTCTTATGCAATATTGTGGTTGCACACTAACATGAACTTTCTTCTGAAATTTGTACAGTATGTGTCACGTTATACTGGAACACAGGAAGCTGCCTTATACAGAGTTAGATCCTTGGTTGATCTAGCTCAGTAACGTCAACACTGATTGTCTGGGTCTCCAGACAATTTCTCTGCCCTACCTGGAGATGCTGGAGACTGAATTTGGGACCTTCTGCAAACCATGTACTCTACCACTAAGCTAATGACTCCTCTCCAAAACAAATTTAATCCCAAGTAAATCCTGAACAAATGTGACAGTCCATGCTTGCTGCCACAGAGCTACAGACATCAAATGTGGAGCTTACCAGTATGTACGTTTTGTATTCAGTTCTTTTTTGTTCCAGATCTTGCATACTATATTTTTTAAACAAATATTAAAGAATCTGTCAAAACCAAATGGCCAAAACGAATACCTTCTCTCTTTGTACAAAGTTTTTAGAGGTCAAATATCATGATTCATCACTCTCAATTTTGCCATCCGTTTTGCGTATATGCATTCACTTACTTGAATAAGGGTTGATCCACCCAAAGTTAGTTCCATTGATTTCGATCAGAGAGATTTAAGCAGGATAGCAGATTCCATGGATTTGACCACAAGATCAAACACAAGAAGAGTTTGAAACAGAGGCTGTCAAATTCATGTCTTCTTAGTACCTGATGCTTTGCATGCTACAATATCATCGGTGAAGTATACAAAGGATATGATATAAAACACCGTGATATCTGTAATTATTGAAACTAGTATGTAGCATCATTAGCAGGGATAAATTAAAACAGAAGCTTCCATGTAACCAGGGCTCACATAAATTCTACATAACCTACCACCAAAATTCCTTGACACACCACTGACCTAACCAGTAAGCAGGCTGTTTACAAGCTTACATTTGTTCGACCCTGGCAGATGTGTAGACTGGCACAGAGCAGCGGATGCTGAAGTACTATGTGGATAAGGGATATGGAGACTAGAGGTGTTGAAAAAGTATTTCCAAATCTCACAGTTACTCCAATCTGGAAGTATGGTATCAAGGCACAGGATTATGAGGCAAAACCTTTGTAATGGTTTGCACACCATGCATCAGTTCAGCTTGTGACATAAGAATATTGGATCCTCTATTGGGACTGCATCTGTGTGGTTTCATGCAAAGTGGAAGTTTGTATATTGCTTCTGTTTACATTTAACAGCATTAACTAATATAAATCTTGTGCACTGAGATGAGAGTATGGCTGCATTTGATATGCATAGTAATTAGGATATTTTCCACCAGTTTAATGCCTTTAAAGCTAACAAAAAAGATAGTAGTAATACATCCTTGAAACCATTATACTGCTGACAGTTTAAAATTAAAGCTCTAAAAATGCTAATAGGAGCCAAAATAACCTAGGACTTCAGTCTGATCTGCGTTGTCATCTCTAATGTAACGTTTTATAAAAGGAATACAACAATTTGAACCACATTTAGCATTGGTGCTATTGGATTCTAACGCCCAGATTGCTCTCAGCTGCCCACCATGACCACATATTAGCCTTTTCTCTAGTGCCAATTTATGCAGATACAGCATCAGTGAAATAATTACAGCAATGCTCAACATTCATGAGTAGACATCATTTGTAGTAGGAAGATGCAAGAGAAATTAGGACGCACAAATACATGTTCCATTGTAAGAGATCCCATCTGCTCAATCACCACTACCCCTGCACAAAGAGTATTGTGCATGCTTCATTCTCTCATTTTCCAAAGTTACATTTAAAAAAAGGTTTTGTAACTGTTAATTCTTCCCATATAGAAGTGTTTAGTTTTCACTAAATTAGTAAATCCTAAAGGGCAGAGGATGCCATATACTTAGGCTGCTTGCAATAGTTAATTACAGTACTGAAGTGCAGCTCTGTATTACCAAAGGTCAGTCTAAGAAAACCCTTTCACACAAACCACCTTCACTATAAATACTGAAGTGCTATGACCTAGGTATTGGTCAAATTGTGAACAAGTGACACAATATTTAAGCTGTTCCTGGTGATTTAACATTGATGAGAGACAGAGGTTAAAAAGAAACAAGAAGGTGAGGAATTAGAATGACTTCTCAGTACCCACTGACACAGACGCGGCTAGACTATGGCATCCCCACAGCTTGACTTGCAAAAATAATGTTGTTACACAGGACTGCTTGGAGGAGTGCCTTATACAGTTTACAAAACCAAAAGTGATTAGACATGCTAGTAAATGCTACTAAAAGGGGGGGAAATATTCAGTTCCTGTCCAAGACACAGCTTATCACATATGCAAACTACCCAACCAAGATAACAGAAAGTTAAACAAGCTACCCCAGTGGTTGCCTATTTCCATTAGGCTGGAACTACACTGAACTGATTTCCAGTGCTTCGCAACCGAGCACGGAGATGTAAATGCTGTCTAGTTGGAATTGCGGGAGCAAGCGGAAGCAACTGTGATCTCACGCTTTCCGGCGCATGCAGTAAGTTGTTTGCCCAAGTTTTCAGGGGTCGCTTTGCGGAACTACTGCAGCCACGAATGGAGAGGAGAGGGGTTGCATGCCAATCAGAACTACTTCCAATCACCGTGGAGGTTTCTTCCAAGAGGATTACTTGTAACAAGAAAGAGTAGGTACAATCAGAGATTTGTGAGTGAGTGTGTGTGCGTGTGGGGGAAGCGTTTTGGTGCTCGCAAGGGAACGGTCTGTTGTGTGTGCACAGCAGTGACATCGCAACGCCTCGCGGGAGGGAGCGATGCGACCCCGCCCCCACGTGTGACAAAACAGAGAGAATCGTAGTTGAGCAGTACCCGAAACCCCCCCTCAACGTGTGTATTAAAACGAAATAGAGAGAAACGTGTGAAGCTTGTGGGTGATTTTGTCTCGGCTGCCTTTGCGACTACGAGAAGATGCATAGGGTGGGTTGTTAAAAAGTAAAAACCGGCAAGGAACTTGACGACGGCCCCGCTGTGAAGAACAGACCTGCAAGGTTTTCGGCCAATCAGAGCGCGCTTGTGTTTAGCCAATCACAGCTGCGCTTTCTTAAGAAGGTGGGACAACATTGCAGGAAGACACTCCTACAGACAAGCTCAGCGCGCGAGGCGAGCGGCCAGACGCGCCGGGAATCGCCGGAAATTGGTTCAGTGTAGTTCCAGCCTTATCAGTTTTGTTATCAGAAAGCCCACTAAGCTTAACATGCAACTGAGCTAATACTGCAGAACTACATCATCTCTCTGCTTATAATAATGTCAATTGGTAGAGGATATAGTCTTAACACAATGCAGCATTCTGAAAATAAATTTCTAGAGAGCTTGAATGAAAGTTCCTTTGTTGGGAAACAAAGACACACAAATCCATAATTAGGCTCAGAGATACAGCTTTGGTTAGAAACTCATCTCATGCCTTTATCTTGCCAATCACATTTCCAGAATGAGATCACGATCAGGCCACCCTCTTCTTAGTAATCATTTCTATAAAGAGCTTGGTCCTGGAACCTGTGAATTAATATGTAGATAATTGCTCTGAGCATGCAATACTTCAGAATGACTTTCCCTTGCAGCTAAATCACTGCCAGTCCACATACTGTATGTCTGGAACTAGGGGGAAGAGCAAGTTAAAGACTCTGGCTTAAGTACACTTAAAACTCTAACACCTCTCTGTTACAAATGAATCACCATTTATATAGCAGTTTTCATATTAAGGTACTTTACAAAGGATTTTGCTTGCCCTCATAAAAGGTTGGTTGCTAATGTTCCATTTGGAGATGATGCTGGAAGATCATGAATTGTACATTTTTGCACTTCATAGCCTTTTAGCCACGACTGTTTACAAGTGTTTTTCCTACACCCACGGACACACGCACACAAAGACGCCAAGGATAATATTTCATGTGTCTGATGTGATGAGCCCACGAATAGTCCATGAATCTATCTATGCTATTATGTTTGAAAAGCACATGCTGTTTGGTTGTGATTAAGCATGTTTGGAGCTAGCTAAATACTACTGCTCATTATTTTGTGAATAAAAAAGTAACATGGCCAATACTGCACCAGAAAAGGGCACACAGAAGCCTTCTATCAGCATCAAGGTCAGTCTAAACTAGATGAACTCTTATGCATTGGCACATATTTTTAAATCTAATTGGGGAGAAGAGAACACAATAGCAGCAAGAGGAGGAAATAATCCTCAAATATGTGATTTGTATCCCATAAATTCCACTCTGCTTTATGCTTTCAAACCTTTAGGACAAAAAAGCAGGTATTGCATTTACTTGCAATACTTGATGTGTCACATTAGGAACAGGTGAAGCTGAAGAGTTGCCTGCAGGGACACAGCTTTGGGAAAAAGCAAGGATTAGCTAGTCAATGAAGATGTAAACAAGCTAGTTCTGAAGACAGCCTGATGTCTGACACTGTAAAATCTTAAATGGTTTGCTGTAGAGAAACATGTGAAATAATTGGGCAAGCTGACATCTGATGACTTCAGTTTTCAATAGTTGCTATCCTTCCAGCAAGCTGTTCTGTCCTCATTTACTTTGCAGGCAGCTTTTAAATCATCGCCACCACTTTGCAAGCAACTCAATACTAGTATAAAATTCAGATATACAGTAGTTCATAGCAGCTGTAGCTAGCCAACATGGCTTATTTATACTTTCATAAAAATTATAACCAATGCACTCACACTGTAACATAATATAATGAACTGGTTCTCTCAAACTTACAGCAATCCTATGCATGTCTACTCAGAAGTAAATACCCCCCCTTTTGCCAGTGGGTCTTATAATAATAATAAAATAATATTTTATATATTGCTTTTCAGGAAAAAAAGTTCACAAAATGGTTTATATAGCAAAATAAATTCTTAAGTGGTTCCCTGTCCTAGAGGACTCACAATCTAAGAGAGATGCTGGAAAATGGCACTTTAAAAGACACTAAGCTGAATAGGAACAGTTGCTAAATGTCAGAGAATCACTTCTTAAAAGATGCCTCTTAGCCAAGTTAGCAGGGTAGCAGTTAGCAAGCAGTCTGAGAGTGGCAGTAAATTGCATTTTTAACTTCTTTTTTTTTTTTGCTGTGGCGATCCCCGGGATTGCTGCTGCTGCCGCCATGCTATCCCCACCCCTTAAGGTGGCAGGGGACAGCATCCTGTTCCAGTGTTCCTGTTGCTAAACCGCTGTACTACAGTATATATGTCAGCTTGAACTTCTTGTACTGAGTCAAAAATGCACTAGATAAAATATTTTGCTCACAGTTTATTGACAGAATAGGGATTAGCCATGTTGAAGAATGATGGTGTGTTGCTTAGATGTATGGTGCATTGCTGTGAAAGAAAGAGCCCGTCTTTCAAAGAAAATGAGAAACAGCAGTAAGACGGCTTCCAAGCTTGTGTGGCAACTGTAATGATTTGCCTCTGAAGTAGCAAAATGTAGACATAAAGAACACAAACTGGAACAGGAGGAGAATGGTGTTGGTCCTCACAGGTAATGCCACAGGCAGTATTCCATGTGTTTTGAGTATCTTAGTCAACCACATTCTACACAGCACTCCAAACCTGCAACAGTCCCTTTGGCTGCGGAATTAACTGCATATTCCCAAGGACTATATATTACCATTTGAGCGTGGGAAACTTAATATCCCTGAAAGAGAAGCAGTTTCTTGACAGGAGATGCTTTGATCGTCTACAACACATGAGGAACAATTGCATTTGATGATGTGGAAAAGTATCAGAGTACAAAACAATCAAGGAAAGTACTGGAAATGTGATAACAGTAGCACACACTAGAATCTGTTTAATAATTCAACTATTTATTGCTTAGGTAAAGGTAAAGGTGACCCCTGACAATTAAGTCCAGTCGTGTCCGACAGCTGGGCAAAACCTCAAAACCTTAGATTGGAGAAACAAGCAGCACAGCTTAACTGAAAACTGTCCCTGGTTACTGGTCCATCTGGGCCTAGGACCGTTCAGGCTCCTAAGGAGATCATACAAGCGCAACCACTCACACAGTCCCCTGTTGCCTCTAACACAGAGGTTCTCAACCTGTGGTACGGGTACCCCTAGGGGTACACGGACCTCTTGCTGGGGGTAGTCCAAGCCCTGCCCCTTATCTGCCCCATCAGCAGCTAATTAAGTGTTAATTAACATGGATTTTAAATTTTAATTATTTTCGGAGGTACCTCCCCCTTATGTCTCTCTGGATTTGGTTTTGGGCTTATTTTGGTGGGGTAGGGGAGGGAAGAGCCTCTCTCTCTCTCTCTCTCTCTCTCTCTCTCTCTCTCTCTCTCTCTCTCTCACTCACTCACTCACTCAGAGTTAAATAAGACATTTTTTCACATTTAAAATTGTTTTAGTATTTTTATTTAACAATTACCTAATTACTTAATTGATTAATCCAATTAATTAGCAGTTAATTAGCAGGGGGTACTTCAGAAAATTGGACCGTGATGGGGGTACCCGGGCCTCCAAAGGTTGAGAACCCCTGCTCTAACACACTCACATGGCCTCTCTTGTCCTGAGGTCTTTTGGGCTTGCCTCTTAAACACAGAAATTGTACTTAACAGAAAGCACCTAGTGGATGCAGCATAATAGAAAATGTGAGCTCTAAAATGTGTGAGAACTGCTGCCCTAGGGTATGGAATAAACTTAATCATGCTAAGGGCTGGCTGCAAGACCTCAACATCCTATTTTCCAGAGGGTGTAGCCTATCTTTCCACTGTCTGAGAAAGAATGACTGACTATTCATTGTGCTTTGCCAAGAAAAATCGACACATAGATGCACAACTTTGAGAAACAGTTCACCTATTAACAGAAAGTTTTTTCATACTACATGAGCAAGGCAGAAGAAAGTTTTACTTAAAAGCAACACGTTCCAATGAGTCACCCTTACCTGAATTATTTGTGGGAAACCAAAATGCTCCTTGATGCTTAATGCTTGATTAGACCTTTGCCATAAATATTGTTTTTTCCAAAGATTTTCATGCTTTCTCCAGCCTCTGGTTGTAATCTTACATTCGGGACAGAAAAAATAGAAGACACTGTGGAGAAGAGATGGAATTCAACTTATTAGATTTTCTAAAAGCAATAAAACCCTGTACTGCTTTGTGAATGTTATTGTTGAAAAGTAGCATACTAATAAGTAAATAAATATGCATCCCCCCAACCTGTAACCTAAGAACTATCCAAAAACAAAAAGGAGAAAGAGAACATCTTTTTTAAAAAATGAGAGCAATTTTTGTTCAAATAAATCAATATTGTAACAATTTGACTTCTCATGACTCAAAGACAAGGCCTTTTTGCATCAAGACCATGGTGTGCTATACTCTGAAAATATTTTAAGAGAGATTCTAACTTGTAGAGAGCCTGTCTTCCTGGTCTTGCAGAGCTCTTGGAGGCAGGCATTTCCCTTCCATTGGGAGGGAATGATGTCATCAGCCTGCATCAGAGCAAAGAGATGCTGTCAGCTTTCCACCTGACAATGACCAAGAGAAGGCAGGGAGAGAAGTGGGAGGATTAAATCAAGAAAAGGGGAAGGAAATGAGGAGGATTGGGAGAGGAGAAATGAGAAGGATCATGGGGATGGAAGTGAGAAAAAGAGACAACAGAATGTTGGAGGAGGGAAAAAAGGAAAAGGTAATAGTGAAGGAGGGAAGAGAAGCCTCAGGACAGACAGGGAAAGAGAAGAAAAGAGAACCAAGGCAAAGAGGGGGAAGCAGACTAAGCCCAAGGAGAAGGAAGAGCAAACTGTACCCCAGCAGGCAAGGGGGAAGGCTAGCCTAAGAGCCCCCCTCCCCTTGTTGGCAGGAAGAACTGGATAAGCTGCACTGGAAGAGGCTTATGAACGTGTACTGATACTCCCTTCGCTAGGAAAGAGCCGCTTGCACCTTTTTTGCAGGGCTAGCCCTAGCAAATCCAGAGCTCCCTCTGACCACTTCCAAGGTCTCAGCTCACCAGTCAGCCTGGGGGCCCACCCCAAAGTTGCTCCTTCTTGAACAAGACTAACCCGACTGAACATAACCATGAATTTAGGCAAACCCCTTTATTCTTGAGACTGTGCAATAACCTCAGGGCTAGGAAAAAAACTGGCATGCCACAATAAATACCTGAACGTTATCCTCCTGACCAATCTGCAATCTTTACCCCTCCCCCCTGGAAGTGCTCAATAGATAGATGCCCTATACTAGCTCCTATGAAATGGACCTTGCCCTTTGAGGTGATCCCAGGGTGCGGGAGCTCCCACACCAATACATTGGTATATACCAAATAAAATTCACTGAATATTTGAATACTTTGAAGGAACTTGATTTAGAAAGATATAGCGTTCTCCTGAGGAGACTGAATATCTCCCTGTAGTCTCATTATACTTTAGAAACAAAGCTATCTTGTCTGTACTGTAGTTTCACTTTATGTTTTCTTCTAAGTTTATTTGCATTTCTTGTACACATTTTTAAAAGTTAAAACATATGATAAAGAAATGGGTTATGATGGATTATATGAACAGGAAAAGTAGTCTTCCAGTTTGGGTTCTTGGTCAAACCTCAGCAACAGGTCATAGGTCTTTCAGATAAAACAGTTTTATTGGTTAGAATCAGCACCTTGGGTACCTTAGCCAAATTCAATTAAAACTATAGTGACATAAATTTGAGGGAGTTCTAGGTTTTAGCTGAAATTTCATAGCTTTTTAAAACATGCTATGGCTATTTTAAAGTGTCATTACACCTTTTTGATTTCATGAGGCTAGACTAACTTCATCAAAATGGTTCAAGAAGCTGAACTGGGCAGTACAGAGCAATATGACTGCACCCCTGTTGCCTCCAGCTGTCCTGGTAGATGGCTGAGGTCAGTTGGTGGTACAGGTGGGCCCCCATATCCGCTGGGGATATGTTCCAGGCCCCTCCGTGGATACTTGAAACCGTGGATAAGAGCGAACACCCCCTCCATGGTTTCCTGACGGCCCCCCCCCACCCTGCCTCCCCTGCAGGCAGGCATGCTTGCCCCCCCCAGCTCTTATTTTTCTTTCAGCAAGCTTTGTTTCTTCCTTAAAACAAACAGAGAAGCAGCCTCCATTGCAGGCAAGTAGAACGAGACTAAGTCCTAGAGAGGCTCTGCAAGGTTTCTGTTAACCTTGCAGAGCCTCTCTAGTACTTAGTCTCATTCTACTTGCCTGTAATCTCCTGTTTCTTTAAGGAAGAAACGAAGCTTACTGGGAAAAAAGTATAAGCCTGGGGGGTCCCCACGATCCGTGGATAACTGAAACCGTGGATAGCGAATCAGTGGATATGGGGGCCCACCTGTACTATTCCAATTAATTAACTACCGTATTTATTGGTGTATAAGATGCACTTTTTTGTCTAAATTTGTGACCCAAAATAGTAGGGTGCGTCTTATACGCCAATACTAAAAAAAATCCCTCCCTCCCCCGCCCGTTTTAAAGCATTTTTGGGCTTACCAGGGTTTTCCGGAGCAGGAGAGCTCCCTTGTGCTAATCTATCCGATCTACAGCTGTTTGTCTGGTTTAATTTATGCACGAGCTTGAGTTGAGCTTCTCAGCAGCCAGCAGAGGGCGCTGTGCTCAGTTCAGTTCAGCTGAGCTGCAGAAGGCCTTTCCTCCGATGCTGAATCAGCTTTGGTAAGCTTCTGAACTGGGCCTAGTTGGGGAGGCTTTGGAAACTGTGCTTGGGTTAGGTTAGGTGGGGGAAAAGAGTTCAGCTGAGCTGCAGAGGGCGTGGTCTTCCCAGCTCTCCTCGGAAGGGTAAGCTTCTGAACTGGGCCTAGTTGGGAGGCTTTGGAAACTTTGCATAGGTGGGGTGGGGTGGGGTAAGGGCCAAGTCTGGGGGGTTTTTTTTGGTACTTTTATGTTTTTTACTTTGGAAAATGTGCATGGGTGGGGTGGGGTGAAAGAGTTTAGTCTGGGTTTTTTTTGTACTTGGAGTAAATGTTTTTTACTTTGGAAACTGCATGGGTGGGTTGGGGGGAAAAAGAGTTGAGTCTGGGTTTTTTTTTGTACTTGTACATTTATGTTCTGGTGCATTTTGTTCATGTGTCTTATTGCTGTGTGTTTTAAAAGAGATCCTGGTAGTTTTGTGCAATTTGTGTAAATTAGGTAATTAAGCAGCCAAGCAGTAAGCGGCCAAGTGGCCCAAAAATGCTTTAAATCTTTTTTTCTTGAAACCCAGGGCCAAAAGGAAGGTGCGTCTTATACGCAGGTGCGTCTTATACGCCGATAAATACGGTATTCCACAGAGGAGCACATTCAAACAGAATGATTAGCTAGCTGTTAAGGATGTTATCTTTAAGATAACATTATCTTTAAGAACAAAATCAAGATAATAGTTTCTGAAATGAGATAGGAAGTTCAAGTTACATGCTTTTGAAACACTAAAAATGGAAACACTATTAGTAATGAGTCACTCTTTTTAATGCCTTTCCTAATTAAGTTTAAATTTTTGACAAAGGAAGAAAACTAAAAAAAGTGGAATCAACTAATGATGAAGTTCTACATAATTTGTATGTTTCTGTATCCTACAAGATACTTAATGGCAAGAGGGCTCTTTTTCACAAGCTAGCTCATGGTGGTCCAACGCGTGGCCCATGGGCCGCATGCGGCCCCCCAAGGCCTCTGCTGTGGCCCCCGGAGCTCCCCTCCCTCCCCCGCAGTCACCCACACTCCCCTGATGATCGGAAAGACGGTCGGGAGCCGACCGCATTTTCGATCATCAGGAGAGCGTGGGCGGGGCATGCTAGAAGCATCCGTCGGCTTCAGCATCCCCCCCACCCGGGCAGCGGCCAGCCACACACGTCCTGCCTGGCCGGCTGTCTGTATCAACTGCGAGGCTGGAGAGGCTGCGCCTGGGCAAAGTTGCTGCAGCCTCTCTAGCACCCTCAGTCTCGCTGGTTGTCAACGGACGCTTCTAGCATGCCCCGCCCACGCTCCGCTAATGATAGCAGCAGCAGGAGGAAGAGGAGATGGAGGAGAAGGAGGGGGGTTGTTGTTGTTGGGTTGTTAGTTAGAAAGAAAAAAGAGGGGGAGGGGGAAAGACGGATAGGAGTTTCTTATTTAAAAATGCAGAAAGGAAGGAAAAAGGAGGGCTGTGTAGATGGCAGAGCATGTGCGCTTTCACATGACATCTGTGCTTGTTTGAGCAGATCCCCGATGCAAATGTTCACTGTTTTTACAGGGACGCACAGAAAACAAGAGAAGGAGAGAGGTTGAGAGGGAAAGCGGCAAAGAGGCTTATAGCGGAGGGCGGGCTGCGCCGGTTACTTCAAGCTCCTCTCGCTGTCAGCGCCGCAGCCAATCAGAAGCAGCTGGAGATGGGAGCCCGGCTGAGGGGGAGTCCCGGTCTGTAAAGGGGAGGAGTCATTCGTAGCCACTTTGGAGACACAGACAGGAGGCGGGGCGAAGGAGGAGAAGGCAACACGCACGCAGACCTACACACGCGAATTGCCACCCCGTCGAAGCGCCAGTTTCCTCGGCCCTTCCGTGTGATGGCATGAAACTGTCCAATATTTTAATAAACAAGCTGCAAACCCCATACAAAATAGAACCAAAACTCTTGGCATGTGCTTCAAGGCAGAATTTAAAGGGTAGAGAGCCATGAAGAATTTCACATCAGTCTCCTGCTCCCTCCCTGGCAATCTGTTTCCTCATTTTTCCAGATTCTGCATGTCGCTCCCCTCAGTTAAGGCAAGGAGAATAAGGGACGCATATTAAGAGTGTGCAAATTGCTCTAATTTACTGCCTCCATTAGCCATTTCTAAATAATGTTTACTACTTTGGGAGGTTACTTCCCCCCCACACACACACACACAAACACATCTTTCCTGCTTTGGTGCCCTTAAATGCATTGGCTTATATAGGGGAGGACTCAATATAATGGATCCTTACCTTTATCCAACAGAGTCCCTGGGGTCCCGGGATATATTAAATACTGTTTAAATAAGATTTGCAATGCACAGGAAGTTGTTGCAGTTTGTGAAGGTTTGAGAACATCAGAAACTGGAGGAATCCGTTGCTCCCATGTTCAATTTATATTGAACGTTTGTCTATAAAGGGGTGGATGTGATCTGTAGCTAGCAGGTGAACCTATCAAGGTTTGCATGTCTGTTGCAGGGGCTTAGGGTCTGGTGACATCCTTTGGGTTTACTTTGTTGGTAAGTCCCAGACTACACAAGGATCTACACAGCATGCAAGCAGTTAACCAATGGAATAGTGGCCTCTAGATAGCCTTGGATGGCTTGAAGAGAGAGAGAGAAATAAGGGGGAAATTGAGGGGAGCAAATTTGGGGGGTATTAAGGTAATTATGTGTGTGGGACTTAGGGCTGATATGACCCCAGAACCTGGTGTGTGGTGGGATCATGGAGAGGGGGACATGTAGGGGCTAAGACTGGTGTGGGGGATGGAAAGTTTCTTATGTTGGAAGGAGAGAGATGAGTATGTATGAGAGTAATGGGTGGAAAGGTTAATATTGGGGATGGTAGGGTTAATATTGGGGATTATTAAGTGAATTGTGGTGGCAATGGGGACTTGGAATAGGAGGAGGGGATTGGAAGTTAATATGGGGTGGTAGGAAGTTTGGGAGTTGGAGGGAGAGGAATTAATAATGGGGTATCTGGAGGTTAATGTTGGGGAAGTATTATAGTAATTATGGGGTGAGAGGAGTGGAAAATGGGGGAAAATCTAGGGGTCAATATTGGGGCTATTATGAGGTGAAGGGAAGAGTTGGATTGGAAGGGAGGTATATTGTGGGAAATTCAGGTGGAGGTGTTGATATTGGTGGGTTGTAAAGCAAGCAGGTAAGGGGAGGATGCCACTATGCTTGCCTGCTTCTCTCTGTGCATCTGCTTGCCCACCTGCCCCGCTGTGCACTTGTCCTGGCATGCCCCCAGTACTTGCAAACGTTTGGGCTTCTCCTGCTGGGTTGTGTGCGCACATCTTTTCTTGTGTGAGCACTGAGCGCCTGCCTCAGAATGTCCCTTTCTCAACAGGCTGTTCTTGCAAGAGGAGCAAGGCAAGGAAACAGCAGGGAATTAGAGAAGGGCCACTAAAATTTTAATTTTAAAAGTTTTATTTTATTTAATTAGTTACACAAAATAATTTTTTATTGTTATTATTAACATGTACCATGGGTCACGAGATGACAGAAAAATTGTATTTAGGGTCACGGCCAAAAACGTTTCGAAACCACTGTGTTAAATCCTGTAGCTTGTGCATCGGTCATTATAATTAATTAATTAATAATTTAATTTATTGTGCGGACCCCGGGTTTCATGTTGAAGTTCACATGCGGCCCTCGAGGTACGAAACGTTGGACCACCCTGAGCTAGTTATTGTTTTAGTTATTCTAAAGTGGTCCTGAGATAGCCAGGTCCAGTACCAGTATGACCTTTGTAGTCTAAAAAAGTTGAAACAAAATGTTGAAAATCAGTATGTAGGCATAAATGTTTGAGTTTTTCAGGGTCTGGTACTCTTTCCACCTGACATAGATTCCCATCTTTCCATACAATTCCAAGTCATGCAACTCAAAACCAGATTTTGTACAGTCTACTATCATTTCATATACATGTAGAAGTACTTGAAATAAATGTTAATGGGTCAACAGTTTATACTGTTAGTGGGCCAACCCAGAAAGAGGTGGGTCCAATTAACAGCATCTCAGAATCTTAGGGTTGAAGAGACCTGAAAAACATTTAGACCAATTTCTTTCCCCAAACCTTGTTTGACATTCTCTATTTATTCTCTTCAAATTATTCCACATCATCAAAACTATAGAGGTACAGTGGATCCTTGCTATCATCGGATCCGGGATCCACAGATTTATCTCACCGCGGATCCTGGACCCACAGGGATCCACTTTAAAAACGTTTTCAAAAGTGAAAAAAGCCCCCAAATCCCGTTCCTACTTTTACGCAGGCAAACTGCGCAGTTTCCAATGCTCTTTAATTTTTTTCATTCACTAAAAATAAGTTTTGCTTCTATTCGTGACTCATCAGAAAACTTCTGTGTGTGCACATGCATGTGTATATGAATTCCATACAATCTATATACCTTTAACTTTGAAGACTGATCTGTGGTCACTGTCTTGAATTATACTGCGTGTACAGTACCCACAATTTACATAAATGCAATATTTAAGTGGGAAATCATTTCAGGCATATAGACAAAGTATCACAACTTGTCACCTAAATTAAATAAATTCACAGGGTAAACATTTCCCCCAAATTCCAAAATATACAACTTCATTGTTTTTAAAAATAAGTTTGCAATTTCTAGTTGTGCATACCAAATGGAAACAATTATAGTATTTGATACAGGGATTGTCCTTTCCTGCATCTGGATTTGTGCTCCACAATGATTATCTACTATACACAGAAATAGTGTTTCTGTAACTCAAAAATTTTACTGGAGGCATTTAGCAGAACCTTGCCTTAAAATATAATGATTTTTCATCTTTATTCTCCCCCTTCAAAAGGCTTCACTGCTCCTGATGTTTAACGTTATGCAAAGACGTGTTTCTGCCAATGAATATCGCCTTATGGTTATGCTTCTGCAAATAACCTGCTGTGAGCTGATAAAAGGATTAATGCAGCCAAAATTCTTAATCTGTGAAATTACAAATTAAATTCTCATATTAAAAATACCACCCTGAGGTATTTTTTGTGGTTTTAATTCCCCTCTGGTGTTCTGCATACATTGTGCTTGTTAATGACTAGGACAAGACTGTCTCTGTTGGCAGCCTGCTGCACAGTGATAATGTGTAGGCATTTACTTCACTGATAGAACCGGATTTAACCACTGACTGATAAACTAAGTGGCAAGTGGGTAATAAGTCCATATTAACTGAAAAGTATTACTACAGAATTCAGAATTCATAGACTATCAAAATCCTGGCTAGACTAAATTGTACACTCAGACAGGATTGAGATGTCACCAATGCAGAGTGATATTTAGTTATCCCGTTTTATGCTGACTAAACAGAAAAAAACAAACTGGTGTTTTGATGCCCGAGCAGCCATGAACTAACAAATCACTTCATATTGTACTTTCAAGCAAGACAATGGACCTCTACACACTACAAACTGCTCCTGGGTATTTTGAAAAATTGTGACTGCATCATGCATAGGACAAAAGACTGGATACGTCAAGAGGCAGCTGTATGCTCTTGAACTGAATTTAAAAGGGATGCTAGTCATGTATTAGCATGTGCTGGCTGAAAGAAAAAATTGATCTTTAATGAACAGTGATTCGCCCCAGAATGCTTTGCAAAGCATTCTGGGGTGACCTTGGGAGGGGGGAGTCGCCCAACCTGGAAGAGGGTTCCAGAGCATGATTTCAGCATGTTTAAAATGCGGTGGTTTAACTCTAAAAAGGTAAAAATCCCACTTTTTCTCCTTTTTTTCTTTTTTAACAGCGTTTTAAAGTGGACTCCAGTATACACGATCCTTGGTATCCGCGGGGGGTCCGGAACAGATCTGAAGCAAAGTATCGGGGTTACCTGAGGTTAATTGACATGTGGCTTCTGCTGCTAATTGGTTTCACTTGTTGACATGCTCAGTGTATAAGAACTGGCTGCACTCAAGTATTGTATTACCATCTTGCAGCCTGAAGGCTTTTTACCTGAAGATATTCACATATGATGAATGAAATGTTGTATTTTAGCATTGTTTTTTAACCAAGTTTTTAACTGAGTTTAAAACAAACAAACAAAAAACACTATAAAATATTTTAGGTTAGCATGGCTTTTTATCCCATAATGAAGTTATCATCATTGGCCATGAAAGTTTTCAATTTTCATCTAAACAAAATTAGTTACCGTATATACTCGCCTACAGGACGAGAAATTTATGCCTAAAATAGACCTTGAAAAAATCAATAGCAATCAATTTCAATCAATCAATCAATCAATCAAGCGTCTTATCCACGGGTCAGTGATCAAAGCCAAGCTAATCCCTGACAATCATGATGTTCCAAGCAAAGCCCTGAGGCTATTCAAAAATCAGATAGGTGCTAATTGCTCTGAGCTGAGCTCAGTTTGCAAGATACAGTAGTTGCTAATTGCTTTGGAAAGAGCTGTGCTGACCTGAGCTGCTACAGATTACAAGAGAGCTAATTGCTTTGCAAAAAGCTGGTGCTTTGCAAAGAGCTCAGCTCCTACAGGGAGAGAGCCTATCTACCTGTTTAGAGAAGAGCTCAATTTTGTGCTGCTTCAGAACAAGGTAAAATGGCTCTTTTTTTAACCCACCCCAAACTTTTGTTGCTGTTTCATTACAATTACTGGGAAGTCATTTGATCTGACCCCACAAGTTCTTAAGTTTTACCCTCATCTTATCGAAGGGTCACAGCAAATTTCAAGATTTTGGCTCAAAACCTGCCCTCGTCTTATCAGTGGCATCATCTTATATGCGAGTACATACAGTAATTAAATGCATTTCAAAGCTGTGCACATCTATCATGCTGGCCCAAATAAGTATCAGCTGAAAATGAAATAAACATATACTAAATATAAACACAGTTCACAATATTCTCTGCACCCCAAAATTCCCTTATCCAATATAAGTATGGCTTTGTTTGAATGAGACCTAGTGACTTTATAGCACACTAAATACTTTTATTTTATAACAACTTCACAAATAGTTAATTGACAGTTTCTTGTTGAGAACATTTTATTCATAACACAATTTATATAAAAAGATACAAGAGCAGAGTGTGAATGCTGAAAGCATCCTCAAGCTATAAAAATTAACTCACATTTTCCTGTCATATATTTAAATCCTACAAATTAACCAATTGCCTACTTTGCATTCCTTGGCCTTCTGAATACCAAATCCCTTTTTAAAGGTTATTGTTAATACAGGATTTGAGAATCAAATATTGCAGGATATTATCTTGTGCACTGCAGCTAGTTAAAAAGTGCTGCATGATATGAAGCAAAAAAGCACTAAATATGTAAATTGTATTTCTCCTGCCCCCCCCTTCTTTGTGACATTTCATACAATTCTCTTGGCTGCATCATAATCAAATAGAAAAATAGCTAGCTACAGACTGCACTGCAGAGATTGGAAAGGTGTGTGAAGCAAACTATGCTTTTCCTGTGTGAAGCAAACTATGGAATTTGAACTATACCATTATACACACCCTTGCCTTTATTCCGTTTGAATGTTTTGTTATACTCACTGTCAGTTAGCTCCCATAGTCGTGGGGGCAGATCACTGAAATACTCATGGCTCAGAGCTGCCTGTGCCGACAATCTGTTCTTTGGGAAACACTGGAGCAATTTGGAAGCCAGATCCTCTGCATGGTTGACATAGCTTAGTCTGAAACAAGGTAGAGAGGAAAATTAGACAGGAAGCAAGGGGGGAAAAAAGATATCCCATTCCCACTGTTTATGCCATAGAACAATGAGATCAATATACCGTATTTATTGGCGTATAAGACGCACTTTTTTGTCAACATTTGTGACCCAAAATAGTAGGGTGCGTTTTATACGCCAATACTAAAAAATCCCTTCCCCCCCCCTTGCCCGTTTTAAAGCATTTTCGGGCTTACCGCGTTTTTCCGGAGCCTGAGAGGTCCCTTGTGCTTTCTTCCCTAACTAATCTATCCAATCTACAGCTGTTTGTCGGGTTTAATTTATGCACGTGCATGAGTTGAGCTTCTCAGCAGCCAGCAGAGGGCGCTGTGCTCAGTTCAGTTCAGCTGAGCTGCCGAGGGCCTGCTCTTGAATGCAGCATGGGTAAGCTTCTGAACTGGGCCTAGTTGGGAGGCTTTGAAAACTGCATAGGTGAGGTGGGGGAAAAAGAGTTGAGTCTGGGGGTTTTGTATTTGGGATTTATGTTGTTTAAGAGTTGGTAAGAGTTGAGTCTGGGGGTGGTAAGGTGGTAAGAGTTGAGTCTGGTTTTTTTGTACTTGTACATTTATGTTCTGGTGCATTTTGTTCATGTGTCTTATTGCTGTGTGTTTTAAAAGAGATCCTGGTATTTTTGTGCAATTTATGTAAATTAGCTAATTAAGCAGCCAAGCAGTAAGTGGCCAAGTGGCCCAAAAATGCTTTAAATCTTTTTTTCTTGAAACCCAGGGCCAAAAGGAAGGTGTGTCTTATACGCTGGTGCGTTTTATACGCCGATAAATACGGTAAGCAGAAACAGATGTCCAAGTCCACACACAGATTCCACCAGTGTAACTCATATGGATTTGGGCATACCTATTAGCAATAGTTACTAATAGGTAAAGGTGACCCCTGACAATTAAGTCCAGTCGTGTCCGACTCTAGGGTGTGGTGCTCATCCCCATTTCAAAGCCGAAGAGCCAGCGTTGTCCGAAGACGCCTCCGTAGTCACGTGGCCGGCATGACTCTCCTTGCCACAGCGCGTAGCATGCGGCTGGAACACGGAGCGCTGTTTACCTTCCCGCAAGCGGTACCTATTTATCTACTCACATTAACATGCTTTGGAACTGCTAGGTTGGCAGGAGCTGGCCAAGCAAGGAGAGCTCACCCCGTCGCGGATTCGAACTGCCGACCTTTCGATCGACAGCTCATGGTTCAGCAGTTTACTAGAATATAAGAGGCCCTAATCAACTGGATGGTTTTATTTGCCAACTTTCTAATAGCTAGCAGAAATTTCTGAAATAAGTAAAATGCAGAGTTGGTAGTTCCTTGCCTTCAAGATCGTACAAAGCTTGGGATAGTCACCTCTGTCCTACAGTTATTGCAGGATACAGTGTCCTTTCAACATTCCTATCCACCCTTTCCCCTACATCTTTCAGTTCAAAGTATGAAGCTATGCAGAAGATTTTGACTGAAAAAGGAAGGAAATATATGTGCTTGAGGGGGATGTGTGCATGCACACATATATACACACTTTTTTTAACATTTGCAATGCCCCTCCCAAATTTCCTGATGTTATAATCTTTTGCCCAAAGTATAACACTTGAAAAACAAGCCAACTGCTTATTCTGTTTGCTCCAGATTTTTCTTCCTGATGGAGCTCATTACATGGAACTAAGGGTTCTGGAAAGGAAAGAGGTCATGTTAAATTTGAAATATCTTCGCAGAGAAGTTCATCTACATTTATTTATTTTTGTCCAGGAAATAATCTTATGGAACTTGCCACAGACTGTGTCAGTTTTCTATGGCAGCTAGACTTTTTGTTTTGCTCTTAATATCTGCTGGTATTTCTATATTAGTGCTTTTTGTTTTTGTAGCCACTGAGGGCCATAGCTTGACCAGATCTACTGACTGAATAAATGCTAACACACACTGTAACTTCAGACACCACACTGTGCACCAATGTGCAAATGGGAAGAGATACGTGGAGGGGGAGAAGCACTGTTCTTGATCATTTGCACAAAGAGACAGGGATGCAATTTCTAGCTAGATGGACTAAGGACCAGAACTGGCATGTCATTAGTCATATACCTAGTCTTTGAGTCCAACTTAACTATTGTAGGGGCATACGTATGTAAACATTAAAAAAAACCACAACTTTAGTATCCTTTTGCATTTTTAGTTTGAAATGCAAGAACAGGCCATAGTGTCACCTACTTATTAGAGCCTGAATCTTGCAAGATTTATTCCATATACTCAAATGGTAGAAATTATTCCATTCAGTTTTTCTTGACATTTACATGGAAATACTTCAGAGTGAAGGGCAGTAGTAAATGTCAGTACATAGACTGCTCATAAAGGCACAGTTGGCAGGCTCAGGAAGAGAAAAGCATATTCAAATGTCCACATATACCACCTCATGAAAGAGTGATCACATAAATCTAAAGAAACTTGGCAGAGCTGCCCTAGTATATCGTAAGACTGAATGCCTGTCTCACTCAGTAGCACAGCTTTCAGAAGGAAGGCCAAAACCTTTCCAAACACGATATAAGTAAATAAATTCATCTGCAAAACTGACTTGATTTTTTTAATAAGAACCTTTAGCTATCACTGAAGAAAATAAAATAATTACTTTAAAAAATTCAGCTTAAATTTCTTCCCACTAATGTTTTCATTGTAAAATGGACACAAAAGGACAACATTTGGACTATGTGTTGTATCCTAAATCTACAGCCCAATCCAGTGTAACAGTAGATCCACCGGTGTAAGTGCACTTATGCCAGTGTAACTTGCTGTACGCCGATGGACGCAGGACGGACACCGCATAATCCCCCTCAGATGCCGCACATGCACAGTTTGGAAACGGAATGGCCGCCGCTGCAACTCCGCCGGCGCAGGGAGCATTCTGAGGGGTGTTCGGATGCCCCCGGAATGCCCCCTGTGCTGGCGGAGTTGCATAGTGTCCATCCTGCGTCAGAACTGTGCATGCGCGGCATCCGAAGGGGTACACCGGTGTCTGTCCTGCGTCCGTCGGTATATGGCAAGTTACACTGGCATAAGTGCACTTACAAGGGTGGATCTACTGTTACACTGGTGCAAGAGTTACACAGCATTGGGCTGTTAGTCATGCTCGAGTCCCACTGATTTCAACTTAGGATACAAGGTAATATAGAAAGGATCGAAGACTGTTATAACCAGCTACGATGTAGAAAGAACAAGGCATCTTCGGGATTCTGGTTATAAAATGATTTATAAAATGTAAAAATTGTAAAATATGTACAGTGACTTTTTAGGTAAAATTAAAACACAATTGAGAATAAAATACTTTAAAAGTCCATGGTTAAAATACAATAAAAACATTCAAAAATTCCTGAGCATTACGTTTCGTTCATAATCTATGAACTTTGTCAAATGCGAGAAAAGCCTAAGTAGGCAGGAAGATGGTCACCATCTTCCTGCCTACTTAGGCTTTTCTCGCATTTGACAAAGTTCATAGATTATGAACCCGAAGTGTTCAACCCGAAGTTTAACCCGAAGACGCCTTGTTCTTTCTACAAGGTAATATACTCTGAACAACCAGAATCCTTATGAATATCAAATAACACTCAACATTTTAAAAAACAATTATTATGAAACACGTGTAGTTGATGTGTAATAAATTTTAAAACTTCAAAGATTTGCATTGCTTCAGCCATTTTTGCTATTTGATTCAAGGTGCAATCCCGTGTAAGGATCCGGCCGGTGGCCCAGGGCTGTCCGCTGGATCCCGTGCTGACATGTGGTGGGCTGGAGGTCTACTCGGGGAAGGGGACATACGTCCCTTTCCATGGGTTTAACTCTATAGTGACATCGCCGCCATCCTGACATCACCACTGAGTCACCACTCCCCTTAAAGGGAAAGACGGTGTCTCACACAGAACCTTGGGGTCACGACCCCAAGGTTGAAGACCACTGTACTAAACTATTCAATGGACAGAAGTCATACATTATTCATGTTATTCTCTATAAACAAAATTAAAAATCCGCATGTTGCCGAGAAACTCTGTCGTTATAGATATAAATCAGTTTATTTCAAAAATAAATTTCACAGATGTTAAAACATACTTTTGACGTTTCGCACACGTAACATTCGTGGCATCATCAGAAATCCCCTATAGTATTCCTAAGACAGCTTAAAAGACTAGTGCAAAAGAAAACAGGAAGTGGGCACTCCCTATCTGACAAGAGAAGCAATCAGTAACAGCTGATTGTAACCTCTAATCGGAGAAGGTGAAGCCACTCAAAGCCAAACATAAAGAAAATAACACTATAAATGCAGTAATCCTGCATTTATAGTGTTATTTTCCCGGCAACATGCGGATTTTTAATTCAAGGATATGGTCGCGTCGTGAAAATCTACAAAAATACAAAATAAAAAATGACCAAAGAAATAAACCCTGAAATCTAACGTGTCCACCCTTCTAGATACAAATAGAATGCATTTCACAGACTATAGCTGCAATCCTAGTAAGCCCCACTGAACACAACTGAACCTACTTCTGGGTAGACATGCACAGTATTGCAGTGTAAGTCATAAAAGAAAGTTATGTCTCATAGCAGCTGGTCTATGGTTAAGCTTACCATTCGTCCCGGAATTTCCGGGACAGTCCCAGAAACCGGCCTCGGTTCCCAGAAAAGTCCCACAACAGCCTCCGTCGCCGCCATAATAAAGAAAATTACCTGTGCTCCGGCATCTTGGCTCGCGAAATCTCGCGAGATCCAAGATGTCGGTGCCCAAATCTCGTGAGGGCATTATGCCCTCACGAGATTTGGGCGCCGACATCTTGGATCTCACGAGATTTCACGAGCCAAGAGCTGCTGGAGCACAGGTAATTTCCTTCTTTACATGGCGGTGGCAGCAGCGAGTGGATGAGTAGGCCGTTCGCCCGCTCTCTCACCGGCTCGGAGCCGGCGAGAGAGCGGGTGAATGAGAGCCTGCCGAGGCTCGTGCGGCCCAGGCAGACTCTCTCTGGATCACAAGCAGCAGCAGCACAACGGCGATGATGGGGTAAGTAAATTTAATTAATTATTTAATTGAAAAAATAAATAAGTTAAAAAATCCGGCCGCACTTCGCGCAACAATAGGTGGTGCTTCGTGCCCCCTTCGTTTTTAAAATTAAATTGATTTTTAACTTTTTTTATTTTATTGATGTTTTATTAATTAAGTGTGTGTGTGTGTGTGTGTGTGTGTGTGTGTGTGTGTGTGTGTGTGTGTGTGTGTGTGTGTCGGTTTGAGGTGGGGGAAATATGGTAAGCTTATCTATGGTCTAAACGTAGATTTATGAGCCTCAATATTGATGCTTCACACTTGCTGTCATACTAATCAAAAAAAAGTTGCTGATGATAACAGCATATATAATGTTAGTACGGTGCTTTTAACAGAGGAGTGTCATAGGTATGTGCCACTGTTATGACTAATTTGTAAAGAGTGTTATCAGAAACAACCTACAGTTATTTACAAATTATCCAATAAAAGAAACTTTTTTGCTTGTTGGCTATATTGGAAGTTGATTAGCAACTGATCTTTAACACAAATCAATAACACTTACGATTTAAATAATATGTTGATAGCTTATTGTTGCATTATTCCCACACAATTATAAATCTCCCAGATCACAAGCATTTGATTTAATTTCATAGTGTTGAGTTTCTTCCTATTGCAAGAAAGGGTCAATAGTTGGTCAAGTAGAACATGACTAGGATTATTGAAGTTTGGTTTTAGCTCTCAAAGGAAGAAAGGGTTTCAGCATGTGCACTGAACTTCTGAACTCAGGGCGCTTTGCATGTTAAATGAAATGAAGAGCAAAGCTCAAATTCACTTTCCAAAACAAGACCTAGATATTTAAAAGCAAACAAAGACTAATCTTTTTTGCATTTTTGACAGTAAATCAGGTGAGCACTTCTAAAGGATACCAGCAATATCCAAACATTTTCCTTTCCAACAAGACAAAACTCATTCCTTTCCTAGTAAAATTCTGGTGGAGCCAAGATGTTCAGATCACTTTGAAATTGTGGGGTTTCCCCTCATTTGCATAATATTAAATATTCAGAGTTCGCTGGTTTGGCTTTTCCCCTGTCCAATGCCAAAACCTTTGAAACCTATTATCAAGATTACCGGTATCTCAAGAGAAAGTTTTGAATGGCAACCAATACACATGCCTTTAGAATAAGCTTCAACACTTTTTTATGCACATCTGTGCAATCTGAATGAATCAGTCTTTATAGAACCAATATCTATAAAATTATATACTTGAAGGTTGTGATAGCTTTAAAGTGCAGAATATAGACTTTTAAGTACCAAAATAAAGATCACAGTCTGACATGACTACCAGCACAATCCTACCCAGCTCCTCCACTGGTGCAGAAGTGGTGGAGGGCAGAACGGGAGGCTTTGGTAGGGAAAGGGGATTTAAATTTAAATCCCGTTTCCCTCCCCAAAGCCTCCCATTCTGCCCTCCACCACTGCTGCACCAGTGGAGGAGTTGGGTAGGATTGCGCTGTACATTCCACTGAAATCAAAAGGGATGGGCAAGTCTACAAAGTAGCAGCGGCTGTGGAACACGGCCGGCCCAACACCTTTTGCTGCCTGAGGCAATAGCGCCCCCAGGGCACATTTCCAAACTGGCAGAGACAGGTGACATTGCTAGCTCCTAAAAGACCTAGGTCTTCAGCTTTTCTCCAAGAGAATCAGGGCTCCTCTCCCCTTTATCTTCACATCAAACTTTTAAAGTAGTTAATGCAGAGGGTTGTTGAGTGGGCCGCGGTCACCCAGTAAGTTTCATGGTTGAGTGGGGATTCAGATTTAGACCTAGAACTGGTTTCAGTTTTCAGAACTGGTTTCAACTTTCTAACAATTAAACGTTGCCACATAATGAAGCTGATTCTCTCAAGTCAGTGTGCACAAGAATGAAGGAGGCATTCTCAGAACTAAGCTGTACATTTAACAAAAAGTAAAATAACCAGTAAAAGTAAATTACTATTCAGGCATTATCAGAACACCATACTTCCAGGCCTTCTCTACCTGTAAATTCCTTACTTCCTTGGGTTTAAAAGAGGATTAGAAAGCGAGGGGGCTGCTAACATCCACTCATTCCTTTTTGCGACAGGAAGATAGCCTTTCACAAGATCACCTTATTCAGGGGTAGGACCTGGAGCAGGAGCAGCGTTACTGCCCAAACGCTTCTACAGGAGGATGCATTTTGCATCTCCAGTGTTAAGTCAATATGGCTAAAAAGCTGTGATGGTTTTCTTCTCTCTGTGAGGATGTGAAGCAGCAGCAGCACTTTTGTCCCTGCTGCCCGGGCAATAGGGTGAATGATTGCCAACAGCTCCATGCCTTCCCCTGCCTCACATGCCTTTACTTTGATGACTAAGGATGTTGCTTGGAGGCAGAAGCAAGGCAGCTTATCTACAGGTGAGGCAGTTAGCAAAAGTGACTCAGGCATAGACATGGGGGGTGGGGCATCCACACCAATCTGTCTCTCGAAGTGACTGACTTAGCCTGCCTCATAGGTGGGCCCGCCATGCAATGGAATAAATGGTTCTCTCACAACATCAAACAATGTCTTGATCAAAATTCTGTTGCTTACAGAAAGGATTTACTTTGCTTCAGCGTTATCAAAATTCTGCCCCAATGAGAACAGAAAACATATTACTCCTAAATCTACTGCCTTGTAGGTGCCTCACCCTATTTAAAAGAACTGTTTTAAATCAGGAACAGTGAGCAATAAAATATTTTAGATTTAGTTATGAAGTGGTTTGATATTCAGTTAGTACTTACTAACCTCCTGTGTGGTGAGCTCACAGCAGTCAGGTCCTACAAACTACCAGACTATACAATACATGGTGCTGGTAGGGGCTGTCCAATAAGAAACCCAAACTTTAAACAGTTTGCAACCCCTCGTTAAGTTGGCCCCTTGCAGAAGCGGTTGGCCCGCTGGACAGTGAGGGAGGGAAAGAGGCGATAAAAGGGGACTTGGAGGTTGCAGAGAAATTAAATGAGTTCTTTGCATCTGTCTTCAAGGCAGAAGACCTCGGGCAGATGCCGTTGCCCGAACGGCCACTCCTGACTAAAGAATTAAGTAAAATAGAGGTTAAAAGAGAAGACCTCTTAGACTTAATTGACAAATTAAAGATCAATAAGTCACCGGGCCCAGATGGCATTCACCCAAGAGTGCTTAAGGAACTCAAAAATGAAGTTGCTGACCTCTTGACCAAAATATGCAACTTGTCCCTTAAAACGGCCACTGTGCCAGAGGATTGGAGGATAGCTAATGTCACGCCAATCTTTAAAAAGGAAGGAGAGGGGACCCGGGAAACTACAGGCCGGTCAGCCTAACATCTGTTCCAGGGAAGATGGTGGAAAGCCTCATAAAGGATAAAATCGGAAAACATATAGAAGAACAAGTTTTGCTGAGGGAGACTCAGCATGGCTTCTGCAAGGGGAAGTCTTGCCTCACAAACCTTTTAGAATTCTTTGAAAAAGTCAACAGGCATGTGGATGCGGGAGAACCCGTGGATATTATATACCTGGATTTTCAGAAGGCGTTTGACACGGTCCCTCATGAAAGGCTCCTGAAAAAACTCCATAGTCAGGGAATAAGGGGGCAGGTCCTCCTATGGATAAGGAACTGGTTGAAGACTAGGAAACAGAGAGTGGGTGTCAATGGGCAATTTTCAAAATGGCGAGAGGTGAAAAGCGGTGTGCCCCAAGGATCGGTCTTGGGACCGGTGCTTTTCAACTTGTTCATAAATGACCTGGAGTTGGGGATAAGCAGCGAGGTGGCCAAGTTTGCGGACGACACTAAACTTTTCCGGGTGGTGAGGACCAGCAGGGATTGTGGAGAGCTCCAGAAGGATCTCTCCAAACTGGGAGAATGGGCAGCAAAATGGCAGATGCGCTTCAATGTAAGTAAGTGTAAAGTGATGCACATTGGGGCAAGAAATCAAAACTTCACATACACGCTAATGGGTTCTGAGCTGTGTGTGACGGATCAGGAGAGATATCTTGGGGTACAAGCCGATGAAAGTGTCGACCCAGTGTGCGACGGCTGTGAAGAAGGCCAATTCCATGCTTGGGATCATTGGAAAGGGGATTGAGAATAAAACGGCCAGTATTATTATGCTGTTGTACAAATCGATGGTAAGGCCGCATCTGGAGTATTGCGTCCAGTTCTGGTTTCCGCATCTCAAAAAGGATATAGTGGAACTGGAAAAGGTGAAGAAGAGAGCGACCAAAATGATTAGTGGGCTGGGGCATCTCCCTTATGAGGAAAGGCTACAGCACTTGGGGCTCTTCAGTCTAGAAAAAAGGCGGTTGAGGGGGGACATGATTGAGACATATAAAATTATGCATGGATGGAGAGAGTGGATAGAGAGAAGTTCTTTTCCCTCTCACACAACACTAGAACTAGGGGACATCCACTCAAATTGAGTGGAGGGAGTATTAAAACAGACAAAAGAAAATATTTCTTTACCCAGCGTGTAATTGGTTTGTGGAACTCCTTGCCACAGGAGGTGAACTCCTTTCAGGAGGAGTTTTCAAAACTCTTTTTCAGAACTCCTTTCAGAAGGAGGAGGAAAGCGGCCTTCCTGGACATGCGCACAGCGCCTTCAGCGGCGCTGTGCAAAGGCCGCTTTTAAACCCAGGAAGCGTGTGAAAGCGGCGGCGGCGTAGCCTCCGGAGCCTTCGGTCCGGTCCCGCGCGGGCCGGATCGTCCCGCGGGCCGGAGGTTCCCCACGCCTGTACTAAGACTACTTCAGGTATTCCTGTGGCGTTTTATTTCCCCTTTTTTTTTCTTCTTGGCTCATGTCCAGACATTGAGGAAATAAATATGTGAAGCTATGGAATGGTAACTGAGGAAGTATGTTTTTTCCTTTTTATCATGCCCAAGATTCAGTGAAGTTGATATAAATTCACCATGCCTTCTTTAAAAAGCATAACAAAAAGGCATTCTTTCTTTTAAGAGTCAGACTGTAAAAGGTGATTTTCTTTCACTCAGTTTGGTTTAAGCCTGTAAAAAGCATTAAGTGAAAAATCTGATATATTTGTTATGGCATTTATTGCATTAGTAACTTATATTTCAAATTCTCAGTGAAAGGTTTATAGGGAACATAAACCTTGAAGAGTTTTTGCTCAGGATTAAAGATTCATTTTCTCTTTTCTGAGGACGTAATAGTCTGTAAAGCAATGTGTTTAGTAATTGTTTTAGCTCTGTTTATTTTCTAAAGATGTTCTGTTCAGTTCGATGAGATGTACAGGAAGGACTTTAAGCACTCTTGGTTAAAAGATTTGTAGCCTTTAAGGATTCCCAAAGGAATTTAAAAAAATCTGCTAATTAAAATTAACCACAAAATTGTAGTGTTACATTTAAATTATGTTTGGCTAGCCCACAGTCTTCAAAACACTATGGATCCTACATGGTCTCAAAAGTTCTGTCATGTTGCAAGTTGTTGTTTTTTCCTCATATGCTATAATAGACAAAATGGCTTGCTGAAAGATTTAAAATAACTGTCTGGTGGTGTGCAAAATTGGAAAGGAACTCATTATTGAAGTCTTTCTATATGTTTAGGTGGTGAGAGGAAGCAGAACTCAGTCATTAAAGTAACTTGAAGAACATGTTTTCCATCTCATAAAAATGTAAAATTTGAAATGACTTTCTCAAAAGTCTAAATCCTTAAATGTGGAATATATTCCTTTTAAAGGTTTCACAAATGCTACCATTTTTGTGTTTCATAGTCTGAATGTAAACAGCCTGGGTTTTTCAAAGTTGCACGGAAGCTTTCATGGCCAGGTATAATCTTCTGAGACAAGAGATTTATGGGTAGAGATGCCATGTATATACAAAAGCCAAAAAAAAGCCAACAAATCCGATTTAAAAACACCGTTAAAAACAAGATCACAGGTCTAGAAAAATACTTTAAAAGACGGCAATCACATAAATAAACATATTAAAAATCAGAAGCTAAAATTAGGACCGACATTTCGTCCTAATCTAAGGACTTTATCTAGGTACAGCCAAGAGACTGTGAGATGACAACCAGCAGCACAGATCCACCACAGTTTAAAAGGCAAAAGAAACCCACAGGAATCCAGGAGGCAAACACCGGATGCATTACATCTGTTGCAATGACCAAGAGTAACCTCTGGAGGCAGACGACCGAAATGGAACTCCTGCAGTACTTTTCAACGAAGACTTATGTAAGCCAGCCCCCGGATGAGATGAGGGGAGGCCATTTTTCCAGCTTCTGCATTGCGGAGCTCGCAGCTGCTCCGCAAGCTTCCGAAATGCTGTCACATCTGGAGTATTGTGTCCAGTTCTGGTCACCACACCTCAAAAAGGATATAGTTGAATTGGAAAAGGTGCAGAAAAAAAGGCGCCTGAGGGGGGACATGATTGAGACGTCTAAAATTATGCATGGGATGCAGTGTTTCCCAAACTTTTTCAACCTGCGGCTCCCTTGACTGTTGGCAACCATTGGCCACGGCTCCCCAATCAACATGATGTTGATACCTGCCAATTGGCATTGCACTGTTTTCTGAGAGGGTTCCGTGGCACTCCGCGGCTCCCCTGGCTGGTTTCCATAGCTCTCCTGGGAGACATGCCTCCCAGTTTGGGAACCACTGAATAGAGGGAAATTCTTCTCCCTCTCGCACAACACCAGAACCAGGGGACATGCAGTAAAATTGAGTGGAGGGAGAGTTAGAACAGACATAAGAAAATATTTCTTCACCCAGCGTGTAATTCATCTGTGGAACTCCTTGTCACAGGATGTGGTGATGGCACCTGGCCTAGATGCCTTTAAAAGGGGTTTGGATAGATTCATGGAGGAAAAGACCATCACATAAGCAACCTTGCCATAAGCAACCTTCTGGCTTTAGAAGTAGGTTTTCTCTGTGCCAGGTGCAAGGGAGTGACAACTGTGTGATCTCAGAGGCATCTGGTGGGGCCACTGTGAGATACAGGAAGCTGGACTAGATGGGCCTTTGGCCTGATCCAGCAAGGGTCCTATGTTCTTATTTAGAGTTGATTCTCTTACTACTATATGGCAGAAGCAGCATAAATTTCTGTAAATAAAATTATAACTCTCAGGTATTTAAAATGTGTTCTGAGGGCTTTGTGTGACCATACTTGGGGGCAGGAGGACTGTACCAGAGTGATAAATTGTAATGATTAAACATAAGAACATAAGAAGAGCCCTGCTGGATCAGGCCAAAGGCCCATTTAGTCCAGCTTCCTGTATCACACAGTGGCTCCACCAGATGCCTCAGGGAGCACAAGACAACAAGATACTTGTATCCTGTCACCACTCCCTTGCACCTAGCACAAAGAAAACTTACTCCTACAACCAGGAGGTTGCTTATCCCCATCATGGCTTGTAAGCTATGATGGACTTTTCTTCCATAAATCTGTCCAATCCCCATCACCACCTCCTGTGGCAAGGAGTTCCACAAACCAATTACACGCTGGGTAAAGAAATATTTTCTTTTGTCTGTTTTAATACTCCCTCCACTCAATTTGAGTGGATGTCCCCTAGTTCTAGTGTTGTGTGAGAGGGAAAAGAACTTCTCTCTATCCACTCTCTCCATCCATGCATAATTTTATATGTCTCAATCATGTCCCCCCTCAACCGCCTTTTTTCTAGACTGAAGAGCCCCAAGTGCTGTAGCCTTTCCTCATAAGGGAGATGCCCCAGCCCACTAATCATTTTGGTCGCTCTCTTCTTCACCTTTTCCAGTTCCACTATATCCTTTTTGAGATGCGGAAACCAGAACTGGACGCAATACTCCAGATGCGGCCTTACCATCGATTTGTACAACAGCATAATAATACTGGCCGTTTTATTCTCAATCCCCTTTCCAATGATCCCAAGCATGGAATTGGCCTTCTTCACAGCCGTCGCACACTGGGTCGACACTTTCATCGGCTTGTACCCCAAGATATCTCTCCTGATCCGTCACACACAGCTCAGAACCCATTAGCGTGTATGTGAAGTTTTGATTTCTTGCCCCAATGTGCATCACTTTACACTTACTTACATTGAAGCGCATCTGCCATTTTGCTGCCCATTCTCCCAGTTTGGAGAGATCCTTCTGGAGCTCTCCACAATCCCTGCTGGTCCTCACCACCCGGAAAAGTTTAGTGTCGTCCGCAAACTTGGCCACCTCGCTGCTTATCCCCAACTCCAGGTCATTTATGAACAAGTTGAAAAGCACCGGTCCCAAGACCGATCCTTGGGGCACACCGCTTTTCACCTCTCGCCATTTTGAAAATTGCCCATTGACACCCACTCTCTGTTTCCTAGTCTTCAACCAGTTCCTTATCCATAGGAGGACCTGCCCCCTTATTCCCTGACTATGGAGTTTTTTCAGGAGCCTTTCATGAGGGACCGTGTCAAACGCCTTCTGAAAATCCAGGTATATAATATCCACGGGTTCTCCCGCATCCACATGCCTGTTGACTTTTTCAAAGAATTCTAAAAGGTTTGTGAGGCAAGACTTCCCCTTGCAGAAGCCATGCTGAGTCTCCCTCAGCAAAACTTGTTCTTCTATGTGTTTTCCGATTTTATCCTTTATGAGGCTTTCCACCATCTTCCCTGGAACAGATGTTAGGCTGACCGGCCTGTAGTTTCCCGGGTCCCCTCTCCTTCCTTTTTAAAGATTGGCGTGACATTAGCTATCCTCCAATCCTCTGGCACAGTGGCCGTTTTAAGGGACAAGTTGCATATTTTGGTCAAGAGGTCAGCAACTTCATTTTTGAGTTCCTTAAGCACTCTTGGGTGAATGCCATCTGGGCCCGGTGACTTATTGATCTTTAATTTGTCAATTAAGTCTAAGAGGTCTTCTCTTTTAACCTCTATTTTACTTAATTCTTTAGTCAGGAGTGGCCGTTCGGGCAACGGCATCTGCCCGAGGTCTTCTGCCTTGAAGACAGATGCAAAGAACTCATTTAATTTCTCTGCAACCTCCAAGTCCCCTTTTATCGCCTCTTTCCCTCCCTCACTGTCCAGCGGGCCAACCGCTTCTGCAAGGGGCCAACTTAACGAGGGGTTGCAAACTGTTTAAAGTTTGGGTTTCTTATTGGACAGCCCCTACCAGCACCATGTATTGTATAGTCTGGTAGTTTGTAGGACCTGACTGCTGTGAGCTCACCACACAGGAGGTTAGTAAGTACTAACTGAATATCAAACCACTTCATAACTAAATCTAAAATATTTTATTGCTCACTGTTCCTGATTTAAAACAGTTCTTTTAAATAGGGTGAGGCACCTACAAGGCAGTAGATTTAGGAGTAATATGTTTTCTGTTCTCATTGGGGCAGAATTTTGATAACGCTGAAGCAAAGTAAATCCTTTCTGTAAGCAACAGAATTTTGATCAAGACATTGTTTGATGTTGTGAGAGAACCATTTATTCCATTGCATGGCGGGCCCACCTATGAGGCAGGCTAAGTCAGTCACTTCGAGAGACAGATTGGTGTGGATGCCCCACCCCCCATGTCTATGCCTGAGTCACTTTTGCTAACTGCCTCACCTGTAGATAAGCTGCCTTGCTTCTGCCTCCAAGCAACATCCTTAGTCATCAAAGTAAAGGCATGTGAGGCAGGGGAAGGCATGGAGCTGTTGGCAATCATTCACCCTATTGCCCGGGCAGCAGGGACAAAAGTGCTGCTGCTGCTTCACATCCTCACAGAGAGAAGAAAACCATCACAGCTTTTTAGCCATATTGACTTAACACTGGAGATGCAAAATGCATCCTCCTGTAGAAGCGTTTGGGCAGTAACGCTGCTCCTGCTCCAGGTCCTACCCCTGAATAAGGTGATCTTGTGAAAGGCTATCTTCCTGTCGCAAAAAGGAATGAGTGGATGTTAGCAGCCCCCTCGCTTTCTAATCCTCTTTTAAACCCAAGGAAGTAAGGAATTTACAGGTAGAGAAGGCCTGGAAGTATGGTGTTCTGATAATGCCTGAATAGTAATTTACTTTTACTGGTTATTTTACTTTTTGTTAAATGTACAGCTTAGTTCTGAGAATGCCTCCTTCATTCTTGTGCACACTGACTTGAGAGAATCAGCTTCATTATGTGGCAACGTTTAATTGTTAGAAAGTTGAAACCAGTTCTGAAAACTGAAACCAGTTCTAGGTCTAAATCTGAATCCCCACTCAACCATGACACTTACTGGGTGACCGCGGCCCACTCAACAACCCTCTGCATTAACTACTTTAAAAGTTTGATGTGAAGATAAAGGGGAGAGGAGCCCTGATTCTCTTGGAGAAAAGCTGAAGACCTAGGTCTTTTAGGAGCTAGCAATGTCACCTGTCTCTGCCAGTTTGGAAATGTGCCCTGGGGGCGCTATTGCCTCAGGCAGCAAAAGGTGTTGGGCCGGCCGTGTTCCACAGCCGCTGCTACTTTGTAGACTTGCCCATCCCTTTTGATTTCAGTGGAATGTACAGCGCAATCCTACCCAACTCCTCCACTGGTGCAGCAGTGGTGGAGGGCAGAATGGGAGGCTTTGGGGAGGGAAACGGGATTTAAATTTAAATCCCCTTTCCCTACCAAAGCCTCCCGTTCTGCCCTCCACCACTTCTGCACCAGTGGAGGAGCTGGGTAGGATTGTGCTGGTAGTCATGTCAGACTGTGATCTTTATTTTGGTACTTAAAAGTCTATATTCTGCACTTTAAAGCTATCACAACCTTCAAGTATATAATTTTATAGATATTGGTTCTATAAAGACTGATTCATTCAGATTGCACAGATGTGCATAAAAAAGTGTTGAAGCTTATTCTAAAGGCATGTGTATTGGTTGCCATTCAAAACTTTCTCTTGAGATACCGGTAATCTTGATATAGGTTTCAAAGGTTTTGGCATTGGACAGGGGAAAAGCCAAACCAGCGAACTCTGAATATTTAATATTATGCAAATGAGGGGAAACCCCACAATTTCAAAGTGATCTGAACATCTTGGCTCCACCAGAATTTTACTAGGAAAGGAATGAGTTTTGTCTTGTTGGAAAGGAAAATGTTTGGATATTGCTGGTATCCTTTAGAAGTGCTCACCTGATTTACTGTCAAAAATGCAAAAAAGATTAGTCTTTGTTTGCTTTTAAATATCTAGGTCTTGTTTTGGAAAGTGAATTTGAGCTTTGCTCTTCATTTCATTTAACATGCAAAGCGCCCTGAGTTCAGAAGTTCAGTGCACATGCTGAAACCCTTTCTTCCTTTGAGAGCTAAAACCAAACTTCAATAATCCTAGTCATGTTCTACTTGACCAACTATTGACCCTTTCTTGCAATAGGAAGAAACTCAACACTATGAAATTAAATCAAATGCTTGTGATCTGGGAGATTTATAATTGTGTGGGAATAATGCAACAATAAGCTATCAACATATTATTTAAATCGTAAGTGTTATTGATTTGTGTTAAAGATCAGTTGCTAATCAACTTCCAATATAGCCAACAAGCAAAAAAGTTTCTTTTATTGGATAATTTGTAAATAACTGTAGGTTGTTTCTGATAACACTCTTTACAAATTAGTCATAACAGTGGCACATACCTATGACACTCCTCTGTTAAAAGCACCGTACTAACATTATATATGCTGTTATCGTCAGCAACTTTTTTTTATGATTAGTATGACAGCAAGTGTGAAGCATCAATATTGAGGCTCATAATTCTACGTTTAGACCATAACACACACACACACACACACACACACACACACACACACACACACACTTAATTAATAATAATTAATAATTAATTAATTAAAAAGCGGCGCTGTGCAAAGGCCGCTTTTAAACCCAGGAGGCGCGCGAAAGCGGCGGCGGCGGCCCCGTCCCGGAGCCGAGGTAAGGAGAGTGAGTGAGTGAGTGGGAGGGAGAACGAACGAACGAGCGCGAGCGGTTGGTGGGTGGGAGAGCGAGCGAGTGGTGGGTGGGTGGGTGGTAAATTTGCGGGGGGGGGGGGGAAATCGGACGGCCTGACGGCCAGCCCGCAGCAAATTTTCCCTATGGGAAAATGGCCCCCTACTGCAAATAGGTTCCCCACCCCTGTCTTAGTACATCATGCAGTCAAGCTGTCACTCCCCCATTTGCTCTTCAGTAATTTCAATTCCTGTTCTCCAAAAGAAACTAAACAACAATGGATTTCAAATTTGTCACTAGGTGCAAATGCTGTGTCTAGCAAATTTATCCCCATTAAATCATTCTAAATGAAAGTGCAACAGTCTTACGATCTCATGGCCTTTGATCTTTAAAATCAGCTCAGTTCTTACTAAAGAAACATTAGCACCCATAAATCTCATGCAATGCATCCAGTCTTAACATTCAGAATTTGAAAAATCTTAATTTCATTGCAATGTAAATGAGGACTGGTTTATTTGTTCAGCAACTCCACAAGAGTTTATGCCCTGAATGGGGTAACTTCTCTTTGGTCGCTACAACCAGTGAGCATTCGTCACTGTTAAGCTACAAATCTTTCCAGCAAGGGATTCAAATTTATCACACACATTTATCCTTGCCCATGCCACAGTGTAAGATTAGCTTAATCTTTTGAATTTCTTTAATTTGTCTTCAAGTCATGATAATGAGGAAAACCTACTGATATAAAAAACTTAAACAATGTTCATTACACTGGTCAACACTTTTTCTGGCATAAGGTATTTCAATGGTTTTAAGGTAATTTTGGGGCGCTGATTCCAAATCTGGCATCAGTTTTTGTCTATCACATCAGGTTTTTGAGATATCAAAAACCAGCTGTTTTTGCAGCTGTTTTAGACTAATTTCAGGGTGCTGATTCCAAATCTGATCTCAGATTTGCTCTATCACATCTCGTTTTTATGCTATCGGCATACCACATTTTCATTGATTTTACCCGAAATTACTCACTCACTCACTCAGTTAAATAAGACATTTTTTCACATTTAAAATTGTACATTTTTACTTAACAATTAATTACCTAATTAATTAATTGATTAATCCAGTTAATTAGCAGGGGGTACTTCAGAAAATTGGACCATGATAAGGGGGTACCCGGTCAACAGACTTTTTCTGGCATAAGGTATTCCAATGGTTTTAAGATAATTTTGGGGCGCTGATTCCAAATCTGGCATCAGCTTTGGCATCATGAAAATGGGGTATGCTGATAGCATAAAAAAGAGATGTGATAGAGCACCCTGAAATTAGTCTAAAATTTCACCCTGCTAACTGGGCAAGAGGCACTTTTTAAATTGGTGCTCCTCTTATATTTAGCAGGGGGAGAGTAACTGCCCCCCTTTCACCCCAGCACAGTGTCTTTTCTGGTGGCTGTTTGCTGGTGGTGTTCTGCATCTTTTTTTAGATTGTGAGCCCTTTCGGGACAGGGAGCCATTTAATCATTTGATTTTGTCTGTAAACCGCTTTGTGAACTTTTGTCTGTAAACCGCTTTTGTCTGTAACCACTTTGAAAAATGGTATATAAATACTGTTTAATAATAATTTAATAATAAAATAAAACAGCTGCAAAAGTCCAGACCAGAAAAAAAATTTGTAGACCAGTGTAAATTTGCTGTTTTTCATTGATTTTATCAAATGCAGTATTTGATATCTCAAAAACCTGATGTGATAGACAAAAACAGGTGCCAGATTTGGAATCAGCACCCTGAAATTAGTCTAAAACAGCTGCAAACGTCCAGGTCAGAAAAAAAATGTTTTTTTTGTAGACCAGTGTTATCAATACACACTTTAATGTGCATAGCATTTTGATTTGTAGCTTGTTCCATCCTAAAGCTTCAGAGATGGTAGCAACATGTTAAATGTTGTCTGTGGCCACTAAAAGCCAGGTGAAATTTAAAGGTCTTCCTCTGTGTCTAAAAGACACTTGTATTTGGGCTTTGGTGTGTCTCTAGGGCAGGGGTTCTCAAAGTGGTGGGCCGCAACTCACCACTTGGAGAAGGGGCAGGTCACTACCCCCTTCTACCCCATTACCCCCATCGCGCCACTGCCAAGGACAAAAGAGGTGCTTTTAGATTAACCAGGGGTCGGGCCGTCCTCTGGAGGGTGTGGGGGAACCCACGGCACCCCCAGCATGCCTCCCCAGGCCTCCGAAGGCTCCTGGTGGAGATTAAAGTTCACTTCTGGTTTACTTCCTGGTTTTCCCAAAAACCGGAAGTGAGCTTTATTCGCCTCCAGGAGTCATTTGGAGGATTGGGGAGGTCCACTGGGGGGCATGGCCCCCCTGCACCCTCTGGAGGATGGCCTGACCCCCAGTAAGTCTAAAAATACCCCTTTTGTCCCTGGCAGCGGTGCGATCCCCGGATCGCTGCCGCCACCATCACCCCGCCCCTGCAAGCACTCAAAGTTCTCCCCTACTCACAGGGAGAACTTTAAGCAACACTGCGGGAAAGCACACTGAGGGCCATGCCCTTGTTGACCTAATTTGGTACACAGATGCTCTTGATCTTAAGATATCGTAATTTTAGAAAATGTAGCAGAAGTGGGGTTTCATGACTGTTGGACGTGGCATTTTTTTCTTTAAGATTGTATACTGCCAGCTAGCAAGCAACACCCTTGGAGCAGCCAACAACAACAACCACAGTAAAACTATCCAAGCATTTATCACACTAAAATCTTATGTACTAATATCAAACTGAGATGGTAAAGTGCCAATCAGTTTGGAAGTGAAATGGAGCTATCCAAAAATAAGGTTGGGGTTTTCATGTAATCAGGATACTCTCTAGGTATGCAGAAGTACACAAGTTTGCAAATTAAAAGACTATTTTACCCCCCCAAAACAACAACAACAACAACAACAACAACACAGCCCTATTTGCTTCCAGGACCTTAAGGAATACCAAGGGCACAGAGATAAGAACACAGTACAGAACCCATTGTCTGGGGCAACTCATGTACATATAAGTGAAAGGAGAAGACACACAGTGCTGCTGTCAATCACAACTATGCTAGAATGAGTAAATGTAAGGGAATTTGCCAGCAGAAGCCCTCAAGACTTATAACAAGTATTTTGGATGTGTTGATATGTGTTGGGAGGATGTGCGCTAGGTTAAAACTATACAAAGATTATTCAGGAGGAAGGTGGGGAAAGGGTTTGGCTTACATTCAAGGCTAGCAGCCAGTTTCAAATCTGACCCTCCAGCACAATATAGTACAGCATGGAAAGAACTCAAAAGAGTGGAGATGTCTTTTTTCCCCTTCTCCCCTAAACATCTCAACTCTTCACAAGGGTCAAAAAGCATTAAAAAGCTCTTATTCCAGACTGGCTTGGGCACTGAAGACACTCTCCTTAGAGAAACTAGATGCAATTCAACATTTTCTTGGAGGTCCTATTTATAACAAACTGAAAAGGTAAATGTCCATAAACAAGACGTCATTAAACATCATCATATAGGCTTTCTGAACGAAAGCCAGCAAACTCCCAGACATACCAGCCTGACATGACCTCATCATCAATAAGAATTAAAAAAATATTTCAAATCTTTGGAAAATTAGGAAAGGCTCAGCATTGCTTTTGAAATTTGGACACAACTCAGTTTAAGGTCTCAAAACCTAAAACCTCTCAGGCTATGTCCACTGAAAGCAGCATTATTCTCAAGCAATTTGTTTTTAAGCTATTAGACTCCTTTTCTTTAAGAGAAGCCAGGCATACAGCTGGCACTGGTTTCTTCATGAAAAGATTTAGCTGGACAAGCCACAGACATGATTGTTTATTTCACTGAATGTATGAGCAAATATTTCTCCTGTGTGAGAATGCTGCAGAATCAATAATCTGAGAAGTGAATAATTTGAGAAAAAACAGAATTTCTTACTTGTGAATTCTTATTCTGGGAAGAGGAAGGGGGGCATTCCTAACCAATGGGATGTCACTCCCTCCTGAGGGACGGCTTGAAGTTGAAGACTTCTTCCCGGTGGGAGGGCGTCCCTTCCCCAGTCCAGAATGACGAGCAGGAACAGTCTCTCTGCTTCCGCAACCGCTGTCCTGTGACGCAACAGCTCCTACGATAACTAGTCTGTTACTAGACTGCAACTAGTAACAGAGAAGCCTGTGTAAGCAGGTAACAAAGAAAACTTAAAGAAGTAAAGGCCCCAGGGCCCAACAGCATATACAGAAATAGGCAATGCCATAACTAACCATAACCTCCCCCTCGACTATACCACGAGATGAGGCTCCTTGCATGTAGAGGTGGGCAGAATGCCCCCTCCTAATCCCAGAATAGGAATTCACAGGTAAGAAATTCTGTTTTCTCTGGAAAGAGGAAGGGGGGGGGCATTCCTAACCAATGGGAAATAACATGGAGCAGTATCCAAAATGGGCTGGCGAAGTGCCTCACTCAGGGCGGTAGTACCTTCATGAGCACTTTCCTGCTGAAAGTCGCATCCACAGAGGCAGCCAAATCCCTCAGTAGTGTTTCATAAAGGTGTGCACTGAGGACCACGTGGACCATGCCTTGCAGATGTCTTCCAGGGAACTAAATCCCTCATATGCCACCGAGGTGGATGCTCCCCTAATATAATGAGTTGAACTGTAATACACTTCGGAAGTACCTTGCCTACCAATCTGTAGGCCAGTTCGATGGCTGCTCTGAGCCACCTGGCCAGCAAGGATGCAGATGCCCTCTTGCCCATGGCTGTACATCTGAATGAAATGAACAGTGCATCTGTCTTGCGCAGCTGCTTGTTCTGTTTTGTATAGAAGCTAAGTGCTCTACGCACGTCCAGCGTATGTCAGAGCTTCTGCTTGGAGTGGACCGGATTAGGGCAGAATGAAGGGAGACTCAATTCCGGTGCCCTGTGGAAGAGCGTGTTGACTTTTGGGATGAACCCTGGATCTGGATGTAACACGACCTTGTTCTTATGGAAGATACAGAGGTTCAGATTTATAGAGAGGGCGCCCAGCTCATAAACCCTTCTGGCTGACGTTACCACCACGAGGAATAGAGTTTTAAACATAAGCTCCCTGAGGGGAACCTTATCCATTGGCTTGAAGGGATGCGACATGAGGGCCAACAGTACTGTGTTGAGGTTGTAGTTGGGAACCGATGCACAGGGGTAGTGTTGATCAAGGACCCCCCCCCCCCCGTAGGAACCGCTTAACGTGTAGGTGCCTGGAAATGCTGTCCCCCAAGCCCACTCCCAGGATAGTGTTGATGGCAGCTACCTGCCTGCACAGGGTGTTAGTGCTGAGCCCCATATCCAGGCCATTCTGAAGGAATTCTAAAACATGCCTAATCCTGCGTCTGGTGGCCACAATGCCCCTGGCACGGCACCAGAGAGCAAACTTCCTCCAGTTATTGCCATACACTTTCTTGGTTGAGGCTTTCCTGGAGGCCATGAGAGTGTTTAAGACCTTGTCTGAGTACCCACAGCACTGGATTGCCTCCCTCTCAACCTCCAGGCTGCCAAGCGGAAGAGATGTTATTAAGGGTGTCTTAGAGGAACTTGAAACAGAAGGTCCTCCCAGGTTGGTAGTTAAATTGACAGTGAGATTAAGTCCCAATACCAGGGCCTTCTGGACCATCTAGGAGCGATTAGGATCATGTCTGCTTCCAGCATCTTTATCCTTTGTAAAACTCGCAGAAGCAGGGCCACAAGAGGAAAGGCGCACAGGATACCTCTTGGCCACCTGCACTGGAGAGCATCCAACTCTTCTGCCCCTTCTCCTGGCAGCTTTGAGTAAAATCTTTTTAGCTGTTTGTTGGCCCAGGAGGCAAACAGATCTACCGGGGGCTGTCTGAACCGGTGTTTGATCATTTTGAATACTCCCGGGTTCAGTTGCCACCCCGCTTCCCTCAGGGTGCGCCTGCTTAGCCAATCTGCTGACACATTGTGTATCCCTGGCAGATACTCCACCTGGATTTAGGATAGATGCTGTTCTGCCCATGTCATCAGGCGCATGGCCTCCTGGTTGAGCTGGGAGGATCTGGTGCCCCCTTGTTTGTTGACATAAGCCTTTGCGGTGGTGTTGTCCATACGGACTCTGACATGACAACCTGGCAGATCTTTCTGGAGTTGGGCTAGCACCAGTCTTATCGCCCTTAGCTCGAGCCTGTTGATACTGAATTTGGGTGACCAGGTTCCCTAAACAATGTTGTTCACCAAGTGTACTCCCTAACTGGACAGGTTCATGTCTGTGGTCACTACGGCATAGTTTGGTGGTTCCAGGTTCACGCTTTGAGCCAATCAGTCAGCCACCATGATAGGTTCTCCTTCAGCCCGACTGGAATCAGGAGCCTGTGGTGCTTCTGCCATTCTATCAGGTGCTGGAACGGGCGAAGGAAACATTGCAGAGGCCTCATGTGGAACCTTGCCCAAGACACAAGGTCCTGGCAGGATACCAACTGACCTAGTATGGATGCGAGAGTCATGACATCCATGTGTTCGGCTTCCGCTAGTCAGGGCCAATTTGAGAGCATCCTGCTGATGTGTCCATAATCAACCCCAGGTGTTTGATTCTCCGGGTGGGCATCAGTGAGCTCTTGCTCTCGTTGACCATGAAGCCCAGTTGTCTTAGCGTGTGTAACGTGCATTGCAGGTCTGTCATGGCCTTGTCCCTGGATGAAAATGTTATCAGTATGTTGTTTAGGTATGGGAAGAGGTAGATCACCTCCTGACGTAGGTGGGTCACTGCCGCAGGTGGGTCACTGCCGCAGTCAGTAGTTTGGTGAACATTCTTGGTGCTGAACAGAGACTGAATAGATGAGGGATTAAAAGGCATGTGTGCAGACAAAAATACAGTACTCCCCCCATATCCGCTGGGGATATGTTCCAAGCCGCTCTGTGGATACTTGAAACCGTGGATAGGAGCGAACACCCCCTCCGTGGTAGCAAGCTTTGTTTCTTCCTTAAAACAAACAGAGAAGCAGCCTCCATTGCAGGCAAGTAGAACAAGACTAAGTCCTAGAGAGGCTCTGCAAGGTTTCTGTTAACCTTGCAGAGCCTCTCTAGGACTTAGTCTCGTTCTACTTGCCTGCAATAAACAGCCAGAGGCTGCTTCTCCTGTTTGTTTAAGGAAGAATCAGAGCTTACTGGGAAAAAAGTAACAGCCTGGGGGGGTCCCTGCGATCCGTGGATAACTGAAACCGTGGATAGCGAATCCGTGGATACGGGGGCCCACCTGTACATTTAAGTCAAAAACAGATGATAAACATGGTGCTGCCGTGAGTTCAAATGGAAGAGCCCGGTACTGGAAGTATCTTGACCCATAGCAGACCCGCAGGAAGTGACAATGTTTCGGCTGGATGGGAACACGGAGATATGCCTCTGATAGATCTATAGAGGTCAGAAAATCCTCCTTCTCTAAGGCTGCCGTGATGGACCTCCATGTTTCCATCCGGAACCGGTGTTTGCACAAGTACAGTACTGGTTTAGTCACTTCAGGTCAAGTATTACTCTCAGATCCCCATTCTTTTTGGAGACCAGGAATAGGATGGAATACACCCTTTGCCTCTCTGGCTTGGGGGAACCGGCTCTATGTTCAGTATCTTGATGAGATGGTCTATGGCTTGCAACTTCTGCTGATGTTTGACTGGATACCTTGGATACTACATTGACTGGGTCCTTGGATACCAGGATCCTCCAAAACTTGCTGGGAGGAACTCTGATGAATTCCAGGGAGTATCCCCCTTTGAGATGGTTTCTAGGATCCAAGCGTCATTGTGCATTACAATCAACTAGATAGACATAACGTAGAAAAGACTGCATTGTTTAAAAGATGCAGTTGTTTTGTAAACGAACGCCACATGCAAAGCATGCTGTTGCTTAGACATCAATATTAGGAACTGGCAGGTGACCCAACAGAAAAATGAATGAAAGGTTTGACTCTAATCCTTAATTTGAATATACTGTGATCACAGCATAATTGACCTTCTATAACTCTCTGAAAACGTTACCCCACCTCTACGAAGACTTAATGATTTGGAATATTTTTGTGGCATTCCTGTTATTGCCACAGAAAAGGACATTTTAAAGTCCAATACAATGAGAAATATAACAACTTTCACACAACATTTGTGCCCTAGGATATGAAATTGACTCAATGCCTAAAAGAAAAAGGTCAGTTCCCTTTGGAATTGTTTGCCTATCTGCCCTCCAGCAATGACAGGTGCACCAATGTGGTGTGCTGCTTTATTCATAATGCACTGCTGAATGGGCAATAGACTGTTTTAGCACAGTGGAAGAAATATAACTGCACATTTTGTCAGTCATGTCCTATGGACACCCTGGAAACAAAGACAATGAATTGCATAGGTTTTCAAATGGCCTTTTGTACTTTAAAATGGATGGATTTACCTCTGTATAGATTGTATCTTAATAACAAAAATGGTTTCTCTAAAACAAGAACTAGCACCAAATAATTTTTTTTAAAAGAGGCAGCATTTCAAACTGGTACTCAATATAGAACTTTATGATGGTGCATTATATGTCCAACATGTTTTAACTTGTAGTCTTCCTAAACAGTAAACATGATGTTGCACTGTCTTATTCCAGAGATAACACCTGCTCATCTAGAGCATGTTTCATCAAAATAATGAAGTCTAAATAAGTATATCAGTTTACACAGGCTGCAGATTGGACTATTAGAACAGAGTCCAGATGTGGCAAAAATATTTAATTCATCTTTAGGGTAATGAATATTTCCAAACATTCTACTGTTAATCAGCATTTCTGGTATGAATTGTTCTTTTATTTGTATTTATTTATTTAATTTTTATCCCACCTTTCTCCTCCAATCAGTAGGTACTCAAGGCAGCTTACAATCAATTTAAGCAAACAAAGGACAAGATTAAAAACAAAATGCAGACAAGAATACAAACCCTCAGTTTTACACATTTACAAATGTTCTACAGTAAATACATAACAGAGAATTAAAAAAAAAAACAATATCCCTAACAGAATTAAGTAAACCAAAAAGAGACTAAGCCTCAATGTAACCCTAAGCCATTTAAAGGTAACAACCAGCACCTTGAATTGTACCTGGAAACAAACTGGCAACCACTGTAATTAATAAAGTAGCAGAATGATATGATCACACCACCTGGCACCAGTCAGGAATAGTGTGTCAGCATTCTGCACCATTTATAGTTATTGAACAGTTTTCAAGGACAGTCCCATGTAGCGTATGTTGTAATAACCAATGTGTGGGTAACTACAGCCAGGAAAAGGAAAAGACATACCGGTAATTGGAAGATCAGATTATTCCAGATAAAGTGCCCTGAGTCACAGCTGCCACCTGAACAAACAAGAGCAGTGCTGGGTCCAGGAGAACCCCTAAACTACAAATATAGCCCTCCAAGGGGAGTAGCCCCATTACAAAAGAGGCTGTATGACAATCCGTGACTTGGACTGTAGGTCTCCTGACTAACAGCACATCTGCTTTATCTAGATTTAATTTCAGATAGTAAGCCTTCTTCAAGTTCATTACTGACCCTACGTAACAATTCAAGAATTCTATAGCCTTTCCAGCATCAGACAGGATGGAGATATAGAGCTGAGTGCCAGCCACATACTGGTGGCATCCAACCCCAAAATGCCGATAACCTTTCCCAGCAGGTTCATGTAGTTGTTAAACAGCATGGGGAACAGAACTGAACCCTGTTAGACACTAAAATTCAAAGGCCATGGCTCAAAGCAGGAGTCCTCTATTACCACCTTCTGAAGGTCTTCCAGTAAAAACACGGTACCCCTAAGTTCATTCCTGATCAGGTGCTCCAAAAGAACATAATGGTTAAAAGTACTGATAGTCACTGACTGGTCCTGCAGAACCAACAGGGATGCATTCTCCCCTGTCTAGTTCCTAGAGTAGGTCATCCACTAGGGGCAACCAAGGCTATTTTCTGTCTCTAAACTTGTCTGGAAGCCATATTGAAAAGGAACTTGGAAATCAGTCTCTTCCAGGTATCCTTGTAGTTTGATCACTACTACACAGTCAAATGTCTTGCCCCAAAATGGGAGGTTAGAGACTGGCCAGTAATGGGAAGAAGGCAGACCATCACCATTTTAAGGCATGATGGAACCACATCCTTGCACATGCCTGAAAGGTCATCAAAGGCAACAGCGAAACCTCAAACGTTTGCGGCAAAAAGTAATATCAAAATATATTCAAAGTGTGTTAGGCAACAGTTACAATGTCATTAGAGCTGTATTGCAACATCAGCAACAATGGCAGGCACAGTCTAAATTATCAGCCACAGAGTCTCCATTAGGGATTAATTTAGTTCAAATTGAGAGATATCTGGAGTTAAGACAATCAACTGAAACCACATATCATGATATTGCTACAAAAACAAGCATTTTCACACATAATTGCTCGGAGACTTTTTCTGAAAAATAGTCTATTATGCAAATCATATTTTTGATATCTTCAGGTTCCAACAGAAGTACAATTCAACCTTTTCATAGAAACATCATAAGCCACTGATTCAACATAGTTAATAATAACAGTAATAATACAGCAATAAAAGTTGTTGTTAATAATAATAATAATAATAAAAGTTTCTTATTCTCTTTCTATATAACTTCTATAGTTTTTATATAACTTCTCTTATTAGGTTTCTTTTTAACCTAAATCTACCTTCCTGTTGCTGAAACACATACACCTGGCTCCTAAATTGAGAGCCAGGATGGTGTACTGGTTCTGATGTTGAACGTAGACCTGGAAGATCCAGGTTCAAATCCCTACTTAGCCATGACGCTTCCTGGGTGACCTTGGGTCAATCACTACAGTAACTCTCAGCCTAACCTACCTTACAGAGTTGTTGTGAGGACAAAAGAAGAGAAGGAACCATCACCCTGAGCCTCTTCGAGAAAGAGTGGTATAAAAATGCAAATGAATGAATAAAATCTATTCTGCTGAGAGAACAGGATGTTTACTCTGCAAGCGCTTGTATGCCCCAAAAATCTGCTCCTGTTGGCTGGAGGGAACCTATGGAACAGGATGGCATATGGCACAGCAAGACTGGCAAAAAATGGTTCCCCCTCCCCTGCACGAATGGGTTCACACAAAAGTAACTTGGAATCCAAACCATTTAATCAAAGATAGAAATACAGATAAGGTCTTGCAAGCAAAGAGCAGAGAAGTAATACTATTTCTGGGGTGGGAAAATGACTACTACTACCACTACTACTACTAAAAGGTAAAGGTAAAGGTATCCCCTGACAATTAAGTCCAGTCGTGTCCGACTCTAGGGTGTGGTGCTCATCCCCATTTCAAAGCCGAGGAGCCAGCGTTGTCCGAAGACGCCTCCATGGTCATGTGGCCAGCATGACTCTCCTTGCCGCAGCGCGTAGCATGCGGCTGGAACACGGAGCGCTGTTTACCTTCCTGCAAGCGGTACCTATTTATCTACTCGCATTGACATGCTTTGGATCTGCTAGGTTGGCAGGAGCTGGCCAAGCAACGAGCGCTCACCCCGTCACGGGAATCGAACTGCCGACCTTTCGATCGACAGCTTGTGTTTCAGCAGTTTAACCCGCTGCCCCACCCGCTGGCCTACTACTACTACTACATGCTATTTCAGCAAATGCATGTTTCCAAGCCTGCATTTATTGAAAGTGTGGGACTAGGGCATTTGAAAGAAAGATTTGGTAGGTGAGGTGTTTAACCCCTCCCTCATCTGTAGATTCTTCCCCGAAAATGCCCCCCAGGTTGTTATCCCATCCAACCAAGCGTGTTTATAGTTTTTGATCCTACTGGAGGGAAAATGAACACACGTGGCCCTTTGTTTATTGGATTTGCTATTGATAAAGACTATTCTTTATTTGCTGTTGTACAAAAGATGAGTTCTGTTCCAACCTTGAAAGAAATGAAACCATTTTTGTTGTTCTTTAAGAGCCAAGTCTACTTCCATAAAACAGTGGATTAATGTAAGGTGAGGGGGGAAATCTAAGGTATTTATGCTAATCCCAACAAATGTTTTGAGCAATTTTCTTTTAAAAAACACATTTCTTTACATAATCTTGATTTCAGACTGACTCAAATTAACTCAGATATGTCAACACACTCTGGGAACTGCCTGACAGAAAATAAACAAAGGGTGAAGATAAAGAGAATCTATTGATTCAGAGGGGAACATCCAGCTGTGTGTTACAAGGATTAGTGTTATCCAGTTTTATTTAACATCTTTATTAATAATCTGGACAAAAAGGCTAAATGCAGGAGCTCACTGCAATCATGATTCTAAAGTAGGAGACTTTTCAAACACCTTATTAAGGATATAACAAATATGCCTACAGAAAACAAAGAGGAAAGGGGAAAATTAAATGCAACCTGGTACAAAGAACATTTAAAACTAGTTATTTGAATAGAAGATTATCAAGAAATCGGAACTAATAATATTTAGTCTTGGATGATGAAGAATTGGACAAGAAGCTTAGGAAAAATGGCTTAGATAGCATTTGCAGGTGGTCAGATTTGCAATGAAAAGTTGAAAAGGGAATATCGGTTGATAGTATGAGAATGTAGTGAAGAAAGCAGTAGACTTATTCAAGCTTGGTCAAATGTATAAAAGAAATGGCTTAAATTTTACCCAAGTACCAATTATAAAAGGTATGAATTTTATAGACTAGAGAATGAAAGGAAAACTAGGTTTAGAGGAATTAAAATGGTGACTCTCAGAAGTTACTATCGTTTCAAGTACTGAAGAAAGACAGTAAACAAATAAAATGTATTTTTATAAGTCACACTTCTCTCCCCCTCTGGTCACATTCACGCAGGGGCATGCCCAGGGATTCTATCTACTGACACTGATCCTACAGGGCCAGCCCATTCACAAGGTTGATGGAAGCAGTTGCCATGGGTGGTGAATGGGCAAGGGGGGCTGCCACCTATCTTCCTCCTATGCCCTTGTTTTGAAAAGGAAGAGGCAAATGGTGTGACCAGGAAGTGTGGAGGACAGAAGAGTGGTTTCTTATGTTACTCTTTTCTCTTCCACACTTCTTCTGTTCCATTTTGCTCTCTCTTTTCAACACAAAGGAAAAGAAGAGCAGCAGTGGTTGGTGCCATGCAAGGTGGGGGCATCTGGCACAGCAATATACCACACAAAGGATGGTGATAGTAGGCACTGGGAGCTCTTGGGTAAGCCCGGCCAATTAATCTTATTTCTTCTACAGCCCATGTGCTAGTCCTTTACTTTTTGCTCAGACTCCAACCACTGTTCTGAATTGAAAGGAATTTTAAAGAATTCTATTCTAATGCAAGATGGGTACACTTTCCAAAGCTGAAGAACTCCAGGATCAGAAAGTTATTATAGCATGGTCCTGACCTTGGATTGGCACTGTACACTGCCACTTAGAATAATGGTTTATCCATCCCTGAAGTAAACAGAAGAGCAGTAAAACACAAAAGAGCAAAATATAAGACAAATTTGTTTAAATATGAATGGGTGAATCAATTACACGAATGAATACACGAATCAATTTCTCTGTAACTGGCAAGGCTGCGATTTTCATTTTCATTTGGATCAACTGACACAAGCAGAGTTGCCCAAAATAAAGCTTTTAAATAAAGACATCTACCTTTTCTCATAAGTGTTAAGATGACTCACTTTAAACTGATAGTATCTCAGGTATTCTGAAGATTTAGGGAAAAAATGATTCAGAATATATTACATGTAGCTGATAATGGGTGCTGAAAAAAGACTATTCTTTTACTGAAATAAAAAAGTGTGATATTAAATTATGGCAAACAGGATTCTTCACTGTTTGCTTTTTACAAAGTGGTATATGATATACTGAACTAACCCAAGTGCTCCCCCAAGTGCCCAAAATTGTTCCTTTAATTTTATATACTTGCATAAAACCTGAGCCAGTAAACAAGGTCTCACAGTATCAAGCATCATGTTTTCATTTGACAAAGCAAAGGAATTTGCCTCAATTTTTACACACTACTTGGGAGACAGATATTCAGTATTTAACTTGCTAGACCCCTGGACACTGGGAATGAGTAGTGTGGGTTGGAACCATTTCAAACTGAAGCAGGAATAAAATCATGTACTGAATTTTGTGAACTCTGAAATTATCCCATATCCATTATGACAGAGCAAGCCCATACAAATATGCAATCTGTATACATTGTGATGACTTTCATGCATTTATTCACATCATTTACACTGAAGAACTATAAATCTTTTTTCAGACATGCACAAAGAACATGAAAATACATTAATAATGATATTCCTCTGGCTTTTCCCAAACTCTTTTCATTGGAAAAATAGAAAGTACTGAGTTTAATAAGAATTATTTTCAGAAACTGCTTACAAAAAATGCATCTCTTATGCAAATTATGTTTTTTAATATAATGCTATTATTTACGTTATTTCCCTGTAGTATAAATGAGAAATCACTGGGACAAAACAACTCCCAGTATATCAGTATACACAGACAGGGTCCAGACATGGCAGAAATTCTTTAAATTACCTTTAAGGAAATGAATATTTCCAATTATTCTGTACTTAATCCATTACTCACCCATCAGCATCTCCCCTTTGCACATCTAGCTACTACAACTTGCCTTTGTGCATTGTTAATTTTCTACAGTCAATGCTTGAAAGGGTTTTTTTTTTTTAAAAGCAACAGAAAGACTTCAGATATTTGTGGCACCAATTTGGATAGCTTCCGATATTAGAAATGCACAGATATACCAAAAGATAATGCATTCCTAATTAGGAACAGTAATCACCAAGAAATCAGCAACATAGGTAGAACATAGCTATAAGAGACTTACTTATTCCAGGCTTGTCTAAGGTTTTTTGAGCTGTACTGTGTAAAGCGATCTGTAAAAAGAGTAAGACATTCTGTTTTTATATGTTTATATGGGAATCATTTTTAAAATATTCCAACAAATATTCCAATAGCAGTTACTTCTGCTTACAGTATGGCTCAAAAATTATCTCTTAATTTAACATATTTTTAGTTCGACTTTCTGTGCAAGTTTCCAAGGCAGCCAACAATAAAAGGCAAACACAATTAACAAAACCAAACCAAAGACCAATTAAAACCATATTAACATACCGTATTTCTTCGATTCTAAGACGCACCTTTTTTTCAGATAAGCATCTCTAAAAATGGGGTGCGTCTTAGAATGGCCTCCTTTTTTGTGGTTTTTTTCCTCTGCATTTTACCTCACCATTTTGACCCCTCTGTTCAGCGACGCTCTCCCATGGCTGCTAGCCCGATCAGCTCCCTAAACTTGAGAGCTCGCCCCAGCATGCCCCGCGCTGCAGCTGACGAATCAGAGAAGATCACACTCGGGCTGGCAGGACATGCTGGGGAGAGTTCCTCTGCTTGAAGTGTCTGCTCCACGCTCCTATTGACGATTAAAGCCTGCATGCCTTTCCTGCAAAGCCTGCAAAGATTATCAAATCCTGCAATGCCTTTCCGATCGTCAGCTGGAATGCGAAGCAGGCGCTTCAGCGACAAACTCTGCCTAGGACTAGGAACTTCTTCCTAAAGGGGGAGGGATGCTACTTGTGCTGCCGCCACCGCTACTACCGACTTGCGCCCAGCCTGGAAAACGCCCTGGCTCTCCACCTCGCAAGTGTGCGTGCCCCCAGTCCCCCCTCCGCCTTCCACCAGCTGCTGCCAGCTCTCGCCAGCCTTTGAAGCCTCCAGTCCTTAGTACTTGTCAGCAAAGGCGTGCGGGGCGTACTGGGGAGAGTTGTCTGCCTGCCCCGCACCCCAGCTGACGAACAAAGGCGCTTGCCAAGTGGATGTGCCAATGAGTATTCAAGTTTACCGCACCACTTTCGCCCCTCTACTCAGCAGCGCTGCAGCTGATGATCATCATGCTCGAGCCAAGTCTGAGGGAAAGACATGTGTCTTTCCCTCAGACTCAGCTCGAGCATGATGATCATCAGCTGCAGCGCCACTGAACAAAGGGGGCAAAATGACGCGGTAAAAATCGGATCGGCGAAATGGAGCGGCAGGCAAGCTGGGGAGAGTTGGTGCTGAGCAGACAAATTGAAGGACGGAGGTGCTTCTTGCAATCGATGGTTTTTGTTTTTTTTCTGCTGGTGTTCCTGAAATTAAGATGCGCCTTAGAATCGATGGTGCCTTAGACTTGAAGAAATACTTGAATACGATGGCGCCTTAGACTTGAAGAAATAGTGACATCTCACTGTAATGCATTCTGCAAGGGGCTACCCTTGAAGACCGGAAGCTGCAGTTAGTGCAGAATGTGACGAGGCCTGGTTGGTCAACAGGGTTCAAGTGGGCTGATTCTGCTAAGCCAGTGGTTCTCTAACTCCTGGGAAGGCCCTACACTGCTCTAAGTGGCAGCGGGGCCTTCCCAGGGGTCGTGACGACGCGCCCAGGATTGCTCCGCCGCCACGGCCAAAATCATGGGTTGCAATCGCTTGGGGAGGCCTGCAGAGTGGTCCCCCGGCTCCCCACACACCCCGCCGGACATCCACTGCCCACCAATGCAGGTAAAAAGGACGATTTCGGCCGCGCCGTCGTCGTCACCACGGGTTGCCATGCCCCTTAAGGGTATAGCAACACTTTGTTCCTGGCTGGGGCGTCACGACGCTCCAGTTAGGGAACCACTGTGCTAAGCCATTGCTACACTGGCTACCCAGCCCATTCCGAGCCCAATTCAAGGTGCTGCTAATTACCTTTAAATCCCTGCACAGCATAGGACCGTAATACCTCAAGGACTGCCTACCCCCATATAATCCTGCACTTCCCCTATGATCATCAGATAGGGCCCTGCTTAAGATACTGCCGCCATCTGATGCCAAGGGGACGGTGGCAAGGTGCGGGGCCTCTTCTGTTGTGGCACCATATCTTTGGAATCAGCTTCCAGAGAACCTGAGGACAGCCCCCTCTCTATATGCTTTCTGGCGGGGTTTAAAAACATTTTTATTTTGCATGGCTTTAGAGGAGAGAGGAACCTCCTATGGATCCCTTTTTAATTTAACACCTATAGGCTTGGGTTGCTGTTTTATACCATTTTAACCATGTATTGCTGTTTTTACACCTTTTAATCTGTTCCAGTTTCGTTTTAATTGTGTTAATTGGTTTTATTTAATGTTAATGTTGTTTTAATTTAACACAAAAACACTCTCTCGGGAATTTGTTCCATGGCTTCATACCCTTGAGGAACAAATTTATAACAGCAACAGGAAGAAAACTAACTGAAACCTGGGCTTATGTGGCATATTTAGAGACAAGCTTGGAGGTATGCAGCTTGCATAAACATCTACTTGGATAAGAATAACCACAGTTCCACAATTATAGTAATGACTTGTTTCTTTGCCCATAATAATAGTCCAAGAAACAAAAGTTCTTTATTGTGCACACTTCCATAGCCACCCATGTAAGGAGGCGTACTGAATTTGCTCTTTTTCTGCTCTGCGGGAGGAAGGGATAAGATTCATCTATGATTACTAGGGAAGAGAATATTGCTGGTTCTTGAATAAAAGTAACGCTTGTCATAGCTTGCTTGCTGGAGGTCACCTACTGTACAGTAATGGATGCATGATATACAAACCAGCATCTTAAAACAGGCTGCCATTATCCTAGTTGTCCTAAATTTCTGTGGAAGAGTCTCACTCATTCACTCCCCTCCATTTTTCTCTAGTGTTAGAACTGTACTGAAAATCACATCGTTTTGTAGAATTTATATGATCATCACAAACATTTAAGCAAGTACAATATTCATATAGCTGGCATACCATAGTTTACAAATAAAATTCATGATTTTCCAGCCAAACATAAGTCATGATTTAGCAACTCACATATCTAAGCAGTCTGTAGTGCTGGGTCTAGCCATTAGGTCCAACTGTCAAACTCGCAAGTTCCTCCCCTTCCCATGTTCCAATTCCCATTCTGGTTCAAAGCAAACCATAGATTCTTCAGGCATTACAGCAAATGATTTACTATGAGAAACGTCTAGCATAGATCGCCATCTCCAGAAATGCTGTAGGTTGGGTTCAGACAGAACACAAAACCATGGTTTGTGGTAAATATAATTAAGAACCCATAGTCTGAGCTTCTTGACATACCACAGGCAAACAATGGTTTACAGTTACTTCTCTACTTTGTTTCCTATCTGCTCAGGGCCTACGGTGCAATCCTGATCTAAATTCGGCCGGCGGAACGAGCGTTCCGTCGGCCGAAGACGTCGCAAAAGTGCTGTAAAGCACTTTCGTGACGACTCACAAGCAGGGAAGAACGGCGCAGGGCCAGCCTGCCCTGCTCCGCCACCCAGACCGTCTCCCGCCCGCTGCCAGACCCAGGTAATGATCCAGCGAAGGGGGGGCGGTTGGCCACAAACGGCGGGGGTCAATAGGCCCAGCTGATCGAGGAGGGGGCAGGGATTGGCCTCGGCCAAATCCTGACCCCCGCTGATTGGCTGAGCCGTTATATGGCCTCCTCTGACTTCCGTCAGCAAAATAGCTGGTGGAAATCCGAGAATGCCGATCGGCCCCAGCCTCAGTTACACCCGGGGAAGGGGACAAGCATCCCCTTCCCCGAGTAGACTTTCCGCTGCGGGCTGCTTGTCCGCAGCAGAGGTCCGGATCCTTGCGTTAGGATTGGGTTGCCCGTGTTATAAATTCAATTCCACCCCCACAAGAAGACAACCTCTTGAATTGGTGCAATGGTCTTAACTGTGGTTTCTTAATTGCCAGTAAATTCAAACATAACTGCAAGCCATAGTTAGCACAAATGATGGTTTCCATGGCAGTTTCAAACTGCAGTTTTCAGACCATAATTTGTGGGCAAGCTGGGGTTCAGATGTTAAAAAAAAACTTAATAGCTTTGCTGAACAAATCATGGTTTTGCATTTTGTCTGAACCCCCACTGTGGTGTAGTATTATTTTCTGCCTCTTACACCAATGCTACACCAATCCTACTCCAGAAATCTGCAAGAAGCTATTTGGTTACCAAATTTCAAACACGTAGAAAAAAATAAAAAATATTGGTTCAACTGTACAATCATCCAGTGGCTGAAGGGCAGGTTGGCTAGACACAAATAAAGATGGGAAATCATACAATGAGCTGAAAAAATACATAGAGCAGCAGGACTGAGAAGAGATGAAATGACAGACCTGGCAAAGACACTGAAGCATAAATGACGGGCAACAACTTCAACTTATAACAAAAACAGAAAAAAGTAGCAATTTTGAAATGCCAACTTGTTAAAAAGTCTTCCTTGTTAAAGAAGAGAAATAAAATATAATTCACAAATTATATAAGCAATTAAAGAAGCAACACACGTGTGCAATATCTGAATCAATGGGCTGGAAAGGATCAGCAATGCATCACTAATGTAGTTAACACTTACAGGGTTTGTGCATGAGCCTATTTTAGCGTAGGGACGCAGTCTGTGCAAAAACACCTATACCTGTCCAAGTGCCAACATGAGCAAATCTGAAGAAGAAAAATCTCTGAAAATTTTACTTTACACCAGTGGGAAGCACGATTGAGAACTGAGCTAATGTAATGCTTTAGTGAGTAATGCAATCTCTGAGGAAGAGGTTATGGATAGGGAAGTAGCCACAGATCTATGTAGAATACTGCTCTCTCACCAGTTAAGGAATCAGGCCATAAAGGGCTAAAATACCCATTGATTGGGGTGGAGCGGTAGGGATAAATGATATGGAAATAATGTCTTAAAATCCATTTATTTATTAATACTAGGGTTAGCACTTTTCCTCTAAAGGTTCCCCCTTCAACTGCTTTTACTTCCACCAGAGTTCCAAGTCCACATTTAGTTCCTGAATCCCACAAACATAAAAAGCAGTTGCGGGAGTATGTGGCAAACTAATTGATTGGTGAAGAATTAAGTACCCTTTTTCTCTTTTTCATTCTCATTTTCAAAATAACTTATTCTCTGGACCCTTATTCTTGGTAACAGTGATACAAATATACCTTTGATTTACATATTTGCTATTCAAAATTCTAAAATGCCTCATATTCTGCTCTAAACCTTTCTGAAAGCAATTCAGAATGCACCACATTTACAAACCTCGAAGGGGGAAAATAATACTTTTTGAGGAAAGAGAGGATTTTATTACTCCTGAATTTCAAGCTGCATCACTTGCAGCACAATTATGGTCTCTAGTTGCCTAATTATTGCCCAAAGTCTCCTGAGTAGATCAGCCTATTTACTCGTTTCTCTCTTCAAGAAGACTATAAATTACTTCATGAAATATCTCAGCAAATAAAGCAATCAGATAAATACTGTCCTACTTTAATTCACATATATAATATGTATGTGTGGTATAGTATCCATACGTACACACACATTCGATTCATGTCAAACAGTGAATCCAGGAAGACATGTATTTCAAAAACATTTTGGTTGTCAAAAGGTACATAGATAATCCTCAGAGTCTGTTATGCCAAACAAGAGATTATACTTCAAATTCCAAATATAATTCAGGATATTAGTATTAATTATTAAGGCATGTACTTTGAGTTGAAGAAATTATAGAAAACTTAGATGAGTCACACTTTCCATGGAAACTGCTCTGCACCAATCATCCTCTAACAGAAGTAACTTCAAAATATACCCTGCTCTTGCTTGCCATTCTCTACAGCAGTGCTTCTCAAACTCTCTGATGTGGAAAACTGGCAATTTCTTTTTTCCAATGTACCAGGAACTGGTACCATATCTGCCATATTACTGTACTACTATTCTTTCTTTTCTAGAAATTTGCCAGCAGTGACACCCACTCTGGCCTCAGAAGGGCAATCCATCAAATGTTCCCTTCCCCCGAGGTGACCTTCTGGCTGCCTCCTTTGCGCCCTGGATGTGGTGGAGGCTGCAACGGCTTTTCTGCATTGCAGGGCACAAAGTTAGGATTGGGCTGCCTGTCTTTTACCTTCTAACAGCAGATCAACTACCAGAACATAAACTTTCAGAGGTATCTGATAGTTTGGAGCAGCTCATTAATAAGTTGCTAATTGTTCCCACTAACTGCTTGGGAACTTGGATCCCAGCCTCTCTCTGCTGGTCCTCCTATATCACAGAGGAGGATATAAAAAGGTCCCTTTACTCTACTCGGCATTGTGCACTTGGCTCCCAACACAATGCACCTAGGGGTGTGAAAAAGAAACTACCGATGCGTGTATGTTCATATTTTTGTCCTAGAAAGAAGAGAACCAGATTCTGCAGTAATGAATAAGTGCTAATTAGCTTGCCTTGAAGGTTGCAAAAGCAAGCTGGGCACACTGGGTAGGGTGTGTGTGTGTGTTCTCAGAGGAGAACTTGAGCATAAATAAATCTTTTTTAAAAAATAAGTAATTTTTGTTAACACTTGTATGGGAATGCAAGACATGACAAAGCAGTGTTGTGCTAACTGCAGAAGATCTCCTTTCACACCCACCCAGTGTAGGCCTTGGCCTAATCTTGCCACAGCTTTACCCAGAACAGATTATTATGAAACTGTTTCATGTTACACCAAGTTGCACCTTGGGTGGAAAAAAAAAAGTTTCTTAAATTAGGATGCTAATAAGCGATTAAGATGAAGTGAATTTTCAACCTCTCAGTCATTTGAAATGCTGTAGAATCTGTACAGTGTAGATATTTAATTAAGTTGCCAGTAATTTTAGCGCGGTGCTTATTTTGTTAATTTTGCCTTCTGTTCAAAATTCATTGTTTTCTGCAGTAAAAGTAGCTAAGCTTAGACATCAAAGCCTTCTTTGAGCAGATGCTAACATTCTCTTCATCAGTGCTTTCTCATACTTTTTTCCGATTCCAATTAGAATTGGAAAGAAAAACCTTCTGCACTAAGAGGGGCACCGAGGAGAAATACACATTGGCTATTACGTGGGCATATTATCCAAGTATCTCCTCACAGCATGCACCTTACTAGTCACATGCAGCATAAATGCATCAGCACCAATGATACCAAAGATATGATGCATTCAGTGGAGATATTGCATATGTCTGAGGTAATACATGCATAAAGGAGTTATGTGTCACCCCCAGTCATGTGTAGCACTGCTCAGTGAAGGGCTTTTTCACTGTGGAGTCATATTAGGATTTTGGATTCCATAACAAAACCAATGCAGTAAACTCTTCTTATTGGCGCCTTACTAAAAAAAACCATACAGCTTTTCTCCCACATTAATATTAGATTATTAAGCAAACGTCTTAGCCTCAAAGATACTGAGGACTGCTCACTACACTTCAAGAACTATATTGCAGAGTTGGAAAAGTGTAAAAGAGGGCAACTAAAGTGATCAGTGGGCTGGAACACCTTATGAGGTAGAGCTACCATGTTTGGAACTTTTTAGCTTGATAAAAGGCAGGAGACGGACGGACACAAGATTGAGACCGATATAATTATGCAAGGTATGGAGAGAGTGGATAGAGAGATTTTCTCCCTCAAAGTCAATACAATACTAAAACCTGGGTTATCCAATGAAACTGACTGGTAGGAGAGTTAGGACGGACAAAAGGAGGTACTTCTTCACACAGCACATAATGAATTTGTGGAATTCATTGCCAAACTACACAGGATTGCAGCAGATCTGCCCCACACCTAAAAAATGAGAGCAAGGTGTTTTTCTTTTAACAGCAAACAGCAAGAATAAGAAGAGCAGAACCCTACTCTTGCCTGCAGCTTATCTCCCTGTTGCCACTCTCCCCAAATGATTTTCTCCCAGCTAAGCACACTTCTGCTACTGGAGATCAGATAGGGAAAAAAGCATCTACTGGAGCAGACTGCATAAGCTACGTGTGTGGAAGGGTGGGGAGTTCTGCACTTCTCACTTCTATGTTCTGTTTTGCTGTTTAAAGAAGATCTAATAATAATCGAAAGCTCTCATGGCTGGCTATAATCTTCATAGGTTTTGTTTTTACAGGTTTAAAATTTATTTATTTACTATTTACAGTATTTTTATCCGGCCTTTCTCCCCGAAGGGACCCAAAGCCATGTAAAAAACTTAAGTTAAAAAAAATATATATGCGCACGTAAAAAACAGTTAAAATCAACGGTTAAAAACATGAACATATTTAAAAACAAAACAATTGTACAACGTTTTGTCCACTGCTGTGGACCTCCTCAGGTATGAGTTGCAGCAAGCTGCCAGGATGTTACCCTGTGGCATGGCAGCCTTGCTGTTGAAGAAGCAAAAATCGCGCACAAAACCTCAAATGCGCAAAAGTCCGAGCAGATAATTAGCACCGGAAATGGCAGAAGTAGAGCGTTGACTGCAAGTAACCAGGTATCGCCGGTTGCTGGTGTGTGTTAGAGTAGCAAGTGAAGGCTTCAAGTTTCATAAGTTTCTTCTTTTAAAGAAGATCTTTTCTAAACATTCGGGAAAAATCCATATTCAAACACACATCTGCTGCTGTCACACTTACAGTGCAATCCTCTATAAGTATAGAGCGGCAGAGCGCGCACTCTGCCACTTTAAGCTGTAGCAAACGCGCCATAAAGCACATTTGTGACGATTTGGGAGTAAAGGCCACCGGAGTGGAGGCTGGAAGCCTTCACTCCGCCGCCCTCCAGACCCCGCGGCCACCAGTGAAGTTAAGTCCTGCACCAGTTGGTGCAGGGGCTGGCAGGGGCAGCCGGGGGGTGGTGGCCATTGGCCGGTGGAGGCCGGAGGCCGGTGGAGTGGTGGAGTAAGGCCGAACCAGGTTGGGAAAGGGGCTAGGATATTGGCGGAGCACGCCACCGATATCCCCACCCTCTCCCAGACCCTTTCCCAACCTGGTTCGGTCTTACTCCACCACTTCAGATGCATGCCAGCTTCAGAGCTGGCGTGCATCCGAGGAAGCGCATAGAGCCTCGGCTGGCTTACACCGTGTGCGTGGAAGGGGATGAACGGCATAGAATACAGCGGCCAGTCCTTTAGGCGTGTATCTTCAGGCAGGGCTGCGCTGTTAGTTTTCTCCTAAGCCAAAGGGAGTATAGGCCAGGATACTTGGCACTTGTCAGTAAATGGACACCACAGAAACAGGATCAACAGCTAGTCATAATAAATATAAGAAAAGGCCTGCTGGATCAGGCAAAAGGCCCATCTAGTCCAGCTTCGTGTATCTCACAGTGACCCACCAGATGCCTTAGGGAGCACACAAGACAACAAGATACCTGTATCCTGTTGCCACTCCCTTGCATCTGGCATTGAGATAGCCTACTACTAAACAGCACTTTGCTTTAAAATTTACACAGAGGTTGAGGAGAGCAGAAAGAACAAGGAATACTTTATGTATCCTTATGAAGTAAAAACATTCATCGTTTTCCATCTGGATTCCACCAGGTATTTCCTTTGCAACTATAGCTTTTTATAGCCGCCTTGGGTCCCTTTGGGGAGAAAGGCGGGGTAAAAATACTGTAAATAAAATAAATAGCTGGCACATATTTGTAACTAGCGAAATGTAAGGCCTTTAACCCTGGAAATATAAATTTAATACAATATTCATTTTAAATATCACCTAATTGCTAGATTTTCTTTTCAATTTATTTACATACATTAATCTCCTCTACAGAAAAATGAAAAAGCACACATGCACATAGTTTAACCTATGTCTCAATTGAGAATTAACCAAATTAGGAAGACTTCTTGACTGCCACCTACTGTCCAAGCAATATTTTTACATGAAATATACCATGCCACACTGTAAGGATGTGTTTTGAGTGTGGTACAGTACATTTCATGTAAAAATGACACTACATTGTCTACTTCTAATTTAATATATGTTTTATTTATTTAAAAGATTTTTATCCTGTTTTTCCACGGTTCAAAAGCCTCTTTTAAGCATAACATTAATTATTAGTGATTCTTGTTTCTGGAAAAGGTGCATAGAATTATATGCAATTATAAAGCAGCCAAACTATATCTAAAACCACTCAAAGATGATATGAGGGTTGATTTCCCCTCTCAATGTTTCATTTTACTACAATGCAGCTTAAATATGATCTGTTTCTGTTATGTATGAGGCAGAAACATAGTTCTTAACAGAGAAGCTGGCTGAGAAGTTCCATTGCAGGTTTTACCTTGAGTCTACAAAGACTTGAGTAGACTAAAAATGTAGGCAGTCTTTCAATTCTGGACATTTTTGAGACCAGGAACTTCTTTGCTAACTTTTAAGTGAGAACCTTAGCTTAATGAATGCCATTTCCCTTTAGGTTCAATACAAGCTTGGTTATGAGTCAGAGATTTTTCAAAGAGACACAAATGTTACCTTATTTCAAAATGGGCAGCAGCAAAAATGAGCAAAAATTACCTCAGACTGGTAATCTGAAATGCAAGTTTATTCTAACGTATATGCCCAATAATTTACTAACGGCCAATCCTACTCCAGGCTGGTGCACATGATGCAGGACCGCCGGCAGTGGCGTAGCTCGAGGTGGGGCGGAATGGTGGATAAGTTCCGCACTGTGCTAACCTCCGTGTACTCTCCGGCACAAGGTGGCCCCGCCCTCTCGCCGTTGGAGCCATTCAGTGCGGTGAAGACAACACGCAGTAGACTCCCTGTGCGTTGCCTTCGCCGCACTGAATGGCTCCAACGGTGAGGGGGTGGGGCTTACCGTTCCACCCCACCTCGAGCGACGCCACTGACTGCAGGCGCAGCATCCACTGCCTCCTGTGCGCCAATCAGGGATCAGGCCAGTAGAGAGAGTTGCTGAAATGAAAAACTTTACTTACCCTCCCAGACACCACATGGTCTCAGATGGGCTCCTCAGATCTACATCAGCTCTGTAACTAGCATAGCTCTGAGGAGCCTCCTAGGGGCATCATGGCTAGGCTGGGGATTTGGGACATGGCAGATGCTAGTGTCACCACAATCCACCCCTGTCCTGTCCCAATCATAAGAACATAAGAAGAGCCCTGCTGGATCAGGCCCATCTAGTCCAGCTTCTTGTATCACACAGTGGCCCCACCAGATGCCTCAGGGAGCACACAAGACAACAAGATACCTGTATCCTGTCGCCACTCTCCTGCACCTGGCACAAAGAAAACCTACTCCTACAACCAGGAGGTTGCTTATACCCATCATGGCTTGTAAGTTGCGATGGACTTTTCCTCCATAAATCTGTCCAATCCCCTTTTAAAGGCATCCAGGCCAGGTGCCATCACCACATCCTATGGCAAGGAGTTCTACAAACCAATTACACGCTGGGTAAAGAAATATTTTCTTTTGTCTGTTTTAATACTCCCTCCACTCAAATTTGAGTGGATGTCCCCTAGTTCTAGTGTTGTGTGAGAGGGAAAAGAACGTCTCTCTATCCAATCTCTCCATCCCATGCATAATTACAAGAACATATATGCATAATTATAAGAACATAACAATCCTGGCCTCTCCACCAGCATAAATCCACCAGAAGCCAATCCATACCATATAGTTTTCCAGACCTTGCAACAGTGGCAATGCTGAGCAGACTGATGGTGGGCCTGCCATGATGGCGGACCTCATGGTATGCCAGCGTACCGCAAAGATAGGATTAGACCAGTGGTTCCCTAACTGGGGCGTCGCGACGCCCCAGCCGGGAAGAAAGGGTCGGTATGCCCTTAAGGGGCATGGCAACCCGCGGTGACGACAACGGCGCGCCTGGGATAGCACCGCCGCCACCACCGCTGCGCCCGGGATCGCCGTTTTTACCTTCATTGGTGGGCAGTGGGTGTCCCTCGGGGGTTGCGGGGAGCCTGCGGACCCCTCCGCAGGCCTCCCCAAGCGTCGGAGCAGCGCTCCAACGCGATCGCAACTGACTTCCGGTTTTACGCGAAACCGGAAGTCAGTTGCGATCGCGTTGGAGCGCTGCTCCGACGCTTGGGGAGGCCTGCGGAGGGGTCCGCAGGCTCCCCGCAACCCCCGAGGGACACCCACTGCCCACCAATGAAGGTAAAAAAGGCGATCCAGGGCGCAGCGGTGGCGGCGGCGGCGCGATCCCAGGCGTGTCATCGCCACTCCTGGGAAGGCCCCGCTCCTACTTAGAGCAGCATAAGGCCTTCCCAGGAGGTTCCTTCCCAGGGAACCTCTGGATTAGACCATAAAATTATCTATGGGGCAAGCAAGTCATGATTTATACTATTCTTATAGCAGAAGTTAGCAGTTCACTTGAAGAGTGTTTTGTTTTATTTTAAAAGAAGAGCTTATCAGGATACTGAATTCCATTCCTTTTATCACATTCTAAGGGGTTTCTGTGCATGTGTGAAATTGTAGCACACAAAGAGCATTTGGGGTTCCTCAACAATCTCTGTAACGTTTAGGCACTGGGAATCATCAATAGTCATTGTTTTAGACATCCCAAACAAGGTGGTGAGGAAATAAGCCTCAAGTTCAGGAAAAAAAACTTGACATAAAATAGACACAAAATGTACCTAGAATGATATCTATACAGAGAAATTGACATAAATGTTAAGTTTCAAGTCATGTGGCAAGCTAGATTTGACTTAAAATGGTTTTCAAAATATAGTGTGGGCAATTTCCCCCCACTTTTTTACGTTTAACGTACAGTATTGTTGAATGTCACCACCTCAGAATAAGATCAATACCTAAACAAAGGGTTGTATTCAATGATTAACAGCGCAACCCTGTGTAACTCTTGCACCAGTGTAACAGTAGATCCACCGGTGTAAGTGCACTTATGCCAGTGTAACTTGCCATATGCTGACAGATGCAGGATGGACACCAGTGTAACCCCCCCCTCGGATGACACACATACGCAGTTCGGACGCAGGACAGACAGCAGTGCAACTCCACCAGTGCAGGGGGCATTCCAGGGGCGTTCAGACAACCTCGGAATGCCCCCTGCACCGGCAGAGTTGCGCTGGCATCCATCCTGCATCCAAACTGCGTATGCGCAGTGTCTGAGGGGGGTTAAGTTGGTGTCCGTCGGCATACGGCAAGTTACACTGGCATAAGTGCACTTACACTGGTGGATCTACTGTTGTGCAAGAGTTACACAGGATTGCGCTGTAAAGCATGATTACAATCAATGAAACAAGTTAGTCATAATTAAATTAATTCTTATTAATTGCAATGATGTTTACTCAGGATTCAGTTTCTTCAGATACAAACCATCATGCTAGCAAATCCCAATGTGTCTGCAGATGTGGAGAAGATCTTTTAAATACCTATGTCTCAGATTCCTTTTGATTTGATAACTCTAATTGCAGCCATGCCATTAAACTCCCCAAATTCACCCACCCACAAAAATCCTTGGTTGGCTAGTCTCAGAGGGGACTTACAGTTGTTGGTAATGATGGAAATTATTCTTTTTTGTCAAATCTGTGCAGGCAGCAGCAGCATCAATAGTGCTTGAAACATGCAGTGAAGCCAAAGGCTGACTCCTGTAAATCACTGTTTTATTTTTCTATTTAGGGTCATTTCGTAGCACATTCTAAAGAAAACAAATAGTGACTGGCAGGAACCAGGCACTGGGAATGCTAACACTGCTTCAAGCACTGCTGAAGACACACATTCAAGCTTGCTAACGGTGACTAAGCAAGAAGTTAAAAACAAATTGCCTAACTGGGTGCCCTATCACCCCTAAACCAGATGCTTCTTATATTATATTAAATCCCTCTTTCATGCACTGCAATTATTCACCTGTTAATTATTGTACATGTGCACAACACTAATGGAGAGCATGAAAGATGCAGAAAAACATGCCATATCACGTAGTTAATAAAATCCATCAACAAAGCTAAGAAGGCATGCATATTTAATCCCTTTCCCATACAGGGTTTTAGAATACATACGATCCTTATTCTCCAAGGGTATCTATATCTTGTTGCAACATACTCGTTCCACACAATAACTGATTATTCTCACTAATAATTCAATGGTTCTATCTGTTAGATAGAGACATATGGTACCAAAAGGCACAAATCCCATTTCAATAAAAAGAATGACAATGTTATTAGCATTATTATTGCAATTATAAAACCAATGTTATTGACGCAAGTATTATGAATACAGGAAAAAACAAGAAAAAAACACAAGTGCCTTTTTTTGGCAATTGAATATACCAAGAAGTAGGTCTTGGCACCTTGCTCTTTTCTCCTTCCAAACAAATATCTGAAATGAAATACCTGTTTGTCAGGTATCCGCCACCCCTGGTGCCCCTGACTCCCCTCCACCGTACCCCTCCAGGGCCTCGGCGCCAGCTGTGCCAGCATCCCACATTGCCCCCACTCCAGGGACCCCTCCTGGGCAACTGCTCCAACTAGCAGCTGCAGAGCCCCTGGCGGGTCCAAAGCCACCACCTCTAACCCTGGCTGAGCCCAGTCTGGGTCCTCCGAGTGCCAACTGGATCGCACCCCCGAGTGCAGGCAGGATATCACACTTGAGCCCTCCAAGTGCTGGCAGGATCCTGCCCGACACGTGAGGACAAGGCCAGGGAAGGGGGTGGAGCAGCAGGGTTAGACAGCCTTAAAAGGGGTCAAGGGAAGCCGATGAGGAGGCTCAGTACCTGAGAGGCAGTCAGTGAGTGAGGAGCTCCCTGGCTGCCTGAGATCAGGAGCAAGCGAGCCTGGGCAGGAGGAGGACTGTGTGTGTAGTAACCCCCTCCCCTGCCTTGTCTGAGGCTTATTCCTACCCCATGAGTGGGACCAGGGCGGAAGCCTGTTCAAAATGCCAGAATATTTTTAAGAGTATCTTGAAATCTACCTGGCTTGAAATGGGGTAGAGAATGAACTCCAGGCCAGGTATCTTCATTTGGGGTTCCCAGTACCTAGGAGAGAAAACAGAGATAAATACATTTAATTTAAATGTAGATGGCCACTTAATAAATACTTTACATCTGACTGGAAAAAAGATGGAAGTTAATTGATTTACTCAAAGGTTTCATAGGATTTACACTGCAGAACCTATTACAAAAAAACAAAAGCTAATCATTTAAATATTACACATATCCATGGTCATCAGATAATATACAGCTAGAACACAAAGCCATTACAGCTGTACTACCTAATAAAAAGGATTTTATTCTTATTAATTCAACAATGAAAACTGCAGACTCAAACAGCATCCATAACCTTTGGAAGAAACTGGACATAAGCTATAGTTATGACAACACTTAAATGTTTCAGTTGGTCTGCATCTTACTCATTACATTTGAGTAAAGCTAAAATTCCTGTAAAATTGCAATAAGAGCCAGTGAGTAAAGCTAAAATTGCATATATAGTACTTGAAACAACCTAGAACAGCGTTTCTCAAAGTTCTCCCCGCGAGGCAGGAAGAACTCTGAGTGTTCGCGGGGGCAGGGCCAGCAGCGGCGGCAATCCAGGGTGATTTTCCTGCGCTTCCAGTTTTTGCGAAAACTGCTGTTTTTTGGTGATTTGAAGAGTGGGGAGGCCTGGAGAGGGTCGCGCAGGCCTCCCCGAAGCCCCGGTAAGTGCATGAACAGCGGTTTTGGGCAATTTTGAGGCAGTGGCAATCCCCTGGATCGCTGCCGCCATGCTGTCCCCACCCCTTAAGGGGGCAGGGGGCAGTTAAAGTTCTCAATGGTGGGTCGTGACCCACAGTTTGAGAACCACTGACCTAGAAAATCCCTTACATTCAAAAAATATGTACTGTCTTTTTAAAAACTACGACACATGTGAGAACTGATACTGTGGGAGCAATCCTGGGGATCTTCGGAACGGAGGAGCGAGCACTCCACTGTTCCAAGACATCGCGAACGTGCCGTAAAGCGATCTCCGCAAGGCCGGCCTACCTCACTCCGTCGCCGGACTGGGATGCGGCCGGCAGAGGAAGGTAAGCTCTCCCACCGGCAGCCGCATGGGTGGTCCGGCGGGCGAGGGAGGGGAGCCATTGGACTAGCCGGCCCGGGTGGGGGCAGGGGATGGCTCCCGCCATATCCCCATCCCCGCCGGGACAGCTAGGCCGTTACACGGCATCCTCAAACTTCTGCCAGCTATTTAGCTGGCGGAAATTCGAGGAGGCCTATCAGGCCAGCCCCAGTTTACACCCGGGGAAGGGGACGAGAGTCCCCTTCCCTGAGTAGATCTCCGGCCCTCCATCTAACGGGCAGCCTTGGGCTCAGGATACGACAGGCGGCCCTTCATTCTCTGATCCCAGGCTTAGTCATCAGGGGCATTTTTTAAGTAAACGAAACAGCAAGTTGTTTTTTGTTGTTGTTGGCCGAGTGAGTATAGTTGAAGTGTAGTTGAATTTGAGCAAGTAAAGTGCATGTAAGATGCCAGTTGACTGTATATACTGTACCAATTTTGGTACTTTATTTTCAAAACAAAGTCTAATTAATTTGTATTTTAAAAGGCACTAATTTAGAGCAGGTTAACAACGCTGTAGCTTTCAGTGGCTAATCACTACCATTCTCTCACACTAAAAGCAAACTACTGTACATGGCAACAAGCAACATGAAGCTTCTAACAGTTACTGATTTTGGTTTTCTGGTCAGTTTGGAAAGAGTGTTAAGTTTGAAAATGGAATTCAAAGCTTCAAATCTCTGGCTCGGCAATAAAACTCACTATGTTACCTAGGCCAAGTTGTTTTATCTTAGCGGAGCTTGCTCACAGGCTTATTGCAAAAATACAGAATTTCAAATACGTTATATACTGAAAAATTCTAATAGTACTGTACATCTGTCTGGCCCTACGTTTTTCATTTACAACTAACTATGCAATATTTCTCTGTGACCAGAAGAGGGAGGCAGAGCATTTAAATTAAAAAGGTTCTCTAATCTTACAATAACATAGCACTGTAATTGTCTTGGCTGTATTGCCTTCACAATACAGTACAGTGTATTGTATATGCTGTATTGGCTAAAGAACACTTTGGACACTAACTCGGAGTCCTGTGGCAGTATAAATGTTAAAAATTTATTGTAGTTAGAGAAAAGCCTATTCTATCACACACAACATGTAGGCTGTCAGTCACATTGCTATTTGCTATTGTGAATTCGGTATTTTGATTATCTTCTCATTTTCCACAAAAAAACCAATTCATTTAAATTAGAAGATTATAGCATAACAAACTACTACTACTTTTGTTGTTGTTGTTAAGCAAACAGCCACCAGAAAAGACAGTATGCTGGGGTGAAATCTTAGTTTAAGATTAAGCATGTAAATTTGGACTATTCATATAACTAATTATAAGACTGTACCCTCCATGAACCAAGCATGACTGAAAGGAGCGACAATTTACATTCAATTCAATCCTGACAAATATCTAGGTTTCATACATAGAAATAGTATTTACAGGATTAAAAGACATGTAAAAATATGTCTAAAAACACGTGAAAACACATCCAAAACCAGCTTCAAAACGATAAAAATACACAACATTTCGTCCACGGCTGTGGACCTCCTCAGGTGTAAACAGCAACAGCAGGCTGCCAAGATGTTGGCCAGAAGAGACAGCAGCAACTGCCTTTTCAAGACTTTGTCTCTATATTGCGGTTTCTTTGAGGATTTGCCATTCTCCTCCATGTGTAGACTAGGCTGCACTTCCTCAAGAATAATTTAGAATTGGGCCCTTAAAAAGAAAGCAATTAAAATTGTTTCAGAAACAGAGCAAGTTGCTCCATGCCGCTTCCTTTAGCAACTTCTTGCATTTCTACACAGAGGCCTATTTCATATATTGATGCTATCTCCAATGAAATTCATCATTAAAGTCTGTGTCCTGTGTACTAGGGAATATCCTATGGGTGTCTCACTGGGTCCTCGGAACATCAAAAAAGGTATTGCTGCTGATTGCTCTACCCTTCCTCCATGGGACGTTACAGAGGTACATACTACAGCCTTCTTAGCCCTATATTCAGATGTTTGTTTCCACATGAGAAAATTCAAACGTTATGAGTGCCAACCATAAGGAGAAAGTCTCCCTTCATTCTGTTTCTGTCACTGTAGACAAATGCAGAGAACTGCAGGGCCAAATGGAGAACAGGCAGCTCCCTTATAGCAAGTCAGACCATTGGTCCATTTAACTCAGCATCCTCAATGCTGACTCACAAGCTGCTCTCCTAGGTTTCAGACAGGATTTTTTCTCTGTCTTACCTTGAGATGTCAGGCATTGAAACTGGAACAATAGGCATGCAAACCAGGTGCTCTTCCACTGAACTTCTGCTCCTCTGTAAAGCAAGCGCTTTTTTGGCAGGGTGAGGCAGGGCAAGCCAACATGCTTTGGTAAAGTCCTCATTTGTTTGCTGTCCATAGGAGAGCAAAGCTTCATAGGGTCACTTCCCTAGTTCTCTAATTATTGTTTCATGTTCTCAAACACTTGATAGATTAGTTTAAACATTAGTGCTTTTATTGTAATTTTAAAGGCTTTTAAAAAAATCTATGTACATCATCTAAAGCCAGGAGTATGGTCAAGGGAGGTGGAGCTCTGAGATTTCTCCTACAGTAGGAGTGGTAACAGCATCAGCCGGAGTGCCGCGTTTCTCCCCAGACCAGGTTGATCTGGCCTCCGTCGGTAGACCTGGCCTCCGTCCGGCCACTGAAATGCATTCTGGGGTGACCTTGGGAGGACGAGTTGCGTCACCCGGAAGAAGTTTCTGGAGCAGGATTTCAGCCTGTTTACAGCAAGAACACGCAGCAGTTTCACTCTAAAAGGTAACCCCCCACGCCTTTTCTGTTTTTTTCCCCCCACAATATTTTAAAGTGGACTCCAGTATACGCGATCCTTGCTATCCGCGGGGTGGGTGGGTCTGGAACAGATCCCCCGCGGATAGCAAGGGCCAACTGTATATAAATACAGAAAATAAATCATATCCAGGTTTCCAGTGCCAATGCAGCTGCAATGTAGCTCCAAGGTAAGGGAACAAGGTAAGGTAAGGGAGCCTCTTACGTTGAGGCTTCTGTGGACTGCCCCCCCACCGTAGGATGCAGTGCACGCCCCGTTGGCATGGCTGCATCAGCTCTGGAAAGTTGGATAGGATTGGGCTCTCAGTCTCTTGAGTGACAACTGCATCTATTTATTTATTTTTAAAAAATTATACCCTGCCATGCCAAAGCAAATGCCCAAGGCAGCTTACAACATCAAAGATAAAAATATAAATAATTTAAAACAATACATAAAATAAATTAAAACAATAAAATCCACTAAATTGGGGGGGGGGCGACTATATAGAGCAGAGAAGCAGCGGAGCAAAACATCTTGAGCCACAGAAGTCAGACATCAACCCATCACCCAAACGCTAGACGAAACAGAAATCTATGCTTTGCCCTCTTTCATTGTAGGCCATGATATGACAGTCTACTACCGTCATATTTAATATTCAAGAGAGAAAAAAGGCAAACTAAAAACCAGTCATTTTTCTCACCACATGCTCTGTTTTCTGTAGGAGGTAATCAATCTATCAGGCTCTATTACACTCTTCACAGTCAGGAGAAAGGAGACAACATATTTTACACCCCGTCACACACGCAACTGGATGCGGGCTGAGCTGGTCTTGCTGTATGAGGTCTGTGCAAAGGATCCAGATCTGGCTGTTAAGCTGGGGCTCCAGATATGCTAGGCGGCACGGGACCTTCTTTGAGGCCTTTCATAAGGCAATCAGTGTATGGGGCTTCCACTGGTGAATGAGGAAAGCCCCAGTCTCTTCCAGGTTCTGCAACTCCCCCCTCCCTTCCTCAGAATGCATTGTGTAATGCATTCTGAGGCAAGCCTGGGCAAAGAGAGGGGGGAGTCGCATGACCCAGAAGATGCTTCTGGAGCGTGACTTCCTTTTCTAAAGCCCTACAAATGGAGTGGTTTACCAGCAAAAAAGAAATGCTATTTTTATTTTTAAAAAGTTTTTACAGTAGCCCCCGTATCCATGATAGTAGATTTTGCAATACATGGATTTCAGTATCCGCGGGGGTTCTGAGAACAGAACCCCCGCGGATACAGAGGGCCCACTGTACTACTTTTTCCACAGTTACTTTACACAAACCATTATTTGAACCCAGGTGAAAGACAGGAGAAGTTTTTAAATTGCAACCACCATGCTTATTTAGAATCTCATCTGCAGAGAAGATATGGGAATCTCCATTTAAAAAAAAAACAAAAACACATTTTTCTTTGCACTTCTCTCAAGCTGGCACTCCCAGGCTTTGGATACAAACTCGCCAGCTAGAATTTTATACTCCTGAACTAGTTTAGAGAATTAAAAGCCAGAAAAAATCCAGCTGAGCAGTTTTGAGCATAATTATATTAAATAATGCAATTGTAACTACCTCTTATTTCTTACTAGAATCCTCATTCTCATATGTCCATCCCCTTAAGTAAAATTAATTTTTCCCTTTTCCAACTCTAGAATATATAATTATATTATTCTTACACAATTATAAAACTACTGTAGACTTCTTGTAGCTACACTTTATTTAAGGTAGAAGCAATTTACATGGACCACATTTAGCTTAAGGTTGTGTTGGCAGCCACAGCATGGTGCATATGAATAACTCCTGAACACTACCAGATGGTCTACATCTGTTTTAGGCTTCATCTACAGGGCAACTTCTTGAATAGCTAGTTGCATGATTCCAGCTGGTAGTTGGAAGTACAGGAAGCAGTGCTGAAAGAAAGCTACAAATTTGTTTGGGGTTTTGTCAACACTACTGAGATAATCCATAGACCATGATATAGTACTCATATGGCTAACAGGTGCATGGAATAAGCATGCAACATTGATTCCAAATTTGGAGGGACCCTTAGATAAAAATGTTGTACCCAAAACTCAGCCGAAGCAATGCCTCTTCTTCTATGGACAACTCTCTAAAAACAGATCATTTTTGTATTTGTTCATATCATACCAAATGTGTCATATCAAGTCAGTGTTCCTCATGCAGCATCTCAACACACATACATTCTTGTCAGTTGTGACTATGTTTACATTCTTCTTCTCAACAATTACTGTACTCACCAACACCTCCCCAACACAAATTTGCATTCAGTCACACAATAATTCATCATAGATGTCTTGTTCTCTTCTAATGTAAATATTTCACTATATTTGGTTGCTACACACACTGTGGAACTTGGGAGACATGTTAAAAGTCAGTCTTTATAGTTTTACAAATTTGGGTTTTTTTCAGTTGTGCTCATGCACATTTTGCTATGCAAACCGCTTTGTGAACTATTTTGTTGAAAAGCAGTGTATAAATATTCTTAATATTATGGTTAAGAACATGAAATATGCTTTCAAGATTATAAGAGGAACAGAATGATATAAAAATATACACAATAATGAGCTTGTGTAAATAAAAACCAACAGATTATAAGCAGTTACTCAATAATTCCATTTCCTACCCAGAGTACCACCTCCTCTGAAATACAACTTTAATTGGAGATTAACAGCACAATCCTACGATACGACGGCCATTCTAAAGGGCCAGCCACAGGTCCCAGGCTGCCCCAGGGCAGCCCTGGTGCACCTCGAGGGAAGGGGACAATCATCCCCTTCCCTGGGTGCAAGGCAATCCAGGCCTAATGGGTCTACTTGGATGTATGCCAGCTCTGGAGCTGGCGTACATCCAAGGTCTTCATGTAAGGCTAGGCCAGGCTTTGGATATTGGCAGATCTCGCCACAGATATCCCCACCCACTCCTGGCCCAGAGCAACCAATGGCCACCCTCCCTCGGCACCCGGTCACCCTCCCCCTTCACTGGCCGGTGCAGGACGTACCTTGCCCGGTGGGCATGGGGACGGTCTTCCAGGGGAGAGAGGACCGGTGGCCTCTGCACCGGCCGCCCCTATTTTCCGGGTGCCATAAACGCACTTTATGGCGCGTTTACGACACCCAGCGCCGGGGGAGCACGTGCTCCCCCGGCGGTTCATTACACTGGATTGCACTGCCCCTCTGTAATGAAATAAGACTTTTTATAATGCTGTGCTTAGCACGATGCATATAAGCAGATATACTGTTATCCTCAGTTTGACCAGAAGAGACATAGGGACAGAATGAATCTGAAAGTTATCCTAAACTAACTTCAAAATTTAAGGTAGGATGCTCCATAATTCACTGAAAGTTGAATTCATAATTCATTGGTTATCTGCACCAAATATTATACGATCCGTATGAGAAGTGAAGCACAAGCCTTAATCATAACCACTGATCCTTTATTGAGAGCTTTGTCTGGTAGAGAAAATGATTCATAAGAAGCAAGTAAGGGCCCGATCCTATCCATCTATCCAGCGCTGATGCAGCAATGCCAATAGGGCATGCGCTGCATCCTACAGTGGGGGGTCAGTCACAGAGGCCTCCTCAAGGTAAAGGGATATTTGTTCTCTTACCTCAGAGATGGATTGTGGCTGCATCGGTGCTGGAAAGTTGGATAAGATTGGGCCCTAAGTGTGTTAAAACTGGAACTATAAAGCTAGTGCTAGAAACCCACCAAAACAACAAGGTTTCAGCAGTACACTTACACCAGCGGTCCCCAACCTTTTTCACCCCAGGGACCGGTTTTGTGGAAGACCATTTTTCCACGGATTGGTGGGGGGGAAGGGGGGTTGCCCAGAAACCCTCCCATGTGACCCCCTTCCTTGAATTTGCCCACACAGCACCAACTCCCCAGCACGCGAGGCTTTCGCGCCCGCACCAAAACAGCTGTCGCTGCTGCCACACCATTTCGCCCCCACTGCTGCTGCTAGAAACATTTTGCCCCCTGACCTCTTCCCAGCTGCCTCTTTGCCCCCTGACCTCTTCACAAGAGCGGGTCCGGCTGCTCAGCGGTGATCTCTCCGTTCCGAGGCTGCTGTCCCCTCCCACTCTCTTCCAGAGACTCAGCGAGGGTGGACGGGGCACGCTGCGTAGAGTTCGTTGGCTGAAGTGCCGGCCCCACCCGCGCTCCAGCTGACTATTGGAAAGGTGCTGAGAACTTGACCAGCTCTCTGATTGTCTCTCTTCGCAGCATGCCCCATCCGCCCTCACTGACCAGCTCACAGGCACTTGGCTAGTGAGCAAGATCACCCACTGGAGAGCGTGGGGCATACAGGGGCGACGTCTCGTGAGGCCGGCAGCCAGACCCACTCTCTTCCTGAGTCTCTGGAAGAGAGTGGGAGGGGACAGCAGCCTCGGAACGGAGAGATCACCGCTGAGCAGCCGGACCTGCTCTCGTGAAGAGGTCAGAGGGCTGACCAGCTGAAAGGCTAGCTCACTGACCAGCTGAAAGGCTAGCGAGCAAGATCGCCCGCTGGAGAGCGCGGGGCATGCAGGTGCGACGTCTCGCGAGGCCGGCAGCCAGACCCGCTCTCTTCCTGAGTCTCTGGAAGAGAGTGGGAGGGGACAGCAGCCTCGGGATGGAGAGAGCACCGCTAAGCAGAGATCAGGGGGTAACATGTTTCTGGCAGCAGCAGTGGGGGCAAAATGGCGCGGCAGCCTCGCGGACCAGTTCCTAACACACCACGGGCCGATCTCAGTCCTCTGCCCGGGGGTTGGGGACCCCTGACTTACACTGTTCTGAATGTGTGTGTTTTGTTTTTTAAAGTAACTTATTACTGCTGGTGCTGTTCAAAGAAAGATTTTTATATTTTATTTAAGTTGAACAAAACTGCTTCAGTTGGATAATCATCTGCACAAGGTTTCATTTGTAAAGGAATTTCATTTGTAAAGGTGGCCAGGTTTGCGGATGACACTAAACTTTTCTGGGTGGTGAAGACCAGCAGGGATTGTGAAGAGCTCCAGAAGGATCTCTCCAAACTGGGAGAATGGGCAGCAAAAATGGCAGATGCGCTTCAATGTAAGTAAGTGCAAAGTGATGCACATTGGGGCAAGAAACCAAAATTTCACATATACGCGAATGGGTTCTGAGTTGTCTTTGACAGATCAAGAGAGAGATCTTGGGGTGCCGGTAGACAGGTCGATGAAAGTGTCGACCCAGTGTGCGGCGGCTGTGAAGAAGGCCAATTCCATGCTCGGGATCATTAAAAAAGGGATTGAGAATAAACTGGCCAATATCATTCTGCCTTTGTACAAATCGATAGTAAGGCCACATCTGGAGTATTGTGTCCAGTTCTGGTCACCACACCTCAAAAAGGATATAGTTGAATTGGAAAAGGTGCAGAAAACAGCGACCAGAATGATTCGTGGGCTGGAGCACCTCCCTTATGAGGAAAGGCTACAGCGTTTGGGGCTTTTCAGTCTAGAAAAAAGGCGCCTGAGGGGGGACATGATTGAGACGTATAAAATTATGCATGGGATGGAGAGAGTGGATAGAGGGAAATTCTTCTCCCTCTTGCACAACACCAGAACCAGGGGACATGCACTAAAATTGAGTGGAGGGAGAGTTAGAACAGACAAAAGAAAATATTTCTTTACCCAGCGTGTAATTCATCTGTGGAACTCCTTGCCACAGGATGTGGTGATGGCACCTGGCCTAGATGCCTTTAAAGGGGGTTTGGACAGATTCATGGAGGAAAAAACCATCACAGGTTACAAGCCATAAGCAACCTCCTGGTTTTAGAAGTAGGTTTTCTCTGTGCCAAGTGCAGGGGAGTGGCAGCAGGAAACAGGTTATCTTGTTGGCTGTGTGCTCCCTGAGACATCTGGTGGGGCCACTGTGTGATACAGGAAACTGGACTAGATGGGCCTTTGGCCTGATCCAGCAGGGCTCTTCTTATGTTCTTATGTACTACCTAATTAATTTTGTACTTCAAAAATGATCAGCCTCCTTCCTTTACACGATTCATTAGAGAATGAAAAACTGTAATCCTTTTCTTCAAACATAGTAATCCCTTTTAAAGAAATAACTGTTAAATTGATACTTTAATAATGCACACTGTATTAGGAAGATAATTATTCCTAGCAGTTTTATTCAAAATGGCTAAACATTTTAAACAAACACTGACTTTCAACAGACTGTGATGGTACTTCTGTGGAGCAATCTCCACTAATTTCAGTGCAGGTTACACATGGTATTTCTTGTACTGATAAGAACATAAGAACATAAGAAGAGCCCTGCTGGATCAGGCCAAAAGCCCATCTAGTCCAGCTTCCTGTGTCACACAGTGGCCCCACCAGATGCCTCAGGTTCTGTATGATGTGCATACAGAAACCAGCAATAAAAACTGAAGGGAAAAAAACTTACCAAAAATATTCTTTCAAGTTGATCTTGAATGTCTTTCATTCCTGGGAAAGCAGCAACACCTTGAATCATTTCTATGAAGATACAGCCTACGCCCCTGCAAAAGTATTTGAAATAATTTTTTATATTAAAAATCTAGTACACAACCTTTAGATCCTTACAACATTCTTTTCTGTATTATTCCTGGCTGTGAAAAGATGCAAGAAAGCCATTGGAATACCTGAGGCTATGTCAGAACTGAACTGCTAGCTCTCAATAGTGATGGATTTTTTTTAAAAAAAAGGTCTGCAAGGGACCTTAAAAAAGGCAAATGAGCTTCGAAGAGGACAACTACCAAAAGGAATGGCATCACCATGTGATGTACATGCACAACACTGAATCAGGGCACGCCTAATAGAATATAGGCTAGGATCCAAAGAACTGCACAACTAAAGGACTTCACACTTCTGTTCCTCAAAAGGCAGCCCTTCAAGCCACATAACAAAGCACCCGTTTCAAAAGCAGATTGTGACATAGCATGGGAGACAATTCTTACAAGGTCAAACATTATACTGGGCATGCTCAAGGAAGTTATTTGGATCCCAGCCACAGTAATAACATGCTGAAGCATATAAAAAGGTTACTTCTGGCCATATGTCCTGCCAAATCCCCTTTTCCATCCCCTTTACACCATATAAGCACTTGCAACTGTGATCTAATCTATCTGTTATCATTAAATGGTTTCTACAGATTTAATTTTAAAGCATGGAAGCAGGAGTAAAAAGGAGGTAACACGTTTGCTGCTTGTGTGCACATATGTATGCAGTCATATCAGTCAATGAATTCAGCTTGGTTCACCTGCAATGATGAAATCTTGTCATGTTTCATCGCACAGTTGCTTATATGACCCAACCCTATGGACTTACGTTCTGGCACAGCACAGCTCAGGATTCAGATAAAAAGTTAATTTTAATGCAAGTTTGTCTACAGTATCACGAGGGACCTCATAACCACAGAATTCATGTAAATATTGCAATTTCTTCTGAAACCTTCTTAATTTAATTGCTACCATGTAAAATAATCCTCATGTGTTTTTCAAATTACAATGATAGGCTTAGGAAGCAACACAATCAAGGTGTGCCAGTGTGTTGAACAAACATCTCTGGAAAACAGCCATTTTCTGAAAACATGCAATCTGCTTTCATTAATTAAAAGAATGTAACTGAACACTTATAACTCATATCTGGTCAACAGTCTCTTAATTAAAAACTCTTTCAGTTATTTTGTTGATTTGCTTTTGGTCACCGTTAAAATATATAGATGTAGTTTGTTATAATGTATAATTGAATTTCATAACAAAACAGAGGTTCAGCCAACAATTGCTTATGATATTTAAGGAGACTGAAAGGAAAATACGTTATTACCGTATTTCTTCGAGTCTAAGGCGCCATCGATTCTAAGGCGCACCTTTACTTTCAGTACCACCAGCAGGGAAAAAAAATCCATCAATTGTAAGACTCGCCTCCCTTCATTAAATCTACCTGCTCAGCACCAACTCTCCCCAGCATGTCCCCTGCAGCCGAGGATGACTGAGTGCACTGCCTTTGCATAGCATTTCTGGCCCCGTCAGAAAGTGCCATTTCCTTCGTTACCTGGGCTTGGGGGAGCTTCAGGGAGGCCTGCGCAACCCTCTGCAGGCCACCCTGATCTTCAGTTTGGCGAAAAACAGCTATTTTTGGCCATTTCTGGTTTTCGCGAAAACCGGAAATGGCTGAAAATCACCGTTTTTGGCCGAACTGAAGATCAGGGAGGCCTGCAGAGGGTTGTGCAGGCCTCCCTGAAGCTCCCCCAAGCCCAGTAAGTAAGAAGATAGCATTTTGGGGTGCTTTTTGGAGACCTTCGATTCTAAGACACACCCCATTTTTTGAAATGCTTAATTGGGAAAAAACATGCGTCTTAGAATTGAAGAAATACAGTATTAGAGTCTGCAGAGTATGAAAAAGCACTTCACATCAATTTCTAGCTATGTTCTGTATGTTCAGGAAGGATATTGAAATTATACTCCATATGCCCTTGCTGGTTACTGAGTGAGCTGAATTGATTAAACTGCCAATCATCATCTACTTTGGTTAGTGCTTCATTAAGTTCAATATATCTTAGTCAAACACTGAGAATATTTAAACCTAGAATAGAATAAGAAGCTATTTACTACAGATAAAAATAATGTTTATTCCTGAGGTACAATATTTTTTTAGAAAACTGAATGATTTTGCAAATATTTCACTGTGATTCTTGTTGGCACAATCCCTAAAATTTCAATTCAGACTGAAAATTGCTTGACCCAAAAATACAATGCTCTTTGGGCTTGACCAGATGTGTTTCAGAAATCCATATGAGACATAGATCAGATTTGAACATAATAGGAAACCATGGTTTTCTGCTACAAGAATGAGCATTGGGAGAGTTGGGGGCTTATACACTGCCCCTGTGCCTCTCTTCTTTCACATGAAAGGCAAAGGAGTTTCCTGTCTGAAGTAACACAATTTCATGTTATGTACAAACTCAGAGCTGTGGTTTATTAAAGCCACAATTTGGTAATAAACCAGGATTTGAAACTATAGCATGGCATGTCATACCTAGTTGTAGCTTGAATAAACCACAACTCCAAGTTTTTACTTAATACGGAACTGTGGTTCACTTCAAATCACAAACACACTCATCCTCCGGCAAGCAAAAGAGAACGGGGATGGAATTGCAGCTCAATAGAACAGCACATGCTTTGCTTTCAACAGGTCCTAGGTTCAATTCTTGGCATCTTTAGGAAGGTTTTCGTGAAAACCGGAAGTACCTGAAAATCGCCGTTTTTCGGCGATCCGAGGATTGGGGAGGCCTGCGGAGGTAGAATATAAGTTTAAACAGTAAAAGAATATAATAAATGTATCTCAGAAAAAAAATCAACTACAAAATTCAAAGTAAAAAATATGGAATTATAAGCTTTTGTAAACATGACTTGGGTTCAATAGTACCAGTGAAATTCATTTCATCATAGTCATTCGGACTTTGACAAAGTCCCATTGTTCTAATAAATATTATTGATATATAAAATGAGTCACTGATCCAGTGGTCAAAGTAGCTGGACACAGACTCCAGAGCACCTGGCTCAAACCTCATCTCATCCTTGATTTCCCTGGCCAGCCCATTTCTAAGTTTTCATTCTCATCCATAAAATAGAAATAATTGTGAACTACCTCACATGATTATTGTTGGGACAAAGAAAAGTTCTAATAAGATGAAAAACAGGACTAGGAGTCATTAAAAAAACTAGGTGTTATTGTGTCATATGGAACAGCCTAAGATGTCAGGAAAAATGACAATATGAACTGTATTGCTTTTGTGTTCTTCTGTTTTCATTTTAGTTGCTTGGACAGGCTTACTTTTATTGCCTCCCTTTATGATCAGGCCAAATACGGTATATCTAAAATCATTTCTCAAACCACCATTAAATTTGATTCAGCAGTTCCTGCACTCAGAAGATTTCTGACTTCCTGTTTTCTCCATAGTAAGAACTCCTAAAATATAGAAAATCTTAAATTTCAGTATATCCATTTTAAAAGGGCTGTGATATTGCAAAACAAACATGACTGAAGCTGAAGTGACAGCCATATGATGTAGAAGTGTGTGCCTTGCCTTCTAATGACAACAAGCATGACTAAGTCCATTAATATACAAAGGGGTGCATGTGGTCATACTATCTTAATTCTGAACTCCTATTGTTCTCTTAATTTTCCAGGAGTCTCACCATCACCACAGTAAGTAGATGATGTCAAAACGATGGCACATGCTTAAATATGAACTTGGATTGCAAAGTCACTAGACAACAGAGCTGCTGCACACAAAAAACATAACAGGTCCCCATCTGGGACCTGTCAGCCAAGTTATGTAACTCCCTTATGTAACTCCTGAATATTTCTGAAAACAATATACCGTATTGGCCTGAGTATAAGACTCACTTTTTCCCCCTAAGGCAAGTCTTTAAAGTAAGGGTGCGGCCTATAATCAAAGCCTAGTGTTTTCTGCCTAGCGTTTTCTGCAAAGCGCTTTCAAGTCAAGCCTCTCCGAATCTCTTTCAAAGGCATTTGAGCTGGAGTGTTCGACGGACCGCTGCAATGATATTGCACGGCACTGCGCAGATAAAAATCGCTCAGATTCGCCACGACTTGGACTCTGGTTTAACAGTTCCAGAAGTTGTCCCTACGGCATCTGTCAATTCCATCATTATGGATTCTTTTCACCTTATACAGCCTGAGGATGTGGATAGGGTACTCCGTAGTTTGAGATTGTCTTCCTGTCTGCTTGACCCTTGCCCAGCTTGGCTAATACGATCTGCGCGGGTTGGGCTGGCCGATTCGGTGGAACCTATTGTGAATTCATCTTTGCGAGAGGGAGTGATGCCTAGCATCTTGAAGACCGCAATTGTGCGTCCCCTCCTGAAAAAAACATCTTTGGATTCCTCCAATTTAAATAACTATCGGCCAGTTTCCAATTTGCCTTTTTTGGGTAAGGTGATTGAGCGGGTGGTGGCGTCTCAGCTCCAGGGGATACGAGATGAAACGGAGTATCTGGACCCTTTTCAGTCTGGCTTCAGGCGGGGCTTTGGGATGGAGACAGCCTTGGTCGCCCTGCTGGATGATCTTCGCTGAGGACTGGACAGGGGGAGTGCAGCCCTGCTGGTCCTTTTGGACCTCTCGGCAGCTTTCGATACCATCGACCATGGTATGCTTCTGGGCCGGCTGGCCGATTTGGGACTAGGGGGCACTGCGTTGCAGTGGTTCCGTTCCTACTTGGCTGACAGGTCCCAGATGGTGATGCTGGGAGATGCCTGTTCGGCACCCTGCCCTTTACAGTGTGGGGTGCCACAGGGTTCTATTCTGTCTCCCATGCTTTTCAACATCTACATGAAACCATTGGGAGAGATCATCCGGTGATTTGGTGACGGGTGTCACCAATATGCTGACGACACCCAACTCTACCTCTCCTTGCCATCTCGCTCCAGGGAGGCTGTGGAAGTCCTGGAGCGCTGCCTGGAGGCGGTTGGGGTCTGGATGAGGGCTAACAGGTTGAGATTGAATCCAGAAAAGACAGAGGTCTTACTGGTCAGGAAAGCTTCGATGCAGGTACTTAGTCACCTGCCCGTTCTGAATGGGGTTGCACTACCCCTGCAGGAACGGGTGCGCAGCTTGGGAGTACTGGATTCACAGCTCTCCCTGGAAAGCCAGGTGGCGGCTGTGGCCAGGGGTGCGTTTGCCCAGCTTCGGCTGGTGCGCCAGCTGCGGCCGTACTTGAGTCGATCGGACCTGACCACGGTGGTCTACGCCTTAGTGACTTCAAGACTGGATTACTGTAACGCGCTCTATGTGGGGCTGCCCTTGAAGATGGTTTGGAAGCTGCAGTTAGTGCAGAATGCGGCGGCCCGGGTGGTCGCTGGAGCTAGGCGGTTTGACTCTGTTGAACCGCTGCCTCAGCGGCTGCACTGGCTACCCATTCGTTTCCGAGCCCAATTCAAGGTGCTGGTAATGACCTTTAAAGCCCTTCACAGTTTGGGTCCAGGATATCTGAGGGACCACCTTCTCCCATACATTCCGGCCCGCTCTCTTAGGTCATCTGAGGGGGCTCTCCTGCGGGTACCACCTCTATCGCAAGTTAGGTGAGTGGCAACACGTGGGCGAGCCTTCTCTGCTGTGGAGCCACAACTGTGGCACTCCCTGCCAGGGGATCTGAGAACCACCCCCTCCCTCATGACTTTTCGGCGAGGGCTCAAAACGTTTTTTTTTCGTCTAGCGTTTGGGTGACGGGTTGTGGTCTGCCTCCTGTGTCTCAAGATGCTCTACCATGCTGCCTTTGTGCTCCATTCGTCGCCCCCCCCCCAGTGGATTTTATTGTTTTTAAATTAAGTTATGTATTGTTTAAACTTATTTTCTGTATTATTTTAAACTATGTATTTTAATTTTTGTTGTAAGCCGCCTTGGGCATTTGCCTTCGGCATAAGATAAGGCGGGATATACATTTTTAGAATAAAATAAAAAAATAAATTTTCACAAGCCTCTCCGAGTCTCTTTTCAAAGGTAAAACTGGGCTTCTCTCTCTCTCTCTCTCTCTCTCTCTCTCTCTCTCTCTCAACTAGCAGCTCTTAATCACTTGCTAAATGGCCGAATATAATGATCTCTCAGCAGCCTCTAGCGTCTGGAAGCATTTGAAAAAATTAACTCTTAAGTTCCAACCCCAGGACTCTGTGGAAACTAAGATATTTATATTGAACTTGCAGTTTAAAAGTTGAGAGTGCAGTTTGAAAGTTGAGAGCAAGAGCTCCTGCATAGGCTTACCATATCCAAAGGGGGACAGAGTGCCTACCTTTAGGCTGCAATTCTATGCACACTTTCCTGGGAGTAAGCCCCATTGAATGCAATGGGACTTACTTCTGACATGCATAGGATTGTGCTGTTCATTGAAATTTTGGGGCAGGTGCGTGCAACTCATCATCATGGAAGGGTGCAACAAGCTGCACCTGCCCAAATTCCAAAGGTTAAAGGTAAGCACTCTGTCCCCCTTTGGATCTGGGAAGGCTACTAATACTCGAGTGTCCAGATTCAATAAGGGACAGGGTGCCTATGCCTTTAACTGTACTAAAGCTGTACTGTTCTACTAATGTGTATATTTAAGTTAAAAAAGTTAAAAATGTATTTTTTTAAAAAATAGCACCAAACGTTAAGGGTGTGGCTTATAATCAGGAGCATCCTATACTCGGGACAATACGGGTATGTGTTCTATGACATGATACCAAGACAGACAGACTTTGCATGCACAGAACTTGAAACTGCTCTATAAAACCCTTCAGTGTATGAGAAAAAAAATCAATTGGGAAATTGGATTCAAAAACTTTAAATGGAACTTGTACTGGTATATACATACTGTTATTCTTCAATTCCACCTTTCAAATTGCTCACACTCCATTCTTCCATAAAAGGTTTGAGCAGAGGGTGGGTAAGTATGTAAATGCACATGCAAGGTCATGACTTTAGCATTTTGCACAAACATTTTAGTGTTTTAAAAAGGTAGTCAACCTGCCCTTGCTTTTCTTCAGCTTATTTTCTGAAGAAAACTACCATATTTATCAGCGTATAAGACACACTTTTTTGTCTATATTTGTCTATATTTTGTCTATATTTGTACACCCAAAATAGTAGGGTGCGTCTTATACGCCTCCAGATACTAAAAAATCTCTTTCCCCCCCTTCGCCCGTTTGGGTAAGCTTGGCAGCTTGGGTAAGCTTCTGAACTGGGCCTAGTTGGGGAGACTTTGGAAAGTGTGCATAGGTGGGGTGGGGTAAGTGTTGGGGGGGTTGTACTTTGGATTTGTGTGTTTTACTTTGGAAACTGTGCATGGGTGGGTTGGGGGGAAAAGAGTTGAGTTTGGGGGTTTTGTACTTGAGATTTATGTTCTTGTGCATTTTGTTCATGTGTCTTATTGCTGTGTGTTTTAAAAGAGATCCTGGCATTTTTGTGTATTTTTGTGCAATTTATGTAAATTATCTAATTAAGCGGCCAAGCGGTAAGCGGCCAAGTGGCCCAAAAATGATTTAAATCTTTTTTTCTTGGAACCCAGGGCCAAAAGGAAGGTGCGTCTTATACGACGGTGCGTCTAATACGCCGATAAATACAGTATTTCTTTTTTCAGCTTATTTTCTGAAGAAAACAGCACTATTCTATCCTCTGCTGTTCCTTGACTTGGAACGTAAGGTCATCTTTGGTTCCTGAAAATAAAAGAACTGGCGTGCATCCGAGGAGGCCCATAGGCCCCGGGCATCCCTACACTCGGGGAAGGGGACAAATGTCCCCTTCTCCCGAGGTGTTCCCGTGCCGCTGCGGCCTGGGAACAGGCTTAGGATACTTTAGGCCGTCTCTATATGAAATTTTTCATATTTAATGAATCAGAACCAAGAGAATTGAAATCAATCTCTCGGCTGGCTAGACTGCTTTAATTTCAAGTAATATTTTTAGCATCTTGGAAATTCTGATGGGCCACTATAGACAAAGGTTCAGAGATCCAAATACAGATATGACCATTTTTTTCTGAAGTAAGCAAATTCACAGCCAGCTAACATTTGAAAAACTCCCAAAACATCTAAGAAAATGACTAATGAGTTGAATGAAGTCATAATCAATACAATTTGATCCATTCTTCCTAGTGTTTTCAGCCATAATGACCTGGTTATAGGTCTATCACATGTAAAAGAAATTCCCAACTCCAGTTTACATTCCTTCTTTGATAAATCTCCTTGGATATCACCTATAGCACAGTTTGAGATAAGCTTTAAATTCACAAAGGGATTGACCCTATTACCACGTCTCCAGCACCTCTCTCAAATTTTCATTCCAGTTCACCTCTTCCAAGTTTTTTTTTAAAGGCTGTAAATATTTAATATCAATACTCCCGTTTCATCTGAAATATATTTACTTCTCTCAAGGTATCTTCTCACATTTTTATTCAAGCCATGTTTTATGTGACAAAAAATCAAACAGTGATGAGATTCCTGTCAACGATTTCTTCCTAAACACAAACTCTTCCTTCCCTAATTCAATGTATATATCAAACATTTCTTGAAAGGACCTAGAATTCTGTCTGGGTCACAATATATTGCAAATAAAAAGAGCATTGGGGATTGAGAAGAGACTAATTGGGACAACTTTGTCCCAGGTCCTTATTAATAATAAGATCTCAAAATTATCTGTCAACAGCTGCCTCTAAATCTTTGGACCATATAATATAGTCCAGTGGGATTTTGGCAGTGGCTTGTTGAATTTAGCACCAGTCTTCTTTAATACCAAATGACAACCATAATTTAAATTGGATGAATTGTGCAGTGCAGAAGTATGATTGGATATTCAGGATAAACAATGGATTGAATATTCAATGTCATTTTATTTTACTTACTCATCTTAATTATGATGGGAGTTGGTAATGATTTACACCAGATTTCAGCTGATGTAGATCTCACAGATATGGAAAGCATATGAGAGCAAGCAAATAAGAAAAAAAAATACAAGGAGAATATAAATTATAAAAAGAAGGGGAAATTAAATCAATGCATATACACACGCAAATTATAAAAAGAGGGGAAAATTAAATCAATGCATGTACACACGCAAATTTTAAGAGGAACATAAAGGGTGGCTAGAACCTGTACACGAGGTCACCCCTTTCTTTCAGCCTTAGTGCTGAAACCCCCCTGCAGTGTCTCCAGAATGTAGCCTTCCTTAATACAAAACTACTGTACTTTCTGGAGCCAGGACTCACAGAAGTGTTCTCCTTCCAGATGGAGAACTGTTTTAGGGCTGTTGTTTTTTCCTTTGACAAACAGCTTAAGGTAACAATCCTAAACAACAGTGGTGGCCAAGCTTGCTTAACTTAAAAGCCACATACGATAAACTTCAGATGTTTGAGAGCCGCAATACTTAAGCATTTAAATGCTTAAATATATTTACTCACCATGAACATTAAACTTATGTTTTAATCCAGTGGACTCTGTTTACACCTGGTAAATAATTATAAAGCTTGAAAATTTCTTATTTACCTTTTATATTAATTGTGATGCAAAAAGGAGCTCAGCCAATATATTACCAAGAGCAGCACATTATACGTCAAAGAGCCACATGTGGTTCAGTGGTTCAGGAACGCAGTTTGGCCACCCCTGCTATACACTCAACTAGGAGTAAGTCCCATTGAACTCAAGGATTCAATGCCTAGGATTATGCTGCTATAGTCTTACAAGGATAGTCATTTTTCCAATATAGAAGGGAGAATGGGGACTCAATTAGTTGCCTGGGGACAATTCTTATTCACCACAGGCAACCAGACAAATGGCTATTTGCATGCCTGGTGCTTATTCTTCAGCCTCAGTGTTTCCCAATTATAAAATGGGAATGACTTGTAGAATGATTTATTTTCTTATTATTTAGGCCGTGCCTCTGTTTAAGGCACTTTGCAGGGTAATAACAAGGAAAATGCAGTTTTTGTCATTTTTCTTGATTAAAGTTATAGTAGATTGTTAGTCTCACATCCTATGCTACCAGGATAACCCTATACCTCCTGGTAGGCTGCCTGATTGCCAGTGGGTCTCTTCAGACATGTGCTACCAATTTTGGTGGCATATGCACGAGGAGAGGAAAGGGGCATGGAGGTTTAAGGAGGACGGGATAAGATCCGGTGGGCGCCATTACTCCCAGATCCACCCCCTCCTGCATCCTCCCCACCCCCAGTTCCTCCCAACATCCAGAACTGCCTCCGGTCCTTCCCGCCCCACACCTGCCACTGCCTTAAAGTTTTAGAATTCTTTTACAGTGTTGACAAAATGTAAAGTTAAAGTTTAAAAGTTACATTACAGGTTATGCTGTAATGCGCTTACTGATCATCCAATCCAGAGGAAAGGGGTAGGAAGAGAGGAGACCTCCAATAGTAATTCCTTGATACAGTTTCATGTTTCTCAATACAGTACCTTCAGCACAGTATCACTCTACTGTATTCTGACAGTAGTAAATTGCAGCACACTCTACAGTACATTGATTCCTGTTGCTAGCTTACTAATGCATGTAAGATCTTCATTAATAGTCTTAAATTGCTAGTGGCTATTTACAGAGAAAGCTGAAGAATGTTAATACTGTACATGAATCATTAGCATTTGGTTACTCTCCCAATGTCCTACAATGACAATTGAAGTGTATAAATAGCTTGAAGGCACTGCCACCTGCTTGTCCAGTGGTTAATATTTTTATTCCTTTTTTAATATTTGTCCCTCAGCACAGCTGCAGCCTTCTTTTCAATTCCTCAAGACATATCATTAAAAGCCATTCCTTATAATCACCAAAGTAAATGTTGATGACTGACTTTTTTTCCTTATGAAAACAAGTGGAAACCTGACTAAAATCATAGCTAATCAAACACCATATTTCTGTCCATTGCCCCTACACACATAATAACCTTTCACGTTACACACATGCACTTTTGCATACCTCTCTCTCTCACACACACTTGCACCTGACCAATGTTCCAACAGTTCTCTCTAGTCAATCCTCACCAAAAGCATATAGTCCGTCTCTCCCAAAGCTGTATTGTGGGAATGGGTTTCCCTTCCCCAATTTCCTCAAATACTATGAAACAAACAAGTCAACTTTCATGGCCCCTAATTCCTCTCCCCCTTAAAAACTGCTAAATACACCTACATGAAAGCACACACACAAAAACCTCACATTCTTAACATATCCTAATAAGTTTCCCTGTAGTATCAATATCAGACTCCCTGCTGGCACAGACAAACAGCACCCGTTCCCATTACCACATGATATTTGCCTCAGAGGAGTAGCCAGACCATTTTTCAACCGTGGCCCAAACCCTTGACGCCCCCCCATAAAAATGCGCGGCCGTAACCCTTGACGCCCCACGGCGTGGCGCCGCAAAAATTTGGAAGCCCACCAAAGTCCTCACCCACCCTGCAACAATGTCCTTCCCCCCCCCAGGTACTCTGGAGCCTGCTTTCCCACCCTCTTAAACTCCCTGCACCCTCCAGGACCCCCACCAAAGAATCACAAAGGAGCCTATGCAAAGATTCTAGAGGAGTAAGGACAACCTTGAGAAGTGGAGAAGAAACAGAGAAGGAGGAGGCCAGCTGAGGGAGAAGAGAACAAAGGGAGCTCTGGAAGGGATAGTGGGGCAGAAGATCCTGGAACAGAGAGAGAAACTGAAAGGGAAGGGAAGTCTTTTTTGGGTTTTAAAAAGCTTTTTAGGGGTTTTTTAGCACTAGCGTGGGGCTTGTAATCTTTAGTGTTTGCTTTGCGTCACTTATCTGTATTCTAGGAGCCTCCAGCGACGACCTACTCCAGCGCGACGATCTCTTCCGCTCTGCTCTGCCCCTGGCGCGAACTCTGTAAAGCGCCCAGCAGCGCGTTAGAGAGTTCACGCATGCGCAGGACGACGATGTTTCCAATCGTCGTCCTGCGCATGCGTGAACTCTCTAACGCGCTGCTGGGCGCTTTACAGAGTTCGCGCCAGGGGCAGAGCAGAGCGGAAGAGATCGTCGCGCTGGAGTAGGTCGTCGCTGGAGGCTCCTAGAATACAGATAAGTGACGCAAAGCAAACACTAAAGATTACAAGCCCCACGCTAGTGCTAAAAAACCCCTAAAAAGCTTTTTAAAACTCGAAAAAAGACCAAATCAAAAACGAAACTTAAGGAGCCTCCCGCCCCCCCGGAGCCCTTCCGCCCCTACGTCCTGGGGCCCACCGCACCACATCAGACGACGCCTCTGATTTGCCTATATCTCCCTTGTTTCTAAATATCTCTTCTTGCAGCAAGAGCAACCACTGAAGCCATAAACTGAAAACCCTACTAGGAGCAGAGCTCATATGGATTCTTTGAATTGTGGCCTTCAAAAATTTGCATACATTTTATTGTATTTGAATTATAGTAAACACAGAATCGGGAAATGAACCAGATTACAGTACTAAAATCTAGACATTTGTCTCAGTGGAAGGTCCCCTCAACAGATTAACTCACATAAAACCTCCTTCGATCAAACCTTTGATCCTTCGATCAAAGTCACATAAAACCTTCGATCAAAGTCACATAAAACCCTCACTCACGGTGAGAGTCTGTGAGAAAGGCGGTATATAAATACTGCAAATAATAAATAATTGAGACCACAGTGAGCTATACTCCAATGCCTGCAAATAAACAAAAGAGCCAAATCATGTGCTACACAGGGGAAACAAAGGAATAATCAATCTAATTTTCTACTTGAAATAACACAGTTACACAGAGCATAAAACAAATCTAAGTCATTCATACGCCCAAGTTTACTCCAAAAGCTAAAGTAAAAACTTTCATACATGAAAAAGGAAAGGGGACAGCAAGTGAGTCCATGGCTTGCAAAGGCTTGTTCTAGTTGTGGAGAACTACGTTTTCCCATTATGTGTAAACCAAGTCATAATGTATAAATGGTAGCATTTCTCGTATTGAGAAATTCACCTGTGCAACAGAACTCACAATGCAATCTCTTTTCATAAGCACACTATACTGCACATTGTTTTACTTGTTAGTTGCTGCTGTTTAATCTGCTGACTTCAAAATTACATTCTTAGTGTTTTAACGTTATTAGCTGCCTTGCAACTTTTAAGTTAAAAAAGTGAAAAAGAAACACCACACACATTGCCTGTCTATTACAGTAGTTGTATCCCAAATGATGGTATCCTGCACTGTGTATACATATACACAGAGATAGGCTATATTGCTGGCTTATAATACCACCCAATATGGATAAGCACATCTTTGTAGGCAAAGCTGTGTTCCACAAAATACATTGAAGACATCTGCCGTATTTTCTAGCCTACAGTAAGATGCACGGTTATCTTCATAACTATATCACAAGAAATAGATTCTGTTGAAATCAGCTGACTGATCTGATTGTGTTTATAATGGATTTACCAAATGCATATACTGTACTGTACTGTATACACTGTACTGTACTGTACTGTATACACTGTACTGTACTGTACTGTATACACTGTATACACTATGCATGTCAATTGAGACACCAATAAGGGACTTTTCATCTGTCATCTATTTGATCTGTTTGCTCTTGACTGTAGCCTCAGCTTGTGATTGCTCAGTATTTTCCAGAGGATGAATTATTTGTCACTTTGCTGGATTCATATATTTGATAGATGCAATCAGTACAGCCTCATTTTTCACCTGGAACAAAGCATTCCTCTTGAAAAGCACCCTGTATATCTTTTTGACTTGTGTTAAAGGTCCTACATCAGGGGACATCAATATTTCATGTCCATTATTAAAGACATTCTTTTTGTGTCCTCCAGCTAGGGCTGATTTTCACCTTGGCAATGGTAATATATTGAGGTTGGAGGGAGGTCTCCATGTGGCATCAATGGTCTCTCTTACTACAGTATTTGTTTTAGAAAGATACTGCATCTTATATTACTTAAAGCTTTTCTATAAAGGGTTTCAGAATTAAGGCTGCATTCCTGTCAGAAGCATTACCCTTGTGTCTTACATGATAAAGATTTAATTTGGTGTTCATTTTTATCAGAACAATGCTACATGGGTCATTTGAATCTGTCATCTTCTCGCTCTTTCCCCACCTCCCTAAAAGTAACATCTTGATTATGAAGTCCTATTTTACGGATTCATTATTATGGAGTTGCATAGACACACTGCTACTCCAGCAGCAAAATAATGCCAAACTAGATACAATGGGGACAGAACCATGTGTTTAAACATGGGCTCTGCCTCAATAATGTAGAATGGAAGGTAACAATTTTAGCAGCAAGAGAGGAGTGCAGGTGAGAAGGGCAGAACCTCCCTCCCATAAAGAGTTCATCTCCCTAAGCCTAGTCACTTTCCACCTCAGCTGAGCTTTCAAACCAGTAGTGCGAGGCATTTATTTCTTATGTAGAAAATTTTCAAGATCCTAAAAATACAGCAAATGTAAAAGTATATATCCCTTCTGATGATATCTTAGTGCTATAGCTTTCATTTCAAAGTTGGGTTTTGTGTTTGCTTGTTTATTTGGGTTATTCATTTTTTCCCTGAACAGTTAACAATCCTTCACTCTGTCTCGTGAATATGCTTAGTCTATATGTGTTTTACGTTCATCCAAAGGATTTCTATAATTTCGAATCGCTGAGTGCTGTTTTAACTTACTTTTCCTATTCTTTGTAGTTATATTGCTTGATAGAATGCATTTTCTTCTTGTTTGTATTTTCAAAATAAAACAAACTTCATGTTAAAAAAGCTCACTCCTCAATGGAAAGACAGGCACATTGCACCCTAACCTTTACTTTCCTATATGAAGCAGAAAGGAAAAAGTTCTTCCACCTGAAGCTTGCCTCTGTTCCAGCAGACTATATGGAACGGAATACAACACTCCATTGCTAGGTAAGGTAACTAGTGTTTTGCCTTTCTTCTAGCACAATTTCCCATACTGCTTGATGGCTGAAAAATATTTTGCTCCAGGTAGTGATAATTGACTGGAAGGTGATTTGTACCTACTCTGAGCACCCTAAAATTCCCAAAACTCCACTCTCATCACTAGGGATAGGAGCTAACTCCATTCACTCATATCACAAATGGGTCATATCAGGTTGGAGGTGAAGGAAAATGCCAACTGTCCCACTCTCAGTAGACTAGATTCTGTATTACACAATGCTGGCGATAAGAGCCAGCTTCCCATCCAATGAGGAAGCAAGCTTTTTATGAGATGGACAGTGTGAACAATTCTACAGTGAAGTAGCCCTCAGTAGTGAACTTCTTCTGTGTAGGTTAAGTGGCTGAAAATGCTTCCAATATTTCAAGATCTGACAAGCACACACCTTTTGGTTTGCTGCACTAATTTAAGGGGCCCTATAAAAAGTGGATGTACTTAGTAGACATAGCTTTACCCTCTATAGCCCCTACAGCAGAGCATCTTGCTTACAGCAACTATACAGAGTGTGGTCCACACACTTATATATATCAAAGCCAAACCTCATGAGAATCCTAACAATGTTAAAGCTATCCAAGTCTTGCTAGACCAATGCAAGTCACAAAACAGCAGAGCTTTATAACCCAGTAAAGGTACTTTCATGTGACAAAACATGCTTTATGCATCCACCCATACTGCCCCACCACTGTAAATTGCCTGACTCATTACAGAATATCCATGAATATCCTAAGCAAGCCACGACAAACAGAGAAAGTTGTAGGCTTGTTCAGTTTCACTCTATGAAGGAGCACTCTAGCTGCTGCTAGAATCCTGAAATTCAATACTAAAATGAAGCTTCCCTGTTCTTAAATACTATGCAGCTGTTTGCTGCATAGTTTGCTGTTTGCTCTACTGAAGCAACAGAAGCTCAAACAACAAAGTGTCTCAGGTCCCAAATTCATATTCTGAGCAGGCCTGCTATGAACTGTAGTACATTTACATTCGCACTCATCTCTGGTTGTCATACCATGGACCTACAAGCCAGGCAAGGGTTCTGCAGTACAGCACATTCAGAAACTTGCAGTTACCATAGTAAAGGTAAAGGTTCCCCTTGCTCAGAAGCCAGCCGTTATCGACTCTAGGGGCGGTGCTCCGTTTCAAAGCCGAAGAGCCAGCTATGTCCAAAGATGCTTCCGTGGCCGAAATGACAATGCCTAGGCGCACGAAACACTGTTACCTTCCCCGCCAAGGCAGTACCTATTGCAATTCTACTTGCAATTTCTTGCTTTTGGACTGCTAGGTTGGCAGGAGCTGGGGCAAAAGACGGTAGCTCACACCATTGCACGGCACTCAGGTCTCAAACTGCCGTCCTGCATATCTTCTGGTCTGCAGTTCAGCGTCTTAACCACTCTGGTCTTAATTTAGACTTGTACCTTCTGAAGGGGCAACATCTCATTGCAGTCAGAAGGTATGCAGGAGTGGAGCTAAGATACATTACAGGCAGACAGACCTATAGCTGTCAAGGCTCCAAAATATGAGGAATGGAAGCAATACAAAATCCAGTTTCTCTGTAACTCTGTCCTGAAAATTGGATTAACAGAACAAAAGACAGAATAAGCAACCAAATTACTTGAAACACACCACTAGTCATATGTACATAAACCAAACAATTACCATAACTGTTGGAGGTTACATGGAGGTTTCTTAGGGCAACAGTATCTGCAAATAAATGTCTGAACAGTTTAGTATTTATCTAATGCACTTGTCAAGCTATTTGCCTAAACAAAGTCAAAGCAGCAAGACACATGGATCCTGTTTTAAAAGTACTATTTTCTTACCACATGTCAAGGCAGGTGGAATATTCTGTTGAGCCCAAGAGAACATCTGGAGGTCTGTACCACAGGGTAACCACTTCATTTGAGTATGTGTGACTGGGGACAGATTTCGCTCTTGCAAGTCCTAAAGAGAAAATGCAACAACAAAAATTGGAAATAAGCATATAAAGAAATAAAGGGCACTTCAGATCTTTGAAAAGTTTGAATCACATGAGACTGCTTGAAAGACTGGATTTTGTTTCTTCTGACTTTTGTTAAGCTAACCAGACAAGTATTCATTTCTATCATTCAACATATCACAAAACAAAGCCATGGCTGTCATAAAATATCAAATGACAGAATTAATAACTGTAACCATTTAAAGGGTGGTCATGTATATATATATATATATATATATATATATATATATATATATATATTAGTATCTAATTTTCCATGTTAAAAGTATTGCATGCATTTAGCCTGATAAATAATCCTATAGGATTTGAAAGTTTGCTGTCTGACATCTTGCTGCTTTTTGGTTGGTCCTAATCAAGGCATTACCCTACTTTAGACTGAGAACACAAACTGGCAAGTTTATTCACAAATAGTTTGAAGTTATTTTTTTCTCCCATTACAAATACTTCCTTCTTTTTATCGTTTGCTGCCAATTTCTGAAAAACAATTGTAAAAAAGTAACATACAGTCACCCCTCGTCTTAAGTGCAATTGTCTTACGCAAATTCGACAATACACACTTGGCAAAAAACACACACAGAAAAAACCCGTTTAAATAGTGAAGGCAATTCTACTTACTAAATACATTCCTGAAAGTAAGCCTGAGATCAGAGAAGGAAGCTGCTGTTCCCTCAGTTCCTGTCTGCTTCTCATCACTTTTAAAGCGACAGCACCTGTTTTCCCAATGTCAGGGATTTTCAATGTAATTTTGAGTATACACGCGATTTTAGATTTATGTGCTGACTCTGGAACATTACCCTCATGTAAGACAAGGGGTGACTGTATATTCAGAGCATGTAAATGACAAGGTGGGACAATCAGAGTGTGGAATATTCCAGGCAGTGACAATTGGTATGCAGCTATAAGGCCTAGGCCTACCTGCTTAAAATAACTACACAGCCTTCCACAGATTTGCAAAACATCAAACAATACTTCCACCCTTTATAACTACTTATAATAAATTTACTGTAAAAAATCTAAGGAAATTTCTCTTCTGTTGTGATATACAAGTTACAAATAAGTGACAGTTACAGCACTGTTGGCTTTTTCCATCTTTTGAGTGACACCTAGACATGGTGGCATATTTCATACTGTCTGTACATCTAAACATGCTTACTCATGCAAAATTCATTTAACTGCTTCCTCCAGCTGAGGAAAAACTGCAGGACAGGATTAATTAGCACAGCATGTGTGATCACTTTGTTTAAGGATGCCTTGTCTGTTTCCATGGCTACACTACAGGAAACCACACATTCTCTCTTCAGAATGAAGGTGGTGCTTGCTTTCATGATCATTAGAACTTTTAATCTTAAGAGCTAGAGTGAACTAAAAAGTCAAAAGGTAATGGAAGCCAATAGCCAGGTGAGCACACAATATTTGAATATTGCTGCTCTCTCTATTTTGGCCTGAAATACCTACAGGGATAACTTCATGACAATCCTGTGAACTGTCTTTCAGATTCCACCTCTTCTGACAGATAAAAAGGTCACCAAAAAGGCACCCTGCTGCTACAACTCAATTCTTTACAGTAACAAGACAGCAATGAGAAATTATTAGAAGTCAAGGCACATCACCTAATCACCAAGCCTATCATAAACCCAACACAAAGTCTTGACAAAATGATAAGCAAAGGAGTTGTACTAGTAATGTTTTGTTTTTATACCTCCTCCATGTTATGAACGCTACTTGCAATGCATACTCAAGGTCTCACCAATTAGATACTTCTTAAACACATAAGCAATCTTTTATGCACATAATGTAGTTAAATGAGTGATTTTCCCCCCTCAACATCAGTCTACAGGCCAATAGTGATTTTAACCTGTGTTAATGAATACAAGTACAGAAAGTACAATTTAGCATGCTTGCCATCCACCTTTGTGTACTATTTTTTTCAAAATTCATGCAACAGTTAACTAATGTTACGAGGAAAAAAATGCAACCTGCACAACAAAATTTCTTCATTTTAGTTGTCCAACATTTCTAGTGATCAAAAAGTTAGTAACTAGCAAATTTTATTTCAACTTCATTGTGCTTTAAAAAGGAGTTAAAACTTTCATATTTTTAATCTTGTATGGTTTTAACCTTTTAATATAAAGAACTTTTTAACATGACCAGTTTTCCCGTTTTTACTTCTTTGAAAATTCATTGTGCTTGTTTGAATGCTACAGTGGATAGAAAAGGAGTGGATTTTTAACCCCCCTTAAACCCCAGCTCCATTTCCCTCTTCTTCCTCGCTGTTTCCACTGTGTTGATATCTAAACTGCAAGTCCCTTGGGACAGCACCCTTCCCTCTTATTCTTTGTAAAGCATGAAGCATACAGATGAATAGATACAATGGAGTTCACAACAATGGTGAATATAGTTCTTGGAGAAGTGCAGTCTACTACTTGTATGTTTGACCCTTTTCCCACCTTCGCTAATACCACCTGGCCAGGGGAAACTGACTATTAGAATGTGGTACAACTCTAAGAGGAACAACCTCTAAGAGTAGTGGCAGTACGGCCTGGAGAAACATTCATGGAATTCAGGCGACTTAGCCAACTATTGACTAGTTGCTAGTATCCCTTTTTGGGACAAGAGGTTTTGGTATGTGGTGGCAGCCCAATTCTAAGCACTTCTGGATGAAATTATTTGGATCCATTTCAGTCTGGATTCCAAAGCAGTTTTAGGACAGAAACTGATAGTGAGTGTGATCTTGTTTATTCTCCCTGCTCTCTGAGGCTTTTGAGGCTTAATCATGGTATCTCTCTGGATCACCTTCTGTGTTCATCCATGGCACAGTCTCCAATGATAGTGAATATCTACATGAAGTCACTGGGCAAGATTATTCAAGAAGTTGGAAAAAAGGCACCACCAATATGTGGATGACACCCAACTATTTTCATCAGGTACAGATGTGGTGGTAGAAACAGAGGTATAGTACTTAAGAGTCAGCAGTGGAGTCAGCTCCATATAGACAAGAAGATAGGTGACATAAGTGTGGTGTGTGAGCAATCTCTGATGGGCTTGCATTTTCTCATAAACGTTTGAAGATGCCAGGATGATGTCTATAGCCCAGGGTGCCACTCTGGTTGGTGTGCCACTGCATCACTTCTGGGAAAAGACAATTTTGCCATCATCATCCACACCTGGGTAATTTCTAATTTAGATTTGTGTAATTTGCACTACATGGAACTGCCTTTGAAAAATAAAACAGGAACTGGTTCAAAATGCAGTCATCGGGCTATTGGTAGAACTTGCAACTCTGAAAACATCGCCCTGGTCCTTAAAACCTGCACTGACTTCCCATTACTATTTCCCATTACTAATTACAGCCTAAAAATCAGTGATTTGGATGAAAACATTGCATTATCCACACAATAACAACACAATGCTCATTATAAACATCTGTTCTACACTAAATATGTTCTGCTGGCATTTTGCTCTGGAGGCAGTATTTTATAAACTATATAGGCAGAAAAAACTCTGGCCTACTCTGCCACAACATCTGCCATTAAAAGAAAACATCAGGATATAGGCTTCATAATAAAAAAGTAATTCTACTCCAACAGTCTTAATATCCCGTTGACATCAATGCAAAAAAAAAAAAAAGAATTATGAATACAGTATATGTATATAATTTAACAGCTGGCTGATTTCCACTTTACTTTCCTGTTTCCAGCTTTTCATTTACTGAACCTTACTTAGTTGCCATGTAAATATTCTGTATGAAGATGATGGCTTTTTCCCCTAATTACACAACAAACATGAGTCTGATGCAGTAAAATTCACTGTAGGTTTGATTAGTATTTCAGGAAAAGAGTTTAGAGAAAGCCCTGCATTAGGAATAGTTGTTAACAGTAAGATTAGAATTACAAATAAAGAAATGATAGGCAGATGAGGGGTATTAGGGGTTGGGGAGAGTAAGTAACCTTACATAGTGCAAAATATTGCCATGACCATTACCACTAGGCTTACCAGATCTCCAACCGGGACAGAGTGCTAGACCTTTAGGAGAAGGAATGTGGGCAGGTGTAGCTTGTTAAACCTTAGAGCACAATCCTAGGCATGTCTACTCAGAAGCAAGCCCCATTGTGTTCACTGGAGCTTGCTTCTGAGTAGACATGCCTAGGATTGTGCTCTAAGGTTTAACAAGCGACACCTGCCCACATTTCTTCTCCTAAAGGTCTAGCATTCTGTCCCTGTTGGAGACCTGGTAAGCCTAATTACCACGCCTGGAATGGATTAATGCTCCATGAACATACAGCAAGGGAGAATAGGGGGCAGCAGATGGGGAAGCAAAATACACAAGGCTCTAGTGCTCAAAGTTTTCATAGATTTTTACCCTACAGCAGTGGTTCCCAAACTGGGAGGCACGACTCCCAGGGGAGCCATGGAAACCAGCCAGGGGAGCCGCAGAGTGCCACGGAATCCTTTCAGAAAACAGCGCAATTTATTTATTTATTTAAAAAATTATATCCCGCCTTATCCTATGCCGAGGCAAATGCCCAAGGCGGCTTACAACAAAAATTAAAAAACATAGTTTAAAATACAGAAAATAAGTTTAAAACAATACATACTTAATTTAAAAACAATAAAATCCACGGGAGGGGGGGACAATATGGAGCACAATACCATATTACCAATTGGCAGGCATCAACATGTAATAGGGAGCCGCGGCCAATAGTCGCCAATGGTCAAGGGAGCCGCAGGTTGAAAACGTTTGGGAAACACTGCCCTATAGAATCCTATAGGATTCTTAGATGGGGTGAATCAATTAAGGGACCTTCTATTGCTAGCTAAGGACCCCTGCTGGATTCCACCTTTGTTTTCCCACCCAGTTGAGGGTGTGGTAACTAAGTTTGGATGGTCTTTTAGCTCAAATCTGATGTGTGTTTCTGAAGTTTTGTACTATCATACTTAAATGATGCCAAGGGGCTAAAGAGCATGGAAATCTGTTGCGCAGAAGTGAATTTCATTGTGTAGCAGGAAGGGGCTGAAATGATTTTTGGTAGAAGGTCATTCATGTAGGCATTATGCTAGTTACTCTGCTTTCCATTTTATGTACCCTTGATGTTAATCTTTACTCTGCTTAGGGAAGGTAGTTGAAAGTGCATGAATAGCCTGCTTCTAGGCTCATCACTTGTCTGTAGCCCTTGTTTCAGGCTACAGAAAGCTATTCACAGCCACAGACTTTTGCTGCAGCCTGAACCACCCTCACCGTTCTCCTTTCCCACTGTAAAGAATTTGGTTATCCATAAGGTGCCTTGGATTCCATCTTGTACATAAAGCCTGTGTCATCACTGCTCAGAGGAAAGTTGGCAAAATTCATTGAGAAAAGCAGTTGGGGGTTATCAAACTGCTGTGACCTATCTAGTATCTGTTACCAGGGTGTAAACTGGCCCTTGGAATTGTGTTATGATGAGAAGCATCTGTGTTATCAGATAGTTTAGACTTTGTAAGGTGGGGGTGCTGGGACTGTAAATTAAGAGTTGGCTTCAGCTGTGTCCATCAGTTTGGGAGGGGGTGAGAGTGAGTTGCATCAGCCTACCAAAATCTTTGAGGCCCTCAGGCCTCAAAGATTGGTGGAAGCCTTTGAGAAGGATTGGTGGAAGCCTTTGAGAAGGCATAAAAAGACATAACAAGTATTTCTGGGTGTGTGTTAGTGGCCATTTGCTAGACATAGCATGACAGCGATGCTGAGGGATGGTGATCCAGTTCTCTGTGTATGCTCTGAAGCTATGCTCCTACGTCCAGCCCCTTTTACTCCTGTTTTTTTTTTACTCTTCTTACTCTTGCTTTTATATTTTGTGCTGTAGTTTTAGATTTTATTAATGTTTTTAAGAGTTATATACATACATACACACATACACACACACACACACACACACACGCATGCTGTAAGCCGCTTTGAGTCCCCCCTATGAGGGGAGAAAGCGGGATAGAAATTTAATAAATAAGTTGATGACGCCTAGTTTTAATTAGGAGATTTAGCTTTGCTATTTTTTGTCTAGGCCAGCGGGTGGCGCAGTGGGTTAAACCACTGAACCATGAGCTGTCGAGCGAAAGGTCGGGAGTTTGAATCCGCGATGGGATGAGCTCTCGTTGCTTGGCCAGCTCCTGCCAACCTAGAAGTTCCAAAGCATGTTAACGTGAGTAGATAAATAGGTACCACTTGCAGGAAGGTAAACAGCGCTGCATGTTCCAGCCGCATGCTATGCGCTGTGGCAAGGAGAGTCATGCCGGCCACATGACCACGGAGGCTCTTCGGTTGGCTCTTCGGCTTTGAAATGGGGATGAACACCACACCCTAGAGTCGGACACGACTGGACTTAATTGTCAGAGGTCACCTTTACCTTTACCTATTTTTTGTCTGCCTAATATATTTTTAAATCATATTCTTAAGTTTTGCTGCTATCTTTTTTCCTTTTAACAAATTTCTATCATCTACCTCACTGGTGTGTATCTACTATCTGGGGAAATCTTGGTTCAAGTCTTAAGTCATGTTACTGTATTTGACCAGTGCTGGGGACAGAGAACGCTTGGTGGCTTGCAAGTCTTTGTTCTTTCCTAGTAGCTGAGACACCCATAGGTCCTTGGCTCCCCCTGGCTAGGCTTATGCACCCCAGAAGCTTCTCTTCCTTGGCTTTTCTTGGGTTCCTCTGGGAGACCTAGCTAATCTCTCAACATCCCTTCTCCCCTCCCCCATTTCCCCCCTCTCTAACTAAGGAGTTCTTCTCTCTTAGGGCCCAATCCTATGGGTGCCTTCTGGTTACAGAACTAGTGTTAGGTCAGTGGATGGTTCTCTCTGTTAGCGTTGCAGACTCAGTGACAATGCGTGCAATAGGGCCTCTAGTGCAAATGGTTGGCAACCACACTCCATCCCGCCACCTCCGGAGGAAGTACAGTCGTTTAAGGGGAGTAACAGGGCACTTTGGGTAGGAACCAGTGGGCATGGATCCGATGGCAGTTGCACATGCTGAATTTTATACTCATTTTTCTGCCCACCTTGTCCGTTCAGCTTGGTGGGGGTTAGGATTTGGCAGTAAGTCTCTCTTCCTTCTAACTGCTTAGTTATCAGGAACAATATTCCTGGATCCTCTGTTTGAAAACCTCCAAATAAGGGGAGCATCCACTACTGCATGGGGCAGACTGTTCTAGTGCTGAACAGCTCTTACAGTTAGGAAATTCTTCCTCATCCCTAGCCAAAATCTACTCCCCTGTAGTTTCAGCTTACTAGTTCAACCCTCAGGAGCCGTAGAGGGCAAGTCCTCCCCTCATTCTGCGCGACAACCCTTTAAACACCTGAAGACTATTATCGTATCTCCCCTCCTTAGCCTTCAGGCTAAAGGTTTTTTTTTTAATCATTTCTCGTAGGTTTCTGAAGCCCTCACCATCTTTGTTGCCCTCATTTGAACCTGTTCTAGCTTATCAACATCCTCAAGATGCTGTGCCCAAAACTGGATGCAGTATTCCAAGTGTCATCTGACTAGTGCAGGACAGCAGAACAATTACTTTCTGTGACCTAGACTATACGCCTCTGATAATGCATTTTATTAGCTTTTTTCGCAGCTGCATCACACTGGTGGCTTCTGTTCAGCTTGTGGTCCACTAACAGTGCTATCCAATGCCTATATACTCAGAAGTAAGCTCCACTGAGTTTAACAGGACTTACTCCTAAGTATAGGATTGCAGCCTAAAGGCTGACATACACCAAATCCGTTTGAGTCTGGGAGGTCACGAGCGTAGGGAATGGGATGCCCCGCCCCAAGACGATGCCCTGGCTCCACCAGATATCTTCCCCTCCAAGTGTCCCTGCGTGTCCCTCCTGATTGGTCGCACATGTGTGCTCTGATTGGCTGAAAGCCCCCTCTCCTCCCTTTGGTGAATGCGTCACTCTATGTCCCACCCACATGGCCAGAGAGCAGCATGGTTCATGACCGAGCGTGCCGGAACTCAAGAGAGCACTGCTCTCCCGCGTTCCACTGCAGTCAGTTAAAAAGGAAGTCACACCGCTCTGCACATGCCAAAATTCATGCGGTGTAGATCAGCCTTAAGACACTTAGACATTTTTCACACACACTGCTGCCAAGCTATGTCTCTTGTACTTATGCGTCTGATTCTTTGTACCTACATGCTTGCAGGACTTTACATTTTTCTCCACTAAACGGCATCTTGTTGGTAGGGGCCAATAATCAAGTGCAAGGGTGGGGAACCTATTTGTGGTGGAGGGCCATTTTCCCATGGGGAAAATGTGTCGCGGGCCGGCCCTCCACCACAAACTTCCCCTGCACGCGCGCCCGCCCCCCAATCATGCGCACCCCCTATCGCTCTCCTTACCTTCTCCGGGTCGCCGCCGGCGGCTCCGCACTCACCTTGTCGGCGACTCCTTCTCAAAGCGGCTGTTCTGGACATGCGCAGAACGCCGCTGAGGCCAACAGATTGCCCTCTCTTGGCCTTAGCGGCGTTCTATGTATGTCCAGAACAGCCGCTTTGAGAAGGAGTCGCCGATGAGGTGAGTGTGGAGCCTCCGGTCTGGTCTCGCACTGGCTGTACCTGATGCACTCTGGTCCGGTCTCACGCGGGCCAGACTGGATCGTCCCGGGGGCCAGAGGTTCCCCACAGCTGATCAAGTGTGTCAAAATTATTTTTCTAAATGTCTAAACATTTGTCAATATCTAAACTCTAGGCAGAAGAGAATCATTCATTCTTACAATTCCCATGAATAAATGTTTGATGCATAGCCATCATCACTGCAGCCATCACCTGTGCCCATTCCAGATACCTTTAAGAGTGATTCTTAAACATGGTGTCTTGATTTAAAAGGCAATTAAAAAAACTAGCAGAGCATACAGTTTCATAGAAAACTTCTCTTAAATACAGAATCTGTGCCATTGTGGAAAGCTCTGCCCTTTCTAGCCACTATAGCAAGGCCAACAATATACTTTGGGGACAATGCCATTTTAGCATTGTAGACCTTTTTTCAAGTACCGGTACCTGTATATTATCTGCAGCCACAAACTGCTGCTGTACTTGTAGCAAAAGCTTAAAGTAACTAATACAATATGCTGATTTTTACGAAAGAAAATAATGTACCAATCATAAACGGTGCCTATACAATAGGCATCTGTGCTCAACAATAATTGCACATTCCAAAATGCAGGCCAAGCTTCCAAGGTTTCACTCTCCTTCTCTCATCTGTGTTTCTTTTCATCAGAATTCTATCAGCATGACAAGCTGTTGTTCCTCTGCATGACACATTTAGAGGAAAAAGGAGCAACTCGGAATTGCCAGCCCCAAGAAAGAAATATCAGCCAGCCAGCATGCAATCTATTAATCTAATGAAACAATGGAAAATGTAAGCCACCCTCATGTTTTGGCTCACTTCAGACACAACTATGCACAATGATAAAACCAACAATTTGTGCTATACCAGGCCAGCCAAGTCCAACTTCCCCTTCTTCCTCCGCCCCTGCCCAGTGGAATTCTCAAGTACTCTGACATATAGTACACTGACATATTGTAGTAGGAGTGCCTGACATTTTATATACTTGGGGGGTGGGGGTGGGGGGTGGTAACGTTGCAACACTGCTAGAAAAGCAGTTTGGTTGGTGTTAAAATGCACTGAATAAAAACACACATTGTACATGAAATTATAAACAGCAAACTTTACTGAATGAGGAAGCTTGTACAAATTACTCATTTGAAATCTGTTTTCAAAATCGACTCCTTGGATTCTTGTGAAGCTAAAATTCTATTACTCCACTTTCCAATTTCTTCTTTAATATGCTGTTCATCTATTTAAATACACTCGAACTGAGACAAAAAAATGAACACTTTTGTCATTCTGCTGCAAAATCTCATAATATCCCATTCTAAAGAGCTCAGAAAAGGCTTTCAATTCCACAACTCTAAAATGATCCAAAACAACCACCTTATCCAAACACACCAGAGATTTTAATACTACAAACAACAAATAAAGGTCAAATGAAGTTAGTTCTGCCGCTCAAGTTTCATTGTGTGCTTAGTAATTTAAAACAAACGAGCTGTGTTAATTTGTTGCAAAGAGCAATACTGGCTAAAGCCAGCATATTATTTTTGCAAGGACAAAACAATAGACCAAATTCACACCCAGATCAGTTTTATTTACTTCTTTAACGGTATCACAAGGAGAACCTGTGACATTTTAATATCCTTTAGCATTTCAACAAGTTTCTGAATGCAAAAGGAAAAGACTATCTGCCTTAGTCTGCAATCCTATGCATACTTTCCTGGAAGTAAGTTCCACTCAAATTAGATGGGCAACCCAATCCTATGCTCCTCCGGGTGCAGACATTTCAGCATGGGCCATGTGGCCCATGCTTAATCCTATCTGGGGAAGGGACAGGCTGGAGGTCTTCTCAAGGTAAGTGGGCATTTGCCTGCTTACCCTGGGTAACTCCCCAGCCGCAATGGAGCTACTCGGTTCTCCGCCAGATCTTTAGCTGGTAGAGAATCAAGCAGCCCCATGTCAGCTGCAAGGGCCTGGGAGGGGGAGAAAGGATACGGTGCGCCGTGGTGCCGCCAATCCCTCCGCCCTCCCAGACCCGATCCGCTCACCCTCCCCCCATCCTGTTACACCCCCTCCCCCAGGCCCTGTGCCACTTGGAGCAGCACTTACCACTTCACGGCGCAGGTTCTGCTGCTCGGCCAGCAGGCAGCACAGGTCTCAGTGCTGGCACCACCTACTCACCAGGTGCTGCAAACATGCCTAAGCCGGTAATAGGATTGTGCCGTTACTTCTGAGTAGGCATGCACAGGATTGCACTGTTAGCCTACTTTGTGCAGAAGCAATTGTTTGAACTTATTCTTCTGAATTTCTTATGCATCTGTTTTTAACTTTATTGAAAATCTATTTCTTTGATAGTTGGATCCCTCTTCACAAATGCTTATTCAGACTCCTGCAGTACAATTCATAATAATAAAGCAGCCCCTGTTCCTTTGTTTTATTTTGAAGAATTGCTTAGGGGGTGGGTGTTCCTACCTACACTTGAGAACCTGTTTTAGCTACAACACAATGTGCCAGCAAGTATGAGATTTCCCCCCTCCTAGTGTTTATTTAAGCAGAGTTATCTTCCAAAGGTCTAGCTCTGTATATTTGATTTTTTTTAGCCCAGAGGAGATGAAGTATGCCTGACACTGAATTAAAAACTGTGGTCGCTCTGTTGATTTTTGTAAACTTATGAAACAAAATCTGAAGGTCTCCTCCTCTGAGATAGAAAGGTCGTTAGCTTCAGATTTCATATTTATTGTAGTAGAAAAGTAAGCCCTGTCCAGGAGAAAAGCAGATTCCTTACTGACATGTTATCTCTATTTAAAAAAAATCACTCTCTTCTATTTAAATTTCTATTTCCCTTGTGCCCTATAATTTAATCATAAAAAATTACTTCACAAGAATCCTTGTTCCAAGAATCATCTGGAACAGTGGAAGCCTGAAGGCAATACTTTCCAGGAATAGCATGATTGTTTTATGTTTTTATGAAAAGAGTGACTTTTGCATATGCAATAATACATTCTATAACTAGGGCAGGAGAAAATGGTGATAACGAAATAAACACACATAATACTGCTTTCTGCTAAAAAAAATCTGCAAAAAACAAAAACACAAAATAAGCCACGTAATTTGGCATCATTCTTCATCTGCTGACACTGTACAACCTATACCATCTACCTAGCGGTTACAATTGATAAAAATTATGAAAATTTGGAATAAAAACACATACCATCACTTTCTGCAATTTCATTTTGGTTAAACACTGAAATCTGCGAAAAAATTTTTTCTCCCACCTATCTATAGCACTGTGGAAATGTTCCTGGAAAACAAAGCGCTGTGTGAAATAGCACTAAAGGAGGTAACTGTAACACTGTTCTAATGCAGATGTATTCACAAGTACATCTAGGGCAGGGGTTCCCAACCTGTGGTCCTAGTACCACCAGTGGTACTTCGGCCGACTGCTGGTGATATTCGAACTGCTGGACTGCAGGAACCCCACTCTGACGCGGTGCTTTTGGTGGCGCATTTTTGCTCCCAAGAAGCTCCTGCCTTTGGTCAAGCCTCTCAGGAACACTGAGAAAGGCCCTCCCACCTGCCCAGAGCCTCCTCCCTGCATTATCTGGCCTCTGAAAACCCGGAAGTAACTGGTGATGATGTTATCGCCAGTCACGTCCGGTGGTACTCAGAAGAAGAGCGGCGCTGGAGGTGGTACTCGGCCAGGAAGAGGTTGGGAACACATGATCTAGGGTAAACGTCTTGCATGCTCTTTCTTCCTCTGAAGCATTTCATGGTAGCAAGCATGGCCCATACTAGGCAGAATATACAGCTCTCACTGGCACAGCGCTAGTCAGAATACACAGTTTCCATTGGCTGAAAGCACTGTACAGGTAGGCCCCCATATCTACGGATTCGCTATCCACGGTGTCAGTTATCCACCGATCACGGGGACCCCACCAGGCTGTTACTTTTTTCCCCAGTAAGCTTCGTTTCTTCCTTAAATAGGAGAAGCAGCCTCTGGCTGCTTATTGCAGGCAAGTAGAACAAGACTAAATCCTAGAGAGGCACTGTAAGGTTAACAGAAACCTTGCAGAGCCTCTCTAGGACTTAGTCTCGTTCTACTTGCCTGCAATGGAGGCTGCTTCTCTGTTTGTTTTAAGGAAGAAACAAAGCTTGCTGAAAGAAAAATAAGAGCTGGGGGGCGAGCATGTCTGCTCACAGGGGAGGGAGGGTGGGGGGCCCTCAGGAAAGCATGGAGGGGGTGTTCGCTCTTATCCACGGTTTCAAGTATCCACGGAGGGGCCTGGAACATATCCCCAGCGGATATGGAGGGAGTACTGTACTCTCTCCGCACCAAATATCTGCATGGTTTTATGGATTTTAACCTTTTTTTTTATAATACTGTAAGAATTACATCCAGGACCAAGACTGATATACCGTATTTCTTCGAGTCTAAGGCCCCATCGATTCTAAGGCGCACCTTAATTTCAGGAACACCAGCAGGGGGAAAAAAAAAAACATCGATTGGAAGATGCACCTCCTTCCTGCTCAGCGCCAACTCTCCCCAGCTTGCCTGCCACGGCGATCCGATTTTTACAGCACCATTTTGCCCCCTCTGCTCAGCTGCAAGCTCTCTCTTCCTGAACCCGAGAGCTTGCCCCAGCATACCCCGCGCTGCAGCTGACGATCTCCTCACTGCCTTTGAGCAGTGCCTTTGCGATCCACCAGAAAATGCAATTTCCTTACTTACCGGGGCTTGGGGGAGCTTCAGGGAGGCCTGCGCGACCCTCTGCAGGCCTCCCCGATCTTCAGTTTGGTGAAAAACAGCGATTTTCGGCCATTTCCAGTTTTTGCGAAAACCGGTAAGTAAGGGAATTGTATTTTGGGGTGCTTTTTGGAGACCTTCGATTCTAAGACGCACCCCATTTTTGGAAATGCTTAATTGGTAAAAAACATGCATCTTAGAATCGAAGAAATATGGTAATGAATCAATGTTATATTAGTTTTGTAGTATTGACATACAGGAGAAGAAGTTTGCCTTGTCATTTCTCATGATGTCAGTGAAAGGGTTACAACCCCTTAAGCATTACCTTGTAGCTTTTAATTGTAAATCAAGGTTTTACAGAAGGAAAATGCAACTCAACTGGCTTCCAGTTTCAAAAAAAATCATGAAATAAGAAAAGATAGTAACTCAAACACACACATAGTATTCTCTATGCAGTTGAACCTCCGTAGTCACTGGGATTGTTTACGGAACCTCAGTGGATAAAAAAACCCGTGTTATAGGAAAACGGGTGGGGAGTGGTGCCACATTACCTTTTTTCCAGCATCTTCGCCATTTCCCTCCTCCTGAGTTTGTTTAAAGTGACTGAAAAAAAGTAAAACCACTACCGGAAGCAACCTGTAGATGGCGCCAGAGACTCCGGGTTGCATTTTTTCTGTGCACAGGAGGCAAGAAGAGGCTGGTAGCCCCCGCGACAATGCTGAAAAAAAGAGTTAATCTGGCACGGCTGGACTCCCTCTTCCACAGTTTTGCCACCCGTGTTGAGACAAATCTGTGGGTGGAAAAACCGTGGATAAAAAGGTCCAACTGGTATTAGTAAAATAATTATGGATTTTTCTTATTAAAATTTTTGAAAAATTGAGAACCTAACACTATATTAATAGTGTGAATATGTAACTGCTAGAGAAGATTAGTCTCACAATGAAGAGGTAATTAAGTATTATCCCATATATGCTTAAAACGTTTCATTGGGAAAATAATGGATACTAATAATGGGTATTTATAGGGTACTATATACCCCTAAGACAGAAAAAAAAATGTTACTACTTATTTGCCAACGTAGGTAATTATGTTGAAGTAATTGAATCTTGTGGCCATAACTAGGAGTGTCCTTAACTCTGAACCCTGCAGTTTTCAATCAATCATTTCCCAGTATCCTCGAGATGGGTTGAATGTGAAAAAAGTATTTCCACCTTATGTGTTCCTTTGTCATTTAGTAGGATATGAAATATTTCATTTCTCTCTGCTTCATTTTATCAACAACTGTGGTGACCGTACTCAACGTATGACTAAGAGGAACATCGCGGAAATCATCTCTCTAGACATTCCCACATCATTATAAAAGTCTCATAATTAATGGTTTTCCTACCAAAATCTGCCAACTTCAACTCCCCAGTGTCACTGATCAGAAGGTTTTGGGGTTTCAGGTCCCTGTGCAAAATGTAACGCTGGTGGATGTACGACAGTCCTCGCAGCAATTGAAATAAAAATAACTGAAAGAGATGGGAAAAACATTATGTGTATTAATACTTGTATGCAGTGCATTGGCTTCCTACGAAATAAGCAGGGTGCTTGCATATGGGTGGAACAGTTCCCTGTAGCTTTGCCACAGATATAATTTATATAGCAAATTATTTTTTAAATAACCTTGAACACATTTATTTCACTGCATCCAACTGCTTCTACAGTCTAAAATGACAACGAACAAGAGATTCAGTTCATATCAAGCCACAATTATATTCTGTTTATCCATATGGCCTTAGAGATTAGGTGGTAGCCTACAGACAGATGTATATCTGCACTAATTATAGAAAACAACAGCATGTGAAGAAGAGAGGCAGAAGAACACCAATGCCAAGACAAAGAAAAATCAAAGATGAAAACTAAAAGGTTATAATTGGAGAAACACCCAAATGCTTTTAGTTCGAAACAGTTTGCACAGGAGTACAAAACTCTCAAAATGTTATCAAAGAGCACATTTCCTATTTACTCATGTACAATCATTCCTAAAACAGATGACTATGGGATTACCGTAGTTTTTGTCTCAGTAATTTATATCACATCCAGGTACTCAGTGTGCAGCTTGTATTTTATTAGAATTTCAAAACTTACACAAAAGGCAGCTGTCAAGAAGCTACATCAAATATTAGTCTTGCAGACTTGACAAAATGCTATTGCTTGATTTCACAGAGGCTGCCTCAGTATGCCAAATATTAAGGCTATGGTTCAGCACCATAGTATTATTACATGGCAAGAGTGCATTTCTAATGAATAGTGTAACAGATATTGAAATTGAAGAGATGAAGAGATTAAAAAAGACCTTCAACACAGCAGTAGGTCTACTGCAACATTCAGGCCCTCTTGTTTGTATGGGAGTATTAGATCATTAAAAAAATTCCAGAAACATACAGACATGAAACTGTCTTTAATTAGATACCAACCCAGTACCTGTATATGAAACTAACATCTGATGATGGAAAAGTTGAAAGGGTGACAAGTACAGAAATATAATGTTACTGAAACTGAAGAGGTTTAACAACATTGCCTTTTTCCTCCATTTGCTAAATATTGTTAAATTTTATAAAAAATAAAATAAATAATGGTTAAATATTTAGATATAAAAGACTCCGTTTCTTCTCAGATTCAAGCTTAACAATTCAATAAGGAAATTCAAGGATGACATGTAAGTAAAGAATTAGATTGGACACAAATAAGAAACCCTCTTCAAATTACTTTCTTTGACAAAGATGCTATTTTAGAACAACGACACAAAGTTGGATATTATGCATCTTTAAATTTAGATTATACACAATGACTTTTCTGACCAGCCACAGAACATTCCTGCTACAAAATAGGGGATATGGACTTGTGTGTTGAGGATCACTCCTAGCCACATTCCTTGAAAGGAATGCAACAGTAAGCTGTTGAATCTGGGTTTGCTTGAGCTGAGGGGGCCAGGAATAAGAGCTGGGGGGAGCGCACAGGGGAGGCAGGGCAGGGGGCCCTCAGGAAACCATGGAGGGGGTGTTCGCTCCTATCCACAGTGATGCTACAAAATAAGGTACTGTGGTGACACCCCTCGCAGCCCAGCCAATGTGGGTTTGAGCATCCGTGGGGGTTCCAGGAACAGAACCCCTGTGAATGCCAAGGGCCAACTGTAGGCCATAATTTTATTTGCTGAGTGCTTCGACAGTGACAAGGCAGTTGTTAATGATAGCCAGACTACATTCAAGATGTACTGCCCAGCCCAACTACTTGCAATTGTGAGAGAAACGGTGGATGATGTAGGTCAGTCCCAACCCCCCATCCCAAGAGGGTTTTAGGTACTCTGTCCTTGTTTATCTCAAGCACTTGTACCTGTTCCAAATAAACAAAAAGTCTTCCTTTCAGCTTAAGCTCAAAGTCTAGTCAGCCTACCCAGATTTGTTTGGCATCATGTTATTCATTGAGAGGTAGTTACTATAAGTCTTTGCGAGGGTGAGGCAATGTCGGCGGCAGCGCTTCAGGATCGCGCCCGCCCCGACACAAATGCTTTGTTCAACATACTTGGTTGTTCAACGTACCTGTGCAGGCCTCCCCAAGGGTCCAAATGGCTCTGATCGCATTGCAAAGCCCAAGTCTAATCTTTGACAAAATCAGGAAGTGAGCTTCGCAATGCGATAGGAGTTGTTTGGAGTCTTGGGAAGGTCTGCAGAAGCAGCAGCGCTCTCCCACCCCCCACCTTTCAGGGAGCTGGCAGGGCAACCAGGTACGTTGACCAGGCAACCAGACGGGCGCGATCCTGGAATATCGCCACCAATGTTCAGGCTGGCCACCCCCCTTAAGGGAATATCACATACTTCCAGAAAAAGTGGTGGGTTGCAATCCACCACTTTGAGAACCTCTGCCCTAGAAAATGCAGTATAAAATGCCTAGCAGTGGTTAGGTACCAAAAGAATGTGTAGACTCCGTGGGAACAGAATCTTCTTAAAGTGACTGTAAGCTAGTTCTCAAAGTTACCTACAATATTAATCAGTATCTGAAGTGGGGTAGAGGGAAGCTCAAAGAATTTGCCTGGACTTAACAATTTAAAACCACAACTAAATATAACCTATAGTTCAAGGATAATAGAACAAAATCATCTATATTAGTTCAAAAGATTTAGAAGTATTCTGAACATTTCTGAAAGCACTGTATCAGTGGCATCAAAAATCAACAACAATGGAAAGAAACATGTTCCGATTATGCTTGTTTTGCAGCATTTCGAAGTACCTAATCACACTATTTAGTTACTGAAAGATATTACACCTTCTTTAAAACCATCTAAACTAATTTTTTTTTAAAAAAAAACTGCATTTGATGACTATACAAAAGCATGTTTCTGCTGTTTTGTCTTGATAAGTGCACTTCAACTGAGGTACTGCTTTCCAATAATGAGTCCTGTGGGGATGGTGCCATATGAAGGTCAAACCAATTTAGAGGTTTATGGAGTGTGATATCAATGTGTTAGCAATGATTAAAATGTAAGGGCAACAGCATTAAAACCAACGGCTTCCCCAATCAAGACACATCAGCTCTTATAGCAAGAACTAAATTCCTCCTATTCTTTCGCATTATATGTCTCAATATATAAATCTCCCGCTATCGACTTACAGAACTTTTTGAGAGCCTGTGGAAATTTCTTGTTATACTCTCAACTGGTGCTTGCTTAAAAAAGATTTTCTGTCTGAGAAAGAGGGATGTCCAACTGGGTTTTGACAGCATGTTATTTTATGCATGCCACTGGAAAAAGGCATTTCTAGCATGAACTGTTAAGTGTAGTGGGGAACACCATATCTTTTTCAAAGGTAAATTGGTTCACATGAGCAGAGGCATAGAAGTGCCTATGCTAGTTGCAGAATGAGTAAGAATTAAGTCAGATTAGTGAAGTAATCTGCCAGTTGTGCGGAGGGGAGGGGCGAAAGTGCTGCTATTTTTCTGGATTCTTAGGTATTAAAAATCACAGCATACCCAGTATGTTGCCAAGAAAGCACAGTTACTTCTTTAAAATTCTCCTACATAACTAGCTCAGGGTGAGTTTGCATAGTCACTTGCCATAGCTGTTTGTATGCTCAATGAGAACCCTATTAACACAGTGAGGGTCTCATTTTTCTTTCTTTCTAGTAGCATTTTAATTCTGTGTATTGCACATTGATCTAAATTGGCCAACTTCAAAAGACAGCAGCAGAGCTGACCCAAGTCGTCCCTCCCCAATTAGCACCACCACCTCAACTGCCTCTTTTCATTCCCTAATATTTTAAAATAGCAGAGGGGGATGGAAGATGAATTGTGTGGTGGCAGTCTAGAGCATTTCTTGGCAGACTCTCTAGACCACCACTCTTTCCTTTACGCACTTTATTTTCTTCTCCTTTCTACCTGTTTAAAATAGCAGGGAGCTGAAAAAAAGATGAGGAATATGTGGTTGCAGGACAGAGGCTGGCAAGGAGCATGTGTGGGGCACTCCCTCTGCCAATCTGGGATGCTACTCAGGGTCTTGACAGCAGGCAAGACTTGGGACAGTAACAAAGAAACCTAGAATAACTGCAGGAAGCCACTAACAGTGCAATCCTATGCATGTCTGCTTAGAAGTACGAATACATTGGCTTAAATTGACCTTACTCTCAGTTGAGTGTGTTTGGAGTGTGTACAGAATTGCAGCCTAAGAATATGTAGGAAGCCAGTCCACTTCTTTCCTAGTTTGCAATATCAAAACCCATGATGAATAACTGGATAAATCAGAAGATCAACACTAAATAGCAAAAATCAAATCCATCACTTTTTCTCACTGAAATATTAGTACAAAAAGTTGCAAAATTATTTCTGACCATATATATGTAATTTATTCTACCATCAATACCATCTATTTAACTAATTTCCTAAGATAGTTATTGATTTTATCATCTCAAAAGAAAGGCACTACAGGAACACAGTATTGACTTGCGTGTTCTTCTATCTCCAGGCACAAAATAAGAATAGTTGGTTGAGTCAGCATGATATTTTCTATCACAATATGCTTTTTTTTCCAATAAACCCTGCTCCTATGGGCTTTCTAAAAGTGATGGACTGCCACTCTCTCAAAAACCACGATTTTTTACACTTACCAGAACTATATCCCACAAAAGCTCACATTCTACCAATTCCTTTAGGGCTGTTTTCACAAGTAAACATCAAACAGTGTGACAACACAAAGATCCTCTAGTCTAGAACACTGAAAATTACGCACTTTTATAATACCTCAACAGTGAAAATGGACCCTAAACCATTAACTAGTGGCTGTTTTCTTTGATGTTCTTTTCCATCTTTGCTGCTCTCTTCACAATACTGAGAAAATGATGAGTACGCTTAATTAGCTGAGTCAAATAATATACTTTCTTGATCGACCAGCAGAGCAATCACCTCAGTAACTGACATTCAGTAAGAAACTTTTCCATAATCAATAAAGTTAAAAAGCTCCTACACCTCATCATAATCAATGGTTCTTTCATGACCAACCATTCAAAACGGAATGAGATTTCTGAAAAACTGTACAATGTTTCCTATCTTCTCTCCTTGCATATTTAAAATTAAAGCCTTGACAGATTCAAGTCCAAAGAGAATACTGTGTACATTTTTCATCAGTCTCAGAATACCATAGGGACCATTCATAGAAGCAAGCAGTGCTTCTTAATAATTGGACAGGGTATCTGCATTTAATGCTCACATTCATGCATAGCTGTAATTCATTAACAGTTAAGTGGAGGAGATAAAATAAAGCAGGTAGAATCCTGATGACATATTTGATGTCTGATCGCTAGAAAGACGTCTTTAAAATCGATTCTCAATGCCATATGAAAGAGGCAGTCTTAATTTAGCATAACATTATCTCACCCTGCTCTGCACCTGCTTGTCCTCTGAAGAGTAATGGAAAACTGTAACTTATCAATTGCATAAAGTAGCAAATAATCCATTGTAGCATATCCACTCTAATTATGAAAAAAATCTCCATCACTAACTTTTGTAAAAATAGCAGGCATTTCAGGAGTGATCCTCTCAGAACTGCTTCATAAGCATCTTACAGATAGCACATTGTAAAGCAATCAAATGAGAATTTCCACATGGAACTGGCACAGAAATTAACACTTTCTGAACAGATCCTAAGATTTCTGCTACTTCCTGTTCAGGTATGTAGATCACTAAAAGTAGCATGGATTATTTATCCCAATGTGACATTTCCACCTGTGTGCATTCAAACGGACACATTTTAAAGAGTCCACCCATGAAGACAGAATGTTACAGCATGAAACCTCTTACACATTACACAGGTATAGAATGAAATCTGTTTATAACCATGCATACTATCACGTGAAGACCACCCAACATGTAGTTATACACATATTGGGAATACAGAGTCAGTCAAATACAGATAGTACAACTGAAACATTTGAAACACACACACAGGCTCTATTAGTGCTTTTGTTATACAGATTTTCACTTATCCATACTGCACATATTAAGACCATCCCTCTTTATCTATACCACAATTTTTAAGATAAGGTCTAGTAATGGTGGGGGGGGAGGGGAAGAACAAGTCTCTTGCAGAGGCAAGGTGTACCACCCATTTTATCTAATGAGATACACCTCTCCTCCACTTTGAGCTCTGGAGAGCACTTAGGGTGTTTTTTGGGTGAACTTGGCTTTCGAACGAGTTAGAATTTTTCCTATTGAAATTAATGTAATAATTGTAGTCATTCAGATTTTCACTATAAATTGGGAACTGATTAGGTATGTATAAAGAAGAAAAGATGTACTGATGAAACTTAAGTCTGATGAAACTTAAAGTCAATATACCAAATATTAAGTATTTTTCCAGATCCTGCTTATCCAGAGCAGAATTCACTTTTACCATGGGGCCCAAAATATGAACAACATATATTTATTGCTATTTGTCAATCACCTTGGTTGAGCAAGCACAAATATAGATTAGAGGCATTTCAGGAAGGAGAAACTGCTTCTCTTCCCCTTTGATTTACAGTTTTGATTACTTACAATAAAGCATTATTGGACATTACTTGGCCAGCCATAATTAAAATAACTTATCCTCATTCAATGTTTGAATAGCATGTTTCATGGAAACAAATAGTTCTTGAAAAGATTATGCATCATGTGTATTTTCATAGGTATATTTCATATATGAAAAGGTTTTTTTATTTAAATGAGCAAAGATGCATAATATATGTTAACAAATTACTCCTATCTTCTGAGCATTTTTCTAACACCTCATTGCTTTTGGGTAATTTCAAGCATAATTACTTATGCCTTGAAAAATATAAATATTTATAAGATGAAAAATACCCTAAGGCTTTTACTCAGATTGTTAATTTCCAAATTGGTCATTAACTGTTGAAATTATCCATTCCTCAAGAACAGATATTACTTAGGAAGTGTAGCCATTAGATAAGGTATAACGTTCATGACAGAAAAACACGTGGGACAAAGGAATATTGCTAGCGAGCCCCAAACTGAAGCTTAAAAGCTCTTAAAGAAAATCTTCTAATACTTTTTTTCAACAATCATATTTCCTTTTGTTTTAGAAGACACACTAGTACACATACTAGCAACCTCCACTACAATGAGCAATATGGCTTCTCTGCTTGAGTCATCTGGTGCTATTTACTTATAATCACATAGAGCTGACAACCTTTGTTTGTGGCTCAGTGTAGTCTAGACTGGATGGAGTGATCTGTGAAGAATTAGTTGATAGATGTTCCTGTCTAGTGACAAAAGCAAGGACTGGACAGTTTTTTTGTTCTAATAGCAATTCAACAACACGCCGTTAACATTTTCTCGGATGTGAGCCTTTCCATTTACTCAGATCAAACGAAGCCCTGCTCCATATTCCTTTACTGTCAGAGATCACACTGATGGATAGTAGTAAGAGGTCTTCTTGGCTGAAGAATATGTTCTGTGGAACTCTCTCTTTAGGTAGACATGTCTAATGGGCTCTGTTCAGATTCTGAAGAAGGTCATTCAGGCCATTTAATTCCGTAGGACTTTTCAAATGGGTAACTGAGCCACTCTTATCTCATTTATCTATTCATACAATTTTAATCAATGGTAACTACTGGCTATATTAGGTGGTTTTTTCCAAACATATGTACATTGTCCCCTATTTAAATACAGGTTAGGTTCCGGCCCAGCACTATCACACCTGTGCAAAAGCGCCACCAAAGGACATACTGTGCCTGCACAAAAGTGCCAACACAGTCGTCCCTAACCAGTGTAATTCCAAAGATTTGCCAGTGGGCAAAAGTACCATGCTTGGGTGTCCGCTGGGTCAAAGCAACTACCATCATAGAAGGGTGCTATCATAAGAATGTTCCTTTGGTCTTAATTTCTAGTCACATTAATCATAATTAAATTATAAGGTTTAGACTAAAATTTTCTCTGTGTTTTCTTTGTAAAGAGAGTAGATGGCAGCTGCAGGAGGCCTTGATTAAACTCAGCTTTAACCCTACCCTCCCTTCTTTCCTGCTTGGTAGTGGTAAAAAATGGCTGTTTGGTTATTCTGTTGTTGGAGTCACCTCTATTCAGAGCCTACTTTTTCTCACGATTAATGGCGGCATACAATTTCCCTTGGATACATTGTCAGTTTGCCACAGTTGGGATCTGTTTGGCTTTTCTTTCAGATTCCATATTCAAATATAACTATGCACACAAAATGATAATATACAGCTACAATTCCATCTACACGTACTTGAGAGTTATCCTCATCAAACCTAATGGGTTTTTGATCGAAAGCTGTCATGGCCAGCAGTTATATTTAACGAGGTAGGATATACAGGTAAAATAGCCATGTAAAAGAAAATCCAGCAGAGATAAAAACAAAGTCCAAAACCACTCGTGTCTATCCCAAACAAGGATCACTACGAATGGACAGAAATGTTAAAATCCACAGCTGAGCATATAAGAAGATCCCGACGTTTCGTTCCTTAATGCAGGAACATTTTCCAGGGCAATCCAAGGATTGGTAGATGGTGAAAACACAAAGGCACTTTGCTCCTATATACTTTGTCACGGACCTGTTAACTTCACCAGTGGCTAATCCTGCAAGTAGCACTGGAATGAAATGGTAACTGTTACACTTAAATAAACATACATCAGATTCGCACATCTCCTTTCCCCGTGGCTGTCAAGCTGTAGTCCCTAGTTTCCTTTGATCTCCGTGTTGGCTTATTTCCGGTGCACTGCCGCTCTGAGTCTGCCTCCGTATTATAGGAAACCATATTTTATTGACAAAACTTAAATCCTGTTTTCTGTTAATTAATGAAGAGACAGGTTTTTTGCTAATTTCTATAGCCTCCAAATTTCTAAGAACAGTAGCTCTGTTTTCTGTTCTTAGACTGCTGGTCTCTTTAAATTGAATAACATGCCCTGTAGAAAGGGCATGCTCTGCTATGGCGGACAACTCAGGATGTTCCAGTCTGACAGATCTTTCGTGCTCCTTCACTCTGGTGTTAATACTTCTTTGTGTTAAGCCAATATATTCTTTTCCACAGGAGCAAGGAATGCTGTAGATCCCGGGATTGGAGAGAGGCGGTCTTCTATCCTTGGGATTGTTCAGCAACTGTTCAATTTTATTACTAGGTTTAAAAATTGTCCTGACATTCCCTTGTCTGAGGATGCAGGCAATCTTATCCGTTACTCCCTTAATAAACGGCAAACAAGTCCATAATTTTACCTCTTTGTCTGTAGTCTCTTAATTTACAGTGTCCTTATTGGTATCCAGGTTATTGTGTCTTCCCTCCCTTACTGCTCTAATTTTGTTACTCTAACTCCCAACACTTACTAATGTGTGCTGCAGAGTATCCATTGGCTTTTAATGTCTCAAATACAATCTGTTTCTCTTTATCTAAAGAACCCTCATCACAAATTTTGATGGACCGATGGGCTAGGGAATTAATTAAGGAATTCTTTTGGGCAGGATGGTGGTTTGATCCATGGTTCAAGTATCTTCCTGTATTGGTGGGCTTTCTGTAAACTGTACGACCCAGGGACAGATCTTCTTTCCTGGTCACCATTACATCCAGAAAAGCCAATGAACCATTTATTTATTTCTCCATGGTAAACTGAATTTCTTGGCAAAAACTATTTAGATGTGCCAAAAAATTCTGTAATTCTGTCTCCCCATGTGACCAAACACAAAATACGTCATGTTGTATGTTTATTTAAATGTAACAGTTACCTTTTCATTCCAGTGCTACTTGCAGGATTAGCCACTGGTGAAGTTAACAGGTCCGTGACAAAGTATATAGGAGCAAAGTGCCTTTGTGTTTTCACCATCTACCAATCCTTGGATTGCCCTGGAAAATGTTCCTGCATTAAGGAACGAAAAGTCGGGATCTTCTTGTATGCTCAGCTGTGGATTTTAACATTTCTGTCCATTCGTAGTGATCCTTGTTTGGGATAGACACGAGTGGTTTTGGACTTTGTTTTTATCTCTGCTGGATTTTCTTTTACATGGCTATTTTACCTGTATATCCTACCTCGCTAAACCTAATGGGGTTTACTGCAAGTGAAACTGGACTGTAAGTCACCTATCTATGGTATATTGTGTTGTATTCGTGGCATTGATGCGACTGACATTAATTGGCTTAGCTGCTATGATAGAATGTAATATTCAATTGCCCATGGAATTTTAAACATGGAATCCAGCTTCTTTGACGAAACAGAAAGGGGTTCAGCAAAGATTAAAACCTCATACAAGGTCAAGTTAAGGATTTCAAAAAGCTTCCAGAGCATAGGGAAAGTGGGAAAGGGAGACCAGACAAGAAAGCTGCAGAATAGATGAAATGAAAAAGAGGAACCAGATGGTGAAGAATGAAACTGGAGGAAATAGGCAGAAGGAAATAAACAGTCCAATCCTATCCCCTTTAATCCACCATAGCATGCAACAGAGCAAAAACAGGCTGTGCTGATTGCTATGGTGGGGAAGGCGCAGTTGGGAGGCATGGGAGAGGTAAGGGAAAATATTTTCCCTTATCCCTCCGTATGCCCCTCAATCGCCAATGGTTCTCCTTGGACCTGCACCAGCTCCACCCCCGCCCTATTTCCCCCACCCCACCGACTTACTGATGTCAGCTGGGCCTCTCCTCCCCGCCGCCTGCAGCGGTGGCCTGAAAACGTGCAGTTACACACGCCTCCAGAACGGCGTTTATGACACCATGAAGCGTGCTCTGCCAATGAAATGCCAGTTCCAGTGGCAGACCCACTGCATAGGATTGGGCTGCAAGGTAATGAAAGTTAAACCAGATAAACAATTCTGAAAAAGCTGCCAAGCATTTATGTTCATGAGAAGCTGTAAGAAGCGGGGCAACTGACAAAGCAACATAAGAGGTAAAGAAAAAAGGGCAAAGTAGGCAATGGCCTGAAAAGGAAGGACCAATGATGGGCCACAGAGACCTGGAATTGAAGAAAGAAAAAGTTAGGGAGAAAATAAGAGAGGGAGAAAACCATACATAATGTCTACAGACAAGTAGCAGCTATTGCCAGGCAGACAAGGAAAGCTTAAGGATTTTGAGTAAGGAGCCAGGTGGGCATAGTTACTAGGTCTAGAGTCCCAATAGGAGAATTTTGCCAGTTTTCCAATCCCCAGCCATCGCAAGGGATTGTCAATTCGTATGGGCTCCCCAGGCCCCGCGAGACATCTCTCCTAACCCTCCAATTGGGCACAGAAAGGGGGCGCGGCTGGGGGATTTAAACAGACCCCGTCACACACCCTGGTCTCTTCGCATGCTAGTTGTTGCAAGCTTTTGGTTAACACACCCGCCCGCCCTTCGTTACAACAGTCTGGGCATTGCTGGCTGCCGCTTGGGGCCTGGTAGGAATTTTTCTGGGCTGGCTGGTGGTGGTCAGTTTTTTTCGCCTACCTCAGACTGTTGGCAATGTTTAGGGTTTGTTCTTTTGCTGTTTTCTACTAAACTTCTCGATCACTTTATCTTTGCAGGAGATGGTGGCTTGAAGACACAAGAATGGCTATTGGTGTTGCCACTCCTCAGTTGCTCACTCGCGCAGGGAGGTGACTGGGTAGTCCCTGTCCTGGATCTCAGGGGCCGTCTTAAATGCTCTCTGACTTGGGGTGGCTCTGCGCAGCCTGGCTGCATCTCCCCACCTTTACGGCAGGGAGAACTGTGACAAGCCTGCGTAGCCCTAACTTGGGACGCAGGCTTTGAGTTGGGTGGTACCGCCCTGCCAGGGATCAGCTGCGGTCTGGCGCCCCTTTGAGTGAAGTGTAACAGCCTCCTCCATTTCCTTTTCAATTGCTTTGATTGCTGCTGGTCTCAAGTTTCTCCTTGCTGTATGCAAGTTCAATTAAAGTGGTCCATTCTCCTATATCCTACTTGTCTCGCATGTTCATTAGGGAATACACAGACAAATGCCTTTTGTCACAGTAGCATTTTAACAAGGGAACTTAAGGAGTAATGAGTAACAAACAACAGGGCAAGGATTGAATGTTACATATTGATTTGAACTAACTAGCCAGTTCTTGGCTGCATTGCCTCAAGTTTTGAAAACTCTAACCTGAATTACTATGATATAAATGCTGAATCCGAGGGTAGAAACAGGGGTGTTCAGACTTTTACAGTGGTCTTTCTTAAGTTAAAGAGGGAGTGGACACTCCAAGTGGGTTCTCTGGTGGTTGGAAGGTATTTGCTTCTTCCCTTTTCCAAGGAGTGGAAAGTCTCAACTTTCATGGGAAGTACAGTACTCCCCCCATATCCGCTGGGGATATGTTCCAGGCCCCTCCGTGGATACTTGAAACCGTGCATAAGAGCGAACTCCACTTCCATGGTTTCCAGAGGGCCCCCCACCCTGCCTCCCTGCAGGCAGGCGTGCGCACCCCAAGCTCTTCGTTTTCTTTCAGCAAGCCTTGTTCCTTAAAACAGAGAAGCAGCCTCCATTGCAGGTAAGGAGAACGAGACTAAGCCCTAGAGAGGCTCTGCAAGGTTTCTGTTAACCTTGCAGAGCCTCTCTAGGACTTAGTCTTGTTCTACTTGCCTGCAATAAGCAGCCAGAGGCTGCTTCTCCTGTTTAAGGAAGAAATTAAGCTTACTAGGAAAGAAGTAAAAGTCTGGGGGGGGGGTCCCCGTGATCCGTGGATAACTGAAACCGTGGATATCGAATCCGTGGATATGGGGGCCCACCTGTATTATCCATGTAAAAATGGAGATATTAAGATGGTGGAAAAAGCATGTGGCTTCAGGAACATGCACTGCAACCAGGTCCCACCTGAGATACATCCTAACATCACCAGGCAATGAAGGTTTGTACAAGCTCTGGAATAGACAGTGAAATATCTGTTTCTCGTGTGTCACTGAGAATGACACAGACTGAATAGGTACAGCAAAAGGATGACTGAACAGTACTTTAAACATTCTAGGCTCTTATTACCGTATTTTTCGCTCCATAGGACGCATCGCACCATAGGACGCATGCATCCTATCGAGCTAAAAATAGGGTTTTAAAACTTAAAAAATGTTTTAACTTACCTGGGCTTCAGGGGGCTTCTGCAGGCTTCGGGGAGGCCTGCGCGACCCTCTGCAGGCCTGCGCGACCCTCTGCAGGCCTCCCCGATCTTCATTTCGGTGCTAAATGGCTTTTGTCGGCCATTTCCGGTTTTCCGAAAACCGGAAATGGCGGAAAATGGCCATTTAGCGCCGAAATGAAGATCGGGGAGGCCTGCAGAGGGTCGCACAGGCCTCCCCGAAGCCTGCAGAAGCCCCCTGAAGCCCCGGTAAGTTTTTTTTTTTACTTTTTTGTTTCTATTCGCTGCATAAGACGCAGGCTTTTCCCCCCTATTTTTTTTGGGGGGGGGAAGTGTGTCTTATGGAGCGAAAAATACGGTAATTATGGTCACTCTCGCCTATGTACATTCTACCATTCCGCACACAACTAGCATTTGTAGCACTTGTACTAAAAAGTTGAATACTTTGCTTATGATTCAACTTTGTCTCTGATTCTGAATTAAAATGCTGGGAGAATGGTATGGAGGCACTAGTAAGTTGCCTATATAGGCTCACTCTAAATTACAAGAACTGGAATACTCCACGTCTGAACAATATAGCAATCACTTGTTGTATTGTTTTATTTGTGGAAACATGCACACTCTCAACTATTAAGCAAAATGGCAGGACATTAGACAAACTGCAAGGTCCTTTGAAAGATGTCTATTTTGAATATTAGAATTAATATGCAAAGAGTAAGGAAGTTATTAAAACTCCGAATCATTTCAGTTATTACAATATATGGCTTTCATAGAACTGTGATGAAAGGCAGAAAGAAATTTCACCTGCAATTATTTTTCTGCAACTAAACCCTGGGGAAATCCATTACTTTCAGATGGTAAATGAGAAATATAAATGGATTCCTAATTAGAAAGTGTCCCTGAGAAACTACGGAACTAATAAAGGAGGTCCGTGTTTCTATGCACTCAGTGCAGATTCTACAGAATATTGATCCAAATGAAAACACACTGTTTATTTTTGTGTAAACAGGCCAGCTTACAAGGATATGCAAAGTGGCCAAACTAAAGGTGGAAACAGGCTGCTAAAAAATACATCATGTACATGACCTTTCAGTGGCTCTTCTGCAAACTGAGTATTCAAAAACTCAGAGCATAGGAGTATACCCTAACACAGTGGTTCTTTGCTTTTTTGGGGTCACAGACCCCTTCGGGAATCTAATGAAAGCTATGGACCCCTTCTCCAGAGGGAAGAATGCACATTAACACATACAGTACACACAAAAATGTTTTTGTACCTGGTTCACAAATCCCCTGAAGCCCATGCATGGACTCCAGTTTAAGAACCTCTGCTCTAACACAACACTAGAGACATAACAAATACCATATTGTCCCGAGTATAAGACGCACCTGATTATAAGTCGCACCTTTAAATTTTGGTACTATTAAAAAACTTTAAATCACTGGCATTAAATATATGCCAGTGATTTAAACAAACAGTGCAATCCTGTACATGCCTACTCAGAAGCAAGTCCCACTGTTCTCAATGTAGCTTACTCTCAGGAAAGTGTGCACAGGATTGCAGCCTAAACAATTCATTGCCCGGGGAGGGGGGATGAAAGTATGTGATCTTGCTTTACAAGAGGATACAAAACCCAGCAGAGCAAATTAACAACTTATTGCAGACTGGAAAGGGTTACAGCCTGTACAGGGGAGAGGTAGGTGTGTGTGTGTGTGTGTGTGTGTGCACGCGCGCGTGCTCTTGTTTTTACAAAGAAAAGCCCTGCAGGGCAGAAAAGGAGCCCGCTGCATCTCTGCCTATCTCCACTAAAAACAAACACGGAACTGAAAGCAGGCGCTGCAAAGACGTAACAACTTATTGCAGCCTGGAAAAGGTTATAGCCTGTACACAGGAGAGGTGTGTGTGTGTGTGGAGAGGGGTGTGTGTGTGTGCGTGCGCGCTCTTGTTTTTACAAAGAAAAGGGCAGAGAAGGAGCCCGCTGTATCTCGGAGTTGCAAACGGAGCTGCGCTGCAAAGCAAAGCTCAGCTAGCAGCGATAATCACCCAATAATCACTTCAATTAGTTGCTCTGAAGACAACGCGTCTCCTCTTAGCCTCCGCTTCTTCCAGCAATCTCTCTTTATTTTTGCAACAGTGCGAGTATACGACGCACCCCTAGTTTAAAAAGTTAAATTAGCGTTAAAAAGTGTGTTTTATACTCGGGACAATACGATATGCATCTGGCTAGCCACTGCTGAAGACAGAATGAGTTTTGCATACCTAAGGGAGGTTTAGATTTGTGCTCAGTGAAAGACACACACACACACACACACACACACACACACACACATGGTAATTTGCTTTTGAAACCCAGTGGGCTTTCAAAAAACAGATAATATGCACAGGAATCTGTTGTTCAAAGAAAACAAGTAGAAAATTACTGGGTACACCCAAGCCATTGGGGCAAGCTCAAAGGTTATTTTACTGTTTTTATATTCCACTCTTTCCGCAAATAAGTCAGAGTGGTATAAATTTATTTTATTTATTTTTCACATTTTTATACCACCCTTCCTCTAAGGAGCTCAGGGTGGTGTACATATTTCCTCCCCCTCCTTTTGTCCTCACAACAACCCTGTGAGGTAGGTGGGGCTGAGAGATAGTGACTGGCCCAAGGTCACCCAGGAAGCTTCGTGGCTGAGCGGGGATTTGAACCTGAATCTTCCAGGTCTACATCCGACTCCCAAACCACTACACCATCCTCCTTCCCCACAATAATCCTGTAAAATAGGTTAGGCTGGTAGATACTGAGTGGCCTAAGGTCACCCAGTGAGTTTCAGGACTGAATGGAGATTTGAACTTGGATCTATAATAATGATGGTGTAGTGGTTTGGGAGTCGGACTTAGACCTGGAAGATCCAGGTTCAAATCCCCGCTCAGCCACGAAGCTTCCTGGGTAGGGCTACTATATTTGCAAAACCTCCAACCGGGACCCCCCCCCAGTTAATTAATTAATTAATCAAAAATTAAAAATAAAATTAATAAAAAATAATTTAAAAACTAAAGGGGGCGTGAAGCGCCCCTTTTTGCCACACGAAGCGCGCCCGAATTTTTAATTATTTTTCACAAAAAATAAATAAACTTACCCCATCCATCGTTGCCGTCCGCGCTGCTCCTCGTCCTCGCGCTGCTCCACGCGTCCTCGTCCTCCAAACAGCCTGCAGGAGCGGGCGAACCACAGCCTGCTGCCCACGGCACGGGCAAACAGGCTGTGCAGCCCAGTCTCCTACCGGCACCGCACGGAGCCGGTGGGAGACCGGGCGAACAACAGCCTGCTGCCTGTGCCGTGTGAGCCTGCCGGAAGCCCGGGCAGCAGGCTCTCGTTCGCCCGCTCCCTCGCCGGCACGGAGCCGGCGAATGACAGCCTGCTGTCCGTGCCGCGCGAGCCTCTGGCAGGCTTGCACAGCACAGGCAGCAGGCTGTCGTTCGCCAACTTCGTCCGGTCTCCGTGCCACCGCCGCCACCACCACCCGCTCGCCGCCGCTGGCATCTTCTTTTTGAAAAACTTACCCGGGCGCCGGCATCATCTTGGATCGCAAAATCGAGATTTCGCAATCCAAGATTATGCTGGCGCCCGGGTATGTTTTTCAAAAAGAAGATGCCGCCGCCACCGGCGCTGCCATTCGCCCCGGAAAACCGGACCAAGACTTTCCCGAAAATGGAGGCCATTTTCCGAGACTGTCCCAGTTTTTTCGAGACATCTGGCAGCCCTATTCCTGGGTGACCTTGGGCCAGTCACTATCTCTCAGCCCCACCTACCTCACAGGGTTGTTGTGAAGACAAAAAGGAGGGGAGGAAATACGTACACCACTCTGAGCACCTTGGAGGAAGGGTGGTATAAAAATGTGAAAAATAAATAAATAAACAAAACATTAACAAACAAGACAAAAACACTCAGTGGATCGCATAAGATTAAACAATTAAAATTACATCCAATTAAAATTAAAATGCCAGCCAGCCATCCTGAACAAAAAGGCCTTAAGGTCCCACCAAAAGGTTTCCAAAGAGGAAGCATTTCTTAACTTCAAGGGGAAGGAATTCCATAATTGGGGCACCACCACCAAGAAGACTCTATTCCTCGTTGCCATCCCCCTCACCACCATCAATGGCAACATGGTTAAAATGGCCCCCTCTGATGACTTCAGAGAATGGGTCAGATTATATGGAAGGAGGTGGTCCCTCAAATACCCAGGTCCCGAGCAGTAAAGGGCCTTGAAAGTCAAAACTAGCACCTGGAATTGTGCCCGGAAACGAACCGGCAGCCAGTATAGCCGCCGAAGCAGCAGCCTGACTGAACTGAACTAACAAGCCTCCACAACTACACAGGCAGCCACGTTCTGCACTATTTGTAGTTTCCAGACAGTCTTCAAAGGCACCCCGTGTAGAGTGTGTTGTAGTAACCTAATCTAGACGTCACTAAAGCATGGGTCACCATGGCCAGGTCTGAGCAATTCAGTTATGGCAGTTGACAGATTAGCTGAAACTGAGCAAAGGCTTCCCTTCAGTTTCCTCTTTATGAAAATGAATTTTAAAAAGGACAATGCTAAAGTATTTTGATGCTCCTAACATACTTTATGCATTGTGAAAACAGAAGGTTCTGTGTATCCACATGAACACTTACTCTTTTATAGATAATGTAGGAAGCAGAGTATGGTAGATTGTGCACAAACATATGTTGCCTGAAAATTATGTTTGCTCTGAAGGAGTGCATCAGAAAGCTGAGAAATTCTCAATGGAAAGGAACCCTAGCACCAAACCTAAAGCATTTGATACCTGAAGAATGTCTTATCAAACTAAGTGATTTGTGCACACAAATCATTATTGTTAAACGAGTTATTGTTCCATTAAGGAACATTATAACGCTTTCAACCTAGATTCCTGTGGTATAATGCTCAGGGGGGGAGGCCACCCGTAGTTATGCGGGGGCGCGGGAAGGCCATCTGGGCAAATCTGCAGATGGCTAACCCGCGGATAATGAGGGGCTACTGTATTACTCCTCACTCCCAACATTCCAGCCTATCATCATCATTCTTCTGTAGAAAGTAGCATCCTACCTTCACATTGTCTGGATGAAGTCCTCCGGGATGTTTGTCCATGTACTGACATAAATCAGTGTGCTTGAAAAGAGAAAAAAAATATTACAGTATTACTATTATTTCTATATACTATAAGATCAATCCCTTTTTCGTTGGAAGTCACTATTTCCTCCAGATACGGCAAAAGGAAAACAGAGAAAATATATTTTCTCAATTGCACTATACTCGCCGTATATCCCAAACTCTATCTTGGCCGTATCTTGGCGGGTGCTTTGCTCATTATAACTAATGGGCAGGGGGTAGTAGTAGTAGGAGGAGTGCCTGCACTGCGCAGAGGAAACACTGGCGTCGCTCGAGGTGGGGTGGAAAGCTATGTTCTGCAGCTTTCCATCCCACCGTTACTCTCCCGCACGAGAGTCCCTGCGTGTTGCTTTCTCTCTGCTGGCGGGCTCCTACGACAAGGGGGTAGGGCGCCTCGTGCAGGAGAGTAACGGTGGGATGGAAAGCTACAGAACTTAGCTTTCCGCCCCACCTCAAGCGACGCCAGTAACTGAGGAAAAGAAGGGCCGGGGTTCAGCAGCAGGGCCGAACTGAGGAGGCAGAGGAACCGGAGGCTCGCTCTCTCACACACACACACACGCACATACCAGCAGCGCTCTCTGAATGTACCATATTTTCTCACAAAAAGCATCCCTGTTTCACGGCGAGATCCAACACACCCCGCCATGCCTTTTCCAGCACACCTGTGATCCATCAAGCGCTCGCCACCTCGTGTCACCACACTAGCACGGGGGGGGGGGAGAGCAGCACCCGCCCTATAAGACGACCCCCAACTTTTGAGAAGATTTTCCTGGCTTAAAAAGTCATCTTGTACGCCGGAAAATACGGTACGTTTTCTAGTAAAATCAAGAACATGAAGAAAACATTTTTATTCAGAATGGAAACTGGTTTCAGAGCAAGTTTATTACTGAAAGCTGGATAGTTCTCTCTAAAAAAATAGAACAGCACCATCACCAATCTTGCTTACTGAGATGTTCTATAAAACTTCAAGATTCAAAAGAGGGACATCATGCAATGGGCACTCATGCAGTAGAAAAAAATCCTTGTTTGAAAATAGTAAATGGCACCTTCCTGACTGACACCTTCAGTTACACACTGAAGCACAGAAACTTTGAGCACATCAGTTAAGATGGACATATCATGGCAAAATAGTAAATGGCACCTTCCTGATTGACACCTTCAGTTACACACTGAAGCACAGAAACTTTGAGCACATCAGTTAAGACAGACATATCATGGCAAACACTGGCTTGCTTTTGCTAAAGCACAATCCAGTACCTGGTAAGCAGGGCTCAGTTAACCATTTGTGCCCTAATTAACTCTCTCCTCAAAGTAACGTTCATAACTGGCCTTTACTGGGCTCTGCAGCTCCATAGTGTATGGGAGAAGGTCCCCTTATGCAAAATTCTCCTTGATTGAAAGGAGCTAAAGAGATTGGTACAAGTCTATGCGGGCCATACAGTGCTAGATTGATGGATATGGAAGATTTGCAGCAATTCCTGGAGGTAGCTGTTGACAGAGTAGCTCCAATGGCTGTGTTTATGCGGGCAACAGGATTAGTGTCCGAGCCAGGTGCTGGCATACAGGCACCTTCACACCAGCAATACACCAGCACTGGAACTCTTACTCCGTATCCCAAGAGCTGTTGTATTAGTAAAGTAGTTCATCATAGGACAATCCATACAACACTAGGCTTTATCACTGACGCACATTCATTTCACTATTCTTTTCACAATGCTGAAGCTCAAACAGTAAAAATTCAAACATGTAACACATCTCGTTCCCAGTCTGCATTGTACTGCTGGATTTTTGTTCTTGTTAATGCATATGTAAACCAGAGGTTCTCAACCTGTGGTACACGTACCCCTGGGGGAACACAAACCAACAGGCGGGGGGTACTCAGCCTGCCATGTCTTATCAGCTGTGAGTCGGCATCCGCTTTTAGGTTTTTTAAATTTAAACTCCCGACTCACAGCTGATAAGGGACAAACTCACAACTCCCATATAAAAAAACTTCTGCCAAATCTCTATAAAAACCCCTTTCTAGCATTTACATCCAAGTTAGGGTGAGTAAGTTATCTGACTAAATAGTCCCTAATTTATTACTAAAAAGAGAAACTTCATTGACAGTGAACATTAAGAGATTCTTGTGCAACAAAACCACCCCTTCTCTCCCCCCAGACTGTGTTCCCAAGTGGAATGCAAATTAAGTTCTTTCCTACTGGCTGGTTCAATTTATATGCTGGGTTTTATAATACATTGTTTCTTCCATTTAAAGAAGGCAGCTCTTATGGCAGATTGAGGTGGTTCTCTGCCTTCTTAAGGAAGCTAAGAAGGAATTGCCTTGGTTTGTTTTTGAATAGACCTGTGGTGATATTTTCTTTAAAAATAAAAAAGGGGTGGCAAAAATTGAAAAAAAAAAAGGGTGGCTAAGAGTGTAAGCTGAGTAATTTTAATGATTAAATTTTACATTTTAATAATTAATGCTAATTAATTAAATGGCACAGGGGGTACTTCAAAAAATTTGACCGTGCCAAGGGGTACACTTGGTGAAAAAGGTTGAGAACCCCTGATGTAAACGATCACCAAAAAAATGCCTTCTAAAATGCACTGATAGTAAAAGAGATGCGACATCACATATTTCTCTATAGCCTTAAATGCCATATATTCCTGCCTGTAGTAGAAATTGTTCATACATTAAAACCATAAAAGGGAAGATATGTCCATGCACACTGGAATGCAGAAATGTGTTGTAACCAATGCCCTATGAACTACATGCTACAAAACCATAAGCTGTTGTCTTTACCATTAAACATAAATGCCGTTGGCTTCCAAAGAATAAGTGGACTTCCAAATGTGAAACCTACATTTAAGTATCCTAAATTTTGCATAAGAATTTGTACCATAACAATGAATTTAACATTGCTTTTTCCTTTTATCTGCAAGCTGATTATTCTGCAGTATTTATCACCATGTTGCCCACCATGCTCATGTCTCAGTTTTATTTACTGGAAGAAAATTACCGTATTTATCGGCGTATAAGACGCACCGGCGTAAAAGACGCACCTTCCTTTTGGCCCTGCTGGTCTAAGAAAAAAGCATTTTCGGGCCACTTGGCTGCTTGCCACCTGCTTTGTTGCTTACCACCATTTTTTTAATGCAAAAATGCATAATTGTTGCTCATTTTGCATCATTGTGTTGCTTTTCCTAGTTATGGAGAAAAAACAAGGTCTGCAGGATACTCAGACCCCACTTCTAGACCATGGAAATGTTATTCAGCCACAGTTTTTGACTGATATTTCATCAGTCATTTCTCATATGCATTAAAGCCTATCATACATCTTTTTTATCTGATTTTATTTCTTGAAAATACCGTAATGTGTATAACACTTCTCAAAATACTTGTCATCTAAGTATAAAAAAATATGAAACATACATGTGCAAATACAAACATACATATACACTAGATATTTTTGTAGATTTTCACGACGCGACCATATCCTTGAATTAAAAATCCGCATATTGCCGGGAAACTCCGTCGTTATGGATATAAAAATTTATTTCAAAAAATAAATTTCACAGGTGTTAAAACATACTTGACGTTTCGCACACGTAACATTCGTGGCATCATCAGAAATCCCCTATAGTGTTCCTAAGACAGCTTAAAAAGGTAGTGCAGGATATAACAGGAAGTGGGCACTCCCTATCTGACAAGAGAAACAATCAGTAACAGCTGATTGTAACCTCCAATCAGAGAAGGTGAAGCCACTCAAGACCAAACATCAAAAAATAACACTATAAATGCCAGTACCATTTAAAACTCACTTCTGATTGAAGTACAAAACACATGAAAGCATAACTAACATCCAACTTAACAAAAGCAAAATAGAAAGCTGTCAAATAAAGAGGGCTGGGCCAAAAAGAGAAATCGGCGTTAGCTGAACATGCGATTAATCACAATCATAACACTGAATTTGATCAATCTAGACTATTAGTTAAAACAGATCAATATTTACCCAGACTTCATAGAGAGTCAATAGAAATTTATAAACACACAAATTCAGTAAATAAAAAGGAAGAATCATTAAAAGTCAGTGATAGTTGGTTACCGGTGTTAAAAAAGCTTCAAATAACAAATAATAGGTGACAGCAATCATGACAATAGGACATATGTCCTTTACAACAATTGCTATTAAGTACAATAGAACAACTAGTTCACTGTATGAAGCTTTACAATCAGGTTAGAACAATGTTTACTTTTCTTATTTTAAGTCTCAATTCCTGGGATTAATGTTGTTTTAGTATTAGTGGTGGCTTCCTGGTTGCTGTTGCTGCTGTTCTCTTAATCTTTTTAACTCTTTATTTTAATGCTGTTTCCCTCCTGTTTCCCTCTTTATTTGACAGCTTTCTATTTTGCTTTTGTTAAGTTGGATGTTAGTTATGCTTTCATGTGTTTTGTACTTCAATCAGAAGTGAGTTTTAAATGGTACTGGCATTTATAGTGTTATTTTTTGATGTTTGGTCTTGAGTGGCTTCACCTTCTCTGATTGGAGGTTACAATCAGCTGTTACTGATTGTTTCTCTTGTCAGATAGGGAGTGCCCACTTCCTGTTTTATCCTGCACTACCTTTTTAAGCTGTTTTAGGAACACTATAGGGGATTTCTGATGATGCCACGAATGTTACGTGTGCCAAACGTCAAGTATGTTTTAACACCTGTGAAATTTATTTTTCAGTACCATTGAATAGCAGGACGCTGCTACACGCGTGTAAGCACCCCCCGCCTCGCCTCCCTTCTCACCCCAGCAGCGCCGCTCTGCTCTCCAAAGCCCCGTTCCTACTGCACAAAAGCTGCTGCAGCTCCCGTCTCCCTCCTGTCGCAGGCAGAGGCGCTTCGGGCGGTGCAGAAAGAAAAGTACCGGTATAGCAGGACGCTGATACACACGTGTAAGCAAACCCCCCCCCCCCTCACCTCCCTTCTAACCTCAGCAGCGACGCTCTGCTCTCTGGGCGATATAGCCAGCCTGCAGGAAGAAAATACTGAAAGAGGCTGAAAATGGCGGCATCAAGCGGGGAACAATGCAGTAAGCGACCAAGCGCCGCAAAAAACATTAAAAACATAGGATTTAACTGCAGCATCGGCGTATAAAACGCACCCTACTATTTTGGGTCACAAATTCAGACAAAAAAGTGCGTTTTATACGCGGATAAATACGGTATCTTTTAATGTTTTCTGGTTTTACAAAACCCTCCAATCCCTTTGCCATGGCTTGGGTTATTTGATGATTTATATTGTTCATATGCTAACTTACTTTTGTACAGCTATATAATGTCTTCAGGCATATCATAGGCTATAATAATGCACACGAGTTATTCTATTCAGGCTCAGCAGGACTAGAAAATATCCTCATTGTCTCAATTCTTTTCCAGTTTTCTAACCTAGTGAATCTTCCTAAAGTCAACTTAGGCAAGCCATTGCCTCTCACCCAACTGCAACGCAAGGATAATATTTACTTTCTTTAACGGGTTGCTTTCCTTACAACATGAAGATATATAAATAGGCTCACCACAGTCCTAGATCTTTAGAAAATTGAGTCTTGTGTTTTGAACCCAGGACAAAGAGGCTGTTAATTGTTGCTGTGCGTTGGACAGCAGGGTGCACGCGCTGCAGCGGGGGGAGTCCTGCTGGCCTTGGCAGGTAGGCAGAGTGGTGTCGGGGCTTGGCTAGGGCTGTGTGCAGCTACTAGGTGTCCGTCATTTGAATCCAGGCCCAAGTAGTGTGTTCTCTGGGGAATCCTCTACAGCCAGTGGTTTGAGCTGAAGGCTGGAGAACTTTTGAATTTGAAGTCAAGCAGACAAAAGAAAGTTCTCTGATGAGACAAGGTTAGAAAGACTCCCAGTATTTATAGCGGGTTCCACCAATCCGGAGGCTTTATACTGTTGGCCAGTCGCAGGGCCTGATGTTGCTCATCCCTGTCGCTTTGTCCTGGACTGTACATAGCCATCCTGTTCAGTATTGTGTCTGTGCCTGTATAAACTGTACACCTGGTGCACCTGTCCTGTTCTAACCATATAATCAATACAACAGCATCAGTAAACAATATGTAACAATCGGTCAATATAGCAATGTAGGAGACTGGCGCACAGCGGGGGAGAGCTGCGGCGTAGAGGATCAGGTGGCAGGCGCATGCAGAGGACCAGGCGTGCAGCGGGGGAGAGTGACGGAGCTAGTCCTGGCTGCCGCAACACAGCCGGCTGGCAGTGAAGAAAACAGCAGCAGCACTCTGCATGTGCTCAGAGGCACAGGGAAAAAGGGTATTTAATATGATTTCATTATTTATTTAATTGTTCAATGTTGAGAAGTATTTAATGTTGAGCCGACTGGACATGCCCCTGTGGACATGCCCCGTGACGTCACCTGCCTCGCATCTGTAGACACACCCTCTGATGTCACAGAAGTGACATCACAGTTCTTTGACCTCCCCCCCCCGTGATGTCACTTCCGCCCCCCTCGGGATCCCGGAAAATCTGGTAAGACTATATATACAACGTGCTTTCCACATTCAAAGCATTATACAAATGCTAAGCATTATTCATATGCTTAAATGAAATTATGATCTTCTACAGTGGACCTAAGGCCTCAAACATGTGCATATCATGATTGTCTCACTTTACAAACAACAAGTAAACCCATCCCCTACAGCAGTATTTCTTGTCTCATTTTACAAACAACAAGTAAACCCATCCTCTACAGCAGTGTTTCGCAAACCTTTTAGACCTGCGGCTCCCTTGACCATTGGTGACCATTGGCCATGGCTCCTCATTACATTATGTTATATCACAGGCAGAAAACCACCAAGGGAAGCTTTCTCTCCAATTTCACCTCTTCTGTGAATAACTTCTGTGAAAGTAATTTCTCCCCCTTCTATTGGCCCAATCAGAAGTAGGGTGGGGTATGTTGACTGGGGCATCCCCCCTTCTTCCTTCTGTCTTCCCTCCACAGGAAACCTGAAGCCACCCTTCCGTGGCTCCCCTGACTGGCTTCTGCATCCCCCTTGGGAGCCGTGCCTAACAGTTTGGGAACCACTGCTCTACTGCTGCGGCCCCCAACCTCCGTGGTGTCGGGGACTGGCATCGCAGAGGGGTTTTTTTCACGGACCGGGGGGGGGCGCCTATGCCACGCCCCCATGTGACCCGGGTGTGACATCAGCTGTGCGCGCCCAGCGCGGCTCCAATCACCACCACCCCCGCCGGTTTAGTGCCTATTTGGAGTCGTTTGAGCTCCAGGGTGGGTGGGAGGGCTGAGGCGGCACAGCGCGGAGGTAAGTAAGCCCCTTCGCCGCCACGTCTGGCCCCCGCCCTGGGACCCACTGCCCCAACCCCGAGGACGCTTCTGGCTGGGTGGCCCGGTCCTGGGCCGCGGCCCGGTGGTTGGGGTCCCCTGCTCTACAAGATGCAGATACAGGATGCAGATACAGTCTGAGACAGTGTGTTTCTGGCTACTTCAAAACACGGTTCACACAAACCTGGGCCAAACTCTGTCTTTGATGGCAAGCTAGTTGCCCCTTGATGAGCTGCCAGGTCAGGGACACACAACCAGGTCCACTGCCCATTGCTGCCTGACTTGCTACTGCACCGTTACACTCACCCCCCTTTAAAAAAAAGCTCCTTACCTCCTCATCACACTCCACATTCCCTTAAACACCATGCAAGTACGGAGCGAGAGGAGGGGTAACGAAACTTTCTTTCCTCACATGTGGTTTGAACTGTAAAGGAATGCATTCCCTTTAAAACCTGTGTGAGGACAGAGCAAGGGGAGGGAAGTGGATGATCCGAAAAGAGACCTGAAACACATTCCCAAGGTTCAGCATTAAAATAACAGGTGGTCTTTTGTTGTGAACCTGGTGTTAACATTCTAGGTATGAACAGATGAGTAAATCATAGCTTATGGGCTCACATTCTCTCTCACACACACACACACACACACACACACACACACACACACACACACACACACACACACACACACACACACACACACACACACACACACACACACACACACACACACACACACACACACACACACACACACACACACTTTTTTCAACACCACATATCTTCAAAATTTACTACCAAAAGTACATTCACCAAGATCTCATTGCTCTGAACTTCAGGGACAAATCACACAAATGAGCTGTATGCCCAACCTCCTCCTCAGTAATCATTCGCTGTTAATTAGCCACTTATATTTTCAATGAAATATACTCTACTCCTCCTTGGTCTCTTCCAGCCATGATAAATCTACATGTGACTTAGCTGTCCCATAGTTCTACCTAATTGGTTTCAGCTGTCATTTCTGAAGCTGAAATGCATAGACAGCCTGAGGCCTGTGAATGAACAGGAAGCATTTCCAACTGCATTCCCATCATGTCAAACCAGCAATGTGAAAGAGCTCTTCCATTAAAACAAAAACTGTACTATTTGGCTTCTGGCAATGACATCATGCAGCAGACAGATTGTATTGTTTCACTGAGGCAGCAAGACTGTTGCAAGCCATTCTTTTCTGCTAAAGAGATTGCACACATTAGTTATGCTCCGGATGTTCTACTGATTGGAATAGCTTTCCCATTGACACTTAGAAATTTCTAAGCAGACAATACAATTTAAAGAACAATAATGAAACCAAAGCTGAGGCAACAGATTTGCAACAATCAAACAAATTGACTGCACTGAAAGTTATTCCAAATAAATAGCAACAAAATCAGCTAGAATTCACATCTTTGTAATTTTTATTCATTCCTATTTATGACATAAATTACTTTTAAAAGCAATAACTAAAATTAACAAAACGTAACATATTACAATATTTTATATTAATCTAAAACATATTTACTTCCAATTATTCCAACATCATCTCTCTATGCAACCAATTTCAAATTTGCCCTAGTGTGATAACACCTTTACCATAAATTAAAATGATGACTCAATAAATGAAGATGTAACATTTTGCAGTTTATAAAGAAGTTCCTCCACCCACCCAGAGCCTCCTACCTGTGTTTTCTGGCCTCCGAAAACCTGAAAGTAACTGGCAATGATGTCATCGCCAGTCACTTCCAGTGGTACGCAGCAGGAGAGTGGCACCGGAGGTGGTACTTGGCCAGGAAGGGGTTGAGAACATCTGATTTAATGCATTTTTCTGGGTGATTCTGGGTGTTACAAGCATGAGGTGTCAGAAAGTCACTCACCTTTCCTGTCCCTCTCTGTCTATAATGTCCAAAGTCATCTATTAATGTCTAAGAGGATTCAACTTCCACTGGAAAGGTGATGGAGTTTACTGAACCAGAAGTTTGTAAGTATGCAACAGAAAATCTTGGGATTTGGACTAGCATGATTCAGTCCAAGTTAAATACTTAAGTCCAGCAAAAACACTTTAACTCTCTCAATGGGAAAACTCAGCAAATGCTGGAATCTCGCTGACTGGGTAAGTGGGACCTTAAGTGTTTTACATTGTTATCAATTGTTTTAAACTTACAAGACTGCTAAAGACAGACTTTAAAAAAAATACACACACTAGCCAATGCAGGTTTGACATATGAATTACAAAACACAAGAGTTTATTCTTACGTTTATTATATCCCACTTTTCATCCATCATGGTGGCACACACAGGACTCTCGGGTGTTCTCCCACCAGGCTGACCAGATCCAGAACTACTTAATATTTTATATTAATCATATGTAAGAACACTCTAGAAATCAGCATTATGCAAATGTGAAGCATCGCTGGGAAGATATTAGGCTGTCCTCAAACTCCCATGACAGATTTAAGGGGGTTGAGTATGAATATACACAGTATATTACATTACTGATACTATACAATATATTACATTAGGAGGGCTGAATATTATTTCATAACCCTCTCTTTTGGTGGATACCTGGCATCTACCCCAGTCAGTCCTTGTTCGGTCTCTCAATGTCATTGCTGCTCTGCCTGTCAGTTTCACTCATGTAAACAAACTACTCTGATGAACCATCTGATTTTTCTCAGTGCTGTGTCCCTGTGACTTGTCCCTATCCCCATCTCCCCCCCCCCATGTATTTATACAGGCATGTGGACTCCATGAATAACTTAAAAGCTATTACAGATTTAGGGTAAAGGTAAAGGTGACCCCTGACAATTAAGTCCAGTCGTGTCCGACTCTGACAATTCTGCATGCGCACGCACACACACACACACACACACACACACACACACACACACACACACACACACACACACACACACACCCCTTCATTTGCTCTGAACCAAGTGATCAAAACTTTAGCCATAAACACCAAAAATAAAGCTGGTATAAGATGAGTGCCTTGCAATCATTCCTCCAACATTATTTTCTTTTTGTTGCCACTGACTATATGATTTCTGAATGGTATTTTCATAGACCTGAGTGCTATTCACTAGCATGGGCCCAAAAACCATAATTTTGGTTCTACTAGAACAGGGAACGAATAACCATACTTTTAGCTCTTCTCCCATAAAAAGGGAGATATATAAAAAGGAAAGATAGCCACCTAAGCCAAAAAGAGGTCTCAGGAACCACAGACTCCAGAAAGAACTCTGACAGTCTTTAAGAACACGACAGAACTGCAAATGCTGTTATACATTCAGTAACATTAACAAAAGTATTTCATCAAAAATAATTGTCATGACTGTAATTAGTTGTCAGTAAAGGCTCTGTTTTCTCCTCTTTACTTTCTTCCCCAAAGTGGAGATCAGCCTTCATTTTTGATATCCCTTCCAAGAGAAAACAAATGGAAAAATACCATTTCCTTACACTGGAGTCAAAGAGCTAAGGGTTACAAAAGGCTATTGAGGTTGGTTGATAGGTGAAAAGGGTTAAAAACTTACTTCTCTTCTCCAACCCATGTTTTATAATGGTAAGATTAGACAGCCAAATAGAGAGATATTGCTGCCAAAGCTTTCCTATAATGATGATGGATTTCTGTCTTGAATTTCCATGTTTTTTTGGTTTCAGGGGAGCACAATATCCCCTCTTCCCACAAATAGTCAGAAAACAGAATCAAACTCAAGACAAAAAGATTATTCTCTTATCTGAATCCTTGTCATTACATGGACAATAACAGAATGGCATTCTAATCCATCAAAGAATGACACTGATAAATGAAGAAAAAATGATCCATCTGTTTGTATTAGGATACTTCCTCCCAGCTCTTTTAACTATACGTAGCAGAGATATTACATAAAATCACTTACACCAACTACAGCAGATACCAGGGTGGGGCAAATCCACCTTGTGACACTGTGTGTTAGTTTCTGAATCAACCCCACTAAAACATAATATTATTTATAATAGATCAAATTATCTTCTTGTGAGAACACATGCAGCTCAGTGCTGGCCAAAATGCTCATAGGATGCTGGCTCCAGAAAGTCACTTTCAAAAGTGCCTCTATTCCACCCCTGTCATATCCCTAAACTCTACACTTCTGCACTGCAATCTTCAATATCCTCAGTACGTAGCTCTCTAGACAAACAGAATGATCCCTCCTGTGAGGGAAGCGCTCAAGGAGACAGACAAAACACACCAATTGAAATAGTTAAAAACAAATACATAAAACAATCATAGCAATAATAAAAACACAATCATAATAGATATGTTCGTAGGTTATCACGACGCGACCAAATCTCCGAATTAAAAATCCGCATACTGCCGGGTAAACTCCGTCGTTGTAAGACTTATTTATTCAAATAAACAAGATGTTAAACGTTAAGTTTGTTTTTAACATCTTGTTTATTTGAATAAATAAGTCTTACAACGACGGAATTACCTGGCAATATGCGGATTTTTAATTCTGACAATCATAACAATAGCAGTAAAAGAGTGCAACAGAAGAAAACAAGTGCACAGAAGGAAGCAAAAGCCAAATCTGAAAGGAAAAGAAACCAAAGATGGTACCAACCTCACCAGCAGAAGGAAGTTCCATAATTTGGATGCTGCCATGGAGAAACCCGTCATGCATCATTGCCAAACTGACTTCTGATGGCAGAAGCACACACTAAATAGCCTTCTCAGAGGCTCTTAAGGGATGGGTTGATCTTTGCGTGGGGAGGTGGGGCCTTCAGATATTCTGGTCCCAAACTGTTTAGGGGGCTTTAAAGTCTACAACAAACACCCTGAATATCACTCAAACATACCAGTAAGAAGTGCAGGTGATAAAGCACTGGCATAATATGAGCCATATGCCTCATGCCAATCAGCTATTATGTAGCAGAGGCATTTTGTGCTAGCGGAAGTTTTCCAATCGTCTTGGATAGACCCATGCAGAGCACATTACAGTAATTCAAAAAAAAGATGTAACCAATGAATGGATAACCATGGTAAGGTCTGATTACCATGGTAAGGTACACAACTGGGCAAAGATCCCCAGGGCCACATAAGAAGAGCCTTGCAGGATCAGGCCAAAGGCCCATCTAATCCAGCTTCCTGTATCTCACAGTGGCCCACCACATGCCTCTGGGAACACACAAGACAACGAGATATCAGCATACTGTTGCCATTCCCTTGCATCTGGTATTAAGAAATAGGCTACCACTAAATCCTGGAGGCTGTGTACAGTCATGATTTGTAACCCGTGATACAGTTTTCCTCCATAAAGGCATCTAGGCCAGGTGCGATCACACCGTCCTGGAACAAGGAGTTCCACAGGTTAATTATGCAGTGGGTAAAGAAATATTTTGGTTTCTCTATTCTAACTCTCCCGCCAATCAATTTAAATGGATGCCCCCTGGTTCTGGTGTTAAGCGAGAGGAAAAAGAACGACTCTCTATCCACCACATGCATAATTTTATGTCTCAATCATGTCCCCCCGGGGCGCTTTCTTTCGAGACTGAAAAGCAATAAACCTTGTAGCCTTTCCTTGTAAGGGAGGTGCCCAACCCACTATTCATTTTGGTCACTCTCTCTGGCACTTTTACCAGTTCCACTATATCCTTTTTGAGATGCAGCAACCAGAACTGGACACAATACTCCAGATGTGGCCTTACCACATCAATTTGTACAATGGCATAATAAATATTGGACATTTTATTCTCAATCCCTTTTAAATTATCCCAAGCACGGAACTGGCCTTCTTCATCGCTGCCACACACTAGATTTTCATCAAACTGTCCGCCACCATCCCAAGACCTGATCTGTCACAGACAGCTCAGAACCCATCAGCATATATGTGATATTTTGATTTCTTGCCCCTATGTGCATCACTTTACGCTTACTTACATTGAAGCGCATCTGCCATTTTGCCATCCAATCCCCAGTTTGGAGAAATCCTTCTGGAGTGCTTCACAATCCATTCTAGATTTCACCACCTGGAAAAGTTTAGTGTCATTCGCAAACTTGGCCACCTCCATTGGCGTCCCTACACTGGTGCGGGGTGGTGGTGGTGCGGATTGCACCATGTGACATCCTCAGGGGGGTGACATCACTAGAGGCCAAAATTGTGAAAACCTTTGTCTTTACGAATTATACCATCATGTCATATATCATTCAATGTCTACTCACATGTAGAATGCAATGAAACAAAACGTTTTGACATGTCTGCATCATCTCAAATGTTATGACCAAATAACCAGAAACAGAACACAACTTCCTTGTGTAACAAAAAGTGGATTTCCTTAACTCAAAACAGACCAATGAGACTGTTCTGAGATTGTTCTGAGAGCCGAGTTGGTTACTGTTACCTGTAGTGTTATATATTTTTTAAAAATAAAGTTAATGCTCTCATACTTGGCGACGCAAGCCCCTTGTGATGCCTCTGTTTAGGCTGCAAACATACATTAGGCTGTGCGTATAATATTGTAAATTTAAAGGTGTCATTTTGATTAAGCGGGAGGTGGGGCAATGGCATGGGGGCAGGCCGATGATGCGTTTCCCCAACCACTGCATGAGAGAAGGGTCATCATGGGAGTGACGCACTGACCTCCCGCAGCGGGTGACGCAAGCCCTAGGAACGCCCCTGGCCACTTCAGTGCTTATCACCAACTTCAGGTCATTTACGAACAAACTGAAAAGTACTGGTACTCCAAAACTAATCCTTAAGGAACACCTCTTTTCACTTCTCTCCATTATGAAACTTGCCCATTTACACCCACTCTCTGTTTACTGTTCTTCAACTAGTTCCTAATCTATAAAAGAACCTGCCCTTTTATTCTCCAACGGTTGAGTTTTCTCAGAAGCCTTTGGTGAGGGATTGTCAAATGCCTTCTGAAAGTCTAGATACAGTATATAATATCAGTGGGTTCACCCACATGCCTGTTGACCTTTTCAAAGACCTCAAAGATTCATGAGGCAAGACTTACCCTTACAGAAGCCATGCCGATTCTCCCTCAGCAAAGCTTGTTCTTCTATATGTTCCAAGATTTTACCTGGAACAGATGTTAGGCTGAATTGGCCTGTACTTTCCCAGGTTCCCTCTCTCTCCTTTTGTAAAGAATGGCATTACAGACACCTGAGAACCCAGATGCAAAGTTGGGTCCAGAAATACTTCCAAGCTACAAACATGCTCTTTTAAAGGAAAGAGCTACCTCAGAACAGGATGACAATCCGTCTCCTGAATCACACATTTCCCCACCATTAGCATCTCCATCTTTCTCAGATTTAATATCAATTTCTTTGCCCTCATCCAGCCCATTACCAATTCCAAATAGATTCAGAACTTCTACAACCATCTTACTTCTACAACCATCAGATGGAATTGAGATATTGTGCTAGGTGTTATCTGCATATTGGTGACACTCAGACTCCCACCCCTCGATGACCTCCCCCAGTGGTTTCATGTAGATCTGAAATAACATGGCAGTAAGATTGAACTCTGTACCTAATAAGCCAGCGGAAAAGGGGTCAAGCAGGAGTCTCTCAATGTCACCTTCTGAGACGTGCCCTCCAGAAAGGACTGGAACCACTGTAAAACAGTGCTGCCAACTTCCACCCTGGCTTGGCATCCCATAAGCATACTACAATCTATGCCACTGAAAGCCACAGAGACGTCCATCAGATTTACAGTTCTCTGGGTAGGGTTTCCTCACTGGGATGACTAGGATGCTATTGCCAAGCCCCTCTTGCTCTCTTTCCTTCACTCCCTCCTCCTAAAATGCTTCTCATCTCCCTGTTCAATTCCCATTATTCACTCTTCCATCCCTTAGACACGATCTATTGTCCACATATATTATTGCAGTACTTGACTATTGCTGCTAGAATAGCCTCCACTGTCCCCCCCCTTTTTTTTTTTTTGCAAGATCTACCCCCTCCTTGGTTTCATTAGTCTTTAATGAAAACTTGAGCTAAATCTTTACCACTCTTCTAAGCCCGGGCATTAGCATCTTCTGGTCTCATGACTGTTAATTACAGCTTCTTTTTTTTAAAATGTTCTCTCAGAGATCAACATGTTCTCAGTTGCTCCAGTTAATAGGCTCTTAAAGCTTAGACACTGGAAAAACACATCAACTCTTTGATAAGTGGTTTTTGAAAACAAAACTTCTTAAAATGTATGCCAAGCTAATACTCAAAAATCATCATTTTTAATATTTGAAATATAATTTTTTTCTGTTCATCAAAATGTGTTTGACCACATAAAAGCAGTATCAAGCAATTCACAACATAGCTCCATGTACCACACTGGATCCATATAGTTCAACCAAGACTGATGTTTAAAAATAAGCATGAAAAGATAGCTAATACATGAAATACACAGAAAAAAACACTGTGCATGTGTGCACATGCATGCATACGTGCATACACACACACACACACACACACACACACACACACACACACACCCAAAAATTAAAATAGAGAAGGTAATTGAAAGTGCTAGGTTTTAAATCAAATTTGGATTGTAGGTTGTACATCTACCATGCATTTTTCTTTCATGGCATAGTTGAAGCAGCAATTATTGTTCTTATTGGAAATATAACTTTCAGTTACAAAACTATTCTAATTTCATTTCTTGTACATAAATATTAAAAGCATAATGGAGAGCATTGCTGCATATATTCTCTTTTCATTTGTCAAATATAGAAGGGCATAATGTTTCAAGTTCAGTTTTTGATAGTATATTTATGCTATTATACAAAGGAATTACATTAGACTACCCAGCAGAAAGTTTGCTTCAGTGTTTTCATGCAGATTTGGAACACAGTGACACACTCTGGAATAAATATTACTACGTTCCACTCCTCTGCCCTTTTATGCTACTTAAACATCACTGAGGACACTGATTTAGTGCAGACAGTGAGCATGGGAGCATGCAAGCATAACCCTCAGGCTAGCACACGTTCTTCAGCCCCCCCACACACACACACACGGTACTTTCTGGCTTTGCCGTTAGATCTATGAAAACTATTTTTGCATTGTGTAAACCATAGTTAGTCTCCAAAGCAGGCCTAGAAACCCTGGTTTGATCATGGTTCCCAATTCTGACCTGCTGTCAAACCATGAAATCTGGAACTGTGTGAGGGAAGGAGAAGATGTCAAGGACGGGAAATGCAATCCCAACATCCACCCAGTCATGATCTGGTTTTACATTCAAATCAGTCTATTATCTTCAATGACGTTTAAGCAGTCTCACTGTGCTCAGGATTGCAGTAAAAGTGCTTTAAGCATGATTCAGAACACTCCACTACTGTACATCTGAGCTCATTTTCTGAAAAAACCATGTTCCTTGCATAAGTTATATTAGCATATTGGTAAAATTGAAATCGATTTTTCTGTTTTTTTACCCTACTTTTATAATTATAATAGTCCTTCACGATATAAACAACGAGGTCAATTATGCATGGGATGGAGAGAATGGATAGAGAGAAGTTCTTTTCCCTCTCACACAACACTAGAACTAGGGGACATCCACTCAAATTGAGTGGAGGGAGAGTTAGGACAAAAGAAAATATTTCTTTACCCAGCGTGTAATTGGTTTATGGAACTCCTTGCCACAGGAGGTGGTGATGGCACCTGGCCTGGATGCCTTTAAAAGGGGGTTGAACAGATTTATGGAGGAAAAGTCCATCACAGCTTACAAGCCATGATGGGGATAAGCAGCCTCCTGGTTGTAGGAGTAGGTTTTCTTTGTGCCAGGTGCAAGGGAGTGGCGACAGGATACAAGTACAGGTGGGCCCCCATATCCACTGATTCGCTATCCACGGTTTCAGTTATCCACGGATCGTGGGGACCCCCCCCCCCCAGGCTTTTACTTTTTTCCCAGTAAGCTTTGTTTCTTCCTTAAAGAAACAGGAGAAGCAGACTCTGGCTGCTTATTACAGGCAAGTAGAACGAGACTAAGTACTAGAGAGGCTCTGCAAAGTTAACAGAAACCTTGCAATGCCTCTCTAGGACTTAGTCTCGTTTTACTTGCCTGCAATGGAGGCTGCTTCTCTGTTTGTTTTAAGGAAGAAACAAAGCTTGCTGAAAGAAAAATAAGAGCTGGGGGGGGGGCAAGCATGCCTGCCTGCAGGGAAGGCAGGGTGGGGGCCCCTCAGGAAACCATGGAGGGGGTGTTCGCTCTTATCCACGGTTTCAAGTATCCACGGAGGGGCCTGGAACATATCCCCAGCGGATATGGGGGCCCACCTGTATCTTGTTTTCTTGTGCTCCCTGAGGCATCTGGTGGGGCCACTGTGCGATACAGGAAGCTGGACTAGATGGGCCTTTGGCCTGATCCAGCAGGGTTCTTCTTATGTTCTTAACCAGGCTGTTTTCTAGAAAGAAAAGCATTTTCGTTCTCCTGGAGTAGTGCAGGTTGCCCCTTACATCTATGACAGGAAAGTCAAGTACAAAGGGAAATCATGACCAGCAACCTGCCTTGCTTTAATACAGGCTATGCTTCTTTGGATATTTCATATCTGCGCCATGTTGTCTCCCCTTTTTCCTGTTCACCCAGGATTTCCAGCATTTGTGCCTCTCTAGAGGGAAAAAAGAATGTACTGTTCCACCAGTACAATATGAACAAAGGCTGGAAGCCAGCAAGAAGCTTTTAGATTTATATTGAACAGATGTATAACTCCATGGTAATTAATTTTTTTCCAAAGCAAAATACAATTCTATGTTGTAGCTGACACAAGGCAATAAATTCTATTCATGTAAAAATTATGCAAAATGCATTTTCTGTTACATAAGATTAAAAAGCTATGGCTCATCAACAGTTACTCAGTTTGATTTGGAGAACACTGAAATTCCCATTTATTTATTTAGACATTTAGACAAAAGAATTTAGCTATATTAATGTCTGCAATGTCATGTCTGCAACTGTTCTGCACCAGTTGTCCCACAGCCAAATAGGCATATTATTAAAATGTATCATTTATATGTAAATAGGCAAGGTAAATGGGCTTTCCATATGACAACTCATACTGCAAGAAGGGGGTAGGGAAAGCACAGCCCCCCCCCCATGCCATGTAACATTAAAAAACTCAGGCGCAACCAGCATGATAAAACACAAAATGTTTATTCACATAAAACTATTCACAATATTTAAAATTTAGAACTGTAGAGCTTTATCAATATTCACCAGAACACATACTATCTTAAAGTCAAACCTCCTCAAGAATCATTTTCTTCTTATGAATTATAATATTCTCAAATCTGTAGAAATTGAGAGGTTAATTATGATTGTACATTGTATAATACTGCAGCTAAATGCTGAAGAAGATCAACACAAATACCATATGTTTGTCTTAGGACAATGTAGAACGATTAATTAGGAGTTCAAGCTCAAGACTTCACAAAGCAATTCTTCGAACAAAATTAGATCATTACATTGTGTACTGTGCAAACTGAAGTTTTAATTAGTAGTTGAAATGCAAGTCAGGGAGAAAAGGCTATGGAGGATGAATTGCATTCACCAGACTTTTTCTGACACTGCTTATTACAATACAAGCCATCCAGTTGCCACAAAGTCACTCGGGAAGATTTAACCCTACATGCTGCTCCTTCCCCCCACAACTCCAACATGAAGAGTTTGGTCTACTATCATGATGATAGTTAATGAAATGACTAGATTTCTAAACTCAGTAGACTAGGCTACAAACAGTGCAGTACATCTCCAAGAACAGCAAGGGACTATTACATGAATTATCCAGGTCTCTTTTGCTCAAAAGGCAACCACTGCTTTTAGAGGGATCTGGCTTAGATCAAGGAACAAAAAAATAGTAAACTTACCACAAACTCAAATACCAGTGTCAGCGTTTCTTTTGTGTGGATGATATCATGAAGCAGCACAATATTTGCATGTTTTAGGCCTTTCAAAAGAGAAGCTGAAAGACAAAAAGTACACATTCTGAAAAAATGTAGTTAACTAGTGCATGAGTATGCATATGCAATTTAAATGTATAGTAATGCTAGGCAAGTGCTCTGAAGATCTCTCTCACAATCTGTACAGTATTTACACTGTGGACTCCTTTCTCCATGCCCCACAACCTCCACTGATTTCACTTAAACCCGCAGGGCATAATTCTATGCAGCCTATCCTTTTTAGTTTTCTAGTAGAGCTAGGACGACAAAAATTCCATTCTTTCCAGGTTGTTTCTCCCTTGTAAACATAACATTCATTTCAAGGAAAATGAATGTAACTTTCCGCATGTCAGAACCAGCATATTTGTTTTTATCTAATTTATTATCTGCCCCTCACAGATCTGAAGTCAGCTGCCTACATTAATGGGAGAGAGCACAAGTATTTTATTCAGTATTTCAACACTGAGCTATCCTAGCCAGACACTTCAATTAAAAGGCATATCAAATCTGTTGTATGGTAATAGAAGAAGAACCTCTCTCTATTGAACCTTCGAGAAGCCTTAGCCACATTTTATTTTGCTCTGAAATCTGTATTTAATGTTCACAGTGTAATGCATATTTAATATTCCTAAGATATGACATATTTAACCAATGTGACATGACAAGTCATGTGTTCTTACAGATACCAAATGCAGTGTCACTTCATGCACACATCAGACAAGGGCTAACATCTGTCACCACAGCAACATATAATCAAAGATAATGATATGTGACTGTACAGTAACATCCAATTTATTTATTTATTTATTTATTTATTTCAAAGATGTCTATCTTGCTTCATCTACAGCTGAAACAAAAACATAGCTGAAAACAAAATATATAATACACTACAAATAAGTAGGTAACAATAAAACCAGCTAACATCCATTCGAGATATTATAAAAGGATTAACACCCTTTTTTAATGTTATAAAAGGTTATGTTATATAATTATTATAAGATGTTATAAAAGGATTAACACACCTATAACAGGATTAACACCCATATAAAAGGATTAACACCCCAAATAGCAAATTAATAGCCCAATCCTAACTAACTATCCGACGGGCGGCCCAGGGCCACCCACCAGATAAACCCACCACCCACCAGGGCCACCCACCCACTATCCCCGTGACGGGCCCCTATGAAGTGGCCCGGAGGTCTACTCAGGGGAACGTTCTACTCGGGAGAGGCATTCGTCCCCTTCCCCCCGAGGGAACGAAAGGTCTACTCGGGGGACTTCATCCCCTTCCCCCCCCCCGGTGTAAACCGGGGAAGGCTCAATGGGCCTCCTCAGATTTCTGCCAGCTATTGAGCTGGCGGAAGTAAGAGGAGGCCGTGTAAAGGCCGCGCCAGCTGGAACGGGGATGGTGATATGACAGACTCCATCCCCGCCCCCTCCCAGGCCGGCACGACCAATGGCTCCCCTCCCTCGTCGCCTGGACGGCCCCCACGCCTGCTGGGGAATTACTTACCTCCTCTGGCAGCCACAGGGGTGATCCGGCAGCGGAGTGAGGGCGGCCGGCCTCCATGCTGGCCGCCCTTTCTCCTGAGTCACTGCACGAACATGCCTTACGGCATGTTCACGACAGCTTCCGGCAGCTGCAAACCTATGCATGTTCTTGCTTATACAGGGGGGCCACCGTATCCATGGGGGAAACGTTCCAGGCCCCCCATGGATACTTGAAACCGCGGAAAGGGGCGGTTTTCTGACGGTCCTCCCTGGGCACTTAATTTTAGCACTGGAAGCTTCTTTTTTCTTCCAAAGGTATGAAATGACCAGGCCTCATGCAACTTCCTTGCAGGTCCGTCCACAGAGACTAGGTGCCTAGAGAGGCTGCAGAGACTCTCTAGGCACCTACTAGTCTCTGTGGACAGGCCTGCAAGGAAGCTGCATGAGGCCTGATCATCACATACCTTTGGAAGAAATAGGAAGCTTCCAGCACTAAAAGTAAGTGTCTGGGAGGGGGGTTGTGGGGAGGGCAACTGCTATCCGTGGATAACTGAATCAGTGGATAGCGGATCAGCAGATAGGGCCCCCCTGTGCTAGCTGAAATCGCGCTCCGGAAGCCTCTTCCAGGTCATGCGACTCCCTCTCCCCAAATAGCTCTGTAATGCATTGTAATGCATTCTGGGGCAAAATTGGGCACGCGGGAGAAGGCTCCAGTCTTCCCTCTGGCATTCCAGCAACGCACACCTTCGTGAGCTGTCGGAGTGTGTTTTGCAACTGCAGTAAGGCAGTCAACGCTGGCAGAACACTTCCAGCACTAAAAGTAAGTGCCTGGCATTAAAGCCAGCATTAAAGCCCAATAGGATTGGGATGTAGGTTTGGTAACCACCAGCACAACAGATCATGACAGCAGCCAATTCTAAAGAAAAATCCAAAATGGTACAGCTACTACAATATAAATATCCAGATCTCATGTGAGCCTCAAATCTCAATTTTGTTAAAAAAAAGAATTAACATATAGAACTTATTTACAATGCTGACATGTTGGGGGCATTTTGGTCTTCTTCCTTCATATACAGCAGCAAGCCAGTAACATCCAGGTGCAGAAAGCAGCCCAGAGAGTTCAAGATAAGCAAATCAAGGAGCAGACTCTAGTTTCAAAGCTGCTGCTTTAGCATAGCAGTGAATCAAGTAGATATTTTCCCTTATGTAAAAGTCCATAAAATGTTTTAACAAGCCAAGATTAAAAAACAAACTAGAAAGCACAAGTAGCACAGAAACAACACTAATAAACCCAGCATACCTAGTATTTTATTAGCAAAATGATTATGTGATACTAACTTGACATGGCTTTTTTGTTCCTGAGCAAATGTAAAGATAAACAGATGGCTCCATTTTAATTTGATTCCCCAATGAGTTTTGAGCAAGCATCCTAGCATATGATGTAAGAGTCTAAAATTAGGATAAATGCTTTTATTGTTTGTCTGGGTGCACGTTTGTAAGTATGAGATGTTCTTGTTTGTTTCAATGTCTGGAGCAACTGGGAAGACTGGATAGAGGAAAATGATGGAATAAGTCAGATATGAAAAAGAAAGAAAGAGACCCAAACAAGTTCTCAGCACTAAGCATCATAAGGTGGTCGCAACGGTCATACAGTAGCCCAGTCAACTCAAGCTTCCAAATTTGGGGTCTTTTTCAGTATGAGCAGTCAAATGATTCATCGACAAAGTAAAAATGATCAAGATTTTCATTTTGATTCAAAATGATAGTTTTTCTTAAGCAAAAGCAGCTTTCAGGCACTTTACCTCGGGGTAAATCCAGCAGGGCTCTTATGTACTTAAGATCACATCATATAAGGCACATTCTCACGATTGCATCTCATAAGGACCGATCCTTGCTGTGCCATTCTGCTCACACTAGCAAACATTTTGCAATTATTCCATCCATTCTGAAGTTTTTGTGTTTTTTTAGCTCTCAGAAAAAGTGGATTAAAGGTAAGATAAAATGAGGTGTGCATGGGATGTGAATGACATCATGTGAACAGCCAATAAGATACTCCCACCAACAAAAGATGGATATGCAACACCACCTCATCTGGAAGCAACCACAAACTGAAGCCTGAAAAAGTAAACTAAGTGAACTGAACTAAAATTCTAGAAAAAAAAGTGCAACGGAAGAAAATTAACAGTATTAAACACGTTTTCACTAGTAAGGTACAGTGAATGAGAAAGATATATTTGATAGAAAGAAACTGACACACAGCGCAATCCTAACCAACTTTCCAGCACCGGTGCAGCCACAATGCAGCCCTGAGGTAAGGGAACAAATGTTCCCTCACCTTGAGGAGGGCTCCATGACTGCCCCTGCACTGCAAAATGCAATGTGTACCCTGTTGGCATGGCTATACCGGCGCTGGAAAGTTGGTTAGGATTGCGCTGACAGTCTTTTCTGTTCTCTGAATATACAGTATTTTCCACTTTATTTGGAAGCTGTGCTACAGTACTATGTTTGCAAAGCGGATAATGGAAAACATGCATATACAGCTGTGTGTGGGAGTGTACAATTCAGGGAAGCAAAGAGATATATTTGCCTGGTTGTTAGTTACAGATGGCAAAGTAATACAAATGTTAGCTTTAGAAAACAGCTGGCTCTCAGAGAAGACAAGAAAGTGACAGAGGAATAAAAGTAATCTGAAGAAATGCATCAATGTCTCCAAGTTTACAACCAGAACTGGAAATGACATAAGGAAATTAATGATGCTTAGAAGACTTTTGTTCAGAGGGCAACTATTTTAGATCTGAAACTAGTTAGTTAAAAGGGCAAAATCAAGACATTATCTATATTTAAATATTAACACATGGTCTCAGAGGCGTATCAGGAGCGGATGCTGCCTGGAGCACCGCTCCTGATACGCCGCCCTGAAGGGGCGGCCCCGCTCCGGGGGGGGGGGCGGCCCGGCTTACCGGGGCGCTCCGAGACCTTCTCCCCCGGCCTCGGAGCCAGAGAAAGCCCAGGAGCGTCCACCACGACCGGTGGACAGGGCTTTCTGAAGGCGGAGCGCTAGTTAGCCTTTTTTGCACATGCGCAACGTAAACGTAACGTAAATGTTTTGCGCATGTGCAAAAAAGGCTAACTAGCGCTCCGCCTTCAGAAAGCCCTGTCCACCGGTCGTGGTGGACGCTCCTGGGCTTTCTCTGGCTCCGAGGCCGGGGAGAAGGCCTCGAAGCGCCCGCCCGCGTCACCGGACGGGCGGGCGAACGAGCGCTCACTCAATGGAAAGACTGGGGCGAGCGGAGCAGCGCCGCCCGGCGCCGTGGTGCCGCCTGGAGCCACTGCTCCATTCGCTCCAGTCTTTCCACGCCTCTGCATGGTCTCATATGAAAACAAATTCTTTCAAACATGTTAAACAGTGCAGATCTGTGAGCGTATCATTCACCCAAGAAATGGCATAGATTTCAGTTAAATGTAACATAAAATCATGATTAGTGGTTGAAGAATACTTCACTTTGCAATGCTGTTATCTCCTGCCCTTTACACACCTTTTCCTCTTTCTTTGCTTTTAAAGTAAATACCAAAACAAAAGACAATAAATAAAATTACAAATTAAAACAAAAGAGTATACTGTAATTGAATTAAATATGTCAACGATGCAAAATAAGCTGCTGCTGCTGGTCTCTTTATGGGTGGAATGGTAAGATACACATCTTTAAACTAACAAAATTAGAATTTGAGCATCACTGCAAATTACCCGTTATCAGTTTAGCTGCCTAACTTTATCACATTCTCTTGCATAGAAAAGGTCCCCCTTTTCCTTTCCCTACTCCTTAGAGCAATGTTTCTCAAAGTTCTCCCTGCGAGGCGGGGAGATTGTTTGCGGGGGCGGGGTCAGCAGTGGCAACAATCCCAAGGATCGCCGCCGCCACAAACACCCCGAAAATGCCGTTTTTGAACTTACAAAAGTTTGAACTTTTGTAATTTACGCAAAAAACGGAAACGCCCTAAAATCACTGTTTTTCGGCAATCCGAAGATCTGGGAGGCCTGCAGAGGGTCGCGCAGGCCTCCCCGAAGTCCCCCCCAAGCCCCAGTAAGTTCAAAAATTGCATTTTGGGGGCACTTTGGCGGCAGCGGCAATCCCCAGGATCACCTCCGCCATGCTGTTCCCGCCCCTTAAAGAGCAGGTGGCAGCTTTTGGTTCTAATGGTTCAATTGGTTCAAACCCACAGTTTGAGAACCACTGCCTTAGAGAATTAACAAATTTTGCAGTGTCTTCAAATTTAATTTTCTCATTACCCTATAAAAGTAAATATTAACCTATCCTAACATCCCAATCCTTTTCTTTTCAGAGTAAAAACATCCTAAACTGACATCACAATCCTATGCATGTCTGCTCAGAAGACATGTGTTCAGAATAAATTCAGTGAAATTTATTCCCAAGTAAGTGTGCACAGGACTGCAGCCTAAGACAGAATCTAGAAGCTACCCTTCAACATCAATTCTTTCTTCTTCATAACAAATCTTATTCCCAGCAGATTAAAGCTCAAACAGCCTATCTTTCTCTTTTGAGGCAACAAAGTTTGACTCAAGTAATTAAACAAAGTACCTAACTGCACAGCAACCTTTCAGATACATGATAAGAAATAAGTACTCAGTTACAGGAAACAATTTAGTCTTGCATCAGGTTTGAACTGAACCTAATTTACGCAATTCTTAAATGTCTTTTGGTTTTATCTATGCTTTTGAAATCAATGGCAGCTGTCACTCTCCTTAATGTTACGTATCAGTTTCACTAATGTGCACTATAATACCTAGCTATATAAATTTGGACTTAAGTTAAGGTAAAGGTGACCCCTGACAATTAAGTCCAGTCGTGTCCGACTCTAGGGTGTGGTGCTCATCCCCATTTCAAAGCCGAAGAGCCAGCGTTGTCCGAAGACGCCTTCGTGGTCATGTGGCCAGCATGTCTCTCCTTGCCGCAGCGCGTAGCATGCGGCTGGAACACGGAGCGCTGTTTACCTTCCCGCAAGCGGTACCTATTTATCTACTCGCATTAACATGCTTTGGTACTGCTAGGTTGGCAGGAGCTGGCCAAGCAACGAGAGCTCACCCCGTCGTGGATTCGAACTGCCGACCTTTCGATCGACAGCTCATGGTTCAGCGGTTTAACCCACTGCACCACCCGCTGGCCTAAATTTGGACTTACCATGAATACAAATACACAAACAGCCCAATTTTACACAGGTATCCCCCCCATAACAATGGATTGCATAACGCAATTTCACATATATGACGGAGATCCCCTGAAGTTAAAGAAGTTTTTTAAATCACCTTACTTAACTTTTCGCTGAAACCACTCCATTTTCAAGGCTTGGATCATCTTGCTTAACTCGCTGCAGAGGGAAATCTCACTCCAGAAGCCTCTTCTGGGTCGCACGACTCTCCTTCCCACCCCCCTTTGCTCAGGGTGCCCAATATCTACAGTACTCTGCAAGAGGCTGCCGCAGCTGCAGTGCTATGTGTGTGTGAGCAAGCGAGGCTGCTTCTTGGGGAAGGGAATACTGCCTGCAGAGGAAGGATTGCGTCTTTATCATCTCAGCTCATCAAACTTGCTCCTCCCCCTGCCGCCTAATGTCCCAGGTTATTAGGCTGTTGCTTCTACCAGCTGCTCTCTGAAAGGCAAGTCACCCGCATGCACACACACTGCAAAATGCAAGACAAACTGCAGCGTTTCAGAGAGCAGTGGGATATTAGGCGGCAGGAGGGAGAACAGTGGCTAGCTATGCCACTGCCTTTCACTACAGTTCCAATCACCAACGTTCCTGTCAGGGGCGTCGCTGTTGCGTGGCGAGGTGGGGGGCCCCAGCTGATGCGCGCACACGCCTCCCACCCGCCTTGCCAGGCCTGGAGAGCCGGCTCGGGGACGTCTTCCCCGGCCGGCTGCCCGGGGCCTTCTGAGGAAGGCCCGCTGCGCAAACGTTATTTATAACGTTCTTTTGCACATGCGCAGACCGTCCCCCCTCAGCAACAGTCTGCGCATGCGCAAAAGAACGTTATAAATAACGTTCGCGCAGCGGGCCTTCCTCAGAAGGCCCCGGGCAGGCGGCCAGAGAAGATGTCCCCGAGCCGGCTGCAACAATTGAGCGGGCGCCCGGAGCGGGCAGGCTGTCGGGCGCCCCCTCCCCCCCAAATCACGGCGCGGCCTACTAAGGGGGTATGTCCGGGGGGAGGGGTCACTAGGGTGACACGCGTGCCCGGCCCTGGGGCAGCACGCGCCCTAGTGACTCCCCTGGTTCCTGTACATGGGTTTTAACCTCTGCTAACTGGGCAGAGGCACAATTTAAAGTGGTGTCTTCTTATATTTAGTAATGAGAGCAACTGTTCTCCTTCACCCCAGCATGGTGTCTTTTTTAGTGGCTGTTTGCTGGTGTCTCTTCTGCATCTTTTGTAGATTTTGGGCCTTTGGGGACAGGGAACCACTTATTGATTCATTTTGATATGTAAGCTGTTTTTTGAACTACTTTTTGTTGAAAAGATAGATAGAGAGGTATAGCCCCATCCCGCGCATCTTATGTGAGCTGTATTTACAGTACTCTGGCAAGGACTTATGTGCTATGGTGGCAGGGGCTTATGTGCTATGATGCGCTATGATTGGCTGCATACAGTACTGTTGCCTGTAATAAATGTTTCATAATGTGTGATACTTCTTATGATAATTTGCAAGTAAGGGAACAAGCAGAAAATGATAGAACGTCTCAAAGTTACTAAATAAGCCCTAGCAGTGAAGGCTATTTCATCTGGTAGAAATTCATTTGGAGGAGAGAACAAGCCTTAAAACTTCAACGAAAACAAAATATGTAAGCTCTAAGTGCTTCTGCTATATTTATGCTAGTTTATAAGAAGTTGCTTATTAAGGTATTAACACACTTAGATGTGCAGTGCCCAAAATTAACTCTTTCCTTTCTCTTGAGTGCACAGAAACAGACTTTTAAAACTGAGATGCTAATCAGTGTCCACATTATGCACTGTGATTACATTATTACACCAAGTAGATCCACAGCCCAATCCCATAGGCTTGGAGCGCTGGCGGAACTAGTGTTCCATCAGCATTACCTGCCTTATGGCAGTTGTGAAGACACTTCCAGCAGCACACGCACTCATGCTGCCGGAGCCTTCCCAAGCGCACCAGGGCAGTGAAGAGAACCCACCAACGATGGTAAGGCGGAACAGGGCAATGATAGATGCAGAGGGAGGAAGGATCAGGTCCGTGAAGGGAGCGGGTTTGGCGGCAGCAGTGGCCGATAAAGCCTAACACCATTCCTGAGCCCAATCCACCGTCCCAGGTCAACACAGACTTGCGCCAGCGATTTCGCTGGCACAGGTCTGAGTAGATCCCCCCACGCTGCAGAGGCTTACTCCCAGGGTAAGGGAACAAATGTTCCCTTACTCAGAGGAGACCTCTGTGACACCCCCCACTCCGCAGGATGCAGCAGCATCCTTTTTGGTAATATCGCATCGGAGGGGGGAGGATATGATTGAACTCTCAATTTATATCACTTCAATGTTTACATAATAGGATAGTATGAATGCTTAATTTTTAATCAGGGTGTAATTGTATTATGAATTAATCTTATTTTGGAAATCATTTTTGGTCCTCATCCGTTTCCCACAGTCTCCTAAACCTAAAAGAGCAAGTAGAGTGTTTTTCGTCACATGTGCATTCACTTTTATTACATAGTCAGATCTCCAAAACAAAACGTATGTACTTTTCCCATGTGCATTAATTGCACCTATTTTTTGTTAATTGCAGAGAACTGTGAAGTCAGCCTTCAAATATTACTATTTCCAGCTCTTTTGGTTTATCCTCACTAAACAAATACTGCTTTTATAATGCAGACTTTCCCTTCCCTCTTTATAGCATATCTAAAACCTAAACACCATACGCATACTTTTTCTTCTTCTAACTACCATACTAAGGGGGTCCAACCCAATCCAACTTTCCAGGACTGATGCAGCTGTGCCAACAGGGTGTGCGCTGCATCCTGTGGTGGGAAGGCAGTCAAGGTAAGGGAATGTTTGTTCCCTTACCATAGGGGGCTGCATTGCAGCTGCATCAGCACTGGAAAGTTGGATTGGATTGGGTCCTATGTATTTCACAGGTTATCTCCTGAAACTGATCTTTCGTGAACCTTTTAATTTTTATGTGCAACTTTGGTTAACACAAGTCATCATTCAAGGAGTGCAGCCAAGTTAATGTTGTTTCCATTTCGGGTGCTACTTCACAGCACACAGTTCTACTAACATAATACCCTCAACGTCTACTCCCACTGGCATGTCTGCACCTCCACAAATGCATACACCGTCATGTACTCTTGACACCTGTTCTTATATAAGCTAACAATACAGAAGCACAGATTTGTTTTGTTTCATGCGACTCCCACACAACAGAGTGGTTTTGATTTGTAAGTAGAAATCCTCCTACAGGGAACATAACCATATAATTTGAGAAACCTGAGGCTCTCCAGCATCAAGAAGTTGAAATGATGATACATGTAATTACAAAAAAAAAGAGGGGAAAACCAAGGGCAATCATTAAAGAAGCAAGTGTACCTTCCCTGATGGCTGTAAAAGGGGTGCCTTCCTCCTCTTGAAGCCTAATTACCTTCAACGCCACTAGTTTGCCATTTACCCTGGAAGTAAACAGAACAAAAAACAAAATATGGTTAATACTAAAAAATAATTTTAATAATAGCATTTTGTGACTTCACTCATCAAATCAACATACAAGAAATTTCAATATATTCACATTCGTGTGTAATCCAAGATTTGTTCTTTTTCTATGAAGTAACCTCAGTCTACTAACCCTCCTCCGGTATACCATTAACACAATGTTTGATAAAGCACAGAATGTAAATTAATAAAATGTTCTTCAGTGATTTAGGCACAGATGCCAATTAACAGTTTCTCCAAAGTATAACAATGCCAAACATTTCTATTTAGGTCCTTCCTATTCCCATCAAAATAAGTCCTTCATAAATCTACTGAATTAGGAAGGAATAATATTAGCAATGCCATAGGATTTTCTGGTGGGACTGGAATGCAGTTTGCAGTACATTCTTGGATCAGCTTTAAGAATATAATGTCCATACAGAAGGATTTTAAAGTATGGTTTTCCCCATTAACTGATCATTATAATAGACATCCGTGCCTCCCTCTTTGAATCTCCATTATACTGGGTGAGGTCTCAGTATATAGACCATTTAAGTGCTTTTTATATCCTTCCTAATTTCTACTTAATACTTACATTGTCCTCAAAAGGAGAGCCTCTTTTAATAGAAAACAAAGTTATTCAATCAGGATTTTAGGCAGCAGCAAACAAATTTGTCTCAGTTAAAAGCAAGTTTGGCATGCATTTTGCTTTTCCAGCTGTTTCCACTGAGGCAATCCTAAATCCTCTCATGCTTCATGAAATGCACAGATGCGGCTATGACAGTATTTCTTTACAACCAACAAAGAAAATTTTGATGTGCTAAAAATTAGCTATACAACCTATTAAAATATGCCTATACATTTATCCAGATGATAATCTGATCAGATTCCCCCCCCCCCAAAAAAAATCCCCTCAGACAAATTTACTTTATATTTGACTCCTAAATTCCAGGTTACCGAGTTACCTTTTTTTTTTTTTTTAATCTAAGAGCAAAACAATGGAATGAGCTTGACAAAAAAATGTCGTCACCTATTACAACACTTGGAACTAATTATTACTTTGACCTTCCCAAATATACTGTAATTACCAAACATTACCACTATTCACATCTCCCACATCTATTGTAACCTTCATTTCTCTGGCCTTCTACGGCAAACCTCAGCCACTCAATGCAGCCACCAAAAGTTTCATCTTTCTTCATTCACATCATGCAACCCCTCCCCTCATCTCAATACTCATTCCCTGACCAAAGCAGCAAACATACAGTATTTGCCTTCCAAGTCCTCCACAGCCTTGCTCTGTCCTCATATTTCCTGTCCATGATTTTTGCTTGATTCTCCAGCACCATCATTTTCAACTGACCAAAGGTCTCCTATTCCCAACAACACAATCATTTCTCCCTTGTGGTTCCATATGGCTGGACCTCTCTCTCTCTCTCTCCCACTTCATATTCCTAAGACTACCTTTCCTGTAAAGCCTTTGATATCATCAGATAATTCAATGCATACAGTACTCCCCCTATATCCGCTGGGGATATGTTCCAGGCCCCTCCGTGGATATTTGAAACCATGGATAAGAGCGAACACCCCCTCCATGGTTTCCTGAGGGCCCCCCGCCCTGTCCCCTGCGGGCAGGCGTGCGCCCCCCCCCCAGCTCTTATTTTTCTTTCAGTAAGCTTTGTTTCTTCCTTAAAACAAACAGAGAAGCAACCTCCGTTGCAGGCAAGTAGAACAAGACTACGTCCTAGAGAGGCTCTGCAAGGTTTCTGTTAACCTTGCAGAGCCTCTCTAGGACTTAGTGTCGTTCTACTTGCCTGCAATAAGCAGCCAGAGACTGCTTCTCCTTTTCTTTAAGGAAGAAACAAAGCTTACTGGGGAAAAAGTAAAAGCTGGGGGGGGGTCCCCTCAATCTGTGGATAACTGAAACCGTGGACAGCGAATCCGTGGATATGGGGGCCCACCTGTACTTCCCCACTATTACTCTTTCTACCCCATCATCCTTCTGTTGTTTCCCCCATGTCAATTTTTAGATTATAAGCGCCTGTCCTTAGGCATACTAACAGTAGCACCAATAGTACTACTGCTAGGCTACTGTGGTTCAGTATAATAATTCATAAAAATGTTATTGACCAACGTAGACCAACCATTGCAGAAAAGACACTGAACAGGTAATATATTTTAATGATAGTTTTAGCCTACTAGACATCGCCACACAAAAATGTGCTAAGTGGCATATCAGACTTGCTTTATCCACCTAAATTATAAAATATTTTATTTAATAATGAAAACAGTGTCCCCAGCATTATTTTTGATGTGATGCACTATTCTGAAAGTTGGGCCTTTCAGTCACTTATTTCGAAGCTATCTCAGGGGACTAGTCTAGATCTGAGGATTACTAATCACATTTTTTAAAGTTACGGTCTCAAATTGACAAGAGCAGGTTCAATTTGCTCCAAGAGCTAAAGTTCAATAATTTAAATTAGCTCTGGAATATGATCTTAAGATTTTGTATAAATTAGTAGCTTAGTGCAATATGATATGCAGATGAAAGAGCTAGGAGACCACATTGTTAAGTGAAAGATTAAGATTTTTAAATGGAAGACAACAGATGGTTGGATAAATTCATACAGATTGCAAAATGTCTATGAGGTACAGCAATGTTGCGTTTAATTTTTTAAGGGCAGAGAAGTCTTCATACATCAATTCTTTTTTACAAATTCACCTATTATTCCCCAGGACTGGTTCTCACACTCCCCATGCCAGGCATTCAATATATGTGGTGGACACACAGATGGGCATCCCCCCTCCCCCACACTCCCCACGTTGGGGCATGAATTATGTGCATTCAGCCATCTGTACATCTAGTATTAGATTCAGTTCAAGGAGCCAGTTTGTGCCTCTATTTTGTGGCAAGTTGTGCCATCACTATGCAATCAGAAAAACCTAGAACTGGGCTGTCTAAATCCAATCAAATGATCCTCCTTATTAGACACTACACTTTCACCAAAAATGTAAGTTGGGTTTACTGCATATGAGATATCCTTGCATATTGCACCTTGGAGGGGAGGGCCCCCCATCTGTCTGCCTCTTCGAGGTCGCCTCCAATGACATCCCTCCAGTAAGCACCCCTCCAGTCTTCCCACTCACTGAGAGCAAGCAAGAAGAGGATTGGCACAGCAGCAGACCCCTTCTACCTCCAGCAGCGCTGGGGAAAGAAAGGGGGGAGGTGTTGTGGGTGTCACCACCTCCTTGCTATATCTGCCCATTTGGCTGCAGCTGCAGGGAGAGGTAAGGAAGAACTAGCCCTCCCTTTACCTCCCCCTTCTGTGCCATCTCCTTACTCATTCTCCCATGGGTTTTTTCTAAAATGAACAGAAATGCAGAACATGCTGGGCTCTACCTCTTCATTTTAAAGATCACCCACATTGGAGACAAGCAAGGAGATGGGACAAGCAAGGAGATGGCACAGAAGGGAAGATAAGGGGTGGAATGCTGTGTCCCTCTTATCAAGGAGGTGGTGGTGGTGACAGCAACTCCCCCCCCCCCGCTGTCTCAATCATCTACCTGTTTGCTTTCAGCAAGCAGGAAGAAGGTAGAAGTACCACTTAGAGGGGTTTCATTGGAAGCAAGCTGGATGAGGGTGATAGACAAATGAGAAGCCCTCATCAGTTCACCACCTCCCCTCCAAGGCGCTGCTTGATGAGATGTGTTCATGTTGTATCACCTCTGGACCAGCCCTGCTGACAAGTATTACTGAACAGAAACCATCAGATTTAATCCTATTTATTCCAACTTAATTTTAATGGGAATAATTTACTTAAAACCTGCGCATTTTGTCAATTATGACCAAGTTGATTATGATTATGAACTAGTTGCTCTTAGTCTTATTTACGCATATATGATAAAAAAATACACTTACTTGCTTTTGCCTTTGTATACTGTGGCATATGAACCTTCCCCCAACTTTTCCAGTTTTTCATAAGAGTCTGCTTTTCCAAACTTGGGACTTGTTGGCTACGTAGGAAAACAGAGAAGACAGTAAAATTTTCAGCACTTACACACTAATATTAATTGTATTCAACCAGCCATGGAGAACAAATGCTATTACCAAAACTAATGAGATTATACTTCAAACATTTAATGCTTTATATTGTCATGCACCAAGGGCAATGGCTAAGAATATCCATCTAAACATCACTCAGCACTCCAGATGGCCAGTGCCTATTTCAACCATATTCCTGTATCAGCAGAGACATCAGAGGGACTCAGTTCACAGAACAGTGAAATTTGGAGTTTATGCAGACATGAATAATTAAATAGCTGCACCAGGTAGTTTGATTTAGCAGATAAGATTAACATGTTCTATGGGCTACATAATACACCAAATGATCTGACAGTGCCTCCCATTCCTGGTTCTTAGGGTAACCGGAACATTGCAAGAAGCTTAAATATAAGACAGGAACCAAAGTCAACTTTTTGAACATTGATTATTTTACATCTATATACATGCTGCAAGTCAATGGCTAAGAAGCCATTTTTCCCTTTTCTTCTTTCTCTCGCCTCTCCATGAAAAGCCACACGGAAGTTGGAATTTTCTAAACATGACTACAACTTATGCTGATGCAAACAAGCATAGCAAACATTGGAACCTCTTGCCACCATATTGAAATAACAGCGTAATCCGACTTAACTTTTGTGCTGGTTTAACCAGCAGCGCAGTGAGAACGGGAGGCACCAGAACGGAAAAGGGATTCAAATCCCCTTTGAATTCCTCTTTTGGAGGGGATTTGAATCCCTTTTCCATTCTGCGGCCTCCCGTTCTCGCTGCGCCCCTGGTTAAACCGGCACAAAAGTTAAGTCGGATTGTGCTGTAAGTCTACTTGGACAAAGGACCCAACTCCAGGGGTACTTCTGCCAACTTGAGACTTAGTATTGCCATGTATTATCTTTGTTCCAATGACTGCATCAATTAACACTCTAACAGAGGAGTGTCTAACACAAACATCTGACACCTTTCTAATGTATACCCCTATGTTCCCTTTAACCCAAGAATTTGGTAAACAGATAGAGCCAATCAGTAGTTCAGCATCTTGAAAGGTTCATGAAAAAAAAGCCTAACATTCTATACTTTGAAGGAGTGTCCACAACCTCCTGAGACAAATCGGGACTCAACATCCCACTTTTAAAAATAATATAATTGCCCTGGAATTGAAGTCCTATTTTGAATTCCTGCTTCACCCTGACTTGCACGTTTTCCTCTGTGTTTGTGTGGCTGCATTAAAGCACCTCCAGCAATCCTCCATAATCTAGCTAGTTGCCTTAAATTTGAACCATGCTGATGCTTTTCAAGGGAATTAGAGATAGACACTGGAATTATACGACAGATTATATAATGGTGTCAGAGGAGTTAAGGGTTATATTTTAATTGATCACTCTTATGAAGTACTGTTTTTATAAAACGTTGTTTCACATCCTGCGTACTATTCAATTGGCAATTTTTCCTGCTGTAAGTTTTAATGCGACAGAGATAGCAACTAGCCCAAGGCTATATTAGTCCATAACAGAAGCGAGTCTTGAAGCAACGAGAGAATTTGATTACTAAATCAATATGGTACTAAGTGATTGGGTATACAAGGTATTGTAAAGACGCACCGATACCACGAAATCCAGACAAAATGCTACAAGGGAAAGTTCTCATATAAACCATCCTAAAATATAATTGCCCAGCACAGCACTGGGCAATTAAGTGCACTACTGAAAAGCTCTATAGAGAGCCAGTCTATGTTCTTCTTTCTTTAATACAGTATATGTAAACAAACAGGTTCTGTAACATAATGCTGATCGAGCTCGTATACCCATCAGGGCCCACCCAGCTGGGCTAATTCCTGAATCCTCATTGCCAACAGTGGTGTCCAGTGCTCCATTAGGGGATACATGGGGAGGTCATGGCAGACCAGTGCAGAGCTTTGCCCCAGGGCCCTCAGCAACTTGGTACCAGAAATGAACTCCCCAACCCTAATGCACATTTGGCTCAAGCAGACAAATTCTCTTTACACTATGTTCTGCTGTTGCTGTTTTTGCTCAACTGACTCTTGGAAACCACTAAGTGTGTTCAATCTGCATCAGGCCATTTGGTATTTTTTAAATTTACCAAAATATGTACTACTGTATATCTAGGGCAGCAATTTTCAACCAGTGTGCTGCAGCACATTGGAGTGCTGCAAATGATCTGTAGGTGTGCTGCGTGAGTTTGGAGGAGGGTCATTTAATTAGTAGGGCTATTAGGGGATGTGAGCCTCCACCAACAATGTGGCGTGCCTTCTCAATTGTCAAAAAGCTGATGCTGTACCTTGACAATTTTAGCGCCTTGCCAGTGTTGAAAATCACTGGTCTAGGGAGTGCCCCAAGTATGTAGAAATTACTACCTTGTCTATTGGTGGCCCCATTTCACATACAAATTGATAGACACTTAACCAGAAGAATTCATATATAGATGATAGGTTGATAGTGTCTAAGGGCTTTTGGCATCTCCAGCCACCATTCTCTATGAATATTCAGTGAATGAACTGGTAGATATCCTTTCTACAAGGAAATACAGCACACAGATCCCTTGTAGCACATAAAAAGATCACTTCATGCTATTAAGTTATTCTAATAACATCTAATCACCCGTAATTCTTATGGGGTTAATGAAAAGGGAGGCTCTTTTTTCACCATCTCAAAATCCATGGTTATAGCGGTTTAGGAGGTAGAAGAGTCACATACATCGCCTTGAGCTCCACAGAGCAAAAATGGTGTATAAAATGTGAAAATACAAAATAAATTAGTGTCTGATTACAAGACAAAAGGATAGTAGTTATTCCAAATCAGCAGAATAACGATGATCTTACCTACGTGCTCTAGACTTACCCCAACCTCTTTTTGGCATTTATCAAACTGGTTTTCAACAAAGGGTTCAGGAAACTGGCTCAAAATGGAAGCTGATCCAGAATCCAAAATGGTGGTCGATGACCCTGGACTTGAATCAAGAGGAGACTCATGCATCTCTACTGAAGCTGAAGAGCTGAGGCCAAGAGGGGTTTCTGAGTTGTGGGGATTCATTAGCAGTGTTTCCCATTAAAAAGGACCCCTCCCCCAAAAAAACATGTATAGCACCTGTGCACTTTCTACATCTGAAAACTTGGAAGTACCCCAAAGTCTGTCTCTGAGGTAAAGCAACCCCACCCACCCCCACACACACTCAGGGCACAGAAAAGGGTGATGGAACGTCACCTCAGGAACATTTTACACTATACTATTTGTAGTTTCACACAAATAAGAATACAAAAATACAGGTGGCCTTGCATCACTGTGAATCATGCACACACATTTAAATGACTTCTTTTGTTGGTAAAGTACTGAAAGACCATTGTGGAGGATTGGGCCCCAGCATCCATTTGTTTTAGCAGCAAAAGCAGCCACTTTAATTGCAGATGAATCGCTCACAACTGCCACAGGGAGAGTTTATTTTATACAGTACTTCGATATTAAGAGTACAAAAACTATTTAAGAAGAGGCCCTGAAGAGGCAGCATTGTGAGGTAAAAGCTCTGCACCTTTCACTTCAGGAAATAACCAAGGGGAGCATAGACAGAGAGAAAGGGTTAGAAGAGAGCTTGTTTGTTTAAGCAGAAGGACTTTAAAAGGAGATGAAGGAACAAATCCTAACCTGAAGGAAACAAGAGCTTCACAGACAGACTGCTGTTCCCAGTCAAAGGCAGAAACCTGACTGAGAATAATGGTGCGTTCCTCCCTCTTCTGACATGTGACATCTTTCAGCAGGCCTCTAAAGTTCAAGGACAGGAGATTTCTCCTTTTCCAATTCAAGAGTGGTGCAGCTATTTACACATTTGAGCAAGCCTGTACTATAGTCTTACTAAGAACTATTCCATTCCCCAAGAAACTTTCAGTGTCTAAAGTTACAGAAAATAAATTCTAAAAACATTACAAATTGGACTGTGAAGACTGTTCCACCTAATTTTGTTACTGAATTCACCAAGGGTATTTCAGAGGGTATGTGTTAAGCACTGAATAACTTTTAAAGAAAAACAAACCAAAACATACGTGACCAAGTTTCTTGCTCCGGGCTGCTGTGATCCGGCCTTCAGCAAGGCTGCACTGTTAAAGCCAGATACTTCTAAATCTCTCTAGAGACACCAGGCCAACTAAGGTAACAAATCATTAAATAGGAAAATAGTAATGAGGTTCTGCAAATATATGTCATGAAATATACTGAAGACTGGCTTTATCATTTGTATATTCCATCTTCCTAAATTTTATTTTCCTCCCCAGCCTCCTTGATGTCTCGATTTTTATTCCAGGTATGTGAATCACAGCTTGAAGGGAGCAATATTTCAGGAGTAATGAGAGATGTCTGCTCTTGATGAGATTAAGAAAGTTGATAATTTGTTAGGAAATGTGAGGAGGAGGTAATTGCCTAAAAATTAAATTTTAATAAGAGAAAAAAGTGACTATTTCATACTTAGCAGTTGTTCAGAATGGCCACTGGTCTCTTAAAAGACTATGTAAAGTGGAACACAATCTTGTTACTTAAAAACACTCAGATTAACCTATGGAACACACTGCCACAAGATTTTGAAATAGCAACATAACATTGGTTTAATAAAACTATTAAATAAACCTGGAAGGTAACTATCTAGCAGCCATAACAAATCTATAACCAAAAACACAGACCCCCATTTTCAGAAACCTCCCCCACTTCATCTTCTCCCACCATAATATGGTCTAAATATATATAGTTGTATTATACAGTATATAGTTAACATAAGAACATAAGAAGAGCCCTGCTGGATCAGGCCAAAAGCCCATCTAGTCCAGCTTCCTGTGTCACACAGTGGCCCCACCAGATGCCTCAGGGAGCACACGAGACAACAAGATACCTGTGTCCAGTCGCCACTCCCTTGCACCTGGCACAGAGAAAACCCACTTCTAAAAACCAGGAGGTTGCTTATGGCTTGTAACCTGTGATGGTCTTTTCCTCCATGAATTTGTCCAAACCCCTTTTAAAGGCATCTAGGCCAGGTGCCATCACCACATCCTGTGGCAAGGAGTTCCACAGATGAATCACACGCTGGGTAAAGAAATATTTTCTTTTGTCTGTTCTAACTCTCCCTCCACTCAATTTTAGTGTGTGTCCCCTGGTTCTGGTGTTGTGCGAGAGGGAAAAGAATTTCCCTCTATCCACTCTCTCCATCCCATGCATAATTTTATAAGTCTCAATCATGTCCCCCCTCAGGCGCCTTTTTTCTAGGCTGAAAAGCCCCAGACGCTGTAGCCTTTCCTCGTAAGGGAGGTGCTCCAGCCCACGAATCATTCTGGTCGCTCTTTTCTGCACCTTTTCCAATTCAATTATATCCTTTTTGAGGTATGGTGACCAGAACTGGACACAATACTCCAGATGTGACCTTACCATCGATTTGTACAAAGGCATAATGATATTGGCCGTTTTATTCTCAATCCCCTTTTTAATGATCCCGAGCATGGAATTGGCCTTCTTCACAGCCGCCGCACACTGGGTCGACACTTTCATCGACCTGTCCACCAGGACCCCAAGATCTCTCTCTTCATCCGTCACAGACAACTCAGAACCCATCAGCGTATATGTGAAATTTTGGTTTCTTGCCCCAATGTGCATCACTTTGCACTTACTTGTATTTGCTGGCAGCAATCTTACTGCCTTTTCCCTCCCTCTCAGACTAGTTCCTTTGGGCAGAAACTTAATTTTTGTTTTGTTTTGCTCTTTATGCTGTAAATACTATGTATATACTGTAGTATACATAAACATAATGCTATATAAATAAATGTTTATTTATATAGCATTATGTTTATGTAAAATACACCTCTGGCTACCAGGTGCTAAGAATCAACATCAAAAGATGGTTATCGTCGTCATCCCCTGCTTGTGAACTTTCAAAGTTAAAGACATCTGTTTGGACATCGATGGTAAAAAGAACTCTGACCTCAGGCATAGCAACTGCAACACTAGAGGGAGATCAGCGGTAAAATCTATGCCTCCCTTAAATTTAACAGTTTCAGTCCATGTAAACAACAAATTGTAGTGATCAAGGGTGGTTTTATTACTACCTACAGAGACTGGTGATAGGTGATACTTAGTTTGCCAAGTACCAAAATTCTTAACACTAATAAATGTCCTAAGCACAGAGGTGCTGTAATAGGCATTACCCGCACCCCCCCCCAAATAATCACGCTAGACAGAGGCTTGGGTTAAAGGGCCAAATTTTATTGAACATAACAGAACCTGCAGCATAACCAAATACTTTAACCAGACCCTTAGAGCGTGCGGGCCCTAAATGGGGGAAACGGGCCTAGCCGTCTTCCTCCCCCGTTAATCCCCCCAGGGCGTGACAACCTGACTCAAGCCTCCCAGTGGTCAAAGACCACGTGAGCTATCATGGTCAACCCCGCAGGGTCGAGGCAGCTGGAAGCATCAACCCCAACGGCCGTGGCGTGATATGGGTTATTTAACAGTTTCAGTCCATATTAACAACAAATTGTAGTGATCAAGGGTGGTTTTATTACTACCTACAGAGACTGGTGATAGGTGATACTTAGTTTGCCAAGTACCAAAATTCTTAACACTAATAAATGTCCTAAGCACAGAGGTGCTGTAATAGGCATTACACCAAGTCAGATCATTGGTCCATCTAGCTCAGTACTGTTCACAATGGCTGGCACTGGTTCTGCAGGGTTTCTACCTGGAGATGCCAAGGATTGGACCTGTCACATGTAAAGCATGCGCACTACCACTGAGCCACAGCCCTTCCCAAGTTGTTAGCATAAATCTAAAGGACAAATTCAGGAGACTGGGAATTTTCGAACATATGTTCGTGGAGTGTGCAGTGAATAGCTTGGCCAGAATCCCCAAAGCGGATTTACCCACACAAAGCATCTGCATACGTACAGAGGGGAATGGGAAATGCCAAGTGTCCCTTGTGGTGGGAGCTTTTAATACCTCATGAGTTTAAAGGGGCCTTCAATATCCTGGAGGAACGCGTTCCAAGGGAGGCAGCCACTGTTTTTTACATGCAAATCCAACTTTGGAAAAAAGATGCTTCAGCGGGAAAAATTACGAGTCTATTCGTCTATTACAGGACCCTTGCTAACTGGGCAAAGAGGCACCTTTCAAAGTGGTGTCCTCTCATAATTAGCATGGGGGGAGCAGCTGGCCCTCTTTACCCCAGCATGGTGCCATTTCCAGTGGCTGTTGCTGGTGTCCCTTCTGTACTTTAAAAAAAAAAAAAGTTTGTGAGCCCTTTGGGACAGGGATCCATTTATTGATTTATTATTTTATTATGTAAACCACTTTGTGAGCTACTCCTGCTGAAAAGCGATATATAAATATTCTTAATAATGTAATAATTATTAGTAATGCTTATATATGCTTTGAGAGTTTATGGGGGAAAAAGGCAAGTTCAGAACTAGGTATTGTTTAGTCTACTAAATATAAAAATATATAAAATATTGAGTCTACTCAATATAAAATCGACGGTGCTAAGTAACATGCTTACAGTGCCCCTGTGAAAAAAATTTAACACACAAAAGTGAAGACCTCCTGTATGAAAAGAGAATCAATTTCACAGTAATAAAAAGACACAAAATAAAGCTTAAATAAAGATCCCCTTATGCTTCATTCAAACTATTTTTAGTACTTTTTACACAGATAATTAACTGAAAAATAATGTCAGGTGACCTCTGTTGTGCTTTCATTCTGTCTGTGATGAATCCAAGCCATCCTATTATATCTCAGTAACTTTTTTTAAAGACGCTTGTAATAAAACACTTTAAGGCAGCGGTTCTCAAAGTTCTCCCCACGAGGCGGGGAGAACTTTGAGTGTTTGTGGGGGCGGAGCCAGCAGCAGCGATCCAGGGGATCGCCACCGCCAAAACCGCCACTGCTTCACTTACCAGGGCTTGGGGGAGCTTCGGGGAGGCCTGCGCGACCCTCTGCAGGCCTCCCCAATCTTCAAATTGGCGCAAAATGGCGATCTCCGCTTCCGGTTTTCGCAAAAACCGGAATTACCAGAAGATCGCCGTTTTGCACTAATCCAAAGATTTGGGAGGTCTGCAGAGGGTCACGCAGGACCCCCTGAAACACCCCCAAGCTCTGGTAAGTGCAATAGGGGCGATTTCGGGCAATTTTGCGGCGGTGATCCCCCGGATCGTCGCCACCATGCTGTCCCCACCCCTTAAGGGGGCAGGGGACAGCTAAAGTTCTCAATGGTGGGTCGCAACCCACAGTTTGAGAACCGCTGCTTTAAGGACATATAGGTGGAAAAGCTTTTAGGCGAGAGTGTGATGATGCCCTTATCTAATGCAGCTTTTGTATAAACAGTCATCTCTTCAAGAGTTTAAGTGGTACCAAGTCAACCTTAGACAACCTTTCCTTCAAGGTAGAAATTGAACACATTCTATACTAAAAACTGAATCAATTGCAAATAAAGGGAAGGATGCATAAAATAGGAGGGAGGAAAGGCACAGAACGTAATGTGGAACCACATTTTATAATACAGCAGTGTAACAAAGACCATTACCTCTGGTACCGGCACACGGCTTACTTCAGGTGTTAATTGTTACCTCTGATTGCATACCATGCCTTTATAATGCTATCTGTTTGGTCTGAGGGTTAACATCTTTTACAGCCGGTCAGGCTCTTTCTTTTTTTTTTTTACCCATGCCTTTATAATGCTATCTGTTTGGTCTGAGGGTTAACATCTTTTACAGCCGGTCAGGCTCTTTCTTTTTTTTTTTACCCATAGACGCCCATAGACTTGGTTGAAACATTGTATTTGTATTAGTGTTTTTAAACCTGTTTGTTTTGTTTTTAGCTGATGGTTTTTAACCTTGCAACTTGTTTTTAAAACATTAATAATTTTTCTCCTGGAGATACATGGCTTTTAATCCCATTTATAAATCTTTGAATATGTTCAGAGCTTTGTCTGTTTCATGGATTTCACACAAACTATCATCTAGAGCCAGCGGGTGGCACAGTGGGTTAAACCGCTGAACCATGAGCTGTCGATCGAAAGGTCGGCAGTTCGAATCTGCGACGGGGTGAGCTCTCATTGCTTGGCCAGCTCCTGCCAACCTAGCAGTTCCAAAGTTAATGTGAGTAGATAAATAGGTATCGCTTGCGGGAAGGTAAACAACGCTCTGTGTTCTAGCCGCATGCTACACGCTGCGGCCAGGAGAGTCATGCCGGCCACATGACCACGGAGGCGTCTTCGGACAACACTGGCTCTTCTGCTTTGAAATGGGGATGAGCACCACACCCTAGAGTCGGTCACGACTGGACTTAATTGTCAGGAGTCACCTTTACTTTTTTATCGTCTAGAGAAGGATGCCTGTTCAATCATAACACCGCATTCAACAGTCCTGCACCCCTCACAAGGAAGTCTCCTCTCTTAGAAAGGACTAGCTCAGAGGTTCCCTAACTCCTGGGAAGGCCCTCCGCTGCTCTAAGTAGCAGCGGGGCCTTCCCAGGGGTCGCGATGACGCACCCGGGATCGCGCCGCCGCCACCACCGCCGCGCCCAGGATCGCCCTTTTTACCTTCATTGGTGGGCAGTGGGTGTCCGGCGGGGGTTGTGGGGAGCCTGCGGACCCCTCCGCAGGCCTCCCCAAGCGTCGGAGCAGCGCTCCGACGCGATCGCAACTCACTTCCGGTTTCGCATAAAGTTGCGTGTTTCTTCTTCCGGTTTCGTGTAAAGTTCGCGTAAAGTTCGTGGGTTGCAATCAAAAACTGCTCCGACGCTTGGGGAGGCCTGCGGAGGGGTCCGCAGGCTCCCCACAACCCCCGCCGGACACCCACTGTCCACCAATGAAGGTAACAAGGACGATCCCGGGCACGGCGGGTGGCGGCAGCGGCGCGATCCCGGGTGCACTGTCGACATCACCGCGGGTTGCCATGCCCCTTAAGGGCATAGCAACCCTTTGTTCCCGGCTGGGGCGTCGCGACGCCACAGTTAGGGAACCACTGGACTAGCTTTTAAATTTTATGTAAGCCACTTCCTCTATCCATTTTTATAGAAAGGCAGCATATAAGTTTTTTTAAAATAAACCAGCCCCCAAATTTGCATCTATGGTACCTCTGTAAGAAATTCCAAGAGGAAAACTGACTTAACAGATTAATGACTAGTTGGGAAAAATGCCCAAGCTAGTTTTAGAACAGTTTGCCTTGAGAAAAAGTACTGCGATATGGATAGCATTTAAAATGGTTCAGATGATGTCACTGAAAAGCTTCCTATCATAGTTGACATGGTTCATGCAATACAGAAGGAATAACTTCAACCATCTGAGGGTTGCACTTATTTTTAAGGCCAGAAATTCTTATAACTGGAGAAGGAAGATAATGACAGTTTTAAATATATACACACTCCTAGAGGACCACTTTTTATAAAGCTCCTTTGCTATTTAAAGATCCAAAACATTTGGAATTTGGTTGGGGAATTTACTGGAGATAAATGTAGCATGTCTGGACTTACAGAGCTAGGGCTGGAATGCCGTCTGATTTTAGGAGATTCCTTTCCTGTAGATGAAGTCTTGAAGTTAATGCAGGCATTGTTCTCTGAATGGACCCTCTTCACTTGATTATTTGGCTTCTCAAATGGATCAAAAGTGCTCTGTGTCCTCTGAACCCTGACTTTTTTATCCTCTGGAATTGTGTCCAGGGGCTTGATTACAGAATCTATTCCTTGGCAGTTCCGTGTAGACATCTTTGTGACACATATCTAAGGAGGAAAAGGGAAAAAAGATTGTTATATGATTAAAATACCATTGCTCAGGATCAAACTAGGACTTATGGGGGAAACCTGCAGTTTCCAACCCCAATTTTATAGCTGATGCAGTGGCTACAGATACATTTGCAAGAGAGAATCAGAAATTAGGAGGACATTGCTGAACCCTCATGTCATCCCCCCCCCCCGCACATCAGTTAACTCTTGGTCAGTGCTGTATAGGTGGGTTGTGTGTGTGTGTGTGTGTGTGTGTGTGTGTGTGTGTGTGTGTGTGTGTGTGTGTGTGTGTGTGTGTGTGTGTGTGTGTGTGTGTGTGTGTGTGTGTGTGTGTTTCAACGTATGTCCTCGGATAGTGGTTGGAGGGGGAATAGGCAGGCATAGAAAGAAATACGCTGATCTGCAGTCCACCTCTTGTACCCCCCCCCCATCAAGTTATTGTGAAAGCAGCAAAAGTGAGACTGGAACATGTTTGCCAAAACATCATCCAGTTTGGTTCGCCAGGTGTTCCATTAATTCATTATTAAACAGAACATTCAACCATCATAAGTTCTGAAACTTTTATAAGAACTTACACATTCTATAGCAATATATTTGTGAAAAGACATTACTTTAAAGCACACACAGAAGGTATCACAATATAAACAAACACAAAATAATTAAAATGTTTTTTTTAAGTACAGGTTTAGAAGTCCTGATCAAAGTCTTATGTAAACATCAGCAGTCTGGTGTTTATAACAATGCCACATCACCAAGTCTTACCACCCAGTCACCGATATCTGCTGCAAAGTATTGATTTCCATTTGTTTAAAATTGGATGAGGCCAAATTAAATAAATGATGCCAATTTACAGACACACTATTGTAGCACGCATCATATAATTGTGTTGTAAAGCAATGCGCACACAGTATAATTACTAAGAAAATCAAACTGGTAAATCCATATCCTAGCACTGCAACACAGGAGGCCAATGCTCAATAGCTCACTGAAGTATGTCAATTCACAGTCCTCATTGATCCAGGAATCTGTTTATGACCCAGTCTTGCTTAGATCCATGTAATTGTGTCATTCGTTCACCAAACTCGTTTTTTCAGTGAAAGATGAGCGGAATCATTCACTGCATTCACTGCAAAATTCACTGCAAAATCATGCTGGAAGAGGATCCAAAAATTCAAAGTTATAAAGATTCCCCCCTCCTTTGAAATGATTTACGCCCAACGTGATAGCTTCATGCATAAATCTAGTAACAGTTTCTAAATGCAAATCATCCCCTACAGCAGTGCTACTCAAAGTGGTGGTCCATAAGCCATCGGCTGTGGGTCCACAGCTAATTTCCAGGAAAGAAACAATAGTATAAATTTAAGAACTGTTTGCTCCATATCCATATATCATTTCATTCATTCTCTCATTGTTCTTATGAACAATTGTTCTTATCATGAAGCCTAGAATCAAATTTGCATGTTTCTGCCAGAAAGTTCTCAAGATTCGTCACTTGTATTTTTGATAGTATCAGTCCCTGGAATATTTGGTGGAAAATTGCTGATCCGCCACATCAGATAGCTTGAGAAGCACTGCCCTACGGTTCCCATCCTCATTTCATCACTTGAAATCCAATTTATTTCAATTGCTTTCAGGCAGCAGCAAACTCCATTAAAGTAATAGTATATAGAGTGCTAGCTCTAAGTCGGATGTTCTCTAAGACCCCAAATAGTGCTTCACAGTAACTGAGGACCCTAAATTAGTTTTCCCAAAACTACTGATAAGATAGTTTAGTAATTTGCACACAGAAGGCCTTAGATTCAATCTCCATCAGGTTCAATCCCCACCAGTCCCCAATCCTGAGCAAGATGGACCAATTGGTGTGACTTAGCAAAAAGGCAGAAAATCTTTGCTCAATACAAAAAGAAGCCAAACCAGAACATGCAAGCATGCATTTTCATTATGTTCAACATTCTCTAGATCTAGGAAATGGAAGTTTGGATGGTCCTCTCCAGGTCACTCTATACACAGATCTTCAAAGGTCTGCACATTCAAACCAAGAACCAACTTGATTAAGGGTGGAAAGCTGATTAAGGGTGGAAAGTATTACTTTTCAGTAGTTTGCGACAGAGTTCTTCTGAGCAATCTGCTACCTTCTACAGTCTAAATCAAGGGTGGCCAATCTTCCACCATTAGGGCCTCTGTGTTCTTAAGAGTTGTGCAGAAGACAGAATCTTGGCAGCTGCAGTTGCTGATGGTGCTGCTAAAGCAGCTGCACCTGCTGGAATGCCCTCACCTAGACAACCATTTAAAGGGCCAGCATTCATGCTTAAAGGTTGGCCACCACTGGTCTAAATGCATTCACATAGTGAGTGCCTGAAAATGGCAGCGCTCAAAAAATGGTTGCACTATCAAGCTGTCACCAAGTCTGTGATGCTCATCACTAGAGGAAAGCTAGGAACCACATATTATTAATATAGATCTATAATTCAGTCTTGAATGTTCCAAAAAGCAACAAGACAATCAGTTGCCAAAGAGACTACCTTGCAGTGCAATAGCAAATCAGTGACTGCTATATCGGTCCAACAAAGTTTACGTTCCTATTAAATAAACACAGTTTAAAAGATTATAGCCAAAGTTTTCCTTCCTCCAGATGAATGATTGTGTCCAGTGAGAATGAAGACTTTGGATACACCAACATCTTTCAAATGAATTGCCATTGTTTTAAATTATACTCCTGCTAAAAAGGAGAGGTAAGTAACATCAAAGGCCAAAACTGTAGTCCACCAGTGCAATCATATGTACCAATCTTACCTAGGAGTAAGTACCACTTAAACAGCAAGACTTGCTTTTGAGTAAACCTGCATAGGTTTGTTCTGGTAGTCTCTGTATAAAAACCAAATTTTGTGTAGTATGATACCGTAAGATGTAAGAAAGACACACTAAAATGAATCATCAAAATTCCTTGAGATCAGAGGATTTTGCTATTAGTCCAGACTGATAAATGCTGTTTGTCCAAACGTCCAGTTATAGATAAGCCAATGTCATGCAGCTTTCCATCTTAGTTGTTTATACTGTGCACCAAGAATAGAAATACAAGATAATTAAAAGTCTAGGCTCAAAAATAAGTTAGAGATGTATGCAAATATGTGTTTCATACAACTTTGTGTGTTTTCTTTTGTTTTTACATACATTGGTAGGTGAAGCGGTATGGAGAGAAAATGTTAGAAGGTAACAAAATACAAGATAGAGAATATGAACCTGAAGACTTGGATCTTAAGATGCTCTACATAAGCAGAAGGCACTTCCACTTTTGCAAAGGGGAGGATTTTCACTGAACTCCCATGCGCCGTATTCCATCCTGTTCTGGGGGGTCCCCAGAAGTGCGTTTTGGGGCTTCAGAGGGAGGAATAAGGGGAAACTCATTTCATGAGCAGACTTCCACTCCTGAAATACAAACCAATGTCTTTAAGGACATCAAGCTCTCTCCCCTGAGCACTGGTGCCTTTGTTCAAAGCATAGCATCTCTGCTTAAAAAGGACCACAGACAGAACTAGGAACATGTATCCAAATTCTTGAATTTACTGGGGAAAATGGGTGTAGAGCCATGGGAAAAAAGTTTAAAATGGTACTAATAAAAAACAAGGAAACTAAGTGCAACATAAAAATGTAAGTTTAAATATAATATATTAAAAACACACATACGTCCACACCTAAAAATAACACCGTTAAGAATTGGAAACCATCATATAACAATGCAACGTTTAGCTCGTCTTATCACGAGCATTTTCAAGCATAGCCCTCATGTAGCAGGAAGTTGTTAAGCTAGCAAAAGCTAACAGCCCACTACATAAGGACGGAGAAATGTATCCCTTATGTAGAAACTGTGCGATTTTCTAGTGTATGTATAAAGTTTTCCCTTACAGGGAAAATGGCAGCTAGGGTTTCCACTGAGAAAAGGTATAGGGAAGGGGAAGGTTGACCCCCCCCTTTCCCAATATACCCGATATAGCTATCACAACCGCATTTTATAGCTTTTGGAATGACAACAGATCAGATCACCAAGATTTCAGTTATCTCCTCTATTTTGACATGAGGCAGACTATTTACTCCTTAACAACGTTTCCTTGTGCACAGCAGGAACACAGCCTATTTGAACCAAAGAGTTCTACAGTTTACTGTCTGTTTGTCCAGACTATAAAGATCTCTTGCCAGCAAATGCCCCACTTATTTCTCCTACCAACGTCCTTGGACACACCTCCTGCAAGCACATTGCTTTTTCCAACATTCAAAGAAAAATATGGTAGAAAGATAAAATACAATGTTTGGGCTTTTGAGCACAGCAATAAAAGAGTATTTAACAAACTCAATCATCATAAATCATGTTTGTGACCTGTGTCTGTCTGCTTAAAGAGGCTTCTTTCTTTCTCATCATGTTCTACATCATTTTAACTTGTTTTTTTTAAACAGTTTAACAACGCATAATAAATATTGAACTTAGAACAGGAGGTCAGCACTCAATGTATAGGTAACAAACACTGTTTTCACATATACAACTAGAACAGTTCAAAATTCAGTTCTGCACATTAATGTGGAACCAGTCTCCAAGACGGAAACAAATTGAATATGGATCCCTTTTTGGACTATGTAATAGCATTACAAGACTAGTTTATTTTTCTAAGCTCTCACTTGTGTAATGTAAGGGCAGTTTCTCCATACAGATATGCATTAAGCTAGCAGCAAGTGTTACTACTGGATCATTTACCCCCTGTTTCATTCCTCATCATACTGTTTTATGAACTCTGATATCAAGCAACATGATATTTCATATGACAACACCAAGGAATGTTAAGGTGCAGAATGAACTGTTTTCCAGAACCTATGCACCAAATGAACTGAACTGTTACAAGCCATGTTTTTCTCAAAAACTTTGGTTCAGGCCTAAATGAACTTTTACCCCACAAACACACATCCTGGAAGAAGAAAAGATAAACCCATCATGTCTCGTGGACTGCAACTTTTAATCCTTTACTCATCCTTTGTTTCTGCAGCTATGTTTACTTTTCTGAATGCAATTTCAGTAATTTGTAACTTTGTAACAAAATGATTGTATTATACCTGTACGTTTGCATTAACTTGGGTAAACTTCAGTTTTGGGTGCGAGACATCTCTCTGGCACCACTGTTTTACTCCATTTGCATGTTAGCTGACACATGAAGCAACAAAAGATTACCTACACCCTGCAAGGATTAGGGAAGTTCCTTTCTATTCTCATCCCAAGTTATCAATTTACACATCAAACATAGCTCCCCAAAGTTACACATTTATTCTGAATAAGCTAGCCTGCACGTAGCACCATCCCTAAAAACTCTTTAAAAAGGAAAGCTTTTTCCCTTACAATTTGTCACTCTTCCTGAGTTTCCAAGCCTGCAAAGCGGACAAGGCTCCCTCTCCTCTTCAAGAACAGGTAGCTATGAAAAGCTGATTTCTGCCTTCCCCCCCTTCCCCCTCTCTATTCCTTAACTGTTTAGAAATGGGATTGGAGTAGGGACACCCAAACTTCACTCCCAAACCCCCCTTTTCCTTTCTTTTGCACCAAATACACTTTGCATCACACACAACCACTATAAATCAGGAACATACCACACTGTTAGTGTAAAAGGGAAATGTATTTTCTATCAATCCTATGTATGAACAATTTTACCCTTTTGTTCTGTTGTTAATAAATCTATACTTCTTTATTTGAAGTTATTTCTCTCAGTCTCTCTCTTTGCTAAGTTATAAAAGGAAACTGCTTTACGCTGATTTATTATCCAGTATGAAAGATCCCTTGTTCCAATTGGGCTGTGCTAATTTCCCCTAAGAACCAGCTCTTTTGGTAACACAAGAACTTCCAGCTACTGACCCACATAAAACAGGAGGTAGGACCATAGGATAAGAATATGTAGTACATTTTATCCTCATAACAGGTAGCAATATTATTTGGTAGCAAAAGATAGAAATATTATTAGATAAAAGACACAAAGAAAGGCAAGAGAAAAAATAATGAATAGCCTAAAATTTAAGTATCAAAATAAATAAACACGTAGTCAAGTTTGTGTACAGATTGTTATGGCTTCTTGACAGTATGGAGGAAAGTGTTAGCTGTGATACACCACCAAATCAAGGCCTCTCTCTTTACCATGTGATTCACAAGACACTGTGAATTCATGTGTTACCTTCCATCACAAGTATGTGCATTTTAATGACTCGCGCACACACTACCTCAGACTCCAGATTAACTGACTTGTAGATGTGCTGTTGCTACATCATTGGATTACTCGGCTATGCCTTCTAGGCTGCAGCACACCAAGTTACAAAAATGTGCATGTAAGGGATGATTAACATCACACCTCAAGCTATATTGACTCAGTCAATACAATAGTCCAGGAGCGCCCACAAATCCAAGGTGCTCCAGCTTGGATCGCTCTGTCTGGGGTCAGCCAACACCCTGTTCAGGACCACCAGGATGGATGAAGACAAAAGCCACTCAGGAACAACCTGAATGGCTTAGTGCTGATCTGATCAGCTCCTCCATTTTTGCAGCAATGTAGGCACTATATCCAGGTCGCATAGGGCTGGGGGGAAGCAAGAGAATCTGTACAGTGTGCTGCATGGCTTTAAAAGCCCTGCAAGTGAATTATTAGGAAGCAGCACTGAGGTTTGATGCTGAGAGTTCCACCCAGCCAGGCTCATGAGACATGGGGAATAGATTGCTCAAACCAGGGAGGGTTGCCCTGTCAGCATGTTTATGACACCCAGCGCTGGCAGACCCCTTGTTCTGCCGGCGTGGGTTTGTGCTAGCCTTACCAGAGTCCTGAAAATGACCGGGACATTCACGGTATCCAGGAAAATCTCAGCCATCCCGGCTGCTGTTCCCCAGAAACCCAGCTGCCGTGCAACTTCCCAGGGCTTCAAACGGCTCTAAAAAGTTTAAAAAAAAAAAAAAGATTCTCAGCAGCTCTCAGTTTCACGCTGTAACCAAAAGTCGCTGTGAATCGGATTTTTTTTTAACTCTATAGAGCTCGCACAGCTTCCCAGGGCTTCAAACAGCTCTAAAAAGTAAAAAAAAAAAAAAAACCAGATTCACAGCAACTTCCGGTTTCGCATTGTAACCAGAAGTCGCTGTAAATTGGTGTTTTCTTTAACTCTTTAGAGTCGTTTGAAGCCCTGGGAAGCCGCGCAAGCTCTATAGAGTAAAAAAAAACAACCCAATTCACAGCGACTTCTGGTTACAACGCGAAACCGGAAGTTGCTGTGAATCAGGTTTTTTTACTAGTATTACAGCACTTTGAAGCAATGGGAAGCCGCCCAGGAGCAGGCGGCAGGTGTGTAAAACCTGGTACACAGGTCTTCTTGTTCCTTGTTAAAACCCCAGCATTCTGCATTTAACCCTAACCCCGCCCCTGGCCACGCCCCCAATCCCAGCCGTGTCCAGGCCATTATCGCTTCCGCCCCCCCTGCGTCGGGTGGGATCTGGTAAGGCTACTTTGCGCAGGATTGAGCTGTAAGTCTAGAAAATAAGGTTCAGGTTCCTTTGATGGCAATGCAACACAACACAAAAGAAAGTGGGGTGTTGTTGTTTTTTTTTGGTCTTGAACAAGGGAGCAGCCTGCAGGAAAAAAGGAAAAAAATATGCCTAGGTATCAATGCCAAGAGAAAGAGATGCAAGATGACTGAATTAAAGAAACAACAACAATGACCAAGTAGGAGGGCAACCCAAGTTCTCGCATTTCAACTTGGACAGTTTAAGCCCAGGCCTCCACTACTGCAAATCCTTATATCTAACAGCTTAATATTATTCACTTCAGTGTCACCATCAACAGTAGGAAGATTAACAGATTTATAGTATTTGCAGGATTGTGACCTAGTTTTTACAACCATGACAGTGATAATTTTCTTTTCCCCATTTTGGGTTGTAGACAAGATTCTAACAATCTACTATGCTACCATCCTCCTTTCCTATTTTACGCTCACAAGAATTGGTCCATTTCCCTTCAGACAATGAGAACAATGGGATGATTGCTTAAACACACTAGGTCTTAACTCATCTTTATGCAATCTTCCTGCTTTCAAATGCCTGATGGAAAGAATCCAAAAGAAAGATGAGAAAAGCAGCAAACAGCAAAAAGCTGCAACCAGAAGGTTATTGTAAAAAAAGTTGTAATCTCATGGAAGTAGAAACTATAAGCAGAGCATACTAACCTTTCACTTGTGGCTAGATAGTGAGCAAAAACAACAACTGAACTCAATAACAAGCTTGGTTGTTTCACAGTCCATAGACTCAAGTCCAACTATAAAAAGACCATACTTATGACATATTTTATAATTAGCACTATACATCTACTATTCTCTCAGTAAAATTAATCACTCCAATATACCTCAAGGACCGCCTTCTCCCATAAAATCCTGTTCGTCCCCTAAGATCATTTGGGAAGGTCCTTCTTAGGATACCACCGCCATCTGAAGCCAGAGGGATGGTGTAGGGGCTTCTCCATTGTGGCATCATGCCTCTGGAATCGGTTGCCAGAAGAATTGAAGACAGCCCCCTCGTTACATGGTTGTCGGCGTGGTTTAAAGACCCATTTGTTCCGTCTGGCATTTGAGGAGGGAGGAACTACCTAGGAGCTACCCTGGGACCCTTTTTACTTTTGCTGCTGCGATTTTCAATTTTAATCTGCTCTATACTCTATTTTAATTGTAATTATACTTTAATATTTAATTTTAATTGTGGATGGTTTTAATGGGTTTTTAAATACGTATTAGTTGTTTTGTTATATGTTTGTTGTACACTGCTTTGAATTTTAGAAAAGAGGTATAAAAATCTTCTAAATAAAGAAATAAATAAACAAATAAGGATTTAGCAAGTTCTTACAAGTATACCCCAGTCCCAAAAAGTAAAGTAAAGGTTGGCATGACAAGTCAACCATGCTAGCAGCCAGGTAGCTTGACAACCATACATATGACATCTTCTGAAAGCAGCCAGAGGTGGTGCATCCATGAGACCAATTGAAGTCGCCTCAGACAGCATATTGGTGGGGATGCTCATCTCTGTCCACCAACCTATCTCCACAGCTTTACGGCACGTTTGCAACACCCTAGGCAAGATTGGGCTGTAAGGAATCTTGCAGACATCCACCGACCTGTGTATTGGGATGGTTCCACACATCTCTTCAACTGCTTCCCTTAGATGTTGGAGTGTTGCAGGTTTTCTACAATGAAGTATGTATGAATTAGAGCTCATTAAAATGTGTGTACATTTTATTGAGACATGGTGTAGTTCAGAGTCAAGATGCAGTGCGAATTTAGAGCAAGTTAGGCTGCAATCCTATACGCACTTACCTGGGAGTAGGTTCTAGTGAACTCAATGGGGCTTATTTTTGAGTAGACCAGCATAGAATTGTGCTGTTAGAGAACTTCTTGGAAGTACCCTTGGGGTGCAGTTCTTTGAGGACCTGATGTAGGGTTAAACGGCTATACCACTGATTGTAGGAGTGCATATTTCTTCCTAAATATGATCTGCTTGCATATTTGAAAATAAACACACCTTACATTTTCAGCACTCTCTCATCCAAAGAGAAACTAACCTGGAGTCATCACTGCTCAGGAAAGTGCACTATGTTCCCAAAGTTATCAGAATCAGTTGGTGGAGCCCTTGACGGACTATACCACTTCAGACACCTGGTGTGGAATGGCATGTTTGAATACTTCCCTTATGAAAAGCTTCCTATACAGAGAAAGCTAACACGCATACGGGCACATCAATGACAATCCTAAACAGAGCAGCCCACTTGCTGTGGTGCGCTCTCTAACGTTAGGCCAAAACTGGTATTACAAAAGGCAGGCGCTATTCAAGACAACAAAATATACAATGAGCAAAGGGTGAGAGCACATGCACAAATTCTGTTATCAACATTCCAAAATTCCAACATTCTCTTTTCTTGCTGGAAGACAAATCAGGACAACCCACAACGGAAAGGAACAACAGAGCAGAAGGGGGGGCAGGGGTCCACTTCCCTAGCACAGATGTTAAATGGCCAAATTGAAAGGACAGGTACCAGGGAGGTTAATGTGGAAGACCACTGAATAGACTGTGCCCATTTATCTCACAATATGCCTGGGGGGGGGGGGGAGTAGAAGCAGCAAGGAACAGATAGCAGTTGCCCTACGTCCGTCCAGCCACAGAGGCTTTTGAAGCTTAGCAGAAGCAAATTCAAGGCTCGGGCTTCCAAGATCAGTTCTTCTAGGGCGGCATCATCTTTAAAAGCAAGGAGAAAGCATTTAGCAAAGAAGTGTAATGGCTGCAATGGCAGGCCAGTAGATATTCTCCCTCCACCTAATGTGCTTTTATATTTTGGCCAGAATCCAATCAAACATGTTCTCCTGCAATTTAGAAACAGATCTCTACCATGCACAGTGAACATATTTTTGTATTAATAACCCCTTCCACAAGAGATGAATCAAATTAAAAAAAAAGTGGCTGAGACTATGTAGATTATTCATTGGGTCGCAGGCTATTCCCTATTACTCCAACTAAAGATTTCAGGTAGCCAGACTGGGTAAAGACCATTGCCTTAAGAACTTGGAAACTGGCTGCCAGTCAGCATAGACAGTACTTGACCAGGGCTGCAATCCTATATACATGTACCTGGGAGTACGTCTCACTGAACTCAATAGGATTACTTCTAAGTAGACATGCCTAGGATTGCACGGTTAGTGAACCAACGCTCTAAAACAGCGGTGGGGAACCTCCGGCCCCAGGGCCGGATCAGGCCCCCGAGGCCATCCGGTCCGGCCCCCGGAGACATTGCCGGGAGGCCGCCCAACCGGCCCCTGGAGGCTCCACGGGTCCGTGCATCACCTCCGGAGGTCGGGAGAGGGCCTTTGCATGTCCTCCCCGGCCGCCGCCTCGACCCCTTCTCACCAGGCCGTTGGCCATTTTGCACATGCGTACCATGCCAATGAGGGCAAGCTCTTGCCCTCATCGGCATGGTACACCGGAGGTGACGCGTGGACCCGGCGGCTTCGGATGGTGAGTGCGGAGCCTCCGGAGGCCGATGGGGGGGGGCGGGGGCAAAAATTAATTAAATAAATAAAAATGGTGCCCGGCCTTACGGCCGGCCCTCAAGCAAATTTCTAATATTTAAAACGGCCCTCGCCAGGGAAAAGGTTCCCCGCCCCTGCTCTAAAAGGCAGCTCCAGGTGTCTATGTAGCAAGTGCTTTAGAATGGGGCTCAATGCCAGCGTAACTTCACACATCATGACAAGACACCAGCAGCAGAGATACTTAGCACGAGGATGACAGCAGAAGAACCTAAATTTACTTCAGAGGTCAAACATCTTCAGATGCAGCCTGCGCAAGTTCACACCTCTACCCACACTGCCTATTTTGCACAGTATCAAACTCACTCATTCAATCAATGTGTTTTAGAATTGCTGAGTTTCACATAGAGATAATCTGGGTTTTGCATGAATGGTTACCGTAAGAAAAGCATATATGTCAAATTGCGCAAAACCCTTGGGGTTTTACACTTTAAAATAAGACTGCAAAATACATACAGTCTAGGAGCTTAACATTCAACCATGATAACACCTGAATAGTGTAAACCAGGCGTTTGTGTTGAACACTTAATATTCAAAGCTCTCAATATTTTTAGATAAGTCAAAAGTGGAGATGGCCAGTAGCTAGTAAAAATCACTTGAATTTCTAGCTATTTTTGTACAGCACACCACACCACCAATTTTTAAATTTACAGCTTTTTTGATATAAAAATGTTCTTTGAAGCATTATTTCTTATCCTCCTCTGCCTATCCTACCCAAAACAGGTCAACTTTCTGTTTCGACGGACAGGGTCGGAGCTGGTTGTGAGCAACCATGAAAGAGATCTTAGACGAGTGAAGTCAACAGCTCAATGAACAGGTCAACCCAGTGACACAGCAGATGTGAAAAAGGCAAAATCCATGCTAGACATTATTAGAAAAGGGATCAAAAATAAAAACTGCCAATGTCATAATGCCCTTGAACAAAATTGATAGCTCAGCCGTACTTGGAATACTGTGTACATTTCTGGTTGACACCTCTCAAGAGAAAATGATCGAACAGTGAAGCACCTTCCCAGGGATGAAAACCTACAGAGTTTGGGGCTTTTAATTTTAGAATAAAGGTGACTAAGGAGGGACATGACTGAGGTTTATAAAATGACACATGGTGTACGTATAACATTTTCTCTGTGTTGTGGAGAAAGTGGATAACCTTTTCCGAAAAGACCTAGAGCCCAGGGTCATCCAATGAAGTTGGACTTTCAGGACAAAAAGAAGTACTTCACAAAGTGCATAATTAATTTGTGGAATTCAGTGCCTCAGGATATGGTGAGGATCAGCTTGGTTGGCTTTAAAAGGAATTGAAAAAAATTCATGGAGGGCTAGTCCAGGGGTTCTCAACCCCTTTCTGGCCGAGTACCACCTCCAGCGTCACTCTCCTGCTGCGTACCATCAGAAGTGACTGGCAATGACATCATCGCCAGTTACATTTGGTTTTGGGAGACCAGAAAACGCAGGTAGGAGGCTCTGGGCAGGTGAGAGGGCCCTTTTCAGCGTTCCCGAGAAGCTCGGCCAAAGGCAGGAACCTCTTGGGAGCGAAAACGTGTCACCGAAAGCACCGTGTCAGACCGTGCGTGTGTGTGAGAGAGTGAGCCTACGGTTCCTCCATCTCCTCAGCTCGGCCCTGCTGCTGAACCCCGGCCCTTCTTTTCCTCAGTCACTGGCGTCGCTCGAGGTGGGACGGAAAGCTAAGTTCTGCAGCTTTCCACCCCACCGTTACTCTCCTGCACGAGGCGCCCTGCCCCCTCATCGTAGGAGCCCGTCAGCTGAGAGAAAGCAACGCACAGGGACTCTCCTGCACGTTGCTTTCTCTCAGCTGACGGGCTCCTACGACGAGGGGGCAGGGCGCCTCGTGCAGGAGAGTAACGGTGGGGTGGAAAGCTGCAGAACTTAGCTTTCCATCCCACCTCGAGCGACGCCAGTTTTTCCTCTGCCCAGTGCAGGCACTCCTACTACTACCCCCTGCCCATTAGTTATTATGAGCAAAGCACCCGCCAAGATACGACCAAGATAGAGTTTGGTATATACGGCGAGTATATCCCAAACTCTATATTTTAACTGGAAAAGTTGGGGGTCATCTTATACGCCCAGTCGTCTTGTACGCCGGAAAATACGGGGTATTAACAGTATTTATATACCGCTTTTCAACAAAAAGTTTACAAAGCAGTTTACAGACAAAAATGAAATGATTAAATGGCTCCCTGTCCCAAAAGGGCTCACAATCTTTTTAAAAAATGCAGAACGCCACCAGCAAACAGTCACTAGAAAAATACTGTGCTGGGGTGAAAGGTGGGCAGTTACTCTCCCCCTGCTAAATATAAGAGGAGCACCAACTGAAAAAGTGCCTCTTGCCCAATGTCAGGAGTACAAACACCACTCCAAGAAGCCTGAGGGGAGAGTCTTGCAAAGGGCCACCATATAGATAATGTTCTGCTGGGCAATAAAGAGGAAGAGGGTGATTGAGAAGACCCACTTAAACACTTTGAGAATCATTGGTACAGAATCAATTCTGTACTGAGCCTGACCATATATTTAAGCATGTGGGCACGAGCATCTAGTTTTTAAGATCCTGGTATTTTTCAACTCTGAGGCAACCATATTAAATAAAAAGGCCAAGTTCCATTAACCTTAGTCAGGTTTTCTCTTCCAGTAACTATAACATCTCAGATTTTTATCCAGGCTTTATACTATATGCCATTAAAATCAGGAGAGGTTCTAATGTGAAATCTGTATTAATTTTGACCTTTTTGCACCAATTGCAATGCAGTGAATAGTTGGGAGATGACATGGGTCTTCTTAAAAGATTAAGAAAACACATTTTAAAACACCAAGCGCTCTTCAAATGAGCACTGGATAATCTGGATTACAGAAGACAACTGCCAACAAAACAATCACACTTAATTTCAAGCAGTGTGACAAAATATGAACTCTGAAATGGAAAATGAGCGACTGTGTTCAACAAGAATGTGTTACCCCTTAATTACAGGAGTTATTCGCACTCTGTGTATTTTTCAGATCTTAGTTGACCTAGAAACAGGTTGACAAAACTGCTTACATATTACAATTGGTTAACAAAGGCTAAAGTGTGTTGTGAGCTACGCCATTTAGGAATTGCACTGCCAGCTGGCACTCTGCAAAAAGGTTTTCTTTAAAAGCTGTAATCTGCTACCTGTGAGAGGTGAAATCCACCTACATGTCATGAATCACTGTTGCAAAACTTCAGTTAAACACAGGCAGAAAGTAGTACAACTATCTGCATCACAAACCAATCAAAAACCTTGTCTATGCACTATCAACCTCCTGGTCTACAGCAAGTCTCAAATTAAAGAAGCATTGCTTTCTAGGGACAGAAACAGTCAAGAAGAAGGGATGGAAGAAGCAATTCTACGTAAACTGGGATGGCACTCTCAGAATTTCCAAGCTTGAAACCAGTGGTTGAAACCATGGCATATACACACTGGGTATAAACATTAACTTCTTCCTTGAGAGTGTCACCTTCTCTTCACATTTCCAAAACTAAGCATGTCAAGAGGGGCTATGATACTTTTTTAATTAAAGGTTTGAGCAACATGCCTCCCACAGACTACATGCTTTCCCTTTTACACAACCTCCACGTCCTCCTTAGAAGTAAACATTCATTAACAGTACATATCTAGCCTCCACAGATGTTCGGCAACAATTTTTCATGTGGCTTTTGCTGCCACTGAACAAAGGGGCATCCACCTTTCTAAAAGCTACGTTACTACTGATGCAATACTCCTTTGCTTCCATTTACAATATCCCTTCCAGAACTGAATAGGAGACATGACTTGATGGTGTCAACGATATTTGTTGGTGATGATCAAAAAAGCAAGAATGGGAGTGATCTGGAAAACGGGGGACTGAAAGCCACAGATACAAGCAAATTTTAAAATATCTAACATACAGTGCTTCGGCCGTTTTTAACAATATATAATTTAATTTGTATCCTACCCAAGTGCTTAGAACAATGTTTAAGTCTTACAAAACCAGTACGACTAAGTACACTAGCTAGCTAGAGGCTAGTGCATACAACATAAGATTATCCATCGTTTAGGTAATGGGAGCAAGCTGTGAGATTGAGGACATTGTTCTCCCTTGTGCATGAATTCCCCCTGTGCCTCTCTACCAGGTTTGGCCCTATGTGTAACCATTTCCAAATTGGTCTTCAGTGGACACAGAGGCACTTCTAAAGAGCAATCCCACAACCTGCTCCCCACATCTAAACCTTGACTTATAAGTATGCCTGCACTGAATTTCCCAAGGGAACCCCATGATTTTTGTGGTTGAGATCCGAGTCTGCATTCCCCACATTAAATTCAACATTCTGGCCACTTATACAGCATCTAGCTCTAGCAGAATAAGAACAACTCTAATCACAGGACAAGTTCACACAACATATAGAAAACTTTTGCAAAGCATTCAGGCGTTGCCCTTCCAATGAAACTTTTTGTCGTTAAAAATGTTGTTAGGCATGGTAAGTTTCACCTTTTTGCCTCCGATTCATTATCATCTATTTATCAATATAATGATGCTTTTAGAGGCAAGAGATTATTTCCATTCTCCACATCCATGTATTAAGATGCTCATTCTGAAAGCTTAAAGAACACTGCAGTAAGATGATTTTCAGAGCCAAGGAGCCATTCAGCAAAATACATCTCTTTGTAAAAACACTCGGTAAAAAGCCGACGTCGTGAAACACCCACATCCCGCCTTTAAATGAAGTAAATGTAAAACAGACTGCTTCTGTCAAGACTAAAGGAAACCTGAAAGATTTTGTACATAGACATCTTGTATCAAAGAAAATATCACTTAACCAATATATAGCAGAGGTAACTATTTCACTAGAAACGCATGGGATTAGCTTTCCTGTCCAAAGTAAAACACAGCTTCCATTCCTATCAAAATGTCAATTCATGGCTTAGGTATGTGAGGAAAGGCAAGATTCTGTCATTCACATTTAAAAGAAAATGATTCTGCAAAACATTGCAGAAAGACAAACCTAACTTTCTTCTTCGGTTAAAAAGAAGAAAAAAAGGCTCCAGAATTCACTGGAATCCCAAGTGAAATCCATTGATTTCAACAGACCTTCCTCCCAAGTAAAAAGCTCATTGCAAGATTCACCTAGGTCAGTACAGTCAACACCGAGGGGCCGTGGCTCTCCAGGATTTCAGACAGGAATTTTTCACCGCCCAACGTGGAGATGCTGAGGATTGAACCTGGGACCTTCTGCATGCAAAGCAGATGCTCTTCCACTGAGTGGCGGCCCCTCCCTGCCGTAGTGGATCTAATGTCTCATGCTGTTTCTACAGGTTGTATGTCCATTACCTTTTACATCATGCAGATCCTTCGTGTAAAAAAATAATAATACTGATCAAAGGACAATTATTATTTATGATAATAATTAAACTTATAGAAAAACCTTTAGTGTATCGTTGCTAATAACTCCTCGAATTTACTCAACAGAACGGATGCGGGCGAACTGAATGCAAGGCAGATCACAGCACATTTCCCCTAAAATGAAGTTAATGGCTCATCTTGTGTTGCAGCACATTTGTCGGTCTATTCTTACACCCATGTATTCTTACACCCATGTATGATTTGCATGCTGTCGTGTACTGCTTATTACCACAAACAGGGCTTTTAAAAATACCAATCTCAGTAACATAACATGTGCCTGCCCAGGTTTCATACACGCTGTAGTATTCCACCAAGACCTAAATTGCGGTCAGTGCTTTCATGAAGGTACTGCAAATTTCTTAGAACATAAATATAGAGCCAACACACAGGTAATGATCCCCCCAAAAATTGCTGACCTCAGTCATAGTGTTTGCTATTTCCTTCAAGGCTCATTTCAACATTGTAGGTGGCTTTCCTCCCTTCCACATTAAGGAAAGCCTCTAATTTACCGAAGCCATTTATTCCATCTAGATCCTGCATGACACAGGCTTGTTTGCAGTGATGAAAAAGTGACTGGTCACGTCCTTCATCCACTTGTCCCGGAGGGCACTCAGCCAAGCATATACGAGCAAAATTGTCTATAGCATCCTCTTTACACTCTAATAAAACAGGCTTGCTATAGCAAGAAGCATAGCTCTTAAAATCCCCCCCACACCTTCTTCTCCACTGGTATTTCAGCAGAGCAAGAGGTGCTCTCCTTTTTCCAGGGCATCACAGAAGGCTATATAGCCTTGTAGATCATTCAGAGCTAGCCACAATGTTCATCTGCCTCAGTTTTAAGCATTTAAAAAGGAAAATAGAAAGAAAGCCAGGCATGCACACAGAATGAATAGCGCTCAAGTTGCAAGCGTGTGATAATCGGGGCTCAGGTTTAAGCAAGACACCCTGGCATTCAATTCATCCCTTATTTTAAAACACAAACAGGCTTACCGTTTCCTTATAGAATGGATCAGGCTAGATTCACCTGCGACTCTTTAGCATGCCTCTAGGAACATTCGTGTTTGCAATCAGACTGGGCTCATTCACAGCCACTGAATTCCCAACATCTTTCTGCACTAGCAAGCTGAAATGGTACGGCTGTACTACAGCGAAGACAGGGGGAAATCATAAGCAGAAAAACAAAGAAATCCCTCAAGGCAAGATATTCTCAGCAGAGTTGTGGTGTAGAAGGTGCCGATGAACATCAAGGAAGAAGATTTTGCTGCCTACATCTCACCCACAGCACCTGGATCTACAAAGGAAGGTTTTCTCTTTTTTTAAAGAAAACATGATGGACTTGCCTGTGGAGTTCCCAGGAAGGCATTCTGCTGAGGCTCTGCAGTAGCAGCATTGCAGCCAATGTAACTATGCATATGCTGTTCTAGGCAGTTTACAGCAATATGTTTGCTTTTTTTGGTAGAGCTATTGATTTACAACACAGGCCTGCTTTAGTGGAATCATGTGTTGGGGGTCAAAATATGTACAACTGTGCTTCCATAAGAGGTCAGGAAAAATTACACATATATTTTAGTCATAGGGCAGTGTTCAAATAATTGTGGACAATTCAGTACTGAAAAAATAGCCTGTAGTAGAGGCTCGGTCGGGGGGGGGGGGGGGGAGAGAAATAAGAAAGTGCACAATGTTAAGCGCCAATACTGCATTATGAACTCTGTGGCATACAACTATTGCAGAGGCAAAAATTACAAGCTAATGCAAACCAGCCAGATTTTGAAAAATGAAAGTGGAAGTTTTCAGCTCCTCCCCTAAAACTTGAAGTCCCCACCCCTTTGTCCTTACTACTCCTCAGCACACCAAGGTAAAGCCAAGGGCACCACGATATTTTAACATACTATTTTCCAATGGTCAAAGGACAGGCTTTAAAAAAACAAAAACAAATGAAGTACCTTGACCTATCAGTACATTAAGCTTGCCGCCAGCTTGCATATCATTAAAAATATGAATTTTTCATATTCAAGGAGTGCAGATGGAAGAACAGGAACAAGATGGAGACAATGAAGGAAAATAACTAGAGGCAGTTCTTCACATCTGCTGGTATGCCACCAGGCATGTCACCGGGGGGGGGGGATCTGGCCTCCCACCTCAGGTGCCAGCAAACTTTGGTCCAGTGCTAACTTAACTGCAAGCTAATTCACTTGGAAATGGCTGCATGAACTTCTAGTCCAAATATTATACTTCCTCCAAAGAGATGTAAATGTTTGTACAGCTCACAGTTGGGGTCCTAAACCAAACCTCTTGGAACAATTTAAATGGCCAAGAATACTGCTCATAAAATTTGGATTCAAGTGAAACTGACCACGCAAAGGCAGAGGATCAGACAGCACAGATAGATGAAGGAAAAGACTTCCCCTAAACACAGATGTCTTGGGCCTGTTAAAAAAATTAATCCCACATCTGCATGGCAAGCCATGCATCTGGATAAACTAGGACTTCAGCCACTATGCAACATCAGCATGTCTACACATACCTGCCCAGAACACAAATCTCTGGTGAGCCAATGCTTCATGTGTCAGCGAGGTGGCCCAGTTTCAAACGAGAGGCTGGCTGTATGCAGTGCTCCAAGGTAAGCCCTTTTAGGTGGATGCTTTGTTCCCCCATCTCCGATTTAAGCATGCAGCAGGGTAAGTTTTACAAATGTGTGTGTTGATGCTTTTACCAACAGGACTGGTTTTAACAAAGAACAGCAGATGTGAAAATAAATGGAGTCCTTATCACTCCCTCAGGTCAGCATTTATCATGACATTACAGAGGTGCAGAAGATGTGGAAATCAACCTAGATGAGGAGTGAATGTGTGCCAGCATTATCGGTCCTCATGTCTCTGCAACTACAGGCATACAACACTCCAGTGAGTTTGGATCAACATATGCAGGTCAAGGCGGCATGTAACCCTGCCACATGGCAATCGTTTACTCTAAAAGGAAAAATGCAATACTGCTATACTCAGCAGCAAGCAGGTTTGTCCCTTTGATTCGGTGTTGTTGGTCCTTAGCTAGTCCATCCTCTTGATCCACACTGAGTATGGAGGGCCAACGGGTGCCTGGCTTTGCATCAGCCACATGGTTACTAGCATGCACATGCTAGCCCTTTTCCTGCACCACCTTCCACATATTGTGACAAATGGGCATTTCACCATAAAGCTACTGAAACTGAAAGGTATAAAAGCACCAGGGAAATGACTGAGCAAACCTGAAGGCCACACACAGAAGGAAGGCAGACAATGCAGAGCAATAAATCTTGTTTCTTTAACTACTCTCTCCTTGGTTTATACAATGCAAGTGAATAAAACTAACATGGTCAGTCACTTGAGGGTGGGGGAGAGCCCATAAGCAAATATATGCATTAGTACTAATTCCTTTAAATTAAGAAACAAGCACACAGGTTGCTTTTAGATTTATCTCACAACACACACTGTATTTGGTTACCATTCAGGCCATCTGTCAGTTTTCTTCCAGAAGCAGCTGCTACCCCGGGCAGATACGGATTCAGCTTTCCGCTAGTGGTCACACCCAACTACTTGAAATCTGTAATGTACAGGAGCATCTCCTGTTACAGACATCAACCTAAACTGAAGGAAATTTCCACTTTACCACCATCTCAGACTCTGATCTGTTTTAATTGGGTAAATGCAGTTCTGGGTCAAAAGGGCCTGTAACTGTGAGGCAATGCTCCCACCAACCCATTAACTGTTTTACTGGACCATTTGCAATTTAAGTATTTAAAATTTAAAATAAGAAAGGAAGAGCATAAATGGGCAAGCTTCAAAGGGCAGAACCAAAGAGAAAAGTTTTGTTTTACCTTAAGTTTTTAGGTGGCCAGTGGGTAGTCTTTCACAGAGGAGGCGCTGGGGGGGGGCGGTACTGTAAGTTCCGCACCGTTCCACTCCCCGTTTACTCTCCGGTAGAGGTGGCCCCGCCCCCTCGCTGTCGGAGTCATTCTGTGCGGCGAAGGCAACCAGCAGGGAGTCTCCCGCCCATTGCCTTCGCCGCACTGAATGGCTCCAACGGCACGGGGGCGGGGCCACCCCGTACCGGAGAGTAAACGGGGAGTGGAACGGTGTGGAACTTACAGTACAGCCCCCCCTCCAGTCTTTCACTTGTGGCTTAACACCTCCTAATAGAAGGCAGGGTTAATTTCTGAACAAAGGGGAAGGCATTCCTTGCACGCCCAAAGTTAGACTGGAAGAGAACTAGCAGCCTTCAAATCCAGTACAAAAACTGCAAACATGGAAGCTGCTGTAACAGAACAGAAGCAAGCACACAGAAAAACTTCTCTCTAAAGCCCTGATATCTTTCCCAACTGTACCTATGAATGTGTCCTAATCCAAAACATTTCATTGGGAGGCTAAATTGCCTTCTGGCTACCTCTGAGAACAGGAAAATTGCAGTACAGTACTGTATATCAAAGTTGTCCGGTCTCCCATTAGGTGGTCACCTTTTTAAGATGTATAAAAGTGTTATCCACTTCAGTGGGTGTTCAGGAAGCATATCAGGGTATCAATATTCTTTGCAATATCTTCTTTCCAAATCATCTTCAGATAATGGACTACTGCAGTGTTTTTCAAAGCTCTCCCCAATAAGGCAGGGAGAACTTTGAGTGTTTGCAGGGGCGGGGACAGTGGTGGTGGCGATCCCGGGGATCGTTGCCATTGCCAGGGGAAATAGGTTTTTAAAAGTGACAATTGTATGTAAACATGCCATCGGACCACTGTAGTTGTGATACATGAGCAGTACCTCCCTTATTGCCTAGAGATCAGACTGGCCATTGCCCATTTTAAGATGACAGTGGTCATCTGCTCTGGTCATTAACTGCTTTGCATTGTAGGAAAAAATATTAGAGGGAACACTGCTTGACAGAAGTGGTGCTGCTGAAAGGGCAGTCTATGTGATTATTGGACTCTCCGATATCTTGAAAATATGATCAAGATTTGCATACTTTCGCTTCTGTCATTTTCAACTAATGAGTTCATAGGTGAGAAGAAAGTGTTTATTTCTCATCATCACCTGCTTAGTGACATCACTTCCTGCTTAATGTCACTTCTGGCCTTCAGCAGACGCCATGAATGCTAACTTTAGCCCGCTGTATGAAATGAGTTTTGATACACCTGGCCTACACCACACTCTCTCTCTCTCTCATATGCATACGTACGTACGTACGTACGTACGTATGTACGTACACGTACACGTACACGTACACGTACACGTACACGTACACACACACACACACACACACACACACACACACGAGTAGTAAGTTTGCTACGTACAAAAGCTCATCTTGTTGAACTTTTAATCTTCAAATTCTATCTAGGCTTTGGCTGATCTCATGTAGGGACCAAATCCAATAGCCTCCAAGTTCTAAGGCAGTCACATCATTTGAGTACTGAGAGAATAAAGACCAAATAGAAATGAACAGAAACTTGACAATATAAAAGAATTCATTTACACCTTAAGCCTCCTGCATGGTGAATGTACAACCTTTTAATGACATTTCTCAATTTCACATCTCTTTTCCCTCTCTAAGAGCACACATCAAAGTTAGTTTTCACACCAGCTGTTTCCTGTCCTTTTTAAAAACGCATCAAATGGAACAAAACGTTTTATGCATCAATGCAAGATACTTTCAAGTATAATGAATGTTCCAAAATTAGAATGATTCTTCTTTTCCATGGTGCACGTTGCAGAAGTAACAATTTTTCACTGTGCAAAGTACTATTTGTTACTTGCTCCCACATGTTTCCAAAATGTGCAGGCTTTTAAAGATATAGATCTACAGCTCTAGGATGACACCTTTCCAGATGAGAGAAGGGGTGGGTAGGTGTGTACACAGACACACACATGGATTCTCTTAAGATCTATCAACCAAGTAAGCCAATTTTAATACTTTTCAGGAACTCATCCACAACTCTGAGGAGGATCAGTGCTGTCACCCCCATATTACGGATGTGGGGTTGAGATGGGTAGTGTTGTCTACATTAAGACCTTTTAAAGATAATGGCTTAATTTGAACTAAAATAGTCTTACTGGCCACAAAAGCCTTAGATCCTACATAATTGGTCACTGTTCTTCTGCCGAGACTCTGCTTATTTTAAAAGATGGTCACCCTCCTACTAGCTCCCCTTTCTTTGGTTGTGTGCAAGCCCTGAGTAATCACGGTGACATGGACATCCGTTATGGAATTCTGAGTTAACTTTGCAGCAATCATCTTTCATGTTGATGGCAAATGTCCAACCAACTTGCTGCCTCCAATTTTCTAGAGTTTCTAATATCAGGTGCTCAGCTTCCATTTCTAGGCAATGGAACCATGTAGTCAATGTCTGGATAAAAGACCAATCCACTGATAAATGGAAAAACATAAATAGTTTTTTCCCCAACGAGACCGGTTATATGGGTTTAAAAGCCATATCAAAAAATAAAAGTCTTTAAAAAAATGCAAGGAATATCTAAAAACATTTTTAAAAGCACAACACAACCAGGGTACACACTGTAAAAACAGTGTTTTTACAGTGTGTACCCTGGTTGTGTTGTGCTTTTAAAAATGTTTTTAGATATTCCTCGCATTTTTAAAAGACTTTTATTTTTTGACATGGCTTTTAACCCATATACCCAGTCTCGTTGGAAATTGTACCCAGCCATGAGACCTTCCATGCTACCATAAATAGTTTTCTTAGACTCGGGATGATTCCTGAAGAAAAGTTTCCTTTATAAAAGCACTATAAGAAGAGAGATAATTCTGGGTCATTTATCTAATGCAAAGCATACGATGTATTTGTGTAAACACAGATTAGAACACCCAGTTATAATATCCCCATTCCCGTATTAGTTGTTTGAACAGATGTCTCTGCCCTGTTTTGGAAGGGAGAGATAAAGAAATAGGAAATTGAAAAAGCAGAGGCCAATATGAGTTCTGAATTGCCCTGATGACATGTAAAATAATTCAATTTCTGTGTCAGAAAAATAGGATGATCTTGAGGATTAATGTGAAAATTGGTTAAAAGGTCAGTTTATTCAAAAAAAAGTCTTCAGGCAGGTTTTTTTTAATGCAAAGTAGTAAAACACATTATTTTCAAAGATCTTACAAGAGGATTACACACTTTCCCCCATCAGTCCAAATTAGTATGGAAAAGCAGTTGTACCACATTTTCACATTCTTCGTTCAAAGGGTTTTATTTTAATACGTTTTAACAGTCATGGGATGTAACACTCTGAGGTATTGGAACGTCAAGCAGGAAATTCTAGGTTCTATATTTATGTAGATTCACAGTTGAGGAGTACATGCTGAAGTATTCATCAATGTGCTTCAAAAAGCCCACTCGGATATTTAAAGTTCAGTTTATTTAAAAAGCAAGGCTATTTTGTATAGGTATCAAACTTGAGGTTTTTTAACCTTTCTCTCATACTTTATAGGATGTGAGCCTCTTCTTAGGTATGCCTAAGCTTGTGTGCTCTGTGGGTGGGTGGGGCCAACAGAACAAAAACTGAACAAAGATATAAAAAGTCTGGCTATTCAAGTAGTTGCTAGCTTTTGTGGATTGGGACCAATTACTCTCTCATAAGCAACACAACTCAGAACAACATTCCACTGAAGTTAACGAAGAAAATCTTCGTTCTCTGTGCGTGTGTGTGTCAAACTGACAGCTCGATCCAGTGTAGAGTTTGAGCAGTGGAGCACGTGCTCTGCTAATCGAAGTAGTTGATAACGCGTCATAAAGTGCATTAGCAACAACTCTCAAGAGTCGCCGGCAAGAAGGCTGGCAGCCCTTACTCCTCCGGTGGACCTTCCCTGCGCCCGCCAGTGAAGGCAAGCCCTGGGCAGTGAGGGAGGGTGGCCATTAGGCCAACGGGGTGGGGATATCGGTGGCACACTCCACCAATATCATGCGCCCTTTCCTGGCCTGGTTCGCCCTTACTCCCCCGGCTCAGATGTACGCCAGCTCCACAGCCCATAGGACTCCTGCCTTCCTACACTTGGGGAAGGGGACAAATGTCCCCTCCTTCTGAGGTGTTCCCGGGCTGCCCCTGGGCAGCCCGGGAACGGGAGAGGATGCGGTGGTTGGCCATTTCGGCCAGCCGCTGCACGTTACACATGATTGCACGGTGAATCATGTTCAAAATGTACCTGTATAACTACTATTCAACAAGCTCCTTTTAGGTTCATGCCTATAAAGGTTTTATTTATTCAAGTTCCTTCAGGTGCCTCCACTGCCTTTGCCTAATGGGACACTGGACTTTTGTCTGGAGAGCAGCTTTCTCCATATCAGATCACAAACCACTTTTGATGTTCTCTTAAATTTCAAAAATTGTTTATGGCAGCAAGATGGCAGTTCAAGTGGTGTGTGTGTGTGAGAGTGAGAGAGAGATCCCAGGTGTTCAGGTCTTCTGGAGTGTGTCTATAGTCTTTTTTGTCCTAATTAGTGTAAATAATTCTATTTGAGTTTAATCAAAGACCATGGTTTAAATCAATAGCTTTTCAAACATTCTCACACAATGTTTACTCAAATGGAAAACAAACGAAACACAACTGGATGATTGTTTTCAATTATTAAATTGGCCTGAGTGTTTAAAATGTTTCATTAAGCAATGAAAGCATTTAGATAGGTACATTTTGAAGCTTTTTGAGTAACATACAAAAAAAGTTAATGAGCAAGCTAAAGGAATACATCTTGGAGGTTTTTAAACAAGTAGTTCAGCTATCAAGTGGTATAACACAATGTCTAAGAGACTGGGCTGTGAATCAGGACTCTCTCATTCTGAATTTCATCTCTGCCATGAACTATTATTCTCTAGGTGACTTTACACAAGCCACTCCCTCTTAGCCTCAGCTCTCCAACAGCAATATGGGAATAATAAAGCTTCCCAAGTTGTAAAGAGTACATCAAGGTAATAGGGTAATAGGGGACCCTTTCTATCCACGGATCCGGGATCCACAGATTTGACTTACCGCGGGTCTTGGATCCGCAGGGTCCACCTTCAAAACACTGTAAACAGGAAGAAAAAAGCCCCCACCCCCTTTTGTACCTTTGCACAGTGAAATCGGTGAAAGCGTCCGCAGGACTTCTGTAAGCTTAACAACCCACTTCTGGGTCAAAGCTGGGAGGAGGGAAGAGCCTTCACACGACCCAGAAGTGGGTCGTTAAGCTTGCAGAAGTCCTGCGGAGGCTTTCACCGATTTCACCGTGCAAAGGTACAAAAGGGGGTGGGGGGCTTTTTTCTTCCTTTTTACAGTGTTTTGAAGGTGGACCCTGCGGATCCAAGACCCGCGGTAAGTCAAATCAACAGATCCTGTATCCGTGGTTAGAAAGGGAAAATAGAGAGGGAAAATCAAGAGTTTCTTCCCAGAGTGCATGGAGCTTATTCAAAAACCACAATAGAAACTTAAACAGTCACAAAAGTAATATTCATCAGGACAGAACCCGCTTGTCCTCCAATGAAATTTCCTAAGAAACATAAGAGTCCTGTGGTATTTAGTGGGTTTATAAGTCTTCTACAGAGAAGATGCAATTTGTATCCCACTGTTAAATAAGTGGGTTTCTTATGAGTTTAGATGTAAAGGTTTTCCTTTTCCTTACTTGTTCCCAATAGTGATAATGCCATGAAGCCGTTTCACATGACTGAATTTTAGTGGTTATTTGTAGTTATCTACCATCTTCTCCTATTCAGGCTCATTGGTATTTTCTTTCTTAGAAAAAGACGTTTGCTCATCTTTAGGGTCTTAACCCTTTCTGCTTTTAAATTTCAATCAGCTTTACTTGAGAAAACTGGCTTTTACCTTTATGAATTTATAAGGTTTGTTACAGGAGTGTGTTTTTCACCATAATAGATGAGCTTGATTAGCATTTACTGTAGAGTTCTTTTGTCATTCATGTTGAAACTTCAAAAAAAAAATTCAATGAACTACCTGATTGAAATGGACAGGTAGGCACACAACAGCATGCACACTGCTTGCGCACACACTCTTTAGACTCATCCAATGAATCAGGCAAAACATTTTGTGAGTTACCGTATTTTACGCTCCATAGGACGCATCGGTCCATAGGACGCATGCATCCTATGGAGCATAAAATACAAAAAAAAATTTACTTACCTGGGCTTGGGGGCGCTTCAGGGAGGCCTGTGGGGGCTTCGTGGAGGCCTGCGCGAGCCTCTTGCAGGCCTCTACGATGTTCAGGTCGGCCGGAAATCGCTATTTTCGGCCGACCTGAACATCGGGGGGGCCTGCAGAGGCTCGCGCAGGCCTGCGCGAGCCTCTTGCAGGCCCCCCGATGTTCAGGTCGGCCGAAAATAGCGATTTTCGGCCATTTCCAGAAATGGCTGAAAATAGCGATTTTCGGCCGACCTGAACATCGGGCAGGCTCGTGCAGGCCTGTGCGAGCCTCTGCAGGCCTCCCCGAAGCGCCCCCAAACCCTAGGCTTTGGACCATAAGACGCACGCTTCCCCCCCCCATGTTTTTGGGGGGAAGTGTGTCTTATAGTCCTAAAAATATGGTACTTAAAATAACTGCACCTTATCAGTCTAGTCCAGTGTTTTTCAACCGGTGTGCTGCGGCACATTGGTGTGCCGCGAATGGGACTCAGGTGTGCTGCGGGGGCAGAGGAGACAGACAGCAATAGAGTGGGGTAAGAAGCAGCCACCTGGAGCCTCAAGTGGAAGCACAAGTAAAAGAAGTGGCCAGCAAGGGGGTTGGAAATAGCCACGTTGCGCCTCACACTGGGCTTAGTGCTGTGCTTGGCATGTACCTGCTTCCCATTCTACTCTCTACGTCACTGCAGTTCTTGTAGCAGCCTCCGGGAGACCTGAGAGCAGAGCATCTGGCGTTTTGTGTGCGAGTGAATCACATCCCTGAGGAGACCCCTGGGCTTATTAGACATGAATAGATTTGTAATTTAAAAAAACCAAGTTAGATGATGACAATGAAACATTTAATGTAATTAAATGATTCATTGCCATGTAATAATACAATGTAAATTAATTGTATTTATTAATTGTAATGTAATTAAAAAAAACTGGTGGTGTGCCTTGACAATGTTAGCGCCTTGTCAGTGTGCCATGAGTTGAAAAAGGCTGAAAATTGCTAGGCCTCTTCTGTAGTTGCTATATCTCACCTCTGTAAACACATTACTGAATTCAAAACATACTCAACAGTTTCAGTATTTAATGAAAGGCTTGAGTGACCAACATCCCATGTTCTCCCTAGGTCCTTTTGAACAAAAGTTTGAGAATGCCTAAATTTCTGTCTTTTTCTTCTATATGAGTTTGGATTATTCCAAACACCTCTCACCATTTTGGTCAAGTTACTAAAGAGTGAAATGTAATCTAAAAGGAGCTGGGGGGGTGGGTAAGAGGGAGCAAGTCAGTCAAGCAAGGCTTTGCTTAAAACTCGCGTGTATTGCCCCGGGCATGAGGTTTCCTCCATCTTTTCCCCTAGCCTATTTCCCCTAGCCCCTAGCTAAGCAGAAACAGGTCCCTAGAAGTGAAGTGGGTCAAAAGAAGTGCACACAGCTTATTTGTCGATTGTTTTTGCTTATGAACTAATGAGCCCACATTCCGGTGTATGCCATTATAGAGATAAACCCAGTAAAGTATGTAATCAGCCTTATTCTTATCAGTAAGCTGGCCCAGCTGTGACCAAGTCTGTATCATGGGAACACTTTGGTATTGCAGCTCCCACCTGTATTTGTGCTGTCATGCTAACTGATTATGTGTGTCATTATGTAACCCAGCTGTAGCTTTGGTAGTAAACACCTTTAAAGTTTGTAAGTGTGTAACTTTGTTTAATTGTTCGGGTTTGTAGATTGTTGCGGTGGGTCATATGACCGTTCCAGTTTATTGGGTACACGTGGGAATTGTAAGTTACCCAATAAAGCCTCCTTGTATGTAAACCTTGGATCTGTCTCATTGTTTCCTTGACATTGGAAAAAAAAAAAAACTTGAAGCCCTACATCCTGTTAATCCAAGTATTAGTTCTGCTCCATAACTTTTCCAACTGTTGCCAAATCAGAGTTAAATAATTGGGGAATAGTGGCAGATAATTCAGAGTAAAATTCAGCATTAAAGCTGAAAAGTCACACCTGGGTAAGACACCTTAAATACTTCACCAGGACATTCAACTCTACACTCAACTCTGAGATAGAAAGGACTGTTCAAAGTAGTAGTGCAATGTTTACATCAAGGGACAAGGCGATTCAGACCCAGAAGAAACAGTTCATGTGAGAGTTTAAATTGTTGCTTGCCTTTTCAATTGGAACTGAAATGTTTTAATGTTTTAGAAGGGGCTACATCCAGGTATCTCTTCCACTAGCAGAAATAATCTTGCACAAGTGGAAGGACGTTGCACAACGTTTTTATGCAGAGAAAGTTACTTCTGTTCCAGAGTAGTAGTAGTTCTGCTGGCAGAAGATGTGCAAAAAATACAACTTATACAACTTCTTTGCACAAACTGAAAAGTTCATCTTCTACTAGCAGTTGCACAATATTGCCAAGCAATGCCTCCACTACTGGGAGCATCGATTTGGCTGCCACCGAAGATCTGGTGCACTATTTCTCTGCCACTTTTATAGAAAAAAAAAAAAGATTTGACTTTACAACCAAATTATCAGACTTTATAGAAATCCAGAAAATGTATTATGTTCTAGTAGTCACGTAACATACAAAATAACTGTTGGCTAAAAAAATGCTGTGAGCCACCAAGATGATGTGGGAGAATGCTGATCCATCTTTTGAAGATCAGTGTACTGTATTTCATTTTTGAGCTTTGAATTTTTTTTTGTAAATGTAAACGGTTGTCCCTAGAGAAAACTGCAACAACCTCTGGCTGATTCAATAAAGCATTTGACCAGCAACTATGATGCTAGTAGTTTTTCCACACTGGTTATTTTGCAGTCCTGTGTTACACCATGCAAACACACCCACCACCGACTGAGAAGCTCACCCAATGTGTACCCCCCAAAAAAAATCAAATATGGCAAGCTTCAAAATATATCTCACCATCAAAAATGTGGAAAAATGAAAAGGCTTTGAATCCAAACCATCAAAATTCAATTAATCCGGAAATCCAGAATATAATACAGAATATAAATCTAACTCAAACAGGAAAGAAAGATTTGAAAGCAAGACACTAGTGTCTTTGAGATCTGATCCCAGACAACACAGAGATTCTGTCAAAGAAATTCAAAGGCTATAGTGTATTTATACCACCATACAGCACCAATGAAAGAGATATAAAGACGTTCAATACTAGCCGTTCAATACATAATACAAAAGAATACATAAGCACAGCGGTAGTTTTTACACTGAGTACACAAAACATAAGAGGGCACTGCATTTCAGATCCCACAAGACAGGACTTATACTTACTGTAAGTGTCCTGTGGAGGAAGCCTATTGTAATCACACAAGCATCAAGTAAATGGGTCCAACTGATCAGGATACACTATAGATGCCTAATTTGCCAAGCTCAAACAGATACTTGCAGAGTTTAAAAACAGAGCTTAAAAAACCATTGTAGTTTAGCAAAGGAAGTTGCTGTGTGAGTGAGAGCAATCATTAGAAGATCAATAGGTAGCAAAGGATTCTATCCAAGCAGAGCTCAGAAACCGAATCCAGGTGGATTCAGAATAGGATGCAAGAATTAGTATGCTAAAGTTCTAATCTGAAGCCCTCCATCCCTTCCTCCCAGTCATCTATCCACCTGCTGCCAAGCCCTGCCCCTCCCATCCTCTTACCTTTTGCTGCTTCTCCAGCAGTCAAGGAAGGAAGGAAGAATCTCTACACCCCTTTCTGCTTCTGATGCATGGCATGCTATGGCGGCATGCCAAACACAAGGAGCACTGGAAAATACAGTTATCCCAGTTCTCCTTATATTTGGCAGGCAAATATAAGAGAATGCAAGGCATCGGGGGGGGGGGGCACACAGAGACCTTCACTCCTTCCTCTGCCAAACAGCAGCAAAAGGTAAGGGGCTTAAGAGAGGCAAGAAGATGGAGTTGAATGTTCATCAGGGGGACTAATGGTCAAACCTTATGGGCCAGTTACGGAAGTGGATATAGCAATCCACTGCTGTAAGTGACCTTGCAACGGTACAAACATCATGCTGCTGTCATGCACAACAAAGCCATTGGCGGAAATGTGCATGCCAGAACTGCCCGGACGCTCCATCGATGCAGGTAAGATGGCGGATGGGGTGGTTCAGGGCAGGGAGTGAGCCAAACCAGGGGGTAGTTTGAGGGCATGAGGGGATCTCAGCAGCAGTGGTACATGCCAGATCCTACCCCCCCCCCTCCCAGCCTGAACCTACCCCCTTCCTCTCCTCGGAATTACACCAGGCTTGGAAACAGCGCAGTTTGCTGCTAAAGGTAAAAAAAAATGCATTTTTTGCCTTTTTTAAAACTGATTTTAGTGCGGACCCCGGTATCCACGGATTCTCGCTATCCATTGGGGTGGGGGTCCAAAACAGATCCCCTGCGGATAGCGAGGACCAACTGTATTGCAAAAAGGACAGGATAGAGTCACAATGAAGTTGTCTGCAAAGCAAAATTACAAACATCAGAAAGATTACATTTGACCAGAATGACCTGTGTGATCTGGCAATGTGCTCAACAGTAGGATTCCTATTAGTGTAAAAGAACCATCTTTCAACACAACAGTCATAATGAGTGAAACCATTAACATTAATTGTTATTTGATAAGCTGAAGTTAATCAAGAATTCATCATCAAGTTGGAGTAGGCTGAATCCTGGAAATACTAGGCAGCAGACAGATAGAGAAGGCCATTCTCTCACCCACCCCGAAGAAATGCACTTTTACATAAAGAGCACATTTGCACAAAGTATTACTTGCTCACTTAGGGTTTGGTACAATATTGGCTCTTTGTTGAACACATCACTCTGACCGTCTTCAGTGAATTAATTCACACAGTAGAGGAAATGCTCAAACATGTTTATTGTGTTTTACACCTTTAATAAATAGATGACATTTTGTTAGAGATAATCCAGTCACCGACCAATGAGAATATACATCCTCGCTATATTACATCTTTATAATAAAATCATTCCAGAATCTAATAACTTCCTAGCAAAAACATATATGCATCTTGTCACTGAAATACATATAAGGAATTGAGTCACAGTGCAACAACAGGGTTGAAAATACACAGTTCTCCATGCTAGCACCTTACAGATAAAACCATATTAACCAAGTCAGCATATGACAGAAGCAAACAGCAGGAAAAACAGAGGTCACGGTAGGACACACGCACACCAGTGATAACAGTAGGCAACAACACTTGGGAAAATAGTCCAGGTGTCTCAAAAGCAAGTGAGCCAAGCCAGAAAAGCACATGGAATCGAAACATTGGGTGTTAGGGGCAGCCCATTCATGAGCTCAATACCTCGGCCTGGGAAGTGCCCACCTCCACCAATTTTCCTCCTCTTGCTCCGAATTTGAAAAGAAAACAGTGAAAAGAAAACAGCATTTGAAAAGAAAACAGCTTCTTCTCAAGAAGAAGCGTATTTCATACATTTGGAATGATCAAACCGCTGGCAAGGGCAATAGTCCTGAAAGATCACAGCTCATCTATTCATCCTCAAAGTTATTAAACGGACTTAACATCCAACTAAGACATTCAAATAAAATGCTGAGCTATTTTAAAAAATAAAATAAAAAATAAACTGTTTAAGTTTAACTTTTCAGCATGAATGCTTATTTATGTGGACTTAATATGTCCATTCCAGATATGCTTGTCCACATTTGAAGAAGTATTTCATATTTCTTCTAGAAGTCTGGATGCTTTCTGCAAGCAAAGAATTCCAACGCTGTGAACATCCCTATTCACCCTTGTTCAGACACTGACACTATCCTCAGCTGAAGGCCATTCTTGGCAGGCTGTGAAGAACACGATAAGACACAGTGAAAAAAATGGTCCCCAATGATTAGAAGCCCAAATCGTTCACAGAGCTTCACAGGTTAAAGTCCTCTCCTGTGTGCCCACCCCTGATCTAATCAAGTCACTCTAATACATATCCTCCCGCCAAAGCTCTGGGCAATGTTCCATAGTATAAGAACACCATGAGAAGAAGCCACTGATTGCAAGCGAGGGGAAAAGTCTCAAGAGACTCTTGACAGTCCGCCTTTAATCTCTCAAAATTAATAGGGCAGAAAGATCAATAGATTAACGCACATCATGGCAAGTACAAGGAATGTCAACTTCAGAGTGGCACCACTTCTGCTCCACCGATTATCTGTGAAGTTACTCAAGGTATGGCAGTCCAGAGATTTTCCTGTCTGGTCTTCCAAAACCAACAGGAGCTCAAATGTACCAAAGGGTCCCTGGTGGCCAAGGAATACAGAAGGACAAAAAGGACTTTTGCACGAACAGCAGCTTTAGGAATACAGTTATAAAGAAAAAAAACCCTGCCCATATTAAAAATATATCAACCTCACAATAATGGAATTTAAATATACTGTTGTAGCCCTCTTAGGAATGGATGTGTTTAAAATCAACATTGTCTGCAATCTGCAGGGTAAATGCAACAAAGGCGAAAGAACTAAAAAGCAAACATGCTATGAATTCTGCACTTCCCAAAGGGGCTTTGGACTTGTGTTTCTCAAGCAGCCCCCCAGGCTACATGGCAGTCCACTTTTGAAAATGAGGGAAGCTACAAAAGCCGTTTGTGACACAGCATGGTGGTTTGCTGTTCAAGGCAGAAAAAAATATCCCAAAGGGTCCACACAAGCCTTCAGGCATGCCTCAAGTAGTGCTTTGGATTGGATCCCAGCCTCTGTGCCTGAACCAAAGCCATATCACAATTCCCGATTGTCTTTGCTTAATCCCCATTTCCGATAAGAAAAGTGCACCAGCCCTCAAAGGTTGGGCTGCTTATAGAACCCTTACTGGAAATACCTCTTCCATATGCACAGTATCTGCGTGCTTCCGATTTTTCATTTCTACTTGAAAATTAACTTTGTGGATTTTCTTGGGATCTTGCCTCCTATTTTACCAATAAAGTAGCCTATTCTATTCTGTAACTGACAAATATGCTTGCATTTTCTCTTTTGTTTTTCCAGAAGGAAAGGCTAAAATATTCTATTATTCGTAATGGATAAGCTACAATTTGCCACAAAAAGGCCTCTTCTTCTCCTCAGGAGCAGTGGCCAACTTAATGTTGGTACTGTATCTTCATGACAACCACCATGAAGGGACTTCCAGCCAACTGCCTTCACTCTCAGAGCACTAGCATTAGGGTTGATGATTAATATACCAAATATAGATTTACAAAATGCAATAGCATCTTCGAGTCAAAGCAGAACAGAAATCAATCTTGTATAACCCCAGGGTCTCATCTCCCTCATAACATGGAGATTATGGATTCCTTTCCTTATTGCGGCATTTCAGATCAATAACTCATGAGGGCAAATTCAATATTTTATGTGTATAAATCTATTTATATATTGATCTCATTGAAGCATGTAGGAAAAAAGTTACTTTTTATATGCTGAACAGAGAATAGCATGAAGGACTATTAAATCAATTCGCAGTTCATGTATAAAACTGATCCTATGAACATCACCAGCTGACCTGAAGGAGACACTGTTCAGATAACCTGCAGGCTCCACTACAGCTCCTAACAGACATTTTCATTGTGGTAGGTTTGAGCATATTGGAGCTACAGATTTGTACAGGGAATGACTCCAAAAATGAAAGCATGCAGATACTGAAGAAAGCTGCCGTCTCAAGATATGCCATTTCCTGCAGCATGCAACACAGAGAGAAGATTTTGCTACCTGAATCAAACACAGTAAAGTACGTAATTCATTAGGGCAACGTTGATGGACTGTATCGAAGGCTGTCATTCGGTCTGAAATTGAGAATGGCACCAGAGAGAAATGAAGGATCCCTGTTATAAAATCGCATCTGCTGTGAACATAGCAAATGCCAAACTGCAGGTGATAAATTTGTTGTACATGGAAACCCCTAAATATTGCAGGAGTTAAGTTCTGCAAAGCAATAGCCAAAACCATGACATTACCAGAATTAATAGGGCCAGGCTGGTAGGTTAGAGAAAATGTAAAGATAGATAGCCCTAAATAAAATTATCACAATTGAAATAATTAGAAAAACACAAAATAGAAACAAACATGTAAGATCCCTATATAAACACAAAAATTCTAGACAAATATACTGTAAATACTGAACTCAAGGTCATGACTTTTCACTGCCTTTTAGCGCCATGATCACTGCTATCCACTGCTGATGTTTGAACGCAATAATTATAGGGGGGGGGGGGAAGTACTGTAAACCTTTGACATGAAATAGAGGTAAAGGTCAGGAAAAGGCTACACCAGCTTCCCTGCACCATGTGTTGCCGTTCAGAAGTGACAAAATTTAAAGATGCTTCTGGAGCAATATAGTGTACATGTTCCCCGAGAACGGCCAAAACTACTCCCCTCCCCCATAGCTAAATTGGTATACTGAGAGGTTGCCCTCAAAAGGTCAAAATCATCAAAGCAAAACCCGAGGTATCTGCAGACCTACCGCACTTAATATGCGATATGGGGGGGGGAGGTTGAAAGAGTTGAGCTGTTGTGTTTCTCTAGCACAGACGTTCCTGTTCTGCCTTTGGATTTGTTCCTTGTAAGCTCCTGGAAGTAGCTTTAGAGCGCCTCGAGATATTTTGTTGGATTTTATTTTATTTTTCTCTGAAGATCCTGCTTTATAACAATAGATTCAACAAGACAACAAAATGCACTTCAGGTATCTGAACTCCAGTTGTTGAAGCAAAATTAAAGTTATTTCCACAATTCTGCTCAGATGATGGTCAACTTTACATTTAAATCTAAGAAGATTTCGCATACCTTAAGGTATATTTGGAGAGTAAGGATGCAACCCTATATACGTACCCCTGGAAGTAAGCTCCATTGAACCCAATGGAATTTACTTCTGAGTAGACATGTCTACACCGCCAGCGGGTGGCGCAGTGGGTTAAACCGCTGAACCATGAGCTGTCGATCAAAAGGTCGGCAGTTCAAATCCGCAACCGAGTGAGCTCTCGTTGTTTGGCTAGCTCCTGCCAACCTAGCAGATCCAAAGCATGTTAATGCGAGTAGATAAATAGGTACCGCTTGCGGGAAGGTAAACATCGCTCCATGTTCCAGCCGTATGCTACGCGCTGCGGCAAGGAGAGTCATGCCGGCCACATGACCACGGAGGCGTCTTCGGACAACGCTGGCTCTTCGGCTTTGAAATGGAGATGAGCACCACACCCTAGAGTCGGACACGACTGGACTTAATTGTCAGGGGTCACCTTCACCTTTACCTAGACATGTCTAGGACTGTGCTGTAAAGGCTACCATCCTATGGAGACTTACTCTAGTCCCACCAAGTTCAAATAAACATGGATCGGATTAGGCTGCGACTACTAACCTGCTAACTGGGCAAGAGGCACTGGGCAACTACTAACCTTGCCTGCTAACTCGGCAAGAGGCACTTTTTCAATTGGTGCTCCTCTTATATTTAGCACGGGGCGAGTAACTGCTCCCCTTTCACCCCAGCACAGTGTCTTTTCTGGTAGCTGTTTGCTGGTGTTCTTCTGCATCTTTTTTAGATTGTGAGCCCTTTTGGGACAGGGAGCCATTTAATCATTGATTGTCTATAAACCGCTTTGTGAACTTTTTGTTGAAAAGCGGTATATAAATACTGTTAATAAATAACAACAACAACAATAATATATCTTCTGAGGCAACAGCAGTTTTAAGTAGGCTCATGCAGACCTTAATTCTTTTACAGCTCAAGTACAGTATTTCTAAAAAAGATTTGAAAAAAAATGGTCTACAGATATAGGTCATGTCCTCAGGACTGCAACCTCATCAGTCTGAGTATGAGGTTGAAGACCTAGAGAAGATGGAGAATTCCACTGAAATGGGCTCCAACGTCCCTCAGTCAGCCTGAACCCCCTGTACAAGTAGAACCCCAGGAGCCAGATCTCCACCCTGGCCCAAGGACATTACTCTGTTCAAAATCTGAGTACTCCCTGCATGGGAGAATATCCACCCCCACCTATGGTTGTAACCTGTACTTACTACGCCTTTTCAGAGAAAAGGTTCCTCAAAGAGAAAGGGCAGCGCCAACCCCTTTAAGTAGCTGGCACACACAACCATCTTCAGTGAGTTCAAGATATTTGCTGAAGCAGTATCAAGGCCGACCCACACCGCACGATTTCCGGTGCGGAGGCAAGCAAGCATAGGTGCCTGGCCGCTCGCCTCTGCACACTGAACTCGTCTCCAACAACAAATAGTCCCTCCTGTTGTCCCGCCTTCTTAAGAAAGCGCAGCTGTGATTGGCTAAACACAAGTGCGCTCCGATTGGCCGAAAACCTTGCAGCCTCGAGACACAATATTACATACTGTAGATTATTGGATTCATATTTCCTGGATTGAAGACGGGGAGTAATTCCCTTCTAAGAGTTACAGCAGGCAACAGCAATATTCACACTTTCAGTCTAGACCGGGGAAGATGCCAGGGATTGAACCTAGGGGTCTTGTGCATATACTGTACAAAGCATCATGTGCCTTAGTGCGTTGAATTGTCTCCCTCCCCCCGGCCCGCAGCGGGTGGCTAGGGTTGCTACCGCCTGGCTTTGTTTCCATCGCCTCTTCCTGTCCTCAGGGCAGGGTTCTGGGACCTGCGGCTACACCAAGGACTCGGCAGCAGCAGTGCCAGCTCGCTCAGGAGAGAATGGTTTCCCTGGCCGGCCTGCGCTGCCACACAAGACATGGCCAGGGCTTGCTTCTCACGGTCTTGTGTGGTTTCCTTGCCCCCTCATTCTTTTTATCCCTGCACGGCGTTTGAAAAGAATGGAAGGGGCTCTTTTCATTGTGCTTGGCAGAATCACCTGCCTGCGTTGGAGGAGCTGCTGAATGGCGCTTCATAACGCAAGCAAGCTCATTTGCGCTCTGCACTTCTTTGGCACCAAGAGGCTTCCTTGGGCCGCGCACACACTCTAGAGAGCGGGAGGGATAGGCAGGCAGCCCGTTGGCATCCGGAGTGCCGGAAATCCCGGTGGCGCCTGGGGAAACCTAGCCCAGCTCGCGCTCCTAGCTCAAACTGGCAGCTCTGGCTCAGGCCTTCCAAAACGGGGGGGGGGGTGTGACTTCCAGACAGGCAGGCGCGAGCCCGGGCACTTTTCGTTTTCAAAATTACACTCTGAGATTAAGGAGACTCTACAGCAGAGACAGCTGGCTGTAGATTGGCCAATGCCCGTCACCACACAGGCTGCTCCTGGGCGCGGATTCCGCCTCTTCACCGGGCCAGCCAGCCGCCTAACCTCATTTCCTTCCAGGGTGACAGCAGCAGGAGGAGGAAGGAGGTGGTGGTGCCGATTGGCAGGCAACCACTCTCCTCCCCCTCTCATCTGATTGGTGGCTGCAGTAGCTCCGCGAACCCGCCCCCTCAAAAGATGGGCAAACAACTTTCTGCACACGCTGGAACTCAGGAGAGCACAGCTCTCCCGCGTTCAGCTGCAGACTTCCGGAATGGTGACCAGACAGCTCCGCGCGCGTCTGGGATGCGCCGGAAATCGTGCTGTGTGGGTTGGCCTTCAGAGTCCTTCAGTTCACAGCATCCAACCTGCACACTTTTTTCTCTTGTAGCTCCCCAAGGTCCTGACCAGCATTTGAGCCTCTGCCTTGGACAGATTACCGGCCTAGCCCACCACCATGCCTGGAACAGGAGAGTATACCATGAACCAATAGAGCAAGTGCTTTGAAGATGATTATATTAGCCAGTCAAGTCAGTCAGTAATCCTTTATCGGCATAAACAACATCAAACAGAAATACAAAGAAACCTAGAACATTTATAAAAACAAAAAATGTACTTGTAGCAGGTTGTGGCAAGTCAGTCATGAATAAGCATAATTGAAAACAATTAGACAAGTGATCTGTGACCATCTTCAGTTCCTTCAATTTTGATGGGTCATAGTCATGACTAATTTTAAGATGTTAGTCTGTATGTTTGAGAATGTTTTATTATCCTTTCGAATTCTGAACAAAAAGAGCAGAAGATGCTGTACCAGTTCTTGTAGTGGCTGTAACAACTACCAATGTACAAACGTTGTATTGCACTGCAATTGTCTGAATTTCCTTAACTTTGTGTTATATTACTCTGCCATAGTACAGTAATGTTGGCCATATACACTATACCAGACCTGGGCATTTTATAGTTCCAGGGCCACATCTGGCCCTTTGGCTGTCCCTGACCGGCCCGCAGGTGGGCCAGTGCCCTGGCAGGTGGGTGGGAATCACTGCCGCCCCACCTTCTCCTCCTTCAGTGACTCCACCCACTGCCCTCATGCACTGGCTGCACCCCACCAGGCCACAGGCAGCTCACCGGGCCTGGAGCAGAGAGGGGGCTGCTGCGCTGCCAAGGAAGGGAAGGGGCGGAGATGGAGATGTTAAAGGAGATGCATGCCCACGCGCCTCTAGCCACTTTGCCTGCCCGCCCACCTGGGTGCCACCAAGAACAGTTCATGTGCAAGGGCAGGCATGGAGACAGACACGTGCAAGAGGTGTGGGCAATTGGGCCGGAAGTGGAGGAGAGTGGCACTTGTAGGGGGCGGGCGGGCCAAGAGTGTGTGGCTTCCTGGAGTATCCTGTGTTCAAAAGGGCACCTCACATGGGCAGAATCCCTCTGGAAAGGCAGGCAACAATGGAGAGAAGGAGGCGTCTAATGTCTGATTTTTATGAAGAGCTATAATTCATATTGAACAGAATTGCCTATTGGTTCGGCCCTCCACAACAGTCCCAGTTTCTCATGTGTCCCCTTACGAAAATTGCCCACCCCTGCACTATACTATGGCCATCATTATGAAAATTAGTTTCAATATGTTGGCAGTCATGAAAGTTTGGAAGAAATACAGGAGAGTACTTAGCCCGCCTCTCTCATTATTAGCATCTTTTATATTTAATGAGCCCTTTTGCAGGAGTGGAAATACGATGATCTGGAAGGATGCAAAATGACATAAGTTTTAAGCAAGTTATACAAAGAGGAAAGATATCCGATACTGACTAAGATAGCTGAGAAACTGAATATACCACAATGGTTTCACTCTCTCAATTTAAGGATCTGTTTTGCACAACATAACTAAGGGCACGATAACACAATTACGTATTTATCAAATTTTGAAACTATACTACATAACTGGAAAAATTCAAAGAAGGTTGCCATCTCAGATCTAACAGATTATGGTAGCAATAGAAAATGTTGAAGGGGGGATGCTAATTATCTTAAAGCACAATCCTATGCATGAATACTCAGAAATAAGTCCCATTGTGTTCAAGAGTTCCAAACAAAAGTCATCTACAGGAGCAACCAAAGGTGTCTCAGTACTGAACTTAAGCCTGGGCTACACTGTACGTGTTCACATTCCGTGTGCATCTGGTGTCCCACCCCCAGGTCAAACAACGGGCTCTGATTGGCCGAACGCAACGCAAACAGAGCAAAAGTTGGGTCCAGCTCGACTTTTGCTGCGTTTGTGTTAAGTTCGGCCAGTCAGAGCCCGTTGTTTGACCTGGGGCGGGACACCAGATGCACACGGAACGCGAACGCGTACAGCGTAGCCCCGGCTTGAGGCCTAAACCCACACTGAAAAGCATCAAGATCATCAGCACCATCCAGGAAAACCTGGAGCTGGGTCACCACTACCTGTTGGATCAACTTGACATCTTTGAGCAAGGTTGAGACCGGCAATCAATTGAGGGTGGTGAAGTCCATGAAGAGTTTCTTCAACAGCAGTCTTACAAGAGTTTCTTCCAAGGCAGCTGGCATTTCCCCTCCCTTCAAAGTAGCATTAACTATCTCCACTTGTAACAGGCCAGTGGGCACAAACCGGCACATGGTTGGCCTCAAGCCTCCAAGCAACCTATCCACATCCTCAGTATGAATAAAACTAGCAATGTATCCAGCAAAACTAGACAAGGCGATGCCAAAGAAATATCCTGGATGACATCCAATGTGGAATCCAAGTCAGAACCGATGCAAGTGACTTTATCCGCAAAGTGTCTTGCATGGAACACGCATGGAAACAGAAATGTGAAACATTTAGTGAAAGTTATCTCCTGTTCCTGTTACAAGTTTTATGAAGAGCAGGTATTACTGAGAGATTTATATTCACCCAAGTTTATCTGGGTGAAATCATCACTGGTGGTACAAGTGCCACTGGTTGAGAACCTCTGATATACAGTAGATCATTATCCTAGAAATTGTGTGACACTTTAAGGGAACAAGGACTAGAAGACAAAACAGGAATCACAAGTTAGAACCATGGCGCGAGAGACCCTCACATAGACCAATAATGACTTTCTGGTTTAAAAACGGAACTGAGTTACTTGTCTGACTTCCAATGCAGAGTACAACCAGTAGCGTTCCGAAGCTAGTGCGGAAGCGTACGTGTAGCAGGATGCCGCTTTGTGCGTGAAAGCGCCCCTCACCGGTCGCAGCCATTCCCAGCAGACAACGGCTACCGCGCAGGCGGAACAGCTGCCCGTGCGGTAGCCGTTGCCCGCTGGGAATGGCTCCAACCAAGTCCAAGCTGTGAATCATCCTAATCCTCTATCCTTAGGCATAGAAAAGATGACTACAGTTCTGTTCAATGAAGTTATGCAAGTGTCTGAGGTAATGAAAAAAGGTGTCTGAACAGTTATTTCACAAGAACAGTATTATCTGGCAACAAGGTGAAGCGAGAAAGACTGAGCAGCGGTGGGGGAGGGAAACCTACAAAACTGGCTGATGAAGAAAAGATTGCCATGTTTTCTGCAACAAAATGAATAGATGTGCGACACTTCCAATTTTGACACTGGCAAGGTTCAAAAGCCTTTATCACAGTACAACGTGCATGCAGACATTGCTACAGGCACAAGGACGACAACACGGACAGATGAGGGGCTAGTTAAGGGGCAGATCACACGCTTTGCATATGCAGAAGGTTCAAAGTTGAATCTATGACATGTCCAAGTAGGGCTGGAAAAGGACCATCTAAAAAACTTTGGACAATTTCAGATGTTTACGTTACCATAAATGCAGGTGTAGAAGAAGTGTGGTGGCAGGCCTTGCCTCCAACAGATGTACAATCACTAGGCTGTTCAGCCCCAAGTACATACAAAATGAGCATAGATGATCATCACATATGATGAAAGACCAGGTCCCAACCACATGTACAGAGTCTAGAGGCATACAGTTTAAAAATGCATTGGGAGTCTAACTGTACAGTCTGGAAGGTCTAAGCCTGTCGCCACTCTTCCACTATTCCATGCACTCACATGACTCTTTCTAAAGTACAGTTGGGCCCTGGTGTCTGTGGGGGTAAGTTCCTGGGGGCCCCCACGGATACTGGGAACCCGTGGATGGGGGTGAACGCCTGCTGCTTATAGCACAGCTTCTGACTGAATAGAGTCAGCAGCCTCAGTGCTAGAGAGACTTCGACATTAAGAGGAAGTTCCTGTTAATAATGTCGGAACCTCTCCAGCACCGAGGCCGCTGACTCCTCAGTCAGAAACTGTGCTATAAGCAGCAGACTGCTGCTTATACCTTTTTGGCTTAAACAAGACCCGCGCTTCCTTGGCACTAGCGAGATCAACTTAAATAAGATAATGGCCGCGGGGAGCACAGGGGGGAAATTCAGCATCCGCAGATAAGTGAATCCGCCGATGCCAAATCAACAGATACAGGGGCCCTACTGTATATGAAAAACCTCAAGCTCCAGATGTCACAACATTATAGATCATCCCAACCCCCAAAAGAAGGTTTAGCACCTGATATTACAGAAAAGCACTGAAAGACTCGCATAATCCCTAGAAAGTGTCAAAGTAAGCGGACAGCTTGAAGTCTGACCACCACCTGAGAGGAAAAAGGTCAAGAAGTTTTCCAATCCCAGCAACCGAACAAGATACGCAGGATGTCCTATAATAATAATGCCTCAACATGATGCCTTCACTCAGGGCCATGTATTGCATATCCCTGAACCTCCCCTTTCCTAAACTGTTAAATCACTTATTAGCATCCTACAGCTTTCATTAGATGGTTAGGGCAGGAAAGACCTCTGGCTCACCTTTTTAATGGGCAGTCCTCTTGGTGCATCTGTGATTAATCAGGACTCTAACACTCTTATGAAGCTACACTTTTGCACATTTGTAGTTTCAATAAGAGAAACAAACATTCATGTCAGAATCATGTCCCCTCATGAACACTGTTCTTTTACAAGCACCTTATCACTACATATACAAGGTAGAGAATGGCATTACAATTTCAATCTGCGGTTCTCAATGATCACAGTTAATACACGCAGGGACGCGGCTTTTCAGTCTGCTTTTAGGCAAGTAAGTTGTTCAAAAACCAAGTCGATTAAACGCAGGATTATTTATGTCCATGTAGGAGTCTACATAGCCAAAGCCACTAATTTAAGCAGTTCTGAGAAGTGGCATAGATTGGAATTAGACAGTTTGGGTCGTCTTCACTCCAGTTACTCTATGCTAGAGACCAAAAGAGTACAACCCATTGCTACTCAAATTACTAAATGAGAGCTGAATTTTTTAAAAAAAAACACACAAAACCCTGCAAACTTTGATTAATTGGTATGATAAACTAACCCTTAATTGCAGATTAAAATTTGGTGCAATCAATCAAGGAAGCTGACAACAAGAACATGGGAATGGACATGGGAATTTTCACACATCTGTCAACATGCAACCTGCCCATGCACAGTTCTCTCCTTCCCTGTACCAGAACTGAATAAAAATAGTTTTTCTATACATTTGCCACCCAAAACAAGCTCATAGTAGTTTCTCCTGGAAAGTGAAGCTATGGCATCCTCTTCACATTGCAAGAACCACTAAAGAGGACAGTGCTCTGTTGAACTCCACTGGCCCAATCTTCTATAGCAGGGGTTCTCAACCAGTGGTATTCGTACCACCAGTGATACGTCAGTCGACTGCTGGTGGTACTCAGATCGCCAGACCTTCGGAACCCCACTCTGATGTGGCGCTTTCGGCAGCACACTTTTGCTCCCACTTTTGGCTGAGTCCCTCGGGAACACTGAGAAGGGCTCTCCCACTCACCCAGAGTCTCCTACCTGTATTTTCTGGCCTCCGAAAACCCAGAAGTAACTGGTGATGCCACCGCCAGTCACTTCCAGTGGTACTGAGCAAGAGAGTGGCATTGGAGGTGGTACTCAGCCAGAAGAAGTTGAGAGGTAGAACCCTGTTCTATATCAGTGCTGCCTTCAAGTTACTGGAGCTCCTGGTGCAAAGCCCTGCACAGGATCCCCACTGCTTAACACCTGATGATGCATTAGTTGCTACCACTGTCAGTCAGGTAGGCCATTTGATGGGCTTACCCACCACTCCTGATCAATAGGTAATCAATGTGCAAGAACCTCTCTCAGGAGAAGTGCAATATGAAGCCACTTCATACAGAGTTAAACCATAGGTTTATGACTCCAGTCTACTGGAGTTATCTAGGATTGACAACAGCTCTCCAAATCAGAGGTCTTTTCAAGCCCTGCTGAGTTGCTAAATTGCTTTTTTGTTTTTTTATAAAGGTGGATATGCCAAGGATTGAAGTCAGCAGCTTTTGCATGCAAACCACATGCTCCACACTGAGCAGCAATCATCCCCCCACACGTATGAATACGTAAGATGAATGTTAAGAAAAAAATCAGCATACCAAGAGGCACAGTAATATGAAGCAACAATTCCCCCATAGGGCCTGCAAATGTAGTGAGGTTTTGAGCTACTGAGAGCGCGAGAGATCTCCCCTTTGGCTAAAAGTTCTTACAATATTTATAAAAAGTTTACAAACCACAAAGTCTTGAACCTAGAAATGAACTAACATACTGATGAAAAATTGGGTGAGTGGGAAATATCAATCTGGATTATATAGCATTTCTTTGAACCTGAGAAAAATGGAGGAATATCTACCCCAAGTGTTTTACTGGTCTTTAATCAATACAACTTTCCTTATTCAAGCAGCGAAGTTTATATTAACATAACATAAGAACATAAGAGCCCTGCTGGATCAGGCCAAAGGCCCATCTAGTCCAGCTTCCTGTATCACACAGTGGCCCCACCAGAAGCCTCAGGGAGCACAAGACAACAAGATACTTGTATCCTGTCGCCACTTCCTTGCACCTGGCACAAAGAAAACCTACTCCTACAACCAGGAGGTTGCTTATCCCCATCATGGCTTGTAAGCTGTGATGGACTTTTCCTCCATAAATCTGTCCAATCCCCTTTTAAAGACATCCAGGCCAGGTGCCATCACCACCTCCTGTGGCAAGGAGTTCCACAAACCAATTACACGCTGGGTAAAGAAATATTTTCTTTTGTCTGTTTTAATCCTCCCTCCACTCAATTTGAGTGGATGTCCCCTAGTTCTAGTGTTGTGTGAGAGGGAAAAGAACTTCTCTCTATCCACTCTCTCCATCCCATGCATAATTTTATACGTCTCAATCATGTCCCCCCTCAACCGCCTTTTTTCTAGACTGAAGAGCACCAAACGCTGTAGCCTTTCTTCATAAGGTAGATGCCCCAGCCCACTAATCATTTTGGTTGCTCTCTTCTGCACCTTTTCCAGTTTCACTATATCCTATTGAGATGCGGCGACCAGAACTGGACGCAATACTCCAGATGCGGCCTTACCATTGATTTGTACAAGGGCATAATGATATTGGCCGTTTTATTCTCAATCCCTTTTTTAATGATCCCGAGCACAGAATTGGCCTTCTTCACAGCCGTCGCACACTGGGTCGACACTTTCATCGACCTGTCCACCAGTACCCCAAGATCTCTCTCCTGATCCGTCACAGACAGCTTAGAACCCATTAGCGTGTATGTGAAGTTTTGATTTCTTGCCCCAATGTGCATCACTTTACACTTACTTACACTGGGTTCTTGTTCTAGGCAATTGGAAACCATCATTGTGCCTAATGGAAGGAAGGTGATCAATGAGGAACGTTAAGTCCTCATTTTCTTTTAAACTGCATATGCAAACACATATGGAAGTGGGTTTTACCACTACTGGGTAAGTGGTACAGTAATGGTTTACCACCTGTAGTTTTTCCTCTCAACTTCCTTTTCCATTTTCACAGGAGGAAGACACATAGTCCAAGTCATCTTAGGGACCGAGACTACTCCTTAAATGCTGCTACCAACCTTTTTGTTTTGTTTTGTTTTAAAATATATATATATATTTATTTTTTATTACTAAACTACTAAACAAAACAAAATAAAACAAAACAATACAACATACCACGAAAGATTACAGCAAGCGCGAAGCAGTAAATCCTACTTGTATACTATTATATATTTTCTACTTATAATATCTAACAGCCTATATCTCTAATATACTATTCATTAAATCCACATTTCATCACTTCTTCTCTCTCTCTCTCTCTCTCTCTCTCTCTCTCTCAAAGAATCTATAAGTGGTATCCAAATATTCACAAAAAGATTAACTAACTTTTACTTTATCTAAAAATTTTAATTCCCGCTTCAGATATTTTAGTATATAAAGCCACACCATTTTTCTCCAAATGTATTAAAATAAAAACCTTCCAAATTTTTCTGTTTTGTTTTTTTTTTAAATATTCTATATCCCCTTTTTACATAAGATTCAACTGTTTTGTTTTGTTACAAGGGCAATAGACTATCCATCCCGAGCAAGCATGTATACCATGCACCATCCAGCATTAGGTGCAGGTGCAAAACTTGATAACCATTTAGATACACTTATCACAAGGAAAGGGGCAGAAAAAAAGAAAACACAGCAAGATATAGGATTACTTAGGCAGGCAGACGCCTTACTTCACTGCTTGGCTAAAATGTAATCAGCAATCAGGACTCAAACTTGCACATTCCTGGCATCTGATTTTCAAGCATTTTCAAGCTCATCTGAGACAACTGTGACAGCATGGCTCCTACTTGCTTGCTTCCAGACTTGGAGCAACTCTAGCCAAGCCATGTGTTCCTTCCACAGACATCAAGTGCAGACCTGTGCAAGAGGTGACTCTCCTTTAAAACCTAAATATGCCACCTTGATAACAAGATCGTACCTCCATGGCCCTTGGTCCAGTTGGGCTAAGCAGATCATGAATGTTTTCATAAGCTGGAACAGCATAACCACCACTCTTTTACTAATAAAGCTAACATTTAAAACTAAGACTACCAAGATGAACTTCAGCGTAGACAAAGTATACAACTTCCCAGGAGGTACTGGCAGAAAAAAGGTGGTGGCTCTCGGGGTTCGGTAAGGGTGGGATATTTATGGCTGTTTTTATCTGGCCTGTTGCTTTTATTGTGCATTTACATATTTTTTGCTACCTTTGTATTTTTAGCTTGTTGTGTACTGCTTTTTACCAACTACTACTTATACCGGTTTTTATAATTCTTGCTACCATTCGCTGCACCAGCTTTTTAAGTATGTTCTGGATTTTAAATTTTAATTTTTTTGAATTTGCATATTAAAATTTAATATGCAAATTCAAAAGTTAATATGCAGATTCAGAAGTTATCGATTTATTGAGTATTGTAAGCCACCTTGAGCTTCTGGAAAGGCGGGGTATAAATGTTTTTTAAAAATAAAATATAGGTCACCTACTTTTGACTAATTCTGTCTGCTGTGTAAAGACAACAACACACACACACGAACATTCAGTAAGACTGACTTTGTTTTCCTGGCCCCCTCAAATGGAATTTGGGCCACTATGAAGATAGAAGGAGTCATGCCAAGTGGATCGCAGGTGTTTTCTTGAGAAATGTAGGATTTTTAATCCATTCACACTTCTGTTTTAACTAAAACAAAAGTGGGATACACAATTTTAAGAGATGCTTTAGCAATAATTTATTCAATGCTGAATAGCACTGTACAGTATATATAAATACCAATATTGGAGACTCAAAATTGCAACAGAAGCTTTTCTGCAACATCCTTAATGAATTCTGTTTGAAGCTGTTCCTTTCCCTATATCCAGCATTTGCAATATCAAAGATGCTGAATCAGACCTATGAACTCACCTCCACAGCAATTGCACTTTCATTGCTTTGCTCGTTCAATTGTTTTCAATTATAACCACATTTCAAATTTCATCTACGTACTTTCCTCTTCCATTCAATTTCATCCAACCTTCCATGAGGTTCTAGGTTATTATGTTTATTTTTCTTTTATTTCTGTTTATGTAGGTTTTGCACGTATGTGCATGTGTTATACAGCTACAGTCGGCCCTTGGTTCCTGGAGCCCCCGTGGATACCCAAAACCACATAAAATCAAATCCACGGGGGGCACCACAGTACCTTATTTTTCAGCTGCACTGGGCCTGCCACCGCTTCTCAACTCCCACGCGCCTTCTAAGCACGCCAAACTACTGCAAACAGTAAAGAAAAGTGATCAAAAGCAACTTCAGGTTTCGCATTGTGATAGGTTGCTTTTGACTGCGGTTTGTTTTTGTTGTTTACTGTTGTCAGCAATTTGGAGTACTTACAAGGCACAAAGGAGTCAAGAAGTGGGCAGCGGGCTCAGCGCAGCTGAAAAATAAGGTATTACAGTATTTATATACCGCCTCTCTCATAGACTCAAGGCGGTTTACATAGGCTGCTTTACCATAAACCCCATTTTTTCAAATTGGGTTTTTACAATGTTATTCTATGAGAGAAACTCAAAGAACCCTACATTTCTCAAGATGTTTCCCTTCATAGTTGTCATTCTGACCGCACGGCTCTGGCCTTTCCAAGCTTTCACAGGCAACCGCATATCAAGCCTCAGATGGGTTCACAAGCTGTTATCCATTTCTTGCCAGCTGATACCACCACAGTCTACACTCCTCTGCATTCCTTCATGAAGCTCTTTCGGCTCCGACAACTCCATCAGCAGCATTCATCACCCTTCCAAAGCGAGACCGGAGCTGACCCTGCTTAGCTTCTTCAGACAAGGTGGCAGTTCAACCTCCAGACCACACCTCCTGCATGTACTGTGATGCTGTCCCTGTAGGACTCTACTTCCGGGGTTAGCCATCCTCGCTGAGTCAAATCCGTGGGTGGCTAACCCGCAAATGAGGCAGGCCACTGTATTTACATTTTTCACCAGCTAAATAAGGCTATAATATTCGTCCATGCTCTGGTCCCTAACCAGACAAAAATGCAAGGCATAGCTGTACGTATACTGAATTTACCTAAACTCCAACTTATATACTACAAATGCAATGGCGTACACAATATCAGCAATTGTTAAAGCCACATTATTGCCCACATTATTGCCCAATCAAACAACTCTGGCTCAAAGGTGCTACTCCTAACCATTTAAAAGCAGAAAAACTTTCTACATTTGTTCATTATTTGCAGATGTTTTGCCTTCATGCTGCAGATGCTTTCTATTACACAGCTGGCACAAACAAGAACATTTTTCTGCCTATTACAATCCCATTGGATTGAATTACTCCAAACCACAATGACAATCTCTACATTGTAGAAAACTTACTTTTTAAAGTCCAAAGTTTTTGGAACTGTAACAATAATGAGGTCAAATTCCTATCTACACAGAAGTCAATCTTCATTAAAATCCAAGGCCTAAGTAACTTGGCAGGGTAGAGGCAAATATATTAGACTCATTGTGCCTTCCCTTTTCCATCAGTCAGAGGCACCTTTTCCCCCCTCCCCACCCTACCAAAGGGCTACATGCACAGATGGGGTAAGTCATCAAATGAACCAAAGGCAAATGAGACAGGATCCTGTCCAGTGAAGATTACAATCTATATAGTACATGTTTTTCCACAAAGGGGAAGAAAATTCAGGGGTTGGGAAGTGAGAACAGAGATAAGCACTAAAAGGAAGTACCGTATTGTCCCGAGTATAAACGCACCTGATTATAAGACACACCCTTAAAGTTTGGTGCTATTAAAAAATAAATAAATCACCGGCATTAAATTTATGCCAGTGATTTAACAACAGATCAATCCTGTGCATGTCTACTCAGAAGCAAGTCCCACTGTTCTCAATGCTTACTCTCAGGAAAGTGTGCACAGGATTGCAGCCTAAACCATTCATTGCCTAGGGAGGGGGGATGAAAGTGTATGTGATCTTGCTTTCCAAAAGGATACAAAATCCAGCAGAGCAGAGAACAAAAATTAACAACTGATTACAGCTTGGAAAGGGTTACAGCCTGGAGAGGGGAGAGATATGCGTGCTCTTGTTTTAACAAACAAAAAGGATATACCTTAAGCCCTGCAGGGCAGAGAAGGATCCATTTCCTCCTCTAAAAAACAAACAAACACAGAGCCTCTGCAATGACGTCTCAGCCAGCACAGATAATCACTTCAATTAAGCTCCTGCTTTGAAGATAGCCCTACCAAGACAACACTCTCCTCTTAGCCCAGTCCCTTGCCACTTCTTCCAGCAATGTCCCATGAGTATTTTGCCACCCTTTCTCTGCTGAGCCTGGGGGAGGGGCGGCTGCAAACCCGAATTGCAACAGCCTGATTATATGACGCACCCCTAGTTAAAAAACTTAACTTGGGGGGGGGGGAAGTGAGTCTCATACTCAGGCCAATACGGTAAATGGGATACTGTACCAAAATGTATGCCATTACTTACCATATTTAACTTAAATCCCACCTTTCTTCCACCACACAGTTCAAGGTTGCATGCTTGGGATTTCCTGGCAGTAACCCATCCAGGTATTGACCAGACCCACACCTGCTTAGCTTCAGCAAGGTGGCTGCATCATGGGCCATGCCTTATGAATACCCTTAATGAAGATCACCAATATAAATAAGGCACTCTATGCCACTTGTCCATCCATCAGTGAAGTGAAGAGCACTTCCAAGCTGAGAATGCAACTCTTAGGTTCAGTTCGCATCCCCATCCAAGATGGGTCAAATGTCACCTCCACAGTTTGGCAGATCTCTAGCCCACAGCACTTCCGTTTACTTGCCAATTATCCATCATTTCACCTACATACAGACTGAATGAAAACAAGAAGCCGAGCTGCAAGTTATTCACATCACCAGATGACCTCTCCCAGCAGCTTAATGTAGATGTTAAATAGCATAGGGGACAGCCTAGAACCCGGTGAAACCACATAACAAAAGCCATGGGGCTGCAGACCACTCCCAAAATCTACCTGGAGTGAAACTACCATAGCATGGTGCCTTTAATTTCCCTGCCATCACTAGTGGTGCTGACTTTGTGGGATGTCCTCCCAACAGAAACCCAATTGGCCTCTATCTTGTCATCCTCCAGGCACTACATAAAGAGCCAGTTTTTCCTACCAGTTTTGGGGAAGGACAATGATTGGTGATGGGTGACCGATATTGTGGTGGTTTTTCTTACATGGACTAGAAATCACTGAGCTCTCTTTGTTCCATTGAATGCCTTATATTAAGTTGCCTATAGGTAAGAAAAGCAGGGTATAAATGGGTTAAAAAAATAAATCCCAGACAGATGATCAAGAAGCATATCATTTTTGATAGTATTGGAACCTATGGAGGGGGTCAACACAATGGGATAGCATTCCCCCATCTATCTTCATATACGGGTCATCCAAAGTGACCAAAGACATTTCAGGCTGAAAACTGGATCAGAAGCCAGACTGAAATGAGTCTATATCAGGGGTTACCAACCCCTTCCTGGCTGAGTACCACCTCCTGCTGTGTACCACCAGAAGTGACTGGCGATGACATCATCACTTCCAGATTTTCAGAGGCTAGAAAATGCAGGGAGGAGGCTCTGGGCAGGTAGGAGTGTCCTTCTCAGTGTTCCTGAGAGGCTTGGCCAAAGGATGAAGCCTCTCAGGAGCAAAAATGCGCCACCAAAAGCCCCGTTTCGGACTGGGCATCTAGTGGTTCAGCGGTCCAAGTACCACCAGCAGTCGGCCAAAATACCACTGGTGGTACTATGTACCACAGGTTGGGAACCCCCTGGTCTATATAATCGCCTTCATCCATGAATGCCGGCATGTCAGCATCAGAGAATATAGTGTATCATATAGAAAGTTGTTAGGACGAAGAAAGAATTGGGCCAGACACATTACAGAGGAAGACACAACAGAGTGACACAAACAAATTTACTGGATAAGCACTGTTAGGGTTATTAATTAAGCAAAAGGGTGGAAAGAGGAACATATATACAACGGTAGTTCAAGATCGTTTTCTGTAACCACACGATTAATTTGACAAACACAAAACTTAAAGCAGCCGCCAACTAACATGTCAACAGTTTCAAGTGTTGCTTTTCTTAGTTCTGTTACAAGTCAAAAAGAGTAGTAGCAGCTGGCTGCTCTGCTGGCAAGACAATTAAAAACAAAACAAACCACAATTTCTACTAATACTGTAATCCTAAACACATATATACACTTCGAAGCAAATCCCACAAAAAATCAGTTTCACTGATTCACAGTAAACAATGCAAGTTACTGGCTGTGGAATAAATTCTGGCTGTGGCAAAACAAAAGAGATCTTTAGAATACAAAAAAATGTCTTACACATGGAACTCCACAATTAACTTAAATAGAGAAGTTGACAAAATAAGGTGGACATGGCTATCCCTGTGCACTTGCTGAATAAGCAAAACCTAGGATATCAAGTTGCAGCATTCCAAGAAAGCAAAAACATTCCATAAAAAGCCATTTCCTCAGCATCCCGGATTTTATATTTATTAAAGTGGTATTTGTGCCTGCTTTTGTCCACTTCTGCTTTAACACATTCAAGTTAACAATTGTTAAACACACACATGCAGAGAGGAAAATTGGTAGCTGGAGAAGAACACTAGAAACTGGCACAACATACAGTACTTGCAATAACCAACTGTTTTCATTTCCGTAATTATGAACTCCTGCAGTTACATGAGCTGATGCTTCCAAATTCTTTGCATGGAAAAGCCCAGAGGAACAAGTATTTCTATGAGCTCTGAACAGTCTTCAGCTTCCAATAAGTTATAGAGGATGCCAGAAACCATGGGTGACTTTCCACACAGTGCACTTCAATGCCAGAGAATTCATTAGTGTGTCTGCCACACTTTAACACGAATTTCCTTGTATTTCAGACACCCGGAACCCCACTTCTCCTTCCCCTCCTTGCATTTTTCTACAGTCAAATATTATGCAAATTGTTAGGGGAAAGTCAACCCAGTTGAATGGTTTAATTTCATGTTGCACTTACATAAAAAGGGGCATTTATTAATCAGCACAATTGAAAAGCTCCATAAAAGCAGCAAGTGTCTGATTGCCAACTCATATTTAGACAAACAAGATATTAATTCATTTTATTAGGCCCCAATGCCAAAGAATCCTGTTACACATTCACAGCATGTTAGAACGTCCATCAGCATATAAATCAAATAATCTCATTAAAGAAACTACCGATGGCCATAAAGGTTTAATAAGCACACCCCATGGCATGTGCATGCGCGCACGCGCACACGCGCACACGCGCACACGCGCACACGCGCACACGCGCACACGCGCACACGCGCACACGCGCACACACAACACTTAACGTAAGAAGATAATTCCAATGGCTGAAGATTTCACCTCTGCAGTTTCAGAAAGCAGAGACAGGAACACATGTTGCTAATATTTCAGGATATGAAAATTAATGCCACATGCTTACCAAACCAGACTTTGCAAGAACAGGAGACAAAACCAGAAATTCTGTGTATTTATTTTGACCCCACAAATATGTAACTAAAGAGTCAGACTGCAATCCTATCACCTGAGAGTAAGTCCCACTGAACACAGTGGAATCTACTGCAGAGTAAACATGTATAGAACTGCACGGCAGGACTCTTTACCTCTAGTGCATCCGCCCCCACCCACCCACCCCACACACACACACTATATCTTAACATTTCAGTCATGGAAATATCCATGTGGTTTAGCCTTTCTCACAAAACTAAATACTTCATAATTGCAAGGGAAGAAGCAAATTGTTTGGTTTCTACATAAAATGATTTAATGTGGGATGCATTCAAAACAAGCAATCGCTTTTCAGGCATTCCAACAGAGAGAATTCCACCACACAAGTATTCATACATTTGAATAGTCTTTCAGTCAGTCAAGACTGGAGATCATTGAAGATTTCTGCAAGGTCAGGAGGAAGATAACCTGGGCCCTGGCTTTCCTGAACTGGGGTAAGTTTTCGTTGGGGCGCGCGCGCACACACACACACACAAAGATAGCAAGACAAAGATAGCAAGACAATGAATTCTTGGGTCAAATTATATCATGTTGAACAAACATTACTTCATACTGTGGAGCATCATGTACTCATCTCTACAGAGTCTCAGAGGTTATAAGATATCTTCTGAATTGAAATAATACTTTAATTCAGAGGTTCTCTAAGTGTGAGGCGCGACTCCCAAGTGCGTCATCAAAAACAGCCAGGGGCGTCGCGTTAATCTTTTAATTAACACATTTAATTCTTGCTTGCGAGAGAGAGAGAGAGAGAGAGCGCAAAAACAAAGATCGGGAAAAGCTCCCTCTTCACATCGGGTCACTCAAAGTTAATTTCAAAACACTTCAGGTTTGTAGGCAGTTTCCACGTCTTGTTTTTAACTACAGCGTGAGCGAAGCCCTTGCTTATCTTATGTTAAAGAACGATTAACAACTCTATTGATAAGCTGAGTACCAGTACTTTGGAGCTGGAGCTGCAAAGACAGCATCTCCTTTCTCTCCAAATCCTGAGACATTGCAGGTTTGCAAGTAAAGTATTTTCTTTCTGTTGAATGTTTTTAATAAAGCAAACACAAAACAAATGCAAGAACTGCAATTGAAAATGGTGCAGAGCAGGTTCTACTTTACATACAGTCTTTGATTTCTATGTTTAGTTTGGTTGATTAATTATTAGGATTTCTCTCCTTCTTCGTTTCTGACCCACCTCTAAGTTAGTTCCCCACTCTATTTGCTGGGACAACCCCCCCCCCCCGGAAACTGCCAGGCAGTATAAGAATCTGTTTTTCATCTTGCAAAGATGCTACCAAAAGGAGCTAGCTTTCTCTCTCTCTCTCTCGTGCAACTGGGGCTTCCCTCCCATGCTTTGATGTTTCTCTTGCCATGAATAGGACTAACACAGACGACATCAGTGCCCTCTACCCAGGCCTGCCAATGCAGGGAGGGCAGCATCCCAACCCCACCCTGCACAATCCTGGCTTAGCTGCTGCTCAGCATAAGCATGGAAAATCCACTTTAGGGCTCGTTTTGGGAATACACATACATATACACATACATATAAGAAAGGGTGCCTCTGAGCATGTAAAGAGTGCCTGTTTCTTCCATGCACTGTAATGGGGAGTCACGGCTAACGGCGAGGGAGGTCAAGGGAGCCGCGAGTCAAAAAAGTTTGGGAACCACTGCTTTAACTAATTACAATAACGCTGAAGTTCTAATTCAAGAGACATAAAATGGGAACAACATAGGTCCCAACGGATTGGAGTAATGTTAAATATTAACAAAATGGATGTATTGAGGGCATAAGGCTTTCTCTATGTTATATTAATTTACCTCACACAGCCAGCTGACTGGCTGGCTGGCTACATCTGTGACAGGACGCACACACAGTGCAACATCAGTGACGCACTTTTCAAAGAGTACATGCATATATTGTGCCCCGGTCCTGTACTAGCCCTCACAAATACATGTTTTATCACACCACCAACAGAAGTCTGTCCAATTGCCAATACCAGTCAGCTGGCAATCCTGATATATAGTAAATCTGAATAGCTAAAAAACAGTTTCTGTTCTATTAGAGCAGCATTTCTCAAAGTGTGCTCCTAGGAGCCCTGGGGCTCCCTGAGGCTCCTTCAGAGGCTCCACACGCACACTGTAAGTGGCCACCATCTGGCCCCTATCAGGCTTGCTTGTCCATCCCTCCCACCTCCCCTATCCGTGCCTCTCCTTCCTCATTCCCCTCCTGTTCCGGCTCTTTGCCAGTATTCGACATTGTGCTTGATGCTGTGCCACTCTAGGCATGTGCAACCGCTCTGGGGCTCTCCGAGACTCTGTGCATGTGTCAGTGTGGCTCCCCACGACGCTTTAGGAGTGTAGAGGGCTCCTGGCACTTCCGGCTAGGAGGACATGGCTGGCTGAAACTCCGCCGATCGCTCTGTATTGACGGAGTACATCTGATGGACTTAATTACTCTACCCCTGGATTAAAAGGGAGTACGAAGAGATAAACCACATTTCTTTCAATCGCCCTCATTCTGACACTTCAAGGCAAAGGCTCTGAAGTTTTGGGTTGTCGGTGAGGAAGAATTGGACTACCATCGAAGCTCCGTCCGCAGATGAAGCGTAAGCCAAGCCACCTCCCACATGCTTTGCTTTACTTAGGCAAGAGGCGTAGAAATGATTTATGAGTTGGAGAAATTAGCCGAGATAAGAGTTAACGCTAAAAATAATACGTTGCGATAAGGCGAACTGAACATCTGAAACTGAAAGTTGGGAAGACGAAGTTAAAGTTACAATAGTGGTGAGTTTTATTGAATTACTTTTTTGTTTTGTACTTATGGAAGATTAAAACAGTAAAAAGGTTTTTTTTTTAATAGATTATTTCGGCAAGAGAAAATTGTCCGGGACTTTGTTGACATTCCTGACATTTTTGCTAAAAGAATATGAGCCCTTCCGTGTTAGAGTTCATGGATCCTGGCAATTAATCCTTCTGTTTCACGTCGTCGACCGCAGAAGTTTTTTTATATTACCTCTTCTTTTTTTTTTAAGAGAAGAGAGATTGGCATCTGGTGAAAAAATTGCAACATGACTACAATATTGTCTTGCTTTAAGAAATGGGAACAGAGATTTGATGTAAAGATGACAATTTTGGAGGAAAATCTTCAGAATATGATTGCAGAACTGAAACAAGCAGGGAAGGAAAAGGATGAAAAGGATGAATTAAAAGACTCTACGTCGGCCTCCCTTGCTCCCAATAAAGAGAAAGATTCATTGGAAGACACTGTAGCAAGAGTTAAACCAAGACTTGAGATAGAGATGCAGAGTACTTTACTAAAAACGGTGTTGAAGATTGTCTTTCGGGAGAGGAATATAGAGGACGTGAATGATTCTGTGGAAAAGATTGTAAAGTGGATACAATTTAAAAAACAAGGGACTTTTGGGAAAGATTCAAAGATGAAGAAGAGGAAGGAGAGGAAGAAGAAGAAGAAGAGGAAGAGGAAGGAGGAAGGGGAGGGATGGAAGGGGTAATGGCAAACTGTCAAAAATGTTTTATTATTAAGAAACAAATAGATATGACTTGTTTTTAAGAAACTTATATTAAGAGTGATGGAAAATTTTTGATGATGAATTAACAAATTTGAAGACAAAAAAGGGGTGACTTAATAAATTTAAAAATTTGAAGTGGAAGTTAAGATTTTTAGATGATAAAGGAAAGGTTAGTTAACCCTTTTGTGAATAAAAGAAAAATAATGTTTTATTATTTGAAAAGATTTAAGTAAGATGTGATTTGTTTTTAAGAATTTTATATAAAAAGGGGATATAGATTTTTTTTTAAAAGAAACATTTGAAGGTTTTTATTTTAACACATTTGGAGAAAAATGGGGTGGCTTTATATATTAAAATATTTGAAGTGGGAATTAAGATTTTTGGATGATAAAAGAAAAGTTAGTTAATCTTTTTATGAATATTTGGATACCACTTATAGATTCTTTAAGAGAGAGAGAGAGAGAGAGGAGTGATGAAGTGTGAATTTAATGAATAGTATATTAGAGATATAGGCTTAGTTAGATATTAGAAGTAGAAAATAGATAATAGTATACAAGTAGGATTTACTGCTTCGCGCTTGCTGTAATCTTTCGTAGTATGTTGTATTGTTTTGTTTTTGTTTTGTGGTCTATTAATAAAAATTAAATATATTAGGAAAAAAAAGGAGTGTAGAAGGCTCCAGAGAACTGCTGTATTAGAGCATGCCAAGTATTCAGACACTTGTAAAATGCCCCAAAGTAAAAGCCCCAAAGTAAAACTATGTATTTCATACGTGCTGCTGTCAGAATTATCCAAATGGCATCTTTGTATCTGGCTGTTTAATGCTTCTGCAGAGCCTGAATTTGCTGTTCAGAAAGTTCTCCCCTTTGGAGCTTTGCTGCCAAGTTATATTATGTCACAAAAATCATGCATGTCCCTTGTCACATGTTGCCATTCAGCTGCATTGTGTGTTCAAACATCTTAATAAAAGATGCAGACTGTACATTACCATACTCTCTCTGGACACAAAGGGTTATATTTGCACAGAGTAAGAAGAGCTTCACCAGGTTGAAAGAAGGAAAAAAACAACTGAGAATGAAATTTCACAAGACATTCACTCTTCCTACACTAAATTTTCCATAGTAAACGTGAAGGGGGGGGGTGCGCATAGCATCAGGTCAAAACACTATGGAAACAGATACCAAGATTAACTACAGGTGTCCCCCTTAACGACGATCCGGATATATGACGGAGGTCCCCAGTAAAAAAAGAGCCAAAGATATTAAAAGACACATCTTTTTAAATCCCCAGCTCTTCAGCTGTTTTGTGCTAGATAAGAGCTTTGAAGCCCTTTGTTGTTGTTGTTCAGTCGTTAAGTCGTGTCCGACCCTTCGTGATCCCATGAACCATATCCCGCCAGGCCTTCCTGTCCTTCACTATCTTCCTGAGTTCGCTCATTTTCATGTTGGTTGCATCGGTGATGCTGTCTAATCATCTCATCCTTTGCCTTCCCCTTCTCCTTTTGCCTTCAATCTTTCCCAGAGTCTTCTCCAGAGACTCCTCTCTCCGCATTAGGTGGCCAAAATATTTGAGTTTCAGCCTCAGAACCTGTCCTTCCAGGGAACAGTCAGGGTTGATTTCATTTAGGATTGACTGATTTGATCTCCTAGCAGTCCAAGGGACTCTCAGGAGTCTTCTCCAGCACCACAGTTCGAAAGCATCTATTCTTCGGCGCTCAGCTTTCCTTATGGTCCAACTCTCGCAACCATACATTGCTACTGGGAACACCATCGCCCTGACTATACGAACTTTTGTTGGCATGGTGATATCTCTGCTTTTTATTATGCTATCTAAATTTGCCATAGCTTTCCTTCCAAGGAGTAAGCTTTAATTTCATGGCTGCTGTCTCCGTCTGCAGTGATCTTGGAACCCAAAAAAGTAAAATCTGTTACTGCTTCCATTTCTGCCCCTTCTATTCGCCAGGAATTGATGGGACCAGATGCCATGATCTTAGTTTTATTAATGTTGAGTTTCAAGCCAACTTTTGCACTCTCCTCTTTCACTCTCATCAAGAGGCTCTTTAGTTCTTCTTCACTTTCTGCCATTAGGGTGGTATCGTCTGCATATCTGAGGTTGTTGATATTTCTTCCAGCAATCTTGATTCCGGCTTGCGATTCATTCAGCCCTGCATTTCTCATAATGTACTCTGCATGTAAGTTAAATAAGCAGGGTGACAATATACAGCCTTGCCGTACTCCCTTCCCAATTTTGAACCAATCGGTTGTTCCATGGCCGGTTCGAACTGTTGCTTCTTGACCAGCATACAGGTTTCTCAGGAGACAGGTAAGGTGGTCTGGTACCCCCATCTCTTTAAGAATTTGCCACAGTTTGTTGTGATCCACACAATCAAAGGCTTTTGCTAATCTAATGCTAAACAGTTAATGGGCAAGGTAAGAGCTTGAATGTTTAATACTGGGGCTTTAAGCACAGTGCTAAACGTCAAAGCACAGAAAAGGCTTCAGTTTACGATGGGGATTTAAGCGGGGGACACCTGTAGTATCTGAGTCTGGAAATTTATACACACTCGTGTGTGTGTGTGTGTGTGTGTGTGTGTGTGTGTGTGTGTGTGTGTGTGTGTGTGTGTGTGTGTGTGTGTGTGTATCTACACACACACACAAAAAAAAAACAACAACCTGTGTACAGAAGCTCCTCTACATAAGGAAAGGTTAGGTTCCAGGGATCTGTTTGTAAGTTATTTCGTCTTAAGTCTAACATCACTATTATTGATAGTGAACATGTTGTGAAATATATATAAAAAAGTATATTTACACTACACCTACAGTACAGTACTCTATATTGTGTGAACTTACCTTGAAAAGCAGGCTAACAGGGCTTGCTGGGACTGGCTAGAATAAGATGGGGCATGTTTGGGAATGGTGTTTAACACCATTTATGGACATATAGCCAGGCATGTTTGTATCTTGAATGTTCTTAAGCTGAATGCTCTTAAGGGTAGTACAGAAGCTCACCTACTTATCAGAATCACATAGCAAGATGGCATTTCAGTAATGACTCATCTGCTTTTCACATGCCTTTGTATATAAACATAGGGTTGCATTTCAAGGCCAGTTACTAAGGGCTGAACAAAGTTAGGATATAACCCATAGTGAGGTGGTTCTTAATTTTGTTCGAATAGTCTATTCCACCTACAGAATGGAAGATAGGGAGCTCCTTATTAAAGCACATAACTGGATTTCAGTATGTAGCTTTCTTGTATTTCAGTGGGCAACAGTAAAACTCTAAGATCTAGGATATGCCTCTTTAGAAATGTTGTAATGTCACACTCATATGCATATGCTTCAAATATTATGAGATCACCACAAAGCAATTGAAAACCCTGAAAACGTCCAGTGAAATTATTTCTCTTCCTTTCCCCCCCCCCCCAAGTTTAAATGTTTTCCTTTCCATTGAGGACCATTTTCCATTGTATGTGTGTATTTTCCACTGAACTTTGGAAAAAGCAGGATAAAACTCTTTTGGACACCTCAAAAACAAAAGGAATATAATTCACAGCAATCATGGGGTTCAATGAGCTAAATGGACTATAAGTTTCCAGGGCCTTGAATCAACACAGTCAGATATCAAAACTTTTACCGGTCCGAAAGGGTATATGAAAAATAAAACCAATTATTGGGATAGGAGTTCTTACTTACCTAGTAGTTTCATTAAATGTTCTCACCTAGTAGTAACATTAAGTTTTCTCAAGCCCGGCTGTGCTATACAGAAGGATAGTTGAAGGAAGTTGTAAAGCACCTTGGGTACCTAATTTTACACAAGCAATTGAACAACAATGCTGAATAAACTGGTCCAGAATTGTAATCAGTATGAAGAGATTCAGCATTACATTATAGGTGGGGTCTCCAGCAGTCAGTCTAAGTGCAAAATAATGCTGTTTTCAAGAAACAGATTCCATGGCTATATGATGCTAAGCAGATCCCTCCCTTGAGAGGGGCTTGGCTTACATACAAGTCCTTGCCAGGAGCACTTACAATGGTACGGGAGCTGCTAGCTACATAGTGCAAGTTGTTTAAAGTTAGTTCCAACCAGTATCTTACAAAAATGTTTGTCTATCTTTAGCTAGCTCTCCTCTGCCTTGTGAGAGTGAAGGAGAAAGTGGTAACAGTGGGTCGGTTAATGCTTAAACATCGCAATAAAATATTCACATTTAATGAGAGAATGTGCTTTAAAATGTGATTTATAGCAGACAGTCTCTCAACATGGCTTATAACAGAAAAATTCTGAAAGTACAGTACTACAGACCCGTAACATATGACCCATTCAAATGCATCATAGCAGAACAATGGAGGAGCAACCATTCTGGTAAACCTCAGGAAAACCCTGGCTGCTGCGATCATAATATTTTCTTATGCAACACATACATTTTCCCTGCCCAGCATCCCAGAAAATATGAAGACCCCTTTAGGTCTTTTGAAACTACTCTAATAGTTATGGGCTTGTGGGTCACAACCCAAGAAGCTAAAGACATTAGATTTCAGACTTAGCACATTTATACGTGAAGTACACCAATTTAAACACAATTCAAAGGAAGCATATTTATCTGCACAGACCATATTTATTGGCCTTTATCTACACAGGGCAGATCTCTTTAGCTTCCAATGCAGATCTTCATGCCCTGCCTGAAAAGTTAAGACATAAGAGGCATAGTTAGCCATGACTGCTTTACCAGATGAATAAAATTAAGCTAAAAGTAGAGGCACTCAATAAGCATATGAAATACAACTGCCTAATGACAAGATTGTATGCAGTTCCAAACTTCTTATGTATCTGTGCAGCACTTTATAAGCACCAGCATTTACTATTCCCATCACTCTTGGAAAAACATTCTTGGTGAGTATTACCTAGGCAAAAAAAACACCTTTGAGTGTACATCCATCTTTGCCAAACACCAGACTAATGTGGATGCTTAAAAACACTTGTTAATCAAATGACAGCAAGGCAGCTACAGCTGGAAAGCTCTTTAGCACAAGACCGCCAAGGAACATTTAAAGTCATAAATAATTTACTTTGAAAACACCAAGCTACTGGGTGACAGATTTCCATTCTGCTTTCAGCACTCAGCTCTAGTCTCATACACATTAGCACCATCTATCTGTACTACACACACACACACACACACACACACACACACACACACACACACACACTAAAGAGATACATCCACCACACACCTTTTAAGCTGCATATACAGATTACATTTAATCTGTATATAATAGGAGGGGGGGGGGAAATAAGAATAAAGTTGTAAAACCTAAAGGTGCAATCTAAATTCCACTAAGATCAGTGGGAGCTCTGCCCTCTATTTCAATGGTGAGTGAAATACACTACAAATCCAAGTTCATGGTTCCCTATTCTTACTCAAAATTGAGAACAGAATGCTGTCTGGGTACCAGACATGTGAAGAACTGTGTGTGATGTTTGCAACTGCACTCTGAGAATGTAATAGGTGTTTAGGCACAGGCAACTTCTCAGTTAACTGGTCAAAAGTAGAGGTGGGGGGGGGGAGAAAAGACATAACAAATGTTCCTAGACGCTGACTAGGAAACCAAGATGAAACGTTCACCATGAGTTTGTGTGCACTTTCTGGTTAATATTAAATCTCAAAGTCATGTTTTTCGTCTCTTTCCCTCTCTCACCTGATAGAGTTGCATAAAAACAAAGATTTTACCTTAATCCTGTAGGCTTGGGGGGGGGGTCTGGTAGGTACATCAAGAAACAGAAGGCTAAATGTTAAGAGGCTAAGCTTGCTTGATCAATGTCTTCAAATTTGGAGGGAAGAAGCACAAGCTACACTGCAGGTCTTCCCGCTATATATGACACACACCCCTCAGCAAGACTAGAACCATGTTTTCTAGATTATGGTTCATCATTCCACAGAGGGTAGGGAGAGAAGAAGAGTGGAAATAAGTCCCAGAATTCTGTAGTTGCTGCAGGCTGGGCATAGTGGAAGCAGGAAGATGCTGTGGGGGGGGGGGGCAGGAGGGAGACTCAACTGGGGTGGGAGCTGAGCAGGTGGAGTAGCAGTAATGCAAAAGTTTGGAAGATGTACTCAATTAGGCCTTGTGATGACAGGCAGAGGAGGAGCCCATTGTTCTAGCACCTACCCTAGATGGCTAGCAGTCATCTACCACTTCTCTCTTTAAGGTAAAGGTAAAGGTGACCCCTGACAATTGTCCAGTCGTGTCCGACTCTAGGGTGTGGTGCTCATCCCCATTTCAAAGCCGAAGAGCCAGCGTTGTCCGAAGATGCCTCCGTGGTCATGTGGCCGGCATGACTCTCCTTGCTGCAGCGCGTAGCATGCAGCTGGAACACGGAGCGCTGTTTACCTTCCCGCAAGCGGTACCTATTTATCTACTCGCATTAACATGCTTTGGAACTGCTAGGTTGGCAAGAGCTGGCCAAGCGACGAGAGCTCACCCCGTTGCGGGAATCGAACTGCCAACCTTTCGATCGACAGCTCATGGTTCAGCTGTTTAACCCACTGCGCCACCCGCTTCTCTCTTTACCAAAAGGGTTACTGTCACTTCAGAGTTCCAAAACTGTAGCTCCTCAGCCTGGCCACTAGAGGACTGCCTGGTCCTTTGCCTCAACCCTGACTTCAATGACTACGTAGTGTTGGGAACCAATGGAAACCCAGGTTGAGTCTCTTCTTCTCCCAGGGTGGCTGGCTTGAAGCGAGACTCCTCGACTCAGTTTGCTTGGGGTCTCTGCTGCTCTAGGCACTCCCTTTCTGGGTCCTCAAGTCACTGCTTCCAGATTGCAGAGGTGGGATGTGCAAAAGATGCAGTCAATCCAAAATGTGGGGTTTTTTCATGACATTTGAAAGAGGGAGATACTGAAGTTACTGAGGACCACAGTAACCCAACAATAATCTTAACTGTACAAAAAGTGTAAAAGTGCAACCCCAAGACAAACTGGGAAGATACGTCTTTATGAAAAAAAAGCCATTGTGCCCCCCTCCCTTGGCCCAGGTATTTCATAATGGTAAATGGGAGAAAAGCTGCCCAACACAATTATACACCTAACATAATCAGGAAAATCTGTAGAACATTCGCAGTAGCAAATGGAAGAAGCTCAATGGCAAACTCTGGGATAAACAAAGAGGGAAGTAATCAGTTCTCATCTTTTGATGAGAAAATCATTTTGCAATTGAAAGCTTATTAGATTCAGAAAAATCGAATGGTAATGGCAACATCAAAGGCTAGTCTTCATTACTGGAAGAGCAGAACACATTTATAAAAATGTGACGTGAGTTTTATGCAATTAGGATGTCTAGCAAATGGTTAGTGCTAAATGTTGTTGTTTTTTCAAAAAGTGGCAACAGAACTTTTTGAAATAGGAACCGACACCTAGGAACGGGTATCAGTTACAGGACTAGCAATACTAAACAAGCTGCAAATACTTTTGTGTATTTATACTGTTCACACTGATGTTTACACAGCACCTGTGACCTACAGTTATTACTATGTAGACTGAAGACTGTACACACAGCAATTCATCCTGAGCCTTCCAGTCACAGGTGTAGGACATACCGCTTCTGAATGAATCCTGAATTGCTGGCGAGCTGCACAGGACTGGGACACCAGAAAATAGCTAGCGTTTTCTTAGTTTTTGTTCTCGTTGCAAATTTTAGCAACACTATGTGCAGTACAGGTGGGCCCCCATATTCACTGATTTGCTATCCACGGTTTCAGTTATCCACGGATCGTGCGGAGCCCCCCAGGCTTTTACTTTTTTCCCCAGTAAGCTTCGTTTCTTCCTTAAAGAAACAGGAGATTACAGGCAAGTAGAATGAGACTAAGTACTAGAGAGGCTCTGCAAGGTTAACAGAAACCTTGCAGAGCCTCTCTAGGACTTAGTCTCGTTCTACTTGCCTGCAATGGAGGCTGCTTCTCTGTTTGTTTTAAGGAAGAAACAAGCTTGCTGAAAGAAAAATAAGAGCTGGGGGGGGGCAAGCATGCCTGCCTGCCTGCAGGGGAGGCAGGGTGGGGGGACCCCTCAGGAAACCATGGAGGGGGTGTTCGCTCTTATCCACGGTTTCAAGTATCCACGGAGGGGCCTGGAACATATCCCCAGCGGATATGGGGGCCCACCTGTACATTTCTTTGAACCAGTGCATGTTTTACATCCTTTTTAAAGAGACAGATATTGCACGCGAGAACGCAATTCTAGACCACTCGTGCATCTGTGGAACAGCATGTGGTTTGCACACAGAAGGTCCCAAGTTGAATCCCAGGCATCTCCAGTATGGCTGGAAGAGTTGCTGCCAAACCATATCAAGATACATAGGCCAATTCTGTAGAAGGCAGCTTCCTAAACACTTATGCCACAATGAATCCTACAAGGTGCCACAGATTTTTTATTGTTGGTTGCAAGTGCAGCGTATGCACACAAAAACAGGTATATATATATATGTGAAGTATTGTGTGTGTGAACACAAATTATTAGCAAGTAAATTTATTATCTAGGAATGCAGCACCTACATTTGCAGAGCAAATCCAACAGCCCCATTGCCGTGAAATGTGTAAACATCTCAAATTGACTGACAGTCCTTAATTTTTCTTAAGAACATCACTTTTTTAATTTTTTTGTTTAAAGCAGATGCTATCAACACAGAAAAATTGCAGTTTATAGCACAACCTCTAACCAGCCAACCTCAATAACTAGAGCTTTCTCTAGACAGACAGACATTTATTGGCATAAAAACAAAACAAAACAGAACAGAAACAACTTCCAAAGGGAGACATTGAATGTGCGAATAGACAAAGGAAATTTACTAAAAGTCTAAAAGGTCTATTATTAATAAAATACTAAAATCTACCATATGTATTGGCGTATAAAACACACGTTTTTGTCTACATTTGTGACCCAAAATAGTAGGGTGCGTTTTATACGCCAATATTAAAAAATCCCTTTTCCCCCCCCTTGCCCGTTTTAAAGCATTTTCGGGCTTACCGCGTTTTTCCGGAGCCAGAGAGCTCCCTTATGCTTTCTTCCCTAACTAATCTATCTGATCTACAGCTGTTTGTTGGGTTTAATTTATGCACATGCATGAGTTGAGCTTCTCAGCAGCCAGCAGAGGGCGCTGTGCTCAGTTCAGTTCAGCTGAGCTGCAGAGGGCCTAGTCTTTCCAGCTCTCCTGGATGCCGAATGAATGCAGCTTGGGTGAGCTTCTGAACTGGGCCTAGTTGGGGAGGCTTTGGAAACTGCATAGGTGGGGTGGGGTAAGAGTTGAGTCTGGGTTTTTCTTTTGTACTTTTATGTTGTTTACTTTGGAAACTGTGCATGGGTGGGTTGGGGGAAAAAAGAGTTGAGTCTGGGGGTTTTTTTGTACTTGGGATTTATGTTCTGGTGCATTTTGTTCATGTGTCTTATTGCTGTGCGTTTTAAAAGAGATCCTGGTATTTTTGTGCAATTTATGTAAATTAGCTAATTAAGCAGCCAAGCAGTAAGTGGCCAAGTGGCCCAAAAATGCTTTAAATCTTTTTTCCTTGAAACCCAGGGCCAAAAGGAAGGTGCGTCTTATACGCCGGTGCGTTTTATACGCCGATAAATACGGTAGTTAAAAATTTCTGCTCCACTGATAAAAGAAATGTTGCCACTCTCTCAAGAACTTCTGGGGGGACCTCACTAAGGAGGAAAACCAATTTCACTGAGTCTGAGCAACCAGGTTTCTTTTTCAAAATAGGGGCCAAGGAGATAGTCCGGGATGTCTCATGAAAAGGGCAGTCAAACACAATATGGAGTAACGTCTCGACCGCGCCTAGGGCACAAGGTCTCTCTACTTTTTTCTCTGGCATGATCCAGGCCAACGCTAAGCATCTAAATCCCACTGGTTTCAATGCTTAGTGAAATGAATGCAACCAATATGTGCTTAATTTTGGCCATCATCAAAGAAAATTGTTTGCAAGCTCAAAACTAGCACATATTCTAGGGTTGGATTCTTTTCAAGGAGTGATCTAGTATTATTTGACATGACTTTCCTCAATACCCAATATTACAAGCTGTATTTTGCTTGAACAGCCAACATTTCAAACATACAGAGAGGTACAAGAAACTGGAAATATAATCCACATTAGAACAATTAATATCCAGTACCGGCTTCTACAGAAAACCTTTTAAAGAAGTACTTTATATGCCACCTTACATTAAATTCAGAATCAGATTAAATTGTGAATCTGAAAGGAGCAAGCACAGATAATTTGATCAACATGATCATTCTAAGACACTACAGTGAACCTAAAAATAGCTCAAGGGCAAGATTTTTGCTTTTCCCTTGAGGTTTCCAGAAGCTTCCAGAAAACTCAATGACAACCCAAACAGCAGTGTCTGGGCAAGGAGTGGGGAGAAGAAAAATACTGAACAGGTGGATACCCAGGGACACAGATACCCCATTTCCCCCTCACATTTGTTGAAGGTAGATGGCTGAAGAATGCTCAAACCACGACAGTTAAGAGCATAGACTACCAACTCAAAATCTTAAATTAGACAGACAATAGTTAGCCGATCACCTTCAGAACTGTATAGTTCTCCCCCCCCATATCCACGGGGGATATGTTCCAGGACCCTCCGTGGATACTTGAAACTGTGGATAAGAGCGAACACCCCCTCCATGGTTTCCTGAGGGGCCCCCGCCCTGCCTCCCCTGTGGGCAGGCGTGCATGTCCCCAGCTCTTATTTTTCTTTCAGCAAGCTTTGTTTCTTCCTTAAAACAAAACAGAGAAGCAGCCTCCATTGCAGGCGAGTAGAATGAGGTTTCTGTTAACCTTGCAGAGCCTCTCTAGGACTTAGTCTTGTTCTACTTGCCTGCAATAAGCAGCCAGAAGCTGCTTCTCCTGTTTGTTTAAGAAAGAAACGAAGCTTACTGGGGAAAAAAGTAAAAGCCTGGGGGGGGGGTCCCCGCAATCCGTGGATAACTGAAACCGTGGATAGTGAAACTGTGGATATGGGGGCTCACCTATATTACCACTTTCCCTACTCCAGCTATATGTTTAGTTTACCTCATCAGCATTGTCAGATGTTTACAATTGATTCTATCTCCAAGTAGGCCTCCTAGCAAGCCTTCACTTCTGCATTCCTATGTATTTACTTCTCTCAGGTATCTCTGCCCTTCCTCAACCCACACCTAACCCTTAAGATTCAAGAAGGTGGTTTTTATCACACATTTTCCTGGATTGGCACCCGAGCATGAAGGCCACTTCTTATCTATGACAGCAGCTATGCACTGAATGAAAGGGAACCAATTAAGTGTACATATACTCAACAAAATTAATTCCACTTGCAAATATAGCAAGCCTAAACCACTTGCAAATATTTGGGAACAGAAATGGGAGGCATTGAGGAACAGCAGCAACTAACAAAACTCTTATTTAAATTCTGTAGCAAAACTGAATGAGAAAGTTAGGATAATATATTTCGCTCTGTTAAGATGGTAACTGCCAGAGATCATTTTCCTCTCTTGTTCATTAAAAACATATCTGGAGCAGCAGCAATGCGTAGATTTTGAAATAACTACGGCTGGTCTAAGGTTACTCTTAGAAACTAGAAGAGCCAGGGTGCCTTAGATCTTTCATTCTCTTTGGATTTGCTTAAGAACAGACAATATGCTAAAATAAATTCAACACATATTCCAGGAACAAAGTGAAAGTATTTTCAGCTAAGGGCATTCAATGTTGTTCCCCATGCACTGTAGTTTCTCTCGCCAGCTTTTGAGAAATATTTGTGCTTAAAAAGGAAAAAGGAGACCACCATGTATCCGTTTTCCATTCTCCTGCCTCTCCGTTGCTTTAGAGCACAGCAAAGAAAGTCACAGCATTCAAACTTAGCTCTCAGATGCCACTTTAGAAAAAGAAGCAACGCTTAATGAAAATATCACGTCCATTCCTCACTCCCCATGAACTCTGTCTAGAACTCCAAATGAACTCTGTTACCTCGGAAATCTTGACAGACGGCTGTTTTGGCTTACAATGGCTTACACTATAGCAATTAAAAGAACATTACATCCAAACGTCAATCATTAAAACAACACGACCACACACCAGAGAAGAGCCAGATACGTACTAAAATCAGTTTACAGCAGCAAGAAAACATCAATAAAGCACCAGCCACCAGAAAAGATGAGCTTTTTTCATCATCGCCTGTTTAAAGGCCAATAAGGACTAGGTCAGCAATACGGTCCTGGGAAGGAAGTTCCATAGCCTGGATTCAGCTACTGAAAACGTCCTATCCTGCATCCCAATCAACAGTGTTTCTGCAGGCAATGGGACACACAGATGGGCATCAAAGTGTTGGAGAAGGGGTGCTTAGCCTTTTTGTCTGTGCAATTTTCCTGATGGGCAGCCCAATCCTCTGTAACTTAACAGCGCCGGAATGTATGTTCCGGTGCTGGAAGAGGTCGTAAACGTGCCATAAGGCACGTTTGCGCCTCCTCGGGAGTAAGGGAGGCCAGCGCAAGGCCGGTAAGTCTCTCGCCGCCGGCCACGGGGGCAGTCCGGCCGCCCGAAGGAGGGTGGCCATTGGACCCGGCGGCCTGGGAGGGGGCGGGGATGACCATCGGCCACATCCTGACCCCTTCCGGGCGCCAGAGCTTTACAAGGCCTCCTCTTACTTCTGCCAGCAAAATAGCTGGCGGAAACCCGAAGAGACCGATCCGGGCGGGCGGCCAGCCATTATACATCATACAAGTAGACCTCCCACCTGACAGCCACGCTGGCTGCCGGTGCACAGGATCCGGCGGACAGCCATGGGCCACTGGCTGGATTTTAGGTAGGATTGGGCTGTAAAACTGCCCCACCAAAGCTACCTGCTCAATTCAGGGAAAATTCTATCAATAGAATGGCATGGAGAGAAGGATAAAGCCTCATCGAGATCCTGCTCTGCTCCTGCAGGTACTCCGCAAAGAGACCAAAGATGCAGCCACAGATCTCCATCATCTAGTCTCAGGATTGAGAATCCAGCTCTTAACTCTTGAATATAAATGCAATCTATTAATTGCCACTTATAAACTTCAGTTTTCCATGTATACAAGTAGGACCTTAGAATCCACAATTGTTATTCTTCCCAATTCCCCAAGAACTTAGGAAATTAAAAGTATTATTGGGTTTTAAAATATTGCAAGAGAGGTCTAAAACTTCATCTACTCTTTGATTTAATCTAAACCCAGTATAAATAGAGAGCTGAAATGGGATTTTAAGGATAACCTGGAATTTTAGAATTAGCTCCAATAACTTCAGCATGGCCAGCTGCATTAACGACCATCCTTTAACATACATATAGATCAGGGGTGCCCAACGTTTCAGCCTGAACACTCCTGGCCCTTGAATGGTTGTATAGGTGAGGGCATTTCAGCAGGTGCGGCTGCTTTAGCAGCACCACCAGCACTTGCAGCTGCCAAGAGTCTGTCTTCTACACAACTCTTAAGAACGCAGAGGCCCTCATGGTGGAAGGTTGGCTACCCCTGGTATAGGTTGTGCATCTCAGCCACCAACAACAACTGCTGGAGCAGCTATTGCAACCAGTTTTGAGCTTGTCTGATGCATGACACTTGAGGTATAAGGGCTAGCATAAACCATAAATCCAGATAAGAGAAGGGGACCAGCAGCTCTATAGGAGCACACTTCTTCCGACCTGACCAGGTTCCAAAGCAAACCAAGCCCCTTGTAATGGTGATGGAATTGAGAGCCGTTCTCAGTTCAGGCAGTGCCTAGACCAGTATGATGCACGTGCTTTCCTTCTCTAGAATACCGTAAAAGTAACTTTAAAATGTTCAAATTACCATATTTATTGGCATATAAGACGCACTTTTTTGCCTACATTTGTGACCCAAAATAGTAGGGTGCGTCTTATACGCCAATACTAAAAAAACCTCCCCCCCACCCGTTTTAAAACATTTTCGGGCTTACCGCGTTTTTCCGGAGCCGAGAGCTCCCTTGTGCTTTCTTTCCTAACTAATCTATCCAATCTACAGCTGTTTGTCGGGTTTAATTTATGCACGTGCATGAGTTGAGCTTCTCAGCAGCCAGCAGAGGGCGCTGTGCTCCTCAGTTCAGTTCAGCTGAGCTACAGAGGGCGTGGTCTTCCCAGCTCTCCTCGGAATGCAGCTTGGGTGAGCTTCTGAACTGGGCCTAGTTGGGGAGGCTTGGGAAACTGTGATAGGTGGGGTGGGGTAAGAGTTGAGTCTGGTTTTGTTTTTTTGTACTTTTATGTTTACTTTGGAAACTGTGCATGGGTGGGTTGGGGGGAAAAATAGTTGAGTCTGGGGGGTTTTGGTACTTGGGATTTATGTTCTGGTGAATTTTGTTCATGTGTCTTATTGCTGTGTGTTTTAAAAGAGATCCTGGTATTTTGTGCAATTTATGTAAATTAGCTAATTAAGCAGTCAAGCGGTAAGTGGCCAAGTGGCCCAAAAATGCTTTAAATCTTTTTTTCTTGAAACCCAGGGCCAAAAGGAAGGTGCGTCTTATATGCTGGTGCGTTTTATACGCCAATAAATACAGTAAATTTTCCATATAAATTCCATATAAATTCGACAGTATGCAAGAAGTTCCCTTTGTTTGCAGGTGTCTTCCTTTACAATCAACTCTAGTGTTTATAACAGAGATTAAGCGTAATTGAACCGCTGGCAGCCCTCTCTTTTTTAATTTAAGTTAAAGCAGTGGAAATTGGATTTTTGGTATTGAATGCCTCATATCTGAAGATGCACTGAAACGTTTTAATGAAGTCCTACGACAAAGGGAGATTCAGAATGATTAAAGAACTCTGATGAAAAGCACTGAGATCGGCATCCAATGCTTATTTCCTTCTCTAAACTTAAGCACGAGTCATTTCTGTCCTCACACACAACACTAAAACCTGGAGTGTTCCACCTACAGAAATCCAATTACACTAGCTCAATATTTTTGCTAGAAACTTTTCTTTTCAAGATGAGCCATCACAGTAAACTGTACATAGCCTTTTCAAACTAAGCAAAGGAACCACCAGAGCTAAAAAAGAAACATACTGTACTTTTTTATTTGAGGAAACAATTTTGAAGATAGCATTTGGCCTTCCTTGAACTTCAAAGAAGGCCATACATTTGCTGACTACCAATTTCTTTGGAGAGCTCCTTATTTTAAGTAAGGTAGAATAGCACATACCAGAGACTAACTGAACCACACTGATTTGGGCATAAAAGGAATGATAGTTTGCTAATTGAAGCACAACATTCCCTCCCCCCAATTGGTATTCTCTACTCTTCAAGAGATATCAGGAATGCAGTAACAGGAAATAGAAGCACGCGAACATTCCATTTTGCGAAATATTTTAGCTTTTGTTCCTGTTTTGATGTGCTCTAAGATGTGTCAAATGCCAACATACCATAAAGCACATATTCATAAAGGCTGGCTACACACTTACATGGAAGCAACCCCCACTGAACACAGCAACGTTTATTTCTGAGCAAATATGCATAAATTTCACCTATGTGTCTAAACTGGGCCTAACAGTTTCTCACACGCTTGACCTGTACTACTTTCCCACCTAAAGTGTTGCAACCTCAGCACCAGACTAGGGTGTGGCAAATTATTATTATTATTATTATTATAACAGTATTTATATACCGCTTTTCAACAAAAAGTTCACAAAGTGGTTTACAGACAAAATCAAATGATTAAATGGCTCTCTGTCCCAAAAGGGCTCACAATCAAATGTGCCGTAAAGCATATTTGCGGCATCTAGGGAGTAAGCGGCGCCAGCACCAAGGCCTGCACCGCCACACGGGCCTTACGGAGGAGGTAAGGTCTGCTCCGAGTAGCACAAAGGCCTGAAGAGGTGGCATAACAGGGCGAGAGGAGGGATCGGTGCCACTGCTGCATGCCATATCCTATCCCTTCTCCCGAGCCTCCCCTCCCCCGACACGTGGCTTTTCAGTTCTCTGCCAGCTAAATAGCTGGCACAAATCTGTGTAGCCCCATAGCACGGGCTGGGGCTTTACCGGGGTAAGCGGACAAATGCCTGCTTACCTCAGGGAGACCTCAGGCCTGCTCCTACCCAGCACAGGATACAGCATGTGCATGGTGCCCACACTGCACCGGAGCTGGATAGGATTGGGCTGCCTGAGTAGGTAAGCCCTTCCTCTGTCTGTCTGTCTGTCTGTCTGTCTGTCTGTCTGTCTGTCTGTCTGTCTGTCTGTCTGTCTGTCTGTCTGTCTGTCTATATATATATATATATATATATATATATATATATATATATATATTTAAAATGGGGATTATGAGGAGCCATGTGTTCGCAAGTTACCTTCCTCACAGGAATAGGTACAGAGATGCAGTTAAGAACATTTATATCCTGCTTCTCTGCCATAAGGTTCTAAATAGATAAGTAGCCATGACAGCTTAACGTCCCTTAGGAAAGCCATAACAGTTAAAGCAGTTTGAGATTGATTTGTACTTGTACTGCCAACGTTGTCAAGTTATTTCTCTGGTAAAGGAAGCAGATTAGTGACGGTACAGCCCACCCAATAAAAGGGGGAAAATGAATTCGCATCATTTGGGCATAACCAAATGGGGTTAACTGTTTTCCATAAATGGCAATAGTGATCATATTTGGACTGGTTTAAGCAGCTATCTGAGGAGGAAACTGAATGTGGCCCAACTGGAATCTGGTGCATCCTGAAGCAAAGTAAAGGTAGACAAAGAAATGTTTGGCAATATTCAACCACCAGATTAATACATTGAGCTGCAAGCATTTGTGAAGAGACATCTCATTGGGGATTCAGTGGTTTTCTTTCACATGAAAATAGAGAATAGATCTGGATCTACAAATAGATGAATTACAGTAGATCGGCAAAGGTTTCCAATTCCAACCGTTTAAAAGCAGCAACAAAATATCTCTTTCCTCTTAAATTGGGCTGCTGGAATCCCTTATCTGCAGTAACTCAGATGCTGTTCTGTACCTGTATATTCAGGTCATCCCAGTATAGTGAGCAACTGGCTCTACCTCTTGAGCCACCATTTTGCATCAGGCTCCGCTTTCTAGCCTCTTGTTCGCAAATGGCTCTGGTTGGTAGACTCCTGGGTTCTAGTAAAAACAAATCACATCCTGCAAGTCTGCCTACTCCTGCCTTAACTATGGGGAATAAGAAGAGACCCAGGTTCATTTTTATGCATAAAGTCATTATGTAATAAAACTCCATTAGAAAAACAAAAACATACAAGGGGCGTTATTAAAAGCTCCTTAAAACTTTCACACGGAACAGTTATTTGAAGTCAATAAATCACTGAGAAAGAAAGACAGATCTGCAACTGATACCTTTCTAGCTTTCCATACAGAAATACGCAGACAATCCAGCTGATCAAACAAGGAAAAGGTCACAACAATGTCTCAACGGGAAAAATGTTACTCCTCACAGTGTGTTTCTTATAAGCATTTCCATGTGCACACCCCTTGTGAGACTTTCCACCATCATAACATTCTCAACATCTGCCATACATTCTCCTATGATATATTCACTTGTACCGACTAAACTCCATTTCATTCTGTTTGGGGCTTTGTATGTTCCTTTACACAGACAAAAACACAATTGTAATATTTTGCCTAGCAGGGTTGGTGACACCTGGGCGAGATCTCAGGGTGTCACCCCCATGGATCTCCATCCATACCAGACCACACAAAGTGGAGGCCTCCTGGGAAATGCGAGTCGCGGCGGGGGATCAGGAAAAAACCATTTTCTACCAATGGTGCTTTTTCGCACCACCGGTAACAAATAGAACAGAAAGCCATTTTGGTGTCACCCCTCCTTGGGGTGTCACCCAGTGCGGTCCACACCCCTCCCCTAGTGATCCCCCCCGCCCCAAGATACGTGCTAGTTTTACTTTGAAGGCTTGTCTGGAAGTCAGAACTTTTGTAAATCAAAACAGCCAGCTCTTGCTGGCTCAGCACATTTGCGTCTGCACAAAAGCACCACAATGGATGGACTAAACCTGCATGAGAGTTCCAACGTTCCATCCTTAACTCAGGGACACAGTGTATACTGTTCAACAGCAGTGTTTCTCAAACTGTGGGTTGGGACCCACTTGGTGGGTCGCCACCCGATTTCGGGTGGGTCCCACAGAGCCTTCAATGAAAACAGGGGTGATGGAAAGATCATATAATTGCCTCAAGCCCTGTGGCTATTCAAAAATCAGATAGCTTCTAATTGCCCTGCAAATTTCTGTGCTCCTGAAGTTTTCAAGTTTGTTTAAATATAGGGAGATAAATGTTTGAGCATCTTTTTCCTGTTTTTTTTCCCCCAAGTCTGTCAATGACAGGTAGTGGGGGCAGGTGAAGGCTGGGTCACATAACTAAGCCCCTCAAATCTTATGGCTAATCATTAGGGCTGCCTCATTACAAGAAATAGATTGAAGTTTTTTTAAGCCTCATAAAGCTAGGTGGGTCCCAATAGAGTCATTTTAAAAAGTGGGTCCCGGTGCTAAAACGTTTGGGAACCACTGTTCAACAGACAGGTTCATAAAGCAGCATACATAGCAAAATCAAGAAGATGGTTCCCTCTCTACTAGCTAACCCTCATCCAACGTCCCACCACCCTAAAGAATAATCTTAACTCACATTCTTCCTTCAACTTGCCAATAAGTGATTGTTTACAGAAATCAAGATTACCATTAGTAGTAACTTTGTCTGTTCAGAATTCCTTAAAACAGAGGTTTTAAGTGTGGCTCACAAGCGGCTTGGAAGGGGGTTCCAGTAGGACTGGGCAAAAAGATCCTGTCAAAATCTCCAAGAAGCCAGTGTAGGCAATACTGAGCCAGATAGACTAACTGCCTTACTCCAAGGGCTCTCCAGTGTGGATTGCAACTAGCTGTAATATAGGGAGGGTGATGTATATTTATATATTATTTTTCAAGTGTAGCAGTAACGTAAACTGTTACTGCTTTAAAAGTAAATAGGAACATGTCATCTCCACAGCTATTGCTTCATATAAGATGTTAACACCCTGAAGACAAAACCAAAAACAAAACCTCTGAGTGTGTATGTATTCCTCCAATGCATTTCTCCGGGAAAATCTAGACTGCTCTTATATATCAATTGCTCAGCTCTCCTATTAACCTAGTATTATACTGTTTCTACCCCCACATTTATGAATTCTTCAGATATTTATTCTGCACACTGCACCAACATTTGTCTTTTCCATTCACTTCAGATCCCATTGCACTTAACTGAATATTTTTCCTTCTCCGTTTCCTGACCCAACCTCTACACAGCCATCCTGGCACACGAGGCAGAAGAATGACCTCTTTTTTTTAACCGATGAAGCATTGTTCAAGTGTAAAAATCAATAGCTTACTATATAAAGCACAAAAATAGCAAAAAAGTAAAATAAAGTAAGACCACCTTTCATTCCACTAGAGAGGTGAGAGATCAGCTATTCTCCCAAATACAATGCCAAAACTGGGTGCCCAACAATTTTAAAAATAAAGCAAAAGAAATCTGAGCTGCTGCAGAGGAAATTGGGTGTACACTGGAGTTCAGGAAAAATAATTGTTTAAAATATATAGGAAGACTGCTAGGATTCCCAAACAGCACCTGCATCTCTGCCCACCCTTTTGCAAAGGGCTGTAACTCATGACAGAACAAATGTGTCACAGGCAGGAAAATCTCAGGTTCAATCCCCAGCAGCTCTAGGTTCAAGCAGAGAAAAAAATCCTGTTTGAAACCCTGTAATGTGGCTGCTGGTCAGGGTTGACAATATAGAGCTAGAGAGATCTACAGTCTGACTCAGTATAAGGCAGTTTCTTATGGAAAAAGACCTTATGCAAAAATTAATAATTATTGTGGCTTTATGGGAGACATGTAGGGTGGGGGGAGGGGAGAAGGTCATAAGAACATAACAGCCTTGCTGGATCAGGCCAAAGGCCCATCTAATCCAGTTTCCTGTATCTCACAGTGGCCCCACCAGATGCCTCAGGGAGCACACAGACAACACGCTAACCTGTTTCCTGCTGCCACTCCCCTGCACCTGGCACAGAGAAAACCTACTTCTAAAGCCAGGAGGTTGCTCATGGCTTGTAACCTGTGATGGTCTTTTCCTCCATGAATCTATCCAAACCCTTTTTAAAGGAATCTAGGCCAGGTGCCATCAACACATCCTGTGGCAAGGAGTTCCACAGATTAATTACTTGCTGGGTGAAGAAATATTTTCTTTTGTCCGTTCTAACTCTCCCTCTCAATTTTACTGCATGTCCCTTGGTTCTGGTGTTGTGTGCGAGAGAGAGAAGAATTCCCCTCTATCCACTCTCTCCATCCCATGCATAATTTTTTCTAGACTGAAAAGCCCCAAACGCTGTAGCCTTTCCTCATAAGGGAGGTGCTCCAGCCCACAAATCATTTTGGTTTGCAGACATACCGTATTTTTCGCTCCATAGGACGCATCGGACCAATAGGACACATGCATCCTATGGAGCTAAAAATAGGGGAATTTTTTTTTTTTACTTACCGGGGCTTGTGGGGGCTTCAGGGAGGCCTGCGCGACCCTCTGCAGGCCTCCCCGATCTTCAGTTCGGCGCTAAATGGCTATAGGCCTGCAGAGGGTCGCGCAGGCCTCTCCGAAGGCCCGGTATGTATTTTTTTTACATTTTTTTGGATTTACTCCATAAGACTCACACTAATTTCCCCCTATTTTCCCCCTATTATAAGACGGGGGAGTGCGTCTTATGGAGTGAAAAATACGATAGATACACAAAAATTGTTTATTTCTAAATGTTTCTTATACAATTGAGAGGCACTGATTTCAACAGTACTCTGGGTTTTCTTGTATCATCAAAACCTTTTTAGTTACCTTAAATTTTGAGTTGGTCTAGAAACACTGTCATTCATTTTTACACCAAGGTAAACATGGCCACGACAAGAGGTTGAAACCTTTCCCTGAGTAACGTAAATTGTGGCTGAACAAACAATGCTATACCAGAAATAGCGGCATTCTTGAAATCCTCGCACCAAAATTAACAAAGATCCATCAAAATATTCAGTTAAACACAAAATTATTCAGATTTTGTTACACAGTGTTATGCCTTCGCCTCTCCTGTAACGCAGGCTCCCTTCAAGATAGCTACTTCCTGGAGTAGAGATCCCACTGTGATATAACCCATTAGCAAGAGAAGAGTCACTGAAAAAAGCCTAGTAGTAATTAAATTCTACATGCATAACAGTCCAGTCGGTATTTTAGCTGTCAGAGCTTGGCACCAAGCTTGAGAGGGAATCTATCTTACTTAGGCATTTTATCAGACAACCAATAGCAACCCAACTCCAAATCACCTGCGTATGACCCACTCTCCACAGGCAAAGAAGCCACAGCACACAAGGATGCTAATCTTAAATGCCATGTACGGTTATAGCCCATTCCATTAAAATAGAAGTTAGTAGGCCAACTTAAGAGGAAAAATACCACAATGGTGCAAAAGAAAGTGAAGTGCAGTGGCTAGGAGGAATATAAATTGCAAATCTCTTTTCTGCCATATTTCTAGATGACCTTACCCAAGCCACTAAACATGATCCCCCCATGCATAATGAAATAGGGGGGACAATACTGGCATACTTCACAGGAACCAATATATACATATAGCATACACAGTAATCCCTTTGATGTACAGAAGTACATTATAAATGCCAATTCTTTTTATTGCGATAGATCCAAGAGTGGCCTTCCACTCAGGGAAGGCGCCTTCCACTCAGGGAAGAAATTCCTTACAACGCAGGTTGAAACGCTGTTCAAGAAAAGCAAAACTAAAACCAAAGATACTCCTGTAGAAGCAACAAAAACTGCTCTATAACTTATTTTAGCATTGCATGAACACTTGCACAAGCATTTGTGGAACAGAACCAGCAAATATTCTGCTTCCGCTCATGGCTCTTTGAATCCAACCCATTATTATTACTGTAGTATTAATTATATTATTAGTATTAGTATTAAATGACTGCCATATGCAATCACCAGATAGGCACTTCCAAAGTGTTCATGCTCTGGGGCTATTGAGAATACAGGAAGAACAGGCATCAATGATCACTTAAAAGCTTCGCCTTTCTCGTAACCTTCTAATTCAAACAGTCTTTGAAGCAGGCGGTAGTGCACCCCCTCCTGAAGAAACCCTCCTTGGATCCCACTATTTTGAACAACTTCCGGCCAGTCTCAAATATCCCGTTTCTGGGTCTATCTTGTTGGCCCTATATAAATTGGCCCAAAACTATATAAATTCTATAAATAAAATAAATAAATAATAATAATTCAATAACTGGACAGAAAGTTATTCTTACAATGAAGAAATGTTTCAGTTTTTAGAAGCTCTTATTCACACAAGTAACAGAACATACAAGAAAGGATCTAGGCCAGAGGTGGCCAACCCACGGCACGCGTTCCACAGAGTGGCACGGGAAGGTCCGTCGGGTGGCACGCGCACCTCTCTTCTCCCCTGCAAGATTTTCCGGCTCTCGCACATGCCTCTCTCCTCCCCTGCAAGATTTTCCGGCTCGCGCGCTCATTCCGCTCCTGGCTAAACGCCAGGAGCCTGCAGGCGGCACTTTGATAGCCGCCAAACAGCTGTGTCTCCTGGCGTTCAGCCAAGAGCCGAATGAGCGCACACGCGTTGGTCCTGGGAAGCTAAATAGGCGCGAAAGATCTGTTCGCGCCTATTTAGCAGCAGCAGACGGGACTTTGTAGCTGTAGCAGCAGACGGGACTCGGAGCGGAGGAGAGAGAAGCAGCAAGCAGCATCGACACCAGCCAGCCAGGCCTGGCTGAGGAGGGGCAGCCATCCCATCACCCTCCAGAGCAGAGCAGCAAGCCCGCCGGCGCCGAGTCGGCCTTGGAGTCCCCGGCTCACTCACCATCTTCTCTCGCCGCCATCTTCTCTCGTGCCCGCCGCCCACCCTGCCTGCTCTGCACTCTCGTCGTTGCCCGGCCGCCCAGAGCTGCCGAGGCCCCCAGCAGCAGCCAGCAGAGCAGCCCAGCCCAGCCCAGCAGCAGCCCACAACAGCAGTCGTCGTCCGCAGCAGGCAGCAAAAGCAACACACAAAGGTCAGAGACAGTCAGGAGGGGCGAACGGGGGTAGGGCTTGCCTGTGCCTGCTTGCCTTCTGTCCTGAGCTTGCCTTGCTTGTGTTAAGTGTGTTAAGTGTTTCCATGTGTGGGGGGGGGGGTGATGTGAAGTGTTTCCGTGTGTGTGTGTGTGTGTGTGTGTGTGTGTGTGTGTGTGTGTGTGTGTGTGTGTGTGTGTGTGTGTGTGTGTGTGTGTGTGTGTGTGAGAGAGAGAGAGAGAGAGAGAGAGATCCTCCACAGCCAGGGGCAGCTCGCCTGGGTTTTATTGTTTCAAAATGCATGATGCAACCTGTGTTAAGTGTTTCTATGTGGGGGGGATGATGTGAAGTGTTTCCGTGTGTGTGTGTGTGTGTGTGTGTGTGTGTGTGTGTGTGTGTGTGTGTGTGTGTGTGTGTGTGAGAGAGAGAGAGAGAGAGAGAGAGATCCTCCACAGCCAGGGGCAGCTTGCCTGGGTTTTATTGTTTCAATGGATGATGCAGCCTGTGTGAAGTGTTTCCGTGTGTGTGTGTGTGTGTGTGTGTGTAGTTTACCTCTGCAAGCCCCCAGGGAGCCCCTCCGTCGCAAAGGTATTCTTCTTTAAAAGAGGGGGGAGGGGTCTGGTGGGGAGTCTCTGCAAATTACTGCAGTCCATCTCTTTTAAAATTTTAAGTGGTTTTCCTTGCACAGGAATCAGGCTTGTTGTGTGAGTTTGACCCAGGCTTTTTGTTGTGCTTTGCAATTTACTTTTAATTTTAAGGAGAGTGTGTGTGTGTGTGTGTGTGGGCAAACTACAGAAGCACATGAGGAGACAGTGTGTGTGTGTGTGTGTGTGTGTGTGTGTGTGTGTGTGTGTGTGTGTGTGTGTGTGTGTGTGTGTGTGCGTGTGCGTGTGCGTGTGCGTGTGCGTGTGCGTGTGCGCGCGCGCAAACTACAGAAGCACATGAGGAGAGAGACAGACAGACAGACGTGCTCTAAGAATGATAATAATAAACCTTAAGTAACTGAAGGTGATTCTGTTTTTATTTAAACATGGTTATTTAATAAAATAAAAACACGACTATTTATTATTTATTTATTTACTTTATTTATTTTTGTGGCATGCCCAAGATACAAAAAAACTAAAAGTGGCACATGTCATAAAAAGGTTGGCCACCACTGATCTAGGCAAAACATGCCTCCAAACAACATATTAAGTAGTTCCTTTTTAAAATGACAAAAGGTTTTAAAACCTCCAACCAGTAAATCTTGTTACTTTCACATTTCAGATACAGTTGGAGACAAAGAGTTCACAAAGTGTTTAATATTTTCTTCCTGTATTATACAGACTTAAGTAACTTCAACATCCTTTCAATGTTGTTGAAAACAATCTGGTCTCCTCCAGAGAACAGAAACAAAAGCAGTAAGACAAATATGCCAGATTTAAAATACAGTTAAGAGAGCAGTCTGATATGGGTTTGTTTGTACAATTTATGGGCCAGGCTTTTAATAAAATACAATGTTTATACTTGAATGTCACTTCTGGTACTCTGTGGGAGGCTACATGCACAGACCCATGGGCTTTACAGGCAAAAGAGTCACGGACTTTATCAGCTTTATTTCCAGAGCACTGTACGCCATTTCCTTAGAGTTCCAATCCACATCATCCATAGGTTTCCATCCATAGGTTTCCCACTCAAAACTGAAAATCCTGATTCAGATAAGACCCAAGATTGCCTTGTTCCGGTTTTCAGTACCAGAAAAAATGGCTTATTAAATATTATACATATTTGCCACCAATCATTTCGTTGGTGCCACTACCAGCATTAGTAGGAGGATTTAACACCTTGTGGGAGAGTCTGGCCAAACAAGTGTGATTGGCCAACAAGATAGGCCAACAGAGGTCCCAAGTCTTACTCTGTCTTGTACCACATTACCTTTATTTCCAGCATCTTTGCCGCTTCCCTCCTCCTGAGTTTGTTTAAACTGACTGAAAAAACAAAAGCCACTACTGGAAGCAACCTGTATATGGCGCCAGAGACTCACGGCTGCATTTTTCAGCGGTTTGGACATGCGCAGGAGGCTGGAAGTGGCTGGCAGGCCCCCGACAATGCTGAAAAAAGAGGTAATGTAGTGTGGTTGGACTCCCTCTTCCACAGTTTTCCCATCCGTGTTGAGTCTAATCCGTGGATAAGAAAACCTTGGATAAAAAGGTCTGACTATACTCATCTCAATATCTATCAAGCATGACACTTTAGAGTTAGAAGTATGAAATATTCTTAAGTATGCACAAGAGACCCATAAATCGGACTAAGTCAGACATCATCACGTTTTAATAATAAAATCAAGTTATCTGAAAGTTTTAACTTACTTCATCAAAGCCGTTGTCATCTTTCTTCAAGGCTTTAAAAGAAAAAGAAAAAGTGGTTATTCACAATGCATGTTAATAAGCAGCAAGATAGTTGGCAGGAGAGGAAATATTTGTCTTTAGCTGTTGAACTCTAGTTATTTAACATTAACCTGCATAATATTCTCCACACACTTAAATCAAAAAGGTGCTCAGGAGACAGAATTCCAATGCAAGTGTGTAGTCAAAATATCTTATCACACGTCATCTTAACACAATATTCAGCTGTCTGTCCTCTCAGAAGAGTGGCAGTTTCCAGATGAGTATCTGAAGGATTGCCTTCTCCAGTCAACTAAAAGTACAAACCCATTATCTTCACCAAAGGTCCTGCTTCAGAGTTTAAACAGGCAACAACCGAGGATAGGAACTATTCTGATGATAGCCTATTGCCAGAACATCCTCCCCAAAGACTGCTCCCTGCTACCTACAGGGCGAAGGTAGCTCCCTGCTACCTACATCCCCCGGCATTTAAGATATCAGGTGAAAATCCCTAATATTATATCCCTGAAAGGAGAGTATCCATAGACAACTGCAGATTTATTTATTTTTTTAAGGAAAAGCTGGGTATAAATCTTTTAAATAAAAGTATCATTTCTGACTTCCAAATAGCTGACTGAATATCCAGCTTGGCCATCATAAGTCAGAGGTTCCCAATCTTTGGAGGCCCACGTACCACCTATGCGGGCCTCCAGCCTCCCTCGTACCACCGGAAGAAAGTGCCAATGACATCATTGTCACTTTCAGGGGGGGGGGTCAGTCTGCCGGCGGCTGCGGAGGAGGGAAGCTGAAGATGCAGCTGCTGGCAGGCTGGGGCAGCCGCGCCTTCATCTTCTCTCCCCCGATCGCAGGGAAGAGAAGCACCGTGATCAGGGGAGGGAAGCTGAAGATGCAGCCGCCAACAGGCTGGAGTAGTTGCACATTCGTCTTCACTCCCCCATTGCAGGGAAGACGAAGATGCAGCGCTGCACAGCTGAGATGGCAGCCGGCATGTTGGCCACTGGCAGCCCACGTACCGCTAGCCTGTGGTCCGCATACTACCAGTGGTATATGTACTACAGGTTGGGAACCTCTGCCATAAGCCACCAATCCTCTTGCCTTCAGTAAGCTTTTAGTATTTCAAAAATTCAATGCCACCAGAAAAAACAAAGTAATGGCCACAAGCATGCAATATGGAATCTCTTTCTTACACTGGTGCCAAGGTGGGAAAAACACATAGCTCACCCTAACTCTGAATTTCCAGGCAAGTTGGTAGAAGGTATTTCAATAATGTTGTTGACGTAAAAGGCAAGACTACAAATACAGTATGAGTGGCTATTTCAAAGCTTCACACAAACACATTTGGAAGGTTTTTGCTATATCAGCTAGATGGCTATATAGATGGTTTTTGCTATTATCAGCTAGATGGCTAAAGCGTTAGACCATCTGGACAATTTTGGTGGCCATGCCTGGATTTTAATAACAAGGGCAGATTCCATCTCTTTCGCACTGTTCAAACCACCCGGTGCAGCATTTTCCTCTGAAATGGAAATGAGGACTTTTATTACAAAGGAATGTGAAAAACACATCTCTCTTTTACTCCCACAGAACAGGAGCAGGAGAGAAAGTGAGAACAGCTGCAATTCAGCATCTAACTTGCAGCAGCTAGATCAAATGGCAATAACCCAAGTTATTTACACACAAACACACACAATTATGCACCAAAATCTGGCCGCCATCATTTTGCTGGTAGTTTTTTTCAATCCAGTTCTCCTGCACTTTTACTCCCTCCTCTCCAGCTTCTGATCTAAGTACATAATCTTAAACAAAAAAAGATAGCCATTCCTTAAGAACAACGAATCTAAAAAATAATAATTGTTATTTCTCCCTGGTGAAGGTGTGCCAGGAGCAAGGTGTGACCACAAAAGAGGTCCTGCCTCCAGTTGCCACTCACCTGATCTCCAAAGGAAGGGACACCTAGACCAAAGCTGCTGTTGAAAATCTAAGCAAATGGGAAGGTTCATACAGGAGAAGGCAGTCATTCAGATATTCATGTGGCACCTGCCCATACTTCCAGGGAGTTGAACCATTAAGAATTTGGGTTCAGTCCTAATTCAGGTTCATCAGCATTTTTAACTCTTTTGTTCGGTTCCAATTCAGATATCAACTTTAACTGATTTAAGTAACCAGTTCAGACACTTTGAATTGCTTTAGATACATTATATGTAGATTATATCATACATTTGCTTGCACTGTGACTCTATGAACACAGTGGGTTGTATATTAAGTTTTTAGTTAGTTAAGATCAACTAGACTTACTTAGGATGAAGTCCAATGATAGCCATTTAACATGCGTAAACATATGTATTTTTCCTAATAGTTTGCTTTTGGATTTTTTTAAAAAAATTAGCTTATCTTAGAAAATAAGATATTAATCATTCAATTGTAAGTTGAGTGCCTGACCATTGAACCAATCATCATTGTTTGTGTTTACGGCACTGTTTCCCAGACTTTTTTGACCTGCGGCTCCCTTGACCATTGGCAACGGCTCCCCATTACATTATGTTGATGCCTGCCAATTGGCATTGCACTGTTTTCCAAGAGGATTCTGTGGCACTCCACGGCTCCCGAGAGCGGTGCCTCACTGTTTGGGAACCACTGGTTTAGGGATTCAATTCTGGTTCAAGGCAACCAAGAGATTTTAGCTTCAAGCGCTGATCAACTGAAAACCTCTGAATTGATTTTCGGGTTTAGAGAAGGGGCAGTTGTGCCAATAAAGTGATGATTTATTTATTTATTTATTTATTTATTTACAGTATTTTTATCCCGCCTTTCTCCCCGAAGGGACCCAAGGCGGCTTACAACAGAAAAAAAATACAAAAAATACAGTATAAAAATAATCACATTTTAAAACAGTAAAAACAATTAATGACAATTAATAAAAACAATATCTAAAAATCTATTACAAAGATCATGGCGACAGTCACAACAGGAGCATAAAAACAGCAGCACCCTCACCTGTACCAGTGAGATGTTAAAAAAGGCAAGGGCTCAGAAGGCTTCATTTATGTCATTTATGAAGTGATTTATGTCACTTCAAGAATTATGAAGGCACTTGGAAGATTTTATCCCAGTCATTATGGGCCTTATCAGAAGTCTATAGAAATACTATTTCAAGTGTTCAGAAAAGTTACTAGTGTGTAGGTCAACAAAATCACATCTGAATGCTTTCCACATGTAGAAAACTAGCACATTAGGAAGGCCAGATAAGAACTCTTCTCTGATTTACATATATCCATAAGCAAGACAGCAATGTTCTTTTAGATATTTGTCCATTAAGAAGTACAGGTGGGCAGCTAGTTAATTAAGACTATGTTTAGCTGTTAACCTTATTCATAGTTAGAAGCATAAACATATGCTATTGTCATAGGATTTATATTGGGATGCAAGTATTTGCTCCAGGCTTAGAATCTGGCTTTGGTTCCAAAAAACATCAACACACAAATCAGAACTATTTTCAAGCCACATCTATAACTAAGGAATTAACACCTCAAGTTCTACATACTACAATTCAACACTTTAAGTTAAGTCTAGTTTCAAAAATAAAGCTGGTCCATCTTACATATATGTACAGGTGGGCCCCCATATCCGCTGGGGATATGTTCCAGGCCCCTCCGTGGATACTTGAAACTGTGGATAAGAGCGAACACCCCCTCCATGGTTTCCTGAGGGGCCCCCCACCCTGCCTCCCCTGCAGGCAGGCATGCTTGCCCCCTCCAGCTCTTATTTTTCTTTCAGCAAGCTTTGTTTCTTCCTTAAAACAAACAGAGAAGCAGCCTCCATTGCAGGCAAGTAGAACGAGACTAAGCCCTAGAGAGGCTCTGCAAGGTTTCTGTTAACCTGACATAGAGAGAATGCATAATTTCATAAGCCTCTTCCATGTCTTCTCCCCCTTAGTTTTTTCTAAGTCTCCAACCTTATGCCATCTTACTTCAGATTAACTCACTGAACTCAGCAGTACTTACACCTAAGAAAGCATTCATAAGATTGTACAGTAAGAAATTCCACAGTCACTAAAAAGCCCATGTGCTTTATAAATTGTGAGAAGTGCCTTATTCTGTCTGTCCTGGCCCTTTTGCAAGGCAGCTTCACTGAATTCTGGTGTTTTGGGGAGGGGGAGAAACCTCACTCTGTCTACATCATAATGTTATGAATGATTTTGAACGTGGACAGGTTTTGGTCATGTGTCTTCCTCCCCTGCTGCCATCTTTGAGTGTTTTTAAATAGAAAATTCTAGCTTCTTAATTATTGCCTGTAGAGAATATTCACCATCCGTCATCTTGGTCACAATTTTCTGTACCATTTCCAATTGTGAATTCCTTTTTCATTTGGAGCTGTCAGAACTTAGACATTTCAAATGCAGCTGTAGAGAATTTTCTTCTGCCTCTGCTTTTTTTTTTTTTTTGTAGCTGGAGAATTGATATGGACGTTGGCAATAAACAAATTGATATGGAAATTGGCCGGTGGTACCCGGCTGGGAAGAGGTTGAGAACCCCTGAACTAGTGGAATTCACTGCCCCCAGATGTGGAGATGACTACTAGCTAAATTGGCTTTAACAAGAATTGGAACCATTCTCCTTGAGTCAACAGTAATTAACCATGATGGTCCCATGAAACAAATGTTTACCTCCCAGTCTCCACGTTCTGAGGCACCATGCCACTAAAAATACCAGCTGCCAAGGATGAAGCAAGAGTGGAGGAAGGCTACTGAATTCATGACCTACTTGTGGACTTCCTGGAAGCATCTGGTTGGCTACTGTATGAAACCAGATGCTGAACCAGACGGAGCTTTGGTCTCATCCGGCAGGGCTCTTAGGTTCTTATAATTAATGTATTGAATTTATTCCTGCAACAAGTAGCGATGTTCACGCTTGGCCTGCTTTAATTTCCATTGTGGTTATGCTATCAAGCAACCAGGCATAGGAGAAATCGAGGTAGAAACCTCAGGAACAACAAGGAGCTCCAGACTTGCTACCATATTATCTTGGGAGAGTTGCCCACATAGACAAGAGGGAGACAAAGTCATAGCTCAGTGATAGAGCAGAGTACATGCTTTGCATGCAGAAGGTCCCAGGTTCAAATCTCCAGGCAAGGCTGGGAAAGACCACTGTCTGAAACCCTGGAGAGATATGATCAGTCAGTGTAGTAGACAATAATGAGCTAATGGTCTATCTTCGTACAAGGCAGCTTCCTATGTTCACCGGTTTTAAAAAGGCCAGAAGAGGATGCGAGGTGCTTCTAGGAACTCTCTGCACCTTTGTGGCACAAGTACTGCGGTATCGAGGTTTTGCACTTGTTCAGGTAATTAAAAAAAAGGCCATTTTCCAGTAACTATACTGTGGGTAATATGACTGGCAATGAGCAATGATCAGGAAATGCATTCCTACAAAAATAGCCACTCTTACCTATTGTTGATCTAATTCTTCATTCTTATCTAGGGTCACTTAGGTCCCTATCATGCCATTCAAAACAAGGAAATATGTAAATAAGAGTTAGTAGTTTAAGAGATCAGAAAACCATTGTCAAGTAACATAGGCTAGGCTTATATTTTATTTGAAGGAACTGCATGTATACCATGCTAGCCCATTAAAAGCTACTAGTTTTTTTTCCTATAGGCATACCTTTACATTCCTTTCTAAGCTACCGTTGCTTACACAGACCAGCAAATCGTTTACACTGCCAACATGGACTTTAAGTGGAAACAATTTGATGGGGAAATGTTAGTTTATACCTAAAGACACAGTAACACAACATTCCAAGATGGAGAGACTTCAACTGTTTATATTAAAGACGACAACAGGCCAGGGAGGAGAGAGATACCCTCAAAGACACAATATTTATGGGATTTCCAGCCATGTAATTTCAGCTCTTAGAATGAAGAAGTAAAGATTAATCTTACGCTTGACAGTTGAAAACTTGCATGTAGAGAGAGATACCCCTACAACTGTTGTTGCAATATCAGAAATGTCAGGTGTGGCAGAAAGTAAACATATCTTTGCATCAGTAGGAGTCTGACATCATACAGCAGAAGATGAATGGATGGATCTCTCTGACTAGCTTTCGTCAAGTTTCTCAACTCATTCTCAAAGTATCTTCTCAATTGAAGTTTTGACTTCTTAAGCGTTGAGGTGTGGCAGGAAGACAGGACAGCGATTTACTTTTACCCTTGACAGGTCAGGCTTTCTAGACCCAACAGTGGCAACTGAAGTATGCCTTGATTTTCAAGGACATCATGTTCCTGAATTGTATCCAAAGATAGATAACCATGACTTAGCTCCACTGAAATCAATGAGACGTTACTCATGATTAACTGAAATCCCATTCATTTTAATGAAACTAAGGCTGCAATTCTATGCACGCTTCTCTAGGAGCAAGTCTCACTTACACATAGCGGGGCTTACTTCTGCATAATTGCACGGTTAGTCATGACTAACTTTCTCCAGGTACAACCCCCCAGGTATGTTTTGCTCACATTGATACAGGAAGCAGGAGTAGATGTGCCCTCTGCCTGATCCAGCAAGGCTCTTCTTAGGTTATGTTCTAGTAAACAAGATGAATTTTAGGAACATTCCAAAGACAGGGCTGTAAAGTGTCTTATCTGTCTTCGCGCTTATGACACAGTCTCATACCTTGGACCCCACCAGGCTTCTCAGGAGATCTGTGGTGACAAACCAAGAGATACCAAAGGAAGACTAGGAACTCAAGGTCAGGCAAGGGTGGATTGATCTGTGCGCGCATGGGCAAGAAGAGTCACAGAATTGAACTGGCAGAAAGAGGCCAGTTAAGAGTCCAACACTTTAAGAGTTGATGTGTGATTTCACCATTTCTGTAATGCTTTCTTTTGCCAATTTGGTCAGGAAATGAAACACACAAAGAAAAACCCCAGTGCATTTTTCTTGCATGGTGGATCAGCCTGCAAGCCCTTTGTGAGTCAGCAAGCCAGCAGCACTGAAGCCTCAGAAGAATATTCATCAAGAGTTCATGGAAGAGGGGGAAGGAGAAGAGGCTCCTGCATCCAACGTCAGTCAGGCGAGTTGGCAAGTTCTGATACAAGTCAAAATTCCAGGATTTCTTTCCCTCTGACCACTAAACCATCTGGGAACCTTCAGTCCCGCTACTTCAATTCCAGACAGAAGTGAGCGATTAAGAGGCCTGAATTTACCCCACACCTCCCACTTGCTTTCTCACCCATGCTACTGAGCATGGTAATCAGTGCTTGATAACACAAGAGATTTCACTTGCTAGAGCAATATTGCCAAGAGGAAAAATGTAGATGCTACAAAAGGCACCTTTTGATTTCACTTCCAAATACTGTTGTTCGTATCATTGTACTGTTTTTAGCATCTTGTCTGAAAGAAGAGAAGGAGGAGGTCGAGTTCACATTTGTGACTCACGTCTTCTCAGAAGGGAGGGCCTGATCCTGAAGACACCACCCAGGCTACATGCGAAATACTGAGCACAGTTTCAGGCTATACAACTGTGGTTGCACAGTTATAACCATGTTATCGGGCACATTCGTAAGTCACGTTCTTAGATCCCAGACCAGTGAAGGATAAACTACTATCCTCTGGTTCAATACTCTACTCATAAATAACAGACATGCTATAACCCCCCACTGCACACATTATATGGCAGCAACCACAGGTTGGTCACTGTACATACATTTGATAAGAGCTACAGTCAATTCTGGACCTCTAATGACTGTATAGCACAATACACATTTGTCTCATTCACATTATTAGATATATTCATGCATGAAGCAGTTCACAGAAGAACACGTGTGTACAAGATTCCATTCACACACACACACACTTTTCCATATGTACCTGTATTCAGGTTGTTAAATTCAGTGTAACCCCTGCCTCTGCTTTTGTACTTCCAATCATTAACATGAGATTAAAATCACTGATCTACTTTCAACCCTCATTTGGGAATGTGGGGGGGGGGGGGGAATGAGAGAGAACGCCTTTATACTACTCTCTCTGCCACTATGACTAGTGGATAAAAGCATGGTTCCAGGATGTTAAGAAAAATTAAGCCCAAAAGTGACCCGTTATGTATATGTATGCACTTTAATTTGGTTTAACACTTAGTATAAAGGGGTTTTAATCTACTTTAAAACTAAGGCTGCAATCCTAGATAGTTCCGTTTTTAGTGGGATAGTTTTTTGGGTAAAAAAAATCATCAGACTGGGATGCAAAAGACAAGGGAAACACCCTTCAAGCTACTTTTTATTCACTCAGATGTTGCACGCACGGTCTAACCCGCATTAGTTAACCCGTGGTAAGAGTACATTACGCCTAGGGTAGGGAGGGTAAGGCTAGCAAGAGGCAGCAAGCGCGACAGCAGAGTCCGCTCCCAGCACGGAGCATGTCGCGATTCTTGGAAGCAGGTTCAGTGCCGAGGAATGCTGCCTGCCCGGGAACGGGAAGCCCCGCGACGGAGCAAGGAGCCGCCTGAACGCTTGGCGGTCAGCCTCACCCGCGGTCCGCCGCCCCCTTCGCCCGCTCACCTATTCGGCCGAAACTCTCCGACAAAGTTCGCCGCAACTTTTTCATCCTGCTGAGCTTCTTCTCGGCGGGCTGCGAGTCGAGCAGGTCGCACATCTGGCTCCGCTGGCAGAGGACAAGCGGCGGCCCCAAAAGGCACTCGGGGGCGGGCGGGCACACGCCCTCTTGCAAGCGGGGCAGAAGCGGGCTGCGGTGGCTGGAGCCCGAAGGAGGAAGAGAGGCGGCGGCTCCGAGCTCCACACGCCCAAAGCCGGGTCCGGCCGAGAGGGTTCTCCTACGTGGTGCCCGAGAAAACCGCAGCGGCGCTACCAGCCGCTGGCGCTACCCTCCCCCGGCCCATAGCTTCTTCCCCTGCCTTGAAATTTGGCAACGCGCTCCACGAGACAATGAGGGGCGGAGGAAGGGGAGGGGGCTTTCTTGCTAGGAGCGGGGAAGGGGGAGGTCAGACTGGGGGGGGAGCGAGAGAGCCAAGGGAAGGGGACGGCCGGAGAGGAGCCAGGGGAGGACAGGGAAAGTCCTGCCAGAGCGCAGGGGCCGCCACCCAAAGAGGCAACTCACTCACTCGGGCTCCGTCCCTCTCCCGGAGGCGGAGGTTTCCCTCCTCGCCCCGCCTCCGGTTCCCCTTTCCGCTTCTCTCATTGGCCCAGGCAAGGGACGCCGGTTCGCTGAGGGGCTTCTTTCTCTCCCCGGCTCCGCTGCAATTCTCTTTCTTTGACGCTCACTCACGATACACTTTTTCCTCTTTTTCTTATTTGTCAGGGCTCACAGCCCCCCTCCCGCCTCTGTGCACGTGGACACTCACGAGCCGGGTCCCATTGACACTTGCTGGGGGGGGGAGGGTCATTGTGCTTGGAGTGTATTGTCAGCCTCCAAAACGAATTTGCAGGGATACGAGCTGCAGCGCCAGCCGATGCATGCTTACTCTGAAGAAAGTTCAACTAGATTTAACGGGGCTGATGATGCCTAGGTGGGTACGCATAGGACTCTAGTGCGTCTGGGAGGGAAGGAAGATGGGCCATCCAATGGTTCTGGAGCCAACAGGGCTACACCCTTACTCAATGGGGTGCTCCTTCCAGTAGCCCAGTGGTTCCCAAACTTTTTAGCACCAGGATCCCCTTTTGTAGAATCTTAAGACCTAGCGCCGGAAGCAATGTCATTAAGCAGGAAGTGATGTCATTGTTTTTAACAAATTCCACTGTTTAATCACACTTTTTAAAATAAATCACGTTTTTAAAGTTGTACTCATAAGCAGCCCTAGGGGGGGGAGTGACCACCTAATATTAACAGAGATGCTAAAAGGCAAGCAGAAAGTAACACAAGGTGAGCAAACAAGCCCCCAAAGAGCATCAGACACTTCTTTCTCTGCAGTGGGGGGGCGGGGAAAGGAGTGAGCTGCCACCTTGGGTGTGGCCATCCAGCCAACATCCCGTGAACCCCCAGAAACCGCTTGCGACCCCCTTGGGGGTCCGGACCCCCAGGTGGGAACCACTGCAGTAGCCCAACCCTCTCTGCTCCTCCTCCTCCCAGACCTTGGAGTCAAAAAGGAAGTGGGGGGGGGAAGAGAAGCGGAAGGAAGTGTGCAGGAGAGGCGCGGGTTAGGCCAATACGAAAGCCCACTGCCACTGCTCTCCGTCTCCTCCACACTTACTTTCTGTTCCCCTCTTCATTTTCGAATCCAGGGTGGAGGAGAAGCAGTGAAGGGTGGCGAATCGAGGTGGGCTCTCTTCCCTACCAATCCACCACTTGAGGTGACCTCACGCGGCCAGCCCAGCCCTGGGAGACATTCATTCTTGTACAGTACTCACATTTTCTCTAGCTGCTGCAATGTTGTTCTGCAAAAAGCCTTGTTCTCTTTCTACAGCAGGGATCTGCCCATGTTTCTTTCACTTCCTGTTCTAGTTTCTGGTGTCCATGTAGTTGTGTGACAACAGCTCAGTGAACACTTTTAAACACAAACTGCACGCAGACAGTGTTGCATTTTGACACATCAGTCAGCCAAGGTGAATTCTAGAGGGCGTTTTGGCACTAAGGAACAGCTCTTTGCATTTGCTGCACACGTACTAAAATACGCTTAAGATAGATCAAAGTGCAATTTGTGTTTCAGCCTATTGGATTGATTCATTGAGTATAAAAGATACATGGCCACTGAGTGAAATCAATACCTCAGTACTAAAGAATGCTACTGAAGAATTAAGTCTTATTCAGTTCTACAGTTCCAGTGTTTTCCAGACTCTGCCTTCTTCAAATGCTGAAGGCACTTTGGCTGTCTTAACAATTTTTGCACTGCCTGGATCACTCCACAGTTTTGCTACTAGTAAATTCATTAAAAAAATTTATGTAACTAGTAAATTCATATTTTTTTTCCAGTAAATTAAAAAAAAATGCTACTGCTGGAGAGTGCAAGCGAGCACATGCACCCCATTGATGAGGGAGAAGGGTGCCCCCCTTCCCTTACCTGGAGCTTGGCGTGAACCCTTCCTCCCCCAGCATGCTGTGCTCCTGTTCATTCAAAACAGGAGCAGCGCAGAGGAGGGAGTGTGCGCGTCAAGCTCTAGCTAAGGGAAGGGAGGGAGGGCTCCTATACCTGCCCAACTTGGTGCTTTGTAAGCGCTGGGTTAGTGGAGAGAGGAAATGAGTAGGGGTGTGGGTTTTTTTGGTAGATAACTGCATAAAAACACAAAACACCGCTTTCTGCTAAAACACACACACAATAAAACCATGTAATTTTGCATCATTCTCGATCTACTGACACTGAAGAACCTATACAACCTATACTAAGAACATAACAAGAGTCCTGCTGGATCAGGCCAAAGGCCCATCTAGTCCAGCTTCCTGTATCTCACAGTGGCCCCACCAGATGACTCAGGGAGCACTGAGTAAGGTAGGTACTACCTACCTAGTACACTTTTAAAGCAGTTAAAATGGGGGAAAATTGGAACACACACATAACACTGTGTTTTGCTATTTCGTTTTGGTTAAACACCGAAATCTGCCAAAAAAACCCCACAACCCATTAAAAACACCCAAAGCAATGAGGAGCCACTGTGACTTTTTCCCTCCCCCTTTTTTCTCCAGCAGCACAGGAGGGACAGGGGGCTCCTGCTTTCGTTATCTTCTTCCAACTCACTCCCAGCAAGCTGGAAGAGGATTGGAGCATTGACCAGGGGTGCAGACAGGAGGTCTGGGGGCTCATCCATTCGTTGTCCCTCCAACTTTGCCAACCCACACAACAGTTTCAAATTGCTTCATGGACAGGCCGGTCTTGATAACAACACTGTAAAGTCGGCTAGTCCAGCCTATTTTACAGATGAATGGCCCATGCTAGAGGGACTGTAGCTTGCCTCAAGCCACCCAATGGATGAAGCTTTTTGTTGTTGTTGTTCAGTCGTTAAGTCATGTCCGACCCTTCATGATCCCATGAACCATATCCCGCCAGGCCTTCCTGTCCTCCACTATCTTCCCGAGTTCACTCATTTTCATGTTCGTTGCATCGGTGATGCTGTCTAACCATCTCATCCTTTGCCTTCCCCTTCTCCTTTTGCCTTCAATCTTTCCCAGCATCAGAGTCTTCTCCAGAGAGTCCTCTCTTCGCATTAGGTGGCCAAAATATTTGAGCTTCAGCCTCAGTACCTGTCCTTCCAGGTAGCAGTCAGGGTTGATTTCATTTAGGATTGACTGATTTGATCTCATAGCAGTCCAAGGGACTCTCAGGAGTCTTCTCCAGCACCACAGTTCGAAAGCATAAATTTTTATCCAGCCCTTCTTCCAAGGAGCTCAGGTGGTGTGAGGGGGGCATAGACTCCGCACGTTTTATCCTCTCAACCAGCCTACAAGATAGTTAGGGCTGAGATGTGATGACAGGTCCAAGGTCTGACCCTATGCCAGTTACACCAGTCTGTTATACTGGTCACAGTTTGAACCAAGAACCTCTAGCTCATGTTCTTCAATGCTGAACGTGATGGTTTGTGGGACTTGTCACTTTGAGAGCTTTTTCTGGCTTCTGTAAAATTGGTGTTCTCTCTGTTTACATGGGGTTTAGTCCCAGGTAAGCATGCAAAGGGTTGCAAGCAGCCTGAATGTCCAATTTGTGTACCATTTTAAAGCCAAATTAATGTTGCAGCCACTGGTACGTAGCATGTCCTGCCTTCAGATTTTTCAAATGCGATGCAGTGGAAAAACAGTCAGTGCCTATACACTGAATAGCATGGATAAAACCTGCCATTGTTCATGTACATTTATTCTGAAATGTTTTTACAAAGAGAAGGGATTTTCTACCATGGGAAAGGCAGGCAATTAAGTACAAACACCATGCACAGTGCAGCCTCCAAGGATATAGTTAAAAGATGCAGGGAGTGGGAGGGAGAATTGCAAAAATCCTCCTGTCTGTTACTCTCAGCATCTCCTTGACTGACTTTCTGAGAAGAATTCTCCTGGCACAAACCTTGAGGTCAGGCACTGCCACTGTGTCAAGCTAAGTCATTCTGAAAATGAAGAGACTATCAAGCATAGCATAAATGCAACCCCCTCTTTGGAATATACCAGGATTTCCCATGAGATGCCTGGATCGAAGAAAATGTCAGTCCACATGCAGAAAAAACCAACTCTACACACAGACAGTTGAAATACTTCCACGTGCTCATAAGGATTCAGTTTAGTTGTCAGCAATGAAATGCAAAGAGGGCACAAACCACATGGACTATTGCAAATTAGAATACAGGCCTTAAATTGCATTCCCCATTCTTCCAGCAAAGCATAAGACACGTGTGGTGACGGGGAAGGTCTGACTCACAAAGGACGTAAGGACACAAGCCATGTCAAATTGCATCATAAACAGATCCATCCTGAAGCAAGGTAAAGGTGACCCCAGTTGTGTCCGACTCTAGGAGTCATCCCCATTTCAAAGCCGAAGAGCCAGCGTTGTCCGAAGACGCCTCCGTGGTCATGTGGCCGGCGTGACTCTCCTTGCCGCAGCGTGTAGCATGTGGCTGGAACACGGAGCGCTGTTTATCTTCCTGCAAGCGGTACCTATTTATCTATTCGCATTAACATGCTTTGGAACTGCTAGGTTGGCAGGAGCTGGCCAAGCAACGAGAGCTCACCCCGTCGCGGATTCGAACTGCCAACCTTTCGATCGACAACTCATGGTTCAGCGGTTTAACCCACTGCACCACCCGCTGGCCTATCCTGAAGCAAACGGAGCCGCAAATGCTAATCAGGGCCTGCCCACAGCCAGCAGAAAGTTTGTTCAGGATACAGTGGAAGACAATAGTGTGTTGGGGCTGTAGCTCGGTCGTAGAGCACACGCTTTGCACATAATCCAGGTTCAGTTCCTGGAAATTCCAGGTAGGACTGGGAAAGACCCTTGTCTGAAACTCTGGAGAGCTGCAGCCAGTCAGTGCAGACAGTACTGTCCTGGATGAACCGATAGTCAAACTCAGTAAGAGGCAGCTTCCTATGTTTACAGGTATATGAGGCTTCACTTAGCACTCAGCCTTCTTTGAATATGATGGCTGAATTTATTTATTTTTTAACACAGGTGAGAATGTTTCTAAGTGTGAGAAACTCCTTTCTGACCAATGACCCCTGACCAATCAAACATGCAGGACTAGGAGACATGGCCTGAATAGTATGAATTATCAGTTTATAATTTAACCATTATTTGCATCCAAGCTACCATGGTACAACTTCAACGGTCATTGTTTTCCGCTTGCAACAGCGGAGGAGCACATGCGCACAGAGCAAGAGAGTGGGCTGTCGTTACTATTTCCTCTGGATAGTTGGAAGATTTTAGCAGATACATGAAGAGTCAGAAACAGGCTGAATGGCATGTGATATGGTGTGAGAAGCTGCAGCAGGAAGGGACAGCCTGTGAAAATTGGGGACTCCTGTTTTCGCTAGCTCACATAAAAATACCTTGGGACCCAAGCCTATGCCTACTAACTTAAGGCTCATCCTCATTTTACCACAGAAAGTGGTAGAAATATTATGCTGTTTTACCAAGGCATGTTGGTGAAGATCCCAAGGAGCATTAACATACCAGAATTTCTAACACTGACTAGCAAGTCTCAAAAATCCCCAAGACTTTTGCATTCACATTTTCAATGAATATCCTAAAATGTGAAGAATTATTGGTCAATGACAAGAGAGACCTATATTATTGCATCAGACCAGGATGGGGAGCAGTAAACTTCCAAGGATCCTGGCGTGGCCAGGATTCTTGCTGGTGTGATCACAAAAAATTACAGCTTGATTCAAAGAGCAGTGAGTGGATGAAGGAAATGACTAGGGCTGCAATCCTATGCACACTTACATGAGAGTAAGTCCTACTGAACTTAGAGGGGCTTGCTTCTGAGTAGACATGCATAAGATTGTGCTGTTAGTGCTTCTTCATGAATCCTTGTATGAATGCATCCTAGAGAGAAAGGTTAAATGAAGTTAAATGAATAAGCATGCAGGTTACAGACTCATACATTGGCCTTTGCAACGCAGCACTGATCTCAGAGCAAGATACTGGCTCAGCCCTGCCCTTCATGAGAGCTACACACACACACACACACACACACACACACACACACACACACACCCACCCACCCACCCACCCCCTCTCTCTTTCTTTTTCAGGGCAATGTGCTACAGCTACATTCCATATTAGAATATAGACAGTGTCTCTTGTGCATAAGTTAGTGGCATAAATACAATTAAATATTTATTCACCACATTTGAGTACTTTATGCCTAATGCTTGAAGATATTACATTAGGAATGCAGCTATACTCAGGTTGACTGACTGTTCAATGAGAACAAGAGGATTTTCTGAATAGGGTGAAATATCTTTTGCAGATTGAAAGGGTTGCCAAGAACAGAACCCGACCAGGAAAGCATAATCTTGTCAGGGCGCCACCTGACAGCTCAGTGTAAACACTTCATAAATATCTGCTATAGCCGAAGAAAATTTGTGTTTATAGCAGTCTATTCACCTTGAAAAACTCAAACTGTTGTGTAGTGAGGATTAAAGACTGTTTGAATGCTCCAAGCAATGATTTATGTAAAACCAAGTTACTAGCACTCATGAGTCTCACTCTCACCAAGCAAAATGACTGTATGCTCCTACAAAGCAAACTATTGGGGAAATGATTTTTATATCAGCTGTGAGGCACAAAGTGGCCTGTCCAAATATCATCTCAGGAATAAACGTACTAGCTGACCTGGAGCAAACTGCAGTTCTGTCAGTCTATCTTAACTTCTCAGCTACAGTATGGGAATATTAATAATTATCCACAGTATATTATTTACAAGGCTGTTACAAAGATTTCTGAGATAATGTCCGGGAAGCACTTTATACGCTTGCAGTGTTATTTTCTGAGTCTTTCAATCCCAATTATTGGGTGATGCACATGAGTTCCAAAGGTAATGGGTTTAGTTGCTAGATGGGTTGGGTGACCTAGCATCATTTTGGACAAATCACAGCTCCATGCAACCAGGAATTTCCACACGTCCTTTTTAAAATGAAGGCCCAGCCCCTCCGAGTTCATCCCCTGGTCTTAAAACCTCACCTACACAACACCCATGCAACTATCTTTGCCAACCCCACTTGGTAGCTACTCATAATACTCCCTATGTCACATAGAACCAGGATGGTGTGGTTCGGGAGGTGGATTTAACAACCTGGAAGATCCAGGTTCAAATCCCTATTCAGCCACAAAGCTTCCTGGGTGACCTTGGGCCAGTCACTATCTCCTGCCTCCCAGGGTTGTTGTGTGCACAAAATGAGGGGAGGAACTACGTACACCACCCTGAGCTCCTCGGAGGAAGGGCGGTATAAAAATGTGAAAAATGAAATAAAATGTCTACCTTGTCACTCCCTGCCCTGACTGAATACGTTATGATAAGCTTGCAGAGCTGCAAATAAACCTTTCTATATCTTATCCTCACCCTCATCATCACCTAACGATTGACCAGACACCATACAGCACTTGGTTGACTTCTGTATCATACCTGCATGGAAGGTGATGGAGCACACATACCTCTCGTCAGTGCCCTCTAGTGGCCATCCTTGGAAGAACGAGGCTGTAATTCCTAACTGATAGCCCTTTATTGGATTTCTCTGCCAATGTCTTTCTTTAAGAGATTTTAAATCTTTATTTACTCACAGTCAGGTGCTATCTTAATTGTGTGATTGCTCAAGCTCAGGCAAATGTATGCTCCATCTTTTAGTGGGATCGAAACTGGCAAGAGAATTCAGGAGCTTAAATAATGTGGAGAACACCCACATTATTTATATGCTTCAAAAAAAATGCAATAATCATTGTAGGCACATCTATGAATAATGTTATCTTGTGCAAGCCCCACTGAAATGCACAATGAATTTTGTGTAGCTTCCATTAATTTATATGGGTTTTGGCAGAAGAACCTCCTGTCAGAATCACACCCTTTAATTCTATCACATCAAGTTTTTCTGCAAAGACTCTGTAATCTCAAGGGCAGTGCTGAATAAATAAGCACAGTAGTATATATTTGCAGGAGTTCAGAAGCTTAAATTAAATTTCCGTTTGATTTTATATGTCTACTAAAATTGACATTCTATAAAAGGAGTGTTTTGCAGAAGCTTCATATAAACAGCTAATGTTCTTGTAGCACAGAAAGAAAACATGACATTTGTTTATTTTTAACCACTCCACCCCAAGGGCTGAGAACGTAACAGCATTTTAAAACACCCAATAAAATGATTGAAGCAAATAATTTCTGTATAAAACACTGTGTAGCAAAGCATATTAAAAATTGCCAGTTTAACACCAACCACTAAATCCCAGCCCCACTGTTTCCCCTCCCTCCACTCCTAAAACAAAATATCCATGTAGAATTTTTGGAAAATAATCAGGTTAGGAGTCAGGCAGCGTAATCCTGTGTAAGGATCCGGCCGGCGGCCCAGGGCCGCATGCCGGATCCCGAGTCCCGGCGGCTGTTCTGCCGCCGAGCCGGAGGTCTACTCAGTCCCCTTCCCTGGGTGTAAATTTAGGCAGACCCGATCTGCCTCTTGAGATTTCTGCCAGCTGAATAGCTGGCGGAAGGAGAGGAGGCCATGTAACGGCCTAGCTGGCCCGGCAGGGACGGGGATACAGCTGAGGCCATCCCGCCCCCTCCTGGGTCAGCTACACCAATGGCACCCCTCCCTCACCCACTGAACCACCCCTGCGGCTGCCGGATCTTTACCTGCCATCTCCGGTGGCCGCTCGGGCGTTCCGGCAATGGAGCAAGGGAGGCCGGCCTCTGCGCCGGCCTCCCTTGCTCCAGAGTAGTTGCAAACGTGCTTTACGGCACGTTCACAACTGCTGCCAGCGATGGAATGCTCGTTCCGTCATCGGCGCAATCTACAGAATCGCACTGTAAGAAATCTCTAGAGAAACTGAGTTCTACAAGTGCAGACTAGCCACTATAATGACCTCACTGCATGCTCTGTTAATATGATGGTATAAAATCAAGAGGGCAGACAGCTGCTATTAAATATTGCCAACAAACACAAGAAATGTAGCCACCTTCAAAAGGTATGTCAAACTCTAAGCGTCAGGAGAAGTCTCTTAGGGAGTTGCCTTATACTTAAGTCCATTTCGCTTAGTAATGTCTATAGTGGCTGGCTGGCTGCCGTTCTCCAGGCAGAAATTTATTTTTCCCCTTCTGGAAGATTGAACCTGGAACCTTCTCATGGATGGCCCAAGGGGATGATGCACCACTCGGCCCAAAGCCCCTGCCAACTCACACACAACACACACACACACCCCAAATGCACAGAAGATGATGATCTAGTCCCCTTCCTCCTTATGTTGTTCCTTCCTTGCACAATCCCCTCAAAAAGTTAGGAAGTGTGAAGTGGAGGTAGGGGGCTAGCTTGCCACCTTCTCAGCTGCTTCCTGCTCGCTCGCATTGCCCACATCATGCACAGGCCAGCTCTCTAGACCTTCTGCGTGCAAAACAGAGGCTCTTTCACTGAGGTATGGCTAGAGCAGTGGGACCCTCCCTTTGAATAGGACCAGTGTGGATGCTGGGGAGCTAATTCAAATGCCCTGCTGACAATGACATTTTTCTTCCCCTGCCCAGGGAGGATGTAGGCTGCTATGCCCTAGACCAGTGATTTTCAACCAGTGTGCTGCTGTGACACATTGGTGTACTGCAAGTGGCTTGCAGGTGTGCTGCAAGAGTTTGGGGGGCGGTCATTTATTAGTAGGGGCATTGGGGGATGTGAGCCCCCCCCACCGGCTGCACAGTGTGTCTTGTCAATTGTCAAACTAGTGGTGGGCCGTGAGATTAAAAATGTTGCAACTCACTGCTCTAGACCGTGACCTAAATCCTTCATACAACAAGGACACCTGAGCAGGTTACATTCTCTATAACTAGTGTGGTGTGGATTCAAATCTCCATTTAGCCATGAAGCTCATTGGGTGAGCTCCTTGATGGAAGGGTTGGATAATAAAAGATTGAATTTGTTGAACGATGGTTCCCTGGTGTTAGAGTCTGGAGGGGGCCCAGCCTTATGAGACAGGGAAATGGCAAAAGGCACTCACATGCAGATGTTACAGATTCCTTGTACAGTGTTGAATCCAGAAGCTCTTCAAGAGTGTGAAGCCAAGAACCAAGTGACATTAGAACATGCATTGTCTTGGCCATGCTTAACTGTTTTTTTTTTTTTACCTAAATACAAGTGTTGGGAGGATTAAAATAAAGATATGGGGTATATGGCACCACTCCCTTTGCCTTGCTGCAATCCTGATCTGTATTGGTCACCCTCTATGACTATTTAGTAAAAAAAATTGAAGCAAATCAGGAGGTGCTTATCTTGAAGGACCAGAAGAGGAGGATGCCACCTTCTTCAGGGGGTAGACCAGTCTGTCTCCCTCAGATCACACGGCCTGCTGTACTGACCATTATTACCATGTCCAAGCAGCTGGCTTTCATTTATCAGGAGCAGCTACAAAATTATGACTACTTTAGTCTTCTGTTTGGGAGAGGCCTGAGAAGGTTTTATACAACTTCGGTCACCATGGAAACAAAATAATAATGAAGCAAAGGCGGCAATATGGACTGGTATTCTACTTTACATATACAGTACTTCCATGTGCTGTGACTTTTTATTTTATTACAACATCACAAACAGAATTTCATCTCCAAAAAGAAAGAAAAAACAATTATTCCCAAACACATAAGTTTCTTATTGCTTAAAGTTAATTTGTCATTCAAGAGCAACACAATATCAGAAGAAAATGATAGACTACTTAAAAATAGCACATTTTAAAAAGGTACTTGGCAAACCAATGATTAATTCCCAATAATACAAAGGACGCCATTCAAAGAAGCTGAATTATTTGCATTTGGCTTCACTATGGAAGATGTACAGCAGATACCCAATGGAGTCTGATGACCTGAGTCAAACAGAAGTGAGACAAGGTTCTAAAGCACACAGACAGTTTAAAAATTAACTAATCCCTGGGTCCAGATGGAATCCAGCTAAGTGTTTTTAAGGAACTCAAACGTGAAATTGTTGGTTTCCCCCCAAAAATGTGAGATTGTGTAAATGGATAAGCAAATGGTAAACACCGTTTACCATCAGTAGATGTAAGGTGATGCACATTCAGGCAAAAAATAAAATAAGATACCAAGTTCAAATGTCCACTGATGGGGCCTGTGCAGTTGATGACAAACCAGGAAAGAGATCTTGGGGTTGTGGTGAAGAGCTCAATGAAATTATTATTATTATTATTATTATTAAACAGTATTTATATAAGTAGGCATAGAAGCTTTCATGGCCCGCAATTATCTTGCACGATATGGGTAATATGGGTGAAGATGCCATGTCAGGAAACAGCCTGGATGAAAATAGTATCCTGCACCGATCGGCGCAGGATACTATTTTCGTCCAGGCTGTTTCCTGACATGGCATCTTCACCCGTATTACCCATATCATGCAAGTATTTATATACCGCTTTTCAACAAAACTTTCACAAAGCAGTTTACAGACAAAATCAAATGATTAAATGGCTCCCTGTCCCAAAAGGGTTCACAAATCTAAAAAAGATACAGCAACAGCAAACAGCCACCAGAAAAGAGACTGTGCTGGGGTAAGGGGGGGCAATTACTCTCCCACTGCTAAATATAAAAGGAGCACCAATTGAAAAAGTGCCTCTTTCTCAGTTAGCAGGGGCATATCAACTCCGTATGAGGCAGCCGTGAGGAAAGCAAAGAACACTCCACACACAACACAAGAATGCCACAGCATCCCTTCCTCCTACAGGAGTTACAGTAGCATCAGCAGCAAAGGGGGGGAAAAGCAAAGAACTACCAGGAGCCCCTGCACCCAGAGTTCAAGTCCCTTCATCCCACTCACACAAACACACACCTCCAAGTAATGCATTTTTGAGCAGAGAAAGGGTAGAAAGATAGCTACTTTAGACGAGGGCAGCCATGTGAAACAAACACAAAAGTCTCTCCATGGCAGGAGTTTGAGCCCATGCAGGAACATCCACCAGCATGAAGGATATGTCTGTTGTGGTGACACAGCTATGGTTCACAGAGTCAGCGAGTCCCATCTCCAGCTCTACTGGGAGCTTGAAATTGTTTCTCCCCTTCCTCAGAGGTAATGGAATTGTTCCAATGAGACGCAACTGAATAGCACCAAGTGCACGCTCTTCCCGTCCTAACCATTTTCTTTTAGCGAACTTAGCAGATAGGACTTGACCGATTGTCAGTCAATGTTCAACCCCCCCCCCAAGGCAAAGAGGCTAGGTTTCTGCCCTCCTCTGCACCAGCATGTGGCTTGGCTTCAGAAATCTGAAACGATGTGCTCTGAAGGCACTTTCAGTGGTACACACACTCTCTGCCAGTGGTTTGAACTGCACAGGTTCAACTCCAGCACTGCAAGGAGCAGCCTTTGGTACCTCCCAACTTGCCCATTTTAGGCGTTGAAAAAGATACAAAACTACCTGTACTTACTACAAATTAAAAAGAATGTAAAAGGGGAATAACTTAAAAGCTACTTTCCTATTCCATTTGTAAATAGGGTTGCCAAAAGGATAACGCCTACATGCATACTTTGAGTTGTATAGAATGCATCTACTGCTAAGGAATCAGGGGTGAGGGATGACGAATTGAAACTTCAGGAGACTTGAACACATCTTTTAGTTCTTCATATAAGTGATGCATATCATCGGGAATGAAAAAGCGGAAGACAAGATGGCTGCCATTGCCTCTGCTAATGACCCACATTGACAAAAACTTGAGAAAAATAAACCAGCTCTGCAGCTGTGAAGCTGGCCGCTCATTGGCACCTTCCTTGCATCAATGCTAATGGAGATGCTTATGGTCATTGTTGAGATTGTTGGCCAGTGGTTACTACCGCTAATCTTTTTCTTAATGGTGTCCATGTGCCAACGATTTGCTTCTGAGCAGAGGCTTGGCTTACCCCAGTGCAGGTGACTATCGTGCTAAGGTCATAAAACTGGGCTGCACAACAAGTGTGCTTGGTTAATTTAGCATACAGCTTGTAAATATTTAGGAGAGGAGCAAGTTACAAAATCATGTTGGCTCATTTTTACAAAATCTGTTTTACTAGTTATTTTGACATTGCATAATTTCACTCATCTTTGCTGATTATTAAACTGAGCTGCAAGAATTCAGCAGTTGAGAAATTAAAATGCAAAACTGTGCCTATAACCAAATTACATAAGCTATTTTTATCTGACTCAGAAAACTCAAGGCCTCCCCCCCCCCCGAGCAACAGCAGTTTATGCAACAATAATTTCCACACATGATCTCCTCATTGCTTGACATTATACAAGTTATATGACATTATATGAAGCTTGTGAAGAGGGTATCTACTTCCCATCCTGTTTTAACAATATTGATGCAAAATCTGTTCTGCACCATTCCATCAAAAACGTCCCATCATATAAACACACTCCCTGAACAGTTGCAATATTTCAGAATAGCAGCACTTGCAATGTGGATAGGCTGTATTTTCTGACCACACACACACACACACACACACACACACACACACACAATTGCCCACTTAGAAGACATTTTCAAAGAGGAAATGTTAACAGACGAGGAAAGACTATTCTCAATATGATTTTGTACTTCTATGTGCACAATCCCAACTATATTTAATCAGAGATCAGTCCCATAGTTTAAGCTAAGGATTAGTTTTAGATTGCAGCTGTAGTACTTTTACCAATACAATGTTCATGTCAAATATGAAAGATAAAATAGAGCCTCCCCACCCCCCATTTGAAGATGAATGTCTGAAGGGAGATGAGAATTAGTGAATCGCTTTACCATAATCAATACATGTCAGGCTTGGATGACGGTAGGGTACAGTCTTCCTTAACAACTTAATAAACTTCAACGTATTGGCCCTCATCCAGACAGAGGTTCAGAAAATCTCAATGGGAAATGAGGGAAAGCAAAAATATAGTTAGATCATCAGCATAGTGATGCTGCCAAACCTCAAATCATTGCATCATATTTTTCTGACATTAGACACAATGAATTTCAATTAAAGGTTAGAGGACGGGGAACACCAATACATTGCTCTTTTGGTCAGTAAAACATGTTTTGTTTTTAACCTATTCATTAAAACTTTATTAACATTTATATGCTAGCTTTCCAATAAACAGCTCACAGCAATTACAAAGCCAACATAAAAATCTATATGCAAATACTGTATCTACAAAAGCAAAATGTACCAACAAAACAGTGTGTAGTTCACAGTATTTATGCATAGAAACAAACAGTGCAACCCTATGCATGTTCTCTCAGAAGTCCAATTATGTTCATAGAGTCTTACTACCCACAAATGTGTGTGGATTGCAGTTTAAGAGTAGTTGCAAAGAAGGAACACCATAAAACTCAACTCTGTATACAGTATATTATTCTGGTGCATGATGCATGTTGAGAGTTTAGAAAAATGCAACAGAATATAAAGTTCACCTCGATAACTAAGTAAGTGCATATTTCATTTTCAACCCACTCTTCCTCCCAAGAGCTCAGGGTAGTAGTGTATGTGGTTCTTCCATCCCCATGTTATCCTTACATCAACCCTGTCAGGTAGGCTAGACCCAGACAGGAAGCAATTGGTCCAAGGTCACTAGACTTTCCAAAGAAGTCAACATGCTACCTGCAAGGCTTATGTGGCCACCAAGCTTTTCTTAGTAAAGAGAAAACCTCAACTCTCTCTTCAAGTGATCAATTTCAAAAAGACCAGGACAAACATTTCAGAAATGAAGTACGATGGATCCAAATCCATGAAAAAAACCCTATATTAGGCGTATTTTTTTCAAAACCCATGGATTACACAAGAGTTGTTCCATAGTGACTATGAGGTTATTAGCATACATATGTATAACACAGCAGAAAAGTGCAGCACTCCTGCCAGCTATTGTTAATATCCACAACAATGAAAACATTAAGCAGATTATAATCAACATACAGGAATCTGGACATGATAATGAAAGGTTCACTGTGCCCCTTATATCACTCCGATTCCTCCCAGTCAAGCTGTGCAGCCATCTTCCTGAACTTTGTCTGCTCAAGTGGAATGGAAGGCCCATTGGATCAAGGTTTTACTGGGTGGTGGTGTCTGCGAGGGGAGGGCCTGCTGATCCAGAACTTATTTTCTCTGTATTTTTGCAGGCTCTCTCTTTTGAAGAGGGGGAGAAAAAAATTGAGAAAACAACTCTCCCCCTCACAGTTTACCTGCTGCAACAGTGTTCTGTTGAACCTGTAGTGGCCATTTGTTTTCTCAAGATGCTTTGCTTCAAGGAGAATCAAAAAGGCATCTTGGGAAAACCAAAGCAGCTACCACAATTTCAACAGATTCAAGAGTCCTATAAGCTTTACTTACCTTCCCACATACTGCCAAAGAAAACTGTCTTTCCCCTCAAAAAGATAGCAAAAGAGCCCACTACATTTTTGAAGACCCAGAATACGGTTGAGAAATGGGAGCGGGTAGAACAACACTAACTGGAGGCCTTTCCAATACAGAGGATTATTACAAAGAACAGTAATATTTGTAGCTCTGAAGAGATCGGATTCACAGGGATGCACTAACACAGGGAGGTATCGGCTAGATCAGCAGCACAGGAACTTTCTGGGCCTAGCAACGACATTTTATTGGAGCCAAGGTGGCCACTGCACACTGTCATTGTATTCTTTCACTTACACCCCTCACATTCTATTAACAGTCTTGAAGAAGGTGTAGGCTGTAAATTATTTGTCATCGCTTGATACTGCACATCTGTAGTGTCAAATATTTGCCAACACTTACTTGACACAGATTTAAAGAGCGCCTTTATTTAGCAACATGGAAAATAAGACGATATCTTTGTTTTACAAAAGTTACAACGCAAAGAGAAAATTACATGATCATTATTTGTGTACCTTGACTCACATTCAATTAAAGAAAAGCTCTAGAAAAAGGAAAAAAACGTGTATTCTATACAAGATTTCTCTCTCTCTCTCTCTCACACACACACACACACACACACACACACACACACACACACACACAGCTTTCGAAAAGAGAAAAGAGAAAACAAATGAAACTGCATGTTCCAGTAAATGTTTATGTACATATTTGGTGAAGTAAAAACTAAACCAAAGAATGGTCTTGAAATGTTAGCCTGCACAGCAGTGTCCATTTTCATTCGTTCTCATATCTGCTGTATGGATGGTCAGAATCCTGGAGGAGACCTGGAAAAAATGCAGGACAATATTGAATTACAAATCAAAGAAAATAATCCAGCTTGGTAACTGAAGGTCTATGGACTAACATTCACTAACAGCCCAATCCTATGCATGTCTACTCCGAAATAGGCCCTGTAAAGTTCAGTGGTTCTTACTTTCAGGAAAGTGTGTATGGGTTTGTAGCCTAAGCCAGCTAATAACTGCTTAGGTGGGACACATCTAATGCATACTAACACAAACCACTGTGTTATGACAGTACTGCTAGAACAAAAGACTAGCTTTTTCCTTATGCATCAGAACTAGCCCCACCACCACAAGGTAGAACACAAAGGCACAAACCATTTTAAGGATTTAATTTTACAAGCCCCACCCACTCAGTTTGTGTTGTCTACACTACTACTGGGATCCAATAATCAGAACTCAGACTGGAAGAAAGATGACCAGAGCAAGATATTTACAGAGAAAGCTCTCATTCCTGCTGAAAGGTAAGTCAGCTCGAAGAGCCCTTGAACCACGGGCAGTCCAATCCTGCTTAAGATGCGGTGGCTGGCCGCTGCATCCAAGTCGGGATGTGGGCCGTGCCGGCATGGTCCAGCTCACCTTGGGAGAAGGGAATGTTTGTCCCTTTCCCTTGGTGTAAGCCCCGGAGGTCCCATTGGGCCTCCTCGGATGCACGCCAGCTCTGGAGCTGGCGCACATCCGGGAAGGTTGTGTAAGACCAGACCAGCCAGGGAAAGGATATGGCAAGCGCACTGCTAGCAACAGCCAACCCCAAAAGATCAAGACAATTCCCTCGTGAAATCTTATGTTGATGCAGTGCACTATCAGACTAAAACTAGTAGAACTTGCAAGAAGGAAACAGATTTCATCCTGTGCACTGGGATGGAGCACTCATCTGAGAATATAAATTCAGTTCCTAATTTGACTGGCACTATGGACTATTGCCATATGGCCAGCGGGTGGCGCAGTGGGTTAAACCACTGAACCATGAGCTGTCGATCGAAAGGTCGGCGGTTCGAATCCGCGATGGGGTGAGCTCTCATTGTTTGGCCAGCTCCTGCCAATCTAGCAGTTCCAAAGCATGTTAATGTGAGTAGATAAATAGGTACCGCTTGCAGGAAGATAAACAGCGCTCCGTGTTCCAGCCGCATGCTACGCGCTGCGGCAAGGAGAGTCATGCCAGCCACATGACCACAGAGGCGTCTTCGGACAACGCTGGCTCTTCGGCTTTGAAATGGGGATGAGCACCACACCCTAGAGTCGGACACGACTGGACTTAATTGTCAGGGCTCAACTTTACCTATGGACTATTGACCACTAGCAGTTTCCAGAATTTCTTGAGTCCATATTAAAATGGCTGAGCAACAGATGAATGAAAAGCATGTGACTGGTTACGCTGCAGAAGCCATAAGATTACACAAAAAGTGCACTACATATGGCCATTCACAATAATGCTGCTTACAGAAACTAGGTATGTATTTCCTTTCCACCACCACTCTGTTTCAAAATTACCATCTTGCCAAGGCATATGACAACAGTTAAAAAACACACAACTGTACAAGAGTTCTTGTAAGTACACAAAGTATTATTTGGACATGAGCCATGAATTATGGACAAAAGCCATGATGTGTGCTACTGTCTCATAGGGATGGGCATGTTGCAATCATGGGCATGTGCTGGATCAGCATATGGAAAATACTGTTTGTGGTTACAGTGTGCATGCATGCTTGAAAAGAGAAATGGCACACTGGATTGACTCACTGTTTTTCATTTTTCTAGGGGCTACAGCTACAATAGTGTTTGTCCTGTGGCATCTCTGAACATTACTATTGGTGACATCCTCACCAAAAATGGAATCCTGGCAATAGAATGCTGTCACTATCAAAAAAATCACATTATCTGTCCCCTCAAACTGCAGCATTTTGTAACTGACTAATGTGCAACAGTATTGAAATTACCACAGAAGATAAAATGCATATAAAACATGAGTGAACCTAAAAATAAGTCGCGTATTCTTCGCTCCATATGACGCACTCCTCCCCAAATAGGGGGAAATGTCTGTGCGTCTTATGGAGAGAAGTGTAAAAAATGTCTTCCTTAAACAAGTTTTCCAGCTGCTTACCTGCTTGTTGTTCTGCAGGTCCGTCCCGCGTTGCCGGCTGTCCCCAGTCAGAAGCTTGAAGACGCGAACCTCCCAGGTGCTGGACGCGACCAGGAAGCTCTGCTCAAACATCGCAGCTGCTGCGATGTTTGAGCAGAGCTTCCTGGTCGCGTCTAGCGCCTGAGAACTTTGAGCAAACATCACAGTTGCTGCAATGTTTGTGGAGAGCCTCCTGGTCGCATCCAGCGCCTGGGAGGCTCGCGTCTTCAAGGTTCTGACTGGGGACAGCTGGCAACGCGGGACGGAGCTCCAGAACAACAAGCAGGTAAGCGGCCAAGCGGCCGTAAAACTTGTTTAAGGAAGACATTTTTAATTTCCCCTATTTTTCACTCCATAAAATGCTTGCGTCTTATGGAGCGAAAAATACAGTAAACCTTAAAAATGTAAGATTTTAAATAAAAACAAGATAATGACTACTAGGTCAGAACGACATCCTATCAGAAACAGAAAAGTTACCAACTAAACAGTCAAGTGCCAATTCTCCTATGGCTACTGTATGACATGTAGCTTAACTTACAGCATGCCCTGATGCCAGTTGTGTAAGTATTTTCACATTCCAACCAGTGGCCGCGAATGAGGTAGAGTGAGGGCAAGGAAATGCTCAGGACAATGATATCAGGACACTGGGCACATTTATCTACGTGTTTGGAGGCATTAGCAGAGAGGAAAGAGAATGGAGCCTAGAGCTGCTGTCTTTGGGGGCAGTCCCATGTTCTTTATAACATGCCTTATTCAGAGTGTGAACATTATGCAACCCAAAATCACAAAAGCAAACCAGAAACTTCCTCTTAATGAGAGGTGTAGGCTAATCAGTCTTGGATGGTGTATGCATGTATATACATATTATTTTTATATACATTAAACATACTATAATCCTTATGGCCCATCAATGTATTATAAGTTTATAAAGCAAGAGTGCACACTCAAGATTAGGAGAATTAGGAGAATACAACATAATTTGCAAGTGTTAAATGACCTTCAGTACACACTCGACTTAAGAACATTAGAAACGCCTGGCTGGACTGGATCACAATCCATCTAGCCCAGCACTCTTTACAATAATTCCAGGAACCAGCGGACAGTAGGTGGTCTACCAAAAATTGGCCAAGGAACCATGATCTGCATTCTGCACACCCCTGCTCTATAAAGGTTTTTTCCATTCTAAACAAAAATGTAGCATACGAGTATAACACAACTGCATTTTATCACACACACAACAATTGCATCTATTCCCTTTGAAAGTTACCACATTGAAAATCTAAATGCTTGTTCAAAACTTATTTAGCTGTGACCATATAATTTGAGTAATCAAACTGTATTCATCCAAGAAGATATGAAAAAAAAAGACAAATCCTGCAACAAAGAATCCATTCAAACTGAGTATCCTCACTTATTAAAGCTCTATTGTTTCCAGGGCTCCCAAAGGACTGCGGCTAGAGTGAGCGACACCTGCGATGCATTATAAATGTGTAATTACCATTTAAATGGTGCAAGAAAAGCTGCTGGGTGAAGTGGGGGAAAAGGCATTCCCTTAAATCCAAATAAGGCTGACATTTCAGACACGATCATCTTAATTTAGCGACAGGTTAACAAAGCATTTGCCGCTCTGTCATTCATCCTTGCCTATTTGAGAGAACCCTCCTTGGCAAAGCACTGGAGACAATACAATCTAGTGCTGTCACAGTTTTTTGCAGTACTCTTTATTAGACCACCATTACATCTCATTTGCAATTATGTATTAACCAATGATATTAAACAGAGGCACAATGTTCAAGAAAGAGCAGAAGGATACTGGCTTTGGTCTCGTATGTAATTACTTTGAGAATTAGTAGCATTTAATCTATTTTACATTAATTCTGACAAAGGATTCCAATTCAATGCTTACTGTCCAAGGTGGCAAAGGACCTGCCTCAATGTACTGTATATAGTCAGAGAAGTGTATAGTCTGCAATTGCTCAGTATTAAGTACAGAAGTACAGGGTGCAGAATTTAGCTTCTGGAGAAGCACAGTCTTTGCAAAAGAAAAAGCAAGCTTCCAATGCTTACTTAGCTATGATGAGAAGCTTTATGATGTAAGCAGCACTGCTTGGTAAAATTTCAGAGGTCATACAAAGAACTATGTAGGAGTTCAGTAGCTCAATGAAAGTGAATTGTGTAGATTAGAATAAACATAATGGGGGTTTGGGGCTTTTTTGCACATTAAGAATTGTAAACATATTGTAAACATTACTATAACACATTCAGTTTACAGAATTTAACTTTTCTCAGTTTACAGAATTTAACTTTTCTTAGCAGAGTTCTGAATCCTAGGTAAAGAACTTATTTTTCCCCAGGATACCCTGCCCTGCCTACAACAATCTCCTCTTCTACACAGGGACAAAGATTCTGTTTGCTCATAATAAGCAACAGGCCAGACCAGACCACAGAAACAGCTGTCCATATGATTTAAAAATGCTTACGGTAACTTTGGCTGGATTTTGTTGCATTTTGTTCACCATATAAATTCAAATTTCCATGCAAATTGCTAGCCTGAAAATCAAAAGGATGCTAACTTTAAAAACATTGATGGCATTAAAGCTTGCAAAGTGTTGACACTCCACACAATCTTTTCACCTATTGTCAGGGACTTATCTGGATCTCAAACAGCCACAGACTTACTGCCCAATCATGTGTAACTCTTGCACCAGTGTAACAGTAGATCTACTGGTGTAAGTGTAACTTGCCATACGCCGATGGACGCAGGACGTAAACAGGCGTAACCCCCCTCGGACGCTGCGCACGCGCAGTTCAGACACACCATGGATACTGCTGGAAGTCCACTGGCGCAGGGGGCATTTGACATCCCTGGAATGCCCCCAGCGCCGGTGGAGCTGCGCTGACGTCCGTCCTGCATCCGAACTGCACATGTGCGGCGTCCGAGGGGGGTTACACCAGTGTCCGTTGGCATACAGTGCACTTACACCAGTGGATCTGGCATACATTGGCATAAATGCACTTACACCGGTGGATCTACTGTTAGTCTACTGCAAGAGTTACATAGGATTCGGCTGTTAGTTAGGAGGTTTAAGAGAAAAATTAAAGAAACATTGTGTGTTTTAAACACAATGCAGCACAATTTACATTTAAATAATAGCCGAAGTTTTCATGAGTTTTACTGTATGTTTAATAGTATACATCCCTTCGAGGATTTGATACGGTAACAAAGCTTGATTCTAACCTTCACTGAGTGTGTATTTATTAAAAGTTGGATAAAATATTTTTCTGGCTCTACAGTAGTATAATATAATGGCTAGAGTGCTGGACTTGCACCAGGAAGACTGGATTCAAATCTCTACTTGAACCCACACTTGAATCTCTCTCTCTCTCTCTCTCTCTCTCTCTCTCTCTCTCACACACACACACACACACACACACACACACACACACACACACACACACACACACACAGAGTCTAACCTACCTTGTTCAGAGGATAAAATGGGAGAACTCTCAAGCTCCTTGGAGAACGGTAGGGATACAGAAGTTGAAAAAACCGCTAAGCCCTGCCTTTTGAGACCTACTTGTCATTTGAAGCAGAAAAACAGATTTATTCCCATGTCTCCTTGCGCCTTCATGAATTATAATTGTAGATCACTAATACTACTTTTATTTCATGTCCATAGATAAGAGGTTCTAGCAAGGATTCCAACAAGCAGTCTTTGTTTTGGGTCAACTGGTCACTTCCATATAGTCATTATTAACAACTGTTTGGGCTACATGTCAACGTGAAAAGAAATAATTAAATTTACCATATTTTCATTATACGTACCATATTTCTTGCGTATCTCATCATGCTTCAACTTTCTTTCATGTTTCCTGCACGAGTTATGAACATTAAGGAAGATAAAAACAGATGTCAAAAATAATTTATAAACAAAATATGACAGATCAGTTCAAGCTGCAACTTCATACCTATTAAAATAAAACATACAAATCACTAGAACATGGAATCATATCCACGCCTCAAAATAAACTGTAGTGTCACAGATCTAACAGTGGGCTACATCAACACAATTTGAAGACTATAATTTTATATAGCAGTTGAGAGCGCAATCCAAGCGCTCCAACGGGTGACAGAACAAGTGTTCCACCGGCCATAATAGTTGCAAACATGCCGCTAGGCACGTTTGCTATTACTTTAGAGCAGAGCAGGCCGGCACAAGGCCAGCCTGCCCTGCTCTGCTCTGCTGGCCGAGGACTCGCCTAGCCGCCGGACCCAGGAAAGTCTGGAACCGGCGGGCAGTTCGGCAGAGCAAGAGGGGGGTGGCCATTGGCCCAGCCACCCTAATGGCTGTTGGAAATCGGAGGAGGCAGATTGGCCTCAGCCCAGGTTACACTCCGGTTATCGTCCCCTTCCCCGAGTAGACCTACCGCTGCGGGCTGCCTGCTGCAGGCTGCCCACGGCGGAGAGCAGGATCCGGCGGGTGGCCTCGACTGACCACCCGACCCTTACGTAGGATTGGGCTGTGAGTAATTGTCACATCTGTAGTGCCAGTAAGGAATCAGCCTTCAGTTCAAAAATGTTTCTTCACATCTGTGTGCAAGTTTCCAATCAAGGAGGTTGGCAGAGTGAATAACCACACTTTTATTATGCATTCTAGCATATGCAGTTGTTTCGAGAGATGAGGAATATTTTTTAAAGATAAAACCTATGAACTTTTATGGTCGGGCAATACACAGAAATATGTAGATGTTTCCATAAGCAGGCAGATGATATTTTAGCAGAAGATCTGAGAGCATTCCTTCTAGCCCCAGGTTGCCCACAGAAAACCCCAGGACTAATCACTTTAGTAGCTTAAGTTGGAAAGACTGTTGGGAGAGCTATTGCTACCCAATAGCCCAAAGCCAGCAATAAATTTAGCATGACAAGGAAGACATGAAATGAACTGTAAGCGATCCAGGCCTTTAGCTCAGGACATGGCAGTCACATTTGCATACTGCTTACAGGGTTCACTGGATTCATTGTGCAAATTTAACAAACTCTTTGTTTCACCCAATTGATCCACAATTGCAATTTTTCTTTAACATTTTTCAATTCATAGCACAGTCCTGTCAATCTCCGACAGGACCAGCAGAAGTATGAGTCAAGACAGCAACTTATCTAAGGGTTGCTTCACACTACAGCAGAAATAGTTACTATGAAGTGAGATACGGGTTAGATTATAGCAAAATGCTACTGAAGCCTACCACACACACTTCAAATCTCCATAACCTTAATTAATAGTGGCTTTAAAAAAGTGTATGTATACAATGACTGGAATCTGTTTCCATTTGTTACATTCATTGAGAGACTAAGGGAAATAATAGAAATTGAAAGATGCTTTGGACGGTTCAGAAGAGGCAGTACATGACGGAGTTAAGCTTCTCCTGAATTAGTACTGATCCATGCATTAAGGGTGGGGGGGACTCTTAAGCAGCGTTCCCTGTAATTTTCACAGGAGACTGCATGGAGTCTTAACAGAGCTAGGCAGGGGTAGCTCTGGAGTGCCCCGCCTCCAACAGAAGCTGCGTGAGGCCCCGATTCCAGTTGTGCAGCTTAGAGGGAACGTTGCTCTTAAGTAGATGGGTAAACAATTTCAAGGATATTGCATGGCACATGATGGTAGCTGGGATGTCTGGGTTAATAAATACTTTCATCCCATGTGCAATGCTGTATTATATTTCCTAGGGCTAAGGTCCTATACACACTGTTCTGTGAATGAGTCCCATTGAATACAAGGTACTTACTTCTGCATAGGATTGCTCTGTTAGAGAAGCTCAGATGGCAAAGGCTAAGAGGACTAAAGAACTTTTAGGGCATCCTAGTGTACATATCTTACATTTCTTCTTAGCTGATGTGCTACTGAAAGTTTCTAACACACTGTCTTGCACATAACACTAACGCAGATGCGAGGTGTGGGAAGCAATGGCTTATCCTGTCCCCCACTCAACACTTGTACTGTGCAACTATTCCTTGGCCTCAGCATTTTAAGTCTCATGTTCCCCAGTCAGGTGCCAAAACAAGAGGCAACTCAACTGCAGAAAGAAGAGTATTTGCATGGGAGAATCAGTGGGCACTAAAAGTGTTAAGCATCATCCTCTTTCATTGCCCCCACCTCTACATTCCCATGACCTCTGAAAACATGAGTTTGGAAATGCAAGGTAACATCCAGTTCCATCCTCATCTCTACTCCTCATTCTGTGGATCAAGTCCCACAAGTTAACTGAGGGACTAGTGCTAACCTTAGCAGGAGCTCAACATTTCAATTTTAAGCACTGCAGTTCCCCCTGAAAAATTCTCTAGTGTCACCACTGCATCCAAGTTGTTCACTTAGTTATTTCATTTTAAGAAAAAGGACATTTTAAAAATGAAGTGCTCAAATGTACATGTACAATGGCAATACCATAAATACTGTATTAGAAGCAGTTTTGCCTGATGGAGTCTTATGTAGAATATTCAAGTACTGTACTAGTTTTCAAACAAAAAAGTTGTCAAAAGTGATTTATGGTCTAAAAAAATGTTTAATCACAATCTTAAAAAAAGAAAGACACACCAGCAAATAGCCACCAAGTGGGATGTTATGCCGAGATAAATGCGGACAGTTGCTCTACCCTTGCTAAATACAGGAGCCTCCAACAATATTTCTCTTATAAAGTGTCTCTTTGCCCATATTAATGTCATAGTATGACTGTAGCGGATATTTGAGTAGAACTCTCACAGGTCTATCCTACCAACTTCACTACTATCATCTACTGAAGCTAAAGAATTTATGTCGCTAGTATGCTAGGGAAAAAATCCTCAATTCTAACAATGCATTATCAAAAAACAGACTGTACTTCATTCTTTGGAACAAAAGGAGGAGGAGGAGGTATTAAAGGTGTTTTTAAGTACAATGCAAATGGAGACAGAAAGAAAGTTTAGTTTTCGCTAAGTTTCTTATGCCATTAATGCATAGCTTAAAAAGTATATTTTACAGACTGCATTGGAAATTTCAGGCTGAAAGCGCATTTAAACAAATTGCTATTTGGCAGAGATACCAGACCAAATATTTTCCACAACATTTGATTTGATGTAAAAACTTTTAAGATTTGATGATAAAAGGACTCTCTTCAGATAGATATGTTGGAAAATTGCATGGAAGTTTTTTTTACCTTATATTTTAAAATATTCTTTATAACTATTGTTTTTTAAGAACTGGGTGCCTTTGGATAGGGCGTACAACTTATAAACAAACAATGTAGATGTGCAGCAGATTCCTACTTCCAAGAGCCAGCAGGGCTGTAGGTACAAGAATGGAGCAGCACTAGGACAGAATGCCTGGCTGCCCTGCAGGTGTAGACAGCAATTCTACCCAGGACTGCTGCATTCCATTCAGCTGCAGTTCTACCGCCACTGGCCATGAAGCAGGTCTAGAGGCCTGCTCCTCGCTCAAAAACAGGCTGCCCCTCAAGCTCCAAATTACTATTTTAAGGGGCTGAAAAGCACAGCAAGTTGCATTTATTTTAACGTGTAGGAATATAATGCCTAATAAAGGTTAAAAAGGTAAAGGTTACCCCTGACAATTAAGTCCAGTCGTGTCTGACTCTAGGGTGTGGTGCTCATCTCCATTTCAAAGCCGAAGAGCCAGCGTTGTCCGAAGACACCTCCGTGGTCATGTGGCCGGCATGACTCTCCTTGCCGCAGAGCGTAGCATGCGGCTGGAACACGGAGCGCTGTTTACCTTCCCGCAAGCGGTACCTATTTATCTACTCACATTAACATGCTTTGGAACTGCTAGATTGGCAGGAGCTGGCCAAGCAACGAGAGCTCACCCGGTTGCGGATTCGAACTGCCAACCTTTCGATCGACAGCTCATGGTTCAGCGGTTTAACCCACTGCGCCACCCGCTGGCCTAATAAAAGGTTAGAAGAGCACTATTAAAGCTTCCAAACATACCTCTGAAGAGACTGCATTCTTTTTTCTTCCCGATCTTTGATAAATCTCTCCTCTTCTTCAACTAGTCTACTAAGAAAGAAGAAATACCATCTTTTATTTCAAAGAAGTTGCATGCCAGTAGTTATCTTAATCTAGGGGCTTCAGTTTTATCAGTTTACAAGATCTCCATTACAAGCTCTACTTGAATACACACACACACACACACACACACACACACACACTTTTCCTTTACAAGTTATTCAGAAGTAGTATCTTCTACTTCCTAATGCATATGCTTATCTGAAGCAATGTTGTCAAATACTACTACCTGACAATTCATTCTATGTTCTATATATTAACTCTTACACAATGCAGTAAAATTGTAGAATACACTGTCATTACGGGCACCCTTCTGTGTCAACAGTGGACCTTTTTCCTGGTCTATGCTTACATTTCCAAATGCATCAGATCAATGTGATTTTTCCCTTACCACAACAGAGAAACACTGGCCCCGCTACCAGTAATACGAAAAATTGAAGTATCCATTTCCTCGGACATCATAGTACTGTATGACACTAGCAGGTCTGGAAATGGGTATTATTTGCCTACTGGCTAACATAGAAGGGAAAGTATGGAATAAGGATCAGAAGAGAGGGGACCAAAATATGTTTCTTTCCAGTCTTTAACCCAACAGTATCATAACTGGCATATCAAACCAACCTAGACTGAAAGATAGGAAACAGGAAACACTGCCAGAGGAATCTCTGCCATCTTCTTTTTTATGTCCTCATGCCACATCAAAGTCTGCTCTATAAGTTTTTCCTCAGTTCCAAAAATTGGTTGCCATGCAGTATTGGGGCTGCTGTTCAACACCCACCAATTCAAATCTCCCCTGAAGAACTACCGTATTTCTTCGAGTCTAAGGCGCCCCTTTACTTTCAGTAGCACCAGCAGGGGAAAAAAAATTCCATCGATTGTAAGACTCACCTCCCTTCATTGAATCTACTCGCTCAGCACCAACTCTCCCCAGCATGTCCCGCACTGCAGCTGACAATGACTGAGTGCCTTTGCTTAGCATTTCTGGCCCCGCCAGAAAGTGCCATTTCCTTCATTACCTGGGCTTGGGGGAGCTTCAGGGAGGCCTGCGCAACCCTTCGCGAAAATCAGAAATGGCCGAAAATCACAATTTTTCGCCAAAGTGAAGATCAGGGAGGCCTGCAGAGGGTCGCGCAGGCCTCCCTGAAGCTCCCCCAAGCCCCGGTAAGTAAGAAGATAGCATTTTGGGGTGCTTTTTGGAGACCTTCGATTCCAAGACGCACCCCATTTTTTGAAATGCTTAATTGGGAAAAAACATGCGTCTTAGAATTGAAGAAATACAGTAGTTGTGCAGTTCTTTGGATACAACTGAAGCTCTTTAATGAGCTTTTCAAGGAAAGAATGCTGACATCCAGTGGTCATGGTAGGTAATGGATATTAAAGAAAATCAGAAGAATTACCCCAAAGGTGCAATGGAATCTTTAATGGAGCTATCTAGAGGTTCTTGTAAGCTTATAAGACTCTTCTTCAGGAAACTGATTTTTTTAAATCAATTTTGTCATGGAGTTTACACTCAACATGGTTTCTAGCCAGTCACAGCTCCCTATACTGGTCACATCCTTCGTTTTTGCAATTACACCTCTTAAACATGAAGTTGCACCCCCAGATCCAGGAGCACCCCCAAGGAAAGTGTTACCCCCATTAAGAACAAGATGACAATTCATATCCTAGGCCATTTGTCTCCTCATTAGCTGGGTATCATTCACATATTAGTGACACCCAAGTCTACATTCCTTGATGACCTCCACAGCACTTTCATATAGATGTCAAAGAGCATGAGACACAGAATAGAACCCTGAGGGACGTCAAGAGTCGGTGACCATGGTACCAAACACAGGTCCACTTTCTGGAATCTACTCTCCAGGAAGGAGCTGAGCCACCGTGAAACAGCAACCCCCCAAGTCCAAACCTGGCAAGGGTATTCAGAAGGGTACCATGGTCAATGGTACTGAAAACCCCCAAGAGACCCAGTAGAACTATCAGGGATGTATTCCCCCTGTCCAATTCCCAGCATAGGTCATCCACCAAGGCCACCTCAGTGCCAAAACCAGGTCAGAAGCCAGATTGAAATGGATCCAGAATACTGGTTTCTTCTAGGAATCCCTGGAGTTGAGTTGCCATCACATGCTCGAGCAACGTGCCCAACAATAGCCAAATAGAGACTGATCAATAGCTGTGAAGTTAGGGTCCAAGGAGGGCTTTTTCAGAAGGGACATGGACTATTGCAAGCTTTGCTAAAAAAGCTTGGTAAAACTGAGGCCAAAGAAGAATTGACCACGCTCCCCATCCATTTGGCCGGTCTCCCTCTAACCATTTTCATGAGCCAGGATGGGCAAGGGTCAAGAGCATATGTGGTTGACTGAATGCTTCCAAGAATCCTGTCCATGTATTTGGGCTGCACAAGCTAGAATAAGCTGTTGTAGTGGTATCAGCAATAAGACTAATCAAACTAGTATCTAAGACTTTCTAAGTCATGGTCTAAGAGGGTTGCAAGCAACATTATCTGCAAAACATCTTGCAAACTGGGTGTAGTGAGCCACTGAGGAGGAATCCAACTCATCTCTCTGAGAATCCAGATGTTACAGTCCTCAGACAACTCAGAAAAACTCCACTGGATGATTCTGTGTAAAGAAATAAGATTTCTTCGCTACCATACAATAACCTTAAGAACTTTTCTATTGTCATAGTCATAAAGATGTGTGAGTTACAAGTTTAATTGAATTTGCACACATCTCAAATGTCAGAACACATGGCTTAACCCTCATTGAGAAATCCCATGACTGAAACCAGATATCTGAGATTTGCTTGAAGGCCATATATCACACTTATTTCTTTCACGACCTTAGATGAGAGTTTTGCAAAGTCTGCACTGAGTAGATTACCAAGCAGCTCTTTTGACTAGAGACAAATGCAACTGTGTATCTGAGGTAAAGATTCAGACAAAATGTGAACCTTCCTGTACTTGTGCACATCTCCTCTGTACAATGGGATCATAGAAAGAGAATGAATTCACACAGATTATAAACCTTCTGGCCAGTGACTGTTTCACTTCTATGTCCTGCATGACATATAGCACACAGCTAGTGTTAAGTATGTGTTAGCTAGCATCTTTAAGCCATAGTTACTACGGGGTCATTTATCACTTTCAGTACATCTTCCATTCGGGGCAAAAGGTAATACGTTGGTATGAAATAAATTGGCTGGCAGTTGTTCTACAGATTCAAGTTATCAGACAATAACTTGACACACGTTCTCTACTAGCACATATTCTCCTACACATGCATAATCTTACCAGAGGATGGTTTCTGAAGCCATCTTGTGAAAAGAGCCATACAAAAAACTAGCCTTGTAAAAAGGACTCCTACTTTGCAGAACAGGTACCCATAAATTATCTGGTAGCCTGGACAACCCATTCAATGGATACTTTACAAAAACAAACACTATCTCATCACAGATTGTTTTAAAAATCACTATACAGCTGGACAGCAGTCATCTGAATCCATCTTGAAATGAATCATTAACCAAAACTGTTCAAAATTAATACACGCTTATTACCTTGTATTTTACCCAACTTTGTACAGGCGGGATATCAAATACCACAATATATGGACAATGAGATATTGATATAATTTTTCATGAATAGTCCTTACAGTGGAAGTCATTTCTCTTGGACTAGTTTGTGCAAGCATAGTTAGTTATTCAGCTTCAACAGTAGGAAACAATAGGTCCAATCACAACAATTAGGGTAGAAGATTTCTTGTGGGTCAAAGAAGATCCACATTATCTCTCTCGAAACCCAACTCAAGTGTCAACTAGTCTGTACCACCAATTAAGTGCATTTGGAAATGTAATCACAATTATTACAGTTAAAAACTGGGGAAGCTAATGAATACTATATTTTTAATACAATAACCAGATAGCTGTGTTTCACAAAGGGTTGAAAGGTAGATCTGGCAAGCTATTCACTAAGAGGGAACTGCTACATGCTCCAGGCAAGGGGTTAACTGTAAGGTTATTTTTTAGTACCATCATCATCTTCAGCTGATGGTTCAGCTGTGATACTCTCTTCTGTGCAGTTACTAATGTAAATACAGTAATAATTTAAATCAGCACAGAAGCACTTCAATAGCAACCAGAGCATGTGCTCCCAGTTAAGCCTTACTTCAGTGGCAGCATATGCATCTCTGAGGCTAAAATACTGCTGAAAAATTTCTGCTCAGAGAAAGTAACATAGGAACGACTTATAGTTTTAATATTTTTTCCAAAACAAATTTGTTTTACTTGCGAATTTAATTTCAAGGACAGCTTGATTACAAGGGATAAATAAAGAAGGGTAAAAAAGCAAGTTACTAAGTAAAATGATTTACCCCCTAGGATGACGCTTCCTGCAGCGGCAGTAGCAGTAACAGCAACAGCCTATTATAAGCAGCAGTAGGACACCTGCTACAACACCCATGGTAATGAGCATGGCCTCAAAGCTGACTGTGAAAATTAAAAAGCAGAGTTTTAGTACATTTGAAGTTACAAAAGAAGAGGTAAAGGAAGGAAAAATAGCAACAGAGGAATGCTTCAAGGAGGGAGACGTTTGCATGTCTGGATCTTTGTTAGAAATCCTCTTCACAACACGCAGAGGCGCACAAACATCCAACATACTTAAGTCCGCTTTTTGAGTGTTCCTGCTCACACAAGTAATATCCATCCACAGCATTATACAAGTCATCTGCTCATATCTTAGGCTACATATGCCAGCAGAGGGTGTGTGCCTGTGTGCATGCAGCTGTACAACACATCGGCTAACCCAAGACAGAAAACATCAGGAAAGAGTTATTTCACTCTTATTATTGAAACGAGTTATTTCAGGTCTACATCCCAGCAGGACATGGGTTTCTGTCTGCTGAAATATCAGAGGCCAGCAGCAAACATTTCAGGAAAAAGCTTCCCAGAAAAACATCTTTATAATGGAAGCTCAGGCAATACAATAATGATTGCTTAGCACTGCCTTCAACTTAACTATAAAGCTGATTAAAGCCACATAAAACTAATAGCACACATAAAAGACAAAACTTGGACACACTAAGTTAACAATTCTTGCGTAAAAATGAGTTGGCATTTTATAGCTTACGTTAAAAGTAATCACATATTTACTTGCAATCAACACCTACCCCAACATATTGCCCAGTGAGCCTCTGCGAGACGGCACACTGACGACGGTGGAATCAGTTTGCTCGAGGGATAGTCCATACAAGTGGAATTTTCAGTGCACCAAAGGCACTAAATTGAAACGAAACAAACAGTATTATCAAGGGGAGAGCAACAGGGCTTAATCTTTCACTGCTTGAAAACTCAACACTGTCTTTAATCTGGTGCTAGTATTAGACTAGCATTGTTTTGTTCAGCAGGACTGTAAAAGTATTTATTTACCACTTGTCAACAAAACAAGTTGTCAATGTGATTTACACAGCAAAGGAATAAGACAGTTCTCCGTTCTAAAGGAGTGCACATCTAAGCATGTTGTACTATTCCCTTAGATTGAAATCCTATACATAATTACCTGGGGGTCACCTTTACCTAATACCCACTGAACTCAATAGGACTTACTTCTGAGAAAACACGCATAGGATTGTACTGTTAATTATAAAACTTCCATTTAATGTTTTAAATAGATAACATTTACCAATTTCTTTGATTTTTTTTTTGGTAAGGTAGCATTTCATGTATATGAAGTTCAAGAAAATGACAGACCCAAAGGCATGGGCACTTCTTTTTTTACAGTAATAAAAACTCCCAGGCTTTTTTATCTGTCAATCTTTATTTTTATTTTCTATTAAAATGAGTACAAGTTCACCAATTACCAAGAACTTTTCTAGATTCAGTATCTTTGCACTGAATACATCATTGCTCATGGTTTTTCTTTTAGAACCATATTTTGCATTTATGCACATATCAACTGGCTAGATGAAGTCCAACCTGTCTTTCCTTAGGGAAGACGCTGTTGATACTTAGAAACTACTGCAGTATCATCCATCATCCTCTCATCAGAGCATCGCCAGTGCTGAACAGTTTCAAGATACGTTTTACATTGATTTAATAAACTCATCATAGCTTAGAAGTTACTTAGTTTCATACCATTTTACCAGAGCAGCAACTGTGTTTGTGCCATGCTGATATAAATGTCCTAGAAAAACATCACATAAAAGACAGGGAGGGGGCCAGGAGTTACCCCACTCTCACCCTTAACCCCATTTTGCTATTTCTTCATCCTTCTCTTTCAACCATGAAACACTACCCTTATTCTTTCATTCTTCCTCTAATTCACCATCACCTCCTGGCTCTACTCCTGTTTTCATTGTCCTCTCTGTCCTCCTAGCAACGACACCTCCTTCTCAACTTTCCTTCAGAAATATAGGTTCTACATATGTTAAAGCTGTCACTGAACCTAAACCTCTGGAGAGGAACAGCAAAAGGTGACCAGGAAGCCTTACTCTAAATGGTTACTATGATAACCCACTGCGCCTCCCCCCCCCCCACAACGCCTCTATTACTATCCATGATAGGACATTGGGGTAGATAAGTCTGAGACAATACAGCTATTCTTAGAGGCAAAATACAGCCATTCAACACAGAGGGATCCAAGCTTACTAAGAGCAAGCCTTTTAAAAAAATAATCTAGGACTGTGAACCTCAGATAGGACAATTCAGTCTGTATTTGTTCAAAATGCAAATTAGGGAAAGTGAGAAAAACAGTGAAAAGATGCTATTAAATATCAAAACTGGCATTTGGATGAGAAATTAAACACACACTATGGCTATTGCTATTAGCTTCATATGCAGACAAATTCTGTAAGAATATCATTGCACCAAGAAAGTCGTTCTAATGCAATGGAGGGGATTTGGTAGTACGGGGGGGGGGGCATATCAGCTATCCGCTGATTCAGTTATCTGCGGATAGCAGATGTCCCCCCGCCCGACCCCCCCAGGCACTTACTTTTAGCAAAGAAACCTCAATTTTTCTTGAAAAGGAACGGGATGAGCAGCCTCCTTGAAGGCCTCTCCAGCAAGACTTAGGTGCTAGAGAGTCTCAGAAAGGTTGCAGAAACTCTCTAGCACCTACGTCTTGCTGGTGAGGCCTGCAAGGAGGCTGTTCATCCCGTTCCTTTTCAAGAAAAAACAGAGGTTTCTTCGGTAGAAGTGCATGTGGGGGTTGTGGGGGGTGCGCCTGCCCGCGGGAGGCTCAGAAAACCAGAGGGGGCGTTCGCCCCTTTCCTCAGTTTCAAGTATCCACGGTGGGGGCTGGAACCCCGCGGATACGGCGGCTCCCCTGTACTTAAATGACATTGTCCTCTCATTGTCCGCAATGACAACTATGGTTTGGTGGTTCTTGCCAAAACCGTGGGACTCATGAATTTCCCACTCCCCTTATGTCCTAGGATTCTCTCTCTCTCACTTCCTTGTCTACACAAACCATAGTTTACCATTACATCCAAACCAAGCAAACAATGGTTTTGGGTTGACTTAGCTACATGACAGTCACAAACTATCGAATATTTCATGAATCCATGATGCTTAAAGAATCAGTCTGGCGAAAACTTAGCAGATCTGCCTCTAAATGCAAATATTTGATGTTACTTTGCTTTACTACTTCTATCTTAAAATTTCATTATTTTTATTTCTTTCTAGGCTGATCCTGGTGTCCTAGGAAAAATGTAAAGAACTGTTCAATGAATGATTCGCATGTATAAAATATTTACTCAAAATTATTAGAAGTTATAATAATGTACAGTATTACTTTTTTAAATTAAACTTCTTATTGGAAAACAATCTGCTTTGTAATTAGTATATGTATCAATCTTGTTGACTCTTAAAGTGTTGTTTATTATTCCAATAAAGTTAATACTTGACCACTGTTTGAATGAAACTGAAAAACAAATTTGTTTAAACATGGTTTCTTGTTTTGCCCAGTTGTGTAAACAAGGAATTTCCAATTCTGGTTTGCCCAGTTATGTAAACAAGTGACAGAGGCAATCTCAGTGCACATGTGAGCTCAAAGCTCAGGCACAAATGATGGTTTGCCCTCTCACTACGCAGTTGTATTCTATATCCGAAATATCATGCAATTGGACAAATACAGATGTTTCAACAATTGACAGCACAATCCTATGCATGTTGTTGTTCAGTCATTAAGTTGTGTCCGACCCTTCGTGATCCCATGAACCATATCCCGCCAGGCCTTCCTGTCCTCCACTATCTTCCTGAGTTCGCTCATTTTCATGTTCGTTGCATCGGTGATGCTGTCTAACCATCTCATCCTTGGCCTTCCCCTTCTTTTGCCTTCACTCTTTCCCAGCATCAGAGTCTTCTCCAGAGAGTCCTCTCTTTGCATTAGGTGGCCAAAATATTTGAGTTTCAGCCTCAGTACCTGTCCTTCCAGGGAACAGTCAGGGAACAGGGAACATCCTATGTATGTTTATGCAGAAGTAAGTGAGTTTCAGCCTCAGAACCTGTCCTTCCAGGGAATAGCCAGGGAACAGGGAACATCCTATGTATGTTTATGCAGAAATAAGTGCCAAAATGTTCATTGGGACTTACTCCCAAGTAAGAGTGCATATGACTGCAGCCTGAATATGCTGAAGCAGCATTTGGAATAGAACACAACCACTGTCACATCATGGCCTGTGTACTACATCAGCTTGGTGCTACAAACTAATCCAGAATAATTTACTAAGCAGAGTGGTGCGAGTAAACACACTAAGACAACAAAAGCTACTGCTCGAGATACAATGAGCTCAAAGTTGTTGAGCTGCACAAGATTGTGCAATGCGTGTATGGCTAGAAAAAGTATGACTCGCAAAAACTCACTTACATGGCAATTATAGCATCAGCTATGTTGTGAGAACTGTGCATATGCTATCTGTAAAATGCCTTTTATGGTGATGGAATTGCTAACGATAGTCAGGACACTAAAAAGAACTTGCTCAATGGAGCATCTTAGCTTCGGCAAGTTGCTCTGTGGCAGAGAAGACGTTTTTGCTTTTAAATGAAATCTGACCTTCTGTAAAGTTATCTCTATTAATATTTTTAAATAGATGTACTTCAAGTGCAAAGTATGCTTATCCTTTCTTCAAGTCAGATGCTAAAAATTTAAAGAGCTACACTTCAAACTAATTTTAAAATAGATTTTTAAAAGCTTGAACTCTGTGCCAAGCTGTCAGTTGTAATTTTCCAATCTAGGGGTATTATTTTATCCCAGTGTCTCCAACTTTGCTGGATAAAGGAATTTGATACTGGACCTAGTTACTGGAGTAGAAAGGAATTTACAACAACACAAACATAACAAGAAAAGGTTTCCTGATGATCCTTCCAAGCACACAAACCCCTAACTGCATTTCTCGCACGTTGTCTTATTCCTTACTGCTCTTCCCTTCATAGTACAAGGATTTTTGTTTTCTACAGAAGAGTAGCAACAGATGCTATCCAAACATTTTTTTTCCTGCCTCCATGCCTGGGCATGAACTAAATTAGCCCAAACAACATTAGCACCATTTATAGAATAATTAGAAAGTTTTCCCCAACAAATATAAAACTGCCACAACTTACTTTAGTATTTTTTACACATTCTTCACAAGTCTTTCCAGTAAAAGCAATACATGCTGTAAGAGAATAAATTCTTGCATGAAAAATCAAAAACTTTTGAAAACAGTCTTTATAATTTTTCTGATGGAGCTATACAGACATATGAGCAGATGTAACAACATTTATATACATGTATTTCAGTTTATTAGAGTATTTCAGATTGTGGCTTACAATATAAATTACAATATAAGGTGCAAATATTAAATATAGCTTGCGCTGAAACAATTGGGTTTTCTATTCCATTGAAAATAAGAGCAGTCCTCGTACATAAGTTTTAGTCCAGTGTCTTGTTTCCAACTAAATGATGGGTGGTTCTGTGTGTTGTTAACAGCACCTACCGTATTTTTCGCACTATAAGACACACTTTTCCCCAAAAAAACATAGGGGGGAAAAAGCGTGCGTCTTACAGTGCGAAGCCTGGGCTTGGGGGCGCTTTGGGGAGGCCTGCAGAGGCTCGGGGAGGCCTCCCCGATGTTGATTTCGGCCGAAAATAGCGATTTTCGGCCATTTCCGGAAATGGCCGAAAATCACTGTTTTCGGCCGAAATCAACATCGGAGAGGCCTGCGGGGGCTTCGGGGAGGCCTGCGCGAGCCTCTGCAGGCCTCTCCGATGTTCAGTTCAGCCGAAAACAGTGATCGCTGTTTTCGGCCGAAATGAACATGGGGAGGCCTGCAGAGGCTCGCGCAGGCCTCCCCGAAGCCCCCACAGGCCTCCCGAAGCCCAGGTAAGTAAAAACCTTTTTTTCCTGTATTTTATGCTCCATAGGATGCATGTGTCCTATGGACCGATGCGTCCTATGGAGCGTAAAATACGGTAATCACTTTAGTGTCAAGGAAGCAAAAATCCTCCAAAACAAAATTCCCCTTCTATCTATTCCCTTGCTCCAATTCCTGACATTTCTGCCAAAGGATTAGAGTGAAGGAATGGGACTCTCTCTCTCAAGTTGTGCTTTTCACAAGTCACATCTTGTTTGGTCCCAGCAACTTTCTCTTTGGGCAATGATCATTAATCCATTTCATTTGAACAGTCTTAAAAATAGCAAAAGTGATAGTTGGCAAATTATCCCTAAGAGTGCTCTGAAAGTAAGAATCACTAAAATAGCTTGAACTGCCATTCTTCCCAAGTAACAATATCTACAGTTGTCATGGGAAACATTTTTAAAATCTGTCCTATTACAGTCCTTAAAATCACAAAAGCAAGAAAAACTTTGCCTCTAACATGTTTTTAGAGCAAACGTTTTCACTCTTAGTATATAATAAAATAAGATATAATAATAAATTAGATATTATATTATAAGATATTATTATTATAAATAAAAAAGTATAGAAAGCATATTAAGAACCATTGCAAATTGGGGGAAAGGTGGGATAAAAATATATTAAATCTCACCCCTTCCTCCATACAGGCTTTTTAAATGAAAGAGGAAACACAGAATGCTGGAAGCACCCTAGGATGCTCTGCATTTTCTGCTTTGTTCACAGAGCGGCAAGTGCAGGAAGCTCCTCTTGCTCCTCTGAGTTCTGACTTAAGTAAAGGTGCCTGGAATGGAACCCTTATGTAAGTCGGGTAGTGCAGGGGTTTTCAACTGGTGGTATACGTATTGGTGGTACTCCAGCTGACCGGAGGTGGTACCTGGACCACCAGTCTGCACAAACCCCGTTCCGATGCAGCTTCTGCCTTTTGCTGCTTCTGCCTCTCACGAGCGCTAAAAATGGCCATCTCGCCTGCCCAGAACTACCTACCTTTCTTCTCTGGTGGTCGGAAAAGAAAATACAGCTGAAAACCTGGAAGTAAGTGGCGATGACTTCATCGCCACTTCCAGTGGTATGCAGCTCAAGGCCGCCAGAGGTGGTATGTGAACAGCTGGGGGTTGAGAACCCATGAGGTAGTGCATGCACCTGACAAGACAGACACCTCCTGACACCATGCTTGGGCAGAAGAGATAGTGACTGGTCCAAGATGACCCACCAAGCGTCATGGCAGGAGGTGTGGTCTGGAGGTTGAGCTGTCGCCTTGCCTGAAGAAACTAAGATAAAAATAACTAGCGCTAACCTCAGGGAACAACATCTTCAATCCTTTAGATTGTTTTCCTAGACAATGTTTCCAGGAATTAGGAAACGAAACATTGGAATTTAGAACTCTGGACTTCGGATTTTAATAGAATTTTATCTGTCTTGTTGAAACTGAAAGAAACAGAAGACGCAAGTAGGATTTTATTTGTTTTTATTCAAGTCTGTTTTCTGTACATAGCTATGATGCCCGTAACAATTAAATCTCTAAAACAGAGGACGCTCTTTGTGTGGAAAAGTGGAGTCTGGAGAAGTCAGCTGGCAAAAAAAAAAAAAGGATAATATCCTTGGTCTGAAGCTTGGTTTGCAGTTGCCTGCGAGAGCTTGCAAGTGCAAGAGCCTGCAGCCAGGATGACTGCACTATGAAGAGAAACACCTGGAGAAATGAAGGTTCTTAGGAGATTGTCTCATGGAATAATACTTAAAAAGGGGATTTATGTTCAGCCTGCCTAAACGGGAGGGGAAAGATTTGAACCCAGGTGTCCCTGCTCTTCACCCAATAATAAGAATAACCACCAGTACAGTATTTATATACCGCCTTTTCTGTGGTCACTGGATTTCTCCTTTGACTTTAAGTCAAAGGCAGTTTACAGGTAGGCTTTCTAAACCCCAAGGGGTTTTTACAATACAATATGTTCCAGTCTTTCATAGAACCCTTCGTTCTAGATGGTTTCTTTCACAGCAGCTTCTATCTGGCGTCCATCTCATCACGCTTCAACTGGCAGGCAACCTTGACTCCTATTCAAGGTGCCAGCTGCAGCTTCTCTCCCTCACAGAGCCTCTGCAGCTTATCAGTGGTGTGCCAGCAGCTCTCCGAAAGACTTCCGGCCGTCCTGAGCTGCCAGCCTTGAGATCTTCAGGTATACGTAGGCTTACCATCGTCCCGGAAATGACCGGGAAAGTCCCAGCAAGCCCCTTTTGTCCCCCCGTCCCCCCCGAACTGTAGTTTAGTCCCGGCCCGCCGGCTGCATCGCGGCCGGCCGGAGCTCTTCTGAGACTGTGCTGCCTGCTGCAGCACGTCTCCGTCCCTAATCTTCCTAGTCTCGCGCATTTGCGCGAGACTGGAAGCACTTGGAAGATGTCGCTCGGAAGATGCGCGCGAGGCTGGAATGTCTCCGAAGTTGTCCGAGTGAACTCGGACATCTTCCGAGTGCTTCCAGTCTCGCGCAGGCGCGCGAGACTAGGAAGATTAGGACGGAGACGTGCTGCAGCAGGCAGCACAGTCTCAGAAGAGCTCCGGCTGGCCACGATGCAGCCGGCAGGCCGGGGCGGGACTAGTAAATGAATTCACACACAATACACACATATACACAACAAACACAAATAAAATAAAATACACAAATAAAAGAGCACAGTATTTAGCACAGGAAAATAAAATACAGTATTTTGCCTTTTTTCACGTGCCTCTGAGCACGTGCAGAGTGCCACTGCTGTTTTCATCCCAGCCAGCTGGCTGCGTTGTGACGGCCAGCAGTGGCCATTACAATGCAACTGGCTGGCTGGGACAAAAACCGCGGCAGCAATCTGCACGTGCTCAGAGGCACGGAAAAAAGGCAAAATACTGTATTTATTTTACAGTGGACACGCCCACTTCCGATGGACACGCCCACTTCTGGCGGAAGTGACATCACAGTTTTTGACCCGCCTTCTTGTGATGTCACTTCCGTCCCCCTTTGGGGGGGCAGAAATCTGGTAAGCCTAGGTATACGAGACGGCCACTCTAACAACTGAGTCAGACCTCTTGGCACTTTAAGGTGCCATCACATAAGGTGCCTTTTTGTGTGTGTCAACAAAAACAAGGCTCTATCTTACGCTCAAAGGGTTCAGCTAAGGGTGGAGAAAGCAGGGCCCATCTGCTAAGGGGAGGAGAAAGCCCATCTATGAGGCTAACTGCAGTGGTTGCCTCACGCAGCAGATTGGCAGGGGTGCCTGGCTCTGCCACTCCTTCTCGCAGTCCCTGGATCCAAAAAAGGAAGAAATGAATGGAGCAAATGAGAACGTGTGTGGAACTCCACACTTCCTCTTTGCTCCATTCCCGTCTTCCTTCTTTGAATCCGGGGACTGGGGGGAGGAGGAGGAGGCGTGGCAGAGGCAGGAAGCTGGTGCCCCACTAGGTAAGTCAGGCGGCACTTGACAAGGTCTCGGGCCAGCCCCGGGAAAGCGAGACGACCAAGGCCCCCTTTCGCCACAAGAGAGGTTCGGAAGCAGACCCACGTCCCCCTCACCGACCCGCGCTTTTTGCTTACGCATAGCGGGAAGCGGAGGAGCTGTCGGCGCCGGTGTCGTTGTTCCCGCTACCGGGCGGCTCCAGAGCAAGACGACACACGGCAGGCAGAGAGCCCAGAGCCACCACCGTAACCCCTGCACGGCCGTCTTCTCCTCCTCCATCTTTCTCTCCGCGCCGCGGCTACCTGCGCCGCTCGTACAAGTCGCTCTTTCAACCAACCACCCTCCACTCTTTCCGTCCCTGCTGGAACTGAAGGACAGGCTCGCTCGACACCTCGTCCGCGCATGCGTACCCCGGGCCCGCCCACCTAGTCACAAGCCAGGCGCCTCTGCGCAAGCAATGGCAGAGCCTTGGCCCATAGAGACAGGAATGACTAGAGCGACCGTTCAGTTGTCTGTCCTGGTTCCTTGTGTTTGGTTCCCGCCCGCCCCGGCCGGGACTGCAGCAAGAACTGCCCTAGGGGGAAAAAAGGGGGGGTTGGTGAAGCTGTGATTGGACAGTAGCGTATCCACGCGGAAACAAAAGGCAGCAGCAAAGACAGGGGTTCGTGTATTCTAACACACGTTTTTGTGCTGCGTAGAACATTTTTGTTTTTAAACCAGCGCCCAGCTGACGCCAGTAACTAACAACGTTTCTTATCATCATCATCCCCACAAGGGCGTTTGGTGAACGAATGACTTAAGGCAGGCAGTCCACTCCTAAGAATGCACGGCCGGAACCAGGACTGGTTCGGCCTCCCAGCCAGAAATCCCACCCGCACCGAAGAGTCCCCTGCCCTACTTGCAGCAAAGGGAAGTCGTCTTAAAGTGCCCCACTCGGGATCCTTCCCAGCCCAAACCCGGTGCTTACACACAGTGCAAGATGCAGGGTTACTCAGAAGTAAGTCCCACAGTGTTTAATGGGGTTTACTCCCAGGAAAATCTGCATAGGATTGCATTGTTGCGTGCAGAAACCTTGTGCACCACTGATTTGTACACAGCTGCGTTGCGCTGAGGAAAACCTGGACACACACTCCACGCGAAGCAAGGCCTGAGCTGCAGATCGCGAGAACTTCTGTCTTAGCTGGTACTTTTTTGTTGTTGTTTTGGTTGGGGCGAAGGTGCCCAATTACAGCTACGCTACTATTGAAGAAGCTGGACTATGGGCCAGTCAAACAAGGCAATAACTCGACGTCCCGCCTTCTCCCCAGCCGCCCAATGCCCTGGTTGTACGATCGTCAGGAAGTTCAGGATCGTGTTCCTCTCAGCTCTCCAGTGTTTTGGACAAGAGTCTCTCAGCCCTATCTGAAGCTACCAGGGATTGAACCCGCACCCAGGATCTTCTACAGTCAGGACAGCCCAGGAGTGCTCACTGCACAAGAACATCCCCAAGTTGGGGACCCCAACTATTTAAATGGCCTGGTCAATTATATTCTACAAACATTGATAATTTTAACATTACCTTTAGCAATAAGCCACAAATGAACAAGAATTTTTTTAATTAAAAATACATATTTTACATAAAAAATGTATACTGTAACTAAACGTTACTAAAAGCTAACATTGGAATTATATAGAAGGCAAACCTGGAACAGTAAGTACTTTTTCATGCAAACAACAAGCACAAAAATGGAGAAATTGTTCTCCAAGACAAAAATGTTGAAATTCACATTGACAACTCTGTGCTGGAAAATGGCTGTATTTGTACAAGCTAAACAAGATATAATTCTAAAGAAACACCTTAGGAAGGAAACCCAGATTCAAATCCAGTAGCTTTTGTATGTCAAAGTAGGATGACCAGCAACAGCTAACACATTTGGCATGTAGTATCAATGAAAAAAAGAATACATTCACCCCACATACAGAACTGAGAAACAAAAGTTAATGTTTTGAAAACACAGACATCTATAATAAAATCCTGTAGCAGTCAGCTGTAATACAAATGCACTTGGAATTATGATGCAAACGATGAAAAGTATACACTTTCTTTTGGAAGCACTTCCATGTTCCAACATTTCAATACATTGGCTGCAATCCAATATGCTCCATCATGTGTGTGTGTGTGGGGGGCTCCCACTCCCAAAAGCAACCCTGCTGTACAGCTCCTCAGAGTGATTTGAAACTCTTCAAGGTACTTGTGATGCAGCACACAAGGTGGGAGATGGATTAGAAAAAGGAAACAAATAGTCCCACTGAGCATGGAAATTTTCATGGCTGGACACGATTTTCAAAGAAATAGGATATATGGGTTTGACAGCCATGTATGATTTGAGAATAAAGATCCTTTAAAATTATTTCTGTTGTCCGGCAAGTTTCTTTAAAAGCACACACACCATTAAGACCTATACAGAGAAGGTTTCCAGGAACAGGCAAATAAAAATAAAGTCTTTAAGTCTTGTTGCCAATGTTTCTTCCCTCCCTCGGGATTTTGTCAAGGCGTCACAGCTATAGAGCTGTGGCTGCTATAGCTGTGACACCTTGACAAAATCCCAAGGGAGGGAAGAAACGTTGGCAACAAGACTTAAATACTTTATTTTTATTTTTATTTGCCTGTTCCTGGAAACCTTCTCTGTATAGGTCTTAATGGAGTGTGCTTTTAAATAAACTTGCCAGACCACGGAAATAATTTTAAAGGATCTTTCTTTATTCTCAAATCATACATGGCTGTCAAACCCATATATCCTATTTCTTTGAAAATCGTGTCCAGCCATGAAAATTTCCATGCTACAATGCTTCATATGTATTGTGTTATAAGTCTTGCAACAACCATAAGATGATTATCCCTATATTGCAGCTGGGAAGCTGCAGAGGGAGAGGCTTGTCTAAGGCCACCAAGTGGGTTCATAGCAAAGGTGAGATTGAAACCAGAGGGTTCCGATTCATACCTCAGTCTCTTGCAGTGCAATCCTAGGCATGTCTACTCAGAAGTAAATCTCCTTGAATTCAATGGGATTTGCCCCAGGAAAGTGTTATAGGATTGCAGCCTTAGCCACAACCAGCTCTCACTGGAAACATTTCAATCATAGTACATAATATAGTATGTGTAACAAAACACAAGAAAAAGGGACCCCCTTTAGGTAGAGGGGCTCTCTACTCCACACATTAATTAATTAAGACAAAACAGAAGAACCATTCATCTGTCAGCAACAATTCACACTTTTAGCCAAGAACTGGTAAACAGAAGGAAAGGGCACTGGCTGATCTTTCTGTTTCTAAAGTTTCCAAGAGCAAGGAAAAGCCTATAAAGGCCAGGATTCCACTGGCTCACAGGACTATCAGCTGAACTAGTAAATGGCACTTAAACCCTGACAGCAATTATTCCGCATTGTAGCACCATCAGTATTTCATCTTTGTCAGCAACTGCACACTCAAAATGAAGCCTGTTTCATAATTGGAGAATTACCCTTCTATACCCATGAATACCCATCTATACCCATCAGTACCCATGAATTGCGACTCTTTGAAACAAACTGGATGCACCTCCTATGATGAGTTTTATATAATGCAAACACAAGCCCCTCTTCAAAACTTCCCGAAGTTCACTTATGAAAGAACAAGTTGAAGGGCACAAGGCCTGTTAATCCCCATATAATTCAAAGTACTCAGGGTTTCAGAGAATCACTGGGCTATGTATCAGAATGGAACTTGGGAATTGTTACAAATTCTAAATGAGGCCCCAAGCTTATTTTCAGCTTAACTCTGTAGTTTCTGCTGCTTAATTCTCTGAAGGAAAGGGGGGGGGGGGAGAGTTCACAACAGCCAGTTAGAAAGATGTAACATTAGCTTATATTTATGAAAATAATGTAAATTCCCTTTTGTTTAAATTTAAAAAAAATTGTGCATGCCTTCCTTTGGAGATTTCGGGATTTCGGGAGATCCAACATGGTGGCGGCTGTGAGAAGAGGTAGGGAGAGCTTTGGGGGACAATTTAGCTGTTTTCCGGCCTGCTGGAGGACTCTGCTGATTCGGCCTGCCGAATCAGCAGGACTGTAGCCTTTCCCTACGGCTTGCGGCGCGAGCGGGAGAACCCTCTCTGCCACGCTGCAGGCCGGGAAAAAACACTTTTGGGAATGGGTATGCGGGAATTTGGGGGTCAAGGGGTACACCAAACTTTGGGGGCCCGCATAGGGGGACGCAAACCCCCAATGGTTGAGAAACCCTGCCTTAGAGCACAATCCTAGGCATGTCTACTCAGAAGCAAGCCCCATTGTTCAATGGAGCTTGCTTCTGAGTAGACATGCGCTCTAGGGTTTAACAAGCTACTGGCACACCTGCCCACATTCCTTCTCCTAAAGGGCTATACTCTGTCCCGGGAAGAATCTGGTAAGCCTAGCTATTAAGTATCTATAACAGGGGTGGCCAACCTTTCAAACTGAATGGTCCTGGACTTTTAATGGTTGTATAGGTGAGGGCATTTCAGCAGGTGCAGCACCATCAGCAATTGCAGCTGCCAAGATTCTGTCTTCTACCCCACTCTTAAGAACGCAGAGGCCCTCATGGTGGAAGGTTGGCCACCCCGATCTATAACGATTATCCCAACAAATTCAAAAGGCCAAGTTTTGCTTCAGATAAGACACCTGAAAGAGGTTTAGTTTCTAAAGTGTGGTCAGAACCTTTGGAGGAAGTAACTATCTTACTATCAAGCTGCCATCTATCAAGTCAGACCATTGGTCCACCCAGGTCAGCATTGCCTATGCTGACTGGTAGTGGCTCTCTAGGGTTTCAGATAGGGGTCTTTCCCAGCCCTACCTGAAGATGCCAGGAATTGTACATGGGGCCTTGTGCATGCAAAGTATGTGATGTACCACTGAGCTACGGCCCTATCACCTGCACGGAGAGATTAGACAGCAGGGTTCATATTATTGATTACTCAAGGAAACTTGGTAAGCCCAGAGTAATCCACAGTTTTTCATTATTCAGAAGGTATAAATACTATTACTAACGATTTACTTCAAAAAAAGAACTTCTGTCTAATGAATAAGAATAAGGTTGGAGATGTAAAACCCTTAACATATGCAGACTAAAAGCCAGAAGTCCTTTTTTAAAAGCCCAAACATTGACTTTATAATAATCTCATTATCAATATATTTATATAAAAATACTCTAGTTACTACAAATTTCAAAACTACTATAATTGGTTTTGAAAAGAGGTATTCAAGAGTCCATTTTTCAAAACAAACCAGTAATATTTAGCATCCCATAGAAAATAATCCTGATTCAGGAACTCATTCTAAAATTTGGAGGGCATCAATTAGCAGACTAGGAACAATAAACAGCTTTCATTTTAACTCTGTTCTAACTTAACAAGTATCTAAAATAATTCTGATTCTATGGTACAGCAAAAGGAATCCTGGTGATTCAAAAATTCACGTTATCAGAAGGAGTATCCTATAAACGGAACCATAAGCCTGTATAAAATTGGATTCCCACTAACCAAAACTTCTGACTATTGCACCACTTTATATAACCCTGAGAATATTTGGATTACTGGAGTTGTACTATATAAATTTTAATTAAACCGTGATTTTTGTCACTTCCTATGTGTAAATGGAGGAAAACGCAACTTCTAGAAATGTCTCCTAAAGAAGAAAAGCATTCAGTTATTCAGGCTATGTTATTGCTATGAAACCAAAAAAGTAAATATTAATGCATTGCTTCTTCTAAATCTTCATCAATTTTTCACAGAGATCAAAGATCACTGACAATAGTTTTATAACATTCACAAGCAGAATGTTTTTGTATATGCACAATGGAAAACAAGAATTGGAACAGGACTAAATTTGTATATCAACGACTGCTTTGCAGATTGGTAAAATGCAAAAGTATGAAACAAGCTCTCTCCATTTCTGCTCCAATAATGCAGAGAACTATTTGAGGCCTGTACAAGAAGAAAAGGCAACACAATTGTGGAACTTCTCATTCTTAAAAACACACAGTGGCTATAAATAATATTATTATAATCCCTGTGTTTAAAATTAAGTGAAAAGTTAGAGTGACAGGAAGTAGTCAAAAACGTAACCCAACTGAAGAAAACACTCAAATGCCAGCAGACACATTTTTCAGCAATACAGTTCAAGGAAGAAACTGACCAAGAATACGGAGAAGCAAAAGAGCGCTAATCTTTCCATTACCTATAATAAACTTTTTAAATGGCTGGTTTCGAGACTTACAAACATATAAATATCTGCAAGACCTAAAACATGGACTTCTAAAACATTGCCTTGTTCATCCACTACGTTTCTCTCTGCGGTAAACCTACGGTAGATAAAAGGAGCTTTAGAAATTGTCCAATTCCACTTGCAATTCTCAGCACATACCCTTTGTAAATTATTTTTAGAAGCCTCCAAGAGAGTGGAAAAACCACCTGACCTGCAGTGTCCTGGTCTGAGACAGCAAACAGGCATTTGGCTTTCCAAACCCATTCTTTAAGAAGCATGTGTAACAACAGGGATGTCAATTTCAATGGCAGAATGACGTGATCGTGCAGAATAGGGTTGGGAGGCATAACTGTGTACGCTGGGCGCATGCGAGTACAAAGGCTGCCAAAAAGGCGAAGGCAATGTTTTGCACGCACAATACCACAGAAACAGAAGAATGGCAGTGAACAATAAGCCTCCTGCACTGGCAATAGCAATGTACACTGAGATGTCAAAGGTGAAAACAGGCTCATATTTTTTGTTCAGTTGTTGGTTATGGAAGATGACCCAGATAGATGGCGTCAAGCAAATTACACAGGCAAGGAGAAAGAAGAGACCGGCCACAAGGTGGCAGCCTGCACTGTTTATGAGACATCTGGCCTGCTTGATGTTTGGCACTGTTGAGATGAAGGCTGTGTTACACATGCCAATCAAACAGAGGAGGAGAGCCAAGACAGTAGTCAACATGCTTATGGGGAGAGTTAACTGGAGAACACGCAGATCCAACTGATCAACCGCTGTATACCACTCTGTGTCATAAATCACACAGTCTTTGCTTCCATCAAAGCGGACGCATTTAATCCACAGCCCAGTGTAAACGGTCACATTTTTTTCGTGTTTGTTAAAGGTGTACAGTCGCATTTGCCTCCAGTTAGGAAGGAGGGCAGCAGCAATGAGTCCGGATAAGGCTGCTGTTCCAGAAAGGAAGGCCAGGACTGTTGCAGCATGGACATCACGGCAACCCATCTCTAGCGAATAAAAATGCCTCCTGGAGGAGAAAATGGTACCAAGTAAAGAATAGTCAGATTAATACATTTATCTCAACAATGCAGGAGAAATTATTTACACTGCAGTCCTTACAAAGTTAAACTGGAAACTGGGGAAACCACTTTTGAGTCAATGGTTGCTCTGGAAACTGTACTGGATTCATCTACTGGCCCTGTTTTATTAAATAATAGCTTTCCACAAAAATCATAAAGTTACCATTATCAAAGAACAGGCATTTGTTAGTATAGCAATACAATCTGGTCTTTTATGCCCCAATCTCTTCCTACGACTTCAGTCACAAAAGTGAGGATTTGCTGGTGATTAAATATTGCCAGCAATATTTAAGCGTTATCAGGAATGGAGACGGTAAACAAAGCTCCAGTCTGGTCTATCAAAAACAGATAAATCCAGTTCGAAAACTTGCAACACAAAAGAGGGGAGGAAAATGGAGGCAGAGGTAAACAGGAGAAGAATGTGCGATTGTTTCAGTTATTCATACTTAGGTTTACTCAGTTCATCGTATAAAATGTTCTTATATTTTAGCAAGAACTCAGCCATTTATCTGTTAAACAATGGGAAGTGTGGGAGGCGCTTTTACTTAAATGCTAGCCACTACTTGTAATTTTTAAAAAAACAGTTACTGTTGTTCCCCCTACCTACAAATACCCTCTCTATTTAATTCAAACCAAGAGAATACATAAGACTTCATATTTTAAGATTTACAAATTTTATTCCATGTATCAACACCACCATACGTGTGTATGTTCAGAATAAAGAAGAGAGGGGAGGGATTCTATATATTTAATACTGACTATTTTTCAGTCAATATGAGGAAACAAAAACCAAAGTAAGCTTAAATTTAAGAAAGGCCAGACAGCAACACCTCCCATCTAAGATCAGAAATAAATGTCTGGTTTTAAAAAGAAGACACTCATGTTAGATATGCTGTCAATGTCTGTTGTGATAAGCTATTTTCTAAAGGGTTAAAGATGCAAACTTACCAAAAGATGTACCTTCAGGACTGGAAGCACTAAAATAACTCTTAGAAGTATAATAACAATTCTAATAGACCTAGGGAAAAGGTAAATTCTGGAATTAATGTAGTTATATTTTGAGTCACTCACTTCCAGTTTAAAACAGCAACTGTAAATATTTTTCTCCTGCACTACAGAATATCCCCATGGAGCAACCTAAACTAACCTTAGCTGTTCCGACTTCTCCTTCATTTAACAGGTTAACTTCAAAAGGTGGAGATTCCAATGACATGTCTTCCATCCCACCATCTTTTTCTATAGATGCCTGACCCTTCGTTTTAGAAGCTCACACAGCTGTCTTGACCCTGTAACTGAGACTGTCAGCTAAAGCATCTCATTCAATTTCAACAGGGTTAAATATGGGGTTAAAGAATATGCAGAATAGCAAATCTTTCAGGTATAACTAGCTTGTACCCATTTACATTACACTTGTGTACAACTTGTGTACAAAGTAATTTGGAGCCCTTAACATATTTATCTTCATAATTACCATGTGGGGTGAATCATTACTTTACCAATTTCACAGAGGAGGAACTGAAGTTAAGAAGATTTCCTCAGGCTACTAGCACAGTGGCTTAGCAAAAAAAGTGCATTTTGTGATAAAAGCATGGCATTTTATATTCAAATAAAATATATTCATTTTATATTAAAAAAACACCTTCATGCTCTATCACGTTCAAATGAAGATAGGAAGACACTCCAAATAAAGATAGATACTCAACTGGAAGTAATTCCCATTGAATTCATCAAGACTTGCTTCCAAAGCATATTAAGGAGACTTTATTAGGAATGTCTCCCTGTCTTAATTCAAGCTTCACAGGTTACTCTTTGTGATAAAAATCAGTGTATACGTAAGAACATTGCTGCTGGATCAGGCTGAAGGCCCATCTAGTTCAGTTCCCTGTGTCTCACAGTGGCTCCACCAGATGCCTCAGGGAGCACACAAGACAAGATACCTGTATCCTGTTGCCACTCCCTTGCATCTGGCATTCAGAGATAGCCTATTTCTAAAACCAGGAGGTTGCTTATACCCATCATGGCTTGTAAACTGTGATGGACCTTTCCTCCATAAATCTGTCCAATCCCCTTTTAAAGGCATCCAAGCTAGGTGCCATCACCACATCCTGTTGCAAGGAGTTCCACAGATTAATTACAAACTACATAGGTCTAACTTGTGGCTTAGCTGCGCAGCACTATACCCAGTAAGTCCATGGCTAGTTTAGAAATTGAATCAGCTTCCCCTGGTCCAAAACTAGTACTCCATTAATGAAATAGTATTCGTTTTTTGGGGTTTTTTTACATACTGAAAGCCAGTATAATATTAAAAGAAATCCAATAGTTGGTCTCATGCAAGGAAAAAAAACAAGACATGGTAAGGTTAAAGGAGAGAGTTCTATCAACTCATCTTCATACTTGCCTCTCCCTATTCCAAGATAGTGTTCTGTTTTTTGAAAAAGAACATGGAATATAAACAAATAGGTTGCTATCTTTCAGTGTCGGGTTCTCAACACCTTACAAGTACGTTGCAAAGATGAACAAACATGACTGCAAAACATTCAATTCCTTGCTGTAATTTATTTATTTATTTATTATTAGACAGAGACAGTGCCCAATATTTTTTAAATGCAATAAATGCCCTTAATAGGGTTGTCAACCATTTTTGGTCAGGGATCTTGTGTCCTAACAACTACACAGCAGGTGAAAATTCAACAGGTGAAGCTTTCCTATCACTGCATCTGCATGCTGGAGAAAGGGTCGCAAGCTGAATTTCTGCTCATGCCTGAAAAAGCATTGGTAACCCTAGTCCACACATTATTAGGATTGTGGTTTACAAATAACTTGAGAGTGCAGATGTAGACTGAAATGGTCTTTAGGAAGCTTCAAGATAATACAGGTGGGCCCCCATATCCACGGATTCACTATCCACGGTTTCAGTTATCCACGGATTTGGGGGACCCCCCCAGGCTTTTACTTTTTTCCCAGTAAGCTTCGTTTCTTCCTTAAACGAACAGGAGACGCAGCCTCTGGCTGCTTATTGCAGGCAAGTAGAACAAGACTAAGTCCCAGAGAGGCTCTGCAAGGTTAACAGAAACCTTGCAGAGCCTCTCTAGGACTTTGTCTCGTTCTACTTGCCTGCAATGGAGGCTGCTTCTCTGTTTGTTTTAAGGAAGAAACAAGGCTTGCTGAAAGAGAAATAAGAGCTGGGGGGGGGGCGCACACGCCTGCCCGCAGGGGAGGCAGGGCAGGGCCCCCTCAGGAAACCATGGAGGGGTGTTCACTCCTATCCATGGTTTCAAGTATCCACGGGGGGCCTGGAACATATCCCCAGCGGATGGGGGGGGGGGAGTACTGTACATCAGAGTATGGGAGCCAAAATAGACATGATACAAGCAACACACGACATATTCAAATGTATTTATCACATGCACTGGCTCATTTAACAGCAGTGTTAACACATCAGCACCACACCTGTCCAGATTGTTGATCACTGGATTGCTGATGCTACATACAAATCAAGCTATGTGCATTTGAATACGACAGGAAGTGCATGGAATATTTAAATAAGTAAGCACTTTCCCTGTTGCTTGCGTCACATGTGTTTCATGTAAATTATCGATTATCACATGCAGGACTTGAGAGAAATCAATTGTAACAATCCACTCAAGGCATTCTGAAACATAGGACAGAAACTGAGAAAAAAAAAACACCAGTCATTCAGCTTGTGTTACTAATGATGACTAAGGAGATGGAACAGCCCACAAGAAAGCTCTATATACAGTACTGTACTGACCACACTGCGTGGGTTAGACTATGAATCAGGGCTTCTTATTAAAGATACATACACAATAAGGGGAGGGAAGAAACAGACTTCTCTCTTTAATATGGTGATTAAGTGTGCCCGGCCAGGAACAGAAAGATGCAGGTTCAAATCTCCACCCGGCCTGATGCTCGCTAAGCCAGTTCCTGTGAGATGAATTAGGCTGAGTCGGATCATTGTAAGGAAAAAATGCGTGAGTGAGGAAGAGCCTCGTACGCGCCCCTGGCAGGAAGGGTGGGACAGAAATGCTAATAATAAAAATAATTATTCTTTCTTGCCAGTACATACCATCGATGCTTAGAAACAGACGCAAAATCTTTACGCCTAAACATATTTTCTTGAAAAAGTATCCCATAGAATTCAATGTAATCTACTCCTATGTAAATAGGCTATATGGACGGAACAGCCTTATAATAAGCGTGGGGGGGGGGGAGAGAGAACCATGATTATAATCAAACACAGCAGAGCATGAAAATATATAATAATACAAAATAATGCCAAAAAGGGTACAGGAACGGCCAATTTCCACCGTACTCACCCTCTTCCCACGCACGATGTCCTCAATTTGCAAACACCGGATCTCTTCCCCCTTCTGTTGACACTGCGGCTTCCTAATCTGGTGCTTTTCAGGAAGTTGCTGCCTTTTCCAGGTACGCCAAAGGCTCCTGGGATTGTAGTCTCCGCTTGACATACTGCTGGTTTTCCTCTGCAACTACAGACTACAATTCCCAGGATTCCTTTGCAGAGCCTATTTATTTGGGAGACAATGTGTCTCTCCAACAGTACTTCGACTTATTCTTTCCTGCTTTCTGGTTGTCACGTTTGGGTCTTCTACTCTTATTGCCGAATGGAATTAAATTGCCATTAGAATTAAAATACCGTACGTCGCTTTGTGGGCTTCTTGAATACGGGAGTTCTCTCTCACTCCTGTCAATTTCTTTTCCAATACGGCGTTTGCTGTGCACTGCAGTATATACCATTCGTTTGGGGTTTTCCCAGGCGTATAAGAAAATGGAACCAGGCATCCATTTTTAGGGGAAAGTTTGATATGCCTGGGAAAAAAAACTCTGTTTATTAAAAAAAATTGAATAGCCTGATTTTGAAAAAGGTACTTAATAAAAACAAAGTGGTTTGGATACAATTTACTTATTTCAAATTTGAGCTGGGGAGTTTGGTTTGGCTCACTTGTTCCCCAATTTATTTAAACAAACTTTGTCTTGATTTTAAAGTTATTTGGAATTGGAGAGTTTCTGGGTCTGGAGGAAGGGGGGGGGGAATCTTGGCAGAACCAGCGTGCGCTAGATCCTAACCCCATTCCTTGTCCCCTTCCCTCTCCCTTACTCTCCTTGGATGTTTGTCAGCAAAATAGCTGGCACAGATCCAAGAAGACCCATTGGGGCAGTGCAGGCTTGCCCCGGGGTAAGGGAACAAAACTCCCCCCCCTATGATACACTCCATTGGCATGGCTGCATCCGCGGGGGGGGGGATTTAGTTAGGATTGGGCTGTCAATTACTTTATTAACAATTTTAAATATTGTGCCCAATTTCGTGCCCAAAATATTTCAGGACAATGACTGCATGTAATTTCATGTTTCTGTTTTATGTTCGTGTGCTCATTCAAGACAAAGATACCATGCTTGAGATCTTTGAAGACAGAAAAAGGACTGTTTCAGTATATTTATATAAAATTACATTTTTATTTACATTTTACAAAATGCATTCTGTAACTTGCCACTTGTGTGGTGTAGCTTGAAGGCATGTGTACACTTGCTAACAAACTGATCTAATAAAAGATCATTATTTATATATGTTTGTATTTCACAAAATCCGGGGCATAATATGAAGTTAATTTATTTCCTGTTTGTTTTTAAAGATGAACTAGTAACGTCTAAACCTAAATGTGACATAAAAGAGCGAATAAGGGTTTGGTACAATATAAACTCCAAAGTTTGCAAATACTGATCTCTTAATTATTGTACAACAGCTTCTGAGCATAAAGGGCTCCTATATGTTTGAGAGATGCAATGCACGAAGTTGTTCCTTTTGATATGCTTCAATCTTCTTCTCAGCTTCCTCATCTAGTACTTTTCTCAAGCACGTAATTAGTTCTTCAGTTCCTTCACCAGTCTGGGCAGATATAGGGATTATCTCTTTGAATCTAACAGTATCTTCTGGAATCATTTCTTTTGGAAGCGAGTGCATATAACCTGAAATGATATACAAACATTGATCTCTAGTTAGCATACATGTTTCAGTGCCACTGTAAGGTTCGACCTAGACATTATTTTAAGCATGCATGTGCTATAACAGCTGCATGCTAACTTTTTTTATTGTACTACACCACATATGGAAGGGTAAATGATCGTGTTTACATTTGGAGGAGGGAGGCTTTAACTTTCTGCCCATGCTTTGGTCCAAACTGTGTTCCCTCCCCCAGCTGCTATTTGATCAGAGAGGAAACCTCCCATTGGCGCCAATGGCAGCTTTCCTCCTTAGTCAAATAGCACATATATGGGGGCTCTGATCCAGACTCAGTCTCTGGCAGTGGCGTTCCTACACCCCCCTGTGGGGGGCTGCTGACGTGACCCACCACGTGACGCCACAAGCGCCACCCCTGGGGGCGTGACATCATTTTTGCACGCCGCTGCTGAATTTCAGTGGCAGCGCAGCATGAAAACACCCCCCGCGCTTTCAGACCTCATTTCAGAGCCAAACGGAGCCCAGACAGGCGGGCCAATCTTGCGGCCAAAGACATCTACAAGAAGACAAAAAGTGGCGGAGGGGGCGACGGATCCAGAGGCTAGCACCCCCAAGCACCCCCGCTGATTGGCGCCATCTCTGGCAGTGGGCAAAGGGTTAAAGACCACTCAAGTGGTCGCCATCAGGATTGCCCCATTTCCTATATGCACTATTTCACAAAGGAAAAACAAGTACACAGTTGCACAGCACATACTTCAAGTAACATTTAGTGTCCTCCCCAAGGTTCCCTCTGAATGGAATTTAATTAATATACAAATGGAGGATGTAAATATAGTGAATTAACTGAAATTACATAAACTATGTACCATTCTTTTTTGACTACCGCTTTCCAATACATCCCATAAGTTCCTAATTCTTTGCTCCAGCTTATGAAGTACAGCAACACCTCGGATAGCATAAGGGATACATTCCCCAAAAGTAGAGTGCTACATGAAATAGCGCTATTGGAAATACTGTTGACCTAATGGGCATGGATTGGCCCAGAATACACTGCTCCCATTGGTTAGATGGCTGGTCAATCACACTGAAAGACTGACCGTATGTGACACATGCAAGGCATAAAATGGGATACCCATAGAAAGGCTTGTTCGAATACATTTCATTTGGAAGAGGTTAGGATAACTGGTGTTTGAGTTACATAGATGTTCAAAGAGGGCAGCTATAGTGGCTGCTGGCTGTGAAGCCTCCTGATTGTATCTACTGAGAGAAGAGACAACCAATTTGGATCGCACTCATCTTTCAAGGACCTTACTAGAATGCTAGCATGGCTACAACCCAGGGACGTGCGGTGCAGGCGCAGCAGGGGAGGCAGCCCTTCCCCGTCGTAGTCCATGGACCAAACCTGCAGCCAAACCCAGAGACTGTGCATGCATGCTACCACTTGCACCCAAGTAAGCGGGTAACGCGCGCACACAATCTCCAGATTCGGTTGCGGCTTTGGTCCGTGGACTACGACGGAGAAGGGCTGCCTCCCCTGCTGCATCTGCACTGTACGTCCCTACTACATCCTTATGTGCTGTTAGGGTGAGAGCTAGCCCAAAAACTACCCAGTGAACTTCAAAACACAGTAGAAATTGGAGTGTTCTCCATTCAAATCCAACTCTCTGCACCACTATGCTACATTGGTAGTGAAGTTAATTCTTAATGACTAAAAGGAGTTAACAGCGAAGTTACCTTATTATTTACCAATGCTGGCTTAGGAACTGTGTACAAAGCGCCCAACATGTGGTGGGATGGAGATGTGCACCGAACAATGCAGATGGACATGTATTTATTTAACAGATTTCTATCCCATCTCATATCCATCTTGGGTCACTGTTTACAATTATTACTCATTCACTACTATTGTTCACCTTCCCCCCAAAACCTGACAACTTATTGGCTGCTTTAATCACAAAAGCATGTTAATATTTCATCTATTATGAATAAGCCAAATTAGGCAAAATGTATCTCACCTTGAGGATTGTGCAATTGTTCCATCAGGCGATTCAATTTCTCTTGTGCATTAGGCAAGTCCATTTTATTAATAGCAAGAAGTGCAGGTTTAGTTCGAAGTTCTTCTTTATACAGTTCCAGCTCCTTCAAACACAAAACCCAGTTTTTACTTGTAAATATTTTCACTTGTAAATATGTAAAGCCAAGTATTTGGCTTTATATGAGTAGTTTTGCTTAACTCTGTAATTACTCTACAATACATGTATTAGGACTGTCAAACACAGTTTACAGTGCAATCCGACTTAACTTTTGTGCTGGTTTAACCAGCGGTGCAGCGAGAACGGGAGGCCCCAGAACGGAAAAGTGATTCAAATCCCCATTGAATTCCTCTTTTGGAGGGGATTTGAATCCCTTTTCCGTTCTGGGGCCTCCCGTTCTCACTGCGCCGCTGGTTAAACCGGCACAAAAGTTAAGTCAGATTGCGCTGTAGCATAATCTCATGTATATCTACTCAGAAATAAGTCCAATTGACTTCTTTCCTGGTGCATGTAGGATTGCAGCCTCAGTCAGCTTAACTGATAAGTTAAAACTGCAGAAGTTTAATTGAAAACAGATACAAGATGCCAAGCAATAAATTATCAAACTTACCGTACAAATATTGAGGTTTCAAACAAAAAAATTATACACATCATTTCATGGCAGAACATACTAATGTCACAACAAGCACATCCATACACAGAAGCACCTTACTTTGGCTAGGAGAACAACTGTTTCAAAGGCTGTTCTGAACGGTGTTGTTGAAGAAAGCTGAAACCCAGATACATCAACCTGAAAGAGACATCTTTGTTTCAAAAATGGAACTAAATGATTTTTACAGGATTATTCATCACTAGTCAAAATATCGTCAAGAGAAGTGTGAAGGAAAGTCAGAAAGTTAGGAAGGGAGCTATTACACCAGTACATGCAAAGCAGTTATTTCAGACAAGCATCCATTTTACTATTTCCAAGCAATTCCCAAGTCATGGAAGCCATTAACAGTTTGAATAACATTTTGAGTTACTCTACTATGGCATCCTTTATGTAGTCTGTCTTTTGCTTACTGTAGTTCTTATTGGGACCACATCGTAAGTAGTCCCTTTTTCCCCCTTACTAGCCACACAACCAGTTCACCACATAACTTGGACAAAGGAAGGTGTAATCTAGATGCTTAATTTTAAAAAGGATGTTCAAGAGCATTTATAATAAATACAATAACTTGTAGGCTCCACTTGTGGAGCCAAGACAGTAATAGTTCAATGCTAACTAATGTTTACAACAGCAAACAGCGGTAGTGTTGGCGGCTCATTGCCACAGCCAGCTAACCATGGGAGCACAGGTAAGCCAGCGCGGGGGTGGGGGGAGTGGTGGAAGAAATGGGACGGGGAGGAGGAAGGGGGGAGTGTCTGGGCAGGGAGAGGGGGCCGATGGAAGGTGGTGGATCCCAGCAGCAGCAACTTGTGCCAAGCTCTTATCCCTGTTCCTTCTCCCCCCTTACTCACACCAGCAAAATAGCTGGTGTAAATCCGAGAAGACTCATTAAGGAAGCAGAGGCTTAATCAAAAGTAAGGGAATGCAAGTTCCCTTACCTTGAGGGGGCCTCCGTGACCCCCCCCCCCGGATGCAGCGCATGCCCTGTTGGCGCAGCTGCATCGGCACCGTGGCAGTTAGTTAGGATTGGGCTCGTCATTTAATCTAAGCAAGTTGCTATAAAACTTGAACTCATGAAAATTAGGCCACGCATGCTCTAATATAGAAACATTTCATTGGCAGAAATTTACCAATGTAACATTTACTATTCAATGGAAAAGTGGTACAGCAGAGCACCTGCTAGGCATGCAGACGGTCTGAGGGTCAATCTCTGGCATCTCTGGGTAGGGATGGGAAAATGTCCTGCCTAAAACCCAGAAGAACCACTTCCAGTAGGTGCAGGCAATACTGAGCTAGTTGGACCCATGGTCTTTGATTCAGTAGAAGGCAGGTTCCTATGTTCATGCAGAAAGCGAATCAGGAAGTATCCGAAAAGCCTCCCAAGACAGCAGATATTGGCTATCCTTGATCTAAGTGGATAAATTACATAGTACATTTTATTTATAATGACAGCTATCTCATGGTATGATGTAATCATCAGATATCTCATGGTAGCTACTGTACCTCAATTCAATGTAACTGGTTTGGACAAACAAGACAAATTAAATGGGGTATCTAAAGAAATACCCCAAATACCCCATTGCTGTTCTTACAACAAAGAGAAGCTGATTTGTTCTCTCCACATGCTTCAAGAATTTGTGTCCTCTTCCTTTATTTGCATGTGCACCTTCAATCAGTCCTGGAAGATCAGCAACAGTGATCTAGGGAGGGAAAAGAGACAAGAAAATATTTGGACCCTGTTGATTAATTCAAAAGTAGTAATCAAATTGTTAGGATATTTCCTTTAAAGGCCCAATCCTATCTTTGAGATATGCCAGCACTTCTCCACATATGCTGGTGCAATGGCAGCCCTGCTGGTGTAGAAGTTTGCCCACTGATACACCATGGACACCAGTGGAAGGTCAGTAAAACGCCATGCCAACATAGCTCGGAACGTCACTCACACGCCCGTGCAACTCCGCTGGCGGCTAAAAGGGAAAACTGGGGCGTGATGTAGGAGGTACATGAGAGAGGCGAGGAATCGATGTACACCAGGGGCTCTCAACTTTTGGAGGCCCTGGTACCCCCAATCATAGTCCAGTTTTCTGAAGTGCCCCCTGCTAATTAATTGCTGATTAATCAAATTAGGTAATTAATCGTTAAATAAAAAAGTACTAAAACAATTTTAAATGTGAAAAAATGCCTTATTTAACTCTGTGTGTGTGTGTGTGTGTGTGACAGACACACAGACAGACAAGAATCTTTTTTTTCTCCGTCTCATTTCCCAAAATCAGCTCGTCCCTCCCCACCCCACCCCACCCCAGTACATTTTCCATAGTACAAAAATAAGCCCAAAACCAAAATCAGAGAGACATAAGGGCTCCGAAAATAATTACAATTTAAAATCCATGTTAACATTTAATTAGCTGCTGATGGGGCAGATAAGGGGCAGGGCTCGGTGTACCCCCGGAAAGAGGTCCGCGTACCCCCAGGGGTACCCGTACCACAGGTTGAGAACCTCTGATGTACACCATATCTTGATCTCCATCAGACAATGGACATGGCCCCGGAGCCAGAAAAACGCTACGCCAATGACAGCTAGCATAGGTAGGAGTAATCCCATAAGGAACCATGAGGAAGGGGAAAACAGTGGAAAATTTCACATCCTGCCACCCTTGCCCCACCCACTTTCAAAGATTTCCTATTTTAGAATTAAATAGCATAACATAAAACAGACAAGAAAGACTGGTCTAAATTAGCCTTTTTCAAGTTTTCATTAGAAATATTATTTGATTAAAAACACAAACCTCTTCCTTTCTCCAACATGGAAAAATATTTTATACTAAAGTATCTATTCATTAAAAACAAACCCAAAAATATATTTGCATAGTGGCTTACTTTAGATCAGGGGTTCTCAACCCCAGCAGCATGGCGTACCACCTCCCAGGCGGCCGCCACGCAGCATACCACTGGAAGCAAGTGTCAACGTCGTCATTGGCACTTACTTTCAGCTTTTCACCGCTCTGGAGGGCTCATAAGGTAAGCTTACGAGAAAAGGGAAGGGCCTTTTCTGGCCCTGGAAAGCTGTGCTCTCGAGCTCTGCAGAAGGCTCCAGCGCAGGGTGGTACAGGCACCCTGGCAGCCGCCATCCTAGCGGCCAGGGACAATCGGCAGTCTGCGTACCACTAAGTGGTTCACAAACTGGGAGGCGTGGCTCCCAGGGAGCCGTGGAAACCAGCCTGGGGAGCCGCGGAGTGCCACGGAATCCTCTTGGAAAACAGTGAAATGCCAATTGGCAGGCATCAACATAATGTAATGGGGAGCCATGGCCAATGGTCGCCAATGGTCAAGGAGTCGCAGGTTGAAAAAGACTGGGAAACACTGCACTAGTGGTATGCGTACCACCGGTTGAGAACCCCTTGTTTAGATGACTTCCCAAACTGGTTTGAAGGATTGCGAATGAGCTGTGAGTTCGCACCAACTCTCTCGCAGGGCAGCTTCCCTCTCCTATCCAGAATTCACTATCCGTGAAGTCTGAATGGGCAGACTACAGTATCTACGTGCCCTTGAAATCAGGATCTGAAATAATAGGCCGAAATGAGTTTGATTCTTATTTGCAGACCAAGCTCTAACCATATTCTGCTGATTAAGAAGTTGCGGAAAACTAAACAAGAAATGGAAAGGGAAGCTGTGTGAAAGAGGGTCTGAGGGTACATGTGAAGCAGAGGTTAATTTCTGATCCTCCCAATGCAAGTACAGTTTGGAAGATCTTCCAAGTTATTGCTGTAATTTATTATGTGTGCATGGCGTTTGCCAAAGAGAGAGAAAACAGGTTGTTCTCTATACTGAAGGTTCACAGTCTTAATAGTTACAGAATAATATGAGGACATACATTACTCCTGTATCACGGCATGCTCATTTTGGTGCTTGTTAGCAATAATGAATACTGTTCTAAAAGCTTGATCTTCTAACTTATCTATGTGAAGTTAGTAGCATCCAGAGTTGCACAGGTTACAGGACTTTTCTGTACTTTGAAGCAATTATCGACTCATCTGCAAGCCTCAAACCCCAATTTACAAAGAACCACTGACTGACAGTGCTGCACTTTTAGGGTGAAATAAGGATGAAAAATGGTGCTCATTAATTCTACTTTTATTCAAGCTACAGTAAAAACAAAAAAAGGGGCTATTACTAGGTACAATAATTTTGTTAAGAGGCTTGCAGGGACACTTAATGGATTTTTTGAAGAGTATTTTAAAGAATCCACCAATTCTGTGAATACAGGATACTAGGGCTAACTTGACCCTGAGGTGTAGTATTACAATTCTTACCCATCTCATACAATCTATTTGGACAATGATTAAAGCATCATTTGCCAAGCCCTCTAGTTTCTGGTTGCATGAAGGAGAAAAAAGCTCTTTTACTCATCATTTCATATCCGTGGACTGCCATCAAACACCTGCTGCCATCAAACAACTCTTGATGCAAGCCTTTCATCTTGGACCGACATTTCTAATATTACTCTCATGTGCCAGTTATAGATTTTTACATATCAAAGTCACAGTCAGGTTGTGTACTCCTGAATAAATAGGATCCTCAATTCTTCATTAAAACCTGGTGGCTCCGACATAAAAAATTTGGACATTATCTTCCTGGGCAGACGTGGGCAATTTGAACATTTTACAGAGAGTAAATAGCTGCCTTGGGCATTTGCCTTGGCATAGGAAAAGGCGGGATATAATTTTAAAAAAATAAAAATAAATAAATTTAAAAATACCCTATGTTTCAAAAAGACACTTCTAGAAGTGTAATTTCACTGTGGGCCTCTCAGCCAATCGCACCTCTTCGTGTCACTTGCAGATTAGAGTTCAGCCAATAGGGGAGTTAGCTTTAACATTGGCTGCCCCTTCCCGATGTATTATTCATTACTTAAGGCAAATGGGGCTGGAAATTGATCAGGACACAGATGTTGCTTAAGATCATCACTTGTCCATCTACTACCTAAGGGACAATGGGTAAGAGTCAGTTCTCAGTGGAGCTATAAAAAAGGGATTTCGCCATCACAAATTCATTAACACAATCTGACCTTTGGGTACCAACCTGTTTGTGATCAGCATACGTAACTGTTCCCAGTTCAGGCTTTATTGTTGTGACTGTGGGAAGAAGGAAAGGGTTAATGTCCTTTCATGAAGAACTATTACCTTTGCTTGTGTGCACGTTCTCGACACACTTGTTTACCACTGCAAAGAATGGCACAAAACGGCGACACTCTGGCTTGCTCAGAAACCAGCTTTCTGGTATTTGGGACAGGCTGTGCTAGTACAAATCTCCCCCAGACATTCCAAGTTGCTCATCTCAAAGATGACACAGAAAGCCAACTGAAAGAAAGGCATGATATTTATTAGGTTTTAATTCTTGAAAAAAATACTTGGTGAAGGAGAGATAGGTTTTACTAGGATTTATGTGCCTAGTCACACAACAAACCTTTTACCTGCAAAACAGTTGTGAGGCACAGATTGCTGCTGCCTGTTTTTAGGCTGTGGAGGGATTCAAGCTCCTGTCTGCAATGAGCCCTAAACTTGGTGGCTCTAGGTCTCAGTTGCTCCTCCTACTCAGCACCATGGAGGTCTGTACTGGGAAGGGGACGTCAGCTCTATTCCTAACCTATTGTACCTTGTGTATGCTGAGGTGATGTGGACTGGGGTGTGGTCTTTCAGCCATCACTGTGTATTGACCGAAATCTGCTACATATGTCAGACACTGAGACACGGTCTACAAGCTTGATTATGATTGGTGTGTGCAATTATGCTTTGAGAACCTCTGTTGGTAGCTGGCAAATGTGAATACGTGCAGAAACCAGTTTCTTCTATCAGGATCCAACTTAATAATGGACAATAATTACCGTATTGGTCTAAGACTCACTTTTTTCTCCTAATTTAAGTTTTTTAACTAGGGGTGCGTCTTATAATCAGGCTGTTGCAATTTGGGTTTGCAGCCGCCCCTCCCCCAGGCTCAGCAGAGAAAGGGCAGCAAAATACTCACTGCTGCTGCTCAGCTGTGCAGTGAGGGCCTTTGAATGGCATGGGACATTGCTGGAAGAAGCAGCGAGGCTAAGAGGAGATTTCGGAGCACATGTTTGTTTTTAGTGGAGATAATGGCAGAGATACAGTGGGCTCCTTCTCTGCCCTGCAGGGCTTATGGTATGTCCTTTTTCTTTGTTAAAACAAGAGCACACATACCTCTCCCCTTTCCAGGCTGTAATCAGTTGTTAATTTTCGTTCTCTGGTCTGCTGGGTTTTGTATCCTTTTGTAAAGCAAGATCACATACACTTTCATCCCCCCTCCCCAGGCTATTAATGGTTTAGGCTGCAATCCTGTGCACACTTTCCTGAGAGTAAGTTCCATTGAGAACAGTGGGACATGCTTCTGAGTAGACATGCACATGATTGCGCTGTTTGTTAAATCACTGGTATAAATTTAATGCCAGTGATTTAATTAATTTTTTTTAATAACACCAAACTTTAAGGGTGCATCTTATAATCAGGTGTGTCTTATACTCGGGACAATACGGTAATACTCACAGGCATAATCTGCAATCTGTGGCGTGGCATGAGAAATCCTGGTTAGCAAAGATGACTTTCCTGCATTTGGGAATCTGGAAGGAAGTAGGAAATACAGAATTACCATTTAGTGAATGCTACCTCAATATTTTATATAAAACAGAAAAAAATTATTTATTTTAAAAAATTATATCCCGCCTTATCCTATGCCGAGGCAAATGCCCAAGGCGGCTTACAACAAAAATAAAAAAAAACATAGTTTAAAATACAGAAATAAGTTTACAACAATACATACTTAATTTAAAAACAATAAAATCCACTGGGGGGGCAACAGTATGGAGCACAAAAGCTCCATAAAAAAATCAAGACATCGATTGTTGATTAATCAATCAATGTTGACATTGATGGATTAAAATAGAGGAAATATGTCAGTAGTACTGTACTTTATGGGGAGGGGGAAGAAAAAGTAGCCTCTTAACTTTATCAACCATTGACGGATGGTTTTGCTGTAAACTATTTTATCTATTTTTACTTAAAAAAAAAAAAAACTCCCCAAACTACTCACACACTGCAGCTTAACAGCAGAGGAGTTTATTGAGCAGAATTTAGAGCATTCTGGGAAATTAACTGTTGTAATCCAGGTCTGGTTCTTGTGCATCTGGACTAAAGTGAAGTCGAGTTCACCGAGACAAGTTTGCGTTTGACTGAAGGATGCGCCATTTGCAACAAGAAGGCTGCAATCCTATAACGTTTCTTGGGAGGAAGCACCATTGAACACAGTCAGTTAAACCGCTGAACCAGGAGCTGTCGATCGAAAGGTCGGCAGTTCGAATCTGCAACGGGGTGAGCGCTCCTTGCTTGGCCAGCTCCTGCCAACCTAGCAGTTCCAAAGCATGTTAATGTGAGTAGATAAATAGGTACCGCTTGTGGGAAGGTAAACAGCGCTCCGTGTTCCAGCCGCATGCTACGTGCTGCGGCAAGGAGAGTCATGCCGGCCACATGACCACAGAGGCGTCTTCGGACAACGCTGCCTCTTCGGCTTTGATGAAATGGGGATGAAATGGGGATGAGCACCACACCCTAGAGTCGGACACGACTGGACTTAATTGTCAGGGGTCACCTTTACCTTAAACATGCATAGGCTTACACTGCACATTCAAGGCCATTGGCCAAGCAAGTACTCAGTTTAATCAAACGCTTGCTGAAAACCAATGAATAGGAAACATACTTCCATATGACACGCTGAAGAGACTCATAATGGACTGATGAGCCTTAGGAGTTTTTAAAAGAACATTACTAGAAGTAAATACAACAAAGAGGATTTTTAAGGATTACCCAACTTCTTCAGAAATACATTTATTAGAGAAGAGTTAGATGTACTCAGGGCCGGCTTGAAGCCAATTGGACCAATTGCTCCCAATTGGGCCCCATGTCTAAGAGCCCCCCGTGCTAGGGTAATCTACTCTAGTCTTATCAAATACACACAACACTACAATGCAGCTTTATATATTGTAGGCCTATATTCAGACTCAAGTATTTAAGTTTTACATACATCCCTTTGGTCCATTCACAGTGCAATTTGGTCTATAAAACAGACCCCCCCCCCCAAGTATAAAATAGCATCAGGGGAGCACACTGCACCGGCCGGTGCAGGGGTGGGGGGAGGGCAGACCGGGCGACGAGGGAGGATGGCCATTGGCCGCACCGGGTGGGAATATCAGCAGTGAGCTCCGTTGATATTCAAAGCCCTCTCCTGGCTCGGTGCGGCCTTACACGGAGGGCTCGAATGTACACCAGCTCCAGAGCTGGCGTACATTTGAGTAGACCCATAGGGCCTCAGGCTGCTTGCACTGAGGGAAGGGGACGATCGTCCCTTCCCTCGAGATGCACCCGGGCTGCCCCGGGACAGCCCAGAACTGGGATACGATGCGGCAGTCAGCCCTTTAGGCTGGCCACCGCATCTTACACAGGATTGGGCTGCTCCTCACATGCACTTTTTAAGTGCACATTTTGATTATATCTCTATGGTAGAATGGAAAGCAAAGTCCATAATAAATTTTATTTATCTCTCTAAGATTCTATAGACCTTGGCTGTGAATCTGGGGCCCCGCAAAAAATTGTTTCCAATTGGGCCCGGCAGTTCCTAAGGCCAGCTCTGGATGTACTCTTCTTTGAAAGTCAAATTGCATCTTGATATGGATTTCAATGTACTTTAGCTGAATGTTTTCCCTTCTCTAGACAATATGATCAGTATTTGTATGTGATCCAATGACAAAGCAGTTATGCATATACTGAAATATAAAAGCAAGCCAAGACTAAGATCAAAACACAAGCTATTAGAGGCTGACTCAACAATTCACTCAAAAGGAACCAAATGTGCTTCCATGACTCCCTGGAAATCAGTTTTTTTCTTATGTGCTCTAAAAGAAATTGCCATTTGATCTAGAAATCTGTGGCAGGTCGGGAGGGGTGAAACTGTAACAAGGGTTCACGTTCACAAGACAAGCCAGGAGCAGGACTGGAGGGGAACACTTTCAACAGCAATGCCTTGCAGCCACAGGGAGACAGCTAGGCTAGAATCATCTGGAGGCAGTAGACGTTTTGTATATAATATTCCCAAAAACTAAGTCTGTTTTAAAGGAAAACAGATGCTATACAAGATATACAGCCCCCCCCCCTTCTTAAACTCCATTGTAAAGTGAATCCGTTGGTAAGTGAGTCTTCAGCATCATCTAGTGGTCGATTTTGGTACACCCTACATAATGTAATGTAATATAGTACATTGCAGTTGTAATATGGAACGAATGGCAAGTACTCCAGATGTCTTTTTAAATTCCCAGCCCATCAACTGTTTGGTGCTAGATTAGCACTTTGATGTTTAGTGCCTGATGGACTGGGGATTTAAAAAGTCTCGTTAAAAAGATTTAAAAAGGGCTGTGAGAGTTTCCTGCCTCCATTTTGTAATCAGCAGCAGGCTCAAGCACGAAGCAGCAGTGACTTTTTGTAAGGTACAGTACTGGGGGACTGCCGTCATATATGCAGATCGTCGTTAAACGAACCGTTGTTAAACAGGGGACACCTGTATTTATGCATGTACAAGGGCAATAACGTCAATATGTAAATGTCATTTTACAGGGTATGTTTTCAGGATCACATACTTACCCAACTAAGCCAACATCTGCTATAAGTTTTAGATCGAGATGGATCATGTGTGCTTGACCTTTGGAGGGCAAGAAATTTGTAGCCAAACATCCACCCATGCCCCCATGTGCCACCAACAGTTTGTCTCCTGCTTTGTTAAGTTCACCTAAAATTAAAGATCACACAAGAATTTGCACAAATCCAATATTGCTTTCGAACATCTTCAGCAGACTTCCCATTAAAAAAAAAACCCCTTCAGCTTCTGTATTAACATTTCATCTTGCTTAGGAGTGGGCTATTTCTTTTAAGTGCCAAGACACATCAACTTGGTGCCAAACATTATGGAGCCAGCAGCTGAATAGCAAAATGATTGCTCCAGAGAGGCCTATAAAATATCAGTCAAATCAAGCCTCTATTCCTTCATGTACAGTACTCACTTATTTCATGGAAGAAAGTCCAATGCAGCGAGTTACTTCCAAGTAAAGATGAAAAGGGCTGCACAGTGGATCTGTCACTCAACAGATATTAACCTGCTTCTAGCAGTTATCAGTTTACTGTCAGCGACGGACCTGCGCTCCCACGGGGGGGGGGGGGAGATTTCAGCGCCCCCCAATAAACAATAATAATAATAATAATAAAAATCGCCCCTGGGTTTTTTTGGGGGTTTACGGGGTTTTTTAGTGGTATCTTCCTGTGTGTATACTTTCTCCTACTTAGCCTGTGTATCGGAGGAGGCGGAGCCGATTCGGAACTTCCATTGCAAGCCTTTCTGCCTTCCGTTCTGCCTGCGACCGGCAAGAACTCTGGAAAAGCGCCCAGCAGGGCGCTCCGTCGTTCTGCGCTTGCGCATGTCTTCACAGTTCGCGCAGGCGCAGAACGACGAAGTTTCCAATCGTTCTGCGCCTGCGTGAACTGTGAAGACTTGCCCAAGCGCACGACGGAGCGCCCTGCTGGGCACTTTTCCAGAGTTTCTGCCAGTCCCAGGCAGAACGGAAGGCAGAAAGGCTTGCAATGGAAGTTCCGAATCGGCTCCACCTCCTTCAATACACAAGCTAAGTGGGAGAAAGCATACACACAGGAAGATACCACTAAAAAACCCCGTAAACATTAAAAAACCCCGGAAAAAAATGAAAAAGAATCCGAAACTTAAGGAGGCCCGCGCCCCCCCCCCAGGAGCCTCAGTGCCCGCTGCCCGGGGGCCCTGGCCCCCCCGCCCCCACCCTACGACGTCACTGTTTACTGTTTCTAGATATCAGCTGCAGCATACATACCTGCAAACCTGAGTGACACCCCTAAATGCCATTCCAATGTTAGGTTTGTGACACAGCACCAACTTAGTGCAACGTAAACCCTAACTAAGCAACTATTTGCTTCCTTAGAAAAATGATACAACCAGTTAAGTTTTCCAGATTTTGAAGAGTTCACATAGGAAAATAGTACTTGCAGGGTTCAAGACAGCCACAAAAACCTAACCTTCCAGCATGAGGATAAATGTACCAAATCCTTGCTAGTCAAACAGGTGCCACACTTTGATATCACAACATACAGGCCATCGAATCAAAGACCCTTACCAAACAGTTTCCCATGATCTGTTGTGACTGATATTCCTGGAGGCACATTGACTTCACAATCTTTTCCTTTGGCACCTTTCAGAGCAGCAGTACTTTGTGGAACAAAAACAGACAGAGATTACAAAAAATAATGTTCTTGCATATTAATTCCCAATCAATGAGAAACACTCACCTACTGTTGGCTCCTGTTCCTGCCACAAACCGTTTGCTTGGATATCGATCCTTAATTCTTTTTAAGGTGACTTTTTCACGGGCTACCAGCCAGACATCACCTCCTTTTCCTCCTTCCCCACCCAATCGAGCATGGCCCATTCCACCAGCGCCGCCTTTCACATAGATCCTCAGGTCATCCATAAATCTGCCATACTGTCAAAAGACCAGCACATTTAATCCTGGTGAAATATATATCAACAAATAACAATAATTTCATATCCATACAAAACACTTTGATAATTTAGGAAGACACTGGATTTAGGAAAGGGCAAACCCAGAGAAAAAGGCACTGAAAAAAGCCAACAACTCCTCCTATTGCACACACTGGTGCATTAGACATAGGAATGCAAGTGTCATGTCAAAAACAATCTATTTTGTACAGCAGTGTTTCCCAAACTTTTTCGACCTGCGACTCCCTTGACCATTGCCAATGGCTCCATGCATAGAATGCATGGAGAAACCAGGTCTACTCAGAGGTTATCTCCTTATTTTTCAGACTGAGATTACAATACACCAATACAGTATAGTTTAATGATGTTCCACCTTGGAATTTACTTGAGATCTTTAACAGTGCAACCTGATGCATGCTTACTCAGAAGTAAACTCCGCTCTAAAGCTTACTCTCACACACGTAGCTTGAATAGGACTGCAGTGTGCCATAAGGAGAATCTACAACTTAGCCATGGTTAATCGTATGTGTAACATTCATATTTTTGATGTTTACAACAACGCTATAACAGTCATTGTAAGGATTCTGCGCTTATCAGCATGGTTCCAATCACTTCTCGAGGGAGCGCCGGGGAACGACCCTCCCTCCTTTCCAGTTACTCATAGTCCAGATGAGAGCAGCACCCCTTCAAATCAAATCTTACTTCAGATTGTAGGGGTCCTACTCAGTCCCTCCCCGAGGCAGCGCATGATAGGATAGAGGGAGGGACAATTGCGAGCGGCATAGGGTCGTACTAACCGTCCTGAGCAGGGCTCGGCTGGCCCACACCATCTTGCAGCACAAGGGCAGCGAGACTCACACGGATCCCCCCGCCAGCCCTCGGATCCACACAGGCTGGACTCCCTCCCGGCAGCCGAAGCAGGCAGCGCAGGCTAGTGACGCCGCGACCGAGCCCGCCCAGTCGGAGGCGGGACGGAGAGGAAAACACCGAGTACAGGAAGGAGAGTAGTACCGCCAGGAGATCAGTTGTGCATGTGCCATAGTCTCTCGATCGGAAGAAGACAAAATGCGCTTTTTGTACCATTTTCAGTGCAGAAAATGAAGCTTCCAGCCGGCGCCTCTCTTCTCCGAAAGCGTGGGAAAATCAAAAGCCCAGTAGGGTCGTATCTTTGTTAGGACTGACTAAAATGTCACAAAAATAGCGAGCAAGTTTTCTATTTTCACAGAAATGTTTTTCAGAGGGGTCGCTGGCTTACGGCGCAAGTCTATGCACATTTACCCAGAAGTAAGCCCCATTGAGTTCAATGGGACTTACTCTTAGGAAAGTGTGAATAGTGTGAAGCGGTGAACAAAACGAAGAGCGTTGAGGCACCTGAAAGACGAAGACGTTAAAAGGCTGTAATTCTGTGCAGATTTACCTGGAAGTAGGAATTGTAAAGGTCGAGGTCAGATGACCATGAAATTCACAAATGTTTCCCCTCCCACCACAAAGTCATCACCACTAGCATTTGGGGGGGGGGGAGGTGTGTACTGTATTATGATGGTCTTCTCTGAAGACTTTATGGAGAAGAGTTCTGTTTCAACTCAGATGCTTGCTATATTGTTCCCACCAGTACAGCTGCTCTAATCAAACTATTATTAGAGCCTTTTTTGGATCATAGCATATAACCAAGGGCCAGCCCCAACAGACAAGGCATATCCTTTTTGCTCATATGGGCAGAGAGGCTAAGCCAGGATCAGGTCAACACCAAGCACAATTCTGTACGCACAGCACAGTCTCATTAATGCCATGATATGCTGTGGCCCAAAGGATTTGTGTTTGGATCACAACAGCCACAAACAATATCACAACAATACAATCACTTTTAAAAGACCAGAAAATCAATAGAATAATTTTTTCCAGCATTGTGTATGGCAGTACTATGATGGAGCAACACAAACCTATTTCAGTGAGAACGTGGAAGTCAACTAGAAAGTTGCAGTGACACTATAAGTTTGAAAAGTTTTTTCTGCACACTCCTTTTCAAGAAGTTTATTTGTTTTCCAGCTCTCCTCCAAGGAACTCAGTGCAGCATATAGGTTCTTCTCCCCCCCCCCCCCCCATCCTCATAGCAACCCTTTTAGGAAGGCTAGGCTGAGATATAGTAATCAGCCCAAGATCACCAACTGAACTTAGTGGCTGAGTGGGGAGTTGAACGCACGTCTCCCTGCTCCTTGGCCAACTACACCAGACTGGCTTGTGGGATATGATTGTCTTAGACATGCAGTACGGACAGTTAACACTTGGACAGTATTTTCGGAACTGCCTAGCTCAAAACTACATTTTTCAGGGCTTATCCAGTTTTCTCCCCAATTGGATTGTTTAGATCAACATTAAAGGTAAATCGAATTATTATCTAAATAATGGCCATTAATGAAGGTGAAGGTGGAGATGTAGCATTGTCAACATTTGTTCTGGCAGCACTCCAAACCTGTCCCTTTTAGAGCTGCATGGCCTGTAGAAATTCAGCAGGTGAATCTTTTTATATCCAGTGATGAGAAGGTGTAACTTGTTGGCTGACAAGCAGCTTTCACAGAAACAGCCAGAAAAAGTGGCAACTTTTGAGTTTAATTGCTGAAAAGATCCCTACCCCAATTTCACATTTGTAGGACCATTCATTTTCACCTTGAGTTTCATTTTATGATGTTCTATGCCGGACTCTCTCAGCTGCACATGAACAAGAAGAAACTAGTTCTCCAGGCAGGTTTCATCTCTCTCACATATATAAATCAAACAAAAATGGCATATGATATGGCTGATATATATTCTATGTTGGAATTTTGCACATACAGAATAACAGAAAATGGTTGGTACGTGTATCTTGGAAAGGTAGTGTTTGACTAAATTTAGAAAGAACTTCTGAATAATGTCTAGTACAGTAATGACTTTGACATCGTATAACTTCTCCAGTTCCTTTTACTTAAAGAAAGGGTGGCCAACCTTTCAGCATGAATGCTCCTAGCCCTTTAATGGTTGCATAGGTGAGGCCATTTCAGCAGGTGCAGCAGCACCATCAGCAATTGCAGCTGCCAAGATTCTGTCTTCTACACAGCTCTTAAGAACGCAGAGGCCCTAATGGTGGAAGGTTGGCCACCCCTGACTTAAAGGATTATGGAGGAAATGCCTCTAAACTTTATGACTATTGCCTGCATGGGCAATCTCCCTAATAGCATAGTCTGACATAGACTAGTTTAAACAGTTAAAGCTGTTTAGGGTATACAAGTGGTAATTGCATTGAATGTAGATTTGTTTTCCTCCTTTTAATGCTTCAAAAAGCTCACTGATGGCCTTGTGTTGAGCCACAAAGATCAAGTTGTCCAAATCCTTCCATTGGTGTTTGTGCTGAGAGAAAGGTCAAGTTAAGTCTGCTACATGTGACAGGAAGTAATTCTTCCATTAAAAATGCTATATAGATTTCTGGTAATGAGGCAGCAGTAAGTGTTGTCCTCAATATATTATTAGCTTCCAAGCATCCTGACTGCCTCATCCAAACCAAGCGTACTCAAGGTGAATGAAACAAACCCATTGAATTCAAGATGGCATTGATTTCAGTGGGACATACGTCCAAGTAAGAATGCTTCAGAGTGCAGGCTTAGCCTTATGGCACAAGTATAACACATGGTTTCAACCCAGAGTTAGAATGATTACAAAATCTTTGCAAGTAAATTCTTATATTTTCAACAATTATATTTTTCCAGATCATCTCCATCAACTGCTCGCTATCTAGTCCAACTGTTGAAGGGCAGTGGCAATTTAGGGAGAGAGAGAATATTTCCTATGTATGTTGGGAATGGGGGAATGAGATTTTGGGATGGAAGATGCATATTGTAATGGAACAATGACACTACATTATATGAATCAATCAAGCTACTGGTTTATCTAACCCAGAGGTATTTTTTTACCAGCCCTGCCATCTGAGAGCCATCACTAGATGGCTGAACCTAGGATCTTCTATATGGCCCAAGCAGGTGCTCTATTGTTGACTGTGGCTCCTCCCAATTTGCTGGTGTATGAACAGGCTGGGGAGGCATGCCATTGTAGTTAGGTAACGGTAAAGGTATCCCCTGCTCGAAAGTCAGTCATGTCCGACTCTAGGGTGTGGTGCTCATCTCTGTTTCTAAGGCCGAAGAGCCAGTGCTGTCCGAAGACGCTTCCGTGGTCATGTGGCCGTCATGACTAATGGAACACTGTTACCTTCCCGCCACAGCGGTAACCTATTTATCTACTTGCAATTTCTTGCTTTCAAACTGCTATGTTGGCAGGAGCTGGGACAGGAGACAGGAGCTCACTCCGTCACGCGGCACTCGGGTCTTGAACTGCTGTCCTACTGCTGCAGTTCAGCATCTTAACCACTAAGCCACCGCGGCCCCAAGGGAGTTAGGGATGAGTAAAAAGAGCAGCAGAAAATGAAATCAAAGGAGAGAGGGAAAGGAAGATGTGAATGGAGGACAGATTGTATTGTCCTTGCTTGCTTTTGTCTTTCACACAAAAAAGGAACTATGAGGAGGGCAGGTAAGAAAAACATCTACCAATGGACAGGAGGAAGAGAACTTTGGACAAGGCCTAGAAATGGCCCTTTCAGTGTGGGATCCCTTATTGCCAGTGTTTCCCAAACTTTTTTGACCTGCAGCTCCCTTGACCATTGGCAACCATTGGCCGCGGCTCCCCATTACATTATGTTGATGGCTGCCAATAGGCATTGGACTGTTTTCGGAGAGGATTCTGTGGCACTCTGCAGCTCCCCTGGCTGGTTTCCACGGCTTCCCTAGGAGCCGTGCCAGTTTGGGAACCTCTGCCTTATTGCTATACAAATGCATGATTTTGTATCTGAATTGTTAGTCTTGCAAAACAGAAAAGGGCAATGCTGACTTGCAACGTACTGCAGAGCAGAAAGCCTCATAGATACAAATACACCATAAGGAATGTGAACTAATACTGTTGTAAAGTAGATATGTTCTGATGTGAAAGGAAATGCAAGTCTAATTGCTTAGATAGCCTGGAGATAACAGGTTTTAATGAACCAAATCAATAAAACAGAATCCTTCTCTCCATCTGGGGCCCTGAGATAGAGGAAGTACCCCGCAATTTGCTGTATGCCTGAGACTTTTGCCTCCCATAGCAAGATGACTGCTACTTCTGTAGGCCCCTTTGAGAGATGCTCAGTGATATTTTTCATGAAAAAGACGCCAATTTCCTGTCCCAGCTCCCTTCTCTTTGACAACAGTGATAACATTACAACGTCTTTTGGAACGCTGCACTGTGTGTGACTTTTTGCTAGATACAGATAAGGTAGTCATTCAAATAAATTCACGTATGGAAAGGCTTTTAACAACTGCTTTTAACAACTTAAATGTTCCACGTGAAATGGATACAGAACTTGTTTTAACAAATGTTTCCCATTCAACAGAAATTAAGTTTTGGCTAGAAGCCATTTATGAAGTGCTTCCAACCATGGCCGTACCTTTGGGTATAAAGAAAGGATAAAACAATACTTTAAAAATCATATTCTTGCTCACATCACGCCATCAGTGCAATTAGCTAAATTAGTTGGTGTAGTGTTATTTTTTAAATTAAAGTCTGTTGATTTGTTTTGTGAAAAGTACAAGGAAGTATCTAAATGTTAAAGCAGCGGTTCTCAAACTGGTGGGTCGCGACCCACCAGGAGAACCGGATGCTGTCCCCTGCCACCTTAAGGGGCAGGGACAGCATGACATTGGCGGCAACGATCCTAGGGATCGCTGCTGCCCCCGCCCCCACAACCACTCATAGTTCTCCCCACCTTGTGGGGAGAACTTTGAGAAACACTGTATGAAAGGAATAAAATTATCTGCACATTTTCCAAAGTGATGCTTAGATGTTTTCATGTATTTTCATAATTTAGGGGTAATACCTTACATTGGCTAGAAGTTGCATTAATTTTACAAACAGCTCTCTTCCAGTCTGTTCTGCATTAACAGCATTCATGTATATGTGCAAATCATGCCAGATAAGTTCAAAGAAGCTTTTAGTATCATGTGTGAAAAGAAAATGTACTCAGTCCTCTTACAACTCATTAGGTATACTACACAGGGATATATGATGGGTAGGAATGTGATGCCTTGGTCACTATTACAGTAATTACCACTATACACAGACAGCACTAGAGGAAGGCAAGGGGGCAAGTGGCCCTCAAGAAGAAGGTACTTTTCAAATTCTCAGAATGTTTTCTCTACAATATCTATCCAGCCATATATAAGAGATCAATTCCTCATGGACTTACCGTATTGTCCCAAGTATAAGACGCACCTGATTATAAAACGCACCCTTAAAGTTTGGTGCTATTAAAACATTTTAATTAAATCACTGGCATTAAATTGCAACAGCCTGATTATAAGACGCACCCCTAGTTAAAAAACTTAAATTAGGAGATAAAAGTGAGTCTTATACTCAGGCCAATACGGTATTCTAAATTAATCAATTCATTACCTTCCTTGTTCTAGGTAAAGGAGTGATAGATCTCCAATGAATCGTCAAAGACTAGTTAGGACCAGTTTGAACATCACTGATCAAGTTCTAGAAGAACTCCAAAGCTCTTTGAAGTTCTTATCAGGAACTTATTGGATAGGATTATGTAGCCTATTATGTGTTCTCAATAAAATGAGGGAACAGAGATGTGTATCAGACTGACTCAGATAAGATGATGTGGACAGGGGCGGGGTTATGAATTTATAGCCCCTCTCCTCTCTTATTCATTTGATAAATGCAGTTGATGCTGCTGCTAGTGTCTTCCTGTGCCATGCAATCCTAGAAATCTAAAGCAGCAACACTATCAGCCAGCAGTTTCAGCTTTCTGGTCCTCAGACATCAGACTTGATTTCTCTTTCTCTCTCTGGATCAACATTGCTTACTGTACCTGAATATTTGCACTCCAGACTGCAACTCAGTAAGTATGATTCTTTCCTCATTTTGGTGCTGCTTTGCTAAAACAATTTTTTTAAAGACTTTCATTAACAAGGTTCCAGAACTTGGTTGCTTTTGATATATGACAGCCAGACAATACAAATTCTACTGATTTTGAGTTTTCAAGCATTTGTAAGCTGTGTGAGAAGCAGGGGTGTGTGTGTGTGTTTGCAACTGAATTGTACATGGTGAGGAAGGTATATAGTTCTGATGTATGTGAAACTGATAAAAATAGCAAGTAGCTGGGTTGGTCCATTTGAAAAAAAGAATCCTGAAGCCAAAATAGGGTTAATATCATTATTAGGACCAACCAAAATAATCACAAAGTAGTGAGCAAACTTCTGAGTTCTCTAGAACTCTCCTGCAGGTTGGATGTTATTGCAGGATGGAACGGAGCCAGGGGGGTAAAGAGAAGGATAAGTGCATGATGGAAAAGCCTCAAAGTCTGCTGGTTTGTTGAAACTGCATACTCCTGGGCTTGTCTGCCATGTCCAATGGTGTCTCCCCCCCACCCCTCTATTTTGCTTAACATACAGCCTTAAGAAGATTTCTGGAGAATCACAGCGCAATCCTATGTGTGTCTACTCAGAAGTAAGCTCCATTTAGTTCAATGAGACTTACTCCCAGGTAAGTGTGTATAGGATTGCAGCCTCATTCTGGTCTCACCATGTGTGTACTGATTAATCAGGGCTATCTATCACATGTCAAAACTCAAAAGTATTAAATTTGAACTAGTGACTTCCTTGGTCAGAGGAAGTGTAGCATAGGTGCTAAGAGGAGAAGTTCCTGGCCCAAATCTCTCCTCAGTAAAACTCACTAGGGCTGTGATACACATTTATGGGAGTAATTCCCACTGAACTCAATGGTACTTACTTTTGAGTGGATATACCTAGGATTATTGCATATGTACCATATTTCAAACACTCAGAAAGTGCTATATAATGCTAAATATTGTTATTAGCCTTAGCAACAAAGACTGGAGCCTCCATGTTCAAAGGCAGTATACCACTAATTACAAAATGCTGGGAGTAACAACAGGGATTGTGTTGTTGTTAATAATAATAACCAACTTGGATTATAACAAATGTAATGTTATGCTTCAAAGGCAAGATCATCATCATCATCATCATCATCCTATTTTCTATATACTGTTGACAGCTTTTACATAATTCCCTACTACACTTACTATGGTTATTTTGGAGCTCAGAAGCCCTCCTAGTCAATGCAAGTGTAAGGTTGTCTTAATGGTGGCCATCTTAATTGGATCGTGGGGTTGTCTGGCTGCAATGCTACTTGCCTGGGAGTGGACTAAACCCTACAGAACCCAATGGTAATTCTAAAAATAGATCATATGATTGGATGGCAATAAAGAGCATAAAGTATTTTGATTATAATTTAATTGTTTACAGCTCAATGTAATTGCTGGAAATAAAGTATTTTGATTATAATTTAATTGTTTACAGGTCAATGTAATCTCTGGAAATAACACAGTGTTCCAATAACAGTTTGGGAGTGGGATGAGGCTGCAAGCTATGAATTGCCAGCTCATATGTTGAATGGATGGCCTATGAGGTTGTGTTGAGGCCACGTGGATTATTGTGCTGAGGTCATTTTCAAAATATACACTGATGTTGGCTTGTCAGAGATGCATAGACTCTTGCATGCCAACAATGGGATTTCTCCCAAATGTGGCAAGGCATACCTTGGATTTACTGTAATTGGCCAGCAACCAGGTATCTCAAGGTGACATGCTTATCTTGCTCAGATCATTACCTACTGAAGGAACAGGTTTCTGCCTTTGTGCCCTTATTGAAGCAATAGACCAGTTAGGTGGTTCTACTTCTTATGACTAATGGAAAGAAAAACCAAACTGGATTCAAAAACATCTTGGAGCATTTTTCAGTCACCTTGGCTTCTCTCTGTCAATGGCTTGGTCAACCTGTGGAATAGTATTTAGGCTTTGACCTTTAACATGGGCTCCCCAAGACACCTTCCACTGTTTAGCACAAATCTTCTTAGTTACAGAAGTACATAAGAATGGAAGACTACTACAGTATGAGTAGTTCTCAACTTATGCTGAAGCTAACCAGTTGTGGCATACATTGTTGCCTCAACTCAGTGCATGACAGTGAAAAATGTATTCCTGCAGACTTCTGGACAGGTTGAAAGTGCTGGCTTTGACCTAAAAGGCACTGAACCATTTTGGTCTGTCATACTTCTGTCATACTTCTGAGTGTATCTTCTCTCTCTCCCCCCCTCCCCCAAGTCCTGTTGTGATCTTCAGGATCAGCGGGCAGCCCAATCCTGCCTAACTTTATGCTCGACGCTGCAGCAAGGCTGGTGCAGCCAACACTGTATGCAGGGCAGAAAGAGGAGGGTGGGAGGTCACCTCGGGGGGAGGGAACGTTTGTTCCCTTACTCCGGGTAAAGCTCCAGCCACCTGAATGGGTCTTCTTGGATCTGCGCCTGCATAGGCCAAACTAGCCAGGGACAGGGGGTAGGATTCGGCATGCACCGCTGCCGCCGATCTTACCCCCTCCCCGCTCCAAAACCATTGCCGCCCTCCCCCCCACCCTGGAAGCCCCCTCCCAGCCCTTCCCCCCCACCCCAGAACACCTCCGCACCGAGCAGCACAGTGCTTACCTGCTCTCAGCGCCCGCTACACAGATCCCGCACTCTGGGACCAGTGCAGGCCTCTTACCAGCCTGGTGCAGAAGCCTTACGGCAATTGCCTTACAGCAACTTTTGCAATGGCTCTGGGCACACATGGGAGGAGCTGCACTGGCGCAAGGGGTAAGCAGGATTGTGCCTGAGAGTGCTTCCTTTGGTGCCACAAAGGAAAACAGAGACTCTTGTTGATTGCACTCCTCAATTTGGGAATGTGTTTCCCAGCGGCTGTACAAAGCCCAAGTGTGGGCACCTTCTAGAGAAAATAAGCTTCTCTTTAGGGGCAAGCAAGCACCTAGTTGGTTAGAATAAAGAAGGTTTCTTTAGTAATATGTTTTAGTATGTGTGGGTTTTATATTTTGTGGGTTTTATATTTTAAATGCATTTTAATTCATCTTAAAACATTTAATGCTGTATTTCTGGAACACTGCTGGATAAGTCTATAAATCTGAAATTTGGATTAAAATATCTCAGAGTCCTAATCAGCTGCTGATGGGGAAGGAGAAGTAGGTGATAGACTGAATTTAGATATCCTTTCACTCTTTCTAAACACCAAATAGATATCACTGTTGTCAATGCTAACAGTACTAATAATCTGTTGGTGGAAGCAGTGCTCAAATTGTAAGGGGGTCAGAGGAGACTTGCAGCCCAATCCTGTGTAATTCTTGCATCGGTGTAACAGTAGATACACCGGTGTAAGTGCACTTATGCCAGTGTAACTTGCCGTATGCTGACGGACGCAGGACGGACACCGGTGTAACCCCCCTCGGATGCCACACACGCACAGTTCGGATGCGGGACGGACGCCAGTGCAACTCCACTAACTCAGGGGGCATTCCGGGGGTGTTCAGACACCCACAGAATGCCACCTGAGCTGGTGGAGTTGTGCTGGCATCCGTCCCGCGTGGCATCTGAGGGGGGTTACACAGGTGTCTGTCCTGCGTCCGTTGGCATACAACAAGTTACACTGGCATAAGTTCACTTACACCGGTGGATCTACTGTTACACCGGTGCAAGAGTTACACAGGATTGGGCTGCAAGCCTCCTCTGACCCCCTTACAGTTTGAGCACTGCTTCCACTAACAGATTAATGGTTTTAGAAAGCTATAGGGGCCAAGATTTGGCTAAAATTAAAAATTAGGGGGTAGGGCTTATGGATTTTGTTAAGGGCCCCACCACCTTTCCACCCTTAATTGGAGCACTAGGTGGAAGAAAGCAGGTTCTGCAAACTTTGCATCAGATAAGGTGCTTTTGTATACACTTCTGGCGGTTTTGTTTGGGACTACAGTGTTAATGGTTCTTTACAACCTCATATGCTTATTGTGAAGATTGTGTATAGTTCCAAACTAGACAAAGAGCAAAGTCGTAACTGTTTCTATTACTTTCAGATTCCTCTGTGCAGCATGGAATCCATGTGCAGAAGGTGGTATCTTCAGCTGGGGTGTCTATTGATGGTGAATTTAGTTTACGGCACCATAGAATATCTAAATGAAGTTCCTGCCAGCCTGGGCGAGATTGATAATCACTGCTGGGAAACCGCCTCTCATAGGCTGGTGGAAATGAAGAAACTCAAGGTAGCAGACACAGTCGTTGCTCTCTGGGAATTCATGATGTTCCTAAAAGAATCATCTAAACCAAAACATAACGATGTTTTCAACGATTTAGCTCAGAACTTCTGGGATATGTACATAGACTGTGTGCTCTCAAGGTCTCACGGAATGGGCAGGAGACAACTACTATCTCCAGAGAGTGCATTTATGTACTTACAGAAAATCTCCAAAGGTAATTTCCTATGCATAACACTAGCCTGTTACAAGACACTAGCATCAAACAGTTTTTAATGTCATTTTGTTTGAGACAAGATTAAGAACATAATGTTTATTAAGCAGGGAACCCATGATATTTACTCTTAACTGGATCAGTGTCCAGTTTGCCTACTCACTGAGAAACAAAAGGCAGCTGGTGTTTCCCCCATTTTTATAGGGGAGGATTTCCTCACAGGAGAACTTTGATAAAAAGGCCAAACCAAAAATATATATATTTAAAAATGATGGCAATATGGCCCAGTCTTATTTGTGACCTGTTTTCTTTTCTACCACTCAGGTTTCACAAACCTCAACAGAAGAGCAAAGCTCCAAGCATATAGAAGACACCTTGGGAAGATGACCTCAAACTGAAGGAAGCCAGTCTGCTTTTCAAAAAGCACATCCTCTACTGTAGATGTTTCAAAGAACTATTTCTTGTTACCTTTTTTTCTCTTTGTTCTAATTTGATAAGCACATTCCCATTGCCAACATGGTCTCTTTCTTTTATCAATGTACCAATCTTCTCACTGCCAATTCAAGTGCTTCATGTATTTTGAATAATTACCTGTATCTTCAGGTAAATCCATGTGTTTAAAACTAGCAGTATATTTTGGAGACTACTCTTCTTTTTTCTTTTCTTTTTTGAAAACAAAAGTTTCACTTTTACAAGTGCTAAACACAATGGAAACGCAATATTGTATATTTTTATACACTAACAAATCATGGTGCAGCGGCAACAAGCATATTTTATAATGTATCTTGTAAATGAGGTGGATTTCATTTTTAAGACAAGAAAAGAACTATGTTAAACCCAAAGAAATTATGCTTGATGTGTAGTTTTCTGTGCAGCCTTGAAATTTTAAATTTTAATCCCTGCTTGGTGGTATTTATCACAAATTAATTAAAATATTTTTCTATGCAGTGAGGACTGTTGACATGGTTCTTATTGGTTTGCATATTTTCCTTATATATAAGCACTGCATGCTTGTAATGTATATTATACTTTTAGCACACAAACCAAATACTTTTTTGTATGTAAATTTTCCTGCTCTCTAATACGAAGTGTTCCATCATCACACAGTCATTTTGTAATGCATGTGCTGAGCATTATCCTGCTCATGGAAGAGAACAGGGAAGGTCTTGCACATGCAGAATTTTGCACACATTCCTGAGCCACTGGATGGTGCTCCTATTGTAAAACATTGTGTATTATTTTTTTTAAAAAAGAGCCTATACATATAAAATTATGCATGAGATGGATAGAGTGGATAGAGGAAATTTCTTTCCTTCTCACACAACACCAGAACCAGTGGACAAGCACTAAAATTAAGTGGAGGGAGAGTTAGAACAGAAAAAAGAAAATATTTCTTTACCCAGTTTGTAATTGATATGTGGAACTCCTTGTCACAGGATGTGGTAATGGCACCTGACCTAAATGCCTTTAAAAGGGGATTGGATAGATTCATGAAGGAAATGTCCATCACAAGTTACAAACCATAAGCAACCTCCTCATTTTAGAAGTAGGTTTTTTCTGTATGCCAGGTGCAAGGGAGTGGCAACAGGATACAGGTATCTTTTTGTCTTGTGTGCTCCCTGAAGCACCTGGTGGGGCCACTGTGAGATACATGAAGCTGGACTAGATGGGCCTTTGGCCTGATCCAGCAGGACTCTTCTTATGTTCTTATGAATGGGGCATACATTTACATATAACTGCCTTTCATGTCTAGTTTTGCCCTTTCAGACTGACAGAAAGTAATAGGCTCCCAAAGAACAGTAATGCAATCATGATAAAAACTTTGTTATGACCATGGATAGCTAATCTTTATCAAACATTTTATATAGCTAGTGACTGATGTTTCCAAGTATGCTGTCAGTACACCCAAACTATCACTTATAGGATTGCAAGCCATCAGTTTGGCTGATGGAGACTACAAGGGTTATCAAGGCTAAAGAGGATATGGAACTGCAGAGAAGCTGAATTATTATTACTATGAATTATTATTATTAACAGTATGTATACACCGCTTTTCAACAAAAAGTTCACAAAGCTGTTTAAAGACAAAATCAAATGATTAAATGTCTCCCTGTCCCAAAAGGGCTCACAATCTAAAAAATGAATTATTTGCAAATGTCTTCACTACAGAAGACATAGGGCAGACATCAGTGCTTGAAATTACCTTCTCAGGGAAGAAGTCTGAACAAATTGCAGCCTGATCCAAACACCAGGTTTAAGCCAGCAGAACACAGTCCTGCTGTTGTAAATGCCCATAGGGTGGCATGCGCAACGTGCTGCTGGTGGCCATATTGGAACTGCTGCTGTAAACAGCAGCAGTACGCTGCTGCTCTACTGGCTACCCAGTAGCTGACTTGGGACTGGTGCTTTTTAACTTGTTCACAAAATATCTGGAGTTGGAGGTCAATAACAAATTGGTCAAGTTTGTAGACAACAAACTATTCAGGGTGGTAAAAACCAAAGCAGATTGTGAAGCAGTCCTTCAAAAGGACCACTCCAAACTGGGTAAATGGACAGCCAAACGGCAAATGCAGTTCAATGTAAATACTGTATGTGTAAAGGGATGCACGTTGGTACAAAAAAAAATCCCAACTTCACATATATACATATACACTAATGGAATGACAAATCAAGAAAGAGATATTGGTGTTATGGTGGATAGCTAAATGAAAATGTTGACTCAGTGTATGGCAGCTATGAAGAAGGCAAAATCCATGCTAGGGATCACTGGTAAAGGGATCTGGAATAAGTCTGCTAAAATGATAATGGCCCTATAGAAATCTATGATGCAGCCACATTTGAAGTACTGTGTACAGTTCGAGTCGTCGCGCTTTAAGAAGGCTATCCTAGAGTTGAAAAAAATGTGAGAGGGCAACCAAAATTATCAGAGTCTTGGAGTACTTTCCTTATGAGGAAAGGCTACTATATATGGGTCTTTTTAGCTTGGAAAAAAGCAATCAAAAGGGGACACGACTGAGATTTAAAATTATGCAAAATTTGGAGAATTCTTCTCCGTCTCACAATACTAGAACCGGTGGTGGTGGTAGTGGTGATCCAATGAAACTGGTTGGCCAGAGATTTAGGACAGACAGCTTGAAGTAGTTCTTCACAGCGCACATAATTAGTTTGTGAAACTCATTGCCACAAGACATGCATAAGTTCTTTCTCCATCCCTTTCAGGCAGGGTCGTCGTGAGAGGGATGTGCCCCTCAAATGTCTGGATCCCCTTTACCCTGGGAATAGAAGAAGGGGGTTGTTGGCTGAGTGACAAGGACACTCAGAGCCTCAGAGTTCAGTGGTGAATAGGGGGTTGCCTCGCCCTCCTGCCTCCTCCACCTGGCTCCTTTCTTGGGTTTGGCCTGGTCTCAGCCCCAGGGGAGCCACTGCTGGGCAGTCCTCAGGTAGCCTGTCCAGAGACTCCTTCTCATCAACCCTCATGTAGCTCTGAGCCCTTCCTGGGAGATCCTAGCCCCACCCCCATTTTACCTGGTCCCACCCCATGGTTAAAGGGGTGATGTTGCTTCAGGGTGGAGAGGCTCTCATCCTGCCATGAGTAGTCGGAGAGGAGGTCCATGCCTACTTGTTCTTGCACGTCAAAGGCAGCTGACTTTTGGCCAAACAGCAGCCAGCTGACTTTTGGCGGCGTGGCCCCTTTCTCGAGACTCCGTGTGTACTCCAGCCTAATCCAGCAGGGCTTTTCTGATGTTCAGTTTTCATACATTACATCAAAATCTGAAAACATTGAACAACACAGGTAACATACAATTTCGTATGTTTTTGAATGGGACAAAAGGGCCACCTCTAACATTAAAAAAATGAACAGACATGAACCACACCTGAAGTAATGTATAAATGTAGTACAGGAACTTTAATGCAGAGTTTGTGCATTCTGAAGCTGCAAGTCACTATTTAACAGGAGTACTCTAGGAACATCAAGTAAGGGCCTTAAGATACGAATTTTCATAGATTTTGAATGGAAACCCCAGCATTAGAGTATACTGGTTTTAGAATAAATAAAAGGAAAAGCTTTGCCAAGCCACAGAATTGGCTTGTAGGCCATCTAATCCAACTCATGCTCTAGGCAGGAAAGCCATCTAAAGCATCATTAACAGATGATTGTCCAGCCTCTGCTTGAAGGGAGAGCCCACCACCCCTGTGCCTTTAACAGCAGATTGAGACAATATTACAGAAGATGACATTTTTCAAGCAAGGAGATGCAGTCATGGGAAGAATTTCAACTGCTACATTTCTGCCTATATGGTAGTGTAAATGGTATTGGGGCCCTCCGAGATAAATGCTGGCAACTGCAAAATAACTCATATAATTAAAAGGTTTAGAAATTCCTCCTGCTCTATTAAGTGTTCCTACCCCACTCCTCAGGACTATCCTTGGCCCACCATGTACTCAGTCTAAACAATAATTTAGGAGGTGCGCAGCTTATCATAGCTCCTAAAGGAGCAGGTTTGTGCAAAAAGAGTGGTATAGTAGTACAAGTTCGACAATGTTTATTGGATTGTAAGTCAAAGAACCAATGGGCAGCCCAACAACTCGGGAGAAGGGGACGATCATTCCCTTCCCCCCGTGTAAGCGGCGGGAGGCTCCCTGCCCCCTCCAGGCCCCAGGCTTCCAATGGCCGCCCTCCGTTGCTGCCCGGTCCACCCTTCCCCCGCCCCTACCGGCGTAGGTCTTACCTGCTCCAGCCGGCGCAGGGCCAGGGAGATGGTGGAGTGAGCAGTGCAGGCCGCAGTACCGGCGCTGCTTGCTTGCCGGGTGTCACACAAGTGCTTTACGGCACTTGCGTGACACCCTGTGCCGGGGCAGCACGTGCTACACAGGATTTATGCAGGATTGCGCCGTCAGTCAATTCAAACCAATTCAGCTTTAATGAACACTTAGAGCATAACCCAGCCCAAGTCAAGCACTTTTATGTCTCATTCCTTAGGAATGTGCTTAACAGCACAATCCCATGCATGAATACTCAGAAGTAAAGGCTGTGACACACTGCACGCGATGCAGTGTGAAGCCTGCATTCGTTTTGCGCCACTTCCTGTCTATACAGGTCTGCCACCGTCGCTGCCTGCTCTTTGGAGCCAAGCCCTTGCAAAGTCACAGAGAAGCAAGACGCGCTTCCCTACCCCCCTCTCTGCTAACCAATCAGAATCGAATTGTTTCCGATTGGCTGTTCACTTCCCTACGTGTCCCGCCCCACTGCACTGAACTCGTCTGCTGATTGGGCGAAGTTCAATATTTTCATCTTCTCTCTTGTGTTGCTGCACAAAGGAGGAAAGTGCAGGACACACTGCATGCTTTGCACTGCTTCCTAATGCTTCCCAGCACTTCGCACTGCGCTGCAAGCGGTGTGTCATAGCCTTAACTCTCATTGAGTTCAATGGGACTTGGTGTCAGGTAAATGTGTATAGAATTGCATACATATGCACACCCTAAATCTCTCCCACTGAAATAGGACTTAACAGTGCTTTCACTTACTATGTAATAATAGTCACCCTTCCCACTGCTACCTCTTTTTTTCTCTTTCTTTTTCTTTCCTTGCTCCTTCCATTCTTGTTAAACTACTTTTGAACAAAAGCAGAAAATAGAGAAGATGGCTGTAAGGGCAAGAAGGCACACTCAAGAAAAGTCATGTTGTGCATTAAAAATATAAACAAACAGCACTTTATAGCCAGGGAAAGAGATATACTTTGGCATGTTTTAAAAATTATTTTCTGTGTATTTTTATGGTTGCTGTTCTGTTAAATGGCTTAATGTGGATGGATGCTGCCCCATGAGAATAGGTGGAGTAAACTGCAATGAGATGAGCTGTGCTGCTGGTCACTATTTCAAGACATTATTGCCAATTTTGGCCAGCAAGGATTACGCTCCCTGCTGTAATAGGGAAATTGTATATGTTTAATTTTCCATGTGATTTTTAATTTTCTCTGCTTACTTCCCCGAGTCACTATAATCTATGTCCACAGTAAGTGCAGAAGTGTGCGTATACACCTTTCAAAAACATTCTCTCCAACAGTGTGTCAATAGGAACAAGAGCTGTCAGCAGCAAATAAGAGTCAGAACATCTGCATTGAAACACAACAGTTGAAAGGGCAGGGCCACTTTGGTGATGGCTTTTCCGGAGTCAGATTCCCAACAGTATTCTTCTTGACATTCACGCCAATTATGTGTTAGAAAGGGAATCAAGAAGTAATGTTAATTTATGAATCAGCTATTGCACGTTTATTTAAGTATGCCTACAGCACATCAATGTTCCAGCATGTGTCCTATTCACCTCATTTCATAGCAATTACTGTATTATGACAGTGATTACCGTTGCCACTTTTACTTTATGTCCTGAGCGATCGTTTCTTCTCTGTGCTTCAAATGTTTGTCAATGAAAATGTCCTATATACCTGAATTAATTACGTTAGTGCTCAGTGGCAACGGACTCCAAACTGAGTCAATTCTAACATCATCAGACGTAACTTATCTTTGTAATGCATTGAATGAATGAATTTATTAATTAGGATCATGATGTCCACATTATTTCTAAAGCAAAAAAGAATACTTTCATCTATCTCAAAAAAATATACATTTCACTAGTGTGATACAAACAGCATTTAAGTACTTAAAATATGTATACAATGTACCTAAAAAATATAGAGCTGTCTGGAGTGAATAATGTTTATTTTACAGATACTGAATCTTTTTTAAATGAATCCATTACTTTAACTCCTTTGATCCTTTTTAACGCTCCTCCACGAATAGGGAGCCTTTTGAGTGCAAGCTCTGTGTCAGCCAGTGGCCCTCCAGTCAATTCAGAAGGTGTACTTTCTACTGTTACTAGGCGACCAGATGCAAACTGGAAAAACAAAGCAAAGTGTATTGCTTAGTAATCTGACAAAATGAAACAAGACCACAGTTACAGGTCCTGTTTTCCAACCATTTCTTGGAAAAAGAAACACTCTGAAATCCTCATATCTTCTTTCAAGGCACATGCTTTGTATAAATATATAAATGTATAAAGTATCATTTAGCTTTACAAATGAGCAGCTTTTCCATTTATGCTAAAGATTTACATTGTGACTGAATGTGTTAACATACATCATAATTGTTTTTATTATATTATTGTTTCTAACTGGATTTTATGGGCAGCCCAATCCTGCGTAAGATGCACCGGTTGGTCTAAACGGCTGGCTGCTGCATCCTACGCAGGATGTGGCCCGCTCTGGCGGAGCCAGGGCACAACTCGGGGGGAATGGGGCATTTGTCCCTTTCCTCCTGTGTCGGCCCCAGCGGTCCCAATGGCTATTTTGCTGGCGCATGTCTGGGGAGGCCGTGTAAGGACGGCCAGGCCTGGGAAGGGGGTGAGGAATTGGTGGAGCATGCCATCGATAATCCCTCCCCCCTCCCTGGCCTGGCCGGCCAATCGCTCCCTCCCCCACCACCCCGGCCTTCCCTCCCCAAGTCCTCCTGCTGCCTGGCACAGCACATACCTGTGTCTGGGTCTGGCAGTGGATTGAGCAGTGCAGGCCTTAGCGCCGGCACCGCTCACTCCAAGGGTGCCGTAAAAGTGGTTTGTGCCACTTTCGCGATACACTAGGTTGGAATATATACAGTATAACATATATGCCATTACCCAGTAGAGACCTCCAGGACTGCCTCCCCCCCCCCCCCAGTGGCGTGGCTGCATTGGTGGTGGGATTTAGTTACAATTAGGCTGCCTGTAAGGCAAGTATTATTATCACCCCGATAGTACAGCTGGGCACCTGAGGCTGACTTGCCTAAGGCCACCTAATGAGCTCATGGCAAAGGCGAGCTTTGAACTGGGGAAGTCCTGACATGCTGTGGGCAGCCCGATCCTGCCTAAGATGTGGTGGCCGGCCAAAATGGCTACTACACTACAGCAGCAACTATCAAAAAGGTTACACAGGACTTAAAATCTCCATCTCCATCAACATGACAGAACTATAGATCAATCTGCGGGTGCAATAATGGTTTTGCTGAAAAATTGGGTTGCTAATATGAAGTGTGAATACCGTGCTTATGTCATTTGTGAAATAGCTGCTGTGTGTTTTACTTTTGCAAAACAAAAGTTTTGTATGCATGTTATTCTCAGAATAATCTTAAATATACATTTGTAACATTTTCTACTATTTTGATAATTATGAACAATGAAGTATTTTACTTACAGTTGTATTTAGACCTTTAATGTCAGTTGGATGAAATATTTCATTGGGTTGTCTTGCCTTTGGTCTAGAATCATTTATGGATTTTTCCTGAAGTCTTTTTGCTTTCTATAAACCATTTAAACATTTTAAACAGTTATTGTGAGGGACAGATAGCACATTACCATAAAATTTCTATTTTTACACCCACAGTTTTTAATATGGGGATGTTTCAAGCTGTATATTTGCAAAGTATTTCATGAACCTATCCCTTTGCCTGGGCCAAAATGATAATAAAAATTAGGAAATAACTATGTAAACCAACAACTTGTTGTACATAAAAGTTCATTGCATACACGTGATTAAAACAACCTCATGGTGTCTTAAGAGCACATCCTGTGGCAGAAACTGAAGGAGAGTTTATGAAAATATTATAAAAATCTGCTTGGCATATTCTCTGCTTATGTACGCCAATTTTTAATGTATCAGTATTGAAAGGATAAAACACAAAAAAGTAGCAAAGGGTTTATAGCCTCATTCTCATCTATCCCTATTCAGTTGTTAGTTCTTTCTATCTCAGGGGTGGCCAATCTTTCAGTATGAAGCTGCTTTAGCAGCACCATCAGCACCACTTGTAGTTGCCAAGATTCTGTCTTCTACACAGCTCTTAAGAATGCAGAGGCCCTAATGGTGGGAGGCTGGCCACCCCAGTTCTGTCTAGTATTCACTGGAAAACAGTATCTTCCCTAACAGAACCTTTTGAGTAACTTTTTTTTTTTACCTTTAAAGCCTCATAATTTGATGTCCGTGTCAAGAAATTTTTCCAAGACTTATTTACCATTTCCTTCTGCTTATGGAGAGCTTGTATCTAGAGTATGAAATAGAATATGGAGAAATTTAAATCTGCTGCTTCACTGGTTTTCCATGATGTAGTTCAGCTTCCATAAAATGAAAATTTATTATTAACTGCAGAGCAGAGTCACAGGTCCAGAACTGTGCAGGGCAGGCACATTCTAAAGTAGGGTAATGCTTTTATCAGGACCAACAAAAAAGTATTCACCTCATGGTGTGCTTGCAAATGCCCCTCCTTGACAAAGGTGGAAATGGGCATTCTGAAGAGAGAACCCATGGAAAAGACCAACATTTCAAATGTGAGATACTGTATGTACTGTATATACAGGGTCTTATTAATATGTGTTACTAGAAAATTCCTTCTAGATAAATGGACCTCTCTCATGCATTTGCTCCTCTGCTTACCCTGGTATAACTTTTTTCTTCCTCTCGAAGTTCCTGGTTTTGCTGGCTTTCCAGCATTTCATTCTGGAGTGAGACAACCATCTTTCCAACATTTTCAAATGTTTCAGTAATAACTTTCAGAGCTTCCTGATCAGGAGTGACTGGTCTGAACTTTTCTTTTTTAAGTTCCGCACAGACTTCAGCCCAGATTTCACCAACCTTTATATACAAATGAGAGGTTTCAAGAAGAAATTATTTATATCCTAAAGATTAATTCTCACAAAAAGAAACAGATATGGATCAGTGTATTGCACTGAGTTTGTCCAGAACTATTTTACAGCTTTTTGTTTTTTGGTACTGCACAGCAGTGCCCCCCCCCCCCATTTTTTTTGGGAATTCCACAGTAATTGCAGTAGTTGCAGGGCCATGGTCTAGAGCAGAGGTGCCCAACCTTTTTCTTCAGCGGACCACCACCACACGCCTCCGGCCCTCTGCATACCACCGGAAGTGCCGATGACATCACTGGCACTTACTTCTGGGTTTGTGGCCACGCTGGAGCAAAGAAATCAATAGTAAGGCTCAGGGGAGGGTGGGAGGGCTTGTCAATGCTCTGGAAGCCTGCGCGCTTGAGCTCTGCTGATGGTGGCCGCCATCTTGGTCTCCAGCAGTCCATGTACCACCAGCCTGTGGTCTGTGTATAACTAGTGGTCCACGAACCACAGGTTGGGAACCTCTGGTCTAGATAGAAATGAATGCTTGTTTCCTGTTGCTCTGCACTGGAAAAAATTCTGGGACTTGTGACATAAAGTAGGGAATTCTTTTAATTGGTCAAAATTCTGTAGGGTTGATTTAGAATGCCACATCGTGACTGACAGCCCAATCCTATTCAAAGTCCTGTGTTTGGATGCAGTGGCGCCAGGGCAGGCTTCACTGTATCCAGTGAAGGTTTGTAGGTTGTCACGATGTTTTTTAAGCTGTCTCATGAGCACTATAGGGGATTTCTAATGATGCCACGAGTGTTAACGTGTGCGAAATGTCAAAAGTATGTTTTAACATCTGTGAAATTTATTTTTTGAAATAAATTGATCTATAACAACGGAGTTTCCCAGCAACATGCGGATTTTTAACTCTGAGAAAATGTTTTTGAAGAAGGTTGTACCGGTATTTTAAATTCTAACACCTTGTCCTGCACTACTGTTGAAGGAGAATAAATGAGCGGTACTGAATATTCTTTGTTTCTATTATTTTCAACAAATGAAACTATAAACAACAAAGCATATTTAAACAACCCTTACCTTAAAGTCAAGGTATCTACGTATGATAGCAAGTGTAACAAAATCCCTTGCAGAGAGGCCAGGCAAATTTTCAAAGCCTAAACAAGGGTCAGTAATTAACATTAGAAAAACATCATTCCTTTATTAATATTTACAATGTCACAAGGCAATTGTAAAAGCTACACATTCGCAAACTAAGTGATCCCACTAAGAGAACTGGCAGCGCCTAGCTTAGATATTCTTAAGAGCTGGTTGGCAGGAAAAAATGTGTCTTTTCCCTTCATATTACTGCAGTGCAGAAGAAGGTGCGTTTGCCAAACGTCTCTTTATATACAGCTTTTAAAAGGTGCAGAAGCATCCTCAAGAGTCAAGACCAAAAGTAGAGCTATTCACAACAAGACCTATTCACAAAGCAGAGCAACAAGCATTATTTGTTGTTGTTGTTCAGTCGTTAAGTCGTGTCCGACCCTTCGTGATCCCATGAACCTTATCCCGCCAGGCCTTCCTGTCCTCCACTATCTTCAGTTCGCTCATTTTCATGTTCGTTGCATCGGTGATGCTGTCTAACCATCTCATCCTTTGCCTTCCCCTTTTGCCTTCAATTTTTCCCAGCATCAGAGTCTTCTCCAGAGAGTCCTCTCTTTGCATTAGGTGGCCAAAATATTTGAGTTTCAGCCTTAGTATCTGTCCTTCCAGGGAACAGTCAGGGTTGATTTCATTTAGGATTGACTGATTTGATCTCCTAGCAGTCCAAGGGACTCTCAGGAGTCTTCTCCAGCACCACAGTTCGAAAGCATCTATTCTTCGGCGCTCAGCCTTCCTTATGGTCCAACTCTCGCAACCATACATTGCTACTGGGAACACCATCGCCCTGACTATGCGAACTTTTGTTGGCATGGTGATATCTCTGCTTTTTATTATGCTGTCTAAGTTTGCCATAGCTTTCCTTCCAAAACAAGCATTATACAATATACTTTTTATTCTGCTCTTCTAGTCTTCTGTTTATGCATACTGGCTTTTGGTTACTTTAGCTAAACCACCTCAATTTGCTTTGAATTCCTTACTCTTGTTAAGCAATTACTGTATTTATAATGCAAGGATTAAGAACAGTCCACCAAGTACTGTCTGTTGCTGTCTAAGAAGACTCTACAAAAAAAACAGGGACATTGATGGTCACTGAGCTAAACAAGCAGCAGCAAATGAGTTAAGATTGGATATCATTGGTAGGTTTTTTCCAGGATCTCTAGTGAGAAGCCTTCTAAATTCCAACCACATTAGCAGAAAATACAAGTGGGCCAAAATGTATATTAAGAGGTTGCTAATAATAAAATCACGTAGAGATAAGATTCAACATTTATTTTGCTTTTATACCACTAGCCAAAAAAGATACGAGTTGGCACAAATCCAAGAACACAAACTTCTTTTACTACTTTATATCCACCATGTCACAAACTAGAACATATGAAAGGCCTGTTAGAAAAGCAATTTGTGGTCATACCTAGTTTACATATTAAACAATAAATCTTTGCTCTCATGTTTTCAGCAACTTCCATGATAGCAATGGTGGGACAAGTAGCAGGCATTGGAATCACTTGTTGTTGTTTTTGGAACTGGCCAACTAAAGGTTTCTTTGTATCTACAGCATAAAAGAAGAAGAAGTACACAACAGTTAAATTCCACCATTGCCAGGTATTCAGAAATTCTAACACTTTTCCTGAAATAAAAGACATGTGTCAGCTGGGTACAATATACTGAAATATATATTTTTTGTGTGTAAGCCGCCTTGGGTCCCTTTGGGGAGAAAGGCGGGATAGAAATATTGTAAATAAATAAATAAATAAATATGTGGAAGTATTAAACATAATTTGGAACGCAGGAAGCAGCTGCCTTATACTGAGTCAGACCATTGATCCAGCGAGCTCAGATCGTCGACACTGACTGGCAACAGTTCTCCAGGGTCTCTGCCCTAGCTGAAGATGCAACTTGGGACCTTCTGCCTGTAAAGCATATGCTCTTTCACTGAGCTACAGCCCCTCCCAGGTAACAAGTGTAATACAACTGACTCTGCATTGGTTAGGATGATTAACATCCGGCCTGACTGAGCTTTATTTTCAAAAGTAAAACCTCTAGAACAGGGGTGGCCAACCTTCCACCATTAGGGCCTCTGCATTCTTAATTAGGTCAGCTTTGCCTCGTAAGTCTCTCTTATTCAATTCAGTTGTTTACGCATCTTGCTTCAAAATTGAATTCATTTTCTCTAAACGTTACTAGTTTCCTGGAAAATAATATTTTGTACAAACAAAACTGTGAAATAATGGAATTTTCAGGTTATGCTCAATACAGAGTTTATCACATACAATATAATAAACATTATTTTATATCTGCTGTTCTGTTCTCATTCTCCTACAAAATTTTAGTGGTTATTCCAATTTTATTTCCTATGCTTTTACTTTATTCATTAATTTTTTATCCCACTGCAGCTCAGAATGGCCTCAAGATGGAAATAAAAACCACATTTCCTTACTATCATAAAACTTAAAACAAAAATCCCTTGTGTTTCCTGAAAAACATAAGAATAGCAGCCTATTTGGAACAGCTGATACATCCTGAAATGTACATAAAGAGTGGATCACCATAGTTGAACCAGTAATTGCAAATTACTGTAGCTGTTTATCTGTTACTGTTAAGAAATGTGGTCTGCTAGAGTTTATTGGATTTGAAACCTCCTTCAAGAGCAGGGTTCGCCAACCTTTCAACATGAACGCACCTCAACCTTTAATGGTTGTATACTGTAGGTGAGGGCATTTCAGCAGTGCAGCTGCTTGAGCAGCACCATCAGCAACTGCAGCAACTACACAACTCAAGAAATGCATAGAGAATTGTATAGACCTACTACTAATAGATGTACTACTGCAAGTGAGGGCACAAATGCCATCTAGTGGTAAAACTAGTACTGGAACAAAGTCTATTCCCACCACACTTCTCTCACATTATTTTTTAGAGTGTGGTGTGTTCATGCGAGTCAATCTTGTTTATGAATATACGTGACAAATATATGAATAACACCTGCACTACTTTTGAATGTAATGTGAAAAGCAGCATAGATCAGGGTTGGCGCCAGGTTGTGCTGGTTGGGTTTTCTGCGTGTAGAATTTCCTGCAGTCTTCTCCTTCCGCCTTGCAGCTTCTTTTCCCCTTCTCCTGCCTGCTTTCCTGGGTCTGTATCAGCGAGTGGGCAGGCAGGTCAGGGAACAGCCATAGGTTGCTGCTGCTAGCTGCCCTGGCTTGTGACCAGGGGACTCTGGTCTCCCACCCCCCCACCCCATCAAGAGGATTGATCCCTGGAGCCCTCTGCATGAGGGAACTTTTGGAGAACATCAGCCCCCCAGCACATGCTTGAATGGAGCCACCCTCGGATGCCACCCTTGGCTCCAATTCTACCTGAGAAAGGTTCTTTGATATTTATAAGACTGCGAACTCATCAAAGCAGCTGGGTCAATTCCTTGATTTATGTTATTTATCCCATTTTTCATAGACCAAACATTTAATAGTAAAGCAATTACTAATCACATTGGAGCACCCATGAGGTTTTTGGTGTTTAATAAACTTTGCAAAAATGTAGCTATCTTAAAATGTTGCATGTTCTCTTAATTTACAACTATGATGATACAAAATATTCTGTAATCTAATACTTGCCAACAATTCTTCCAAATTTATCATGTTTCACACCCATCTCCGCCTCTTCTTGTCTCCACAGATTTATTAATACATTAGCTGCTGTTTGGTCTTTTTTCCCTCTCCAGGTGTTGATATGGGAAACAGTTTTAGGGTTGTCACAAAATTCAACCAATATTCCAAGAATCAGGTTGCATACATGCTTTTGATTTAACTTTGCAGAAGAAAAAGAAAAGAGTTGTAATTATTATTATTCCCTAAAAATTTCTACCTTCACAATTTTAACTGAGAAAATTGGATGGTTAAAAGACTAATGGCGCAATCCTGCGCATCTTTGTGTGGCCAGCCTAAATGGCCAGCTGCTGCATCCTGTGTGGATTGCGGTCCGTGCCGGCACGGGCCGGGTGCACCTCGGGGGAAGGGGACGTTTGTCCCCTTCCCCCGGTGTAAGTGGTGCGTGCCCCAATGGGCCTCCTTGGATGCACGCCAGCTCTGAAGCTGGCGTGCGTCTGGGGAGGCCATGCAAGGCCAGCCCGGGCTGGGAAGGGGCATAGGATATCGGCGCAACTCAGTGCCGATATCTCCACCCCCTTCCAGCGTGGGCTGGCCAATGGTCTCCTCCCTATCTGTCCCTGCCTGCCCTCCCCCCCACTCCTGCGCCGACCAGCACGGGACCTACCTGCGGTGGTTGGCGCAGGTCTGGGTCCACAGCTGAGTGAGCAGTGCCAGCCTCCGCGCCGGCGCTGCTTACTCACAAGGAGCAGGATAGGCAGGATCCGGCTGTAAACCCAGTGTCGCTATGTACATGGAAATGTTCAATGCTGCCATGGTGTATGGCAGACAGTGGCAGGGGGACAAGAAAAGCAGCATACTGACAGATTCACTAGTAGGTGAAGCAAAGGGCATAGTGTGTGTGTGGCTAGCTGGGCGGGCCACCACAGAAGGAACTTTATGTCACATACCAGCCCAACGATTGGCCTATGCCGTGCTCCCTCTCATAGGTCTGTGTGCTACAGCCTCCCAGCCAGGTGTGCCTGCTTCAGGTGATGCAATGTGTTAAATTCTGGATGTGGTGCCTGTGTCCTGCTGTGGCTAGATGGTTAGAGAACAGCTTCCTTGAGTGGCCGGTGTGGGTTGCCTCCCCCTCTTCTCTTGTACTTACCATGGTTATTTCTGGCCAATCATGCAAAAGATGAGTGCCTTGCTAGTTAGGGCAAGTGGCTGAGGTCAAAACTGGCTCCTAGCCTGTGTCTTTGCGCAGTGAGCTATTAGCACTTTACCTAAGTGCTGCTGGGGCTCCCCTTGTGTCTCATCCCAGGCCCTCCCCTGGCAAAAGGGCTCCTTCCAGCTGGCGAATGCCCCCACAGGCACTTACTCTTGCTATAGAGACACTTGTGTGTTGTTTCACATGGAAACACACAGCTTCCCTCCTCCAAGGGAGCAATCTTTCTACCCTTGCCCTGCTCTGCTCCAAAAGGTTTACCTTGGGTGTATGTGTTTGTGTGAGTGGGGTAAGGGGACTTGAACCCTGGGTACAGGGATTCCTAGTAGATTTTTGTTTTTGCCCCTTTGCTGTCAATGCCAATGTAGGTCCTGTATGATGGTGGAAGGTGCTGTGGCATTCTTCTGCCATGTTGCATGAGTGCACATGCACATGGGGTGCTTGAGTCATCTCCCCATGGTTGGCGGGTGTGTCTTACTGTGTGGTTCATTCCTAGTGGCTGGCAGGAGGATGTTCCCCCAGCGTTGGCTACTGATTGGCCCTGCACCCACCCTCTGCTTAGTTCACCCTAGCAGCACTTCTCTGGACACCAGCATTTGGGGGTGAGTGCATGTGGCGATTGGCTCCTTGGACATCATACTGATGACACACCGACATCAGGACATCACTCCATAGCTGACCAGCTGCGTTGGGGTTTTCACAGATGCTGTTGGCATGGCTGGGTAGGGCTCTGCTGATGTCAGATATGATAGACATCATGCCGGCATTTGTACGATGTTAGCACAGCATCCAAATAAGATTGGGCTGCTAGTATCTTGGGAACAGTCAATAATAATATTGGTTTATCTTAAAAGGTTTCATCCTACGGCGGAAGAACACCTTGTTCTGGAGCAAGGAGTCCTTCCTCCAGAGAAAGGAAACTTTAGGATACAACACAACATTATTTTTTAGTAAAGTTGGCATTTCAAATAATAAAACTCACCAACAGCAAATCCAGGAGGGTGAAGAGACCCTCTTTTTCAAGAAAATAGTCCTCTAAAATGGTACAGCCCATGATACAGCACCTAAAATGAAAACATTTTCAATATGAAGAACCACTTTCAGCTTGCACTTGGAAAACATATTTGATTTCAACTAACACATAAAAAGGGGGGATCCCAATTTACTTAGTAAGTACTAGAAGACAAAAGTGCTGCATTTTGAAAGCTGCATTCATAGGACTTCTATAGCATAATCCTATATATGTTTATTCAGAGATACCATTTTGTTCAGTGGATTTTACTCACTGGTAAGTGTGTTTAGGATTGCAAATTTACTTGGTTTTATTTTCTTAAATACTTCTAAATAAAACTTTCTTGAAGAAGCTTCTTGAAAGAATGCAGTTAGGAACTGCTCTGGCTGACATGAAGTTTACATTTGTCCAGCACCAATGCAGCTGCAATGCAGTAAGGGAACAATGGTTCCTTGCCTTGAGGAGGCCTCTGTGACTGCCCCCTCCATCACAGGATATAGTGCATGCCCCGGTGGCATGGCTGCATTGGCTCTGAAAAGTTGGATAGGATTTGGCCCTAAATTGCTACCTTTGCAGATCTCAGGATTTCTTTTGAGAAGGCAGACCCAAAGCTTCATGAACCGTATTTTACTTAATAACTATGTTTACAGTATATGTTCAATATAAACATAGTTATATAGGGATACAAAAATAACTTATTTCTAGCAAACATGATCATGCTGCAATTCTTAAAACTTCTCTGCAGTAGTGAGTGCATAGGTCTACACTCCGACGGTGTCTCTCCTCACAGTGGAGATACATGTAAAACCTGTTCAGTAAATAATAGCACAATCCTGTCTAAGGTTTGTGCCGGCAGAACATGAGTTCTGACAGTGCGTGCTGTCGCAAAATCGCCGTAAAGTGCTTTGCGACAGCGTTAGTTCCAGGCGCGCCTTTGGGAAGGCCAGAGTCTTTCCACCAGCTGCAGGGACGCCACTGGACCAGGTAAGCCCACGCAGGGGGCAGAACAGGGGGAGGGGGCTAATCAGGGTGGGTGGTGGCGGAGATGGGGGCAGGCAGATGAGGCCCAGGAGGGGCGGATTGGCAGTGCCGGCATGTGCCATATCCAAACCCCCTTCTCGGGCTCGATCTGCCTGCACAGATCAACGTAGACTTGCACCAGTGATATTGCTGGCGTAGGCCTGAGCTGCTACTGGGGCTTACCCTGGGGCAAGGGGACAAATGTCTCCTTATCTCGAGGAGACCTCCAGCATGCAAAACTCTCCCACGGGATGCAGCGCTGCTGCATCGCCACACGGGAGTTTAGTTAGGATTGGGCTGCCTGTCTTGTGCAGGTGGTTAGTCAGGCAGATTATTCAGACATCTTCATATCATGGCTGTACTACTGAAAATGAGTTTATGACTGAATAACCAGAGTGCAACAAATTCAAAGAATAAAAAACTGAGTAACACCACTACTGAATGAAGGAGAAGGTTTCAATTCATTGACATTTCAAACTCACAAAGACAAAATATATTAATTTAGAGAGTGGTGAACTTTAAAGCTACTGGTTAGAACCCATGACTTTCATTATGCATTTATATTACTCTAATCCTGTTCAAAGTCCTCTTTTACAGAAGACAGCAAAAGGCCTAACTGAAGCTTGAGACATCTATTTTTCAGAAATTAAACTTTTAAAAATAGTTGTATTTACCATAAACAGTCGAGAGCACTAAAAAGGAGGCGGTTGTGACCCAGTCCACTATAGAATTTCTTTGCATCTATCTTCATAAATGGAATAAGGGTATCCACTCCTTCCCATCCAAAGATTTCCTATTTGATATATTATTCAAAGCCACATTTGATATTATAAATAACCTATAGCACATACAATTACTATCTTCCTCACATTAATTTCCTGCTGATCCCTATTATTCTGTGCTACAGATGGGGAATGGAGTGTCAGAGCCAAGCTACATGTTAACCAACATGACGTGAAAAGCAGTCCAGCTTTGCCAGTTTAGAATTCCGAAGGGTTCTGTCAAACTAGCTGTCTTTCAAGAGACAAGGAAGACTGGGGAGGTTTGAACCATCCACTCATCCATTGCCTTTTTGTGCCTTCTCAGGAAGGAGATTGACCCAGCTTGTCAAATTCACAGAAACAGCTCCTTGATAAAGAAGTTCTGTTCTCACTGCCAAGTGGGCATTTGTATCGTCCACTGTTATTTGACATGTAGAAAGCTTTCCATGCTTCCTCCCCTCTGAACTACTAGGGAAGATTAGCTACTTGTGAGATTTTTTTTAAAACAAAAGTAACAACACGTCTCAGGTGGACATCCATAACATAGACATCTCTAGTATGAATAAAAGAGAGAATACAAACCTTTCTATGAAGATTATGTTCACAAAGAGTTGACAAGATAAGAAAAATGTCAGTCTGAATTTCAGTCACAACGGTACCATCATTTTCTTTGTAATTATTTGCTGCGTTCTTTAAGATACCTAGTAGAATGTGTAAGTAGATAACCTCAAATTAACTCATCAAGAAAAAAAGTCAGTAGTATGTAGTTTTGCCAAATCTAGAGGACTAGGTGCATTTAAGGGCTCATGCATGCCTTTTATTTTAAACAGCAGCCACCACCATCATTCACAATGCACTGAAAATTGCTTTTGAATCTGGAATTTCAAAAACTGTTTGCCATGCTGTGCACAGGGGAGGTTATTTAGGAAAAAAAAGTCAAATCCTAAACACAGAGTTCTTTGGATAGCTGCCACAAAGTAAGTGTGTGTGTGTGTGTGTGTGTGTGTGTGTGTGTGTGTGTGTGTGTGTGTGTGTGTGTGTGTGTGTGTAATACTAATAACATGCAACTGTGTGTCTTGAGGCTTGAGCCCCCAAAAGTGGTGTTCACTACTTTTATACAAGTATACGGCATATGCAATTATTACAGAAATGACACTGATTCAATGTACAAATATCCCCCCCTTTGACTCAGTCAGTTCATATACAGTGATTCTGCATCATCTGCGGGTTAGCCAACTGTGGATTTGACCAACTGCGGATGACCTCCCTGTGCCCCTGCATAACTGCGGGTGGCCTCCCCGTGCCTCAGAAACCTCCCGGATGCGACTGTGACTTCCAGTCACGTCCAGGAGGTGATCTGAGGTGTGGGGAGGCCTGTGACCCACTCCATGGGTCTCCCAGAACCTCAGAACACTTCCTGGACACGACTGGAAGTCATGTCCGTGAACTGGAAGTAGCTTCTGGTTGCATCCGGAAAATGTTCTAAGGTGCAGGGAGGACCATGGAGTGGGTCTCAGGTGTCACACAAACTTCGAAGAGCCCGGTGTGGCAGCAAAGCAAGTATTTGCAATGTAGGGACCCAGCCCCCCCCCCCCCGGACTCCACTATCTCCAGATTCATAGTATCCACGGGGGGGGGAGAACCAACCCCCCACAGATACCAAAGGACCACCTGTACTGTTATTTTGCAGCAATCCGCTGGATTATGCTTTTAAAATGAAAAACAAAACAAAACAAGATGAGTATAGATGAGCCTGGAGATATCTGGCCAAGAGAATAAGGTCTGAACTGCTTACTGAAAATTGGCACCGCTACTGGGCCCTATGTAGTCATTTTTAGAGTCAATATGTGAAACCTGGGTACTGTGCAGTTGTGTGCAATATTGTCCATAAAGCCTAAAAATATTTAAAAATGTATTGTTAGAGCTTAAACGGGAAGAATTACATTCAGCAAACCAGGCATCCTTGAGCTAAGGAACCAAAGATAATTTAAGCTATACATCACCCAACAGCTGATTAATTGCTCCCTGATCACAGAGATCAAGATTCACAGCATCATCACAAAGGGACACAACAGAATTCAGCACTCTCAAGCTGTAGTGCATCTGTGCAAGTTTGTTGCCACGACCACCTGTACCATGGAAACTGTTGCCTTGACCAAAGAAGGGATCTGCAAACAAAACGAATCCAAACATTTCCTTCTGCAATACAGTGCACTCTGTATTGCAGAAATGATTTAAAGAATGTTGTAAATGTTAACACTGCATTTTGTTACTATACTGTAGATGTATTTCAGATATTAAAATTAGGAACCTAATTCAGTGGTTGCTACATAAGAAGATTCACAGGAGGTAATAATATATTATTTATACCAATAAAGTATACCAATAGTGAGTTCTCAGTTTAACGGACCTCGATTTAACAGACTTGGGAAACAATGGACATATTCTGCTTCATTTAAAACTAGTCATATACGTTTTGCACATGCACATCTCCACTGACTTCAATGAATTCAGATTTAACAGACTTTGGGCATTGATACTATTTTCCCCATTCATTTGTTAAAGTGAGGGTTTGCTGTACCATGGTATTCCCTGTATATATGCACAAGAAATAATGCAAGAGCAAGGAATGCTGCATATGTGAGCTTCAAACTCCTCAGCTGTATGGCAACACAGTATACGACATAATGCCCACACAATAAAGGATCTGAATATACATGTCTAGGACTCCTCCATATCCATATTGTATCCTACACTTCCAAGTTAATTTAGCACAGTTCTTAACAAGGAATTTACCCTGGTCCCTGGTGCATCAGGTTTTGCCTGGTGAGTTTTATGAACAAAACTAAAGTGAATTTTAAAAAGCTGTGTTCTATTCAAGCCTATCCAATGTTTCAGTGTCTACCCAACTGGCTCTATACAGGAGACTGAATATTCCAGCATCACAAAATCAACAGCATTATTTATTTCCAAAAGACACTCAGATGCTGGAGACCATCTAGAAAACTGGGCTGGGGAGTCAGTACCGCCTCTACCTCCACCCAATTGCCTCCACCCAAAATTGCTTCCGAGCAGTCAGAGTCATGGAGTCGGAAGCAATTTTGGGGAGGAGTCGGAGGCAGGTTCAGCACAGACTCCATAGCCTTGCCAGAAAGTACACCATAACTGTTGTGTAGCTAATGAAAATGCATTTTGTAGAAACCCTGTAAAACACCATGTCATGTAAATTGAGGGCATTGTATATTAATACGTATATTACTAAACAAGCTAGCTTTCATCTATGGATGGGAACAACAGCTTATGGAAATTAGCAGAACTCCAATCACAGTCATGCAGAGCCAAAGGATGGATTCAGATAACCATTTTTTTCTACCATATAATTAGTTGTTTTGCAGTCACTGTAAGTTTTCAAACACATGTTGTTATGTCATCTGAAGAAAGTCTAATGGCAATGGGGTCCATGGCAACCATGTTTTTGGCAACCCTCAACAACATGACATATTTAAATAGTTGTGACTATGGAGTCCATCAGATTTGAGATGACTTTTCAGATGACTGAACTCTACAGTTTCCCTCTGACATTATGGGGTGGTTGGGAAAATGTCCTACAGAGGGGAAAACAGGTTTTCTCAGTCTCTTACTTTCATAAAAACAAGGGCTAAGCAGAAAAGAAAGCAATATTTCTGTAACTGTAACCCTTGGTTCTCAGCCTTAGAGGATACGCGTTGAATTCAGTTGTGTACTTAGGAGTGCCATGTATAATTAAAAAGTAGTCCTATCATGTCCACTCACCATTGCCTGCACACCATTCTAGAAACATGAGAAGGCGAGTATTTCCTTGGCACATCATGTAATCTTCTATCAACAACGGAGCCACTGTAGCTAAAGTAGCAATTGCATGAAGCTGCAATTCTTCATACTGAGCTGCAGACCAATCAAGTACTCCTGGCTTTTCATTTGGTTTTACATAATGAAACAAAGCCAGTATAACCTTACCCTCGTGCAGCAGCTACAAGATGAAAGGAGGTAAGATATAAATATCAATTAAAAGTGAAAGTGAAACAAAATATTCTTAGTAATTTTCTGGCTCATGTTTACAGAACCTGTATTTGACATTTATACTTTAGGGGAGGGGTCCTCAAACTACGGCCCACGGGCCGGACTCGGCCCGCCAAAGTCATTTGCCCGGCCCGCCCGCTCGGAGGGTGACTTGCCACCGCGGCCGCCCACTACAGCCGCTCGCCCACTGCTTTGAGTCCTCTTTGGCGGCACGGCAGCTTCTTACTAGGGCAGGCCAAGGCAAGGCTAAAGCTGCGCATGCACACAACGCTGCTCAAAGCCTTGCCCTCAGAAGGGTTGTGCGTTCAGAAGCACGCTTCTGGATATTTTGGTTCTTCAGTTACACTGAAGTCATGAAGCTCTTGAATTGCTCACAGCCTGTCATGATCACAAGCAGCAGCCAGAACTCTGATACAGAGGGATACGCAGATTAGGAGGCCAGCAGCAGAAATGATGGATATGCTGGACCAAGACCCAGACACTAAGGCAGAAGAAGAGCCTGTCAGACAGAAATCTCTCAAGTCAGATAAACAATGTCTGCTTGCTACTGAAAATAACGCATCAGGTTGGAACAGAGGGGTAAAGGAATGCTAGATCCAGGCCAAAGAACAAATCCTTTAATGGCCCAATCCTATTTGGGGCCGGTCTGGAGTATGCAGCTATGCCGATGCAGCGAGCGCTGCATGCTATGCAGACCAGGTCCCTAAGTAAAAGACTTACCTCTCCATAGACTGCCTGGTTCCCGATGGGTCTCTTCAGACCTATGCCAGCTCTTTGGAGCCTCTGGGGGCGGATCTGGGCCAAGAAGGTGGGATAGGATATGGCATGTGCTAATGGTGTCAGGATCTGCCCCCTTCTGGGCTGATCCTCCCCTGCCGCCAACTTACTGCGGATGACAGAGGTTCTGAGGACCACTGTCACCTGTGTCTGGCAAAAACCTTCTACATTACTTCTGAAACTGGGCTGCATTCAGAGCCCTGATTTATTCTGCAGGTGGACCTCTTTCAGATGTGCTGGCACACAAAAAAGACTATCTTGTAATCTTCCAAATATAACCTTAGACATTCAGTGTCACTCAATCAAAATTACATTGTAGTGAAAAATCCGCAGATTGTTTCAATCTACATAATGCTGTACAAAATGACCTTCTTGAGAACACATTTATAAAGAACTATGTAAAAATGGATAATTAAAAATGATTAAATGATCATGTTCCTACCTGCACAATACATAAATCTTTCGCTAGTACAGCAAGCATGTTAAACAGCAGCTTTTTCAACTCAAAATCTTCATAACAGTAAGTGAGTTTGAAGCCTTTTACCAAAGGATTGTGACTTTTCACTGAGAAAGAAATGAAAGTCACTTTTACAAACAACTGTAAATCTATACTGATATCTAGCAGTAGTGGTCACTAAAAAGTTCATTACTTACCTTCAACAAAAGTGGCAAATAGTATTAACTGCTTGGCAAATCCAGTTTCCTAAAAAATATATATACATACACATATATAAATACACACACATGTACAATTATACCATAGTGGTGCACTTCACTGGAACTGTTACTAGTTTACAGCGCAATCCTAACCAACTTTCCGGGGTTGGTGCAGTGGCAATGCAGCCCCGAGGTAAGGGAACAAATGTTCCCTCACCTTGAAGAGGCCTCCATGACTGCCCCTGCACTGCAAAATGCAGTGTGCGCCCTGTTGGCACACACAAAAGCATATGGCCACAAAAGGCCATACAAAAGTATACAATGAAAACAATTTAAAAACACATTTAATACTGCAACATTTCGTTCATTCCCATGAACTTTTTCAAGCAGAAGAAACAGAGCCAGTTGGCAAAAGATGTGGAGTGAGCTCCACAACTGGCATATCAAGATCATTCTAACTGCCATTTAAAGCTACAGCAGTCCTATTTAGCGAGGGTGTCCAAATCTTATTAATAAACGGCAGTTCTTGTTTCCAGTTCATTAAGTTATTCCTGTGTTTTTAATTGCTTCATGGTGTAATCTTTATCTATAGCCACACTTATGCACTAATCTCTCAGTTCCATAAAAAATGGGTTAATAACATGCCCGGTGGAAATTGCATGTTCAGCCAGGGCAGAAGGATCTTGGTGTCCCAACCGGCAGGCTCGCTGATGCTCTTTAATGTGAGTGGCAATCGAGCCCTTGGTAGTTCCCACTTGTACCTTACCAAAAATCTTGTCGATTTAATTCTACAAAGTTTGTCGTTGCTGAGTAAAAACATTGAAAAGTATTTCCTGTCACCTAATGTATCTTCCTTGGACTGGGTGAGAAATCCATTTGTGTTAAAAGCATGCGAGTCAACAGAATTAACTGTTGCAGAAGTTGAGTTGACAGAAATCAGAAATAATAAAGGACTGAAACTGAAACTCTCATCAATACAATGATTAAAACTTTAGTTATTGAACTTTAAACACAATCATGCAGCGCAATCCACCAGAGCTCAAGAATGAGCCGTAAAGCACGTTCGCGATGCCTCGGGAGTAAGGGAGGTCTATTTGGGGAAGGCCTCCCTCACTCCGTCGCCGGACCAAGGAAGCGGCCGCCGGAGGAAGGTAAGCGAGGGAGGGGGGTCATTGGTCTAGCCAGCCCGGGGGCAGGGTGGGGGATGGCACCCTCCTTATCCCTGTCCCCGCTGGGCCGTTTCACGGCCTCCTCCGACTTCCGCCAGCTATTCAGCTGGTGGAAATTCGAGGAGGCCCATTGGTTTACACCTGGAGAAGGGGACGAGAATTCCCTTCCCCGAGTAGACCTCTGGCCTGCCACTTGGCTTCCCCAAGTAGACTTCCAGCCCGCCGCAGCCTCGAACTCAGGATCCGGCGTGCAGCCCTGGGCCGCCGGTCAGACCCTTACACAGGATTGCGCTGTGAATATAGTACTCATTTTTAAAATGATAAAAATATATGCCTTGACAATTGTAGCGCCTAGTCGGTGTGCCGTGAGATGAAAAAGGTTGAAAATCTCTGGTCTAAGGTATAAACCCAATGCCAGATGTTCAAAAAAGAGTGCATGTGAACACACTCTAAATTGCTGGTGGATCCCTATTCATTTCACCATCCCCATTTCACTATTCATGATTAATTTTAACATAAAGAAGCGGCCTGACTGTATGAACCATGGTACTGGCATAGCAACTCACAGACTTAACGCAAGCACAAAGACACAAATGGTGCTCTCATGCTACTCTATGGACTACATGGCTGCTACAAAAATGCTTGTTCCATGTAGCATATGTCATAAAATAGACCTACAGCACTGAATGTTGAGCATACATACAATCATTGGCGCTCCTGTGTTCTGAGCTACGAGGGTGGCAATCACTAAAATGTCATTTCTTAGCTGACGATCATAATGGCGGGAACCATGCAAAATTAAGTTCATAAACGCTTCCTTCAGAGCACTGAGGGGGAAAAAAGGGAAGTCAGTATTTTAAGTTCCTCTGTCTACACACTCTTATTGCTGAACAAATATAATGGTCAAAATCTGAAATTCTAAATATCCTTTCCCTTTATAAACCTGACAGTCCAATTCTACCTGGGCCAGGCAATGGCAGCGCGGCTCTTCCACTAAAGTGGCTGTAAAACAGTCAGTGCCAGTCGTAAAAGGCTCTCCAGCAATGTACAAAGCTGCACACTGCTGGAGCGCCAGTGGGAAGGCTGGAGCAACTGGATGCCGTCGCTGACGGAGGTAAGGTGGCGGGGGAGGCGGGAGGGTGGAACGGGGTGGCGGATAGGGTTCAGGAAGGGGGCAAGTTTGGCGGCAGCGACCGAAACCTAACCTCCTTCCTAGACCTGATCCTGTGGCATGAGTCCACATGGACCTGCACCAGCTATTTAGCTCGCGCAGGTCTAAGTCGACCCCTCCTATGCCACGGAGACTTACCCCACAGGTAAGGGAACGATTGTTTACTTACACAGAGGAGACCTCCACAACTCAACTCCTCCCCTCTCCGCAGGATGCAGCAGTAGCCATTTTGGAGCTGCTGCTTCGATGGGGGGACGACAATAGGATGGGACTCTGAATTGCTCTAATATTTCAACTCTTTTGAAATATTAAAACTCTTTAAAAAAATCTACAAAACAGTGGAATAATTCTTCCATGTGAATTAACGTAGGATTGCTTACAACAACATGAACATAAGACGAGCCCTCCTGAATTAGACCAAAGGTCCATCTAGTTCAGCTTCCTGTATCTCACAGTGGCCCTACCAGATGCTTCAGGGAGCACACAAGACAGCAAGATACCTGTATCCTGTTGCCACTCCCTTGCATCTGGCATACAGAAAAAACCTACTTCTAAAACCAGGAGATTGCTTATTTGATGATATCAAATACTGCTGACAGTGGTTGCACTCCTTGCCCCCCACATCTTTCTCATGGCATAGGTAATCCATTAGAGTGACCAAGGCAGTTTCTGCGCTGAAACCAGGCCTGAAAATGAATTGACATGGGTGTAGATGGTGCAAAGTCTAAAGAATACTGTATATGGTATTGTATCCTTTAACTATCAATTTTATAATATGTTAAAGTGCAATAAGCAACATTCCCTTATTTGGTAACTTTGCAACTTGAGTGAATACTAATATTGGAGAAAAATAAAAGTTCCATCTGCCATTTTTAAAATATACGTCAAAAATAAGATACCAACTAGAACACTAGCTTATATGCTGTTTGAGTGCACTTAACTGTACACATTCCAGGTTGCTGAGCTGATTAATTATCTCTTCCTTGGAGCTTTTTTCTAATAAATTCCAGAGGATTTCTGAGGAACGGAATAGTAGCTGCCCAGAGGGGTCAACATCATTCATATGAGAACATAACCTTGTTGGTGCCTGAGCGTTCATCATAACTTTGCAGTTTGCCTCTGAAACATGAAAGAATGAATAATTAGCTCCCTTCATTCTGCTATTGTTTCATGGAAAATGAAAGTAAAAAAGGGAAGGATTAGGAACAAATATACTAAAAATACAAATTATACTAACCAGAAATGGAAAGATGCTGCAGTGCTTTAATTATCCATAATTTCTCAGAAAGCTGGTTTTCAACTAGTGTCAACGACAAGACTAACGTCTCTGCTAAACCTCCTAATTCCACCATTTGTCTTTTGTAGTTTGCACTTATAGGTTGGTAAACTGCATAAACAATAATTGAAAGAAGTCTGTCATATTACAAAAGTCATGTTAGCATAAAACAAAGGGAATATCATCACAGAAAACCGCAGAAAAAACTGCTAGTAACTAATTTTACAAATAAAATTAATTTCTAACACATTTATACTAAAGCTCGCTAGAATCATAGGATTGATGTGTTTGACTGAATTAAATGGTATCTGAATATAATAGGGTAGATAAAAATCATTGTTTTTATTTTTAAAAAAATTGATTAAATTTTTAAACAAATTATTTCAATTATAGTAAATGGGTTGTAGTCAAAGTAAGTTACTCCCAACAGTGTGATCAAAACATCTCTACTCAGAAGGGGCAGCCCGATCCTGCGTAAGAATCCGCGGCCAGCCCATGATTTGCTCTTTGAATAGCCTCTCTAGCCCTTGTGTCCATTTCTTTTCCCACAAGGAAAAAATTAAAGAATATAAGAAGCAATGAGAAGAAATAAGTAGTTGAAGACTCCCTCCTTCAGGAAAGGAAACTACTAGGACAATTCAGAAAAGCTACTCAAGGGGCAAATCACTGGTTATTCATCACAATTCCCCTGCCAGAACTAAGGAAGCTGAGGGATTAGTGAATATCCTCTGATTCCACCTTGAGCAGTCTCTCTGAATCCCCTAGTGGTTTCCTTTCCTGTAGAGGGGGGAGGCTTTAGCTATTTCCTCTTATTTATTTATTTAAATTATTTTAAACACAGTGAAACAGTGCTATTATATAGTCCTATTATGCCATAAAAAAGAAAAGCATTTTAAAATAGGAAACAGCATTTAATGGCCCATTCCTGCCAATGTTTCAGTGGCGTAAACAGCTTTATGGCTTCTGCAATTGTAATAGCGCCAGTGAGTGCGGCCTAGTTGTCGCAAGCGGCCAGGTCTGCGTGACAACAGAGAGCAGATGCCGGTCGTCAGCTGTAAGTTCGCGCAGGGGTCAGGACGGAAGTGGAAGGTGGTAGGAACACAGAGGCAATGGGGGTGGGGAGGAGGGCGGATCAGGCCCGGGAAGGGGGCGAGTTCAGCTACAGCAGCGCCTGCCAAATCCTAACCCCCTTCCTGGGCCCCATCCATTTTCATGGGCCAATGTGGACTTGCACCCGCTATAGAGCTGGCACAGGTCCAAGTTCATCCATGGCAGCTGCTGGGGCTTACCCCAGGGCAAGGGAACATATGTTCCCTTACCCCGAGGAGGCCTCATCATGCCGAAACTCCCCCATGGGATACAGCGGAAGCTGTGTTGGTGCCACTCCATTGCTGCACAGGGAGTTACATAGGATTGGGCTGCCCATCAGTTATTTATTAAGGCATAAGGTTATTTATTAAGGCACTACTTTTTATTAAGTAGGTACAGGTTGACCATCTCTAATCCAGAAATCCGAAATGCTCCAAAATCCAAAAACATTTTGAGCACTGACATGACGCTCAAAAGCGCCCCAGCCAGCCTCTTCTCTGCATGGCCTTGGAGATGCCAACAGGTCTTCATTCACACCTGCGGAACGGCAGCCACAGGGACCCAGCAGCTTCCTTCCTTCCCCCTGCCACTTACTGCTGCATTCGGGGTCAGCACAGCGCTTGTACTCTGCAAAACAACAGCTATGTTTTGTGAGTGAGCCTGCCAGTTGGCTGGCTGCAACGGGGAGGGGGAAGCGGAGCCAAGCAGACATTAAAAAGGTAAAGGTATCCCCTGACAATTAAGTCCAGTCGTGTCCGACTCTAGGGTGTGGTGCTCATCTCCATTTCAAAGCCGAAGAGCCAGCGTTGTCCGAAGACGCCTCCGTGGTCATGTGGCCGGCATGACTCTCCTTGCCGCAGTGCGTAGCATGCAGCTGGAACACGGAGCGCTGTTTACCTTCCCGCAAGCGGTACCTATTTATCTACTCGCATTGACATGCTTTGGAACTGCTAGGTTGGCAGGAGCTGGCCAAGCAACGAGCGCTCACCCCGTCGCGGGAATCGAACTGCTGACCTTTCGATTGACAGCTTATGGTTCAGTGGTTTAACCCACTGCGCCACCCACTGGCAAGCAGACATTATGTATATGCAAATATTCCAAAATCCAAAACACTTCTAGTCCCAAGCATTTCAGATAAGGGATACTCAACGTGTATTAAAAATGTATCATATACAGCAGGGGTTCTCAACCTTTGGAGGCCCGGGTACCCCCTATCACGGTCCAATTTTCTGAAGTAGCCCCTGCTAATTAAAGTACTAAAAATTTTAAATGTGAAAAAGTGTCTTATTTAACTCTGTGTGTGTGTGTGTGTGTGTGTGTGTGTGTGTGTGTGTGTGAGAGAGTGAGTGAGTGAGAGATGCAAGAATCTTTTTTCCTCTGTCACACTTTCCAAAATCACCTCCCCCACCCCTCCAAAGTACATTTTCCAAAGTACAAAAATAAGCCCAAAACCAAAATCAGAGAGACAGAAGGGCTCCGAAAATAATTACAATTTAAAATTCATGTTAAATAACACTTAATCAGCTGCTGATGGGGCAGATAAGGGGCAGGGCTTGGCATACCCTCAGCAAAAGGTCCGCGCACCCCTAGGGGTACCCGTACCACAGGTTGAGAACCCCTGATATACAGTATATAAATAAAATTGTACCTTCAAATTCTTTCTTTGGTGGCTCAGCATGATAAAAGCTAATAACACACTTGCAGATTTGTATCCTTACTTGAGAACATGGCACCCTCATCAAGTAACCTGAAGAAAGAGGCAAATTGTGATATGCATCAGTATCACAATTGTATGAGTAACATTTGCCCCATTATTGCAATATGTATTTCTTGGATCGGCAGCTACCACAGCTGTCTACCCATAAGAGCACATGTAAGGCAGCATGGGGGCCGGGCGGTGGGAAGAACGGGGCAGGGAGGGGGGAATGGGGAGCATCTGGGCACGGAGGGGGGACAGCGGAAGGTGGATCAAGGGAGGGAGGGGTGGATTCTAATGGCAGCTACTTGCGCTGGGATCATATCCCCTTCCCTCTCCCTTACTTTTCTCACAGCGCAATCCTGTGTAACAGTAGATGCACCGGTGTAATTGCACTTATGCCAGTGTAATTGCACTTACACCGGTGCATCTGCTGTTACACCGGTGCAAGGTCACACAGGATTACGATGCCAGACTTACACCAGCAAAATAGCTGGCTTGGATCCAACGAGACCCATTGGGAAAACAGAGAAAGGGAGAATTAGCGGAGGTATTCACACAGTATAACTGATCTTCACAGTATGCTTATGGCTGGTATATGTGTCAACTAGTGCTGGTTCTTGCAAAAAAACCACAAAAAACCCCATACATACCATATTTTACGCTCCATAGGATGTATCGGTCCATAGGACGCATGCATCCTATGGAGCATAAAATAGAGAAATTTTTTTTTTCACTTAACTGGGCTTGGGGGTGCTTCGGGGAGGCCTGTGGGGGCTTCAGGGAGGCCTGTACGAGCCTCTGCAGACCTCCCCGATCTTCAGTTCGGCCAAAAACAGTGATTTTCGGCCATTTCCGCGAAAACCGGAAATGGCCGAAAATCGCTGTTTTCGGCTGAACTGAAGATCGGGGAGGCCTGCAGAGGCTCGCGCAAGCCTCCCCGAAGCCCCAGTAAGTATTTTTTCAGGCTTTGCACCATAGGACGCACGCTTTTTCCCCCCTATGTTTTTTTTGGGGGAAAAGTGCGTCTTATAGTGCGTAAAATACGGTACATTTGTTTGGGAGGCTTACCCCGAGGTAAGGAGTAAGGAGACCCAGGCTCTACTAATTTAGCAGTTAGCCCTGCTAACCCAGTGGTCTCAATGGAGTCCTAGGGGAGAGGAAAATTCTAGTGCTGGCCTAGGCCCTCTCCTGGTTGAGGTTAGCCACCACTGCTGCAGCTGGATAGGACTCGACTTTTTCTCCTGCAGTTTCCCCCCTTCCTGCCACCTGTCTCAGCTCTTGCTCTTTCCCCCTTTCTTTTCTTCTCACCTTCTTCTCACAGTTTCCAGATCCCCCTTCATCTCCTGAAGTCATGTTCTCCCGTTGTCTCCACCCATTGCTCCACTCCATTGCTTTTGTTCTCCATTCTGTCTCACACTTCAATTCCCTGCTCTTTCTTCTCTCTCCAGCTGCTCGCTATTCCTCCCACTCCTAGTTTGGCTTCCCCTGCTTTTGAACCTCCCCACTCTTGCTCCAGCCGTGGCTAGCTATGACTGCTGTCAGCTGGGACATTATTGGCATCCAAGCTAGCCTTAGCACAGGGCGATGACCACACTGCACTGCTAACAGCTGAGCTGCAGCTTGCTCTGAGGGCTCCCTACAGCTACGCCATTGGAGGACGTGGGATCCCACAAACACTAAGACATGCCTACAAAGTCTGTGTGAATGTGCATATACACATAGAGTCTAAAATTACCCAATTGTGCAATTGATTCTTGAACTTCTTTGGCATAGTTTACTTCATCAGATAACTTCTTTTTATAAAACGGTAACCTACAAAATTGAAAGAAAATCGTTATTACTATCTTTAGTTATTTAAATTTATTTTTTTAGTTATTTAAACTAGTAAGGAGTTAAAAAAGGTCTGAAACTCTCATGGCCAGTAGTAATCACAGTTTTGTAGGCGGGATTAAAAGCCATGTATTTTTAAGACAATTGTTTATGTTTTTAAAACAAGTAAAAGGTTAAAAAAGTTAAAACAAATTAAAAACACAACTAAAAACCAAACACACAGTTTAAAAACAACAATACAACGTTTCAACCAAGCCTATGGGCATCCTCAGGTAAGTAAAAGAGCCGTGCCAGCTGTAAAAGATGTTAACAGACTGACAGTAAGGAGTACTTGCTAGAATTAGGTTAGTCAACCTTTCTGTTCCCCCTCAGAGCAAAAAGAAAAAACAAATTGGAGCGCACTGAGGAGATAAATTGAGATAAACTGGAGCGCACTGAGGAGATAAAGGTTTCTCCATGCTGTCTCCTACACAGATGGGTGGAATGGAGAAAGGGGGACTGTGTATTCCATTTCAATTAATTCAGTCTAACTAAACCACTTGCTTCTCTATTCAAAATTGCTAACATAAATTAGAATCCAATATTTCATTGTAATCCTCCCCTTTTGTTAAAGGCAGTGTTTCCCAAACTTTTTCGACCTGTGATTCCCTTGACTATTGGTGACCTTTGTCCGCGGCTCCCCATTACATTATGTTGATACCTGCCAACTGGCATTGCACTGTTTTCCAAGAGGATTCTGTGGCACTCCACGGCTCCCCTGGCTGGTTTCCGCAGCTCCCCTGGGAACCGCGCCTAATCTGTACTAGAAATGTGAAGCCGGTGTAACTCTGAAATACCTTTCTAGTATTATTCAAGGTGCTCTTAAAAACTGATACGGGCTGCAAAGGATTTGAAATATTTCCCAGCCACGGTAACATACATTTGTAACATGATACAGACCTGAGGACTGGTACTCTAGCACATTTACATAAAGCTTTTATAAGTCTGACTGTATCTGCAATATCAAAATCACTGTGAAGATGCTTTTTCAAACAACGAAACACATTTTAACAAAACTTAATAGTTTAATCTCCTGGTGACATTAATCCCTGGCCAACCTATCTAAAGTAATGAAACACCTGTGGGAATCCCGTTTCCTGCATCTAAGACATCATTATAATGGAGTCCCAAGTGCTGCAATGTCAGCTTCGTCCTTGCTGAACCATTAATCCCAGAATGTTTGTGACCACAGAAATAAGACTTTAGGAAAAATCAGTACATAAACAGAACTGAGGTGGCAAACAAGCAGCTCAACAATAGCTCACATAACAGCAATATGACTCTGTATATAAAGAAGCAATGTTAAGACAAATAATGCAATACTTACCCATATAATTTAAGGATTTCACATGTAGGTTCTATAAAAACATGGCGGAGCTGACATTTTTCTGCACATAGATTTAAAACGTGAGAGATCTGTGTTAAATCCTTAAGAGGCTTGTAATGTTTAAGAATCAAGGAAAAATTTGAAGTTAAGAGAAAGAAAATTATGTGTAATAATAACTTCTTTAAATAGAAAAAAGAGCACCCAATACTTCTAACTTCAAATATTATGTAAATATAATGTAAAATTAGACACAAAGGTTTAAACAGATAGTAGGTGCCAGATTTTTTAATAGTGAAGGTAATACTCAAGTCCCAGAGAGTTAATTTACTCACAGGATTCAGAGAAGCTTCCTTTGCCCTTAATGAACATCAGCCTATTTATAGAGACTTACCAGATGGTTAGTTAAGTTGTTCTGTCAGACACCCCATCCCAAAAGATCTGATTGTCTATTTCCCTAATAGAAAGATACATCAGGCAACCCAAACTATGCACTTTGACAGTATGATTATCAAGAAAGCCCCATGCGTCATCCCATGATAGGGATTTCTGATTACACAGACCCATGCACAAATGGGACTTTGGATTACCGACCATACATGGAAGCAGATCCCATGGAAATCAACTAAAATCACAATGATGTAAAAGACTGAAATTATACATCCAAATTATATACCAGTTCATATCATGGATTTTAGATAATACAAATACACTGTATGACAGACATTATCAAGATAGGAACATAAAGTGACTTCTATATATGATAATATTGTCTACACAGATGTTCTATAAACAGTGCATTATGTCAAGGCTGGCCTGGCTTGTACAAGTATTCGGTGGGATATAAGATTTTAGAGACCCTGTACCTGAACTTAAGTAACCTTATGTCATCATCAGGTTACTTGATTGGATGAATGTAACTTACCTGGTCATTCCATCCCACCCCTTTACCTAGACAGAGAGACTTGGCTGCCCAATTGATAGGTGCATGCCAACTTCAGTAGGAGGCTTGGCTACGACAGACATGACCAAATCCACATTCAGCACACGACTGTCTGGGAATGGTGTTTTCAAAGAAAGGACACAGGCTACTCCAGGAGGATGCTCCAGCAGCTTTTAGGCTCCTGAACCAGTACAGAATCTTCTGAGCAATTAGGAATGTCCAAGAATAAGGGGGGGGGGGGAAAGAGAGAAAAACGGGGGGGGGGAGGGGAACAGGGCAGTCATCATCACAGTACCATTGACAGCCATTTTCTATTAGAGGAATCTGCTTTGATGCTCATCTATTTAACATGTAGCAAATTAATGAATACACAACAAAAACCATTTTGAATATTCATTCTTTTGTATACTATTGTTCAATTTTTATTTCCAAAGAAGAAAGGATACAATCCCATATTCATAGCGTTTTATCACCTTCTTTAGAGCTTGGAGCTGTTCTTCTGAATTATTCTTTAAAATAAAAATGAAAGGTGAATTACAGTTAAAAATGAGCTGTTCAAGGTACTTATTAGAGGTAGGACAAGAGTAAGCAGAGCGATGGATGATCCGTGGGAGTATTAAAACTACCCTAGATCTCTAGTGCACAACAGTAATAGTGGGTCAAATGGGTCCAACCAATTTTCCATGGGAAGCAAGACAGAAAGTGAAGCATAATACATCAGTACAATAGTCAAATCTGTAAGTTTTCAATTTTTCTTGGCATATACAAATTACAGAATTAAAAACAAAATTCTCCGGGAGAACTGGCCCGTCATTAAAAGACACAAACTTATCTTTCCCTGACGTTTAGTTGGCCATATTACCAACATCATCAGAGGGTACAGAATAGCGGAACGGATAGCTGTCTGCAAAATGAGAACAGTAATACTTCCGATCTCTTAAGTAGCCGCATACCTACTGTGTTTGAACTTATGTAGCTAAAGAGGCTTCTTAGGATTAGGCTGGTCATATGCTCTTAATATCCCTCAACCTAAGATTATCCAAATTTTCATTCTGTTAACTATCATTGTGGCTCATGCTCTTTTGAAGTAACTGGAAACCAAAGAACATTTATTTAAGACAGATGTACAGTTGGACCTCAGTATCCGCAAGGGTTCCATTTTCGGAACCGCCGCAAATACTGAAATCCGCGTATAACAGGGCCAACATAAAAAGGTTAGAAAAAGGGGGGAAAGGTTAAAATGCAGGGTTTTTTTAATATTTTAGAAGCAAACTGCTGTGTCTTCTTGCTTAAACAAGCTGAAATCGCACTCTAGAAGCTTCTTCTAGGTCACATGACTCCCCCTTGCCTCTCCCAAGATCGCCCCAGAATGCATTTTTCTTTTTACGTTGACCCTCCATATTTGAGAAGCATCCACAGTGAGACAAATCCGCGGATGCTGAAGTCGCGGATATGGGGGGAAACTGTATACAGTTTACTGATGCTCTGTTCATACTCACTGATTCTGTTTCTTCAAGCAGTTTGATAACATGATTAAGGTCCACAGATTTCAAGTTATTACCCTAAAAAGAGATTAATTCAAACAATAAATAATTGCCAAATACTGTATGTAACACAGGCCTCACTCCATGGATGCCAATATCCTTGCTCCATGGTTCTGAAGAAAAGTCTGCTACTTTCACTTTAAGCCATGGAAGTGTTTATTTCACAATTCTGCAAAAGGACCATGCAAGCACATAATTGTGCATTTTGTCCAAAATTCAGCACAAATTAGATTCCTGAGAATTAGAGTACTTGCATCTCAAAAAGCACTTATTGTATTACATATTACTATTATTTTTAAAAGTGCAAAGATAAGTACGTGGGCAGTCTGAAAAAATCTTAGAAGCTAGGGAAATGCCTAAATAGGATTTGTAAGACAACATTTATTTAACTGGCCATTTTTGCGGCCTTTTAACCTCCTAAGTGGCCCTCCAGGCACATGTACCCTAGCTTTCCTCTCATTTTCCTACTCCAATTGCCTATGCAGGCAGTAAATGCAGCTGAATATGTCAGTGGGGAAAGACAACATAAGAAAGCCCCTTCTGGATCATGACAAAAGTCTATCTAGCTGAACAAGATCCTGTTTCTCACTTTGGCCAACCAGATGCCTTTGGGAAGACCAGAAGCAGGAAGTGTAGGCTAATAGCTCTTTCCCTCTTTTAATTCCCAGCAACTATATTCAAAGGCATACTGAATATGGCAGTAGCATGTAGCCACTGTGATTAGTAGCCATTGCTAGACTTGGTTCCTCTATGAATTATTTTCAAGTCACTGACTATGCTGTGTTGCAGTTGTTCTATAATATGTACATCATGGGATTTACATTCTATTAAACATTTATTTAAAAAAACAAACTGAAAAAGAAACAAATATTAAACTGATATGGTTAGTTTAGCATATCTGCTTCAGAAGTCAGGACAAGTAAATAAAAAGCAGAGAAGAACAATATGTAATACTGGAAGGGGGTGCTTAGGCACAGCTCCTTTGTGTGAAATCTTCTACAGAGCTGGCTGTGTTAAGTTTGTAAGCAAAAACAACAAGGAATTCTATGTGTCACCTTAAAACTAACATATTTATTACACAGCAAAGGCTTTTGTGGATTGTTTTTTTCCTTCCCAAGACCCATACTTGCCAACTGAGGTCTGAGCATTTACTGAAATGGGGTCTGGTCCACAAAAACATATATTACAAATGTGTCAGTCTTTAAGAAAGGGATTCTTAACCAGGGGTATCTATACCCTTTGAGGTAAGGGAACAAAATGATGGGGGTATGGAACTCGATCTCTGAACAATTAAAAAAAATGTTGTTAGATGGATCACATTATTAATTACCGGTAGCACCATTATCAATACAGATTGATGAGTTATGTTCCTAGCAATCCATATCATATGTAAAGTAAAACCAAGCTACAATTGACATCTTTTGAAGTCATACTGGTACAATAGGACTAGTGATGATGATCATTGATGATGATGATTTGGACAGTCTGGCGAAGTGGGTATCGCATGGGGACACATATTGGGCAATTCATTATAGCAGTGGTTCCCAAACGTTTTTGACTCACGGCTCCCTTGACCTCCCTTAACGTTAGCTGTGACTCCCCATTACAGTGCATGGAAGAAACAGGCACTCTTTACATGCTCAGAGGCACCCTTTCTTATATGTATATGTATGTGTATATTCCCAAAACGAGCCCTAAAGTGGATTTTCCATGCTTATGCTGAGCAGCAGCTAAGCCAGGAGTGCGCAGGGTGGGGTTGGGATGCTGCCCTCCCTCCATTGGCAAGCCTGGGTAGAGGGCACTGATGTTGTCTGTGTTAGTCCTATTCATGGCAAGAGAAACATCAAAGCATAGGAGGGAAGCATTGGTCATGCCCCACCCCAGCTGCACGAGAGAGAAAGAGAGAGAAAGCTAGCTCATTTTGGTAGCATCTTTGCAAGATGAAAAACAGATTCTTATACTGCCTGGCAGTTTCCGGGGGGGGGGGGGTTGTCCCAGCAAATAGAGTGGGGAACTAACTTAGAGGTGGGTCAGAAAGGAAGAAGGAGAGAAATCCTAATAATTAATCAACCAAACTAAACATAGAAATCAAAGACTGTATGTAAAGCAGAACCTGCTCTGCACCATTTTCAATTGCAGTTCTTGCATTTGTTTTGTGTTTGCTTTATTAAAAACATTCAACAGAAAGAAAATACTTTATTTGCAAACCTGCAATGTCTGAATGAAACCTGAAAGAAAATACCTTATCTGCAAACCTACAATGAGAGAAAAGGGATGCTGTCTTGTCTCCAGGAGCTTGCTGTCTCCAGCTCAGCTTGAGTACTTAGTGGATTGTTAATTGTTCTTTAACATAAGATAAGCAAGGGCTTCCCTCACGCTGTGGTTAAAAACAAGACGTGGAAACTGCCTACAAACCTGAAGTGTTTTGAAATTAACTTTGAGTGACCCGATGGAGGCAGCTTTTCCCCGGGTCTTTGTTTTTGCTCTCTCTCGCAAGCAAGAATATGTGTTAATTAAAAGACTAAAGCGACTTAGAGAACCTCTGCATTATAGGTAAAGGTGACCCCTGACAATTAAGTCCAGTCTGACTCTAGGGTGTGGTGCTCATCTCCATTTCAAAGCCGAAGAGCCAGTGTTGTCCGAAGACGCCTCCGTGGTCATGTGGCCGGCATGACTCTCCTTGCCACAGCGCGTAGCATGCGGATGGAACACGGAGCGCTGTTTACCTTCCCGCAAGCGGTACCTATTTATCTACTCGCATTGACATGCTTTGGAGCTGCTAGGTTGGCAGGAGCTGGCCAAGCAACGAGCGCTCACCCCGTTGCGGGAATCGAACTGCTTTAAGATTACACAAGAGCTGTCGATCGAAAGGTCGGCAGTTCGAATCCATGATGGGGTGAGCTCTCCTTGCTTGGCCAGCTCCTGCCAACCTAGCAGTTCCAAAGCTTTGAAATGGGGATGAGCACCACACCCTAGAGTCGGACACGACTGGACTTGTCAGGGGTCACCTTTACCTAATTGTAATAATGTTAAGAACCCCCGCTTTAAGATTACACAAGATTATTTGACTTCGGGTCATTACAGGCAGCATAGTCAAAAATACACCAGAATGTCCCTATTTTCACTTGCATACGCAAGAAGGTCAGGAACCCGCCCTTCTGTTTGCTAACATTGCTAGGAAAAGTAAGAAAGGTGTTGGAGATATTTTTTTTCCCTACGGTTTATTAGGGGACAGGAAAGACGGGGTCTTTTCCCCCACCCACCCCACCAATGAAGGCGGAGCCAAACTGAGCCCCGCAGCCCCAGTGATACCCCCAGGAACTGGGGGAGGGATTGGGATGGCGTGGGATGCGCCAAGGGCGCAGCGGGGAGGAGCGGGGTGGGTAGAATGGAGGCGTTCGCCCCTCGCCCTCACCTGCCCGAGTTCACTGCCGCTGAGGTCACTCTCCGAAGGCCTCTCCAGCCAGGAGGACGACGACGCGCTCCTCCGCCTGTCGGCGTAGGAGGGCGCCGCCAGGAAGCTTGGCGTGGGCTCGGGTTGGGCCGGAGAAGCCATGGCTCCGGACGTCCCTGGCTCTCGGGATCAGCCGGCAGGCAGCCGCGGGGCGGCGGCGAGCTCCGCTTCCAGTCAACTCTCCGCAGAGCCGACGGCAACACAAACTGGGCACGGTTGCCATGGGAGCGAGAGAAGCCGGCTAGCAATGGGCGCCCTGAGGGAGGAAAAAGAGAGCACGGGAGCGCCATGAACTCCCAGCCTGGAGCCTAGCGGGGAGGGCGTGGCGAGAACGAGCTGCCCTCAGCCCTGTCAAGGAAAGGTGCCGCCTTCCCGACAGCTCCTCTCAGGCTGATGCCACGACCGGCGCCCCCCCCCGGCCCCCCTACGACAGCAGGCGCGCGAGCGTAGCCGCTTCCCACAACAGGCCACCCGTTTCCCGCCTTGTCACGTCCTCCTCCCCGCCTCCATGGTCCCGATACTCTTATATATTCATAATAATAAAGAACGTCACGGAGCTCCTCTGGAAGGCGAGAGCCCCAGAAAGCGCTTTCCTCCCTTCTGAAGATGTATGGCGGCGGCGCTCCCAATCGCTCGTGCAGAAATTGTGCCGAAACGTGAAGCGATTATATTAATTAAAAAATGTGTGGCGTGTGTGGAGCTCACCTGCCCTAACTGAAAGCCGTTTTCAAGGACCCTGCTCAAGTTTTGAAACCTTGTGCAGGTTAGAAAAACAAGCAGGAAATAGAACCCCCCAAAGAGGGGGTGAAGGCTGCATGAAAGGAACACGTATATGCGTCCTGCCCAACAAACAGCACAAGCCTATGCATGTCTACAAAGATGCTTAACTTTGGTTGGTGCTGCTACAAACAAGCATAACTGCGAGCAAAAGGATAGTTGGATCTGCTGAATATATAAAACAAATAACATAGTCTTTCTATTGGACAGAATCCTTGGTGTGTTCCAACTTTAGCTTTTTGGTTAAAGTTTCTGAGCACATTTACTGAACACATTGCAAATGTTTTATTTCCCCAGACACCATCTACTTGTTTTATTTACACCGAGCCTAAACACGTTACTTGAATGTAAATCCAATTCATGGTCATCATGGATAAATATTTTCAGTTGATGTGTTTAGATCAAGATGTCCAGATCATAAAGAACAGTAAGTACAATTGTCAGTCTTGTTTGGATTTAGCTTGACAGCCCAATCCTGCCCAACTTTCCACTCAGGAGTCCAGCAAGCAAGGCCGGAGCAGGCAGCGCTGGATCCTGAGCAGGAAATGGGAGCTGGGAGGTCGCCTCAGGTGTGGGAAACTTTTGTTCCCTTACCTTGGGTAAAGGCCCTGTCCTCGTTACGGGTCTCCTCAAATCTGCACCCGCTTTTTTGGCGGCGCAAATCTGGGAGCTCCATGTAGGGAAAACCGGCCAGGGAAGGGGGATAGGATTTGGTGCGTGCTGTTGCCACTGATCCCGCCCCCTCCTGGTCCGGTCCTGGTTTGTTAATTGTTTGCACAAACAATAGTTTCGTATTTGGGCAAAATGGGAACTTCTTTTTTCCTGCAAACCATAAAAGGAAGCTTTAAATCTCTTATGCAATAAGGTAGGAAGGGCATGGGGAGTGAGTATTTGCATATAATGCTAAACCATGCTTTTACATTAGCCTTGAAGTGGATCATAAGCTCTTCATCAATGATAAATACAAAAGGCAAAATATTCAATGTTAGCTTTTTTATTGATGGCAGTAAAAGGGATTTCTAGGGAAAATATGGGAAAGCTCTGTGGAGATGAACAAAATATACAGTTACAGACATAGTAGCACGTATTGCACATAAATTCATGAAAAATTCAAGGTATAAAATTAATACACAACATATATGGAATGGAGATATTTGTTCACATTGGTTCAGTGTGTAATCCATTTTTTTTAAAAAAAAATCCCTTATAATACTATCCAAAATCATGATTTATTGTCCCAGTCAAGAGTTTGGAATTTCCTTGTAAGAACAGCATGCTTAGCTTAATTTATATCTGCCTACAAGACTAGAATAATTTAGTGTTTTGTGACATGCCTATTACTCTTCTACCCAAGGGGTTCTCAACCAGTGGTATACGTACCACCAGTGGTACTTTCGGGTACCTCTGGTGATATGCCATCGGTTGGACCCCCCCTCCAAAACACCCCTCTGTTGGAGCTCAGGTGACAGGTGCAGAGATTTTCGACGCTGCAGAGCTTGGAAAACACCTGCAAGAGGCTTAGCCGGCAAGTGGAGGTGAAGCATGCGAGTTTTGCGGGCTGAAAAAGGTCCTCCCGCCTACTCCGAGCCTCTCATTGGTGCTTTCCGAGCTCCGTGGCATCAAAAATCTCTGCACCTGAGTTCCCTTCCAATACCCAGAAGTGACTAGCAATGACGTCATCGATAGTCACTTCCGGTGGAAGACTCAGGAGGCAGCAGTGATACAACGCCGCAGAGGTGTTGAGAACCCCTGATTTACCCTATTCAAGATTTGCTGAATCAACACATAAGATCAGTTTGTTCATGTTCCTTCGGGGAGAAAGGCGGGGTAAAAATAGTGTAAATAAATAAATAAAATAAATAAATGTTAACTATTTGCTCAGCATGAACTTCCTAGATGGCCTTGGTCATGCCCTAATCTCTCAGTTGAATTTTACCATCTGTAAAATTAAGAAATACACTCCAGAGAAACATAACGTCTAACTCACAGTGTTGTGAGGGCAAACATAATTACTGTACTTTAACAGCCCTTTGCAAATTTACAACCTTTGATTTCCAATGAAATCAGTAGGCCTTGTTGCCAAGTACCATATTTCTATACCGGGCTGTTATTTCAAAGCACACCTTACTTAGAGCTGAGGGTTATGTTAAGAGTTAATTCATTTCCTACACGGAAAGCACTAATGATTGTCCAGTTACATATGCATCTATTTCCTATAATTTCAGACATATCTGGAAGTTGCAACTGGGAATGGTTCTTCTCACTGGCATCACTGCAGGGGGGGCGGAGCTCTAAGTTCCGCCGCGATCCGACCCTCCGTTACACGGGTGAACGAAGCGGCCCCGCCCCCTCGCCTTCGAAGCCTTTCAGGGCAGCGAATGCAATGCGCAGGGAGTCTCCTGTGCGTTGTTTTCATCACCTTGAATGGTTCCAAAGGCGAGGGGGCGGGGCCGCTTCATTCACCCGTGTAACGGAGGGTCGGATCGCGGAGGAAATTAGAGCTCCACCCCCTGCAGTGACGCCAGTGGTTCTATTGAAGCTTCAACCAACATCTGCCATTGAGAGAAGACTTAGGCATTCACAAGTTCAAAGGATTGTATCAAATCTAAACTGTATCTAAATTACCTAGCCTTTATATAGCTGACAGTTTTGCTTTCATTGCAGGTTCAACAATCACAATTACAGTACTGGGAAAAGAAAGCATGTCCCTTTAATGAATTTTTATCTGTTTTCAGCTTTTATAGATAATAACACACTGAACTCTCACAAACCTGTATAGTTACCAGTGTTCCACAAATAAGGTTTCCAAGTCTGATTGTAACACGTTACATATTTGTACAATAAATGTTAAAGTGATTTTGCACCAATCTGGGGCTACATTGTTACAATCAAAATACAACAAACAAACATACAGTAAAACAATTGTTTTAATCAAAACAATTTACCTGTGATAAATTCAAATACCATTAAGCTACAGTTGACAAGAAACACATACAAATAGAAATCATTTACTGCACATTTTAAGAATAGAAAATCATCATCATCCATGGAAAACAGTGTTGGGGGTTATTATATTATTTCATAAACCTTAGGGGGTTCAAATATGCAGAGTTTGCAAACGGAAGAAGACCTTATATTTATTTAACCAGTAGAGTTATCCCAGCACCCAGGCTAGCTATCTATCATTACCATTGAAATGAGACACGGAGTCTGAGGCTTGTATAGTAAAAAGAAAAATAGTTTTACTTACAGATCAGCATTCTGAGTTTACATTCATCTAGTTATGACTAGAGGTACTCTACAACTTAAGCGGTCAGTATGCCCCTATATAGCTGGCACACCCATGTGGGGAAAATGGCTTCCAGGCAAGGAGCCCAGAACAGCACGTCCGTTCCCATGTGCAGTCAGATGAGAAGAGAGAGAACCCATGTGGTCAGAGAGAGGATGTTGGGAAAGGTCAGGGTCACGCCCCTTCCAGGTCAGACAGGAGGGGCCAGGTGAAGGTCCTTGCAGGTGACCGGAACACACTACCCTCCCAGGTCCTTCCAGCCAAATACTGCTCATGTCCAACAAACAGAAGTGTCTGATGGTTTACAAATGTCATTTAAAGTGTTTTTGCTGCATAGGAATTGCACATGAAGTACAGTATATCAAGTAACGTTACAGCACTACATTGTGCTATAATGAGAAATAAATTTCTATCAATTTTCAGAGGAAATTGATAAAATATTTGAAGTTTTGTAAAAATATATAGACCAACAATTCACATTTAAACTCTTCAATAAATTTATATGGCTTATACCTCAATCCAAAACATATTACATTGGCATAGGTTCCATTGAAAACACTGGGAGATACTTCCATGTCATCATGTCTTCATGATCTGGGTAGGTCTATGGATTTGTACACTGCCCAACAAAATATGAATATCTGGTCAAAGGGTTGATGCCACAAACTCTTGTATAAATATTTTGATTGAAACAGTATGAGCCGGCTTGGGTTGATAGATCATTCTAGAATCAGATGGTAGTTGAGGACATAACACTATTTTATAAATAACTATAGATTGCAGTATTTTGGCCACAGTGTGTTGTATAACTGTATTGCAATCCTGCTTGTACACATGAGAAAGTATAACTGTATTGCAAAGCTTATACATATGAGAAAGACCTGCACATATTTGAATAGGTTGAAAATTGCACCGTGAATAGCCAAACCAATTAACATGTGACAAAACTCTATATGTAGCATAAATATTTCACTATTTCACTGACTGTATCCAAAAATATAATTGTAAATATAGCTTTTTTGAATAAACTTTAAAATAAAAGAATATATCTAAGTCTTTATACAAACAGTTTGAAAAATAATTGAAGACAACATTTTCCTTCAGATATTTTTGGGTCTAGATTTAATATATCAAGAATCTTTCAAAGAATGTACATCCAGGTGCTAAACATGCCAACTCTGATCTAGACCCAAGGTTTTTCTGAGATGAAAAGATTCCACGTGAACCAGTGCAGATGTGCACACCCACAGGAATTTCTTGGTGCATGTACTAACTAAAATGTCCCTATCACAGAGAGAATGGGAAACCCCTGCACTTACAGGAATCAGGGTACATGATGAATAGTGCCTGGATTGTGGCCATCAATTTCAAAAGGAGTTATTTCCTAATAAAGGTCCACAAGATTACTAGTTCACTGAAATTCTCATTGGGAGAAAGTGCAGTGTTTAAGTGCTCCATTGTGGTGCATGACTTTCTTCAATGCATGGCAAGCTGCCAAGCCCTGACTCACACATACCTGGGAATTGCATATAGCACAGGCTACAAGTTTTCCAAGTGCTATTGGTGGTGCGCCATGCCTGGCCTGGAGGCGTTTATAACTGCTCAATTGCAAAACATCTCAATCTGGAACAGGCAGCATCAATGCTGGTTCCATGATTTGCGGGCAGCATGTTATTCAGCTCTCAGGTATGCTGGGTATTTGCCAGGGTTTAGGGTCTGTGCTGGCATGGGGAGGGGAGGCACAAAGGGAAGGCACTGATTTGATTTTCGGATCAAGATGTTAATTAACAGTTATTATAATCCTTAAACATTCTACTGGCAGAAGCCTCATTTATCTCATACCAAATCACATACCTGTGCAGCACTTTAGGGTCGGGCTGTGGGAGGAGGGTGGGCTCGGTGTCCGTGGTGGATGCTATATCCTATCCCCCCTCTCAGGCCTCCAGCCCTGACACTGGGCTGCTTGGTCCTACACCTGATAAAGAGCTGACGTAGAACCAAGAAATTGCACAGGCTGGGGGGTTTCCCGGGGTAAGTGGGCAAATGCCCTCTTACCCAGAGTAGACTTTCAGCCATGGCCTTCCCAGGATAGGATTCAGTGTGGGTTGCGCAGCCAACGCTGAAGAGCCTACGCCAGGGAGGATAGGATTGGGCTGTCAATCATGTCCCCCTCAGGCACCTTCTTTCTAGACCAGGGGTTCTCAACCCCTTCCCAGCCGAGTACCACCTCCAGCGCCACTCTCCTACTGCGTACCACCAGAAGTGACTGTCAATGACATCATCACCAGTTACTTCTGGGTTTTCAGGCCAGAAAATGCAGGTAGGAGGCTCTGGGCGGGAGGGCCCTTCTCAGCATTCTCGAGAGACTCAGCCAAAGACAGGAGCCTCTCAGGAGTGAAAACGTGCCACCGAAAGTGCTATGTTGGAGCGGGATTCTGGCAGTCTGAGTACCACCAGCAGTCGGCCGAAGTACCACTGGTGGTACTAGTACCTTTGGTTGAGAACCCCTGTTCTAGACTGAAGATCCCCAAACATTGTAGCCTTTCCTCATAAAGGAGGTGCTCCAGCCCACACAGCTGTAAATATGCTAGGGACAGCCACCTGGCATTCTTACAGCTCTTAAAAATGGGTCAACATATGTGTTTGTTTATCTAAATCTACCTGGACTCCTACTAAATCAAACATTTATACTAATGGTGTGTCATGAAGACACTAAGGGATACTCCACATTCAAGTTGTGGAACTGCACAGGAAACAACAACAACATGTGAAGGATGTCTTTAGATTTGTTATTAAATTTATTTGACCACTTGTGCTGACCCAGCCCTCCTGCCTTTTGGGAAGGCCTCCAGCTACTGTATTTAGAAGGCAATGGCAGGGGGCATGATTTAGATCAGGGGTGGCCAACCTTTCAACACGAATGCTCCTGGGCCTTTAATGGTTGTATAGGTAAGGGCATTTCAGCAGGTGCAGCTGCTTTAGTAGCACCATCAGCAATTGCAGCTTCCAAGATTCTGTCTTCTACACAACTCTTAAGAACGCAGAGGCCCTAATGGTGGAAGGTTGGCCACCCCTGATTTAGATAGAACTGGAGAAATCAGGGGGTTGCGCTTTTGAATTTCATTCCTATCTTTCCCCCATAATTCCAGCTTAATTATGCTTAAATTCCAGTTTAAATGAGAGTGACGTCAAACAATGCACTAGGGAAGCAACGTGAAACTGAGCAAAGAAACTGTAATTGACTTGTAATCAAAATTCTTAGAATGAAAATGTTTCTGTAATCAAAATTCTAAGAATGAAAATGAACCTGGAACTTAAGCTTCAGAGTGAGATTTCAGGTATAACGGGTTATCTATTCATAATTGAGTGTTCAAAGTACAAAACATACTTCTGATTCATTTCAGCACATACATCACAGAAGCTGATTTTGTTTTTACAAATATATAGAAGCAAAATATCATTTGTGCTATATAAGGTCCATTAAGGGTTGCTACTAAGGAAGCCAGAGAAAAAATTACAAGCAGCCAGTGGAACGCCGAACAGTGGTGTTTCAGTTCTACTAAGATAATTATTTACCTAGGCTCAGTGTTCAAATGGCCTCTATTCGGAGATAGCTGCATGCAAGAAAACATTGAGCAGAACTACTGTGGAAAACCACTTGCAGTAGCACCTGCCAAGAATACACAGACGTGCATCAAGAGACGGATGGCAACATATATCAGCATTCACCCTATCCCATACAAGAATCCTTAGGGTTGTAGAATCCTAACCAAATGTACCTTATGCTTCAACAGATCCATACCCACAGTTGCACATATTTATGGGTTTAAACAAACATAGCAGTATCCAGGGACAACCTAAGCGCATGGAAGTTTCTGCCCTTCTTTTCTGTCTGCATTTTAGCAGCATTCAGTGTTTTATGCATGAAGAACAGCTGTTCCACATGTACAATGCCCCTAACTATGCATCTGTTTGCCAAAACTGTGAAAATCTATTAGTCTCAACTAACTAACCAATTGAAAACATTGGCTTAAATAACAATGCCTAAGTTTCATTGAATTCAATGGCACTAACGTGCCATAGATGGGCAGCCCAATCCTGCCCAACTTTAGGCTGGCGGAGCTCTAGCTTCACCAGCCTAAGGTGTCTCAAAAGTGACGTAAGGCACTTTTGCAGCACCAGGAGAGTAAGTGGAGCTGGCGCTGGCACTACTTACTGGGCCGTCCTGCACGACCTTCGCCACCAGACACAGGTAGGTCCTGCATTGGGCGGCAGGAGGGCATGGGGAGGGAGGGCCGGGCCCAGGAGGAGGCTGGGGATGGCGTGCTCCGCCACATTCCCGTCCCCTTCCTGGGCCGGCCTTACACAGCCTCCCCAGTTGTGCACCAGCTAAAGAGTTGGTGCGCATCTGAGGAGGTCCATTGGGGCCTCCGGGCTTACACCGGGGGAAGGGGACAAAGTCGGCCGCCCGCCACATCTTAGGCAGGATTGGGCCGTTAGGAATGTTAGCTGAAATCTCCCTGTCCCACTGTTTACCTCCCTATGGCCTCTTCCATAAGTGCATTTTCCCAATTGACCTCACTTGCAGTAGCTAAACTTAACCCAACTGGGACGCAGTTTAGGAGAAAAGTGCTGGTTAGAGAACAAACTGCTTTACAAGTAAGCAGGCAAGATCTGGGTTTTAATAAACAAGTTTACCATGTCTAATTTGGCCCTCAGGTGTGCTACATAGTGGCCACTGCTTCGAGGCTTTTGCTAACCTTTTACATCTACAAAAACCAGTGGTATTTAAGACTGTGTAACTGAGCACAGTTACAATCACTAGTCACTGACCATCTTGCAATTTAAAAACAACATTTTTAAATACTTCTCACCATGGAAACTACGGTAAGGCCGAAGATAGCTGTAGCATTCTAACAGTACAACCCTACTGAGTTCAATTGAGATTACGGTACTCCTTGGTATGTGTGTTTAGGATTTCAGACAAAATGTGGTGGAAGTGGTTTGAACACATTTTCTTTACTTGAAAACAAATGCCTCAGAATTCAACTAACATGTTGCAATTTTCCCCCAATTTGTTAATGTCCTAAAATTTTTATCACTATAGGTCACTAGCTGCCCAATCCTATCCCTTGCATGCAGCCGTGCCAATGGAGTGTGTGCTGTGTGCTGGGGACGGGACAGGGACAATTGGACAGTCTGCAGGAAGTAAGTAAAAATATTATTTACTTACCACCCGGTAGGCTGCCCAATCGCCTATCGGTCTCCTTGGACCTACGGCAGCCAATTTTGCTCACATAAGTCTGAGGAGAGCCAAGGGGCGTTCCAGGGAGGGGGTTCGAGGATTGGATACAAATGAAAGTCACTGCCGCCGGATCCACCCCCTCTGTCCTCTGACACGCCCCCTGGTTCCTCCCCCAACACACCTTGTTACTCCTCCTCCCTGCCCATAGTCTGCCCCCGCTGCCGACTTACTGATACTGACTTACCGGTGCCGACTGAGGCCTCCAGAGCCGCGGCTGTGTGCGCCGTGCTGCTGCCCATGTTGAGCAGCAGTTCCGAAGCGTACCATAGCGGTCTGGCTTTTGCACCACCGCAAAGGATCTTGTGCTGCAGTAATGCTAGTCCTGGCAGCACAAGGCCCTAACAGGATTGGGGCCCCAATCAACTTTTCGGTCTCTAGCAAAGCCTATATGAACTCATGAACTACAGAACTGAAAGGACAGGGGTAACAGTGCCACTGTACAATCACATGACTGTAACTCTTTCTGGTGAGGGGTGTGAACCAGTTCCACTTCCATCTTCCATCCATTGCCTTTTTTCCCATCCTCTTCTTATCCGTCTCAGTTTCCTGCTTACACATGGCATAAGCAAAACTATCTTACCCAAAATTACTATGCATGGCAAGATAAGTGCAAGAACAAAGTTTGGTGGTGTGTAAAATCTGTAGTATTCTTTTTCAAAGGCTCTTTTCCACCCATAAATTAATACATGGAAAGTACTTATGAGCAGAGCGACGTATCCAAGCGTAGACTTAGGAGGGAAAAATAAGGGAAACAAATACAAATTAAAACTCTGAAATACTTATTCACAACATAAATAACACGGTTTAAAAGTTTGAGCAAAACTGGGTTATAAAGTCATTAACACAGGATCTAAACTTTTTATCTACCTGGTTGTTTGTACAATTAGACTGACAGCGTAATCCTGTGCTATCCTTGCACAGGCACAATGCACGCTATACTGGTCCAAGCTGTTGCAAAAGTACTGGAAAGCACTTTGCAACGACACAGCAATCACCCAGGCCGGAGTGAAGGCTTGAGCCGGCCCGGGCGCAACAACAGAAGGAGCGGTGCGCGCCAGAACAAATAGGATCCATGCCAAGTGGCGCAGAGGTGGAACAGGGAGGGCAGGGAGGTGTGTAATGGGGCAGGGGTGGGCAGATTGGGCCCGGGAGGGGGCGGGATTGGTGGCAGCGACGTGCACCGCATCCTATCATGGAATGAGTGTTCTGCCAGCACTGACTGCTGTAAAGCAATCACAAAAGGCACTCCGGCAGGGTAGCACGATGAAGGAGCACCGGCAGGAAAACTGGAGCCTTCCCACACGCATTGGTGGTGTAGTGGTTTGGGAGTCGGACTTAGACCTGGAAGATCCAGGTTCAAATCCTCGCTCAGCCACGAAGCTTCCTGGGTGACCTTGGGCCAGTCACTATCTCTCAGCCCCACCTACCTCACAGGGTTGTTGTGAAGACAAAAAAGGAGGGGAGGAAATATGTACACCACTCTGAGCTCCTTGGAGGAAGGGTGGTATAAAAATGTGAAAAATAAAATAAAATAAAAATTGGCCGGAGCCTTCCCACACGTGTCAGTGGATCTACAAAGACCCACCGGGGTAGGTAAGATGGCAGGGGAGGCAGGACGGGGTGGGGCACTCCAGCAGCAAAGGCACTCTGGCAGCACGTCCAATTTCCAGGCATGGGTTTGCTGAAATGGCCAACCCAATTCTACCTAACTCCCCGCATGTCGATGCAGCAACGCCAACACGGCATCCACTGAAACCCGCGGGTGAATTCTGGCCTCGGGAGGCTTCCTCGGGGAAAGGGAACATTTGTTCCCGTCCCTCAGGACAAGCCCCTGCCAGCCTGGTGGGTCAACGTGGACCCGCACCAGCGATATTGCTGGCGTAAGTCCGCGTTGATCTTTACTTTGTGGAGTTGCGTGCATCTGCCATATCAGCACAGTGCAATGGAATTGTGACTTGCATCCCAAAACTGTAGGAAACCTGCCTCTCTCACATTGAATAATAACCATTTATAGCCATATCTTAAAGCAGTTAGAAATAACTTCTGTTTATTATGAAGAACATGCCTTATGAGTGAAGCTTTCTTACGACTTAAGTTTTACTGAAGTCAATTTACTGAGATTAGGAGATAAAAATACTCATGTACAATCTTAAGCCTACTTTCTTGCAAGTAGCTATTCCAGTGCCCAATCCTAAGTGTTAACATTTAGGAAATCGTTAGCATCTCAGGAAACAACTGCGAATCATTTCATTTTGTTAGACAGCCAAATGAAATGTCTTGTGCTAGATTAATTTATATATAGTTCTTTGCTACAATACATACCTGAATAAAACTGAATTCCCTCCAATTTAATGATCTGTTTACAGAAGGAATAGAAGTTACAGCCAGCAGAGAAAGCAGCCCAAGGCTCATTATTCCAAAAGAGACATACATTTCAATGCGCCACACTTCTTCCTCATTCCACGAATTTTCAATATTTGCATGGATCTGAAAGAAATAATGGAAGTCAGCCTTTAATTTCTTTTAAAAAACATGTTTCAGCCTTGTTGAAACAAGGCTAGTTACAAAAGAGCAAAAGAACTCCGTGTAACAATTAATTAAGAATATCCTTCCACAGAAACAAATAGTGATCAGCAGGATGCATGACTGATTCACCTCTATCAGAAATAAAGGAAAACCAGACATTTTAAAAGGATCAAGTTTAGCATGACTGTTAGGGCGCCCAACCCTATCCCCCGCCATGCTACAGCATGCAGCTGTGCTAATAGGAGCACACGCTGCATGCTATGGTGGTGGTGGTGAGAACAGAAGGCCAACGGGAGGCAAGTAAAAAACTGACTTTTCGAACAAAAACTGGAAGTGGTTGCTAATGCGTTGGAGCATTACTACAGTGTGGGGAGGCCCACAGAAGGGGCCGCCCCGCACCCTCCAGAGGGCGACCAGCACCCCCGGTAAGTTAAAAAAAGATCACTTTTCCCCCAGCGGCAGCGTGATCCCCGTGAGTGCTGCCGCCACTGTTCCCACCCACTCACCCCCGCTAAGACTCACAGTTCTCCCCCACGTGGGAAAAACTTTGAGAAACCTTGGTCTAGAGGCTCTAAAGAAAGCACAAATAACAGAGGTGAAAGAGGGTAGTCATATTTTACTCCTATATGCAACTTGTTAGCATTTCAGACCAGATAATGAGAGCTAACTACAGCTTTGGATTCTGCATATAATTGATGGATCACATGCAGGAAAATGGCCCCAAATTGCATTTTCTCCAACACATTAAAAAGAAATGGCCATTTATATATGATAAGCGCGGCAAGATTTTTATACGCACAATATTGGAAGAATTCAGAGATACCTTCGCTGGAAGATTGGTGGTTGAAAGTTTTGGATTATGCTGAAGTGGATAAACTTACAATTTTAATTAAGGAAAAGTCAGTTAACCTTTTTGTGAATAATTGGAAACCATTTATTGATTTTTTAAGAGAGAGAGAGAGAAGAACGATGTGATGATATGCGAATTTAATGAATAGAATGTGGGTGATATTTTGGCTTAGTTGGATATTATACGTAGAAAATAGTGATTAGTATGCTAGTAGGATGTATTGCTTCGCACTTGCTATAACCTTATGAAATATGTATTGTTTTTATGTTTTAATATACAGGTGGGCCCCCATATCCACTGATTCGCTATCCATGGTTTCAGTTATCCACGGATCGTGGGGACCCCCCCCCCCCGGCTTTTACTTTTTTCCCAGTAAGCTTCGTTTCTTCCTTAAAGAAACAGGAGAGGCTGCTTATTACAGGCAAGTAGAATGAGACTAAGTACTAGAGAGGCTCTGCAAGGTTAACAGAAACCTTGCAGAGCCTCTCTAGGACTTAGTCTCGTTCTACGTGCCTGCAATGGAGGCTGCTTCTCTGTTTGTTTTAAGGAAGAAACAAAGCTTGCTGAAAGAAAAATAAGAGCTGGGGGGGGGCAAGCATGCCTGCCTGCAGGGGAGGCAGGGTGGGGGGGCCCTCAGGAAACCATGGAGGGGGTGTTCGCTCTTATCCATGGTTTCATGTTTCCACGGTGGGGCCTGGAACATATCCCCAGCGGATATGGGGGCCCACCTGTATTAATAAAATATAAATATATGAAAAAAAGAGAAAGAAATGGCCACTGCAACCTGTCCAACGTTTTGTGCCCATCAAGTGACAGGAAAGTAACAGGACAATTAGCTTGATTTTGTCAGACAAAGAATACTGAGCACTCTACATATGGAATCAGCAATATGGCTGCCAGGAATAAACCCGGTTTGGTCAGGGTGGACATACAAAGCAACACATTTGTTTAGCCTGGCCACCAGAATAAAAAAAATATTGCCATCTTGCTAAAAAAAATGCCTATTGGCCTATATAACTCCACATCCTCGGGATCCCTACCTGGTTTGGGGATCACAATGATGGGGGAGATATCCCACAGGTCAGGAATGTTACCACCTTTCAGGATGTTGTTAAAAAGGACAAACATGTGAAGTAAGAGAGTATCAATCAACTTCTTGTCAAGTTCATGTGTGAGCCCATCTATATCAGGTGCTTTCTGATCCTTTAATGTTTTAATCATCCCTTTGATCTTTCCTCTCCATGATCTGCAGATTAAGAATTACCTGTTGTTCAAGTTTCAGAGCGTTTAAAATTAGAACCCTCAATAAATCTGTCAATCTCGGACAGATTGGTGGCGCCATATATTATATAGGTTTAGAATAAAAATGTGCAAATATCTGGTTAATTTTAAGTCCATCTTGGGTCTTACTTCCATTTGCATTTACTGTACTTCCATTTGCCGGGGATATTGGTATCGAGTTGCGCCGATATTCTATGCCCCTTCCCAGCCCGGGTCAGCCGGATGCACGCCAGCTTAAGAGCTGGCGTGCATCTGAGGAGGCCCATTACGCGCATCTGAGGAGGCCCATTGTGTGCATCCGAGGAGGCCCATTGCGGCCTGTGCGCCTTACACTGGGGGAAGGAGACGAATGTCCCCTTCCCCTGAGGAGAGCCCAGACTGCACCAGTGCAGCCCATAATGAGCCTAGGATGCAGCGGCCGGCCCTTTAGGCCGGCTGCTTAAAGTTACACAGGATTGGGCTGCCCGTCTTCTCACTCTATGTAAAACACCACACACATGGATAGCACCATACAGATAAATAAATAGATACAGGTCTCAGGTCTGTATTTTGAGGTCCATAAAATGATTTGGAAACAGCAGATTATGCAACGTTACTGAAGCTAAACAAGCACAGACCTCATCAATAACCTAGATGGGAGACTACTGAAAGCTTCACATAAGAGCAGGGTATACATATACAGTAATATACAGGTTTTGCTGCAATGTTTCTTTAAGCACCGAGTAAGCAGTTCCAAAGCATGTCAATGCGAGTAGATAAATAGGTACCGCTTGCGGGAAGGTAAACAGCGCTCCGTGTTCCAGCCGCATGCTACGCGCTGCGGCAAGGAGAGTCATGCCGGCCACATGACCACGGAGGCATCTTCAGACAACGCTGGCTCTTCGGCTTTGAAATGGGGATGAGCACCACACCCTAGAGTCGGATACAACTGGACTTAATTGTCAGGGGTCACCTTTACCTTTAATACAGTCTTATATATACTTCTACAACTCGAATATGTAATAATATCAGGACACTTTGACTTTCTTGGCTTTCATCAGTCAAAATATTACATACAAAGGTCTTACCTGCTGATAAGCCATATTGAGGAATAAGTACCGTTCAGACCTCCTCATGGGCAAACAGAGGCTGTAAACCACATGCACTGTCGTAAAGAAAAAACTAAGCAGCCCAAGTTGTTTTCTGCACTGCAGCCAGTTCTCTAACCAGGGTGGAAATCGTTTGTATTTCGTGCCATAATAAAGTTGATAAGCGGCTGCCAGGAGCCCTGATAAATACACTAAAGACAGTAAAGTGATAGCAACCACTGGCAAAGTCTTATTCACAATCTCAATAGGGATCTTGTAGAAGTCACTTTGCTGGTTCCTCACGTAAGGATGTATTGCATCTCGGATGAATGAGTAGATGAAGAAGAAGGTGGCCAGGCTAACAGCCACGATTACTGGTCCTTTCCACAGTGTGAACAGTCGCAAAGGTAAATTTTCAATTTCTCTCGCAGATGATAAAGCACCCACATCAAGGGGAATAAAGTTGAGCTGGCGAGCAAGTTCGATGACTTGGTGACGGGCTTGAATGCTGTTGCTGCATATGTAGACCTGAAGAAAATCCGATTAACTTAATTATATGGGCCAATCTAAAGATGAAACCAACAATTACATGGGCTGAAAGGTCAGAACCCCATATCCACGACCAGCAGTCAGATCAAAAAAAGCCTAGATGCTGAGAGTCTATCATTAGTGGTGGAGAATGGATTGAGTTTACTTTTAGATTCTATATTTTCAGAATGGTTGTGGTGGTATGGCGGTGGGGGGACGACGATAACAGACGACGATCCCAGTCATTTTTTGTTTCCTTTGACTAAGCAGCCCTGTGAGCGTATTGAAACCGTTTCATGGCTTGCAGAGGCTGATTCAAGTCTGCAGGAAAGCTCTTAAATGCTACCTTTAGATTTTGTAGACCTCCAACGTGAACTCCACCCCCCTTTTTTTCCTCTGTCCTTTTGCTGGATGAAGAATTCTATAAAAGCTCACTGCTTTTTTACTTTGTTATTTTTGTTGGTCATAAATAAAGTATTCCCTGATCTTGGATTGCGGATTTTATAAATTGTAATTCTTTTTCATTAATAATTAATCAATCATATAATCATAATTATAGTAAGAAAAATATAAGACCACATTTTTGACCCTACCTAAGCGTCCAGTGACTTACGCAGTGCAGCACAACCCTATGCACATCTACTCAGAAGTATGTTCCACTGTGTTCAAGGGGGCTTACTGCCAGGGAGCGAGTATTAGGATCGTAGTCTTTATTACACAGGAAACCTCAGATAGAACATTGAAGTAGTCTGTAGAGACAGTTTCTAGTCATGCAAACCTGAGTGGTAATTGGGTGATTGACAGAAGTGTTTCTTGATTGTTGACTGAAATTTATTACAGTGGGTCCTTCATGTCCACTGGGTTTCCATTCCCAGAACCTCCGCGGATGCAAAAATCTGTGGATGCTCAAGTCCGTGATGGGGAGGTGGGGGCGGTGCCACAATACCTTAATTTACAGCTGGGAGGGCCTGTTGCCGCTTCCTGTCTCTCGCACCGCTTTTTTATCTTGTAAAACACCAGTAAAAAGGGGGGGGGAAATGTGATTAGAAGCAACTTCTATGCAAAAGTTGCTTCCGGTCACTTCCCCCCCCCCATTTTTACAGGCGTTTTACAAGATAAAAAAGCGGCGAGAGAGACAAGAAGCCAGTGGCGTGCCTGCGCAGCTGTTAATTAAGGTACTGTGGCGCTGCCCCCCACCCCCAGTGGTATCCATCCTCTGCGGATGGCCATCCGCGGATAGTCAAATCTAAGGATGGCTAATCCGTGGATAAGGAGGGCCCACTGTATTTCAGAACAAGTCCTTCCATCTTTCCAATATTTGTGCGATCACACCATCCAGATGTTGCAGAAAACATCTTACTTTGCTTTGAAAAGCAGGCAGCCTGATTCTGTTCAAGGCTGTGGATTGTGTTGCAATGGCTAAAAGTGGATTGTGCTGCAAGGTCAAGTGAGGCAGAGCCAGAAGGTCTGGCTTACCTGCCTCTAAATATAAGGGGAGAATCATGTGCTACAATTCATAGCCAGCACAAGATTTGCTTCTGCTACAGTTGTGGAGCTACTCTGGCACCCTCATGTGGTGCTTTTCTTCAATTCCAACTCAGCAGCACTGAGGACTGCTTATTGCCCAGCGCAGAGAGCATGGTCTGTTCCCAGTTCTGGGTAAAAGGGATGATCTCTGTCTTCACAACAACGCTCAAGTTCAAATAATAATTTTGAATTGTAGGCAGAGGCGTAGCTAGGCGCCCCTGCTACTGTGGCGGAAAAGCCTGCCGCCCCATTATGCAAATTAAATAATTTGCATAATTAAATAATTTGCATAATGAGTTTCGGGGTTTTTTTCAAGGTTTTTAACGCTAACGGGGCTTCTAAAAGGGTATGTGTGCTTTGCCAAACTTATCTGTAGTTCTAGGAACCTCCAGCGACGATCAGGGGCGCAGATCGTCCCTCTGCAGCTCTGCTCCCGGTCGCGAACTCTGCAAAGCGTCCAGGAGCGCGCTGCAGAGTTAACGCATGCGCAGAGCGACGATGTTTCCAATCGTCACTCTGCACAAGCGTTAACTCTGCAGCTCTGCTCCCGGGCGATTTGCAAATCGCCCAGGAGCAGAGCTGCAGAGTTAACGCTTGCGCAGAGCGACGATTGGAAACATCGTCGCTCTGCGCATGCGTTAACTCTGCAGCACGCTCCTGGGCGCTTTGCAGAGTTCGCGTCCGGGAGTAGAGCTGCAGAGGGCCGATCTGCGCCCTTGATCGTCGCTGGAGAGTCCTAGAACTACAGATAAGTTTGCGCAAAGCACACATACCCTTTTAGAAGCCCCGTTAGCATTAAAAACACTTTAAAAAAAACAAAAGTTAAGGAGGCTCCCGCCCCCCACGGAGCCTTTCCGCCCCAACGCCCTGGGGCCCACCGCACCACCGCCCCATATCAGACGACGCCCCTGATTGTAGGCATTGCAGATCAGTTATGGATGCTGGGATACACAGTCATACTATAATCCAGGAGTGGCCAAACTGTGGCTCCTGAGCCACATGTGGCTCTTTGACGTATAATGTGCGGCTCTCTCGGAAATATGTTGGCTGAGCTCCTTTTTGCATCACAATTAATATAAAAGGTAAATACGAATTTTTCAAGCTTTTTTACCAGGTATAAATTGAGAGTCCACTGGATTAAAACATAGGTTTAATGATCATGGTGAGTAAATATATTTAAGAATGTAAATGCTTCCTAACTATTGCGGCTCTCAAACATCTGAAGTTTATCGTATGTGGCCCTTACGTTAAGCAAGTTTGGCCACCCCTGCTATAATCATTATTTTCCACTCCTATTTTTTAAATGTTCAAATGCATAACATACCTGTCTGCTGGCATCTTTTGGCCCTAGCTGTAGGGCCCAGGCTGAAATGACATTGAATCCTTTGACAACAATGGAATCTGGGAAAAGGGATGCCAAATATTCTGCATTGGATTCTGGATACTGGTTGACTCTCATGTTGTTGCTGACATCTACAAGAATTTTACCAGCAAGCAGATGCTTGAGGTCCCACAAAGCAGCATAGTGTTCTCTGTGTATGGCAACAAAAATTAAACTTGCTTTTGCTACAGCATCTTCATGATGAGTGACGTCGACAACATGTGGAAAGAACTCTGCAGCAAACTTAGGGTTTCTGCTTCCGATGACCACGTGGTACCCACACCGGATGAGCCGAATGGTCAAGGATTTGGCAAAGTCCCCACTTCCAATGATACCTATTGTTACCTTAGCAGTGTCCTTGATACCATTGATGCCATTTGGCAAAAAAGTTTCATTTAAGGTTTTAGGACTTCCCATCACAGAAATTGATTCCATGTCCCAACAGGCTGGGGATACAGGGACGTTTCCTAAAAGAAGAAAATAAAGAGACAACACAAATGGTTAATACTTATCCATGAATACATTCAGTATCTTGGAGCAAAATTATTTACATCTACACATTTCTCAATAAAAAGTAGTTCTGCTCTAGTAGAAATATAGTATACTCCCTGTATACTGTATACTGTTCATGTTTACATGAAGCAACAACACTGGGTGGCAAGAATACATTTTCCAAAGATGTTTGTCAGAATCCACAAGAGAAATAAACGTATGAAATGAAACAACAGTCCTCTCCTAAGCACACTTACGAATTTAAATTGCAATGGAAATCTAAAATTCTGCTGGCATACATTTGCCTGCTAAATTCTGATCCATCCTTACAAATTCTGCATTGCTGTAACAAAATCAAAATTTGTGAACCATGTCTCTACCTTCTTCCCTTTTGGTGAAACAGAAATGATAACAGTCAAAGTAACAGCAACACTGCAGTGGTTAAAAAAAAAAAAAGAAAGAGCTAAAGACTGTTAATGATGTTAACATGCACGAACAGCCCAGCAGGCCTTGCTTCTCATCATAAGTATGTTTAAGGATTGCAGATTTACACTTGACCCTAACCACTTGTACTTAGAAATGAGTCACTTTGTTTACAATGGGAATGACTTCCAAATACTATATGCATTTAGGATATGCATAACGCTGCAAGCAAAATTTTGGATGGCTCTAACGTGCAAACAGTCACAAATTACCGTATTCCCCAATATTAAGAAGGATGGTGTAGCCCGCACTCACACTGAACAATGTGAGTAGAACAATGTGTCTAGCAGCACAATCCTATCCCCTGACAGCGCCGGGGACAGGTCTCTGAGGCCTCGGCGCCAGGTGTTGTAAATGTGCCGTAACCCTATCCCCCTCCCCGGGCCTGGCTGCCGCTACATAGGCTGCTTGAATGTGTGTCAGAAAAATAATTGACACACATCTGAGTAGCCTCACCGGGCAGCTGGGGCTTTAACCGGGGGGAAGGGAACGTTCGAGGTGACCTCCCGGCTGCCTGCTTTGCGCCCTGGATGAGGGAGAGGCTGCACAGCCTTTGTGCATCGCAGGGCACAAAGTTAGACAGGATTGGGTTGCCCCTCAATTAACTGATCTGCATATATCTGCATATGAGAACAGATAATAGTTTTAAAAGAAAAAAGCATACTTTGTTTTCAGACAATGCACACATGTGTCACAGGAGACATCAGCCTAGAGAAGATACATTCACTTCTCTCTCTCTCTCTCTCTCTCTCTCTCTCTCTCTCTCTGTGTGTGTGTTACACAGGACAGAATGTACTTCTTTAAGATACACTTGCCACCTGCAATTGTTATACATAACTGACAAATAAGAAATAAACTAACATTGTCGCCAAACACACTAGTGGTGTGTTCATGGATTTAAATGCTCATTTGTCTTGGAAAATTCGGTGTAGAAGCAAGTATACTTCAGAATGGGCAGAAGAGTCTGGCTTAGTTGGGAGAGCTGCTGCCTTCAAAGCCCAAACACTGGTGAAATTGATAAGTTCGAGACACGCCGCCGGCAAAAAGCTGTGAAAGCCTCCAGGAGGAGAGATAAGAGCTTCCAGCTACGTCGGTCGAATGTGGGAGGCGCCAGCCAGCAGAATTTGTCAGACTGTAAAAAGGATACCATCTGGAAAGTAGCTGTTCATGAAAGAATGGACATTTATATATATTGTAAAACCCCCAAGGGGGGTTAGGACAGCCTGCCCATGTACACCGCCTTGGATTAAAGTCGGAGGAGAAATCCAATGACCAAGAAAGGCGGTATATAAATACTGTATAATATATTATATATTATCAGAATATATCAATAACATATTAATGCAACATTCAATGTCAGACTCAGAAAAACCTTACCTGAGGTTTTAATTACTTGTTAGAAGGCCAAGAATATTTGGCCATAATCAAGAAACAATATTTAGATTTAAGAGAAGATGGAAGTCCCCAAGCAAATGCCAAGTTGCATTTAGGACTGTGACAAGGAAAAGCAGCTACTTTCAAAATATATGGGGTTTAATTATGATTTTGTCACCAAAACAACTTTGTATTTGGTAAGTTTTTGTATTTTGGTAAGTCTGAGGAACTGATTCACTTTTAAATGGGACTTGCAGATCCAGAAAGGATTGGTAAACAACCGTTCTGGTAAAAGCAAACTGATGAAATGAGACCTCTGTCCTGGAACTGTGACTCACTCAAGCAAATGACGAGAAAATGTGAATGATTGCATCCTATTTTTTCCTATTTAAAACTCAGAAAGTACATTGTGAAATATACCAGCTATCTGGTAACTGACTGATTTTATGGAAAACTGGTTACGTTTGAGTAAGTTCAAGAAAACAAGCAATGAAGATTCAAGTTTATTTCCTTGCTTTTTGAACTAACCACAAACATGTTACTCTCCTACTGAGATCCATGGGATGTATACACATCCTATCTGAACACATTTTAACAACCAGTCCAACAACAAGAATTAAGTCCAACTTTGCAGACAGTTTGAAATTGCTTCAGTACTTGTGCTTTAGATCCATAATCACATCAGGTTCTCAATCACATGTGCATCCCCCTACATGCACATACAGTAGTTGTATATTTATCATCTGTTTTCTTTCACCTTCTCATGAGCACCTGGAGGTTGGGACCAGTGGGTTTAACATCCTAGCTACATTGCATGCCTTCGTGTTCCGTATGCATCTAGTGTCCCGCCCCCAGGTCAAAGTTGAGCTCGACTTTGACTGCATTTGCGTTTCGTTCAGCCAATCAGAGCCCGTTGTTTGACCTGGGGGCGGGACACCAGACGCATACGGAACGTGAACGCGTGCAATGTAGCTCTGACTTAACTCTGCTTCCCCTCTACACGTTCACTATGTGGACAGAACATGAGAACAAGGCTAGTGAGTGAAAAAAAATCTTCACAAATTCCTCCACCAAATTGAAGTTGGGGTGGGCTCTGGGGGAGAACCAGGGTCCAAGAAGGTGGAGGAAGTTTAGAAAGGGTTTAATTTAAAAACATTTGAGAAATATTGGAATAAAGGAGACTGTAAAATTCACTACTGAATGCAATGCTACAATAACTTAAATTGGTGCTAACGAAAAACTTTGCTGCTTTCAGGTATAAATTAGAACGCAAGTTTATTTTTTGAGAGATTAAAACATTAAAATTTTGTTCAAAGCTTTGTACCTTGAGAATGGAAAAAGCTGCCATATAAGGTTACGTTCTATATGACACACAACAACCACTGCAACAGATGAAATGTCTAGTTTGTGGACCTCAGAAACCCTGCTGTCAGCTCCAATGATGGCTGCAGACTGAAACACAGCGCTGGGGGCATAGACTGACACATATCCTTAAGTAACACTCTCGACTAAAATGTTCCTGCCACGTCATGGCATCCAGCGATAACATACAATAAAGACATGCACAGCTGCACTTTGTCCCTGAACTCTGCCTTGTGCGCTTGTCTGCTGCACGGAACTCAGGGTGTCTGAAGAATCTGGAGATTAAGACACATGCAGCCTAACCCCCCATGCATGTTTATTCAAAAGTACATCCATAAAGTTCAATGGGCTTGCTTGCAGGTCAGTGTGGAAAGGACTGCAGTCTAAACAAATCTGCTACTTCTTTGCTCTCCCAATGTTGAATAATTTCACTTGAGAAAATGCTGTAAACAATAGTAAACAATAGTGTTGGGATCTGGCAGCCCAATCCTACCTAAATCCCTGTGTGGCGATGCAGCGGCGCTGGTGCAGCTATATCCTGCGAGGGTGGGGGGTGGGGTTGGTTGCTGGAAGTCTCCTCAAGGTAAGCCCCAGCAGCCGCAATGGGTCAACTTGGACCTGTGCAAGCTCGATCGCTGGCACAAGTCCTCATTCACATGTGTAAGGTAAATAAGTCCTCACTGACCCGGGAAGGTGGCACAGGCCTGGAAAGGCTGTGTGTCAGGATTCAGTGTGCACAGCTGCCACCAATCACGCCCTTCTCCTGGGCCTGATCCACCCTCCTCCCCGCTACCGCCCCATTCCGCCCACCCACCCTCCATTCTGCCCACACCTGCCCCGTTCATCTGGTAATTGTTAGTACCGCTGTAGTGTAGTGGCTGTGGCTGCAACCCTATGCACACATTCCTGTGTGTAAGCCCCATTGAACACAATTGGACATGTGCAGGCTTACCTGCTCTAGCTAACCTCCATGGCGCGCAGGAGGCCACTCCAGCCTCCCCACTGCGCTCGTTGGCTGAGGCTGCTTTGCGACTGCTGCAAAAGCCTCCACCAACCTCCAACTCTAGTTACATCAGCGGGGGAGGGTTTTAGGATAGGGGCAGTAGTACTTTAACAACACAGAAAAAAATACTTCATTTGTAGTGTTCAGGACTATATTTGTAGTCCTACAATTTGTAGTCCTAGGTCCAGGACTACAATATATCCAATGTATGAGCTACCACATACTTCACTGACTAAATACTTCACTGAGCCGCCTTGGGCATTTGCCTCGGCATAGGAAAAAGCGGGGTATAAATTTTTAAATAAATAAATAAATAAAATAAATGCTTGCATGCATTAATAACAATAGCATGTGTTTAGTGCTTTCTGAGTGTGCAAGGTGCTTCACATGTTACATGTTGATGTCCTTACAACCTCCCTGTAAGGTAAGTAAGCATTATTATCCTATCCCCATACTGCAGCTGGGACTCAGAGGGAGTGGCTTGCCCAAGTAAACCTAGTGAGTTCATAGCAGAGGCAAGATTTAAACACGGGAAGTCCCAACTCACAGCTAAGTCCCTTACAGCACAATCCTACGCATGTCCCATTGTGTTCAACGGGGCTTACAATGCAATGAGCCCCAGCTCATGTCCCATTGTGTTCAGGAAAATGTATAGGATTGCAGCCAAGTGGTTACATGCAAACTGCAGTAATGTTGCCACTTGGTAAATGATTGTCTGGCTGCAACTGTTGACTGTAGCATTGAAAGACGAATGCCCCCCCCAAAACCCAGCGAGAGATAGTGACATGTGGAAACAAAAAAAATGGTTGGCGCCACATAGTGACAGGAACAACTTGGACTCAGGCTGGCTGGCACACCTTCCCCACAACAGGTGGTCAGTCCAAATGATCCTTGCAACACTGAGCCAGACTACACATGTGGTGAACTTCCACCTGAACTGGATCCAAAGACTGTTGTGACACCTGATACGGCTACGCTAACTGGTTGATGGTGACATGCCCTCTCACAGTCAACATCCTATTCCTTTTCTGTGTATAGTCCTTTTACCTTCATAAATATGCCAAATGCATTCTGTGACCTCTGTGGCGTAAACAACTAACTCTTGGGCTAATAATTTTGTGAACTGCGCCTTGAGGGCAGAGAGAGAGAGAGAGAGAGAGAGAGAGAGAGAGAGAGAGAGAGCAAAAAAAGATGAAGAAGCAAGCAAATGAAGACCTTCTTAGCGTGTAACCCATCGCAACCAGACTTATTATGTCCCTGCTTTGATCAAGTATCCCTTATGCTTCATTTCCAGTCCTGTTCTGCAGCTTTGCCCTTGAACAGTCTGGAAGAGGATGAAAGCCAGACAGTGCAGCGGTTCCAACCTGCCTCTTCTTCTTAAAAAAAAGGGGGGGGCATTCAAGATGCTGCATACTCTTGTTTTCCAGGGGTAGTTTGCAGCTTGATACTGGCTGGAAGCGAGGTTTAGCTGAGGGCCCCCCTTACGTGCAAATCAGTGCTTTTGCCTCCAGCCCACCACTTACAACCCCCCCCCCCCCGCTTTGCTGCTCTCCTGCCTTGCTCTCACACGGGGGCGCCGTGGAAAAACAGTCACAGCGGGAGAGCGCAGGGGTAGGCTCGCTCGCTCCTCCCTTCTTGCTCCCGGGGTTGCCCAGCCAGGCTGGAAGGCGCCTCTGCTCTGTCTGCTGCTGCTGCCTTCTCTCGCGCGCAGCGTAGCGCACCTCACCTCTGGCGTGCCGGTCGCCTTCGCCGCTCTCCCTTCTTGCCCGCTCTCCGGCTGGCCGGCCTGCGGCTCCAGGCCAAGAGGAAGGAGGCGTTTCTCCCGCCCCTCCTGCGCCTCAGCTCAGGCAGGCTTTCTTGGTGCTGCGATGCTGCAAGCGAGCGGCGAGCGCAGCGCAGGCCAGGCGGGCAGCGGGCAGCGTCTCCCTCGCCCTTTTGCACGGCAGCGGGAGGCGGGGGCAGCGGCGGCTGTTGCTGCAGCGGCGGAGTGACGGGGCGCCGCCGCCTGTGTGCGTGCAGCGCGGGCGGCCGCCTACGACTTCCACCCACCGCTGTCGCCAAAGGAGAGGTGGGTGGTGGGTTGATGGATAACCACGGCAGGCCCAGGCTGTGAGCCCCGGGGGGGTCTCTCTTGTGCCACCGGGACAGACGAGTGGATTGCGTGGGGCAGAAGCTCCCGTGAGCTTGGGGGGGGGGGCACAGTCCATGGCATGCAAGAGGTACTATCTGAATTAACTGATTTCCCCTGCTTGTAGGGACTGGTGTACTGCTGGCTTTCTCGCCCCACTGTTCACATAGACACAACACATGTCGTTTTATTTATTAAATTTATATTCTGCCTTTCCTACACTATGATTCAATGTACGTGGGTTTGTCGAGGCAGTCATCAACTAGTCTACACCTAAACCTGCTTAGATTTAGCAAGGTGACTTTATCATGTGCCCTCAAACCAGGCCCTGGGGTGTAGAGTCACTTCAGATGCTGAAGCAAACATGCAGGTCAGGCCAGAGCTGCTGCAGCCACTATGCTGTTCCCTCACCTTTTGATCATCCGAATTTGTTCTGTCTTAGGAACCTGCCTTCTGAGTCAGGCCCTTGTTCTGTCTAGTTCAGTATTGCCAACACAACCTGGCAGCAGCAGCCAGTTTTGGACTATAGTTTATCTCTGTCTAACCTCTGTCTGTCCAATCCAGGAATTGACTGTGGAACCTTCTGCATACACTAGGCTGTCAAAAATCTTAGTTTAGATCTCTGAAACACAGAGTGAAATATAATTGCCTTTTTTTTTTGTAAGTAAGTTTTTTTTGCCTAACCCCCTTCCTGGACCCAATCCCACAGCGTGGGTCCATGCAGACCTGCGCCCCCCCCCCCCCGTACTGCTGAGGCTTAGGGAAAGATTGTTCCCTTACCCAGATGAGACCTCCACAACTGCCTCCCCCACAGAATGCGGCGGTAGCCATTTTTGAACCGCTGCATCAGCGGGGGCGGACAATAGGATTAGGCTGAGAAACAACCATTTTTTATTAAAGCTACCTAATTTCCTTTATTCATTTCTACATGTTACTAAAACAAACTGGAAAGTTCTAAATATGCAAATAGTGGAGAATTTTCTATATGCATAGGGGTTCCCTGAAGCAGTCTGTATTGCTTATTTAATTTTCAGCCTGTGGGCTATAAAAGAAGTTTTGAGTTTACAGTACTTTTACAGGATCATTTATTAACAAGGAAAACAAAAGTGGGCCTCATTCCCCTTCACCTTCTGCCCTTTATCTCTTACAGACGAACTAGTAACCTTTACACTTCTTTTATGTTCCTTTTTGATGCAATGTATATACTGTATTCTTTAACTTGGTCTATGATGTTATCTGGTTGACCCAGTAGTTTATTTATTTTTTAATGTCAAGCAGCTAGTACTTACAGTAAAACTACAGTCCACTAATTAAACTGCTAGGGCCACCATTGGCTAATCTAACTGACTTCAAAAGAAATTTACTAAAATCCAAAACATAAAAGAAAGTCTTGTAGCACCCTTACAGACTAAGATTTATTGCGGAATAAACTTTTGTGGGTTAGAAAGCTCACAGATGCATAAACTGTGTTGCAAATTGGCAGATATATCATCTGTGACTTTCCCCTTGTCAGGAAGCCAGAGATCACCCAGACATTGAATATTAGTTCTGTGTATCCATAAGTTGATTGTAATGTATCTAACTGTATGTATTTAATCACAAGATGTTTGTATGTCTAAAGCTGATGTAAAACAGAAGTAAAAGGAATGTGTAACAGGGCAGTTACAACCCCTTTGAAATGCAACTGTCTCTCAAAGTGTGAAACTAAGTGGCAGACTAGAGCAGAAACAGGCCTGCCTGAGGCATCTTCAAGGACACTAGATAAGAAAGAGTTCCGTGTGAAGTGATTAGTCATCATAAAACATATCTAAAGTGAAACCAAAATCTGCACTTCACACAGGTGTTGTAAATCAGAACCAAGGTTTGAGGATGTGTACGTGTAAGGCATCGGATTGGCTACTTCGTGCCAGTCGATGCCCCCACTTTTGGAGGAATAACCGTTATTCTATTGGGTATAAAGGTAGGAGCAGTCTTGGCTCCAGAGCTCTCTTCCTCCTGGCATCGGCCGCGGGAGCGTCTGCCCAAATTTACATCAGAATGCCATTCACTATCTCTAGGTATGTATAGGGTAGAATAGCTAGTCTTTGTTATGTTTAATGTGCCTGTCTGCTATGTTTTCCTCTTTGCAAGCCTCTTGTAACAGTCCCAAGCGGGATGAGGTTTTGCACCATAAACGAAATTTACTTCTTTAAAATAAATTCCTTATATTTCTAAAGAGGACTCTGTGTGTGTTAAAGCGCTGGACCAATCTGGGATAAGCACTGGGAAAAGGAGGAAACCGGGAAGCAACGGTGTCGCCCGTGCGACTGGTCAGGAGGGAGGCTCCAGGGTGGCCAGACTTCAAGCGGAGAAGCGGCAAGGTTGCAGATGCACTGCGGGGATAAGCAGTGGACCGGGGGAGTTACTCTGGGGGAAGAAGTTGTAGATAAAACGCAGCCATAGTGCCTGAGACTGCGAGAAATAACGCAGTGGCTGTAAATAAAGCCAGGCAATCTCTCTTTTTGCTGTACCCAGAGTAACGCAACCTTGACATGGTGCCAGCGAGTGGTCTTTTCCAGGTAGTAATACATATTAGTGGAAAGTTCCCTTGATTGGTCGGTACACACAAAGTATAAAGCGGACTATGGCACAGGTTTGTTATTTTGCTGAGCTAGGTTATGAGTAGTGCTTCGGAGTCGGACGACGGAGAAAGTGTCGTGGAGCAGGGTTTCGAGTGGGACGAAGCGGATCTGCACCTCTTGGCGGAGTTGCCGGGACCGACGTGGGAGCCCAATTCGTTCTGGGAGCGGAGTGCCTGGACCGGAGCCGAGATGTCTACGCCACGAGGAGCGGTAGGAGGAGCGGTGCCAAAGATCCAGAGGACGCCGGTGAATGGAGACCAGAGGACAGATGACCACGTGCAGGATCAACCGACGGACGATAGAGCGCAGGAACCGGATTTGCCCATCCCGACAGACCCGGGCGCGATGTACCATGCAATGATGTCTATGCTGTCTATGCAACAAAAAATGATGTTGGATCAACAAAAGTTCATGAACGATTCGAGTGTCAAGGAATGGAAGGAGAAAGCTCAACTGCTGGAGCGAGAGTTGAAAGTTGCTAAGGGGGTGGACAGTCGTAATCTTCCAAAGTGGACGTCCGGACAAGACCCCGAAGATTTTTTCACAGTAATCGAGCGAGTGCTGTCTCAAGCAGGTACGCCGATAACTGATTACATGCGTATTATTTCTGGTCTAATTCAAGATAAAGAGGGGCTGAACGTCTTGGCGGGAATGCGCCCGGACGCCTCGTACCAAGACTTTAAAGCGGCAGTACAGCGGCGGCTAGATTTAACGGCTGAAGGGCTGCGCGAACGTTTTCGCAGTATGCAAGTTAAGCCGGGTGAGACTTTGAAACAGTTTGTTGCGCACGCCAGAATACGCATGCGTCAATGGTTCAACAAGGAACAAGCGTTAACTTTAGATAAAGTAGAAGATGTCCTACTTCGAGAACATCTTATGCTTGCGGTGGAACCAGAGTTGGCGTTGGCGTTACGTGAACGGAAGCCAGCGACCGTGGACGACGCCGCGGATTGGGGCGATGAGATTAAGGTGGCGCGCCGGAAGTTCAGTACCAGTAAGCTGAGTCCCAAGGACGGCGCCGGGAAGTTTGATAGAGGCCGGGAGAGGCGGCAGCAATCAGCGTCTGAAAGGAAGCCGTGGCCGGCAGAGCAAGTTGCACAACGGAGCGCTCAGAAGGGGCAGCTGGGAAACCAACAGCCGAACTTCAAGCAATTTCAGCACCGGGACGGTGGTGAGCGTACTGGGCAGCCGAGGGAGAGGGGTCGATCTCCAGGCCGGCAGCAGTTCCAGAAAGGCTCGTGTTTCCTGTGCGGCTCCATGGAGCATCAGAAGAAATCCTGTCCACAGTACAAAGGGCATCAAGAGCGTGATGCGCCTAGACCTCAAGTAAGGACTTTGCGTAGAATCCAACCACCGCCAGCAGACTACATCGAAAGGGAAAGGAGACAACCAGAGGTCTGGGAGTTCGAGGCACCAGACCCTTGGCGGCGGCAGGAGCCAGCGGCGGCAGCGCCGGCTCACCCACCTCAACCCAACCCTCCGTGGCAAGCAGCTTCGGTAAGCCAGAACCCTGGGGCACGCATAGCGCTAGTTAGCCAGACATCACTGGGGGCTACGGCGGGGAGTGCACCTGAAGGGGATGCCGTTTTGGGAACACAGTCCGGGACGATGGGATGGGTGGTTAGTGAGACCTCACCACAGAACCTGGGAGGACTTAGAGTGCCGGGAGTAAATGCCCTCACAGCCAAAGACATCCAACACATGACAGAGGTGCCCACAGAACAGTGGATTCAACATGATCAGAATGTGTGGACTGAGTCTGAACGTTCCCAGCCAGTTTGGCTGTATGGACGGAAATTTGTGGCATTTGTTGATACGGGGGCTGACTTTTCCTCAGTCTCGCAACATCTAGTTAGACCTGAAGACATACGGACTTTGCAATATCGCAGTGCAGCTTCACATGAGAAGGGAGTGGGATATTATCGAGTTGCTGATGTCCCTATAAGATTTGGAGTTTTTTCTGGAATTAGACCTATGCTAATCCATGAGTCCAAATCCCCTCAACTTTTAATTGGTGCAGATATTTTAAAATTTGGCACCAAGCTCTATACTTTGACCAGAGCACAACAGCAGAAAGTGGATGCGTTCCTCCACACTTTAAAGCTGCAGGAGGAGTTGGAGGCGTTGCAGCAGTCTCCAGGGCAACAAGCAGTTAATGTTGTTGACCAGCAGCAAATCCCTCCTGATCAGCATACCGCCATTCACCAGTCACAGCGGGAGGGCCCTGCAGAACAAGTGCAGGAAGCTGTTGTAGTCAGGGAGCCAGTACAGCAACCGCTCTCTGAACAATATGCCGTTAACCACCAACCGCAGCAGGAGGGCTCTGCAGCCCCAGTGCAGGATGAGACTGAGGTGCAGGAGCAAGAGCAATTGCTGTTGGCTTGGGGGGCAGTTTTGGAGGATCCTGAAACGCAGCAGCGGTTTCGCAAGGACCTGCACGAGGACCCAACGTTGGCAAAGTACCGTGCCCAAGCTATTCCACAGGGGCAGTCTTTACCTGAGGTTGAGGAGTGCTTCTTTTGGAACAATGGAGTACTTTTCAGGTCATACACAAAAAAGGGGCATGCCGTGAGCTGGAAACATGCAACTCAGCTCGTGGTTCCACAAAGTTATCGATCGCTACTTCTGGACACCGCCCATTGTTCTGCTTGGGGAGGACATTTGGGGTTGAAGAGAACTTTGGCGAAATTGTCTGAAAGGTTTTATTGGGGAGGTATCTGGAAGGACACGAAAAAGTATTGTGAACAATGTCGCGTGTGTCAGTTCCGAGGTACCCCACAAGATCAGACTAAGGTGCCATTGCAGCATTTTCCAATGGCCTCTGAACCCTTCGAAATCTTAAGCGTCGATATCCTCGGTCCCTTAGCCCCCACCAAAACTGGAAAGAAGTGGATTTTGACTATTATTTGTCATTTCTCACGTTTTGTAGAAGCTATTCCGCTGAGTACAATTTCAGCAAATGCAGTGGCAAAGCCTTTGCTTGAATTTATGACGAGGTATGGTTTGGCTAAATGCCTTATTTGTGATCAAGGAAGCCAATTCCAGTCCAGTTTATTAAAAGCTCTCTGTACGTTAGCAGGTGTACAGCATTTGCCAATCTCCACAGCAGCTCATTTTTCGAATGGGGCAGCTGAACGGGCTAACCAGTATATTCTGCAGTTGCTTAGAGGCTACGTTAGCCAGCATGGTGCTCAATGGGACGCTGGGATCCCAGTCTTAACAGCAGCCTTAAGAGACTCATACCAGGCTTCACTGGGGTGTAGTCCTAATGAAGTAGTTTTTGGAAAGTCTCTACGCACGCCCCTAGATTTGCTAAAGGATTCCTGGATTGGGCAGCTGGAGAAGGCTCCCGTCCCGGTGAAGGAATATTTAGCAACGTTACAAGAGACGCTAAGAGCAGTACATCACTTTGCCTCACAGAATTTGATACAGGCAAGAGCAGAACAGAAAGAACGCTACGATCAGTCTGCTCGTAATGTTGTTTTTCCCATTCATTCGAAAGTTTTACTTCTCAAGGAAGATAGGGGCCATAAGCTCCAGGGCAAATGGGAAGGTCCTTTTGTTGTGCAAAAAAGGCTTTCAGGTACAAATTACTTGATCAAGCCCGTGGAGGGGGAAAAACGCAGTCAAGTCATTCATGCCAATAGGCTGAAGCCATTTAAGGAAGGGGGGGCGATTCATTCCCTCCGACACACAGCCCAAGTTGCAGATTTGCCTCACCTTGATGATGTTGATTTATTGTCTGATTGTAAACAAGCTCATACACTGAACGAGTGGGAAGTGCCAGAGCACTTGGAGTGGAAGCAGCAAGTCCAGCTGCGGTCTCTGTTGTTCAAATATGCTGCAGTGTTTGATAATAAACCAGGGCTGACTAATCTTATGACCCACAGGATTGACACAGGGGAGCATGCGCCAGTTAGGTCGAAGCTGCGCCCCCTTAATGCAGCTATGCAAGAGGTAATCCATAAAGAGGTTCAAGAAATGTTAGAGCTTGGAGTCATCCAGCCTTCAAACAGTCCCTGGGCGTCTGTCCCTGTCATAGTAACTAAGAAAGATTTGGACCAGGATGGCCAAACTCAATTTCGCTTTTGTCTGGACTTTAGACCTCTGAATAAAATCACTAGGGTGGATTCTTACCCTCCCAAGCATGTAGAAGCCATGATTGAAAAAGTCAGTAAGGCTAAGTTTATAACTACAATGGATTTGTCCAAGGGCTATTGGCAGGTGCCCTTGCACCCTGCTGACAAGTGTAAAACTGCTTTTTTAGTAAAAGAAGGCTGTTTCGAATTTAATGTCTTAGCGTTTGGACTCAATAATGCGGGAGCAACGTTTCAGCGTCTCATGGACAAAGTCTTTTTGGGGGCTGATTTTGCAGATACTTATCTTGATGACGTGGTGTTAATTTCAGACACATTTGAAGAACACATGACACATTTGGAAGAAGCATTAAAGAGACTGCAAAATGCAGGGTTGACTGTAAAGCTTGCTAAGTGTCAGTTTACAAGACCACATGTTGACTTTCTGGGGTTTCGTATTGGCCAAGGGCAGATACATCCTATGCAGGCTAAAGTGAAAGCCATTTTGGATTGGCCAACACCTCGAAATAAGTCAGGGGTTCGTTCCCTGTTAGGTCTTTTCGGGTTTTATCGGAAATTCATCCGGGATTTTGGACATATCTCATCACCGTTGTCAGATTTAACACGTAAGAAAAGCCCTGATAAGGTTAAATGGACGCCACAGTGCGAGCAAGCGTTGCAAACTTTGAAGCAACGGTTATTAGAGGCACCAGTGTTGGTGAGCCCTGATTTTTCACAACCGTTTGTAGTTCAAACAGATGCTTCTCAGAGAGGAATTGGGTGTGTGCTAGCTCAAAGAGTGCAGGGAGAGCTAAGACCCATTGCTTTTCTCAGCAGGAAGTTGCTACCTCGGGAGTGCAACTATTCTACCATCGAGCAAGAAGCCCTAGCAGTTGTCTGGTCGTTGACTAAGTTGAGACACTACTTACTCGGACAGCATTTTTACTTATACACAGACCATCAAGCCTTGTCTTGTATGGATAAGATTGATGCTAATCAAAGGATACTCAGATGGAGTCTGACCCTTTCTGATTACAATTTTTCGATTCACCATATTAGAGGGAGCCAGAACATAGTTGCCGATTCGTTATCTAGACAGTGGGAAGTGGGGGATACCTTGACTCCTAGTCCCAGCTCTACAGAAATAAAGGACAACTCACTACAGAGATAGGAGGCTAATTTTAGCAATGCTGCTATGTTTGTAACTACCTCACTGTTTTGTTTTCTATGGTTGTTTGTCTTGTGATCTCTTGCAGGACGAAATAAGTACCCAAAGTTATTGGAGTACGTTTTCGTCTGGGGAAGGCGTGTCAGGAAGCCAGAGATCACCCAGACATTGAATATTAGTTCTGTGTATCCATAAGTTGATTGTAATGTATCTAACTGTATGTATTTAATCACAAGATGTTTGTATGTCTAAAGCTGATGTAAAACAGAAGTAAAAGGAATGTGTAACAGGGCAGTTACAACCCCTTTGAAATGCAACTGTCTCTCAAAGTGTGAAACTAAGTGGCAGACTAGAGCAGAAACAGGCCTGCCTGAGGCATCTTCAAGGACACTAGATAAGAAAGAGTTCCGTGTGAAGTGATTAGTCATCATAAAACATATCTAAAGTGAAACCAAAATCTGCACTTCACACAGGTGTTGTAAATCAGAACCAAGGTTTGAGGATGTGTACGTGTAAGGCATCGGATTGGCTACTTCGTGCCAGTCGATGCCCCCACTTTTGGAGGAATAACCGTTATTCTATTGGGTATAAAGGTAGGAGCAGTCTTGGCTCCAGAGCTCTCTTCCTCCTGGCATCGGCCGCGGGAGCGTCTGCCCAAATTTACATCAGAATGCCATTCACTATCTCTAGGTATGTATAGGGTAGAATAGCTAGTCTTTGTTATGTTTAATGTGCCTGTCTGCTATGTTTTCCTCTTTGCAAGCCTCTTGTAACAGTCCCAAGCGGGATGAGGTTTTGCACCATAAACGAAATTTACTTCTTTAAAATAAATTCCTTATATTTCTAAAGAGGACTCTGTGTGTGTTAAAGCGCTGGACCAATCTGGGATAAGCACTGGGAAAAGGAGGAAACCGGGAAGCAACGGTGTCGCCCGTGCGACTGGTCAGGAGGGAGGCTCCAGGGTGGCCAGACTTCAAGCGGAGAAGCGGCAAGGTTGCAGATGCACTGCGGGGATAAGCAGTGGACCGGGGGAGTTACTCTGGGGGAAGAAGTTGTAGATAAAACGCAGCCATAGTGCCTGAGACTGCGAGAAATAACGCAGTGGCTGTAAATAAAGCCAGGCAATCTCTCTTTTTGCTGTACCCAGAGTAACGCAACCTTGACACCCCTGTATATGAGTTACAATCTGTTGGTGTCCATCTTGTATTTCATAGCTTTTGGCCCTGTAGTTAACACTTTTTTTCCCCTCTGTATCCATGTGAATAATATATATGTCTGTCAACTGAGGATAACATTTTGTCTGATGAAATGGGGCTCTAGTCTTCTGTTAGCAGTATAGCAGAGCTAGGGCTGGTGTAGCGAAGGGCCAAACTCAATATGTGTGTACCGTAATTGTGCAATGGGGTTAGGTGTGATTTTTTTTTAAATAACAAGAAGGGGGTGCACAAAATATGGCAAAATCATGGTGGTGGTGTGGAGATTTTAGTACTTTGCCCCCACCACAGTTTTGATCCCAATTGTAGCTTCCCCCTGTGTGCTACTTTTGATTTTAAAAAATAATTTTGATTTTTGATTTTGAGAGCCAGGATGGTGTAGTACAGTGGTTCTCAAAGTTCTCTCTGCGAGGAGGGGAGAAATTTGAGTCTTTGCGGGGGTGGGGATAGCGGCGGGGGAAAAAGTGGTCTTCCTTACCTCACCGGGGGTCTTGACAGCTTTTGGAGTGTGCAGGGAAACCTGTGGACCTTCCCGAGCTTTAAATCGGCACTCTGCAGTGATTACGACCACTTCTAATTTTCATTCGAAAACCGGAAGTGGTTGTAATCGCCGCGGAGCAGCAATCTAAAGCTCAGAGGCCCGAGGAGGGGTCTGCAGGCCTCCCTGTACCCTCTGAAAGTTGCCAGGACCCCTGGTGAGGTAAGGAAGACCACTTTTTTCCCCTGTGGCGGCATGAACCCCAGGATTGCTGCCGCCGTTGTTCCATTGTCCCCGCCCCTGAAGGAGCCAACAAGAACCAGTGGGTCTCCTGGTGGGTCATGACCCACCAGTTTGAGAACCGCTGGTATAGTGGTTCTGGTGTTGGATTTAGACCTGGAAGATCCAGGTTCAAATCCCTGCTCAGCCACAAAGCTTCCTGGGTGACCTTGGGTCAGTCACTATCTCTCAGCCTAACCTACCTCACAGGGTTGTTGTGAGGACAAAAGGAGGGAAGGCACCATGTACTTTTGAAGGCACCATGAAGGCACCATTGTTGTGAGGACAAAAGGAGGGAAGGCACCCTGAGCTTCTTGGAGGAGGAGCAGTATCTCATTGAAAGCCAATGGAAGTTTTTTAATTCTGAAAAAAAGAGCAGGGTCATCCACTGGCGTCGACGGGGGGAAGCGTGGGGGGCGGGCCGCCGGGGGGCGTCGCGCGTCTAGGGGTGACGCACGATCACCCCCCACTTACCGGTTTTAGTTGAAGGTGGGCCCGCCCGCTCTCCCCTGTGTCCGTTTGGCTCCAAAATGAGCTGAAAACGAAGCGGGGAGGGCGCTCTGCTCCTGCGCGTGACGTCACACGCGGGGCGGAGCCTCCCCCTTAAGGGCGACGCGCGCCCCCTCTCTGGGGTGACGCGCATCGTCGCGACGCGACTGGGGTCATAATTAGTATCAAAACTTCAGTGGGGACAAAGTACTAAAGTTCTCCTACATAGTTGTGCCATGTTTCATGTCCCCTTCTTATTTGTTAAAACAACAATACCACCACCACCACAAATCTCTCACCCAGCCATGTTACACAATTATGGGCACGTCTAGTAGGTCCTTTGAGCCTCAAATCGGGACTCTCCCAGTTCATCCTCACCTTTGTCTGGAACTTAAAAGGTGGTCATAGGAAAGCCACTCCGTCTCAGCCTCAGTCCCCCATCAAGGATAATAATACTCGTGTACCTGACAGTGTTATAAGAATTACAGCAAGATAATACATACTAAGTGCTTTGAATACTGCAAAGTGTTATACAAATCAAAAGTATTTTATGCCACAATAACTGCGCAAACCTAACCAACTTTCCAGTGCCGGTGCAGCTGCAATGCAGCCCCGAGGTAAGGGAACAAATGTTCCCTCACCTTGAAGAGGCCACCATGACTGCCCCTGCACTGCAAAATGCAGTGTGCACCCTGTGGGCACAGCTATATAGCCGCTGGAAAGTTGGTTAGGATTGCGCTCTGAATCTGTTAGTCTTTAACAGACAATGTCATGAAACACTTGTTTTGTGAATTTCCTATAACAAATGAACACAGCTGCACCTCTGAGATACTACCCCAGAGCCATGTTTGACTCCTTTACAATTTAACATTCTAGATCTAAAAGAATAACATGTACCTAGAAGACTACAGGAAGTCAATCCCATCCCTCTTAACTAGAAAAATTCTGATGTCCAACTGATTTTTCTTAGCATTTCTGACCTACATTTAAAAAATATTTACATTGTTTCTGTTCTTTACTGCAATAGCCAAGTACTGGAGTGTCCCAAGTCTTTCACCACTTTTCAACAATAAAAGGTCAGGGTCTGTTCAGTTGTGTGTGTTGCAATGCCTGGTTGAGTCACAAATATCTCTGACACAGAGCTACAGCTAGTTTTAACTGCAGTGCCTGCTATTAAAAAAACACGCTATTCCATAGTTTGCCCAGTGGGAGTGACTGAAATTCTGCACATACAAAGTCTAAACAAACAAAAAACAAATTATCCTGAAGAGAGTATTGCAAAGATTTGACTCATAAAAATTCATCACCAAAAGCCACCTCAGGTGTGTTCACCAGTCTTGCGGTCATTGGAAGGGTTTTAAACCACTGCACAAAGTAAGCAATACATTTGGGCAGGTCTTCTGAATAAAACTTGGAACAAATCAGGCAAGTGAGTCTGTACTGCACCAGAGTGATTTTTAAAAATGGTTTTTAAAGCACATGCAACAACATGAGCACATGGGAAAAACAATTGTGTGTGGGAACCCAGTGTAATGGCCAATGGCACAACTCTATAATTTAGTGCCAAAAGGAAGATAGAGATGAAAGTGCACAAAGGTTTATTATAGTACTCAAAAACCAAGAAAAAAAAGAGGATTCTAAGTGGGCCTAACTGAATTAGCTCACATACACTCTATACAGGGGGAATTCTACAGCTAATACACACCATGGAGCCTTAGAGAAAGCACTTAGAAGGCAGAGAGAGGAAGACAGAAGAACTCCCTAGAAGGAGAAGGGGTAGAGCAAAGAAGGGGGAAATGTGGGATGAGAAGGAATAAAGGGGGATTAGTAGGGCTTCACAGAGAAGCGCAGGGCAAGGAAGGGAAAGTTTTGGGGGAGAAAAGAGGGAGAAGGAAAAGGGGAAGAGTTAGTGGGAGATAAAGGAGAAAGGTTTTCTTTCCCCTACCCCGAGTGTAACTTCCCTGAGTGTAACTGCTCATCCCCTTCCCCGAGTGTAACTGCGGCTGGAGCTGATAGGCCTCCTTGGATTTCCGCTAGCTATTTTGCTGGTGGAAGTCAGAGGAGGCCGTGTAACAGCCCAGCCGCTCAGCGGAGACCAGGATATGGCAGACGTCATGCCTCCGCCCAGGGCGGTTGGGCCTATGGCCGCCCTCCCGGCTCTGCCGTCCCTCCCTCCACTGACCCTCCCCCCCCGCCCACTGGATCCAGACTTACCTGGGTCTGGTGCTGAGGGCTCTGGCGGCGGAGCTGGGAAGGCCGGTCTTGCGCTGGCCTTCCTGGCTCTAAAGTAGTTGCAAACATGCTTTACAGCACATTTGCGACTACTTCGGACAGCGCCCAAAGACAGCTGCTTCCTCCCACTAGTCATAACATTCTAGTTGTCAACATCATTCTTTGTTACAACTTAGTCTTTAAAATAAAATCACTGGAGCATGAAGGTTGAAAAGGTGCAAAAATGTTTTATTGTTTTAAATACAGTAAGTTTTCACATGTTTTCTACAGGTGTATTAATATCTAGTTGTGTTTTCGTTTTTATTCACAGTCATCCAATCTGCAACATAACTTTAAGAAATGCAGAACTGAGTCAGAGTCTCAAAAGAAGAGAGTGAAGACATTTCCTAGAACACAGATGAATGTTGGATGGAAAAACGCCATCTCCCAAAACACAAATGAAAACAAAAGCTGCAAAAAAAGTATCAAACCGATCCATGCCAAAACTCCTTTCTGCAAAATTTCAAAATGTCACTAGAAGACCAAAAAAACCAATCAATTGATGTAATTCACAAACTCTTTTCTCTCCTAATACTATAACTTGAGCTCACCCAGTGAAGCTGATTGGGTGTTGATTCAAGACTGACAAAAGAAATTGCTTCTTCACAGAACCTGCAATTAACGTATGGAATTCATAAGGACAAAATGTGATGATGGCCACTAATTCAGGGTCCAATCCTATCCAACTTTCCAGTGCCGATGCAGCTGCAATGAAGCCCCAAGGTAAGCAAACAAACATTTCCTTACCTTGAGGAGGCCTCCATGACTCCCCCCCCCCACGCGGAATGCAGTGCACGTCCCATTGGCATGGCTACATCAGCTCTGGAATGATGCATAGGATTTGGCCCTCAGTTAACGTTTTATTTTGAGGTCTACATGGGTCTTTTTTCCAAGAGTTACTAGCTATATAGCCAAATGTAACATGCAATGCTCAATCCTAAATGAAATCAACCCTGACTGTTCCCTGGAAGGACAGATACTAAGGCTGAAACTCAAATATTTTGGCCACCTAATGGGAAGAGAGGACTCTCTGGAGAAGACTCTGATGCTGGGAAAAACTGAAGGCAAAAGGAGAAGGGGAAGGCAAAGGATGAGATGGTTAGACAGCATCACCGATGCAACGAACATGAAAATGAGCGAACTCAGGAAGATAGTGGAGGACAGGAAGGCCTGGCGGGATATGGTTCATGGGATCACGAAGGGTCGGACACGACTTAACAACAACAACAACAACATGCAATGCACAGAGACAGTGTACTGGGGATAGAGGAAAGTCATTGTCCATGTCTTCCTTGTGAGTGCTCAGAGTGCGACATGGTTATCTGCTTTGACTCTGCTGTGTGCTTAAATCTGTATCAGAGTCTCTTTCACGCACAGGAGAACTCGTTCAATTCATCAGAGACATATGACCCTTGACTTGGGAAGCTGTAGCAGGCAGGGCAGTTCCATGTTTGCATTTTTTGCATTACACCTTAGTTAATGTATTGTATTGCATATTTTTAGACCTTGCTTGCATATGTTTGTTGTGATAATAGGCATGTTATTACTACGTGGCGTTCCCTGAAGGAGATTTTTTTTTTTTTAGAATAAAATACAAATGGAATCTTTGGGATTTTGATTAAACATTTCATATTTAGGATATCAATACGATTTTGACATCCACAAGTCGTATATGCACCACTTCAGCATTTGCTCAAGCAAGCCTGTTAAGGTGAGTAAATGTTCTCAAAACAGCACCAGTATTGAAAGAGAGGAATATTAATCATTCAATCCATTAAGAGCAACCATAGGCCGAGCTTTCCCCTGTGCAGCATAATCCTAAACATGTATACTCAGAAGTAAACCTCACCAAGTTCAATGGGACTCACTCCATCCATGCAACTTTGTATAGAATTACAGTTTCGGTAAATATTAGCTGCAACATACACACACATTTAGTCTACAATCTAGAAGTCATCTGTGTCCTACTCATTATAGACTTAGCATCCCAGCCAGATCTGATTTTCTGTAGTCTGTACCTAAGGCATGGGAACAGCAAGATACTTTTACATGCCATAACCAGAATTGGCAGGAAAACTGCGATCATAAACGTAGGGGGAGTATACCAGAAAAACTGGCCTAAGTCGATCCACTTATTCCATGCAAATACCAGCGCATGAATTGTGCATAGCAGCAGAGCTAAATATCCCATCTTGCTCTAGAAAGAAAAAAGTATGACAGGTTAGCTCTTAAAAAAGGAAAGGGAATTAAAATATGCTATCTCACAGGCAGCTACAGTAAGCATTGCCAACTGACCAGAAAAATCACCCTGGCCTGCCCCTGTTGTCTCGAAGATCAGTTTGATGTGTAGAAAGCAGTAGGTGAATCTTTTCAAAGCATGGAGATAAACACAATTGCTTCATAACTGCTGTAGACAACACAGCTGTTAAAGGCACAGCTACAAGGGTCAAATCAAAAGTTGACAACACCCAACGTTACACACCAAGGTTTTTAATTCAATTCTTTCAATTCTTTCCAATTCAATTCTTCGGAAGTGTTGGGAAAAGCTCTTTGTTGTTGCATTTTCAGCCTGATGCCAACATACCCATCAATGAAGCATTAATAATATCAGGATGCATAACTCTGAACTTCTAAGGCATACATGGAACTCTGAAACAGCAGCCTTGAAATCTAGTACAGTGATTTTGTATTTTCTGAGCCTGGCATACATGGAACCATGCCAGGCCCTCCTCTACGGCAGGAAAATTAGGATAGCTGGGCTGTATCTAAATAGGAAGCTGCCTTATACGGAGCCAGTTTATTAGTCCATCTAGCTCAGTATTGTCCACACTGGTTAGTAGTCGCTCTCCAGGTTTTCAGAAAGGAGCATTTGGCACCAGCCCTATTTTGAGATGCCAGCAATTGAACCTGGGACCTTCTGCATGCAAACCAGCTGTTCTGTCCCTGAACTGCAGCCCTTCTCTCACCAGCTCTCCCCTTTCAAACTCAGTTCCCGAACAAGCTGGACCAAATTTCCTCCTCTTTATCATAGCTGGTTCTGGTGCTATTCTGCACTTATTTTCAGTCATACAAATGATTTGAATTGGTGTGTGTGTAGAGACGTCTCCACCTAATCCTCAATACCGCAGAGTGAACTCCTTTCCTGCCAGCAGCAATTTTCTGGTCTCCTTAATGTCACTACAAACTCGCTACACTAGAAGCTTCTTAGGATTACCCTGTACCTGACGGGTAGAAATTCTCCAGGGTCTCACAGCACAGAAATATTTTCCAAACTTCTAAAGTTTTTCAATTGATGATACCAGAGACGGGCAGCCCGATCCTGACTAACCATAGGCTGGCGGAGCAAGTGCCGGCCTAAGAAATCGCAAAAGTGCCGGAAAGCACTTTGCGGCTCCTTTAGAGTAAGAGGTGCCAGTGTGGAGGCCGGCACTGCTTACTCTGCTGCCATCCTGGACCCACGCCGGCCGACACAGGTGAGTGCTGCGCTGGTTGGTGCAGGGGCATGGGGAGGGCGGGCAGGGGTGGCGAGGGAGGGGACGATTGGCTGGCCCGGCCCAGGAGGGGGGCAGGGATATTGCCGTTGAGTTGCGCCGATATCCCGAGCCCCTTCCCGGCCTTACATGGCCTCCCTGGTTGTGCACTAGCTAAATAGCTGGGGCCCATCCGAGGAGGACCATTGGGGCCTATACTGTTTACACGGGGGGAAGGGGCTGAACGCGACATTCTGGCTGGCTGCTGCGACTTGCACAGGATTGCGCTGCGAGTCTGAGCCTGAAACCTGGAACATACAAAGTACACGTCCTACCATCAAGCTATGGCCCCTCCTCAATGACTGCCAGTTATGGACACATACCTGAATATAATGAAATTCTCTCCAGGTCAGTGAATGGCTGACAGACGGAATCGATGTAACCGCCAATATAGCCAGTGTAGCAAGTCCCAGAATTCCCACAGACACATAAATCTCCATTCTCCAGACATCATGTTCGATCCAGGCATTTTCTTTTTTTTGCTTCACCTATGGGGCAAGAGAGAGAAAAAAAACTTAAAAGTGATACAAGGACCCAGAAGTATTTAAGATTCAGGGCTGCTTGGTTCCTTTTTTGCTTGGGACCCTATCTCTTCTGCATACAAGGACTACGTGGAGAAGCTTTGGTGGGAATAGCCATTTCTGCAGTCACAGATCATTTTTCGTAGTTGGAATCACAGGAACAGCTACAGGCTATGCACAGTCAGGTTCACACTGAGGTTCACACTGCATATACGCCAGGATGGTGTAGTGGTTTGGGAGTCGGACTTAGACCTGGAAGATCCAGGTTCAAATCCCCGCTCAGCCATGAAGCTTCCTGGGTGACCTTGGGCCAGTCACTATCTCTCAGCCCCACCTACCTCACAGGGTAGTTGTGAGGACAAAAAGGAGGGGAGGAAATATGTACACTGCTCTGAGCTCCTTGGAGGAAGGGCGGTATAAAAATGTGAAAAATAAATAAATAATACAAATATCCAAAACAGGGGTTCCCAACCCCTTCCCAGCCTAGTACCACCTCCAGCGCCACTCTCTTGCTGCATACCACCGGAATTGACTGGCAACGACATCACCACCAGTTACTTCCGGGTTTTCGGAGGCCACAAAATGCAGGTAGGGAGCTCTGGGCAGGTGGGAGGGTGCTTATCAGCGTTCCCGAGAGGCTCATTCAAAGGCTGGAGCCTCTCAGGAGCAAAAACACAGCTCTGAAAGCATCAGAGCAGGGTTCCAGTGGTCTGAGTACCACCAGCAGTTGGCCAAAGTACCACTGGTGGTACGAGTGCCACTGGTTGAGAACCCCTGATACACCAAGTTAGACTACTGGTCCATCTAGCCCAGTATTGACAAGCACAAGGTATTTCAAGGTTTTAAGGCAGGAGCGTTTCCTGCTACATGAAATCCTTGAACTGGAGATGCAAGGGACTGAGCCTGGGTTCTTCAGCATACAAACAGCATGCTCTGTAACTGAGGTCTGGCCCCTTTTCCGTGGGAGGGATTACACGCATCATGTATGAACTGGATCACATATTGTTTATATATCAACATCATGTAACTGCAATAGACAACAAAGCAAGATACATTTAGTGCCGTCTTGTCATTTCCCCATTTGTGCGCACTCAAATGTACCGGTAGTTACATTTCTGACCCTTAACCAAGGATTACCTTTATATCCCATTGCCACAAAAGTTGCATTAGGCTAAAACAACAGAAGTCAATTAGATGGAGAAGGGTTTGCTTACTTCAGCACAATTTTTACAAAAGAGGCTTGCTCAAATTCTGTTTTAACTTAAACTTCCCAGCAGGGCTGCTTTCATACATTGACACCAAAATTCCATTTAAAGCTAAATACCAAAGTTTGGCAGACTGTTACAACAGATAATGCACCAACAAGCAGTATTTTAAGAAGCTTATCAGCAGGCATTCTTGACAACTTTGCCTTTCTGCCAGGGCAGCCAATAAGTGAAGTTGTTAAAAATACCTGTAAAACTGGTCTCTATAGGAACAAGCTGCCATGAGTTCAGCATTCATTTGCAGCTACGCTGACCAGTCACAGAGGGTAAAATGGTTCCTGTAATGTTAACAGACGAAGGAACTTCAGCTGGCTCAGGTTCTCAGTCTGACAACTGCACTTGTCAAAATTCTGTGGAATGTTTATGCCATTCTATTTTTGTATGGTTTTGTACGTATGGTTGCGAGAGTTGGACCATAAGGAAGGCTGAGCGCCGAAGAATAGATGCTTTTGAACTACGGTGCTGGAGAAGACTCCTGAGAGTCCCTTGGACTGCTAGGAGATCAACTTGGTCAATCCTAAATGAAATCAACCCTGACTGTTCCCTGGAAGGACAGGTACTGAGGCTGAAGCTCAAATATTTTGGCCACCTAATGCGAAGAGAGGACTCTCTGGAGAAGACTCTGATGCTGGGAAAGATTGAAGGCAAAAGGAGAAGGGGAAGGCAAAGGATGAGATGGTTAGACAGCATCACCGATGCAACGAACATGAAAATGAGTGAACTCAGGAAGATAGTGGAGGACAGGAAGGCCTGGCAGGATATGGTTCATGGGATCACGAAGGGTCGGACACGACTTAACGACTGAACAACAACAATTTTTGGCAATACCCATTGATAAATTCATTCATTGATAAACCTGAGCTCTGAGACATTTTAAACAGTCATCTGTGCTAGCAGCTACCACCATATCTTATGGGAATGATTTCTAGAAGTTAATTATGCAATATGTGAAGGGGAAAAAAAACTTTCTTCTGAACCTACTTGAATTTCAATGAACGTTCATATGGTCTAGTGTTTTCAGAGATAAATGTTTCAATTTTTGCTTTCCTCGTTTTTCATAAGTCTAAAAAACCCTATCATGTTCCCCTCCTAGCCATCTTTTTCTCCTTGAATCGCCAACATAGTCAAGTCTTCCTTTGCAGGGAAAACGCCCTAGTTTCCACCCCCCGATAATTTTAGCTGTACTTTCACATACCTTCACCAGTTCTACAGTATCCTTTCCGAGATGGGGTAACCCAAACTACAAGCAGCAGTTCATATGCAGGGTCACCAGCAGCTTATGTAGAATTAATGGTGTTATGATTAAAAAAAAATAAGTCAGTCATACCTGTTGATATGCCCAGTTCAAGAGTTTGTATCTGTAAGATCTCCTCATTGGATAGCACAAGCTGTAGCAGGCATGCATTGAGGCGTAGAAGAAGCTCAGAAGCCCAAACTGTTTCCTTGATAACATCCACCTATCTAACCACTGGGGAAAACGTTGATATTTGGTTCCATAATGGAGCTGGAAGCCTGCAGCCAGTATGCCTGGTAAATAAACCAGGGCCAGGAGGGTGATGGAGACCACAGGTAAGACTTTGTTTATGACCAGGACTGGAATTTTATAAAATACATTTTCTTGAGCAGTTACAAGAGGGTGGATGATATCCCTCAGAAAAGTGTAGATAAAGGTTAACAATGATAATATCAGTGCTGTCTTTACTGGTAAATGCCACTTAGGGAAAAGGTCATGTTTGCAGTGCTTATTGGGAGGAGAGACAAACTCATCTATATAAAGTCTTTGGTGTTCATGGGGAAAAGCAGCTGCTTCTGGTGTGCCAGGAACTTGTAAATCCACAATCTGCAATAGGAGAACACACAATGCATAAACCTAAGAAGGATTAAAAAGTAGTTATCCGTACTGGTAGATCCCTGTATTGTTGCTCTTTGCAGACCCCACTCTACACACTTCGTGTGAGCTATTCTAGTCTGCACGCATAAGGTTTCAGCTCACTGGAAGTTGGCAATGTAATTGTGATTGAATGAAGTAAATTTAAGATTAGATTTCAGATGTCCTTTTCGCTCATGTTTTTTGGCACCCATGTTTATTTCAAGAAGTTACAGCGCAACCCTATTCATGTTTACTCAGAAGTCCCACTGTGTTCAATGGGACATGCTCTCAGGTAAGTGTGCACAGGATTGCAGCAGAAACCATCTCGACAGATTAATTTCTCTACTAACCTTTTGTGACATGAGATGAAACAGGAAAACAATGCAAGGGAACAGGAATGGAATGGAATCTGAAGGCTTTTACAACACAGAAGTTTGGCAAAACCTAGACATTCCATTAAAAAAAAATATGTCCTGGACAATTAAGAGATTTGTGGCTTGGATGTGGACTTATAAGCAAAGATAGGAGTAGGGTTGCCATACTCTATATGGGACAGGGCTTCTTTGCCAACGGTAAAAAGGTAAAGGTGACCCCTGACCATTAAGTCCAGTCGTGTCCGACTCTAGGGTGTGGTGCTCATCCCCATTTCAAAGCCGAAGAGCCAGCGTTGTCCGAAGACGCCTCCATGGTCATGTGGCCAGCATGACTCTCCTTGCCGCAGCGCGTAGCATGCGGCTGGAACACGGAGCGCCGTTTACCTTCCCGCAAGCGGTAGCTATTTATCTACTCGCATTGACATGCTTTGGAACTGCTAGGTTGGCAGGAGCTGGCCAAGCAACGAGAGCTCACCCCATCGTGGATTCGAACTGCCGACCTTTCGAACAACAGCTCATGGTTCAGCGGTTTAACCCGCTGGCCTACCTTGCCAACAGTAGTTGTGTACAAAGAGCTGTGGTTCAGCATATGCTTTGCATACAAAAGGTCACAGGTTTAATCCCCATCATCTCCAGGCAGGGCTGGGAAAGACCCTTGTCTGAAACCCTTGATAACCATTGTCAGTTCATGCAAATCAGTAGCATAGTCAGGCTGGGGGACGTGTGTGTGATGTGCATCCGGGTGACAGCCGCAGTCTCCTTACAAGGAGGAACCGCAGTGGCAGCTTTCTGTTCCGCGGCTGCTTTTTTGCAGCCGGACTGACTGCATCTTCAGCCACGGAGTGTTTTCACGCCATTTTCGGCGCTTTGAATGGGCCCACCCACCTGCCCTGGCTGTTAGAAGGCTTCAAATGAAGCCTTCCAGGAGTGCAGGGGCCGGGGCGGAGCGATGACGTAAAACACATCATCTCCCCGTCTCCCCAGGGCACATTAGCAACGCCACTGATGCAAATAACATTACTTGATCAAATAATATGTTCGAGTATTTTAGCTAAAATATCTTTGGCCATCATAATGATGAGCAAAAACTGTCCCTTGCTGAAATTTTATCTCCTACATAGCTACTACCGTTTCAAAAAGACTATGACCAGCTATGGAGTTCAGTAAGGTTTCAAGCAGGGGTCATTTCCCAGGCCAACCTGCAATGTTCTGAATGCAAATCAGGGGTGTCACCCCTGAGCTATAGCCCCATTGCTACCACCCTGAGAACTTTAACACTGTCTTGCAATGCTGCTGTTAGGGGTGTGGTTAGACTTTTCTATCTGCTGAGTCAGGATTGCTAGTTTTTACCGTCACTGTTTGTGGTATATTCAAATTTTAATGGGTGTGCTCTTATTATGTTCTGAGGTTCTATTTTAGTTGTAAGCCACTTTGAATTTACTATTAGTTAAGAAAAGATGAATATAGATTTATTAAAATAAATACAACAAAAATAAAAAGGAGGTGTTTACATTATCAGAGACCCTTAAAGTCTCTTTTGATGTGTTTACCTTCATTGGGTGCCTTAGTGGTTGTTGAATCCTTGGTACGATTCAACTTCTTGTTTTATCCCAGGATAAGCATCTACCATGGCTACTACCACTGATGTGTATTAATAATGCAATGCTTTTCTGAAGGTCCCAGAGTACATTGACTCAGGGGCTTCGCTGACAGTAGGAGAGAGCATAAGAACATAAGAAGAGCCCTGCTGGATCAGGCCAAAGGCCCATCTAGTCCAGCTTCCTGTATCACACAGTGGCCCCACCAGATGCCTCAGGGAGCTCACAAGACAACAAGATCCCTGTATCCTGTCGCCACTCCCTTGCACCTGGCACAGAGAAAACCTACTCCTACAACCAGGAGGTTGCTTTTCCCATCATGGCTTGGAAGCACATAGACCCCAATGAGCAAAGGTGGCTCTTTGGGCTTGATAGGTCACCATGCCAGGAGGAATAAGTGGGGCGTTATGTCCCAGGTGGCAATATTTTCTGCAACCACCACAATGCCTAAGATTTTTTAACATATGTGAACTTCACAAAACATTAATCTTACCAAATTGTTGCAATTCTCCCAATTCCTTTCAGGATCCATTTTCTGATCTTCATCCTGATCCATGTTATTGGCCTATGATGACTGCCCTGTTCTCTGTTGCAAAAGGAGCTCTGCAAGACAATTTTTTTCAGGTGGCTTTTTATTTCTCTGTACTGCACCAGAAACATAGGTAATGCTTTAGGAATACATACACAATTAACATCCTGATCCTGTGTAACTTTAGGCCGGCGGAACTCTCGCTCTGCCGGCCTAAAGCGTTGCAAGCATGCCGTAAAGCAAGTTTGCGACTATGGGAAAGTAAGCGGCGGTGACATGGAGGCTGGCACTGCTCACTCCGCGATCTACCTTGTCCCACACTGGCCAATGCAGGTAAGGGCTGCGCCGCTTGGCAGGAGGTCAGGCCAGGGCAGCAAGGGAGGGGGCCTATGGGCTGGGAGGAGGCGGGGATATCAGTGGCGGTGATATCCCAAGCCCCGTCACAGCCCACGCCAGCCTTACACAGCCTCTTTGGATATATGCCAGCTCTGGAGCTGGCATGCATTCGAGGAGGCCCATAGGCCCCGGGTTTGCTACATCAGGGAAGGGGACAAACGTCCCCTTTTCCCAAGGTGCACTCTAGCAGTGCTGGGGCAGCCCGAAATGGGCTTAGGATGCAGAGTTCGGCCCTTTAGGTCACGCAACTTTACACAGGATTGCGCCGTAACCGTAAATGTAGTTTTTGATTTAACATATGATTCCCCCCCCCCCCCCACACACACACAAGAGAGCAGAAAAGCAAACTGTTCTAGACATTCTTGGTATGGGTTCAGAAAGCCTGACAGCTGTAAAAACATTCTTCATTGGGGGCTTCATTCTCTTGTTTCTGATTCTTCGTTCTTTACCATAATGGTATTTTCAAACAAATTTGAGAAGACAAAATATACTTTTTTTTACATGTAAAGTCTGGGATGATCTGGGCTCTGTTAATAAGTATTCTTGTGTCCTACAATTATTAACAGTAGCTAAAGGCCTTTATATGGTCCTTAGGTCCACCCCCTTCTTAAATAGCCAAACTGTGGCTCCCAAAATGTGTGGACTTTGTAGATACCACCAGTTAACTTCAGCCTGGATTGGAAATTCTCATGAATCACTTCTGGCATAAATAGGTTTGAGTTGCTAGAATTCCAAAACATTAAAGGTGAGAAGGTAGAGATGAAAACAAGGTGATAGTTCTTATGTAGGTAAGAACTTATTCCACTGTAGGTAAAAGGATCAGATTTTACAGAGGTGAAAGGCCCCCCCCCCCCCATAAATGAAATAGGATCATAGCTGGAAGATACCTACAGCAGTCCATCTTCCTTACGTGGTTGAGATTTAAATCCCCCCCAATAAACCCCAGACTACAGCATGTCACAGAATATAAACATTATAAAAGCCTAAGAAGCACAATTCCAGAGGCCCCTTTTCAACAGGGGATGTGTTATAATTCAAACTTAGAATGTTTAAGCAAGCAATAATTACAGGCCTTTACAGAACATAAGAACAGCCCTGCTGGATCAGGCCAAAGGCCCATCTAGTCCAGCTTCCTGTATCACACAGTGGCCCCACCAGATGCGTCAGGGAGCACACAGCCAACAAGATAACCTGTTTCCTGCTGCCACTCCCCTGCACCTGGCACAGAGAAAACCCACTTCTAAAACCAGGAGGTTGCTTATGGCTTGTAACCTGTGATGGTCTTTTCCTCCATGAATCTGTCCAACCCCCTTTTAAAAGGCATCTAGGCCAGGTGCCATCACCACATCCTGTGGCAAGGAGTTCCACAGATGAATTACACGCTGGGTAAAGAAATATTTTCTTTTATCTGTTCTAACTCTAAATGTTCACATTATGGTTTTGCCCCAACTCTGGCTGAGAATAAAAGCCAGCGTAAAATGTTCTGTCTTTGATTCTGATAGCAGTTAAGCCTGTCACTTCACGACTCTTCCCACTCTTCTTGGAGAAGTGGACCATAGCAAGTTTGAGCAATGCAGTTAATGTACAGCTCCAGCATGCCTTTGTGACAATTGCCTCACACAGCCTTAAGGGCCTTGATCTTGAAACAGGACGTGAAAAGTGAAGCATGTGCCTTCAGCTCCTCAGTATTTATGTTGGCATCCATAGCTCGCTAGGTGTTACACAGAGGACAGACGTATCATGGTTGCTGCCTTGAGGGCTTACAATCTACATCTGCTACACAAGACAGGGATGGAGAGATCAGTGTCAAACAGCCCGTCCTTGAGCAATAAGGAAGGTAGGGCTAGGATAGCTGACAATGACGGTCTCGAATTAACATTTTATGAACACTTACTAGAGAGTACTTCTGTATCACTCACATTGTGGGACTTATGTCAGTGTAGATATCCATAGGCCTGGATTGTTAGCGTATCATCTATAAAACTAGAGTTTGAGCATTTGTAGAGAATGTGGTAAAATTCACAATCTTTAAATATTTCATAAAATATAACCTGGAGTTTTTCAGTTTTTCCAGGAAGTGTTCCTAATGAGCACATGAAAATGAAACATGCATTGTGATGAGCAAAGATAAACTCAGGGCTGCCCCAAGACCCATTGGTCCTGATGCGGTATGCCAAATACTGCCCCCTCCTGGTGATTCATCAGCCTCTGTTCCTCCTGCTACCTGGGCTAGAAACGAAAGAGGCGGCTCTAGCCCAACACTCCCCACTGTTCTTCTTCCACTCCGTCCCCTTCTTCCTTTTCCAATCCAAGGTGTGGGAGGAGGAGGGACAGTGGAAGCAAATGGGTGGACAGAGGTGGGCGCCCCACAATAGTCTGTTGCCAGGTACAACTGCTTCAGGCCAGTCCTGGATAAGCCATGTAACCAAATCTATCATATTTCTAAAGCTATTTAGAAAGAGGTTTAAATTCTGCATAGATCCTGCTCAGGTAGACTCAGGAACCGCTGCACAGTTACTTGGGTACGAGTCCTGATGAACTCAGTGGAACTTAAAAAAAAAAGGTAAAGGTAACCCCTGACAATTAAGTGCAGTCGTGTCCGACCCTAGGGTGTGGTGCTCATCCCCATTTCAAAGCCGAATAGCCAGCGTTGTCCGAAGACGCCTCCGTAGTCATGTGGCTGGCATGACGCTGGCCAAGCAACGAGAGCTCACCCCGTCGCGGATTCGAACTGTGACCTTTCGATCGACAGCTCATGGTTCAGCGGTTTAACCCACTGCACCACCCGCTGGCCTTAGTGGAACTTACTATGGAGTAAATATGAACATGTCTGCCTTACACCCCGATCATGTTCAGTGGAACTTACTATGGAGTAAATATGAACATGATCAGGGTGTAAGGCAGACAAAAACTGCCCTAAATTAGAAAACCCTCACAAAGAGACCTAATCATAAAACGATTCTATCTACAAAAGGAAATCCTACTTTTAGGGCTCAAAATAAAGATGGCTTATGGTGCAATCCTGCGCAAGTATGCGCGGCCAGCCTAAATGGCCGGCTGCTGCATTGTGTGCATTGCGACTTGCACTGGCGCAGAAAAACAGAAGAATGGAAGGTCCAGTGTTAGCAAAGCAATGATGGGACAAAGACACATTCCCATCCTCTCTGGCACAGGAGGGAAGACTTCTTATCAGATGGCACTTGTAAAACCTGCACGTGACAAGTACTGTACTTGTATAAAATTATATATATATATTAATCTGCAGTTTGATTAAGGGCACCTTTTTAATTGATTGATCTAATAAACTGAACACTGAATCCTCTCTCTCTCTCTGTGTCTGGGTTTCCAACAACACATATGCAAATTCTGCAGAGGCACCTTGGGCTGCCGCAACCAAACACGGTTTTAAGTCTGTCTTGTACACATGAGCAAAGAGCCCGCCAGGCTGGAAATGTTGTACCTTATGACGTGGGCATCGCTTGTTGTAGCAGCAAAACAGGGGGAAAAAGTCCTGTTTGCACTGCCAAGGAAACAGACAGGAAAGGCAAGGAAAGCGCTGGCGGTCGCTGCGGCGGGACAGGAGACCTGGGAGCGACATGCGCCTGGCGGTGGGCTGTGACCACCGGCGCTCTGTCTGCAGTCCTAAAAGATGTGAAGGAAAACTCCACCGCTTCTGCCTGAGCGCCCATCTGTGACTCCGCTCTCCGCAAATATTTGGTTATTGACGCGCCTTCCCAGCCTGGCTGGCTCCGACCGCTGCCTCAACGGAGCGAAGATCTGTTCAAAGAAGCGAGAAATTAAGGCTACTTACTTGCAACTTTCCTCCAGCTGCGAGGCAGGACGGGGACGAACCGACAGCGAGAAACGCTTCTTCAGCCAGCCCGGCGTCTCGTCTCAGCCCCTCTGGTTGGCTCGCTCGGCATGCAGCCGCCCCGCCCCGCCCCTTCCAGCCCCGCCTGCAGCATCCATTTATCCATCCATCCCTTCCTCGTCTTGGCTGTCCCGCCTTTCCTCTGCCCCAGGGAGCAGGCAGTTCTTCTGTCCCCCGCCCACGTTGCCTTTTGCAATGATGAGAACGCCTGATCAAGGGGGGTGCCAATCCTTTGGCTTTGCCGCGCTCCAGAGAAATGTTGCATTTCATTGCCACTTTTAGCCGCACTACTAACTTGTATTTAGTTTCTTTGGGCCAAGATGAGACCTCTAGGAAAAATGCCCTAGAAGAGAGCTGGGGGGCTGGTGCCCAAATGAGAGGTGGGTGACTACTAGTCTAGTGTAGCCCATGTAGGTGGGTAAGTTTCAGCTGTAATTGTTTAATAAGATTGTATTATGTTACGCATATTTTATTTTAGTGCTGTTTTGATGGATTTGGATGATCGTAAATTGAATTCAGTTTTAGTTTAGTATTGGCCTGTTTCTGCTTTGGGTTAATTTTAATTAAAACACAATATTTACAGTAGATGTGTTAGCGTTTATTCTGTTTGGAAGGTATTGCAATTATATGGCTATCAAAATGTTATTTGGTATTTAATTGTTTTAGACTGCAATCCTATACACTCTTACCTGGGAGTAAGTCCCATTAAACTCAGTGGGGTTTACTTCTGAGTAGACATGCATGCGCTGGATCATGGAGAAAGCCCGAGAGTTCCAAAAAACCACCTACTTCTGCTTCATTGACTACGCAAAAGCCTTTGATTGTGTGGATCACAACAAACTGTGGCAAATTCTTAAAGAGATGGGGGTACCAGACCACCTTACCTGTCTCCTGAGAAACCTGTATGCGGGTCAAGAAGCAACAGTTCGGACCGGCCATGGAACAACCGACTGGTTCAAAATTGGGAAGGGAGTACGGCAAGGCTGTATATTGTCACCCTGCCTATTTAACTTATATGCAGAGTACATTATGAGAAATGCAGGGCTGAATGAATCGCAAGCCGGAATCAAGATTGCCGGGAGAAATATCAACAACCTCAGATATGCAGACGATACCACCCTAATGGCAGAAAGTGAAGAAGAACTAAAGAGCCTCTTGATGAGGGTGAAAGAGGAGAGTGCAAAAGTTGGCTTGAAACTCAACATTAATAAAACTAAGATCATGGCATCTGGGTCCATCAATTCCTGGCAAATAGAAGGGGCAGAAATGGAAGCAGTAACAGATTTTACTTTTCTGGGCTCCAAGATCACTGCAGACGGAGACAGCAGCCATGAAATTAAAAGACGCTTACTCCTTGGAAGGAAAGCTATGGCAAACTTAGACAGCATAATAAAAAGCAGAGATATCACCATGCCAACAAAAGTTCGCATAGTCAGGGCGATGGTGTTCCCAGTAGCAATGTATGGTTGCGAGAGTTGGACCATAAGGAAGGCTGAGCGCTGAAGAATAGATGCTTTTGAACTGTGGTGCTGGAGAAGACTCCTGAGAGTCCCTTGGACTGCTAGGAGATCAAATCAGTCAATCCTAAATGAAATCAACCCTGACTGTTCCCTGGAAGGACAGATACTAAGGCTGAAACTCAAATATTTTGGCCACCTAATGCGAAGAGAGGACTCTCTGGAGAAGACTCTGATGCTGGGAAAAATTGAAGGCAAAAGGAGAAGGGGAAGGCAAAGGATGAGATGGTTAGACAGCATCACCGATGCAACGAACATGAAAATGAGCGAACTCAGGAAGATAGCGGAGGACAGGAAGGCCTGGTGGGATGTGGTTCATGGGATCACGAAGGGTCGGACACGACTTAACGACTGAACAACAACAACAGACATGCATAGGTTGCACTGTTAATGTGATTCTGAAATATTGTTGAACTATTTCTACTGCTGTTATTTATTATGACCGTTTTATCCCACCCTTTCCTCCAGTGAAATCAGAACCATGGGCATGGGTCTGCCCTCCCCCATTTTAACCTCACAACAACCCTGTGATGTAGATATGGCTTGGAATGGAGGCTGTCCCAGGGCTGCCCAGAGAGATGCATAGGTGAGTGGAGAATTGGACCCATGTCTCCATGGTCCTTGTTATACTCTCTAACCCACCCCACCACAGTTGGTAGCTGCTTTTGGACCCAATCCTATCCAACTTTCCAGTGCTGATGCAGCCACAATGCAGCCCCAAAGTAAGGGAATAAACATTCCCTTACCTTGAGGAGTCCTCCATGACTGCCCCCTTTGGGGCTGCGTCAGCACTGGAAAGTTGGATAGGATTGGGCCCTATTAGTCTCTCTTTGGAGAGGACAAGTGAGATATAAAGATTATGAAACTGAGCCTCCACAAGCTCTCTGTTAATCACTACTGAGGATTGTTATTTTTATTTCATAATTACATTTTAAGACTAATTAAAAACAACACAGAAGATAAATTATCATTGTGGTTTGTTTACTTAATCATATACTTCCAGGTCATCTGCTTTCAAATTGCTTCTATTATATATTTCATTGTGGTTTGTTTACTTAATCATATACTTCCAGGTCATCTGCTTTCAAATTGCTTCTATTATATATTTCATTGGACTATACAATACTTACAATGATGCATTTATTATGGATGACTAGTAATGACATTAGTAGTGGCATGCAACATTTTAATCATTTGCAATTCTTTGGCAAGGAAACAATTATAGCAACCCAAACAAGCTAAATGCTAAAACTACCCAACCACTTAATTTGCAAATATGTTTATTTCTAGGAGGGAGAAGATTGGTATATTATTCGTTGTTTAGGAAAACATTGTTTTGCAAAAATATTTGTAAGTCCTCGGAGCTTTCATGATCTGTAGAACAAACTATTGTCTAGAATTGCATGATGGAAATTGATTATTTGCTATTTAATATTCATTATTCCTCCTCCTTGAAAAGTTCCAGCAATGCAAAGCAGAAATAGAGTTGACAGCATTTGATTTAGGTGATCAGCCACATGAACAGCAACAAATAAGTTAAAATAAGCAGAAGGCAAAGAACCAACAGTCTAAAACTATTGTTGCTCATGGTTTGGCAAAACAACAGCCAAAAAGGCTAATTTTAATTGGTAATTTTTCTCCCTTAGGGCAGGTTTAGACATTCATTTTTGAACAAACAATAATGATATTTATTAAGAACATTTCTATCTTGACTTTCTATCCATAAGATACCCAAGGCGGCCAACAAAAGCAACAACCAACAATGAGTCATATCAAATACATCATAAGCAGAGAACGTGCAGCTGCAGGAAGGTTCCTTCCCTCCTCCCTGCCAGAGAGAATGCTGCTGGGACGTACAGTTGCCTCATAATACCAGGAGCAAGAGGAAGGACACTCTAGCTTCTGCCATCAACAAGGAACAGGACCACTGGGAGGCCTTGCACCCTCCCTTGTGGCCAGGCAGGTGAAATGATAGACTCCGCAGCAAACTGGCAGGAGGCTGTGGGTGCCCTGTGCATCATGAGCAAACCCTGTGTCTGCTGGCCACTTCCACTGATTGCCTGCCCTACTGCCCTGACCACTTTTCTTGTCATCCTGCCCCACCCCCGCGCTAGCCACTCCTCTTCCTCTTCACACACTCTGTTTGAAAAAAGGTGAACCTGGAGAATGGTGTAGTGGTTTGGGAGTCGGACTTAGACCTGGAAGATCCAGGTTCAAATCCCCGCTCAGCCACGAAGCTTCCTGGGTGACCTTGGGCCAGTCACTATCTCTCAGCCCCACCTACCTCACAGGGTTGTTGTGAGGACAAAAAGGAGGGGAGGAAATATGTACACCACTCTGAGCTCCTTGAAGGAAGGGTGGTATAAAAATGTGAAAAAAATAATAAATAAATAAACAGAAGAGGAAGTGGGTGGAGGAGAGAGTAGAATTGTGGCCTAGAGTGTCTCCTCCACACACTTCCTCTTCCACTCCCTAGGCTCTGTCTTTTTCGAACGAGGAGCGCTTGGAGAGGAGGAAGAATGGTAGCAGAGGCCTATGGAAAAGAAAAAGGAAAGGGGGGTGCGTACATGGATGCAGTAGTGGGGTGTGTGTGTGTGAGAGTTGTCACCCCAGGTGCAGGGTTTTGGGCCATCCTGCCCTTCCTCCCAGGAAGAAAACCACACCAGGGAAGACCAGCCTTCCCAATGGTCCCAGCCATTGGCCAAAGAAAAAGCAGCTTCAGGGAGCTTACTTCTCCGCAAACTGCGAAGAAAAGACTCTTCTCCAACTTGGCCTGGAACTAAAGAAGGAAGGGGTAGGAGGCCACTCTGTGGAAAGGTTACTATAGTTGTTGAGCACACATAGAATGTCCCAGCTTCATTTCTGGACATCTTCAGATAGAGATGGGAAAGTCCCCATCTTTGAAATCCTGCCTCTGCCAGTCAGTACTGACCTAGATAGCCCAATGGTCTGATCAGGTATCAGTAGCGTAGCCAGAGGGGGGGGGGCTCCAGACTGGCTTCGACGGCAAGTAGGAAGTGCCACTGTGCCCCTTTGTGTAACGCCATGCAGCACTTAGCATGCTTCCCCCCCCCCCCCCGCCCCGACTACACTACTGCCAGGTATCAGGCTTCATACAGTTAGAGGCATAAAAGTGCTAGCTATCTTGTAATACAATGCAATGAACAATAACCCAACGTAAGAATCGCGGTAAAATAATGAAAAGCGATGGGTAATTGTGCAGATAGACTACCTATGCAAGAAGGAACAGGCAGCTGAAGAACCATATTTTCCAAATGCCTTTGGACATGCGATCATCATGAGGAGGAAAAAATCCTCGCAATTTTGACCACACTCTGCTTCTTGGAATTTCCAAGTGGTTGAGGGAAGATTTTAAGTCTCAGCTGACTTTGTGGTCAGAGTCTACAGGGTTACCACCATTCTGTGGGGCCTTGCAGTATGTTTAAAGTTGCCATTGTGTGGTTAGTAAGTTGTTGGCTTCATGCTCAAACACTACAATGACATTCAGTTCCAGGCAGCATAGTGCACATCATGTTGACCAACTCTTCGTGTGCATGCCTCATTCATAACTACTAAATGTTTGCAGAGTAGTGACCATACCTTGTTTGGAAAGAGACTACTTCCATCCAAGGGGGCTGTAATAAACTTAGGGTGAATTCTGCAATCAAGAGGGTAAGCGCAATAGACAGAAAGGTTTCCTTTACCATCCAGCCATTTACCTGCTCAAAATTGACCACCCACCTCTTGCAAGGAACAAATTATGGATGGGAAAGCAGGTTGGAGGAATCATTTACAAAGTGCAAGAAGGGAACAGTTTAGAACTCTCTGCCCACGGACTCTTCTCTTCATTGTAATCCCCAAAACTACTTTTCAGTTAAAAAAATATTTACAGTACAGTATTTACAACCCAAACTGTTATTTACAGCCCAAACTGTAAATACTGTTTATTTATTCTAAACTGTTATTTACAACCCAAATCCAAATATTTACAACCCAAACTGTTGGGGCAGGAGCACACCCACACAGCCCAATCCTATGTAGGATATGGCGGCCAGCCTAAAGGGCCGGACACTGTATCCTATCCAGTTCCCGGGCTGCCCTGGGGCAGCCCAGGAACAATTTAGGAGAAGGGGATGATCATCCTGTTCCCCCGGTGTAAGCGGCGGGAATGTGTGTGAGCTCTGGAGCTTGCGCACATTCATGTCGCTTGGGTAAGGCTGCGCCAGGCCTGGAGAGGGCTGGGGATATGGCAGATCTCGCCGCCATTATCCCTGTTCTCTCCATGCCCGGGGGCGGCCAATGGCTGTCCTTCCTGCCAGCCTGGTCCACCCGCCCCTGCCCCGACCAATGTAGGGCTTACCTGCTCCAGTGGGCGCAGGACCGGGGGAACGACCGGGTAAGGGCCGCCGGCCGTAGTGCCAGCGTCCCTTACTCGCTGGGTGTCACACAAGTGCTTTACGGCACTTTTGCAACACCCAGCGTCGTGCTGCCCCGGCGCAGCACTTACACAGGATTGCACAGAGAGTGTGTAATTTGTAATTTGGCCCTTAGCGGGGGCAGTTGAATGTACACCAGTTGTACAGGACAGCTAGTCACAGAACAGGTTGTTTCTAAGTTTGGTAGGTCATTGTCTTTTTGCTGCATGTTTTGACTTCTTCCTTTTGGTTGCTGAGTCATAAGGATAAATAAATCCTAGCCTGATTACAGTTTTTTTTTGTTGCTTGAGTGGAAGAAATCCTACAGTGAAGAGAAATCATAATATATTGGACAACTTCCGGTTTGTTACAGAAAGGATCCTTTTCTGAAGAGACTCTTTTTACGCTTTGTAGTTGCAGGCTAGAATCCTCAAAGCCGTAATATAATTACAATTTATTAGTCCTAGGTAGTGCAGTGTAATAGTTCACAGTTACCGGTAAGTGGTTTGAAGGCCTCCATTTTTTCCTTCCGAGTCATTGTGTGCAACATATGAAGAAAAAAATACAACATATCTTTAAAATGAGCACAGGAGAGTGTATCTATTAAAAATCTTCACATCAGGCCAGCAGATGTCCATGTTGGCTTAGCAATAGATTGTGTCTCTAATTCTTAAAATACAAAACAGAACTGACAATCAGGATTTAGCATTCCCCTTCTGCAGAACATAGTGAAATAAGCAATCACTTATCAATCTTTCTGGCATTCTGTTCTCTCATGTGCTCTATCAGCCTGAGGCACATCCAGACCTGCACTTTGTTGCGCCAGCCAGTTGTTGGTTTCCTACTTGCAGTTGCATGTGGTGTTGCATTGTAATGCCTTTACTGCAGTATTTCCCAAACTTTTTCGACCTGTGGCTCCCTTGACCATTGGTGACCTTTGGCTGCGGCTCCCCATTACATTATGTTGATGCCTGCCAATTGGCATTGTACTGTTTTTCGAGAGGATTCCGTGGCACTCCGCAGCTCCCCTGGCTGGTTTCCGCAGCTCCCCTGAGAGCCACACCTCCCAGTTTGGGAACCACTGATTTACTGCATTGTATCTATAACAACATCTCTGGGGGACACAGTAGACTGATGTTTCTCCTTTTACCCCTCCTATTTCTGTTGCATCTGGACATGTGCATCTCTCAATACCTCGACAGCCTCACTGGCTCTTTTGTTGTCCACCTGACGAGGTCCATAGAATTGGACGAAACGTTGTGGTTCATTGTGTTGTGTGTTTTTCTGAACTATTTTTTAACCTCTAGATATTTTTAATCTTGTTCTTAAACAATGTGGTTTTAACTTTTATTCAGTTTTAAAAAAACGTATAATTATATTTTTCTTACATGGTTTTTACTCCTGGAGATAAACCTAAGACTTTGTATATTGTTTCATGATTATGTCCAAAACAGTGATATTATGTATAGCAAGTCAGGTGAGGCCAGCTGAAAACGTAATAAGCAAGAAACAGGTGTAGGAGAAGGAAAATGGCTGGGTGGAGCCTGGTTCCAGGGATGTTTGTAGAGATCTACCAAATCTACCACTAATCACTAAAGCAGTGAAGGGACAGATGAGTGTTCCCTTAGCTTCTTATGGTGTCTATTCATGTAAGACAGATTATAGCTTGGAAATGCTAGGGCTTGAATCTTTAGTCGGTTTTTTTTAAATCAAAAGAAATAAATGCTGCTATTGAAAATTTCCTAAAATGCTTTGCAAGGGAGTCATTGTTCAGCAAGTATAAATAAAAGCCCCGTTGACTGTGTGCAATTTGCCAGTATGCAAATGGATTGCTGTATGATTGGTGTACTTGCACAGTCCTTTGACATCTTAAACATGACTGGAGTTCAAACCAGACCGATACACATTGTTATCAAGAAGAAAATTCAACAGGGAGGTTAGATGTTTTATATTAGATTTTTTTATACCCCTTTCCACTATCCACAGGGACGCAGAGCAGCAATGATGTTATTAAAATACGATACCCACCTGTTTCCATGAACCATGCTGTTCTTCCGAGTGGTTTGGCCACTAGCAATGAATGCTGCTGACTAATGAGCAATCACAGTCACTTAGGGGTGCAGGTCACACATGTCAAAGTAGGAGTGACCCACATTTCTTGCTGATCTTGATTGCCTGTATTTCTGTTTTTAAAAGGGGATTTGCTCTTTCTCTTTTCAGGCACCATAGAATACATATCAGGGTGGACCCTGGATGTGCATTGTGTGCACACACAGCCATGGGTGTGTTTGTGCAAGAAGGAAAGAAATGAAGCAGTTCAGAAAGGAAAATAAGCTTAGTTTTTCTCTAGCAGGCAAGAAGCAACTTTGGATAGTAGCAGGGGTATGCTGTTGTTTTGGGGGGAATCTGGTGCTGTTTCATAACAACTGTATTGTCTGCCTTAGTATGTGGCTCTTGCCCCAGCTCAGTTCACATGTTTGTAAATAAAATGTTATAACACATATAAGGATAGTATGTTAGCTTGCAACTTCCTATATCTAAGAGAAGTGGGAGGGCCATGAAATGGTGTTATAAAACTTTTACTTAAAAACCATCAACTCACACTTAAAAAATGTTAAGACCTTTCCATTCACTCCTCTGGCACATGGGAGCTTATGTGCACTTCTACATGTCGATCAATAAAGCACTCCCCCCCCCCCCTTCAAATCAACAGACATTTTTACAGAGAACTATATTTGGCTCAGTGAGATTTAACAGGAGTTTGAATCGATAGATTTGGACCTTTTTATTAAACAAAGCATTTTAAATAATAAAGATTTAATAAACGATATGGAATATTAGTCGGGAGGGGTAAGTCGGCCTGCGCCGGGGACTGGACAGGGGGAGTGCGTCCCTGTTGGTCCTGCTGGACCTCTCGGCGGCTTTTGACACCATTGACCATGGTGTCCTTCTGGGTTGGTTGGCTGGGTTGGGGCTTAGAGGCACCGTTCTGAGGTGGTTCCGCTCCTTCCTGGCTGATAGGTCCCAGAAGGTGGTGCTGGGGGATGCTTGTTCGGCACCCTTGCCCTTGAGGTGTGGGGTGCCACAAGGGTCAATTCTATCCCCCATGCTGTTTAATATCTATATGAAGCCGCTGGGAGAGGTCATCCGGGGGTTTGGGGTAGGGTGTCATCAGTATGCAGATGACACCCAGCTCTTTCTCTCCTTTCCACCTGACTCCAAGGGGGCGGTCGATGTCCTGAATCGTTGTCTAGAGGCAGTTGGGAGCTGGATGGGGGCTAACAAGCTGAAATTAAATCCTGATAAGACAGAGGTTCTTTTGGTCCAGAAGTCTACAACTCAGGTACTGGATCATCGTCCTGCTCTGAATGGGGTTGTACTCCCTCTGAAGGAGCAGGTCCGCAGCTTGGGGGTTCTCCTGGATGCGCAGCTGCTCCTGGATTCCCAGGTAGCGGCTGTGGCCAGAGGGGCTTTTGCCCAGCTTCGGCTGGTGTGCCAGCTGCGACCGTACTTGTATCGTGCAGACCTGGCCACAGTGACCCATGCCCTAGTGACATCTAGACTAGATTACTGCAATGCGCTCTACGTGGGGCTGCCTTTGAAGACTGTTAGGAAACTGCAACTAGTGCAGAATGCGGCGGCCCGGGTGGTTGCCGGGGCTTGTCGGTTCGACTCAGTCGGACCGTTGCTTCAGCGGCTACACTGGCTACCAGTTCGTTTCCGGGCACAATTCAAAGTGCTAGTTTTGACTTTGACCCTTAACGGCTCGGGTCCAGGGTATTTGAGGGACCACTTCCTTCCTTATAATCCGACCCGTACTCTGAGGTCATCAGGGGGGGCCCTGTTAACCGTGCCGCCATTGATAGAAGTGAGGGGGATGGCGGCGCGGAATAGGGCCTTCTCGGTGGTGGCGCCCCAATTGTGGAATTCCCTCCCCTTGGAATTAAGAACGACTCCCTCTTTAGAGGCCTTTCGGCGGGGCCTTAAGACGTTTTTATTCAGGACTGCTTTTAATGTCTGACATGGTGGGCTGACCTTTAACAAATGGTTTTAATATATGTAAATGCTGGTGACCCACTGGGGTTGTTTATTTTTAACTTAAGTGTTTTAATTAATTATTTTAATGTGTTTATTAATTGTTTTAATGTGTTTATATGTATTTTAATATGTTGTAAGCCGCCTTGAGTGCCCTTGGGAGAAAGGCGGGCTACAAATTCCTAAAATAAATAAATAAATAAAAAATAATAAAGAATAATAGCATTTAGAATAATAGAGAAAATAATAAGTTTAGAATACACCCCAATTCTTCACAAATACGGGGTTTGACGCCATGTAGTTAGCTCGAGATCCTCGGATTCCTTTGATATTTTTATCACGCAAGCGACTGCCTGGTGGAAACCGCGGCGTGTTTGGAAATTATTGAATACTCTCGAGCTAACTACATGGCGTCAAACCCCGTATTTGTGAAGAATTGGTGTGTATTAGCGGGCCATGAAAGCTACCACAAGAAATTGAAGTTTAGAATAATAAAAAGCAGTTTCATTTTTCCTTAGGTTTTTCTCTTTTTTTGAGTTTTAAAACATTGTGGAGGTTTGGTTTTGCAAAACTATTTTGTTGCACTTTTGGATTATTCAAAACTAAACTTTTCTAGGTGCTGAAAGGACGAAAACATTTTAACCAGCAGGTGGCAGCAAAAAGACATAGAAGACACACACCATGTCTGCATGGCAGGATAGATTGGCACAGGCATAATTGAGTTTAAATACTGCTGTATTGTAACTCTGCTCTATGCAGGCAGGCACAAATTGAAAGAAAGGTCAAATGTTCCTTTTTCCAGTGACACCTGCCAAAGATACCATGCTAGTCCAATTAAAGGTACCTTTAAAAGCATGTAAACAGGAGCAGGAGACTGCCGCAGAAGAAGGTAAACGGAACTGTTTATTCTAACAAAATAACTCTTTTTGCAATGAGATTTTCTATGTAGAGACTGCTTATGAAATCATAGCTGATTAACCAGGAAGGGAGCTTGGGGTGTCATAAAAGGTAAGAATGTAAAGAATTCTACAATTGAAAAATGTTTAACAACAAAACCTTTGCAAACTGCTCCACCATCATCACCAGTGGAGATCACCACACTGGTACCGTAAGTGTGAAGGTGTTTTCTTTCTGGTTTCATGATCTCCTTCCCTCTAGCCACTTCTTTTCATTAGGATTTGTAGCTTGTTTTTACTAGACCAGGGGTTCTCAACCCCTTCCCGACTGAGTACCACCTCTGGTGCCACTCTCCTGCTGCGTACCACCAGAAGTGACTGGTGATGACATCATCGCCAGTTACTTCTGAGTTTTCAGGTTTTTGGAGGCCAGAAAATGCAGGTAGGAGGCTCTCTGCGAGTGGGAAGGCCCTTCTCAGCATCCCTGAGAGGCTTGGCCAAAGGCAGGAGCCTCTCGGATGCAAAAATGCACCATTGAAAGTGCCGTGTCGGAGCGGGGTTCCGTTGGTCTGAGTACCACCAGCAATGGGCCGAAGTACCACTGGTGGTACTAGTACCACTGATTGAGAACCCTGTACTAGACCTTTCCATTCATTCCTCTGCATCTGACACAGGGGACACTCCTTTTGTCCATAACAGCCAGCTTCGCATGGATAAATTTAAGCAGGTGCAGACGTGGTGGTGATGTGACAGGAAATGTCAATGTGGCACCTACTCAGTTTGTGTGTTAAAGGCACAGAATCATAGCTAGTAAAACATTGGCAACCTTTATGGGGAATGTTCTCCCTTGGGAACCAGCAGCATCCTACATAAGACGCCCAATTTCATGGTAGGAGGCAAGAAGAGAAAGCAAGTTGGAAGAAGTTGCAAATGCTTAGGCTCTTTTTATTGCTATGAGCTGAAGCGAAACACATGGGCAGAATGCTGACGCTCACGTCACATATGAAGCTCCCTTAAACTGAGTCAGAACGTTAATTCGTCTACCGCAGTGTTATCTGTTTAAGCTGGCAGTAGCTCTGTAGGGTTTCAGACCAGGATCTTTCCCAGCCCTCTTTGGGGACATGAGGGATTGAACCTAGGACCTTCAGCATACCAAACACATGCTTTACCATTGAGTTATGGTCTATTCCCCTACAACGATTCTTGGATGCGCAAAGTTCCTGCTAAGGAGCTAGCTGATTATAGGTTTCTATCTTTGCTGAAGATGTAGGTCAGGCTTGCAGGAGGCCAGAATTTCTGAAGTGGGAAAAGGGACTGTCCTCATGAGCTTGACACTATATGCTTTGTGTGGAGATCTCTGCCAGATCTTTCCATTTTTTATTCAGGCCAACCTCTGCCATACAATCCAGACTTCTGAAATGCTAATATACTTTTTGATAGCAAGTAATACTTTTCCATATATTTATGAGGTGAAACTTGTGGATTATGGAACTTTCCTCAGCAAAAGTACTAATAAGGATACGGGCAGTCACAGAGAGAGAGGGAGAGGGGGAGAGAGAGAGAGAGAGAGAGAGAGAGTGACTGACTGACTGACTGACTGACTGACTGACTCTCAAAAGTTCTCCAGAAGGAAACTATATTCCTTTCCTTGCAGATCAGGGCTGTTCTTCAAAACAGTGGGCATTATCACAGTGCTTTCAAATTCACATTCAGACAGACAGAAAATTTTCTGGAACTGTAACGGTGTCAGAGACTTCTGCTGTCAGGTAACACATCTGCGTAGAATCTCATGATTGTTTTACATTACCCTTTATAGTGGGCATTTCTCCTTGGGGGAAACGTTCTATCATATTAAACATATTTCTCTGTAGAAAATTTCTCCCAATATTCAACATGGATTGCTTTTTTCTCTGTAACTTCTTAGTTTCAACCAATAACTCATCACTTCATAGTTCTTTCATGAAGAATACGACAAATAATGGAAAGAGGGCTGTTTTACGGCCCAATCTTATTGGGCCTTGCCGCCAGTGGAACATGCATTCTACTGGCGGTGACTGACGAAAACTTGCCGTAAAGCGCGCTCCGGCAGCGTGCCAGAGGGGTGGGGGAGGGCAGAATGGGTCAGGGAGGGGACAAAACTGGACGGGGAGGGAGGAGGAATGGGCAGGTAGGGAGACTTTGGGAGGGCGTGGATCGGACAGTGATGGATCCTATAGCTGGATTTTATCCCCTCTGGCAGCATCATCCATGCACCCTTTCTCTCCTTGGACTTGCGGAGACCCATTGCGGAGTGGCAGGCTTACGGATAGGAAAGGGGATTTAAATTCACTTTCACTTCCAAGACTCCCACTCCACCACTAGATACAGCAAGTGCCTTTTTGGCATGGCTGCACCAGTGGGGGTGGGGGAAGATAGGATTCGGCTATAAATTTGGGTGACTGAATATGCATCATGGAGACAGGTTCTAACCCAGTTCTTTGCCTGTTATACTGACTTCTGTCTACAGATAATTTTTAACATGGAAAGCAGTCAAATATGCCATCCTCTACCTACAGTCTTTCCCATCACCACAGCTCTCTATCACCTCTTCTGCTTGTGTAGATCAGACCTCCTGAGCACACAGGATAGAAGATGGAGCAGTTTGGGGATGCTCAGAGTCACCTTGGCTTTGTTGAATCAACCCCTGTAGTTCCTTGAAAGTCCAGGTCCTGCAGTATCTTATTCTGACCGACTATGTGAGTCTTGAGACCTGCACGATGATACAATATCCCCACCTATTTTTTGTACCAGGTTCGTTCTCTGGAAATTATAAAATTGAGTGGAGGGAGAGTTAGAACGGACAAAAGAAAATATTTCTTTACCCAGCGTGTAATTCATCTGTGGAACTCCTTGCCACAGGATGTGGTGATGGCACCTGGCCTAGATGCCTTTTAAAAGGGGTTTGGACAGATTCATGGAGGAAAAGACCATCACAGGTTACAAGCCATAAGCAACCTCCTGGCTTTGAAAGTAGGTTTTTTTTTCTGTGCCAGGTGCAAGGGAGTGACAGCAGGAAACAGGTTATCTTGTTGGCTATGTGCTCCCTGAGGCATCTGGTGGGGCCACTGTGTGATACAGGAAGCTGGACTAGATGGGTCTTTGGCCTGATCCAGCAGGGCTCTTCTTATGTTCTTGTGTTCTTATGTTCTTAAATCTGTGAGTACTCAGTGTAATGTTTGGAAATCAACTTCATGTTGCCCTAGGAGGTTTAACATGCCAGAATCTGGAGTAGTTCCAACTCAGGTTTTATTCAGAACTAACACTCACTCCACACAAGTTAGGCCTGATCTGGCAGCAATGAAAGATTTTGGTAGATCTGACTCGAAATATTCCTTGCCTCCCATGTTATTCAATCAGAGGCATTTCTACGGTAGGGGCTGTACTGTAAGTTACGCCCCGTCCTAGTCCCCATTTACAACCAGGAACGAGGAGGCCCAGCCCCTCGCTGGCGGAGCCATTCCATGCAGTGAAGGCAACGGGCAGGGAGTCTCCATAGAAACGCCTCTGTATTCAATGCAATCATATGTTTACTTAGAATACGTCTCCACCTTCTCCTGAGTACTTGAACATCTTACACTCAGGTTAGCCAGTCGGAACAGGGCACATTTGTGCTACCACCAACCAATCATGTCACATGTTTCAACTTAGGTGGCTCCTTCCTTCCACCAGAGGCGTCACTAGAGTGGGGGGGAGGCGGTACTGTAAGTTCTGCACAGTTCTACTCCACATTACAAGGTGGCCCCTCGCCATAGGAGCCATTCTGAGCAGTGAAGGCAACGCGCAGCAAGTCTCCTGCATGTTGCCTTCACCGCTCGGAATGGCTCTGATGGTGAGGGGATGGGGCCACCTCATAACGCGGAATAGAACTGTGCCCCCCCCCAGCGACGCCTCTCTTCCCACAACTGTCATCACAGAACTCCTGAAGAACCATCTTGCCTTGTGGGAAGGAGAAAGGATATAGCCTGTTAGGTAGCCTGATTTAAGAGTACAACACACAAAAATATAGATTTTAAGAAGTGTTTTTAAGGTGATGGTATTTGGTCTTTTACTGTACAACTTTTAAATGGATGCTTATTTTGAAAACATGTTTTAAGGTAAAAGGGGCATGTGCATGCTCCCAATCAATCAATCAATCAATCAATCAATCAATCAATCAATCAATCAATCAATCAATCAATCAATACAGTGGTTAAACTGCAAAGATGTTTTGTCAAAATCCTTTGGGAATGCTGTGTTTGGAAATCGGAAGACTGACAGCTCAATCCTATGCATGTCTATTCAGAAGCAAGCCCTATTCATTTCAATGGGACTTATTCCCAGGTAAGTGTTTACAACAGTGGTTCGCAAACATTTTAGCACCAGCACCCGCTTTTTAAAATGATACTCTATCTGGACCCACCTAGCTTTACGAGACTTTAAAAAAAGTGATCTATAAATAAATAAATAAATACTTGTAAATAAATACATTTATTTATTTAAAGAGCTCAGCTGCTTGCAGGGTAATTAGCAGCTATCTTGCAAACTGCAGGTGCTCAGCTCTTTGAAGGGCAATTAGTAGCTATCTAATTTTTGAATAGCCTCAGGGCTTGTGGCAATTACTTATCTGATCTTTCCATCACCTTGGATCCACCAGAAATCAGGTCGCGGCCCACCAAGTGGGTCCTGACCCACAGTTTGAGAAACACTGGTGTACAGTATAGGATTGCAGCCTGAGAGAAGGCTAGATATTTGGTGCAGAGCAAGACATCCTGGTCATTAATTCTGAATCCCTCCTGCTCTGTATTTCAACAGGTGGTGAGAAATATCAATTCATTGTGTATTTTAGGATAGGGAACATTAATGTTAAATACACTGGGTTTTTTTTTTTAGATGAAATCTAACATGTGGGATAAAATTATTACCCCCCACCAAAATGCACTTTGCTCTCTCTGTGCCCCCTCCAATATATTTTCTCTGGTGCCACCAATGACTGCAAATCTTTTCAGAAGCAGTTAGTTGGTTATAGTTGCTCATAGCAAATGCATATGGACCTCTTAAATGCCTGAAAAGCCGTCTCTTCTGCCAAACAATAAGCTAGCTATAGGTATTTGAAATTAATCTCTGCTGTCGACATCTCACTGTCATTCACATACATTTGAGGTCTCCAATTGCTTTCTTTTCCCATGAGCACAGCATTAATCATCTTGGCAGTTTCAGAATAATGCAGCTATAGTTAGTGACTAAAATATTGGTTCTGAATTGTGGTGCTTTACATCGAGAATATTTTTCTTTTGTCTAAGCACCAAAGTATTAAATGGAAAAGCTTCACAGTATGATTTGCCAGTGGCCAATTATGTCATAAGGGATGTTTTCTCTACACGTGCACAATCTTGACCATTGGGCAAAGGTAATCTATGAATGAAGAAATCACTGATTTTGTTTAAAAACATGTATCATTTTTCTGAATTTCTTGCAGAATAAAAATACATAAATATACGAATAAATATAGGTAAGTATCGAAACCACATCTTCAACATAAAATAAATGACAGTGAGATTTCAACAGCAGAGATTCATTTCAACAATATAACACCCTCCATAAATTGATTGGCAAGACAGATCATCTGGTACCTAACCTGTCAATCGAAAAGGCAACTGAAAAAGTGTGCCTTGCAGCCCTTTCTAAAAGCAAGTAGGGAAGATCGGTGTTGTTCTGAGAGTGGATCCAGTGCTAGAATTATGGTGGGCAGAATTATTGTGTTCAATGGGGCTTGCTTTTGAGTAGACATGCCTAGGATTGTGCTCTAAGGGTTTAACAAGCTACACCTGCACACATTCTTTCTCCTAAAGGTCTAGCACTCTGTCCCGGTATGGATCTGGTAAGCCTAATCTTATTGGTTTGGTTAGAATTATTTTAAAGTTTGTTTAAGCCACCTGGAATGCCTCTTAATTGCATGTGAAAGGGGAGATAGAAAAACATTTAAATAAATAAAATCAAATGTCCAGAGGGAAAATTGCATGGGTGGAAAGGGTTCATCCCCTCACTCTATGTCAATCAAGCAGCTCTTGATTACCGCGATCCTAATGTGCACATTTTTGAAATAGCACAATTTGTAAATTAATACTGGAAGTCTAATTTTTATTATTAATTATTATTATTATTTATTATTTTCACATTTTTATACCACACTTCCTCCAAGGAGCTCAGAGTGGTGTACATATTTCCTCCCCTCCTTTTTGTCTTCACAACAACCCTGTGAGGTAGGTGGGGCTGAGAGATAGTGACTGGCCCAAGGTCACCCAGGAAGCTTCGTGGCTGAGCGGGGATTTGAACCTGGATCTTCCAGGTCTAAGTCCAACTCCCAAACCACTACACCATCCTGGCTCCATTTATGCTGGCAATTTTGGAAATAACACAATCAATTAGCTGCTAATTAGTTGTTAACCAGGAACCCTGTTAGATGCTGGCAGCTTCTCTGGCGGGTGCAGCTCCTTCACTGGCGCTGGCCTGCCGGCACCGGCCTCCATCCCGGCGGGACAGGCTTCTGCACTGTTGCAACGTGCTTTGCAATAGTGCAGAGCCCAGTCTCGCCAACGAAGTTTAGCTTAGGATTGGGCTCTCACTGAGCACTGCAGTGCTCTCCTGCTTTTCTGATCCTTGAAGACTGGCCCTTTTGTTTGGAGCAACTCATAGCGTTTAGAGTTGAAAAGACATTAGAGGCCATCTAGTAGTACAACCTCTTGCTCAGTGCAGGCAACTGCTGGCTTTTCTCTCTGATTGTAAAATAGTTTCCAGTTTCACGTCAATGTATAAATACTAATTGCAGAAGAGGTTGCTTGAGATACTAAAAAATTACTGGTTCTGTTTGCTGTCAAAAGAGAATCCTTCAGATTCCTTCCCCCCTTGCATAAATTTGTGACTAAATAACAAGGAATGGGAAGACATATTAAAAACAGCAGAAAAGACAACCCTGATGTCTTGTAAAAGGTTCATAACTCTGTCAAAGTTCATGTTCCAGGGAGTGTCATGCAAGTACTTCAACATCTAATGTACTTTTCATTGCAGACTTTATTATATGCAGTCACCCCCAGCTCAGAATGAGAAAGTTTTTGATGAAGATAAAGGTGAAGGCCACTTTAAATTCTCAGCATACACCCTGACGCGAAGGCAAGATGGAACCCCCAAAAATTGGACAAAGCATTAAATGCTACTACAATGTTAATGCTGCAGCAAAAGCACCAAAAAAACCTTTTGGGAAAGGAAGAATCCAGCTAAGGTCATCTCTGCAGGAAAGTACTCTTAAAAAATTGTCACATAGATTATAATCTACTGTTGCAAATTGTCCTCTTAATGCTGTCCCTTAATGCTGTTTCTTGGCTACAAAATTATTTGCCGCTAATGTCATTTCTGTTCACTGATCATGCAAAGAATTCCTGAAAACCGACATGAACATCCTGTGAATGTTAACGGCTGTGGCTTATGTTTCACAGTGATTCAGTGAAAAGGTAGCCCTCGCACAATATGTAGGATGAGAGCTTTTATATGGTTCAACAGCCTTTAAATAGTTTAGGTTTATAGCATTGTTGTTTTATTTGTATGGCAGGTGATAAAATACCTTTAGGAAGGTGTTAAGAGATGACTTCATTTATTCTGAGTGTGAGTGAAAGTTAAACCAAAGAGAACGTGAGAGATTCTGGAGCCGTTCAGGAGACCATTTTTAGTGGTGAGAGGGAGTTTTGTGCACAAGGTTTGAGTTTGGGGGTTGGAAGGAATCATGCATTTGCCTTGCGGGGCACCTGCTCCTGATTTTTGATGCAATCCTATCCTCCGACAGCATCGGTACTGAAGCCTCGTGCCTGCGCTGGGTGTTGTGCTGTAAAACACATTTGCAACACCTGGAGATTAGGCGGCGCTGGTGCCAGGGCCTGCGCCGCCACTACGCCGCTGTGTCTAGTGCCCAGCAGCACGGGGCAGGTAAGGTCTGCACTAGGGGGTGTGGGGGCTGGGGGAGGGTGGGGGGAGGGCAGGGAGGGGGCGTAACAGGGTGGGGGAGGGCATAGAGGGGTGGATTGGGCCTGGGAGGGGGTGGGATCGGCATCCCCATTGGATGCCGTCCCCATCGGATGCCCACGAGGCTTCTTGGGTCAGCGCCGCCGAATTAGGTGGTGCAGACCCGAGTAGTCCCATAGTGGAGGCTGGTGCATTACTCGGGCTAAGTGGATGAACGTTCTCGGGCTAAGTGGATACAGTGTGGGCCTGGCGCCCACACTGCACTGGTGCTGGATAGGATTGCGCTGCCCATTTTGTTGTACAGTCTGACCTTTTTATCCACGGTTTTTTATCCACAGTTTTTTATCCACTCAACATGGGTGGCCAAACTGTGGGAGTCCAACCGTGCCATATTACCTCTTTTTTCAGCGTTGTCGGGGGCCTGCCAGCCGCTTCTTGCCTCCTGAATGTGTCCAAACTGCTGAAAAAAGAAAAAAAAACACAATCGGGAATCTGTTGGGAGCCTGCCAGCCGCTTCCCGCCGTGTTTAAACTGCTGACAAAAGAAAAAAATGCAACCAGGAGTCTATTTACAGGTTGCTGACGCTATTTACAGGTTGCTTCCGATAGTGTTTTTTTCTTCTTTTTTTTCCAGTCAAACAAACTCAGGAGGAGGGAAGCGCCAAAGATGCTGGAAAAAAGGTAATGTGGCACCGCTCCCCACTGATTTCATATAGCACGGTTGTTTTTTTTTTTAATCCACTGGGGTTCTGGGAACAGAACCCCAGTGGATAAAAGGGTCTCTATAGCAATCCTTTGCCATTCCGCTAGTGTAGCCACTTTCAAAAGTGGCTTGTTTCAGTGGCAGGGTGGATCAGGTCATGTGATGAAGCAGCCATTCACCGATATCAGCATAGCAGTTTCTGCTACATTCCAGCTTGTTTCCCCATTATCAGTCTGCTTGTTGTAGCTGGAACCAGGCCTCAGTCATTAAGGCTGCATCGGAAGTATCTCTTTTTCACTAAAATGTTGGAGACCTATCCCAGTTGAGACCATGGCTCACTTATTATCTAGACTTTTCCCCTTTGTGCTGTTTTCCCACTGAAAATCGCCCGCCCCCGAAGTGATCAGCTCCTTAAGTGGCTATTTGAGGAAATTCCTCATATGTTTTAGGGAAATTTAACTAATAGTATTAGTTAACAAGGAGGAAAGTGTGACAAATAGGGACAAAAGTTAAGAAAGACCTTAAAAATGTGACACGCATTCCAATTGAAGAGGGCCTCTAAGCTGCTCTCCTAAGAACCAGGTTCCCCACCTTCGGGTGACTACAGCCTCATGTTGGGGAAGGCCACGGCTGTGAATCCCTCTCGAACAGGCTGGTAATAGCATTGAGAAATGGGATTTGCTTATTGAATTGTGAAGAACGTGCTCACTGTTACGTTCTATCCGGGATGAAAGAGGTAAAGAGGGAGACTCAACTGCTCAGCCTTTATAATTACTTTTATATCATGTTTTAATTAACACTGAGGGCACCCACCATTTGAGGCAAAGAGTCTCTTACAATGCATTTAAACCCTAACATGCAAATCGAATTTAACATCATACTGCTAGTGATGGATAGAGGTTTCAGCAACATTACCGTAGCAGTGGCCTTTATCTATTGTTTCTTTAGACACTTTGCAACCAGTACTTGTTTTCTGCTTGATCAGTTTTACATTTCTCCACGGGGCATTTGTCTTTTAAGAAGGCAGGTCTGTTTTGAGGAAGGCAGAATATCTCCAATAGCAACTTCTCAGTGTTATATTTTGTGTGGTGTGTATGAGTGTGTAATTGAACCTCCTGTTATTGGCAGGTGGAGCTTTTCCCTGTCACTGTAACAGCATGATGAGAAATACTGGTCTTCTTAAGGCATGTGACGGCCGGGGGCAGCCATTCATTCCTTGGGTCCTCTTAGTTCATTCCTCTCTTCTCTTCCCGAAGGTGGCCGCTTTGACTACTGTTCTGGGTTTAGTGGTGGCACGAGAGAAAGAACCTGGAAAAGTATAAAAGGGGCAGAGTGCAAAGAAGGGCAAGCGCCTCACATGTTAGATTTCTGAAGGAGAAATAATGGTCACAGGAGGGTTGACTTACAGCTGCAGGAGGGAAGACTTTGCTTGAACATTAGAAACTTAACTGTAAGAGCAGTTCAACAATGGAACAATTACCTGGAACAGAGAGGTAATGAGCAATCCTTTGCTGGAGGTTCCCAAGCAGAGAATGGACAGCCATCTGCTGGGAGGGGGTGGGTGCTGTAGCTAGCTCTGGATTTCTTGCATTGAGCAGGAATGGTCTGGAAGCCCCTTCCCCCCCACTCTACGATATATTTTGCATTAATTAGACCTGGAAGATCCAGGTTAAAATCCCCGCTCAGCCACGAAGCTTCCTGGGTGACCTTGGGCCAGTCACTATCTCTCAGCCCCACCTACCTCACAGGGTTGTTGTGAGGACAAAAAGGAGGGGAGGAAATATGTACACCACTCTGAGCTCCTTGAAGGAAGGGCGGTATAAAAATGTGAAAAAATAAAATAAATAAAAAAGTAAGTTGTATTGGATTTGATGTAGTTAACGCATGCTTAGAATTGCAGCCTTATGTTTATTTTTTTATTTTATTTTTCTGATGCAGTGATTGGTCCAGCAATGTGGAGGCTGGTGGAGGGCGTGCTACTTTTCAGGGGGGTATTTGCCTTCCCCTTGCCCCCTCTGGCCTATGTCTGGGTCAAGTAAAACAATCCTCCATCTCTTCCCATTTTACTGCTTTGCACTCTCATAAAACTCTAATAAAATAAAGCAAGCAAAGAAAGAGAGAAAGAAAGCAGGCTTTGGGCTGTGAAATGGGTAAAGGACAGAATGGAACAGAGGTAGCAACACAGATCATTAGGCATTCAAAAAAGGGCTAAGTCAGGAACATGATTTTAAACTAGGGCATCCTGGTATCTAGCCAGAAAATGTAAGAAAGGAGCAGTAAAGGGGAAGTGAAGATCAGAGGATGTAAGCTGAGAACCACGAAAGAGAGAGAGAGAGAGAGAGAGAGAGAGAGAGAGAGAGAGAGAGAGAGAGAGGAGTATACAATAGGTTGCTTGTTATTGATTAGAATTGTGGCAGAACAAGTTCAAAAACAATGAATGTTCCTTTAGAACATACACAGCTGCCTTCTATAGAGTCAAACCATTGGGCCACTTAGCTCAGCCTAATTTGCATTAATTGCAATTAATTAATAATTAATAATTGCAGGATTCCACACATGGTATTTCCTAGACCTACCTAGAAATGGCAGGGTTTGTACCTGGGAACTTCTCCATGCACAGCACTGCTCCACTACTGAGCTATTGCGTTTCCATGAAGTACACACTGTTAAGTACCCTAATAAGAGCCTGTTTTTGAGAGACTCTCGATCCACCTCATTCTATCTGTTGCACTGTTAAGCTTCACTCACTGGTTTTGGGGGTGGTGGAAGCTTGATTCTGACAGCTCCTGAAATGTAACACAAGCAGGACACCTCCCTTATGAGGAAAGGCTACAGCGTCTGGGGCTTTTCAGCCTAGAAAAAAGGCGCATGATTGAGACGTATAAAATTATGCATGGGATGGAGAGAGTGGATAGAGGGAAATTCTTCTCCCTCTCGCACAACACCAGAACCAGGGGACATGTACTAAAATTGAGTGGAGGGAGAGTTAGAACAGACAAAAGAAAATATTTCTTTACCCAGCGTGTAATTCATCTGTGGAACTCCTTGCCACAGGATGTGGTGATGGCATCTGGCCTAGATGCCTTTAAAAGGGGTTTGGACAGATTCATGGAGGAAAAGACCATCACAGGTTACAAGCCATAAGCAACCTCCTGGTTTTAGAAGTGGGTTTTCTCTGTGCCAGGTGCAAGGGAGTGGCGAATGGACATAGGTATCTTGTTGTCTTGTGTGCCCCCTGAGGCATCTGGTGGGGCCACTGTGTGACACAGGAAGCTGGACTAGATGGGCTTTTGGCCTGATCCAGCAGGGCTCTTCTTATGTTCTTATGTTCTCCTGATAGTTTTGGTCAATGCTGCCTTGATTGTGTTTAGAGCAGCAATGTATCTAGTTATGTGTCATTGCCATGGATCTCGGTTCTGCAACAACAGTAAATGAAGAATAAGCGATGTCTTATCTGTTCTGATTAATGGCTTTGGCCTCAGTAGAGAAACAATAAGTTTGCCTGGCATGTCAGCAGCAGCCCTGTAGAACTAGTCAAGTAGCCACGTATTATCTTTCAGATTTCAGTTGTGTAGACTTTGCACACACTACAGACTTTGTCATGTGTCAGAGCAACATCTTAAAAACCTTGCTGTATATTTTGAGGAGTGCAGGAGGGAGCCTTACATCGCAGCGTATTGTGGGACTATGAAAATGGATGGAATTGACCATCCCTCTGAGGGTCAGACTAGACTGGGGCTTTTCAATCTTCGTTGTTGTTGTTTTGCAAGTACCACTTTTCCAAGTATCATGTTTTGTTGGTACCACTTTTGCGAGTTCCACCAGTGCCACCAAAGACAGCAGCTGTGCACAGAGGTGGGTGCCTTGTCTGGGACTTCACTCTGCACCCTCTTGACACCAAACATGTCTTTTTCGAAGGGCCAGACAGTTGCACAGCCACCTCTTCTGCACTGATGCACCACTGTCCCAGTCATCTTCACTTCCAGTAGGGAAGGCCGGACAGTGTCCATAGTCACTATGGCAGCGGGGCTAAGTATCAACTGCCATATTATGAAGCAGTACTAGTATAACTAGTATAGTATAGTATATACTATATACTAGTTATACTACTATAACTAATATAACTAGGGGCCGTGGTGGCTTAGTGGTTAAGACGCTGAACTGCAGACCAGAAGGTCGGTAGGACAGCTGTTCGAGACCCAAGTGCCGCGTGACGGAGTGAGCTCCCGTCTCCTGTCCCAGCTCCTGCCAAACTAGCAGGAAATTGCAAGTAGATAAATAGGTGCCGCTGCAGCGGGAAGGTAACAGCGTTCCATTAGTCATGCCGGCCACATGACCACGGAAGTGTCTTCAGACAGCGCTGGCTCTAAGGCCTTAGAAACGGACATGAGCACTGCACCCTAGAGTCAGACAGGACTGGCTTTTGAGCAGGGGATACCTTTATCTTTACTGCTAGTATAACTGGCTGACACACTGAACTAGATGTTCTTTTAAGCACGTGATTGCGGCTAGTGTGTTTGGGAGCCAGGTTGGGCCCCTATGGATCAGGACTATGGGGCAGAAGAGTTTAACTCCCTGCCATAGTCTGAGTTCAGATGGGAAATAGCAGCCCTGTCGCTGGTATTTCTCCTGGAGAAATGATTCCATCTCCACAAATAGGACCTTTTTTTTTTTTAACTTAGGACAAATATGAGTTGTGGGTGAGGAGAGAATGAGGAGAGAATGTGATTCAGATTGGACTACCAGCAGGGGCAGGAAAATCCTGGCAGAGCAGCTTCCGTGGAACAGTGCAGAGATATGGCTACTCACTCAGCACAGACAATACTGACTAGGGTGCCCTATATTTGGGTCCAGTGGTACATTGGTCCAGGGCATCACATTAACAGCGATGTGGACCAAGTCTCTGACTCCAAGTCTCGAGTCAAGTCCCAAGTCTTTGCCCCCAAGTCTTAGTTGCAATTTGTGAGTCCCTATCTATTTAATGGGGAAAACGGGTTTAAACCTGAATAACAGTGCAATTCTGTGTAACTCTTGCACCGGTGTAACAGTAGATCCACCGGTGTAAGTGCACTTATGCTAGTGTAACTTGCCGTACGTCGATGAACGCAGGACGGACACCAGCGTAACCCCTCTCAGATGCATTTCAGATGCAGGACAGATGCCAGCGCAATTCCGCCAGTTCAGGGGGCATTCTGGGGGTGTTCGTACACCCCCGGAATGCCCCCTGCGCAGGCAGAGTTGTGCTGGTGTCCGTCCTGCATTCAAACTGCACGTGCACGGCGACCGAGAGGGGTTACGCTGGTTTCCGTTTTGCGTCCATCAGCATACGGCAAGTTACACTGGCATAAGTGCAGTTACACTGGTGGATCTATTGTTACACTGGTGCAAGAGTTACACAGGATTGCGCTGTAAAATTGGACTTGTCGTAAAAGGCTCCAAGTCTCGAGTTGAGTCTTTCGAGTCTTTTACAATCACTGAGTCAAGTCTGAGTCAAGTCATCGATGCAACTTGAGTCCGACTCAATTCCGAGTCAATAGACTCAAGACTACATCACTGCACATTAAGGGAGCAGCCAGGCCATTCCCCTTAATGGGCTACCATAAACCGTGGCTGCCAATGGAGCTGCCACCACTGGAACAGTAGCCATTGCCCTCCTCATTTTCCTACTGTCCATCACTGGGAAGGGCAGAGAAGGAAGAGGAAGTGAAGAGGGCCCCCACTTCCTTATTCCAGTCCTTGGCATGCACATTGCCTTTTGAAGGAACAAAACGTCTGAACTCAGAGTGGCTGCTGGAGTGGGCACGTCACTCCCAGGGGATACTGGAGCAGGTGGCAGCTGCTCTGAAAGCAAGAGCTGCCACCTGGAGCTGCCACCTGGAGCTCACAAGCAGCCTCTTAGAGCTGTTACTGGAGTGGATGGGCAGCCTTCTGGAACCACTGCCAGAAGCCACCAAAGATAATGGATGAAGGTGAGAAAGAGGGGGAAAGCTGTGGGGAGGAGGTCAGGGAGGAGACATGGGGTTATTGGGCATGATGGCAAAGTGTACCGAGAGGTAAAGAAGGAAGGAGAACAATGGGAGGGGGTCAGGTGCGCAGCCTGCTTCCAGCACTGCATGGTAAGCTGGGGTTGGCCCGAGCAGCCCAGCGCCAGGTGCAAGAAGAGCCAGGTGGGTCAGGTTTGAAACTGACGTGGATGGACCAAAAGTCTGACTCTATATAAGGTTGCTTCATCATGCCAAGCCTAGGGCACTTTTAAGAAAGCAAATCTTAAATTTTGTTGCTTAATTCTAAGGTGGTATTACTAAATATTATCTTTGCAATCCAGTACTTCTATAACTTTTTAAAAAAAACCTCGAATAACCTAAATATGAGGGCATCCGTAACTAAGAATGCTGGGGAAAACCTCAGCTTTGGAGAATTTCTGAGAATTTTAGTCCAAATTAATTTCTACTCTGGACTAGATTTTCCAAAATGTATATGTATTTTTTCCTGCACAAAACACAGGGCCCAATCCTATCCAATTTTCCAGCGCCGATGCAGCCACAATGCAGCCCCGATGTAAGGGAACAAATGTTCCCTTACCTTGAGGAGGCCTCCGTAATTGCCCCCCCACCGCAGGATGCAGCGCATGCCCCATTGGCACGGCTGCATCGGCACTGGAAAGTTGGATAGGATTGGGCCCACAGTCTGTTAAGGGATCTTTGATATGCTCAGAGATTAAAGTGATGCCCTCCTTCGTGACTACCAGTGTGAATTCCTGAAATACTTGTTCAACAGTTACTCCACATGCCAAGTCTAGCTGCCTCTGTTGTGGTTGCCTTCAATGGCCTTAGGTAGTCTCCGAGTTTGCTTTTGCATGGAGAGTTCTGAGGCTATGGTTGTGCCAAGTGAATAAAATACTTTTTCCCCCCTCAGGAGAAGAGCTTGTTACTATCAGGCAGTGATCAGCTGAGGCTTGTTGCATTTGCGAACTTAGAATGAATAGGCTCGGTTCCATGGTCAGTATAAAGCTGATATCTGTGGGAAGCAAAATGATGCAAGTATTTTTCTCATGTTTTAGGGACTGATTCCAATTTTTAATCTCATTTGTTGAGTTACCGTAATTAAAAAACACACACCCAAAACTCAACTTCAGTCAGCATGATCCACAACGGTCCACAATGTCACAATGGTGTGTGTATGGCAAGTAAGAGTGTCCTATTATGGCCACCTGGGACAGCACTTTGCAGGGGACAGAGCAGGCAGCTGGTTCATGAGTATACAGGTAGCTAGGATCAATCCAGAGGATACATTAAAAACGTAGTAACGACCATGGAGTGGGACCAATTAGGGTGAATTAGGATGCATGTGGCCTGTGGGCAGGGGGTCCGACCCTTTCCCTGCCATCATTTTCCTATTGGAAATTGTCCCCCAAGCTGCTATTTACCTGCAGAAATACCATTTGTTAAAGACGAGGTGCTGTAGCTGAGTGACAGAGAACATGCCTTGCATGCAGAAGATTCCAGGTTTGATCCCTGATGTCTCTGGTTAGGGCTGGGGGAAAAAAGCCCTCTCCTGGCTAAAATCCTGAAGTGCAACCTGTGCAGCAGCTCCTGAAGCCTCCATTGGCACAGGTAAATTGGTGATGGAGGCATGCTGTGGGCAGGGAGGGGGAGGGCAGGGGGTGGATCTTAGCAGCACCGGTGCACATCAGAGCCTATCCCCTCTTTTCCAGGCCACCCACCCCTTTTCTCTCCTTGGTCTTATGCCAGCAAAATGGCAAGCGTAGGTCTGAAGAGACAAATAGGCAATTGGGTAGCCTACTGGGGGTAAGTAAAAAATATTTTTATTTACCTCCTGCTGGCACCTCCCATTGCTCCCCCACCATTGGATGCAGCGTGTGCTTCATCAGCACAGCTGCATCGGCACCAATAGTGGGGGATAGGATTGGGCAGTAAGTCTACATTTTTATAAACACACTTTATCAGCAAGCTAAGGTCATGTGAAAAATCTACTTCAGACTACTCTTCCATCCATTATTTCCCCACAGACTGTATACGGTATGCGAAAGAATGAAAGGTCAGACTGAACACAAGAATATACAAGTAGGGTCTCCTTTAGTCTTTGAATTTGGAAAGCAGTCTAATATGTACCATATTGTCCCGAGTATAAGACGCACCTGATTATAAGACGCACCCTTAAAGTTTGGTGCTATTAAAATTTTTTAATTACATCACTGGCATTAAATTGCAACAGCCTGATTATAAGACGCACCCCTAGTTTAAAAACTTAAATTAGGAGAAAAAAGTGAGTCTTATACTCAGACCAATACGGTATTTGCCTTCTTCCTAAACTACAAGAGAGATAAAATATAGACATTGCAATGCAGTGACATATGGGATCAGGCCCTAGTTGAGTTCCGAGTTCTTTTGTAAAATAGTAGGCACGATCCACTGAATGTTGAATGCTGCCCATGTATTCCTATGGGACTTCTGTAATCAGACTTCTGCACAACCTGTGCAGCTTTGCTAGATACCTGTGCATTACCTGTGCAGCTTTGCTAGATACCAAAATAGGCTGAGGGAGAGGGCAGGAGTAAATTCCTGTTGACTACGGAAGGCACTTGCATGTACAACAGAACTGTGATTTTTAAGGCCCATGTTAAAAAATCAAACAAACGGCACATGCATGGCTGAAGAACTCTGGCAGCGCAATCCTGTCTAAAGATCCGTGGACAGCCCTAGGGTTGCCTGCAGGATCCTATGCTCGTCCCAGGCCGCTCTGAAGTGGCCCGGAGGCACTGGCATCACTACAGGGGGGGCGAAGCTCTACGTTTTGCTGAAATCGGAGCCTCCTTTACACGAAGGAACGAAGCGGGCCCGCCCCCTCACCTTCGGAGCCTTTCAGGGAAGTGAAAGCAACGCGCAGGAGACTCCCTGCGCGTTGCTTTCGCTTCCCTGAAAGGCTCCGAAGGTGAGGGGGTGGGGCCGCTTTGTTCCTCCGTGTAAAGGAGGCTCCGATTTGAGCAGAACGTAGAGCTCTGCCCCCCTTGTGCCCGGAGTTCTCCTTGATGGGCCTCCTCAGTCTCCCAATGGGCCTCCTCAGATTTCCGCCAGCTCAAGAGCTGGTGAAACTTCGAGGCGGCTATGTAATGGCCACCGAGCCTGGGAATGGGATGGGGATGTGGTGGCTTACATCCCTACCCCCACCTGGACCAGCTCGGCCAACCGCCGCCCTCCCTCGCCACCAGGCCCACCCTTGCACCTGCCGGCGGTTGACTTACCTTCCCCGGCGGCAGCTGGGTCGCTTCGGTGGCAGAGGGCTGCCGGCCTCTGTGCCGAGGCCCTTACTGAAAGGTAGTCACAAATGTGCTTTATGGTACGTTTGCAACAGTTTAGAATGGAGGAACATGCACTTTGCCGCTCTAAACCTACGCAGGATTGCGCTGTGGAGATGAGTACCAGCTGTGTGCTGGTACAAGGAGTGGGAATATGGCTGGTGGGAAGAAAGGGTTACATTGAGCAGAATGTAAACAAAATAAAGGTCCAGGTAGCTTCAGTTAATACGTATCTGGGGTGGGGAGAGAAGCTTGAGCACAATGCAAACCAAGTGAACATTTTGCTCAGCAATCCCAGTAACTATAGTCCATGTGAGTTAGCTGGAGTTAGCTGGCTGTGCCAGTGGGCCTTTGGCATCGCTTGCTATTTGTCGCGATGGACTTAAAATGCAGCCGTATAATAACGATTTACTATTTACAACAGCAGAACTGTGTTCCACTGTTGAAAGGGGCTGAGCAATCCTAGTTAGGAGTGGGCTGTTACACAGTTCATCAGTCATTCATGCATGGAGGCCCACCAGGTTCTTGACAACAGCAAAATGGAGGTTTTTTGAGATCCTGATGGGCACCAAACATATTCATCATGGCTGAATTCAGGTTTGGGCACCATAAGTTGCACAGTTCTGATTTAGAGTTCACATTTCACATTTCAAGTCCATTTAAAGAGAAAGTTAAGCTGACTTTGTTAAGGAACTTTTAAACAGATTTCCAGCACCAACACCGGATTTATTAGGCACTAAAATACACTTTTTATCAATATTAAAAAGTTAAAACTTTTAAAAACGTGAGATGCAGAAAAGTTTTGGAATTTTATGCAAGTAAAAACAACCCTAATTCTCTGATATGTGCTGTGGAAATACTGTACCCATCATAAACACTGTAAAATATATATAGTTCGTTGAAATTCAGGAGTATTTTTATAGGATAAAAAGGCATTTTAAAGGAGAAGACTGTTCCATTTTTTTCTTTACTGCTATGTTAAATTCAGTGTTTTTAATCCTCCTCTATATATGTAGTCTCAAAATGACAAATCTACATTAAAGACTATCTAAAGGCATTTGTACTAAATTTGCTTATAGCACTTTTTAAAATAACTTCCCACTCTTCCCACAGATCATCAGGTATAAAGCATTTATCACTAAAAACTGCTTTAACTTAAATGTATTTTAGCAACATTTTATTTTTTTAAAAAAACAAAAACTTTTAGGACATATGGCTGCAATGGGTGATAATAAATCGAATCTTCCTGTGCCCGAGATTAACATTAATATATACGAGAATGTTCTTAGCATTTAAAGAAATGTTTCATATAAATGGAGAAAAAGCTCATTAAGCAGATCTTTATTCACGTTTAAGAAAAGCTATTACTGCATAAAACTAAGTCACTTTTATGAATAATTTTTAGTCATTCTGCTGTAAGGTGGTTGTGAGAGGCAAATGCACAGAATATATCAGGCCATTACTGCAAAAAATAGCAATGAACATTGAAGCCTTGTTCTCACGACAGAGCCAGGGTGAGTAAACTCACATAAAGGGGTGATCCTCGTGCGTTTAGTTGAATATTTGCAGTGTGTGTGTGTGTGTGTGTGTGTGTGTGTGTGTGTGTGTGTGTACAGACATTCAGCAGGGCTGACATAGGGTGCCCCTCTGTATGTTCACTCATCCTTATGCAAACTCTCTACGTGCATTCACTCGTTCAAAGGCTCTCTTTTTGCAATAGGGAACCCTGTGATAAACCTTGCCAGTACATAAGCAATCTATAGTCTGATGTGAAAAACAGCCCCCTGTAAACATGTTTGTTCTAGAAGACTGCTGTACCCATAGGGATCAGAGAGATTCATGGTCTGAGGACACAGGATGCATCAACCTTTCTGAAATTAAGTAGGACTTGCTCTGGAATAGGAGACTGCCTGGAAAGCGTATGTTTGCTGCCTGAATTCTGTGTCAGAAAGGCAAGATATAAATGCAGTCATTGAACATCAGAAGGAAATGTCTTTGAGTTAGAAACTGGGAATGTGTATTTGTTATCAACATGAATGATGATGATTATTCTGAATGGACCGTTCTAGAGGTAGATTTTGCATTTAGGCCATTTTAAAAGGAAGGGGTTTTATTCAATATATCAGAAGAGGCCGGCTGTGTGACTTGTGCATCCCAAGCCCATGCATGTTTGTTTACTCAGAAGTAAGTCCCATCAAATTCAGTGGCACTTACTCCCAAATTAGGATGTGTAGGACTGCAGCCGTTGCCAGTCTTAATAAATGCCAGACTGCTATAGCCAGACTGCTGATACTGGTGGTCCCCCCTCCGACTGTTTTTTAATCATTTATTACATGTTTGATGACATTAACGAAGAGCATGCAAAGAGAACACATTTCTTTCTGCCCCTCCTCCCCCCTTTTGCAGTTTACTGTCTGCCACAATGATAGTTCAATTCACAGAGATGTTAGCCACCTTCTGCTGCTGATTAAATTCTTGTTTAGTTTCATTGCCAAGTCTGTTGGATTAAATTAACAAGATCTGTTAGCTTTAGTGGGAATGACCTTCAGTGACCTTCAGCTTGTACAAAATAATAATCTTTTCAGTGATTTATTGATTCTGTGTGCTTTATCTCCTCTTTAAAAAAAGTGTAATAGGAATGTTTGCCTTTAGTTTTCTTGAATTTACAGGCATGCATTGCTTTATTTCAATACATTAGAGACTGGATCTGATAGCTTTGCTCATTCTGCTGTTATTTACCTTATTCTCAGAAGAGTTGCCAAACTTGATTGCAGAGCGGATAAAACTTCACGTGATCTTCTAGTATAAAAGCTCCAACTTTTGAAAATTATCCACTTCAAAGAGCTATGCTACAATATTAAACTTGAACAATTTTTTTTTAATATGATTTAAAGGTAAAAAAATTTAAAGGTAAAGGGAGGAAGAACAGAGTAAATATTAGAATGATAAAAACTGTAGGAGATATATTTAATTGTATAACTCTCAATTCCTTCTTATATGACAAATGTTCACTTGTATGCAGTAGCTAGTCCTGAATGTTACAGACATTTAAATATGCGCTTGGGGATTGGGCGGTACAACCTTGAGTGCCACTGCTGCTGGTGTTGCACTCTGGAGGGGAAAAAAGGCTTGCAATGCTCCTCATGTGGTTTCACAAGCCCTTGTTTAAAGGGACCTCACTGATGAAGGTGCTCTTTTGTTTATGCGGACCCTGTAAATAATACCAGAAGTCCTGCACTTCCAGGTTAGAAAACTGTGTGAGGAGCGTGGTAAGGAGGCAGATGATCTGCTTCTTCCTTGAGTGAGAGGAAAGCAGATTAATGTGGCTTGTGTCCAGTGGCATCGCTCTAGGTGAGGCGGAGCTCTAAGTTCTGCTGCGCTCCGACCCACCGTTACACGCCCACACGAGGCGACCCCACCCCATTGCCTTCTTTCAGGGCAGCGAAGGCAACGTGTAGGAGAATCCCTGTGCATTGCCTTCGCGCCCTGAAAGGCTCCGAAGGCGATGGGACGGGGCCTTCTCGTGTGGGTGTGTAACGGTGGGTCGAAGCGCAGCGGAACTTAGAGCTCTGCCCAACCTAGAGCGACACCACTTCTTGTGTCTGCAGTGGGCTGGAGGGAGGTGGTGGCAGACTTAAGGTGAAGGGCACTGCCCCCTCACCTCTCCCACAATCTGCTGCTGACGCAAGCCGCATCAGGTAACTTCATGGCTGGGCCGGCAGTGCTTGGGAAGATCTGTATGGAAGACTTTGGGTTTGCTCATCCATGCAACAGTGCTTCCCAGTGACTGTGCCCATATATGCACTGATGTGATGTGAACCAACTATGCATATATGTGCACAGCATGGTGGCCAAAGACATTTGGATGCCTGAGACAAATCACCAAATGCCTGCCCTCACCCCCCCCCCCCATGTAGGTTCACCATGTAGCAGTTCACCATGTAGGTGCTTACATGGTGAACTGCTGGGCCCCAAGGACGACTGGTCAAGGGGCAGGAACTACTACACACCACGGTGCTGCTGCTATCACCTTTGCTCTTCCTTACCAGACAGCAGGTACAGGCAAAAGCATTATTGTGGAGGCCAGGGCTACAGAGCTGTCTTGTAGCAGTGGTAGCAGCCATGGGTTATGCCCAGTCAGCAGAAGGGAAAATGGCTGCACTTCCTCTTCAGGCACTCAACTTCAAAAACAGAAGGAGTGGAAAGAAGAGGAAGTAGAGGTGGATTTGATCCTGGTTTGCCATCTTGGCTTGTTTACAAACCAAGGCGCTGCGGTGGCTCAGTGGTTAAGATGCTGGACTGCAGTTCAACACCCGAGTGCCGCATGACGGTATGAGCTACCGTCTTTGGACCCAGCTCCTGCCAACCTAGCAGTTCGAAAGCAAGAAATTGCAAGTTATTAATAGGTACCGCTTTGGCGGGAAGGTAACAATGTTCCATGCACCTCGGTGTTGAGTCATGCTGGCCACATGACCATGGAAGCATCTTCAGACATCGCTGGCTCTTCAACTTTGAAACAGAGATGAGCACCACCCCTAGAGTCGGTAACAACTGGCTTCCGAGCAAGGGGAACATTTACCTTTACCTATGTACAAACCATGGTTTCCCAAGTTCAAACAAAATTGGAAAATGTGGGTTGTAACAAACCAGGAATTAAAGTAAGTCTCCCCTTACTGTGAGTCTGAGGCTTGTATCTGAACGCAGCCTCTGTGTGTGTGTGTGGGGGGGGGGGGAAGAGTAGAATAGACATCAGCTTTCAGTAAGACATAAAAATACCTTTGTTGACACCACTGCAAAGTTTGAGCATTTATAGCAATTTAGGAAATTCAGTTCTTCGGTTTATTTCTGTTGCACAGCTCCTGCAAATCCTTTTTAAAGTGAATCTTAAAAGAGGGAGGGAGGAAAGAAAAAAAATCCTTGGCACATTAGAAGCAAAGTGCAGAATAGGTGCTCAAAGTTATTGCTTTAAGATGACCAATTGATTTGGCAGTGACACTGATGAAGGACAAAATTCACTTTTGAAAAAAGGATAAAAGAGATTACTTGGACATCAGTGTTTTTGGATTATCACTATCTGTGAACAGTGATAACAGAGGCAGAGAGGCTGTCCAAAGTGTATAGGAGCTGTCATATTGATTTTGGGGCCTAGAACTAGCCATTCATTAGGGCAGAGTGAGCTACCCTAGACTTTATGCTTATAACAAAAGATTTTTTTGCTCAGATAAAGAAACAAGAAGAAAATAAAAACTGTAAGTGATCCCCCCATTTCTTTTTATATGTGAAAGAAAATCAGGACAGTATTTCTTGAGGTTATGCTGTGTTCCCCCAGACTTTTAGTATTTATTGTCTTCCCACAGGATCAGTTAAAATAAGACTGCTTTTTCCCCTATAAAGCCATTTTGCCTTCTGATCCCAAATACACAAGGGAATGTTCTATTACTAAGAGCACAATCGTCGGCTTGTCCACTCAGAAGTAAATCTCTTCGTATTCTATGTGGCTTACTCTCAGGTAAGTGTTCATAAGATTGCAGCCAGGCAGCGCAATCCTGACTAAGGAGCTGGCCGGCGGCCAAGGGCCGCCCAATGGGCCCCCTCCCTCACCACCTGGGCTGCCCATGCGGCCGGCGGCGGAAGACTTACCTTTCGCCTCCAGCTGCATCCTCAGTCCGCCTCCAGCTGCATCCTTGTGCCAGCCTCCCTTACTCCAGAGGAGACGCAAACATGCCTTACAGCACGTTTGCGACACCTTTCGGTGCCGGAGCGCTTGCTCTGGTGGATTTCACCAGTAGTGTTTGAACTTCTAGTTTGGGAGTCGGACTTAGACCTGGAAGATCCAAGTTCAAATACCCGCTCAGCCACGAAGCTTCCTGGGTGACCTTGGGCCAGTCACTATCTCTCAGCCCCACCTACCTCACAGGCTTGTTGTGAGGACAAAAGGAGGGGAGGAAATATGTACACCACTCTGAGCTCCTTGGAGGAAGGGCGGTATAAAAATGTGAAAAATAAAATAAATAGTAACCTGATGTGAGAGTTTACATTTTTTCTTTTGAACATTTTTTGATGTAACCGTAAGAGAGTTGCATTCAGTATGGGCTACGTTATATATAAAACATTGACTTCTATACATTAATTTTAGTTAATGTCTATAGATTTTATGCAAAGCTAACTCATTACTTTTGTCTCCTACTAAATGCAACAATTGGTTACTGGAATGCATAAAAGTGGTATCACTGATAATTCTCTGTTCATCTCATATCCTCACCACAGGAAGACACAAGTTTGCTGTGAGGTAAGCTGACATCTCTGGTCTCTTCCACATCTTCGTTTTGTTCCTCTGTTGTAGACCTCCTCCACCATCATCATCATCATCATCATCATCATCTTTATATACCTACCTCACAGGGTTGTTGTGAGGACAAAAAGGAGGGGAGGAAATATGTACACCACTCTGAGCTCCTTGGAGGAAGGGTGGTATAAAAATGTGGAAAATAAATAAATAAATATCACTTTTTAGCAAAAAAAAAGTTCACAAAGCAGTTTACACAGCAAAATAAATCTATGTAATTTCAATGTAACAAATCAATGTAATAAATCAATGTAACAGGGCTCACAGTCTAAAAAAAGAAAGACCAGCAAACAGCCACTGGTAAAGTCACCGGGCTGGGGTGTAGAGGGACAGTTGCTCTTTCCCTGCTACATATAAGAGGACCTCCATTTGAAAATATCTCTTTGCCAGGAAAGGGTGGCATTTCTTCTATGGTCTCTAGATTATTTAGCATTCAAACTATATAAAATCAATGTTTATAAGTAACAGCAGTGAATTATGGTAGGCTTATAACTTACTGTTGGAGTTAGTTAACTCATCCTCAGTCATTACAAAACGGTGATGCCAACACTACAAAACTCTTATCAGCTGCATCTGGTTTAACTATCATGACTCCCACCCTCCTCTCCCCTGGAAATTGTGTTTCTGTGAAGGGAGGTGCTGGGTAACTGTGACAGAGAATGCTCAGTGTCTTTACAAAACTAGAATCTGCAAGGGTTTTGTTTTCTTGTTTTGGAGAATGCTATTATAATTGGTTTAAAATCAGAGGAGCAGTTCTAGCTTCATATAACAAAGCAACATACCAAAAGCTCATTGGCTTGGCTCTAAAGAATAGTGAGCAGAGGGACGTGACTTAGCACTGTTCCACAAACTTCCGCAAGCACTAGTGAAAGGCTTCTCGCAGGGTTAGGTTATTGGCTTGGATCCAAAGAGCTACCTAGGCATGCCCAAAGGCATCTCAGTAGAATATCTAACACCTTCCATTCATTTGAGTGGCAGATCCTAATGCCGTATTGAAAACTGCTTTTCAACCTTGAAAGGCACTTTGTGATATGGTATTGGGGATCTGTCTCTCAAAAGCCCAGGACTGTACTGAGCATGCCCAAGCAGCTCTATGGCTCCTAGTTGTACTACTGTATATCAGAGGTTGCATTACAATTTGAGAAATTTGGTGGATAATGAAGAGGAGGGCTGTAGCTGTGTATAGGCTGCAAAAAGGGTTTGGAAAGGCCATGTGCAAAATCTTGTGTTTCTCACGCAATGCTCTTCTGTTAAGCCAGAAAGACTGCTTGTGTAAACAGAAGAGGCTTTCTACTGGCAGAAGGGCACCTTTCGATCCAAGCCTTTGTGAAACTTGGCATCATTCTGTGAAGTCATGTCAGAGAGACGAGCCTGGAGAGGGCTCAGCCTCACTCTGTGCAAAGCTGTTCTGGAGATGCAGGCACCGATATGGTCTTTAGCTGAAAGGCCATTTCAAGAATTCTTCCCTGTTACTTCGGTTACGCGGCTGAATTATGTATATTCCAGTGACAAATTTTTCTCTCAAAACAATACTGGCCAAGCCAGCTTTTAAAAACACCTGTATCAGTGATATTGGCAAGTCTGCCTAATTATACGTTAATGGTTTTAATTCAAGAGTATACTTAAAAAAAAAAAAGGGACAGAACATCATGCCCTTTGGAATTCCCCCCCCCCCCGCCATCATCCTAAAATACTTTTAAGTTTGTTTGTTTTAGAAAATTCGGTATGAAGAAAATAGTAGCATGAGGATACTAATCATCGGTTTGGTACAGCTGAAACTAGCACAGCTGGCAGATGAGTGTTTTAATGTATTTCTAAATTAAGCAAGGCAGTTTAAAGAAAGCATCATGCATAAATCCAATCTGCTAGGGCTTTAAAATAAAGTCTTTATCTGTGCCGAGGTAGAAAGAATAGCTACCTTATGGTTTATCATACTGCAGCAGGTTATCTTTTCTAATGAAGCTTGTGTCCCCCAAAGCATTCTGGAGAGATTTCCTGTTCAGCGTTGGTCTCTAATAATACAATGGTATAGATTTAATGAATTGAAGAGTGGCATTCCTTTCTGGTAATACTCAATTGGAGCCTCCTTCCCAAAGAAATTAAAACTGGAAATGAAAGCAATGAATACACGTCACAAAATGGAATACTCTGTATAGATTTCATCGACCTATATTGAGGCGGGCTTTAATTAAGCTCCATGGCAAAAACAAAAAAATTAGTAGAGGTCTTGGGGAAATGAACTAATGAACCTGTTTATATTTGTATTAATATCTCATTTTCCCTTCAAAGATCTGAATAACATTACCTCCAGGCTCGTCCAGTTGAGCTGTACCAGTGGAGCCAGGATACAAGAGAAGAGGCATAATCTTCATGTTTCAGTGTTCTGAGTTTTCTACTCAGACACCTTTTGTCACAGCCAGAAAATTTGTGTATTTTGTTGCTGGGCTTGAGACTTGTAGTTTCTGATGCCTCCTGGCTCACTTCATTGAAAAGGGAAGCAATGGAAAAGGTAATGCCCATGTATCCCAGTGGCAAAGGTCACTTCTGAGTAGTCTTGGGAGCATCTAGTTCTTAAAACGGTGGATGATAAGGCTTCTCTTCTCTCTGGTCACTAGCCAAACCCCTCCACTGCCAGTTCTCTCCCCCCCCACACAGCCAGCCCAGCCATGAAGGAGAGCCCTATGCAGCTTGCATAAGCAGCGGATGGTTGGTGAAGCAAGGAGGTGGGAGATTCAGGGTGCCCCTTGCCTCAAGTCTGCCACCACCTCCCTCCAGTCCACCATGGAAGCAAGCTGCATTGATCCACTCCCCGGTCCCGAGTGAGAATCAGATCATCTGCTTCCCTGCTCGTGCTCGGTCCTTGCACAGAGTTTAACGTTTTATTAATATTAATGTTAATATATTATTATTATTATTATTATTATTATTATTAGTAGTAGTAGTAGTAGTAGTAGTAGTAACAACAACAACAACAACAACAACATTTATATATCGCTTTTCAACAAAACGTTCACAAAGCGGTTTACAGACAAAATCAAATGATTAAATGGCTCCCTGTCCCAAAAGGGCTCACAATCTAAAAAAAATGCAGAACACCACCAGCAACAGCCACCAGAAAGACACTGTGCTGGGGTGAAAGGGGAGCAGTTACTCTCCCCCTGCTAAATATAAAAGGAGCACCAATTGAAAAAGTGCCTCTTGCCCAGTTAGCAGGGGTTTAAAGAGAAGATGTAGAGATGATCTTTTTTTGGAAGGGTTATGTGCACCCCCCCTGGTAAAGATGGCATGAGTGAGTAAGGGGCGGTACCAGGCAACAGACCCAATTGGACCAGCCTGCCCCTTCACAAAGGTATGTTTGCTTGGGAAAGGCAGGGACTGTCAGATAGGACTGTAGGCAAGTTCTCCTAGGGTTGGTCTTTCTCAGAGAACTCTTGGTAAGAGCCTGAGGTCCTCTGTGAAAGTTTGGAAAAGCAAAGCAAATGAAAAGGCAATAATAGGGCAGAGCTTGCTCATTACTGCTTTATATATCCACACTCTGTTGTTTCCCAGGCTGATGGCTATGCCAGACACTTGCATTCAAGTGTCAAAGGACAGTTCTGTGGAGTCGGGTTGCCATCAGGCACTTCTCCTTCTCTCTTCCCTGGTTGTTACATTTAATACCTTGGTAGATCCCTTGAGAGAACATTCAGGCTGCAAAGAACAAGGCAGCGCACCCCCCTTGGGCCCACAATCTGCAGGCTATGTCAGTTCATCCTTTCTTGCTCCGGGCTCTGAAAGGGAAGCAGGAAGCCTCCAGTGCTTTTTGTTGCTGGAGTGCATTTCTGCAGGGTGTGATCTGGTAGATAGGGACAGAAGGTAAATGAGAACTGGGGGGGGGGGGAAGCAAACGTGGGGGGGGGAAGGAGCGAGACATTTCATGAATGTGATTTGGAAAAATGAAGAAGCAGAGAAATGACAAAGAAGGGTGACAGGTGCCAACCCGAAATTCTTAAACTGAACACCCATTTTGCAGTCCAATTAATGATCAAACTTGTTTCCACTGGCAACTCATTAAACACACCACCAGATGCCTAGTATGGTTTGTGGACAGCATTGCAGTCTAGGGTTTTAAGTGAGCAATTAGATATTTGAATGCTGATGAGACCCAGGTTCAAATCCCTATTTAGCAACGAAGCTTCGTGGGTGGCCTCCGGCAATTCATTATCTCTCAGTCTAATGAACCTTGGAGATGAACAGAGATGAGGCATTCTGAGTGGCTGGGATGGGGCTGGAAAAATATCTGAAAAATAACCAAAAGGCCTTCTCTTTCAATTGGTCCACAAAGCCAAGCAAAGATCCATAATTACAACCTTGTGAAATCAAGAGATGAGCAAGCGAGAAGAAAAATAGGATACTGTATTAGAAAGCTATGATGGTCTTTCGTAGTGATCCTTGTACCATAAATGAGCCTACTCATATGAATTCTTCAGCATATGGTATGCACTTGACAAGTCTATACATGCCAGCTCCCATCCCATGGAAGAATGGTGGTATATATCTACTAGCAAACAGCAGGTCCACCCACAAACATACGATACAGCCACAAATGCTATTTCAGCGTGAAGTATGTATCTGAAATGCTGTTTTTTTATACAGACTACAAAAGTAAAACACTTGAAATACATAATGGGCAGCCCAATCCTATCTGGGCACAATGAAGCAGGACCACACGACCCACGCTGCAGCCTATCTTGGGAAGCAGCAGGCTGGAGGCCTCCTCGAAGTAGGGGGACTTTTGTCCCCTTACTGGGTAAAGCCCCAGCCTGTGCAATGGGGCTACTCGAATCTGTGCAAGCTGGCACAGGGTAGTGGGGTGTGGAACTGGAAATGGGCACATCTTGGTAAGGATGCAAAATGAGGGAGATCGGAACGCAGGATCTTCGGAGCTGCTCTCAGTGCTTGTGTTCTTGCTTGTCTGCCTATCTATCCATGCTCTTTTTTCCTTCTGAGGCCTTAGACTGGGTGAGCTGGAATTAATCTATTAATCTCTCTCTCTCTCTCTCTCTCTCTCTCTCTCTGTGTGTGTGTGTGTGTGTGTGTGTGTGTGTGTGTGTGTGTGTGTGTGAAATGCACCACCTCACATATACAATTCTAAAGATGTCACAGCTAAAATCTCACAATTGCATCACCTCTACAGCTGAAAAATCTGTAGGGTTGGCTGATCCCATTCTGAAAGTCGTCTTAGTCATCAGTTAGTTCAACATAATCATCGCTGTATAGCAGGGTTGAGGTACCAAAACAATGCAGGCCATCCACAGGACTCAGTGGCCAACCACTGTAAATATTGGTTTTCAGCAACATTCACGCCAATGACTGCCAGAAGGCTGGATCTCAGCATGAATAGCATTTCTGAGCACTTTCTCTTTGGCTTCCTCATGCCCAATGGCTGTTTGAATAGGCCTCAAGCCTTGCATCTCTGGTTATGTTTCCGAGTGAACCAGCGTTTTACAGCATGCATCAAATCTTCCACCTGTAAGTAAGATGGGCTAGCAGTGTGTGCTCCAAACAAGCCTTACAAAGCTGCTCTTCCTCGCTTTTGACTTTGTGCTCACAGAACGGCTGTGTGTTCTCGAAAGTAACATTTACTGTACAACTTCTGCCAAGGTCACAGGCCCCTGGCTGCTAATGGTCATCACAAAGTCTCCAAAGCAAAGAAAAATGAACTGGGCTGTTTTGCTCTTTAAATCGCAGTGAGGGGCAAGGTAGAAAGGCAGAAGAAAGACTGTATATGAGAGAAATCTTTTTGTAATTTTTTCCCTCTCATAGTACAGGAAGGCTACATGCTGGTCCCCCGTTTCTTCTGCAATACCCTAAGGCAGATTTTTCTTTTCCTATGGATTGAAGGTTTCTAATCTTGTATTCATCCATTTGTGTTTGGCAGTCTGTTTTTTGCAGTGCCGCATTTATGATTTATCTCTAAGAGTTCCAGAAAGGGGTCCTTTTACATTTGTTAACTGTCACTTTATTAGGATGTATTTGTGTGTTTTTTTAAGGCAAAATTTGAAAGACTATATGCTGTGAAAGAATGTATGCTTATGATTTTCCTTCTGCTTTTGTCTACATCATTCAGCACTTTCTCTTTTGTATTTACTTAAAATAACAATGTTGAAAAATAGCATTCTCTCTCTCTCTCTCTCTCTCTCTCTCTCTCTCTCTCTCTCTCTCTGTATGTATGTATGTATGTATGTATGTATGTATGTATGTATGTATGTATGTATGTATGTATGTATGTTAATAAATGAAACTTGGATTCTGTGAGCATAGAGAAATGTTCCTGGCTGCTTCGTAGGGCCAGCCCATCCATAAGGCCAACTGAGCCATTGCCTCAGATAGCGGATTGGTGGGGGCAGGGGCGGGCCAAAGGGTGTGCAGCCAGTGCAGGGTGCACTGGGTGATATTCTCACGGGGGGGGTGGGTGACACCAAAGCATCCACGCCCCTGCTTGGCGATAGTTAGTCCCCTCCAGGCCCAGTCGCCTTGTGCTCTTGGCAAAAAGCCAAAATGGGGGGGGGGGGAGGGGGAGAAAGATTGCTGAGTGGAGGAGGTCTGGAGGTGGGCTTTCTGCATAAAATGAATGTGGAATGCCCAGAAAGTTGGGGGCAACATAATTATGTCATTGTGTCAACTTCCGGAACGCCGAGCTCCCCTGGAAAGGACCACACTGGGTGGCACCCACCCTAGGAACGTCACTGGTGGGGAACGCCCATCTATGTCCTTTCACTTGTGTCCTCTGTTTCTCCTTCCACTCTATGGGTTGGAAAAAGAAGAAGGGAATGGAGTGGAAAAGGAAGTGTAGACGAGAGGAGAATGGTGGGCTACTACAGCTTCTCCAAGTCTGGGAGGAGCAGAGGCTGGCACATCATCAGGTAAGGTGGAGCAGCATTTGACATGTTGCCTCAATCCAGTGATGGGGACTCGAGTCAAATGACTCAACTCGCAACTGTGACTTAGCCACTTTTTCCCTGACTCGTACTCATACTTGTACTCGTGACCCACTGACTCGCACTCGCACTCGTGACCCACGGGACTTGTACTTGACTTGCACTTGTGGGGGTAACGACTTGCCATTTCCAAGTCATTTTCCTTTAATGGCCGGCATCAACACAGGCAGGCAGGCAGGCGCAGTGGAGACCTCGGAGGAGGAGGGCAGCAGGGAGGAAGGGTTTTCAAGGGGGTGGGAAAGCAAGCCTGGCTCTGAGTCCCCCCCTTTTGTTGCTGTCTGTTTGGCATTGGCCACAACTCCGAGCGCGAGGGGTGGGGAGGAGTGAGGGAAGGCGAAGCTGCTGCAGCAGTTCCACCTCATTGACCAAAACTCCAAGCCCAAGGGATGCTTGGCTCAGCAAGGGGAAGGTGCAGGAGGGAATAATAAATGGTTTGAATGTAGACACGCTTGTTTTTCCCAAACCAGATGGGTGGTGACAAGACTGAGAGGTGAGGGAAAGGGCATAGGGGGAGCCAAGTGAGTGCTTTAAAAGTCTCAGAGGTCCCCACACACACCCCACACACAGACACCCACCCACCCCATTTTCTGGGGGAAAAGCCATTTTCCCCAAAGTGACTCGACTCGTGACTTATGACTCGTGGTTTCTGGCCTTACTCGTACTCGACTCGCACTCGTGCAAAAATGACTCGCACTTGACTCGTACTTGTCCAAAAATGTTGACACTGACTTGCATTCGGACTCGCACTCTTGCAAAAATGACTCGTACTCACACTCGTGACCTAGTTACTTAGATACATCCCTGCCTCAATCACTTGGAAGTCTTTGGTCAGGACTGCTGCTACTGGAAGTGCCCCATCCCCCCCCATTATTCTTGCCTCTTTACCTGTGCCTACTGTTCTCTCTCCATAGCCAACCTTAGATTGTGAGCTCCTTGGGGCAGGGGGTCCAAAACTAGTAGGACTACTAATAAATGATGCATTCCATTCTTCAATGAATGGCCCATTAATCCATTTTGATTGTCTCATCTTGGGTAGCTAGTGCTAAGAGAGAGCCCTGGGCCATCTTCTCTGCTCGTGACAGTATTTACTACAATTGGGAAAATTAACAACCCATTTTAAAAATCGGGTCTCCTTGCCTATTTTTCTTTCGGGTGTCGACATTCCCATATGCATTTAAAATCTTTAGCATGAAGGTCAAGTAAAAAACATTCAGACATCCAAAAGATATGAACGTTACCTCAGGAAAGATATTCATCTTAATTGAATTCATTCTTCCTACTCAAGATACAGAATGGAGTTTCTCTTCAAACAATAGTACCAGTCATAATTTAGCTCTTTATTGTGAAAAGCAGACTGGGTTTGAAAAAATTCAACATGCTAAATCTTTTAAAGGCAAGGTGGACCTCCGTAATTTCTCTGGCCCCAATCCTACTGGCGCCTAGCACCGTTGGAACAAGTGTTCCGGCGGTGCTAGGCACTTTCTGGCTATCGCAAAAGCTGTCTGTCCGACTGTCGCGATACGGTGGAGCATGTAGGCTGGCTGTTGCCAGAAGTGGCGAGCGGCCAGCTCTGCATGGCAGGGGATGACAGACACCTGCCACCCCAGCTAAGATTGCACAGGGGGTGGGAGGGAGGTGGGGGTGGGCGGAACAGGGCAGAGAAGGAGCGCAGACCAGAACAGGAAGGGGGGCAGATTCAGTGGCAGTGCTGGAACCAAAACCTAACCCCTTTCCCAGGCTCAATACACCTTCATGGGTCCACGTGTTAACAGGTCCATGGATATCACTGGGGCAGGTCTGAGTAGTCCCAGCAGACCAGCTGGAGCTTAACCTGGGGCAAGTGAAAAAAACTCCCATTGGTGGTGCTGCATCATTCCGTGAGGGTGATTGGTGGATTGGGTGGTAAGTATCTCAGTGTCAGCTCGGGATGTTTCCAAAGGTCTCTCTTGCCTGCATTCATGATGGAAGGCACGGTTCTGGACTCAGCAGGTTGGATTTGATCAGACACAGAGAATCTTTGGATTCTATGCATTCTATTTAAATGTGTAATAACATCTATTATTAACATAACATTAGTGTAACATATTATGGTACCAGTTGTTGGGCAAGACTTACATGAAAATACTTGGGAAAATAATTACAAATGTTGATTTTTTCCTGTGACAATGGGAAAAAAATCTGGGATATTTTTGTGGAAAAGAAAGGAAGCAAAAGAGGTGGTTTCATGATTGTCACAAGAGTCAGCCAATCAGCTGCACTCTGCATAGCTAGCTTTTCCTTGACACAGGAGAAACTTATCATGGACTCAACTGATTTTCATGGACTCAGTTCACTTTTAATGCTTGTTCTTTGTTCAGAAGGGGCTGACGGTGGGCTCACTCCTTTAGGTTTATACATCTATCATGGACTTTCATTTTAAGTACCAATGGATGGGATGGCCTCAAAAAGCCGCCAACCAAAGAGGGTGAAAACATCACTTGGGGAAGGACTGACACTGGCGTCGCTGCAGGGGGGCGGAGCTCTAAGTTCCAATTCCAAGAAGCGCTGAGTTCCAAGAAGCGCTGCTTTCACCGCCTTGAATGGTTCCGAAGGCGAGGGGGCGGGGCCACTTCGTGCTCCGTTGTAACGGAGGGTCGGAGCCTCGGCGGAACTTAGAGCTCCGCCCCCTGCAGCGACGCCAGTGAGGACTGAAGCACAGTTGAAGAGCATGTTTTACATACAGAAGGTTCCAGATCCCATCCCCAACATCTCCATATAGTGCAGGGAAAGACCCCTGTCTGAAGATCTGCTCAGGTGGATAATACTGACCTAGATGGACCAGGATAAAGAAGCTTTCTATGTTCACTTTATCCATCTGCATTGCAATCCATCCAATCAAGTCATTTTTACCAAATCAAGATGCATAATGCATTGTAAAAAGATAAAGGTATCCCCTGCTCGAAAAGGCCAGTCATGTCCGACTCTAGGGTGCAGTGCGTGCTCATGTCCGTTTCTAAGGCCTTAGAGCCAGCGCTGTCCGAAGACGCTTCCATGGTCATGGGGCTGGAATGACTAATGGAACACTGTTACCTTCCCACCACAGCAGTAACATATTTATCTACTTGCAATTTCTTGCTTTCGAACTGTTAGGTTGTGAGGATCTGGGACAGGAGATCGCTCACTCCGTCACACGGCACTCGGGTCTTGAACTGCTGGTCTGCAGTTCAGTGTCTTAACCACTAAGCCACCATGACCCCTATAATGCATTGTAGGCAGATATTAAATGCCCAAATTTTGTATGCTGTAAAATAACTCATTTCTTGTTCTTCTGCACTTTTTAATGTCATTCTGGAAATGCCTTGCAATGAGCCAAATACTTGCAGGGCAAACCTTCTTACAGAAGAGCTTAAAAATAAAGCTAAACTACAAACAATGCCAAAGTTGGATATTCATGAAATTGACAAAAGGGCTGAAAGAAAACATCCTAACATGCTGTAATATTAAGTTTGCAATGTTATCAGCTCACAATGGAAATGCAATTCATGAAGACACCTCCCAACCGTTGCCACAAGTATTATAGCTGAATTATCTTGTGATTGAAGATATGTTTTCAAATGCAAACCACTCTCTATTTTCTCGTTATCTTTCCAGGTTTATCCCACAATGAGTGTATAAATATTATGGAGATGTAATCACCTTAGAATAATGTTTGGAGGGCAAGCCCTTGATAGGAAATAACAATTCCACACCTGAGAGTGTGTGTACAATTTTGGGTTTTCAAAATATTGCTTACAATATAGGAACACGTATTTGGTTGCATACAAAGAAAGGCAATCCTGATTACGGTAAGTCCCATTGAAATCGACAGAACTGAAGTTAGTCTCCATTGATTTCAGTGGTGCTTAATCATGACTCACTTACTTTGGATTCAACCCATTTAATTTAATTACATAGAGACCCCAAACCATGAATCTTTGAGCACAATAAACCTTCTTCTGCGCTTAAGATTTCTTTCCTTTCTCCCACATAGACGATCAAACACTGTTGGCTGATCACTGGCTTGTCACTGGGCATAGTACAGGAGCCCCCCCCCCCCACACCGTGAATATCCTGACATTTGGAAATTCTGTTCCTTTCCCAGAAGGAAATGTTGCATGCCTAGTAGAACCTGCTTCTGCTCCTATTTTTGCCCTTGGACTAGTCAGTATACAAAGCTACAGATAACCCGAATGCACAATTACCTAATGTGAGTAGATAAATAGGTACCGCTTGCGGGAAGGTAAACAGCGCTCCGTGTTCCAGCCGCATGCTACGCTCTGCGGCAAGGAGAGTCATGCCGGCCACATGACCACGGAGGCGTCTTCGGACAACGCTGGCAGTTCGGCTTTGAAATGGGGATGAGCACCACATCCTAGAGTCGGACACGACTGGACTTAATTGTCAGGGGTCACCTTTACCTTTACTAAGGCCCACTGAATATTCTTATTAGTTGCAGTATTTCAAAAACGTATACTGTATACTACTTTTCAACCAAATGTTCTCATAATGGGTTATGCCAAAAGGAATGCAAAAATGGTTCCTTGTTCCAAAGGAGCTCACAATCTGAAAAAAAGAAAAGACACAAGAGATACCAGCAAAGAGCCACTGGAAAAAGTGATTATGTTAGGGTGAATCAAGACAGTTGCTTTTTACCTGCCAAATATAAGAAAGTCATCACTTTTAAAAGTGCATTTTGGAGGTCAGTAGAGGCTCATACAGTGGGACTTACATTCAAGTAAACATACTTATATGAACATAAGCATGCTTAGTACTGGACTGTTAGAATTTAATCAAGCTTCATTACTGCATGCCAGCTATCACATCTAAAAGGATCTTAGATTTTTAAGAGAATTGCAGTAAAATCAACAACAACAACAACAGTATTTATATACCGCTTTTCAACAAAAAGTTCACAAAGCGGTTTACAGACAAAAATCAAATGATTAAATGGCTCCCTGTCCCAAAATAAAACCACAATTGATTAGCTGTTTTATAAAACTTCTGTTATATCTTGATTTCTAGGTTGATTTGTGCACCCCATTTGCTGCTACTAATGTTCTTCTTCCTAATAGCTTGTACTTGTTTCTTTCATGCTCTTAGTTATCACTGACATCAGCATATAGTTCCTCTTATTCTGGTGATTTCCAATATATATATATTAAAATAGATTAGAATGAACCATTTTAATAGGCACGTGGAAACGTCGTTCTTTCTTTCCTGTAAATCTTGCTAGTCTAGCATTAGTTTACCTGAAATGCTTCCCTTTGATTACTTCAGCATTATGCCCTAATGCCTACATTAAAAACCTAATTAAACCACTGATTCCTGCATAATTTGTGCTGATAGGACAATGTTCTAAGTCCTATGGCCTGTCCCAGACACTTGTGTAAAATGGTAATTCAGCACTTGCTATCTTAGCATCTATGCATCTTTTGATTACTGCCTTTCAGTTTAATATGTCATATCAGAATGTGTTATTAACCAATTTAAAACTTACAGCCCAATTCTGTCTAGAATACAGTGGCGGCATACCTAAGGCTGCCACTGCATCCTAGGCAGGATTGGGCCTGCACTGGTGGAGCTGGAGTGCTCCTCAGGGGAAAGGGATGTTTGTCCCTTTCCCACAGATAGAGCTCCAGCTGGCTCAATGGACCTCCTCGGATGTGCGCCAGCAAAATGGCCAGCATAAATCTGAGGAGCCGGTGTAAGGCCAGCCAGGCCCGGGACGGGGAATAGGATTTGGCGGAGTGCACCACCAATGATCCCTCCCATGTCCCTGGCCAATTACCCCCTCCCTTTCCACCCCGGTCCTCCCTCCCCACGCCACCCAGCGCAGGACCTACCTCTGTGTTCACTGCTGGTGGCTACGGCCTCGAACAAAGCAGCGCCGGCCTCTCCATTGGCACCACTTACTCACTGGGTGTTGAACCCGGCACTGGTGGAGCCATCGTTCCAGTGGCAGATAGGATTGCGTTGTTAGTTGGGAGCTAAACATAAAGTCTAAAAAGTTGTATTGCTTTGACTGGATCACATTTTAATTAAAATGTGTTGGTAGGAAAATGTGTCTGCTGGTTGTACTCCAGAGCTCTTGTTTCATCTACTCTGAGGAAGCCCTATATGTTTGAGGCAAAACGTAAGATTTTGTTTTTTATCTTTTTCAAGTGGATCATGGCCAGAAGACCCGTTGAAACCTTTTAAAAATAACAATGTACTTGTTCTGTTCAGGGGCAGCCCAACACCCTGTGGAATCTGAAGCATGCCACCCAGCACCCCACATGGCACTTTGTCATGCCCAATGTCATTTCCTTACTCAGCAGTTTAGCAGCCAGATTCTGCCATTCCTTTCTCCACATTTTCCCTTCCTCTCTATTCTTTCCTTTTGAGTCCAAGTAGCAGGAGCGGTTGGGAGTCTTTTAGACAACAACTTGGAATTCTCCTGGTTCATGGAATCAGGTGACATCAGAGCTGTGACATCAGAGCCAATTAGAGGCTCATGGAATCAGGTGACATCAGAGCTGTGACATCAGAGCCAATTAGAGGCCACGGTCCCTCTAATAAAGCTCCCACATCTGCTGCCTTCCTCAATCCAAATAACTTGCTGCTGAGGAAGGTGACCAGGATCTGCCTTCACATTGCCAGAATACTACTAGTCTTCAAGTTGCCTGCCTGCCACTGATCTTCCGGTCTACAGAAGGAACTTGCCAGCTTTAAACTGCTGAAACATAAGCTGTCGATCGAAAGGTCAGCAGTTCGATTCCCGTGACGGGGTGAGCGCTCGTTGCTTGGCCAGCTCCTGCCAACCTAGCAGTTCCAAAGCATGTCAATGCGAGTAGATAAATAGGTACCGCTTGCGGGAAGGTAAACAGTGCTCCGTGTTCCAGCTGCATGCTACGCGCTGCGGCAAGGAGAGTCATGCCGGCCACATGACCACGGAGGCGTCTTCGGACAACGCTGGCTCTTCGGCTTTGAAATGGGGATGAGCACCACACCCTAGAGTCGGACACGACTGGACTTAATTGTCAGGGGATACCTTTACCTTTTTACTATCTGACAATATCTAGTGATTTACAATGTTAGGTGCCTCATATGATCTCCATTTACAAACGGATGCCTATTGTGATGAGGTCATTTCATACACTCATATTTTAGCAGCTTTTGCCATATGAGAATCTTTGTCAAATGTCAATGGAAATGAAAATGAGTCCCTGAAATCCATTTATAATGGATGGGACTCAAGAATCAGCATGCCAAGTATTGCATTTTTATTTTACTTTGTTTTTTGGAGGGGGGGGGGTTTGTTAGAAAGGTCTATTGGCCATGAAGCATCTGTTGTTTTGAGTAAATCTCGTTTCAGTAAAAGTTGGCATTTAACAATCTGACTGTTTAAAGGGAAGCTAAAATGCTGCATTTATTTGGGGTGTCCTCATTGAACTTTGAAATGCTGCTGTTTTTCTTCATTAAAATACTTCCATCTCCACAGATGCATCTCTCTGGAGCTGGCATAATGAATGAATCCACACCGAAGCCTGTACTTTTGATTCTGGCAAACAGCACTAGTCATATATCACTTATTCCCTGCTGCAGTTTCAAATGGTAAATGGCAGGCATCTTAAGGATTTTCCCTATGGTTCAGCTAGCAGGAGACTCCTTGATTATATAGTAATCTTATCTGACCAGATGGTGATGAATCCTGGTCTCCACACTGAATGGATGCTTTCATATATCTCCTGCTAGGCTTCCTCATTTCCAAGTGGAGCAGTTCTGCTCTAGGTCTATCAGACTTGAAATCTTTGTGGCTATTGGTATATAGAAGCGTGCAATTCCTAATAGTGCTAGCAAATTTGTAAGGTGCAACTTTCTCCAAGTGCATTCTTGACGAGTAGCTTTTATTCAGGTTAAAAAAAAAACCTGTATGTTATTACTCCAGTAAATCACCAGCATCTCCACTTAGAACTGGTTGCTTATGTTATGCCAGTTATAAAATACAAGCATGAGCCACTCCCATGACTTAAGCACCTGTGAAAATATAGTGTGCATGTTGCTGTTTAGCTTTAATTTCAAACACACTGCTTACAAGCTATTTGGGAATTTTTGTATGTATTACAGTCAATAGAAGACCTGCAGCTTTTCTTGGTGCCCTTTAAGTACGCAGGGTACTTGAAGTCACAATTATAACTGTGAACCCTTGGACTGAGCGGGACAGGAGTCTGTGCGAGGGAATGAAGACATGGTGGCTGCCAATACTGCTGTGCAAAAAATCTCAATGCAAAAACATACTGCAGCAATAAGAAGAAGACTGGATGCAGCCACAATTCCTGAAAGAAAAGACCAAAAAATGAAGGGCAGATTTGAGAGGTTATTTTGCATGACTTCAGCACCCTTTTTGTGTTCCTTTGCTTTCTATGCTAGAAGAAACCACAACCATTTTGGCCTCAGTCCTCACCAGCAATTTCTCACAACCAACTATGTTGGCATAAGACACCCTATGTAATTGTGCTAGTTGTTACAAACTACAGCATGAGCTAGAAATTAGGGAAAAGATAATGACAAAGAGGGCTTTTTTCTTCTGTTTTTTGGAAATGTATTTGCAACTCCAGGGGTTCCTGCTGTAGAGGGAAATAATATTCTTCATTTGCGCAGCAATTTCTCAAAATCAGTCAGGTTTGGCACAGAGGCACCTCATTTGGATTTGTTTCTGATGGACTCAAACAATAGTTAGTATTAGTAACCAGAAAGAAGATCTTGATAGGTTTGGTTTAAAAACAAAAACCAAAAATCCTATCTCACTCAACCTGGACTGCAGAAGCAGTTAGCATTCCAGGTAGCACAGACTGACACTAAAGATCACATGAGGCCTAAAAAGCCAGATAATCATCACTGCATTTTACAGCCAAAAAACTACCACTTTTACCATATCTTTGCCAGAGAGAAAGACACAGGCTGTAGTCTATCTAGGAGGAACTGGTTTCTAATTAATTTTCCAGACCTTTTTTTGGGTGGGCGCGAAGCCCCACAAATAAAAAATACAGGCCCCCCCCCGTATCCACTGATTCCTCATCCACGGTTTCAGTTATCCATGGATGAGGAATCCCCCCCGCACCCTCCACAGCCCCCTCCCCCGCACTTACTTTTAGGAGAAACCTCGGTTTTTTTCTTCAAAAGTCCCGAGTTTGCAGCTTCTTTGCAGGGACTTTTGAAGAAAAAAACCGAGGTTTCTCCTAAAAGTAAGTGCGGGGGGGGGGCTGTGGAGGGTGCGGGGGGAATTCCTCATCCATGGATAACTGAAACCGTGGATGAGGAATCAGTGGATACGGGGGTTTCTCTTCTAAACATAAGTGCCTGGGGCTGTGGGGGCTATGGAAGGTGTGGGGAGTCGCATCCACCCCCCACACACACACTTACCTTTAGCTGGAGAAACCTCCGTGTTTTTCTTCAAAAGTTACGAGGCTGTAGCTGCTTTGCAGGCTTGACCAACAAGACTTAGGTGATAGCTAGAGTCTCGAGACTCTAGCTATCACCTAAGTCTTGTTGGTCAGGCCTTGCAAAGCAGCTACAGCCTCGTAACTTTTGAAGAAAAACACTGAGGTTTCTCCGTTAAAACGTAAGTACTTGGGGGAGTTGTGGAGGGTGCGGGGGGGGTTTGTGGAGGGTGCGGGGCCCCCGCGCAGGCCTGCGGGGGGTCGCGCAGGCCTGCGGGGGGTCGCCCCCCCTGAAAACCACGGAAATCAGGCCCCCCTGAAATTTTTTATTTATTTATGGCCATGAAAATGGCTGTTTTGCCACTGCTGCCACTTGCTATGCTGTCCCACCGCTGCCGCTGTTGCTGTTCCGTCGCCGCCGCAATTCTGGAATCTGGCCGGCTGCATCCGGACTGGTCAGGACTCCAATTGCCCCCGCCACTCTGCTGCCGCCGCCGCTGTTGCCGTCGCCACAACTGCTGCCGTCACCGTTCCTCCTCCACCGCCATTTTGGAACCTGGCTGGCTGCATCCAGGCCGGCCGGGACTCCAAGTGCCCCTGCCGCCGTTCTTCTGCCGCCATTTCTGGAGCCTGGCCAACTGCATTCGGGCTGGGCAGGACTCCAAGTGTCCCCGCCGCTCCGCTGCCGCCGCTTCTACAATGTAATGTTGTTTTCGGCAGCACCATCTTGGATCTTGCAAAATCTTGCAAGATCCAAGATGGCGGCACCCAAATCTTGTGAGGGCACATGAGGCAGTAGTTTGTGCCCTTACAAGATTTGGGTGCCACCATCTTGGATTTCGCAAGATTTCACGAGATCCAAGATGGCGCAGCCGAAAACAATATTACATTGTGGAAGTGGCAGTGGCAGTGGAGCAGCGGCAGACCCAGAAAAAACGGGACTGACCTGGTTCCTGGCCTGGCTGGCCGGGACCGGGCTCCGGAAACCGGGATAGTCCCGGTTTTTCCGGGATGAATGGTAAGCCTACGCCTACCCTGTTCATGAATCTTCCTCATCTTCTTTACACAACAAACAATTTTACAGATACCTTAACTGTGCCTATTTGTCAGGGACACGTCCTTATTTTTGCTACTCCTCCCTGATAAATCACTCCCCTTGTTTTTTCTCATTTTTTTTACTTGAGAGACTACTCTTCTTTGTGTGATTTGCTAGAGTTGACATTTTGTTATTGTTCCTGCCTCAGACAGTCTAGAACAGGGGTTCCCAACCCATTCCTGGCCGAGTACCACCTCCGGTGCCACTCTCCTGCTGTGTACCACCAGAAGTGACTGGTGATGACATCATCACCAGTTACTTCCAGGTTTTCAGGTTTTTGGAGGCCAGAAAATGCAGGTAGGAGGCTCTGGGTGGGTGGGAAGGCCCTTCTCAGTGTTTCCGAGAGTCTCAGCCAAAGGCAGGAGCCTCTTGGAGGGAAAATGCACTGCCAAAAGTGCTGCAGAGGTACCGGCGGTCCAAGTACCACCAGCAGTCAGCCAAAGTACCACTGGTGGTACTAGTATCACTGGTTGAGAACAAGTGCTCTAGAAGTTAAATTGTTTAGTGAGAAATGGATGCATCTTGTCTCTCTAGTGCACCTGCATGCAAATATATGCTCATGAACGCTAAGGTACTATGCAGTGAACAGCTTGACTTTTCACACTCTGAAACTGTGGAAATATGTTTTTGGCTGTTGATAACATATTGCAGGGTGAGTGCATTTTTCAAAAAGAATATCTTTCCCCCAAAGAACAAAATAACCTCTTGACTTTTAAATCAGTTGAGGACTGGCTATTTCAGAGTAAATGAATACAGCAGGTGCAGTAGAGCCTTCAGCAATGTCTGTAATAGTCCAGGGAGCTCTGTCAGTGAGTGGTCTTTGGTATGAAACTCAGGGTATTATATGTCTTTCATTCATTCTACCTGTGAAACTTTGGAGGAGAGTATGGTTTTATAACTAACTTTGGTTACATTTGTCAAAGAGTTTGGCCAACAGTCACTTAAATACACAATGATTCACCCAGGACCATGAATATTTTGCTTCATGGAAAGATCTTTCAAATAATATTGCTTTAATGTATGTTCTGAGGTTTTCACGACCGGTACATATCTTTGAATTAATAAAAGGAAGCATTTTCCATGTTGTTCTGGTCGTTTTAATAAGTTAACAAGAGAACAAGGGGTTGTCCTAATGTTTCGCTCCTAAACCAAAGAAGGTCCCGCACTTTGACAGATCACAGAACAACAGGAAACTGAGAGAAAGACTGCTTTAATATCGCAGATAATTTAGCACCTAAGTAGTTTTCACAGTGCGTGACTGTCTAAGCTCTCAACGACACGAGGGAGGGCTGTTGCGCTTTGATGCCCCATTTTATATCTGGAAAATCTTTGTAGCTATGGGACTTTGTTATAAAAATGATGGTATGACTTTAAGGAACCTGGCAAAGGCAGCAGTTAATCTTTCAACAGTTAACTTGTGCTAAGAAGAACTAGAGCAGACACCAAGTTGTTGCACCTTTGATAATGCTCCTCATGGTTTAGGAGCGAAACGTTAGGACAACCCCTTGTTCTCTTGTTAACTTAATAAAATGACCAGAACAACCTGGAAAATGCTTCTTTTTATTAATTCAAAAATATTGCTTTAGTTTTACTTAGTGGGAAGTCAGGAATGGGAGCTCTAAAAACTGTTCATATTTTATGTAAAACATTCTTGACATCGTGGCATCAGACATCCCCCCCCGCCCATTTCCGTATAAGGATTCTATTTGCAAAAATACTTTTTTTTTAAATAAACCTTATGCAAACACATATTTTGATTCAGAACAAAACAGAGTGTGAACAATTAATTGGAGCTTTTAATATAAAGGGTTCAACCGGTAAGATCCATCTCTTATTGCTAAACTTACAGTGAAATCCTGTCCATGTAGACTCAGACGCAAGTCCCACTGAGTTGAATCGAACTTACTCCCAGGAAAGTGTGCATAGGATTGAAGCCTTAAAGAATTAACATGTTGAATAATGGAAGAGAGATCTCAGTTACTGTATACTGGAGGAGGTTGATTTGGTCAAATATGCAATATGCAAATATTAAATATTCAGTTTAATATTGTAAACTTTAAAAAAAAACCCTACTATTAAAGTAACAGTTTCAGTAGTACAGATTGCAATGTATTTATCATTTAGCAAAAGATGATTGCTGGATATGTGCATCCAAGCATACACATATTTAGCTTATTTTCTGGCCATTCTCTTCTATGTGGAATTACCAGGAAAATTATTGACACAATGAGGGCAATAACTGGTTACAATGCTTGTTTTATTAAGCTGCAGAAGTTTGCTGGTGATTAGCTTGAATTATCAGTTTATTATCAGCAGCAAAAAAAAAAAATCCATATTGTGTAAATCTAAAGTTTAGTATTTGAGTGGTTCAGAAAAATCTGGACTATAGCTCTAATGTCAAGATCAACATCTTATTTGAGAATGTGCTCAAGTTTATTTATTTATTAAAATGTCGACCCCGCCTTTCCCTTGCCCAAGGCGGCTTACAAAATCTTCATAAAAACATTGATTAAAAATTAAAAACATACAATATAAAAACAGTAGGGGACAGCAAATTTAATTTCACAGTTGTCAGATGAATACATTTATTGAGAAGTGACAGTTGTTCATAATTTCCTGGAATGATAAATTTCAGGATGATGTTCATCCTTATGTACTCCCCACCCCACATTATCACATCTCTGCTAATCTTTTATTTAATAAAAATATTTAATAAAAATTCTGACGTCAATCCAGTTCTTTCTTCATTTACAAGAGAAAATCATATTCTTCTATAATCCTCCCTAACATGAATAATTTGCAGTGTCGGCACTAGCGACTTGTGTTTTATTCAAACCCTTTTTACCTTCAAGATGAAGTTGGCCTTTTGCAAACTTTTGATTGGGATCCTTTGGTGACGAGTTTCAATGTGTTGTGATATTTCTTTAGAGCTCCGGGTGGGATTTGAAAATGTTAAGTTTGTTTCCTGTGGGGCTTTGATTTGTTTCCCTCCCCTTTCCCCCCTCTTGTTATTGAACTTGAATATTTTACTGGATTTGTTTGCTCCACAGTAACATTATTCAGATGATAGGCGGTTGCAAAAATTATTTGAACAAAAAAATGGCAAATCTATTCCCATATGAGCTTTACAAAAGCTGCAACATATTTGTAACAATTAGACTCAGTGATCACTGTGTGATAAAATGCTAATAGCACTTTCATCTTTCTACAACCCATGGATTGACCAGTTACACAGATCATTAGGAATCTTAATTAGCAAGCATGCAATGGAGTATGAAGTTAGCATACAAGAACAGATGGGGAATTTGGACTTAAAACAATAAAAATAATCTCTTTCAATCACCCAATCAACTAAAAATGCCCAACTTTTCTCATCATGCCTTCCATAAAATTGACTTAAATTAGCTTTATATTCTTCAGAGTCATCAATATATAGCTTGTGGTTCTTGTTCTTTTCACTAAAAACCAAACATTTACTTTTCTTTCTAAAATAGATTTTTTCCATAATGGTGCAACTGGAGTTAAAATTGGCGTTTTAAGGTCTGACAAAAATCAGGGTGATTCCCCGCAACTTCATACATTGCAACAGTTTTCACCCCCCCCTCTCACTCAGGGATGTGCGGTGCGGGGGTGTGTGTGTGAGAGGTGTCCCTCCTACTCTACTGAAATCGCTGCAGCTGACCTTTGAAGTGCGCTCATACCCTGGTGCTGTGCCCGGAGCAGCTGCCCCTCAGGCTCCACCCTTGTTACGCCCCATAGCTATCTTACAGTTAAGGCTGGTCCAAGACCACCTGCTAAATGCTGTCCTGCCTTCCCTTAGCTGATGGTGTAGCTGTATCACTCTTCACCACTTTCCTTTCGCCACTGCTCCACCCCTTTCTTCCTTTTTCTCCACTGTTCCACCCCTTTCTTCCTTTTTCCGTCCAGGGAGTGGGAGTGGGAGGAGAACTAGGGGAAGTGAATAGGCAGGTGGAGCTGAGTCTGCTGCCTGAGGTGATCACCTCAGTTGGCCTCATGGATAGGCTGGCCCTGTTTCCAGTCCATTCATTGTCCATGATAAAGGTGTCTCTCTTTCAGAAGAATAGAAACAGAGTAGCACCTCTTCGAAAAAGGGAAGTAGAAGGCATGTCACTCAGAGCCCAATCCTATCCCCCGCCACCAGCGCTGACACAGCCGTGTCATGGAGGGGCATGCTGCATCCCAGGTGTGTGTGTGGGGAATCAGGAGACCTTTTGGGGAAAGCATTCTGTTGCCCTATAGGTCTACTCAGACCTACACCATCTCTTTGGCTGGTGCAGGTCTGAGTAGACCCAAGTCTGGCATGTTGGGGGTGGGCAGGGGGCACGGCAAGGCTTGGCGGCCGCATAGCATATTAAAAGCAAGTCTGGCATGTTGGGGGCAGGCAGGGGGCTTGGCAAAAGGGCGTTGCAAGGTCTGGTGGTGGCATAGCATATTGGCAGTGAGCGCCATTGCTGCTAACTGCCCCCTGCCCACCCCCAACATGCCTCCCAGAAGCCCCAATCCCTCCCCCATTATACCCCCTCTCCACCCAATGCCCACCCCCTGTGCCTGCACTGGAGCAGGTTGTCGGCCGCAACAGTGGGCCACTGATGCGACTTCCACTTTGCGGTGGTGGTTCAAAAATGGCCGCCAGCGGTGTGCTCCATGTGTTGTTGGCAGCTGATTTACAATAGTGAGACAGTGTCCCACTATTGTAAGGCAGAGGATAGGATTGGGCTGTTGGTCTTCGAGAAGGCATCTGCATATCTCAGCCAGTGAAAGTGCAATTACAAAAAACACCAACTCAACTGAGCCAAAAATAAGTGAGCACTTCAGTGTCAGGTTGACTGAGAAGATTCCTTCCCATTCTGCCTGTTAACAATTCCCATGTAGGTTGAAGGCATTCAGACTTTCTCTAAAATGTAATACGACGTTTCACACAGATATTCTGAATCTTCAAATGGGTCAAAACTCAGATGTTTCTTCTATGGCCCAAAGACATTTATCAAAGCACTGCTGTATTTTCTCCTTTCTTTACTTCTGCAGTCTTGACTGGGTAAAAACATCACCCACAACACCTACTGGGACTGAGATCAATGTCTTGTTTTACAGAAGCTTTAGAAAACCTCTACCATACCAAAGGCCAGGAGCAAGTGGAAGTCAAGGCTGAACTGCACTCTCTATGCAGGAAGGGACAAGGAATTGTGGCGCTGTTCAAACTGTCGGCTATGGAGCAGAAGAGATTTCCACAGGTTGCCATTGAACGATGATGAGTACAAAACCCCAACGTTACTTTCCAGCTGTACTACCCCAAGCTGCCACCTGATCACTGAGGCAGGGCACCCATGTGCCCTCACTTGTCTTTTTCCTATACATGAAGTGTTCAACTGATCCTAATGTCTGCTCAGTGGTGTTCCCAGCCCTCCTGGCGCCTGGGGGGAGCGGGGGTTGGAGCGCCCCCCCCAAGCAGCCGGGCTCGGGGCTGAGCGCCCACTTGGCGCATTCCCGGCCTCCGGAGGCTCCGCTCCGAAGGCAGGGGACAAGCCCTCCTCAAAACGACCGCCCAGTTCGGTGGTCGAGGGCTTTATGAGAAAGCCGAACGCGTCGCTATATGTTTTGCGCATGCGCAAAACATATAGCGACGCGTTCGGCTTTCTCATAAAGCCCTCGACCGCCGAACTGGGCGGTCGCTCTAAGTAGGGCTTATCCCCGGCCTTCGGAGCGGAGCCTCCGGAGGCCGGGGACGCGCTGAGTGGGCGCGCTGCTCCAGGGGTCGCGCCAGCCGGGCTCCGGTGCCGCGCCGCTCTGTGCAGCCCCGAGCCCGGCTGCCACGCCCACGCGCCCACTTGGCACCTGGGGTGGAGCACACCAGCTCCCCCCATTAAAGAACGCCTCTGTGTCTGCTTGTTGGCTTATGGTCTACTTGGCTTACGCTCTCTGTGTGGGTCTGTCCAGGGCTGGCCCACCCATGAGGCCAACTGAAGCTGTCATATCAGGCAGCAGATTGGTGGGGGGCGCTCTTCTTTGTCCTCCTGCTTGCCTCCACTGCTCCTCTTTCTCTTTCCATTCCCTGGATTGAAAAGGAAGAGAAGGACAGAGAGGAAAAGGAAGTGTGGAGGGGAAGGGAGTACTGAGCTAGAACATTGGAAAGTGGGAGGAGCAGAGGCTGTCACATCATGGGGTAAGGAGGGGCAGCATTTGGCATGCCACCTCAGGCATCAGGAGGTCTTGGGCCGGCCCTGTGCGTGTCTTTGTATCTTGCCACACAGTTCCTTCTGCCTTCATTTTAAGTTGCAGCTTCTAATATTTTCCATCCCCCTTTTCATCCAAATAGGAGGAATTCTTGTATTTTTAGCTTTCTGTAATTCCACTGGTCTAAGCATGTGAAAATGCAGCCCTCCTATATTAAGATGTTAGTAAAGAAACGGCATCAGTCGCTTACTGCAGAGCTGAAAGGAATCAGTGAGTTTCAGAAAACAGCAGGTGAGAACAATCTTGGCAAATTCTGCTTAGGATAAAAGTTCTGAGACATTCATTGCCTTCGAAATTGATGCTGTTAGCACTACTGGAGTTCTAGTCAGTATGAGTGCCATAGTCTGAAGTTTTATTTGTCAGGAAGACAAAATCATTATAATATCTAAAATGATGGGAAAATAGTTATTAAAATATTTTTAAAGAACTGGCATCTCCCAAATATATACTGTAGTGCAAGAGCCATAGCTATGATATTCATTCTTACGTAAGGTTGTATTCATAACCTTACATAAGGACTCTAAATCTGGATAAACTGTGTTGATTATCAATGAATTGACAGTTACAAGAAGTATCCTATGAATCTTGGAATGTCAGGAATAATTGGCTGGATATCTGGAATTCTGTAGTTCATCGCGACAAAGTTAAGAAGAGTGTTTGGGGATGGCATAGAAAGGATTTCCAACATTTCTGCTGCATCAATATTGAGACAATATATGGTCAATAACAAGATAATATTAGGTATTATAGGTGATAATAAACGAAGATTAACACAACAATGTAATGCGGTATCACAAAAGGCCAAATGCCAGTCCAGAGTGCATTCATAGAAAACTAGTCTCCAAGAAGGAAGGAAGGCAATACATGATGTCAGAGCAGAAATGGAACCACAATAAGAGTGGGGCTAGGGAAGTCCCAAGACCATTATCCCAGCCATGATATCACAAAGACTTTCGCGAGACTAAGAGATTCATGAGGTCCTTTGCAGCTCTAGCTGGAATGATACAAGTTGTGGTGATGAGTTTTCTTGATGGTTCTTTCTCTTCCAAGCTACTGTTTAGCATTCTGTCTTTGAGAGACATCGCCTAATACTACTTAATAATATTATTTTCTAATATTCTTGTTGGATTCATAACTATTTTTCTTGCTCCTAACTTGGCTAACTAGTAATAAACACATTTGTATCATAAGTGAAGTGAGTGGCAAAAATGTTGCAGATCTGAGCTATTGATTTCAACCAATAGAGAAATGGGCCCTATGCTTGCAATCGGTAGCAGTCCCCCCACCCCCAGTATCTTCTCACTAAAGGTCAAATTACTCTACAGGAGTGCAACATCAGATGAATTTTAGATTATGTTTTCTTGAGGTGCTATGCAATATTAATTTACAGCTGCCCATCACGTCTCAGCACACTGACCACCTACTTGGGTTGATTTGCCTTCTTCCTGACAGACCAGGAGCCCACTGGTTTGACATTTTCTTTCTTCTAACAATACATCATAACATTGCACCCTGCAACACTGAATATATGGTTGTATCTTTTCTTATCAAGCTATTGCCAAATTTGGCTATCAGGTTATTGCTCGCTTCTAATCTATTCCCATATCCTAACATTAGCATAGGACTTCATGGAGACCAGTGCCAAGTTTCAGGGGAACCTCAACAAACAGCTCTCTATGGGCCCCTTTATCTGGTTGGATACTGAGAGACATCACATGAGGACCATGGACACAGAGGTGGTCTTGGATATCAGCAGTGGGCCCCGGATAGCTGTCCAATGATGTCAACTCCTGACACCCAGCTCTGCATGGAGGACAAACCAATTCATGGTTACTGGTCATGATGGCTATACACAATATCTATGGCAGAGGCAGTACACACCAGACTACCAGTTGCTGGGAAGGCCTATTAGTCTATCCAGTGGTTCCCAAACTGGGAGGCATGGCTCCCAGGGGAGGTGCAGAAACCAACCAGGGGAGCCGCAGAGTGCCACAGAATCCGCTTGGAAAACAGTACAATGCCAATTGGCAGACATTAATCTAATGTAATGGGGAGGCCAATGGTCAAGGGAGCCGCAGGTCAAAAAAGTTTGGGAAACACTGGCCTATACTATTTGCTTCTGAGCATCCCAGAGGCATCTAGTTGACCTCTGTGAGAAACTGGGCTCTGGATTAGATGAAATTTTGGTCAGATCCAGCAAGGATTTTCTTATAGGCTTCAAGCATCCGCTACATGTAGAGAAACATGGTTTTCACAGAGGTGGCAGTTCCCAGATTATAACCTTGCAAATAGTAAATCCGGTGTTCCACAACAGGCAGAAGTGCAAGGTGCAACCAGCCCATTGATAAATGCTTGCTTGGGAAAACTGTACATAATCTACCTTGCCTTCATTTTCTACGCTGTGTTGAGAGCCTGGGTTCTTTGTTCCACTTTCAAATACTTGGATGCTTATCGTTTGCAACTTCTGTGAAGGTGTTAGCTCTTTGTTTCATTCGCCACCCAAAGGGCACTAGTGTGCTGTGATGCCTGTTGTCCTCTCGGAATTGATGAATTTCAGCTGATTAAGAATTTATCACAAACTCTGGAGTCGAAGCAATCTCCTGTGGGCACTTTTCGTACCACACGAATGCATTATCAATGTATCTGGAATGTTAAACCTTTTCTGCTTTTATATTGAAAAGCCAGAGGCCACTTTTGTACAGATAAACTGAAGGCTTACAAGGACAATTGTGGCAAGGACAAAGGAATCTGGAGTTCAGAGAGTGGTGGGGTGATATAAGTACTTCTTAAAAGTCCTGAACCCCACACCATTAGGAAGCAGTGAATTTCCAGTTTAGGTAGTGCTAGAGATTGGGTAGTGGCTGAATTTCTCTACCTTATTATATAATTATTAAAGAATCCACAATTTTGGGATGGCTTGGTAGCCAAACCAAAAATTGTGGCCACCAGGACCCTACTTTGCCCACTTTACTCTTCATCAGGTCCTTAATCTTACACCTGGGTTCTCTGCAGGTGAGATCAGGCTAATCCTCTGCTTCCCTTTTGAGTTCTACATTTGGAGATGGAAAGGGTGAAGGGCTTGTCCTACTTATCCACCTCCCAGTCTACTACTTACTTCAGTCCACTGAGCTATAGGTAAAGGTAAAGGTGACCCCTGACAATTAAGTCCAGTCGTGTCTGACTCTAGGGTGTGGTGCTCATCCCCATTTCAAAGCCGAAGAGCCAGCGTTGTCCGAAGACGCCTCCGTGGTCATGTGGCCGGCATGACTCTCCTTGCCGCAGCACGTAGCATGCGGCTGGAACACGGAGCGCTGTTTACCTTCCCGCCAGCGGTACCTATTTATCTACTCGCATTAACATGCTTTGGAACTGCTAGGTTGGCAGGAGCTGGCCAAGCAACGAGAGCTCACCCCATCGCGGATTCGATTGACCTTTCGATCGACTGCCGACCTTTCGATCGACAGCTCATGGTTCAGCGGTTTAACCCACTGCGCCACCTGCTGGCATCCTATTATCTGGCAAAGACACATCTTTTAAAGTGATCGCTCTCTAGGGCAGACAAACCTGTTCATCACAGCACAACCCTAATGATGAATAGCCTCATGGCTTGAGGGGCTTAGTTATGTGACCCAGCCTTCACCTGCCCCCACTACCTGTCATTGACAGACACACTCCAGAAAAAAGACCTCAAACATTTATCTCCCTATATTTACACAAGCTTGCGGGACCCACCAGAAATTGGGTCGCAACCCACGATGTGGGTCCTGACCCACAGTATGAAGAAACACTATTCTAGATGATGATGATGATGATGATGATGATGATGATGATGATGATGATGATGATGATACTTCACAGCATTATTTTGTATATGAAATGGGGCAACCTGCATGCACTCTGCCGTAATAGTTCAATTTTGCTCACTATGGTGTGTGTGTCACTGTCTCCTTGTGAGCAAGATAAGCTGTAGTCTTCCTCTGAAACCTGAGTTGCAAATGTGAGTGGGGATCATTCCTATGGTTGCCTGGTGATCACCACTTCCCTCTGCACAGCAAGGCTGGGAAGATAGTTAGGTGTTCATTAGACACTGTGTTGTGGGGGGCACAGCTTTAAAAGCACAGCATATCCTATCCCCCTTCCCTGGCCTAATCTGCCAACACTGACTTGCGCCAGCAATATCACAGGTGCAGATCTGACCCATTGTGCCTGCTGGGGCTTACCCCAGGGCAAGAGGACAAATGTCCCGTTATTTATTTATTTATTTTTCACATTTTTATACCGCCCTTCCTCCAAGGAGCTCAGAGTGGTGTACATATTTCCTCCCCTCCTTTTGTCCTCACAACAACCCTGTGAGGTAGGCAGGGCTGAGAGATAGTGACTGGCTCAAGGTCACCCAGGAAGCTTCATGGCTGAGCGGGGATTTGAACCTGGATCTTCCAGGTCTAAGTCCGACTCCCAAACCACTACACCATCCTGGCTATCCTGAGGAGACCTCCAGTAGGCAACAAGAGACCTCCCGTGGGATGCAGTGCAGCCTGCGCCAGCGCCGCTGCATCGCTACACAGGAGTTTAGTTAGGATTGGGCTGTTAATCTTGAAATGGTCATGTAACTAGCTCATTCTAAAGCCCTTTCAAAGTCCCAGTCTGTCTGGCTAGGTGCTGAGGAGGTAGGCTGGGTTCTCAACCCCAAATGGATAGCATGCATCAATACAAATGGCACATCTAGTATTAAGCATGTTCAGGAGAACCTGAGAAGGTCTGACCAATGTCAGGGTGATCTGGCTGCTTCCATAGATGCATCTTACTGTATGCAGCTGAAAATGCCCCCCCCCCACACACACACTTCAAAGAAATCAAGGAATACCAAAAATTTAGCAGGTTGCCTCAAATAAGTCAAGACTATCAGTGAAATTTTTCACAATGTTCCTCGTTTCTCTATAAGCCACAATCCTCGAATGCTTTCTGTTATGCTTCTTAGTGCCCCTAGCCTGAATAGGTATGTTCTGGCATAAGATACATATTACAGGGCTATGTGTCCTGCCTCAGAGCTTGGAAGTATTAGCCTGATTATTTGGTATTCACTGCGATAGGTAGCCAACCAGAAGGGTCCTTGAAGAAAAGTGCAGCTCCAAGGGGTTTTTTTTTTTTTTAAACCAGTAAATCATGTGTGTTCTCATTCTGCTTTGTTTTGAAAGAATAATTCTGAAGGCGGTAGCAATGAATCACTGTCTCCAGGCTGAGAACTTGGAAAGGCCATGACATGTTTGCATATTTAAGGTTCTGTTGCAATGCAGAAAATTAAACCAGGTCCATTAAAATAACCATTAACCTTTCAAAATGTCGTACTAAGTTCAGCCCCAGGAAAAGAAAAGGTGGGGGTGGGGCGGAGAAGGAAGGCCAGCAAAAAAAAATCAGAAGACGATCTGCTGAATGCAGAGAATGAGGTGATCCGTATTTCCTCAGTTGGCCTGCCAGCAGCAGTGAATATTGGTGGACAGAACTACCTATTCATCAGTACTTATGGACTGAAAAAGGAGAAATGTAGTTTATTATTACTGTTGTTGTTGCTGCTGATAATAATAATAATAATAATAATAATAATAAATAAATAATAATACTTTTCAACAAAACACTTCATAAGGCAGTTTTTCATTGCAAATAAATGAAAAGACTGTTCCTGTTCTGAATGGACTACCGCTCGAAAAAAGACACAAAAAAGGACACAAAAGCGAACAGCCCTATGGAAAAGGTGCTCTGCTGGGGTGGAGAGGGATGGTTGCTCCCCCCCCCCCCAGCTTAGTTGGGTCTTACAAAAAGGCAAGACACATTCAGGGCGGATTGGTCAATTGATGGCTATTAGCCATTGGATTAATTGCTACTTAATTGCTATTGGCCAGTGATAGCTGAAGGGAACATTCATGTTCAGAGACTGTAGACTTCTGAGCACCAGATGTTGGGGACAAACACTAGGGAAGGACTGATGCAGTCTGTTGGAAGAGGAGAAAGGTGCAGCAACCCTGCATGGGCATCCTCAAGGGAGTACAGGTTGATTACCCCTTATCCAGACATCCAAAATCCAGACTATTCCAAAATTCAGACATTTGGGCGGCTATGATTAAAAAAAAAAACATTTTCCAGCACCTGGCTGGCATGGCGCAAGGCATGCTGGGGCACAAAATTATTAAAAATGTTGTATAACATCAGGCTTATGTGTATAAGTGTTTGAGACATACATGAATTTTGTGTTCAGACGTGGGTTTGATCCCCAAGGTATCTCATTATATTTATGCAAATATTCCAAAATCCAGACAACTTCCTGTCCCAAGCAGTCTGGATAAGGGATACTCAACCTGTAATATAGCTAGTTAGCTTGCTGGAAGAGTTACCTTTCTTGTTTATTCTTGTCCAGCAAGTCTCCTTTAGAATGCAGATTGCTGTTCTCAGGCTGCCTTCTTCCCACTTCTCTCAAGATGCTCAGCTGTCTCTCTCGTACTCCTATCCAATGATGTAGCTCTTTCAATAAAGTTGGTTCCTTTCTTTACATCCACAAGCCTGGCAGCGATCTTCTTAACACAAGTCTCCCCAAAACAGGCTGCGTAAAGCCAGTCATGCCAACACTGTCATCCCTTCCGGTGGCCTTATTTATTTTATTTATATGCCACTGTTCCCCCAAGGTGCTCAGTCAGGGCAATATACATGGTTCTCCCCAGATGCATTTTATCTTCACAACAAGGCGTAGGCTGAGAGACAGAGTGACTTGCCTTACATGGCTGAATGGGGATTTGAACCCAGATTCCCACAGTCCTAGCCCAACACTCTGACTGTCACATCACAACACTGGCTTTCCAGAAGCATGTTGCTGATGATCTGGGAAGCAGAACATTGGACTTGATGGACTTCTGGGCTGATGCAGCAAAGCTGATCATGACTGGCAGGCAGAAGAGCAGGGTAGACTTCACTCGTCACCTCGTATGTTGGGCTGCTGCTGTTGCTGTGGCAGCCCAATTCACTCTCTGCCCTTTGGCAGCTGTGTGTGACTGTAGAACCAAAGTGTTAAGTTATACAGTGCTGTCTTTCAAGCCAAGTCTAGTAGAAACTTTTAACTATGACCCTGACAGCTGAAATTTCTTCTCCCATAAGGCTTGATTTAATCATTGGTAAGATTCATCTTCATAATTCACCTTCAACCTTATTGGCTAAGCCTGAATGGATCCATGGCTGAGAGTGAATATTGTTACCATCTCTGTAATTGCAGCCCACTAACACTGACCTAATTTAAAGGGAAAAAAGTGTCCTTCTCGATGGCTTATATTACCCTTACAATTACAGGAGAAGCCTTAATTTTATGGGGAAATTGTTCAGTCATGATGATCAACAGTGTGAAAATGTACTTATCCATGGCGATGTCTTATGAAAAGGAAAGGGCTAGAATAGGAATAACAGATAAAAATCTTCAATTCGTTGATTTGCATTTTAATCATAAATTCGTCTGGCTTATCAAGTACTTATTTCAGCAGAAAGATAGGGGTCTGCGCTCCTCTCCAGCAGATTGTTTAAAATATTTAAAATCACACATGGGAATGCAAAGTGCATGTCTAAAAGGGAAAAAAAAAAACATTGGCTGTTCAAATATGGAAGTGATTGCCTGGGGTTGCACTAAGTCTCTCCTTGTCATCGTTCAGCACTGTCATAGCCCACATCAACATGACAAAAGAGTCGGAACGCAGATCTAGCAGCTGACTATGTTTGCCTCAATAGACCTGCCCTAGTTTAGCAGAAAGGATGGTTATCCCGTGCAGAGTAACACTTTTGCACAACTCTGCAAGAATGCCAACAATGGATCACTGTCTCTTGTACTGTATTTGTGTTGCTGTCATTAGCAAACTGGAGTCCACCTCTTTTAATTATTGTACATCCTTTAGCCGAGCGCTTTGCTATCTAAGAGCAGAGAGCCTATTTGGTTCATAATGAAAACATTTTGCGTTTGTGTTGTTAAGTCTTCCAGGCAAGTCACAGATTTGGCTTGTTATTCTTAAAACAACTCTGTAAAATAAATATTATTATCCTGCCACTGGAGGTGAGACTGAGAGGGATTGGCTTGCCTAAGAAGACCACCTCGGGGGTTCAAGGCCAGTGGCGGCGTTAGGGGGGGCGGAGGGCAGTGGCCCCCAGGGCGGCAGGGGTGTCGAGCTCTGGAGGGGGTGCACTGCCGCCACGTTTGAACTGGGGAAGTTCTGACTTGTAGCTCAGTCTCTATGTCACTATATGACAGGCAGCAGCAGAGGACACTCTGCACGTAGTCCTTCTTGTGAGAATGGGTGGCCTCACTTGCAGGTGGTTTTTCTGGCCATAACCAAATGTGTCTCCTTTTGGAACCTCTGAACTTTCTCTGTTTGAACTGAGAAAAACAAAGATTTCCAACTTGTTGTGCAACAGTATGGATATTCATTATCTTCTACTGAGGAAAAGAATGTTTATTACCATGAGTGCAAACAGGGCTGGCCCAGCCATGAAGCGAACATTGCGGTTCTTTTCAGTGGCAGGTGGCAGGGGGAGCAGCAGATTCAAGGGCGCCTTTCACCCTGAGTCTGCCGCCGCCACCACCCTCCAACTTGCCATGGACTAAGCCACATTGGTCCAGTTTCCTACCTACTCACTTCGTTCCTTCCCTAGGCACTACAGTTGAGGACCTGCAGTGCCAGTTAAGACAAGTTTTGCCCCCCACTACAAGAGTGTCCATCTTGGGCACTGTTAGATCTCCCTCGCCGGCTAGGCTGGTGAAAATGCGCCTCCAAGCCCCCTGCACCGGCCACACGGGACTCCCAAAGCAGTGGTTGCTTTCGTGAGGAGGTAATTCCCCAAAGGATGGTCAACAGCAGACTTCCAACATGGCTAGGGGGGGGGGGAGGTTTCAGCTCCCTTGGTCCTCCTGCTCCCAGTCCTTGGCTCTCTGTTGTGGGTCCTGGACTGCCGTCCTTTCGAGCCAGTGACTACCCCATCATGAGCCTCCCTCCCTCCCCAGCAACTGGTGTTTGTAGGCATGGCCCAACTTCAGATTGATTGCTTGTCACCTAGGAGGACCTGACATGGTTGTGGCACAACACCTCCTGGCCTGGAGACTGCTGTAGTGATTGTAAGCATGTGAGGTTTTTTTTCTATTTTTGGAACCGTTTTGATGGAGGTTCAGGCCTCCGTTCCTAACTAAATCCCCTTGATTGGACCCCAAGGATGCTGTGATGCTCAAACATTTGTCAGAGCAGGCCCTGTATTGGCCATAGGAGGGCTACGTGTGGTTTCGGCCTGAGCTCTTGTATACTGGAACATTTCCTGCAGGCCCAGTCAGGCTCCATGGGCTACTGGTTTGACTGGACTCTGTGGGTCCTCCACAGCAGCCTCCTCCTTATGGGTAGTTAGCCTAGTGGTTAGCCTAGGGCCCAGACAGATTGTGTCCTCCTCTTCAGAGTCTGCCTCTGATTCACTGAAGGGGGTACATGACCAGAGGCATCGTTACGGTGGGGGCGGTTTGGGTGGTGGGCCCTGAGTGGTGGGGGTGTACCTGCCACTGGTTCTGTTGCCCCCTCCGCCACTGGCTCCTCTTCGTGTAGCCATTCTCGGCAGCAAGTTGGGCCCTCCCGGGCTCCGTTTGGCTCCCAAAAGGGGCCGAAAAGTGCTGGGTGTGTGTGTTTCCGTGCCATGGCGGCGTGCAATGATGACATCATGCCCCCCAGGGGCAGGGCATGTGGCGTCCCGTGGGGGGTGTATGGCATCCCGTGGGGGGTGTCACCACGGCAACGGCCACCCCACAGGGGGGTGTAGGGCCACTACTGTACATGACACCTACTAACCCTGGTTAACTTGGTGAGAGGTTGATAAGTGGAGGATGAATCTATTGAGAGGGGTAGTACTACTCCATTCTGAAGCCGAGAGGAGAGGTGGCAGACTCAGCTGGTGCCCCCCCCCCCAAGGCAATGAGTTTTTCTTGTTCTCTTCCCCATTTCTCTGCCTGCACATTCCTACCAAGTTCATTAGTTCTACGTGCAGGGACATGCTTTTTGAAATTTGGCTCCCTGTGTTTAGTGGAGTCTTGAATGACTTGTGTTGGGAGATGTGAAGAGACTCTCAAAACCTCACCTCTTTGTGATATGCATTTCCATTCCTGCTGACATATTCATAAAGTGTGAAATAGCATTTTACCAAAGGAGGGCTCGAAAGGAGGAGCAGAATAATGGAGGTCAGCTGGCGGCCACCATTTGATGAATACTTAGCTGGCGACTAGGTTTCCATGGCAAAAATCAATCTGAAAACCTGTTCTGTTGTGTTCTTATTCCATGCCTCTGCAGTGGAGGGATTCATTATACAGTATATTGGCTTCATATCACCAGCCATTATCGGAAGGGTGAGTTTCCTTGCAATACCAGAGGTACATACATGAGAAACTACAGGAAACAGGTGGTTTTGTTCTTTTATGTGTACTGTAACCTTTTTGCTCTGAGAAATATAACAGTACCACTCCTGAAGTATTGATGGACTGGAGGAACCAGCCAGCCCATTGGAAATGGTGTTGAACTTTCACTAATGTCGATGTTTTCACCATCAAGAACCTTTGTTTTGCACCCTGGTTGACCCATGCGGCTCCTGCTCTTTCTCTGCTGAATTGGCATTTCAAAACTGACAGCACCAGCTGTCCACCTGTCATATCCTAACTGATTCCTGGGTGACAGATGGCACAAGTAGCCTGGCATGTATCTGCTGGATCGGAACAAGCAGCACAATGCCTGCCAGATTTCTGATGATTTAGATTTTGCATATTCTGCTTGCTGAATAGCTACACGTAGAAGAGCTGCCTTGAACAGAAAAAGAGCCTATTTGGTTTGGGCCTTTCCCAGGAAAACTGGATGAGAATATAACATTTCCCCCCCCCTTTATTGCTTTCAGCAATCATTGCCTTCAAAAATAAATGAGGATATTATGTGAATGCCTCTATTGCTCATTTCAGCTAGCTTCTGTTTGACATCCCCGAGCTCCAGTAGAATTGGGGTATATTTTTGCTAGCTTCACTGGCGTCACTGGAGCGTGGCGGGGGGGGCGGGCCGCCAGGGGGTGACGCGCGTCATGGGGTGACGCGCGTCATGGGGTGACGCGCGCACCCCCTCGCGCGTCACCTCCGTGACGCGCGTCGCCCTCCGGACGCTCCGAGGCCGGCCTGGGAGCCGGCCTCGGAGCGTCCGAACCCGTCGACGCTCCAGGGCCTTCTGAAGGCCCAGGCAGCGCGTCAATCCGGGTATTTCCCGGATTTTCGCGCATGCCCAGACCCGTTTTGAGGGCAAAAAGCCCTCAAAACGGGTCTGCGCATGCGCGAAAATCCGGAAAATACCCGGATTGACGCGCTGCCTGGGCCTTCTTTCAGAAGGCCCTGGAGCGCCGACGGGTTCGGACGCTCCGAGGCCGGCTCCCAGGCCGGCCTCGGAGCGTCCGGAGGGCGACGCGCGTCACGGAGGTGACGCGCGAGGGGGGTGACGCCTCAGAGCGTCCGGAGGGGGCGACGCGATGCGGGGGGGGGAGCCGGGTGGCCCCCTCCCCCCGCGCCTAGAACGTCGCGCCCCTAGGGGGGGTGACGCGCGTCCCCGCACTAGGGTGACGCGCGTCTAGTGACGCCCCTGGCTAGCTTAATTCTTTCCCAGTTCTAAGAGCTGTTGCATAAATGCAGCAGCTTATAGGATCAAGTGTTGGGTCTAAACTTTGGAAGTGATCTCCTTCCCAAGGTTTCAGTGTGGTGTGACTGTCCCTTCCTACAAGGATGGGAGATAGTATGACACTGAGCAGTATTCTAAGAATCTGAAACTAATTTCTTGTCCTTAATGGGATGTCCCCTACCATTAGTGCTAACTCTTTGTATTATGTGGCAAGCAGCTCTGGAAATCTGGAGGCTTTGGAAATCTTGTAGCCTCGTGCCCCTGATTCCCGGCAGGACCAGGAGAGTTGAGCATTGGCAGCCAGTGGAGTGTAATGATGTCTGGGAACGAGATAAATGTTGGATGCTGTTGGCTCCAAGGGAGTGACTGGTGTGGCTGAAGTAGCTAACTACACAGCTGATGGAGATGTGGAGAGGGCTAGGCTGCTGGTACCAGCCCTTAAGAAGCACTGGACCAAGCATAATGGGGAGGTAGAGGATAGTGGAAGCAAACAGAAAGGTGGGGAGAATCCAGGTTGAGAAGGATGGATAGGAATGAGAAAATAGGATCAAGGAGGGAAGAAGAAGAGGAGGAGCAGGAGCAGGAGCAGGAGCAGCAGCAGCAGCAGCAGCAGCAGCAGCAGCCTGGCTGGGGTGAGAGAAAGTAGGTAAGTGGTAAGAGGGAAAGAACAGAAAATGGAGTGAGAGAAAGAGGAGCTAAAAGATGGAGCATGAAAGGAGAGAAGGAAGGAAAGGAGGAGGGAAGTGGGGGTGGAGGAAAGAGACAAGGATGGAGCACAGAGAGACCAAGGCAAGCAAAAGGGGTACATAGATTCTGGGGAGTACTGAGGATCCAATATCGCTGCAGGTGCCAGGCCAGGCCCATGAATGACCCCTTCTCCATGGATGGAAGGATCCTGCCACTAGGACACTGGCTTCTCTTGAGCCATAAGGTGGGCTGGGTGCTTCAACATCCCTGTCACCCACTTCCAGGCATTGAGAGATGATTATCCATGTGAGGGGCCAGTGGGGACTCACCGACCCAAGGAATCAACCACTGGGTGAATAAGCCTGCTAGAGCGAACAAGTGGTGCCCCAATGTTTGTTTGTAAAACCCTTCCCCCTTCCTGAGCTTGTTTTGTTGGATTTTAATAAACATGCTTTTTTAGCATCTACCTTGCCTGTCTCTCAATTGCACTGAATAGCCTATACAAAGCCTTTGATGTTGAGCTGCCCCCATGGCAGGATGAGGATGCTGCAGTAGGAAATAACAGCCATGCTGGGAACGTAAAGCACCTATAGCTCATTGTTTTGGTGTTGTCCAGGCCAGCCACCTACTGTCTGGTGCTCATTGCTCTGGTGTTGTCCAGGCCAGCCACCTACTGTCACATCTGGTATGCCTTTCTGACTCATCAGAGCCACGGAGATAACATGGCCCCACATTGGCCAAATCTAATAGTTACAATGGGTGTTGGAATAATGGTTTGGTAAGGAAGGTGGTTTGGTAAGGAAGGTAATGGAAGGTAAGGAAGGTTTGGAAGCGGGTGGTGCAGTGGGTTAAACCGCTGAACCATGAGCTGTCGATGGAAAGGTCGGCAGTTCGAATCCGCGACGGGGTGAGCTCTCGTTGCTTGGCCAGCTCCTGCCAACCTAGCAGTTCCAAAGCATGTTAATGTGAGTAGATAAATAGGTACCGCTTGCGGGAAGGTAAACAGCGCTCCGTGTTCCAGCTGCATGCTACACGTTGCGGCAAGGAGAGTCATGCCAGCCACATGACCACGGAGGTGTCTTCGGAAAACGCTGGCTCTTCGGCTTTGAAATGGGGATGAGCACCACACCCTAGATTCGGACACGACTGGACTTAATTGTCAGGGGTCACCTTTACCTTTACCTAAGGAAGGCAGAGCCAACGTAGTTTGCCCCATTTTCCAGGGTTCAGTTCATCTTCAATTATAGTGTCACAAGTCATAGTTTGTGCTGCTTCACTTAAAGATATGTAGGAACTTTCTATTTTACAGAAAGTTGGCACATTCAGTAGTGCCCTTCCTCACTCGCTGATCAGAGAAATAATGTTCTTTAGATTGGATAGTTATTTCGACAACAGGATTCTGGAGTGTTTTCATTCTCCTTCTCTCCTGCCTACACAATATTAGAAATGAAAGATTTAGAGTGGTGTTCCTATATACTGATAAAATACCTTGAAGTCAGGACCTTGGACAGAGATTTGGAGAGACATCTCCAAAGCAAAAGATTGTCTCAAAATACAGCAGAGATTAGGAATGGGAGAAACAACTTCCAAAAGAGCAATATAAGACTGAACTTAAAAAAAAGAATCATGAATATTTTGATGAACGTATTGCAGCAATGTGGGAAGCAATGCATTAAATGGAAATAATTCATTTGTCATTGTGTGTTTTCCCAAAGCATGAGTTTGAATTTCTGCTTTTCAAATTTTCATATGGCTCATGTCAAACAAAAGATTTCAAGCCCAGAAGTTGCATTCACAAAAATGAAACAATTTTAATCTCTTTGTACAATTCTGCTTCCTTTTATTTCCCAGGTGTTCCAACAGGTGAATAGCAAGCAGTGTTATCCTATCCCTTTTTTTGTGTGAGATGACTATGCAAGTGAAGGGTGAAGCTCTCCATAGACCATCATTCAATGCCATGTAAAACTTGGAGTACAAAGACAAAAAGTAACACCCACCAAATAATTTCCTGATGGTTTCTTTGGGCTACCGTGTCTCTGTCTTTTGTTTCGGATTGTACTGTTCCATCCCCAGAGACTACGCATGTGTTTGTTGGTGCCTAGAAGTGCCCTGATCCATGACTGAGTTTGTTATGCAGTAAATAAAAGACATCTGGCCTATCCCTGACTTTCAAGATTCTCTTGGGCTCATGGTGCCTCTCTACAATGTTCCTTTCTTTGTACAGTCTCCTTCTCAACTCCACCTTTCTCTTGGGTGACTATCCACTCTGTTTTCTGTATACTGTGTCTTTATACAGTTTCACAATGTTATTTCAGCTATCACCTCTATGTGAAGAGCTCTGTTGTGTCTACTTAGGACCTGCCACTCTTTTCCCAGCTAAAATCCTACCCTATTCCGACATTTCCTAGCAGGTGTCCACTTTGGCTGTGTTCGCTTCAGAACCAAGTTCAAATATTTATTTACATTTCTATCACACCTTTCATCAGATTGGGGTCCGACCCATCTCTCTCTCTCCAGGGTCAGACCTCTGTGTGAAACCCCAGAGAACCACGGCACAATCCTCACTAAGTAAGCGCCAGTAGAGCACGCGCTCCACCGATGCTGGGTGTTGTAATGTGCTGGAAAGCACGTTTACGGCACCCGGAGAATAAGCGGCGTGCATCTGAGGAGGCCCATTGCCTCCCACGCGGCTTACACTGGGGGAAGGGGACAAATGTCCTCTTTCCCTGAGGAGAGGCCATGCCACGCCAGGGCAGGCCACAATGGGCCTAGGATACAGCAGCCGGCCCTTTAAACCAGCCGCGTATCTTTACACTGGATTGGGCTGCCCATCTCTCTCTCTCTCTCTCTCTCTCTCTCTCTCTCTCTCTCTCTCTCTCTCCAATGCTAGGGAACATTTCATACAAACCATATGGTCTGTCACTGAACTACAGTTCCACATGAAGGCAGCTTACAATGTAAAACACTAAAATACAATAAAAACAGCAACAAAAGAAATGGTCCATATAAGCAGTGGATAAAACAACAGAGCCAGCCATTCAAAGTCCAAATAAAGACAGCACAGAAGGCAATGGAGAGGATCTCAGATACATTTAGAAGCCATTAAAGGCAGTAGCGTCGTCTGGGGGGGGGGCTTGGTGGTGCTGCTTCAGGGGAAGGGCGCGATTTCGCGCTTCGCTTACCTTTTCTCCGTTGTTTCTTTGCAGCCATCCCAGTTGCGTTTCGGCTCTCCCGCCCACCCTCGGCTCGAACGGCTCCAAAATGGAAGCCATACTGCGGGGGAGGGATCGCAGCTGCGTGCTGATGTCACGGCCCCCGTCACGTGGGCGCCGTCACGTCGGTGGCCCCCACCATGTGGGGCCGCAACAACCACTGATTAAAGGTGAATGAGAGTACAGGATAGACTTTGGTGTCAATGGTGTCACCATTGAGGCCCTCTTTTCAGTAGCCATCTGTTTAACCTTTGAGGATGGGGCACTTGAAAAAGCGTTAAGAAGAATTGGTGGACCTGTTCATGTGGGAGAAGGGAGACTTTTAGATATCCATTCTCCAGGCGACTTAAGGCTTTAACTGCTGAAGCTTCCACTTTCAACTGAGCCTGCAAACATACTGGGAGCCAGTCTTTCAACACACTAGGTGTGATGTGTTCACAGTAGCCTGTACCAGGTAATAGTTTGACATTCTGCACCAGTTGAAGTTTCAGATGCTTTTTGAGAGGAGCCCCATATGCATCACATTACAATCCATTATATGGTGAGTCTTCCTATAAAGTGAATCCTCTCCTTATGAATAGAATATAACACCTGAACCCTGAATTGAGTAGAACTAATTGGGTGAAGAGTCCCTGATCCAGATAACTTTGGACTGCAGTCTGTTCTGCACTTTAAATGGAATTCTCTGTCTCACAGTAGCAAATAAAAATACAATGACAACAAATAGTATGCTAAACACACACACAACCCTGAACTTTAAAAGGCAACCCATAGTAGCCCCACATTGAATTACATTGCGTCACTCCCCCATACAGCCCTAATGACCATTTCATCTTCACAAAACACATATAACAGCCACTTCTATGGAATGTTTTGCTTCTGGAACAGCTGGGGCACTGGAAACCAGGGCTGTAGTATTTACTGTGCTTGGCAATGATTCGCAGGGGGCCTTCTGGCTTATCATTCGCTTTTGCAAACAGTTGCAAGCACCTGCTTGGAAAGATTCATGTGCCATTTGGTCTGATGAGTATAATTTTGGAGTAGAAAGATGCAGACTTCACAGATACAGGCATTAAAACGGCATGATTTACCTGCACAAAAGGTAGGTTTGCAGATGAAGTGTCATCTAATTAGCAACCATAATTCTCAACAAATGTCTTGACTTGTATAAGTTACTCCAAATAATGGCAGATTTGAAAAGCATGTGGCCAGTATACCACTGATGTTTGAGGTCTACTGCCCAAAAGGTACGACTTAGAGGCATGTGTGTAGGCAAAATTGTAAAATGATTAAAAATGCATAACTAATATTAAATTTAAACATGTCTGCAGCCTGCTTCGAAAGTAATTAAGTGTTAATGCCTTTAGTCTTTTTCTTTCTCTCACTAGTTAACAGTGACCTGGTGTCTCTATGAACGAAGATTTAGCCATTACTCGGAGATTTCAATTAAGCCAGGGTGCATTGGCCTCTGGACCGACCTAACATGCTAACAGTAATGCTCAGACGGAAAAATATACTTAGGTTGAAAAGGGTCCCCCTACTCATTCTCCAATGCAATATAGAGACATAATGTCTCAGCTTTTTGTACCCTGAGATTAATGGAGCAAGCTCAATTTATCATAAGACATGCTTTAATTCCCTCTGATGTTTTCATTATGCATCCTTTTGTGCCAGAAGTAATTTGCAATAATGTATATGTGATTTCGGAAAGCAAGAAGAGATCCTGTTGCCTTCAGGTAATGATTAACCTGTAGAAATGCTGAGGTACACATATCATATGGATATGCAAACACCATCAATCTCGCGAGACATTAAAAAGCCCAAAGTAGCAGCCCAGCCTGCAATTCCCTATGCTGGTGTCTAGCTGGATTACAAGGAGTTAGACTGATAAGTAATTCTGGAAATCTAATGTTATAAGAACATTTGAGCTATATCAAAGATAATCTTATTATTGCTCTAGTGTTAAGCAGATATTCCCCAAAAGCTTGATTGCAAGATTAATTGTTGGTTGTATGAATCCCTTCATTTTTTCCTACATAAGAACATCAGAAGAGCCCTGCTAGATCAGGCATGGGCGTCGCTGTAAGGAAGTGTGCGGGGCAGGCCGCCAGGGGTGACGCGCGTACGGGGGTGGCGCGCGCACCCCCGAGGGGAGAGCGGGAAGGCCCGGTACTTACAAGTTGCCGCCGGTCTTGGTTGGGCCCGCCCTTCCTCCCCTGTGTCCATTTGGCTCCGAAATGAGCTGAAAACGGTGTGCGGAGTGTGTGTTCTGCGCCTGCGCGTAACGTCACGCGCGGGGGCGCCGCCGCATCGCTCCCCCCCGCGGGGGTGTAGCGACGCCACTGGGATCAGGCCAAAGGCCCATCTAGTCCAGCTTCCTGTATCACACAGTGGCCCCACCAGATGCCTCAGAGGGCACACAAGACAACAAGATACCTGTGTCCAGTCGCCACTCCCTTGCACCTGGCACAGAGAAAACCTACTCCTACAACTAGGAGGTTGCTTATCCCCAACATGGCTTGTAAGCTGTGATGGACTTTTCCTCCATAAATCTGTCCAATCCCCTTTTAAAGGCATCCAGGCCAGATGCCATCACCACATCCTGTGGCAAGGAGTTCCACAAACCAATTACACGCTGGGTAAAGAAATATTTTCTTTTGTCTGTTTTAATCGTCCCTCCACTCAATTTGAGTGGATGTCCCCTAGTTCTAGTGTTGTGCGAGAGGGAGAAGAACTTCCCTCTATCTACTCTCTCCATCCCATGCATAATTTTATACGTCTCAATCATGTCCCCCCTCAGGCGCCTTTTTTCTAGACTGAAGAGCCTTTCCTCATAAGGTAGATGCCCCAGCCCACTAATCATTTTGGTCGCTCTCTTCTGCACCTTCCTGTGCTAGCTTGTAGTGGTCTGCAGCCCCATGCTGTCTCTAGGGGGCAGGGGACCCTCTGATGCTGGAGCTGCTGTGATCTGCAGTGCTCAGCAGTGACATCATTCGCTGATCACTGTGGAAGAAATTCCCAATAGTCCTGATAGCTGGACTATTGGGCAGTGCCTTGGAAATGGGCCATTCAGAGGAATTTTATCAGGGGGTACACAGTTTCTTTGGGGCCCCTTCCCTACATATGAATTTGGTGCCTGGGCCCCCTTTTTTGCTCCAGGGCCCCCCTTTTGACCCATTTTTTGCCCTGGGCCCGGGTACAAATTACCCCCCTTAACCCCCCTCTCAGAGGCCCTGGTGGGAGGTACAAAGGGGGGGGTGAGAGATGGAACAGAAGTTGAGATGGAGAGAGTGAGAGAAGGAGTGCGCGCGCGCGCGCGCGCGCGCGCACACACACACACACACACACACACACACACACACACACACACACACAGAGTCTAGGAAGAGCAGCGAAGGAGAAACAAAATGAGTGAGAGGGGGCTGAAGAAGGAGGATCAGAGGGGAAGCAACCAGGCAGTGGAGGAGGAGAAGGGGTGAAGTGGGAAACATCAAGAAAGAGAGCTGGGCTGCTGGGGCAATCGGGCCATTTGACACCCACTGCTGCTAGGAACTGCAGGGAGAAAGACTTGAAGATCCAAAGCCATTGCCATACATCAGGAAGGGGGGCCTGCCAGGTGGAGATGCTCCTAGTGAAGAGGGCAGGAGGGGGTTGGAATAGGGTGACCTTGGAACTGGACAAAAATAAAGAACCCTTGAGACATAAGCCAGGCCTCTAGCCCTTCTGCCTCCCTTTCAGACCTGGTAAGTATGGGCCGTATTGCTAATTCCACGCAACGCAAAACTCCCCACCTGGGAAAAGGACCAGGGGGTCAGGGCCAGGGCACCTATGTAGCTTTTTAAAAACCTTTCTTTAATTTACTGAGTTTATAGTTCAAGGCTTCTTGGTCACAGCTTTTTTTGAACTGAACTAAAGTGGATTCACGTACTTGAAGATAATAAATGATACATCTACCACTAGTTCCAGTGGAAATTTTGATTTGATGCCATATGGCAGGGCGGTCTGCAAACACTGATGCAAGATTTTAGGACAATGTACCTTTAGGACAGTATTAGGGATGTATTACTGTATAGCAGGGGTGGCCAATCTTTCAACATGAATGCTCCTGGCCCTTTACTGGTTGTATAGGTGAGGGCATTTCAGCAGGTGCAGCTGCTTTAGCAGCACCATCAGCAATTGTAGCTGCCAAAATTCTGTCTTATATGCAACTCTTAAAAACGCAGAGGCCCTAATGGTGGAAAGTTGGCCACCGCTGCTGTATAGGCTGGTTGAAGGACCATTGAAGGATTATCATGGTGAGAACTAGCAGTTCCATCAGAAACAGATTGTAGAATGTTACTTACATTTTAACAAGGAAACAACAAGTAAGGGGAAACTGGTGGAGATATTCCATTTTTCCATTTCCAATGATGATGGCCAAAACTCAGAACTTGGAGAAAGATGCAGAAAACCTTGCAAATACCAAGTAATGTTTCTCATGGAAACCCAGTACTAGTGCTTTGTAATTCATAACTTTATGGATCAGCTTTGCTTGCAGGAGCACAAACAACTAATTGTACCACTGCAGCAAAGTTCTAATCCTATTAGTTTAATCTAAAGAACAAAGCTGAATCTAACATCTCTGTGTTGAAAAAGAGATTGATTTGTACGCAGGGTCTGGTAGATTTTACCCACTGCATTTGTCTATATCTGTAGATTCACCTGGGTATAAGAAAATCTTGGTGGTGACAGTTTAAACTTCAGCCTGCCCAGCAGATCTGGGATCTCTGCTCATTTTTGGTCTGTGCGGTTTGGTTCTGATGCACAATGGCAGCTTTGTGATAACATATTATGCTAATTTAGTCATTTTCTGAAGCAATTGTTTGTAATGTTCATAAGTGAAGCGATACAAATACATAGGTTCTTTTCATTCCATAGAATAGCAGTTGTCATTTCTCTCCCTGGGTATTTCATGCATCAGTCGGTACACAGCTGTTTTTTTTACAATATGAAATTTCAGATGAACCGGGGCCTTATTAAGTTCCTTTTTGCTCAAGGTCCAGCCTCCTGCAGCAGTGTAAACGTTTATTATTCTAGCACACAAAAACCAAATGGATATGAGACATTTGCACTGGATTTGCCTCCCTGGCCATTTTTGGCATGTTTTGAGATCTCTGTACAACGAAAGACAGGACTTCACTATAGGTGTGCAATTTCTGTATTTATTTTTATTTCCTTGCTTGCCAAATTTATTTAAAATATTTATGCCCCACCTTTCCCTTTACATTCAAAGTACCCACTTGCACTGCAGCCCATGATCATTTCAGTTTAAGGGGGTATGCGGGGGGTACGCGACGGGTATTTGGGGGTTACGCAGGGTTACGCAGGGTTTTTTTTTAAGACTGGGGGTACGCAAAGGACCAGAGGTCTGCCTAGGGGGTATGCGGGCCTCCCAAAGTTGAGAAACCCTGCAATAAAATAACAGCAGAACAAAATCAATACCAATAACGAGGAACTAAGCAACAACTGAAGAAAAAAAAGGTATGATGAAACAAAAAAAGTATTTAATTTTTTTAAAAATTACAAGTGCAGTCCTATGCATATCTACTCAGAAGTAAGTCTCATTGTATTCAATGGGGCTTACTCCCAGGAAAGCGTGTATAGGATTGCAGCCTTATATACTGTTTTCCATCCAAAAAAGGTTTATGAGAGCCCAATCCTATTCTTCCCCCCACCCGCTGGTGCAGCCACACCAAAAATGGGTATGCTGTATCCAGCGGGGGGCGGAGGCGGATCGGGAGGCTTCAGTAAGGAAAGAGGATTCCCCTTATGGGGAGAAAAGCGGGGCAAAAAATTAGTAAATAAATAAATAAAATTTTAATCCCTTTACTCCTGTGTAAACCTCATAACCTGCAATGGGTCTCCTTGGACCTGTGAGGCAGCGGAAACGGGGGATAGGATCTTTCCATCACCACCGGATCCTCGTCCCCTGTTCCGCCTTTCCCCACCCCTCCCACCTCTCCTGATGTCTTACCTGCTCCGGTGGCCAGCAGGAGAGCTGACGATGCGGGGGGGGGGGAGGCTCCGGACTTCCTGCCGGTGTCTTGGTAGCACAATACTTAGTGCACTGCCAGTAGGTGCTTTTAGCTGGTTTTTAGCAGTCTCTGGCAGTGAAACGCGCATTCCGCTGCAGTTCCACCCAGCATGGAGCGTGGCAATCCAGAGGTTCAGTGGTGGCATGATGATGTCATCACCAAACGTCTGGAGGTGTCATTGTGACTTGTTATGACACCGTACAGCTGCCAAAGGGTTACACGCAATGGCGCACACCCCTTACAGGGAACCCTGCTCACAGGGCTGATTTATGATCCCATTATGATAAGCTACTCTTTTATTAATGAAAAGTAAGTACATCTATCCTAATCTTACCAATGTCTGTGAGTACATGAATGATTCTGTAGAATCCAGCCCACTGTTCTTAAAAATACGCTACTGAGGCTGCATCCCTATGCACACTTAATTGGAAGTAAGTCCTATTGAACTCAACGGGGCTTACTTCTAAATAGGCATTGTGCTGTACATAATCTATGCTCCTTGCAACTGCACTAGTTGCTTTCAAAGGGTATTTAATGGCACATGTGTTCTCTGATTTTTCCACTGTTTGAAAATCTCAAAGGTAATGAGGCACATGCCTAATCATAATAATATTAATGCCATTAGTAATACAGCAGGCATTCAGATAATTTTCCTAATGGAAATGTGACCCTTCAGTGTGCCACACTTACACGAGGCGTTGGTGCTTAGCACTCATCTGCATATGATCAGGCAGGTGTTCGATGGGGGCGTCAGTGACTGCGAGGCTGCGAGGATGGAGAAAACAGAAGCCTTTGATCTGTCGCAAAGAGCACTAATAATGAGAGCACTCAATGGTTCCTGGAAAGCTGGAGCCATGAAAGAAAGCTGAAATGTTCCTCATTAAAACAAATGCTGTTATCAGTGTTCTCTCCACCCCCCGCCCTGCATTAAGCTTGTGCAGTAGCCTCAGCAGTGCCTTTTAGCCCTGGGATGGGTGGATCTCTCATAGAACTTCTGAATGTAGGACTCGGCTAAATAGCACTCTTCATAGTTAAGAGAGTAGAATAATTTGCCCACCCATGGAGGCGAGAAGCTAAAAGACACAGACCTTCAGTGCTTCATTTTTAAAATGAGAGGTTGCGGGTCTCAGATTTGTTCAGATGCCTCTGACTTTTAACATAAGGGAGCAAGAGCATGCCACTTAGGCTAAGTGACTTAGCTATGTCTCCATGTTGATGGAAACCCCTCCCCGTGCCCTTCTGGTGATCAGAGTTTGATTGCAGCAACAAACGCTGGTTGCAGGCAGAGATCTTCTCCATGGTTGCTACCCTGGAACACCCTTATATGAGATATGCAAAAGGGCAGGGAAGGTAGGAAGGGAGAATGCTTTGGTCTATCAATTCTGTATTTTTAGAACAGGGGTGGCCAACCTTCCACCATTAGGGCCTCTGTGTTCTTAAGAGTTGTGTAGAAGACAGAATCTTGGCAGCTGCAAGTGCTGATGGTGCTGCTAAAGCAGCTGCACCTGCTGAAATGGCCCCACCTATGCAACCATTTAAAGGGCCAGGAACATTCATGTTGAAAGGTTGGCCACCTCTGTTTTAGAACATAGGAAGCTGCCTTGTACTGAATTAGGCTATTAGTCCAACTAGGTCAATACTGTCTACCCTGACTGGCAGCAGCTCTCCAGGCTTTCAGGTGCGGGGTGTTTCTCAGCCGTAGTTGGAGACGGTATCTGGGACAAAGCAGGTGCTCAACCCCTGATCTGCAGCTCCTCCTTTCCAGAGGTGTTTCTACGGTAGGGGTGGTACCGTAAGTTGCACAACCGTCCTACTCCCCATTTACAAACTGGAACGAGGAGGCCCCGCCCCCTCACCGTCGGAGCCATTCCACGTGGCAAAGGTGATGGGCAGGAGACTCCCTGCCCATTGCCTTCGCTGCGCGGAATGGCTCAGACGGCGAGGGAGCGGGGCCTCCTCGTTCCGGTTTGTAAACGGGGACTAGGACAGTTGCGCAACTTACGGTACCGCCCCTACCGTAGAAACGCCTCTGCTCCTTTCAAAGTACCGCTTTGTAATGATCTTACTATTACTGGACTCTTAGTATTCTCTAATAATATTGATACGGTTACTGCACTCTTTCCCAGGATTCTTAAGACAACGTTTGAGTTTTGGGAAAATTGTGTTCCTGCATTCCCTTTCCTCCTTCCCCTGAAGACAGGCTTTCACCAGAGAGGTAAATCTCCTTGCTCCTTGATGTTCTGTAGGTTGAAGTTTGCCCCCTTGTTGAGGCTGTTTTTTTAAAGAATTCTCTTAGTTCTTTCTCCTTTCAGCTCAGTCCATATCCAAGATATTTACTAAATGTATTGGCATTATTTTGAGGTTGGCCTGAGGCACTGTTGCATCTAAGATGGAAAATCCCGAGAGCAAATGGCACAATAAATTCAATGACTAGCCGCTTGACATCATTTAATGGTGTCTAAAGGTTGCCACCTGAAGCCTTCACCTAACTCATGAAGCTCACCTAGCTCATTGTCATGAAGTCAACATGGATAAAGAATCGAGAACAGTCACTCTGGGGTGTTTTACCCATTTTTTTTTTCATTAACGCTACTGCAATGTAATAGGAACATGGAATGTGAGGTCTATGAATCAAGGCAAGCTGGATGTGGTCAAAAATGAGATGATAAGATTGAACATTGACATCTTGGGAATCAGCGAACTAAAATGGACGGGCATGGGCGAATTTAAGTCAGGTGACCATCATATCTACTACTGTGGGCATGAATCCATCCCTTAGAAGAAATGGAGTAGCCCTCATAGTCAATAAAAGAGTGGGAAAGGCAGTACTGGGGTGCAACCTCAAAAACGACAGAATGATTTCAGTTCGAATCCAAGGCAAACCATTCAACATTACAGTAATCCAAGTGTACGCCCCAACCACTGATGCCGAAGAAGATGAAGTGGACCGGTTCTATGAAGACCTACAACACCTTCTAGAACTAGCACCCAAAGAAGATGTCCTTTACATCATAGGAGACTAGAATGCTAAAGTAGGAAATCAAGAAATAAACGGAACAACAGGCAAGTTTGGCCTTGGAGCGCAAAATGAAGCAGGGCAAAGGCTAACGGTGTTTTGTCAAGAGAACACTCTGGTCATAGCAAACACTCTTTTCCAACAACACAAGAGGCGACTCTACACATGGACATCACCAGATGGTCAATACCGAAACCAGATAGATTATGTGCTCTGCAGCCAAAGATGGAGAAGCTCTATACAATCAATAAAAACAAGACCTGGAGCTGACTGTGGCTTAGATCATGAGCTTCTTATTGCAAAATTCAGGCTTAAACTGAAGAATGTAGGGAACACCACTAGACCAGTCAGATATGACCTAAACCATATCCCTTATGAGTATACAGTGGAGGTGAAGAATAGATTTAGGGCATTAGATCTGGTAGACAGAGTGCCTGAAGAACTATGGACGGAAGTTCGTAACATTGTACAGGAGGCAGCAACTAAAACCATCCCAAAGAAAAAGAAATGCAAGAAAGCAAAGTGGCTGTCAGATGAGGCTTTACAAATAGCTGTGGAAAGAAGGAATGCGAAAAGCAAGGGTGAAAGGGAAAGATATAAACAACTGAATGCAGATTTCCAGAGAATAGCAAGGAGAGATAAGAAGGTCTTCTTAAACGAACAATGCAAGGAAATCGAGGAAAACAACAGAATGGGGAGGACTAGAGATCTCTTCAAGAAAATTGGAGATATCAAGGGAACGTTTTGTGCAAAGATGGGCATGATAAAGGACAAAAAAGGCAGAGACCTAACAGAAGCAGAAGAGATTAAGAAGAGATGGCAAGAATACACAGAAGAACTATACAAGAAAGATCTGAATGTTCCTGATGACCACGCTGGTGTGGTCACTGACCCAGAGCCGGACATCCTAGAGAGTGAAGTCAAGTGGGCCTTAGGTAGCATTACTATCAACAAAGCTAGTGGAGATGATAATATCCCAGCTGAGCTACTTAAAATCCTAAATGATGATGCTGTGAAAGTGCTGCACTCAATATGCCAACAAATTTGTGGCCAAAGGATTGGAAAAGGTCAGTTTACGTTCCAATTCCAAAGAAGGGCAGTGCCAAAGAGTGTTCAAACTATCGCACAATTGCACTCATTTCACATGCTAGCAAGGTTATGCTCAAAATCCTACAAGCTAGGCTTCAGCAGTATGTGGACCGAGAACTACCGGACATACAAGCTGGGTTTCGAAGAGGCAGAGGAACTAGAGATCAAATTGCCAACATGCGCTGGATCATGGAGAAAGCAGGGGAGTTCCAAAAAAAAACCCTACTTCTGCTTCAATGACTACGCAAAAGCCTTTGATTGTGTGGATCACAACAAACTGTGGCAAATTCTTAAAGAGATGGGGGTACCAGACCACCTTACCTGTCTCCTGAGAAACCTGTATGCGGGTCAAGAAGCAACAGTTCGAACCGGCCATGGAACAACTGATTGGTTCAAAATTGGGAAGGGAGTACGGCAAGGCTGTATATTGTCACCCTGCTTATTAAACTTATATGCAGAGTACATTATGAGAAATGCAGGGCTGAATGAATCGCAAGTCGGAATCAAGATTGCCGGGAGAAACATCAACAACCTCAGATATGCAGACGATACCACCCTAATGGCAGAAAGTGAAGAAGAACTAAAGAGCTTCTTGATGAGAGTGAAAGAGGAGAGTGCAAAGGTTGGCTTGAAACTCAACATTAATAAAACTAAGATCATGGCATCTGGTCCCATCAATTCTTGGCAAATAGAAGGGGCAGAAATGGAAGCAGTAACAGATTTTACTTTTTTGGGTTCCAAGATCACTGCAGACCGAGACAGCAGCCATGAAATTAGAAGACGCTTACTCCTTGGAAGGAAAGCTATGGCAAATTTAGATAGCATAATAAAAAGCAGAGATATCACCATACCAACAAAAGTTCGTATAGTCAGGGCGATGGTGTTCCCAGTAGCAATGTATGGTTGCGAGAGTTGGACCATAAGGAAGGCTGAGCGCCGAAGAATAGATGCTTTTGAACTGTGGTGCTGGAGAAGACTCCTGAGAGTCCCTTGGACTGCTAGGAGATCAAATCAGTCAATCCTAAATGAAATCAACCCTGACTGTTCCCTGGAAGGACAGGTACTAAGGCTGAAACTCAAATATTTTGGCCACCTAATGCCAAAAGGTGCTAGGACTCTCTGGAGAAGACTCTGATGCTGGGAAAAATTGAAGGCAAAAGGAGAAGGGGAAGGCAAAGGATGAGATGGTTAGACAGCATCACCGATGCAACGAACATGAAAATGAGCGAACTCAGGAAGATAGTGGAGGATAGGAAGGCCTGGTGGGATACGGTTCATGGGATCACAAAGGGTCGGACACGACTTAACGACTGAACAACAACAATGTAATAGTGAGTAAATACTCTAAAGCCAGATATCGCATGCTTAAATGATACGATTCCCAAGCTTTTAGGAAGAGGATCAGAGACCCAACAACATCTTCAAACAGTGATTACCAGTGATATAGACTGGAGTTTATTGACTCGGACTTGAGTCGGACTCAGGTCGTGTCAATGACTTGACTCGGACTTGACTCGGCGATTGTAAAAGACTCAAAAGACGCGACTCGAGACTTGGAGCCTTTTACAAGAAGAATCTTATTCAGGTTTAAACCCATTTTCTCCATTAAATAGATAAGGGACTCGCAACTTGCAACCAAAGACGCGGGACTTGGGGGCAAAGACTTGGGACTTGACTTGAGACTTGGAGTCAGAGACTTGATCCACATCCCTGGTGATTACATGGTCATTTCATCTGTCTTTACTTGGAGTAGAAAGGTGGTCTATTTTGAATAAAAACATTAAATAAAACAAACACCACTCAATATCACTTTCCAAGCTGGTGTAGATCTGTTGATACATTCTGAGTATGAATTTTCAACCAACTGCATATCCACCTTACAGCAATTACTTTTTAACGTTTACATATTCAACCCATTTCGACAGCATGGCAGGCTAATACAGAAAGGGAAGAGAAGCGTTTTAACTAAATTAACTTGAGAACCTTGAACTCATGCAATTTGTTTCCTGCAAATCCAGTAAACATTTATATTATACCAGCTGTGTAGTCAAATTAAAAAAAAAATCAGACATGGGCTAAATAGATGGCTTTCCATTAATGCTGACAAAAGTCACATAATTGTCACCTCCGTTGAGTGAAATGGATTCCACATTGTGCTGTTTAATGCAAATACAACTACAAAAACCAAATATCAATAGAATGCCGTATGTAACATAAGGCTTTTTCTAAGTGTTGCCTATGAGCAGCAGCCAATTGATTTCAATTATTATAGTAAGATTTGTGCTTGTGTAATCTTAATCAAAATTGCAATTGAAAAAAACCTGAACCTAGAATAAAATTCTGGAAATATAAGTAGAACAGAACTAGTAGCTGCCATCCTTTTTAACCCACAATCCCAGGCATGCAGTATCAGAGTGAGGGCACTGCATTGTGGGTAAAAAGATGGCAGCTGCCAGGGGAGTCACTGAGAATAGCTCTAGAGCAGCGGTTCTCAAAATTCTCCCTGCGAGTTGGGGAGAATTGTGAGCCCGTGTGAGGGGCGGGGCGATGACGGTGGCGCTCCTGGGAAAAAGGGTTATTTTTAACATACTGACAGCCCAATCCTACGGTAATTTCTGCCGGCAGAACGAGTGTTCCGCCAGCCGAAGACATCGCAAACGTGCCATAAGGCACGTTTCGTTTGCATCTACTTTCGAGCAGGGAAGGCTGGCGCAAGGCCGGCCTCCCCTGCTCCGCTGATGGAGGACTCGCCAGCCAGGTGGGGAGGACTCGCCAGCTGGAGGGGGCGGGGGACGGCTTCGGCCAAATCCTGTCTCCTGCCGATCGGCTGAGTCGTTACACGGCCTCCTTTGACTTCCGCCAGCAAAATAGCTGGCGGAATTCTGAGGATGCCGATCAGCCACAGCGCCCTTTACACCCGGGGAAGGGGACGAGCGTCCCCTTCCCCGAGTAGACTTTCCACTGCGGGGTGCCTGCCCGCAGCGGAGCTCAGGATCTGGCAGGCGGCCTGGGTCGCCCAGTGGATCCTTACGTGAGGATTGCGCTGTGAGGGTCACACCGGCCCTCCGGAGGGTGCAGGAAGGCCCACAGCCCCCTTTGAGGGCCTCCCCATGCATCTGATCGGCTCTCCGTAGCGATTGCAACCCACTTCTGGTTTTGGACGAAAAAGCCCCTACCTGAGCACCTATCCATACTACCTTTTATCATTTAGTATTTTAGATTCAGCTCTTTTATGTCTGTTTTAACATTTGTTACCTAGTCCAAGCCTTTGAGAGTGTACAACAAAATTAATGAAGCTTTCTGGTTTGCCTATCACTGGTGCTAAGTCTTTGGTGCTTAATAACCACATTACTTTTAATATAAGAAATGACATTAGCATTATACATTTTCTGAATGACATTTTGGAATAGCACATAGTGGTAATAAATGCATTGTAGTTTGTTGACACATATACCCACAGGCACCTGGAGCCTTAGCAGAACATAATTACAAACAAAATGACATGAAATAAAGTGACATGCCTATCACAAATCAAAGATTACTCATTGTGTCCTACCCAACAGCTAACAATCAATATAAAACCCTCAACTAAACTAGAAATGAAGTTAACGCTTTCCTTAAGGAAAACCACAGATGAACAGTCCAGGAGAGCACAGGTCCACCACCATCCACTGAAAGAAGCTTCTCGATTATCTAGGCAACCAATTAAAGTGAGAAATGGTGACTAGTCCAAGGTTGCCCAGTAAGCTTTGTGGCTGGGAGGGGAAGACTATGCCACACTGTCTCTCAAGCAAAGACCTTGAAGAATGTTACACCCATGCATGGACAACTGATGGCGTCAGAGACAGAACAGGTATGCCTAGCGGGTGGGAGGTCTAGAATCTAGACTCTAGACAATACCTAGGACAGGGATTCCTAACCCCTTTCCGGTTAAGTACCACCTCTGGTGCCGCTCTCCTGCTGCGTACCACCGGAAGTGACTGGCGATGGCAACATCGTCAATTACTTCCGGGTTTTTGGAGACCAGAACAGGCAGGCAGGAGGCTCTAGGCCAGTGGGAGGGCCCTTATCAGCATTCCTGAGAGGCTCAGCCAAAGGCAGGAGCCTCTTGGGAGCAAAAACACAGTGCCAAAAGCACCGTGTTGGAGCGGGGTTCCAATGGGCCGGCAATCTGAGTACCACCGGTAGTTGGGCAAAGTACCTGGTTGAGAACCCCTGACCTAGGATATTATTATATTCAGATAATAAATGTCTAGAATAGTACCAGAGGGGGGGGGAGAGAGAGAGAGAGAGAGAGAGAGAGAGAGAGAGAGAGAGAGAGAGAGAGAGAGAGAGAGAGAGAGAGAACACTTAGAAAAGACCAACTGAGAAATGAAGCTTCTACGGATATTCAGCTTCAGCTACCTGCCCGAAAGTAGCCACTGCTTTCAAAATTACAGTGTTTGTATGTTGTGCTAAACTTGTGATTTAATGGGAGAGCTGGCTAGAAAATTCTTAAAGTGCTTTTTAATGGCTTTGACTTGTGGGGCAAAGCATATACGTTCGCACTTAAAAATGATTATCTCCAGGACAGACTTCTGTCGCTGACGTTTTCTTACGTTCTTCGCTGTTGTGATGATGCTTACCTAAACTGCTCAATAAACACCATACTATCAGAATGCACTTATAGTTTCATGTGCATACATTACATTAGGTAAATACAGGGGGGAAAGTATTAAGCTGTATAACTACTAGTCATTTTGGTTCAAGATGCTGCAGGGTGTTTTTTTTTAATCTCAATGCTGTAATGACTATTCTAGATCTGCAATGAGCACTGCAGGAGCATCACCTCCCCCTTGGAGTTACAGCTATTCAGAGTCAAACTTGCAGCTTGATAAACTTCTTGCTTTCAAAAGTTCATGTTACAATAAATTAGTTTGGCTGCCATCCTGCACTCCGAGAGAGCAAAGAGCAGGTTGTAGAACGACTTCTCCCGGGGCTTCAGTTTAAACTCCCCTCCCTTTCCCTGCCAGGCCGCCATTCTAGGGCCTCTGCAATTCTACAGGCTGTTGACTGAGGACCTCCTATGTATCTTGCTAATTTTAATCATTTCATTTTTAAAAGCTTGGATAATGCCCTTCTCCCATGGGACCCAGGTTGGTTTCCAAAAACAATTACCAACGAAATGACAAATAATAATAAAATCATCATGAAACAGTAAAACAAAATCAAAACAGCAAACAATCAGCATCCCTCCCCAAACCCCACTAAAATAAAAGGAAGTGTGATATGAGAATTCCAACATCAGCCAGCACCAAACATATTCTTGAAGACCCACGTTTTGGCCAGATGCCTAAGGTCTACATCAGTGTTTCTCAAAGTGTGCTCTTAGGAGCCCTGGGACTCCCTGAGACCTCTTAAGAGGCCCCGCGAGCACACCATAAGTGGCCACCATCTTCCCCCTGCCCAGTTTGCACTGGTGCTCTGGGGCTCCCTGAGACTCCTTTTAGGAGCATAAAGGGTTCCGGAGATGGAAAAGGTTTGAGAACAGCTAGTCTACAGTATCAGTGCCTGTTTGGCTTGTAGACAGAAGTCATTACAGAGCTTGTAGTATCCAGGAGCTAGTTTCTTGCAGGGATGTGGATCAAGTCTCTGACTCCAAGTCTCGAGTCAAGTCCTAAGTCTCTGGGTCCAAGTCTCAAGTCAAGTCCCAAGTCTTTGCCCCCAAGTCCTGAGTCTTTGTAGAGAATTAGGAATCACAGGTATAAAAGCCATGTAAAAAAAACTTTATAATCCAACTGAGTAAAATAACAATCAATCAATCCTGTAAGCAGTCTCCGGATTTCTCCAGCAATGCAGACAGGCAAAAAATCGCTAAGATCCACAGCTAAAACAAAGTAAAACCTGACGTTTCGTTTCTTACATCTAGAAACATTCTCAAAGGCAGTCAAAAGACTGATAGATGGTGTATGGAGCCAGCACAGCAGTTCGTTCTTTTGTATGGTAAAAGGGCGGGAACAGAGCACGAGCAGATGCGAAAGACTTCAGTTAGCTGAGTCTTTGGTTGTGAGTTGCGAGTCCCTATCTATTTAATGGGAAAAATGGGTTTAAACCTGAATAAAATTCAACTTTTCGTAAAAGGCTTCAAGTCTCGAGTCGGGTCTTTTGAGTCTTTAAAATTGCCGAGTCAAGTCCGAGTCAAGTCATTGACGTGACTTGAGTCTGACTCAAGTCCGAGTCAATGGACTCCAGTCTACATCACTGGTTTCTTGACATATTTGCAACATGGTTCTTACAAAGTTAAAGGAAGTAGCCATCCTTGCTGATATATACATCGTTGCTGATGTATATCCTGAGAACTGGCATATAGCCTTATGCAACCAGATTTTCAACAGCCTGGTCAAGAGGTAGAACAGTTGTTAGATGAGAATGGATGGCTTTTATTTGACCTTCCAAAAGCCCTTGTTGACTTGGAGAACCTATGAAAGTCTATGCACGTTCAAATTTCAATTTTGCTCTGAAAGAGCTATTTGATCACCTCATACTTTAGCCACTGAGGAATACCAACGGGTTGAATTGCATCTGACTATAAAGATGAATATATACTGAGTTGTTTAAAGTCACTTGGAATTTTATGGTGACCTGTCATATCGTAAAACATGAACGTTTGAGAACTATTACTTTGCAGTTTTTAATATCTAAATGGAAAGTTTTAGGACATTTGTAGTGTTTTATTTGACTGCTTGATGGACATTCATGTTAAGACTTTGTGATTTATGCATACATACATATCTCACTGTTTCATAGAATGCTTTCCTAGTTTTAAATAAATCTTGCATATATTTGACAGAATTTGGTTTGTTACCTTAACTTTTATGCCAGTTTGACAGCGCAATCCTGTGTAACCTTGCACCGGTGTAACAGCAGATGCACCGGTGTAAGTGCAATTACACTGGCATAAGTGCACTTACACCGGTGCATCTACTGTTACACCGGTGCAAGGTTACACAGGATTGCGCTGTTAGTATGTTCACTTCTTCAGATCTAAATACTAAGTATTGAACATAGGAACATAAGAACATAAGAAGAGCTTTGCTGGATCAGGCCAAAGGTCCATCTAGTCCAGCTTCCTGTATCTCACAGTGGCCCCACCAGATGCCTCAGGGAGCACACAAGACAACAAGATACCTGTGTCCAGTCGCCACTCCCTTGCATCTGGCATTAAGAGATAGCCTATTACTAAGACCAGGAGATCTGCAAGTGTGCAGTAGAAAACAAGCAGAAATAGCTTTTAATGGGGTGTCTTGGAGGCTGTAGGCAAATTGGCGTGCTTTGAGCTTGTTGGGTTATTGGATTTTGTTTTTGGGAATTGCACTGCATGTATCAGATACTGGTTCCTTACCATTCCTGCTCAGCCTGCATAGTGATGATATCTCAACAGATTTTCACAGAAATACTCCCATGTCCTTTCCATTAAGGGAAATGGATTCTGCAAAAGCTGCCTTGAAACCTCATTCATTTGAGGAAGGGAAGTGAAACAGTGTCCTATAATTGAGCTGGGAGACATTCTGAGAAGAGAATCATTCACCATTAAGGTGCCACGGAATTGGAAAGATTTACAGGTTGATTTTTGGACCATTAACTTCATCTCTGCATTTATTGCTTGGGCAAGGCACATGGCACAACTATGCCTGTGATGATGCTGATTTGATATGGCTGCCAGCTCCAAATAAGAATCAATTATCATCCGTCATTATACTGAATTCAATTTATCTTCCATAAAGATTATTTTCTGTAGCACTAGGAAAAAACATAATTTTTAATTCCAAATGTTTATTTGCATACTCAACCAGCTGTTCTGTGGTGCTAAAATTTTATTTTTCATATTTGATAAACATTAAAATTCCACATTTCCAGCTTGTCTTTTGGTTTCTGAGGATTTTAAAACATTGCTCCATGTTTACATTGCTTTCTTTTCAGCCAAAAGGGCCAGTAAATGTACTTTTAATATTCAAAAGTGTATGCCACCCTGAACATTTGTAGCAATAAATCTACCTGTGACATTGGCATAATATGACTGTCAAACCAGAATAACATTGTATTCTGCTGGCATAGCTGTTGACATACTGACAGCACAATCCTAACCAATCTTCCAGTGCTGGTGAAGCCACAATGCAGCACTGAGGTAAGGGAACAAATGTCCCCTCACCTTGAAGAGGCCCCCATGACTGCCCCTGCACTGCAAAATGCAGTGTGCACCCTGTTGGCATGGCTACACTGGTGCTGGAAAGTTGGTTAGGATTGCGCTGTTAGTCTCCCCCAACATTTAGAAACTAGCTGTAAGGGTTTTTATTAATTTACCATGAAATCACCAAAGTCTTTCCAGATTATGAAAAAGCTGGGTCACAATCTATACTTTGCTTTACGTGTTCAGGCTCCTTGTTGTTGGGCACAAATTGCACTCAGGAGTGGAGCAGAGGAGCTACTGTGTCATTGTATGGGAAGGTTTGCATGGGTGTCCCATTCCAGGTAATGGTCGTCTCTGCAGAGGTATAAAGGGGGCTGCTTCTTATTTTCAGACTCACCCCAAGCTTACCGGTATTTCTCTGGCCCCCTGAAACTCTGCCTCCACCCACTGGGAGAGGGTCCCTGCGGACGTCTTCTAGTTCCTCTAGGTAGCTGGGGCTCAGGTGCTTCTCCAGTTGGAGACCTTTGGTCCCTATGGAGTTCCTTCCCCCTTTTTCTTAAGAGCCCCTCCATTCCTCGTTCTTTTAGTTTCTCTCCCTCTCCTTGCTCTTTCTTCCCCTCTTTGAGGCTCTTCCTCCCTCCTCGTCTTTCCTCGTCTCCTTCTCCATGTTGTTCATCCCGTTTCTCTTGTTCCTGTTTCTTTCGGTCAGTTTCCGTCCTTCTGTCCTTTCCCATTCTACCCTCTTTCTCTCTCGCCTTCTCCTATCTCTGAGCCTCCCTCCTTTTGTACCTATTGCACATGTCCTAACTCCTCCCGCTCAGGATTGCCCACAGCTGCCTGAGCCTCTGCATCCCCTTCCGTGCTGGCACTGAGTGATGACATCATTTGTGCTGGCACTGAGTGATGACATCATTTGCACAGTTGCTCGTTGGGCTGCAGCTTCCCACAGCCAAGACGTGGCTCACGGAAAATGACAGAGCCCACAATATTATATATTGCTTTTATACAATATGTTAGAAGCATTTCTTTGCTTATCAGTTATGCATTCTTCATAACTCACATTTTTTTTAAAAAAAAAATTAAACAAATCTGAAGGGCAAAAAGTTTCTTTAGGGTGAAATGGAATTGCATTTAATGGAGTGGAAAGCAATTATATAAAACACAAACAGTCAAAATTAAGAGCAATTGGTAATAATTTGGCCATTTTCAGTATGTATATATCTAACTGTCTCAGAGATTAGAAATTGAGAGGCCTGCCATATCACTGGAAAGGCAATTTAACCTAGCTATGGAATAAGCTCTTGGTTGTGACCTATGATATTGATGTCACCATTATTTCAATGTACTACTAATTCTCTGACCTCCACAAAATGACTATATAAGCAGCAAAGACACACAAATATGAGAATCAGCCATTCTTTTGTGCAGATAATGAAACACTAAAATCCCACTTAGCGGAATAATTAAATGCTTTGTTCTGCATGAAACATTACGAAGTCCTAATCATTAGACCTGCCCAGTAATACAAACAGTTGCATTCTATCCGCTATCCCTCTTAGGGTCTGTACAGTCATGTGAACAGGAGCCTTGCAAAATGCAGGGCTACGTGCATGCCTATAACTTGTAGGCCCAGACTTGCACAAAAACACATGGCAGTGGTGGGGACACACACAACACAATGAACACTGAATGCACTCCTGTTTCTTTCTCCATGCGATCATATTCCTAGTTAGTCACAAAAATATGAGATACATCTTTGCTATCTTGCAAAGAGGACTTTCACGAACCCAGGGGTGTCACTGTCATCTTAGTGTCTGTCTTGTCTCTTATCTCTACCCCTTCTTCATCCGGATCATCAGGTACTGTATTTACTGTTAAGGAGTTGTGCCTCCCAAAAACAAGAGGCATGAGTGTGACTTATCCTCGGGGCCTTGACCAATCAATCACCATATTTGGAAGGAGTCAGTGTCCGATTAACCTAGTAGCAAAAGTAGCATATGCTACAGGCCCCACATTTTCGAGGGCCCTGCACTAAATGCTTGCAAGCTGTCTGGTGAAATTGGCACCTCATGATCTGAAAACCCACAATACCTGATCCAAGAGGTGCCTCCAGAGGCCACTTCTGGGTTGTACCAGGCCCGTGATGCATTCCATTGGCCTCCGTGGGCCCCAGGTTTCCTTGGAGAAACAACCGGAAGTTATGGAAGCAAACCGGAAGTTGCTTCCACAAAACTAGAAGTTGCTTCCCCAAGGTGTCCTGGGGCTACAGGCCCCACACTAGCTTAATCCGGCCCTGGAAGGAGTAGAAATTGAACAGGATTTTTTTCCTTTGGAATCCATTTGGTGAAAGACCATGGCTTTCCTGCCCTTCCCCTGTAGCATGTGTTTGCTTGGGCTTGCTTGCATCATGACTTGCCTTCTACATCCCCATTGGTGGTGGCACACATAGGCTGATCCATGAGGACTAGTGGGTTTGAAGCTCAGCTACCACTGAACGTGATGTCATTCCAGCAACAGATTTCATTCTCCTTTTCATTTGCCCAAGCTTTTTCAATTTTTACATCAGTAGTATGTTGCTGAGATTGTTGATGCATGACTGGTTTTTAATACCTTTTGTAGGTGTTATTGCTATTATTGTTGTTGTTGTTGTTGTTGTTGTTGTTATTGTTATTGTTATTGTTATTGTTATTGTTATTGTTATTGTTATTGTTATTGTTATATTCTAAATGTTTGCAGCTCTGCTGTGGTTGTTGAACTGAGCAGAGGGATCCTATCTGTAACAAAGGTCTGCTATTGAGCAGAGTGGTAGGAGAAGCCACTCCTTAAGAGCTTTCCCCAGTCAAGGTGCTAAACACATAGCAGAACCCTTTGAAGGCCGACACACACCGCACGAGATCAGGTGCGGAAGCGAGCGAGCGTTGGTGTTTGGTCGCTCGCCTCCAGAAGCGCTGAACTCGTCTGCACGAGTGGCTTCCCGCAAATAGCCCCTCCTGTTGTCCTGCCTTCTTAACGGTGATTGGCTAAGACTAAAGTTAATTTCTGATTGGCAGATAGCCACTCTCCTCCCCCTCTCATCTGATCTGCTGCGCTCGCTTCCGCAATGATAACCAGACACCTCCGCACAGCTCGACAAAGCTCCTCGGGCATCTAGGACACGCCGGAATTTGTGCGGTGTGTGTCGGCCTTAAGGTCAGGTGCTGCCAATCTGTCTAGAAAATTACTGGAGAAAAAAAGTTAAAAAAAAATTGGTGATTCAAGTACAAATGACATTGCTACAAATGCTAGCGGAGTGCTATCCCTTTCACAGCTACATGCTGGGCTGAAATTAAAGCAGTGGCTGACATGGGGATGCAGAGAAGAAAATGCTTTACCTGTTGAATTGTTTGCCTAGCATGTAGGCCTTAAAGGCACAGGAACAACCCAACTCCAGCTTTTCAAACAGGAACAACTCACCATATTTTGAAGGCAACATTCAAGTGAAAAAAAAATCTGTTGAACAAAAGTTACTACTGACATCTCAAAGGAAGTTTGAATAGATTTATTTTTGTTTCTTCAAAAAGCAGTATAGTCACTTTTCCCTGTCCCAAAGAGTAGAGAATCTTCCCCACGCCTCACCACTCCCTTCAGTAAGCACCAGCCTCCGACACAGACAGGACCCTCTGAGGGCCAAGCAAGCTGCATCCAAATGAGACGAGGCAAGTGAGTCAGTCAGATTGTCATATGCTAACAATAAAGATGGAAATGTATATATTCCTATGACTCAGAACTTCAAAAAGCTTGCAATTCCCTGGCTTTCATTCACAACGCTGCACATTCAAGAATAACAAGTTGCACAGATACTTTTAGCAAATATCCCAGGTGACTATTACCAGAGAGCAAAACTGAACTGAACTTCTATCAAACTTTCAAAATCTGATCCATCAAAAAAAAAAAAAAAAGTCTGAGGCTGAAAAAAAAAATCCTCCAAAATTTCCATCCCCATGTGTACTTTCAGACACAGCAAAGTCTTTCTCTTAAATGTTTTAATCAGTCTCAAATATATTTTATTCAGGCTCCATGAAGGCACTTTTCAGCCTCATGAAAGAGAGCTAGTACAATGTAGTAGACAGAGTGGCAGACTGAGCCCCCATCATGGGTACCGCAACACTTGTCTGCCTTCCTGCTGTCACTCCTCCCTCTGTCCATCTGCTGCTTTGGGGTGTGCCTCTTTGTTCTCTCCCCTCCTACCCACCTCTAGCAGGCCTCTACTGGCTGTCCTCCCTTGCCTGGCAGCATGCCAGTGGCATGGCATGCTAACTACTGTCACTACTCCTCCTCCTCTTCCTGGGTAAGAATGGGGGGGCGTGGCGCCTAGCTGGGGCAACCCCTGGGCTCTCAGTACCAGAGCACACTCAATGCACCATCAGATCCTTAGTGTGTCACAGGGGACCAGTATAAGGCTTTGCTCCGGACTCTCGGAAAACTGGTGCCAGAAGTCCATGTACTTGTAGTTTCTGTCTCTCTCTTTCTCAATCCACATAGCAATCTTAACAGCTAGTGACAGACCTTTCCCCATGAATTTGTATAATCCCCTTGTAAAGCCATCTAAAGGCAACACTACATGTGATATTTAAAGCGTTATTAGCCCTGACGGATTTCATTTTTCTTTAGTCAGGAGCAGCTGGATCAGGGTTTCCTGCAGATTGGGACCACTGTGAGGATCAGGTTCCTTGAAGAGATGGGAATTTGGATAGAAATGGTTAAGTGAGGGATACGGCCAAGTACATCAGAGAAGAACAGGAAAACAGGATCTGGCGCGGCCCATGGACTACTCGGGAGAAGGGGACGTTTAACTTTACAGCGTGTTTACGGCACACAGCACCTGCGGAGGGCATGCTCTGCAGGCGCAAAGTTACGGCAGATTGTGCCGTAAGGAAGGGGTGTGGCCAAGCCCACCAGAGAAGAGGAGGGCAACAAGCTGCAAGGTTCTTGGAGTCCTCAGGTCATTACAATAGAGTGTTTGTGGTTAACATGCAAGAGTTCTTGTAATGTTAAACAAGACAGCAAATAACACAGCCATAGTGAGAGTAGGGGGCTTTAACCCTGATCTGTGGACGTCTGCCTGTTATTTACCCTGAGAAAAAGCTCTTATTGAAACCAACATGAGCTTTTTTCCAAGATATATAGCCATCAGATCAGGCCTCCAGAGGTCAGAAGCATGATGGGGGTAGGTCCAAAGCCCACCCATGGTCCTGATCTATGGGACTGACTGCTTTTAACTAAAACAGCCAAGTCAATCAGGGCTAACTAGTGCTTTGAAAATACCATGTTGTTTGGCCTGAAGCTAGTGGCCACCATTACATCCCATGACAGTAAACTCCATAAATGAATTATGTTTTTAAAGCATGTAGGAGAAGAGGCTTGTGCACATGTGTATGTGGTGCTGGGTGCCTGCCAGGAGAGCATGCCCCAGACAGTCCTGTAACATGATACTAGTTTTGAATCTGATGCTCAGAGACCTCAGATTCCTGACCTCAGGCCAAGAGGAAGTTGCACTTTTCACAACCCATTTTGGTGCTTTGGAAGTTGGACCTATTCTTGGGTGTATTTGGGATGCCGATTCCAAACATGGCGTCCGTTTTGCCCTATCAGCTCTAGTTTTGGAGATACGGCATCGCCACCTTATATAATTTAATTTTAATTTATCACATTTTTATACCGCCTTTCCTCCAAGGAGATCAGAGTGGTGTACATATTTCCTCCCCTCCTTTTTTTTTTGTCCTCACAACAACCCTGTGAGGTAGGTGGGGCTGAGAGATAGTGACTGGCCCAAGGTCACCCGGGAAGCTTCGTGGCTGAGCGGGGATTTGAACCTGGATCTTCCAGGTCTAAGTCTGACTCCCAAACCACTACACCATCCTGGCTCAATATACTGATTCAAGCAGCTTTTTCTTGAGGAAGCCATGGCATCAGCTATGCTGTATTTTTTGTGTTGGGCTGTGAGAAGAATCACCTCTCGCCTCTATGGAAGGAGCTCTTGGAAGGAGCCTTGCCTGCTCCCAAATTCCATGGGTGACACAGCAAGTTTGACCTTGTGACAAAAACCATCTCCTAAAAACTTCCTGACCCAGGAAAACAAGATGTTAATTTTTGTAAAAAGCAACAAAAGAAGGATCCATGCTAACTGGACAAAGAGGCGCCTTTTAAAGTCTCTCTTATTTTCCTGCCAATATTCTCTTTTCTTTCCTACTCTCCAAACCCCCCCCCCCAATTTCCTACCCCAGCTCTCCTTGGGAAACCCACATAATGTCTCTACTCCTCCATGTTTGCATCATCACACACACACACACACACACACACACACACACACACACACACACACACACACACACACCTTTTTCCTTTTAAAGATTTCCTTTTTCCTCCCTTCTCCTCCTCTCTATTTTCTCCACTTGATAGCAACTGCTTACGTTTAGCTATGAGTGAATGGTTAAGAAACATTGAATTGCTTTATTTTGATCCCCCTTCCCTATTATTTTTAGTTGACCCCACCAAAAAGTTTTTTTCCCCCCCAGCTTTCTTGGCTGGTGCAAATTACAGAATTAAAGACAAAGTTCTCCGGGCAAACTGGTCAGTTGTTAAAAGACTCTTTCCCTGATGTTTTGTTGGTCATATTTCCAACATTTTCAAAGGGCGGTGTGTGTGTGTGTGTGTGTGTGTGTGTGTCTGTGTGTGTGTGTGTGTGTGTGTGTGTGTGTGTGCCGACAGCGAAAAGAATAGCCATCTGCAGAGTGAAGACAGAATGGAAGAGTCTTCACTCTGGGAGTCTTCACTCTGTAGACAGCTATTCGTTTTGCTGTGGGCACCCCCCCCCCCTTTGAGAATTTTGGAAATATGACCAACGAAATGTCTGGGAAAGATACGATTTTGTCTTTTAACAACTGGCCAGTTCGCCCGGAGAACTTTGTTTTAAATTCTGTAATGAAGTTTGTTTTGTTGCACCTGTCACCGTTGTCTCCCTCTTCATTCCCCACCCCATTTCATTCCCCATTCCCCAAATGGCACTGAACTGTGCCATTGGCCGCTAGATCCCAGCACACGAAGTCGTTTTTTCCCCATGTGTGCATGTTATGCGTGTTTAAAAGCATACCTGGTAACACCAGCCAATCAGTTTCATTGGATCAAGTAAACTATGTTGGATGTGGCTCCCATAGGATTCAGTGAAAATTAAATTGGAAAAAAAAAACACGTTTCAGTTCCCTCAGCATGTGCCGAATAATGGAATAGAAAGGAAAGAAAATGCCATCTTATTAAATATCTTAAAAATGTATAAAGTATGAGGCAATGACATATGGACACAGAAGAGTTCTGTTTTATCCCAGCATGCATTAAAATGAATGAGTTACGTAGTGGCTTTTGGTGAGAGAAGTTATGTTGACAGTATTTTAAAGTTGCGATTGGCATGGCTTTGTACTGCTTGTGAAGTTGCACATCATAGAAAGAAGGTATATTTTTTAAGTGAGTGCATAAAGAAAAGCCACTCATTTTTCTCCATCCTAATTATCTTTGTTCCAGTGGATTAGAAAATAGAGAATGTAGAAGACAAGCTAGAGACGGTTTTTAGCTCAATCGCCTGCCAAGTTAAGTCTGACAAATGGTGAGTGTGTATAATTAATGTTGTCATCTTTCCTTAGACCAAAGGGCGACCGCAGTAACTATAGATTGTAATTGTCATCGTTGTCACATAAAATGTGCTATTATTAAGTTCAGGCTGAATTTTATTGCTTCAAATGCTCATAAATTGTACGGTCAGTCATTTAAATTACCAAGTGAAGAGCTTTGCCGCTTGCTCCAAAGCTACTTTCAAGACAATGTATTTGACTTTAGACCTCCAGAAACTAATTGGGTTTCTTTAAACAGATGTTAAACAGGTTACAACCTGTAAGAGAAAATTCCCTGACAGATGCGCCATTGAGGTTTTAAATAGTTTTACATTTTAATTTACCAGGTTTTGTGCGAGTGTGCACAGAAATGTAAATAGGGCTTTGCAGCCATGGCAGTTTTTAAAAGAGGAGCTTCTTGCTTTGCAACGAAGATGAGTTAGTGACAATAAAGGCTAGTCTGACTGAAGACATGATGAACAGTGCACTTAACTTTACATCCCAGACACAGGGAATTGGTTAATGAGATGTACGGGGCAAATGGAGCTCAGAGTCTAAAAGGGTTGGTGGCATTACCAGTACTTTTGCATCATGATAGCAAATTTGCATTTAATGGTGACCAGTTCAGACTGAAAGATATTGCCATTTAACATCTCTTCATGCCCATCTAATAAGCCAGCAACCCTCTTTTTCTGCAGTTGCAGTTTTAGAACCCAGCTTGAGTAAGGAGAATTAAAACCCATTTCAAGGTTCGGGGGGGGGGGGGAATGACCTGTGGGAAATCCAAGTGAAAACATGGAAAGGAGGGGTCAATAGATGCAAATTGGTTCTTAAAGTTATTTTAGGAATCGAACCTACCTTGAGGGCCATTTGGGTAGAAAGAGTAACAAAATGGATTCATAGATAGATCAATAAATATGTGGCTAACATATGACAAAAGAGATGGTTGTGATCTGCAGTTTCAAAATATTACTTTTTTAAGGACACATTTTGAAACTGCTTGTCAGAAGGTGTTACTGATGAGGCTATGGGTTGAGTTCAAGAATCGTTTAGCCAATCAGAACACATGAAGCTGCCTTAAGCAAGACCACTGGTCCATCTAGCACAGTCTTTCTAGCCCCACCTGGACATGCCAAAGATGGATCCACAGGCCTTGTGCATGCAAAGCAGGTGGCCTACCACTGAGCTAGGACCCCTCTAAAGACAAATTTTTATGACCTTGAGGAAAAGAAAAGCAATTTGCATAATATCCTATTGGGCAGTTTCGCTGGTGGAACGAGCATTCTGCCAGCGGCGACTGCCTTATAGCAGTTGCAAATGAGCCTCCAGCAGTGTGCGAAGCTGAGCACTGCTGGAGAGCTGGCGGGGAGGCCGCAGTAACGTCAGGCATGGTGACGACTTGGGACTAGCCCGCCGACCCAGGTAAGTTAACGGGGGCGTGGTGGTGGTGGTGGAACAGGGGTGGGGGGAACAAAGCAGCAATGGGGTGGGGGAGGGTGGATCGGGTGTAGGAAGTGGATGGGTTCGGTGGCAGCAGCGGCCGCCAAATCCAATTTGACCCAATTCTGCAGCCCAGGTCCATGTGGACCTGTGCCAGAAATTCTGCTGGTGCAGGTCCAAGTAGATCTCTCCACACTGCTGAGGCTTACCCTGAAGAGACCCCTGGGACTGCCCCCCCCCCGCAGGATGAAGTTGGTGATGCTGCATAATTGGGGGGGTGGGGGGAAGCATAGGATTGGGCTGTTAGTGTGTTGCAGACACATCTTTTTACAGTTGCAGTGGAAGACAGGTGTCTACTCAGAAGTAAGCCCCATTGCATGCAAAGGGACTTACCTGCAGGTCAGTGTGTATAGGGTTGTAGCCGTAGGCTGTTCAGTATCTGTAAAATGGAGGCAATGAGATGTTCCATGGAGACAGGTTCACAGGAGTAGCAACACATTTCAGAGTCCCAAAGGAGAGTTTGACACTTGTTTCAACTGAGAAAGTCAACAGAAGTTCTTCTTTAGCAGTTTTCCTAAATTAATTCTGAGGTTCTCAAACTGTGGTCCATTGAACTCGTACTAATGACTGAACTCTCCTTAACTGCCATTTTTAGACCATTTTAAAAGACAGTTAGGGCACAATCCAGCCAAGTTAAGCACTTTTAAGTTCCTTCAATTTCAATGGAAGTGAGTTAAACATGTACTTTGCTTTTCCATTAACAAAAATAGGATTCAAATGTGCATAACTTTGGCTGGATTGTGCCCCAGTACATATCTAATGGCCTCCTAATCATTTTCACATAAGCAGTTATTCTACATGCCAGAGGAATATCGCACAACCATTAGTGGAAGATTATGACTGTGCTATCGATATTGGGATACTGGGTAATCCCAGAAGAAAACCTAACATTATAATGTATTGACAATGCTACATTATTTTTCCTTCATGTTGACTATACTGTAAATACCTTTTTCCTCATGTGGCAGTTTCATTTCATCCAATCTATTTCTTGACTCTGTAGAATACAGGAAGGGGCAGCCAAAGAAGACGAGGAAGAAAGGAAGGAAGGAAGGAAGGAAGGAGGGGCTGGAAAAGAGAGACCAGAGGAGCAGACAAGAGCCTGGAAGAAGGGGGGGGGAGGCAGTGCCCGAGCTGGTTAAGGTTACCCTGCAGTCCCAGAGATCTGTTATCCCTGGGGGGGAGGCCCCAACCTGGCGGTCCTCTCCCCCGCCAGGGAACAGCAGCTAACCCCTCTTCACTTTCAACCCCAACATCACTAGGACTTGATATAAGCAGACAAAACCACCACCTGCATGACGTGAATGACAGGTGGCTGGCTACCCTCTGCCCCACTTGGTCATTGTAGGCTCGCCCTCCCCCCCCTCTACCCCCAGACAAATACACTGTCAGCGGAATCCTATCCAACTTTCACCACCGGTGTAACCAGCGGGGGAGGGCAGGGCGGGAGGCTTTGGAGGGGAGGGGAGATTTAAATCCCCTTTGAATCCCCCTTTGGAGGGAATTTGAATCCCTTTTCCGTTCTTGGGCCTCCCACTGTCGCTGCACCGCTGGATAGTACTATATATATTTCTTGTCAGGGACTTTCCGCTGCAACTTCCTCTCTCTCTCTCTCAAATGCACACATGCAAATAAGGACTGTTTTGGAAATCCCACTCCAATGATTCTACTTTTGAACATTTCCTTTTATATTGTGTTTCTAGCCTTTCTCATGGCTTTGACGCATAATCTCTATGCATGATTTATCCCTGAGGTGTAAGACAATCAATCTTGACACATGTATCGGTAAATCTGTATTTACTGATGCCATATAGAAGCAAATGAAAACAAATGTGTTTCTTCTCAGCACGTAGAAGTTTTAAAATTTTAAGAATAACAGAAATTCCCACCAAGGCCCCACGCCTGAGTCATAATAACATAAGATTCTGGCAGAATCAGGCCAAGGGCCCGTCTAGTCCAGCATCCTACTTCTCACAGTGGCGTTCCTACACCCCCCGTGGGGGGAGGCGACGCAACAACCCCACATGATGCCACAATGGGGGGGTGATGTCATTTTCCACACACCGCTGCCGAATTTCGGTCACAGTACGTCGCAAAAACACCCCCTGCACTTTTTGATGCATTTTGGAGCCAAACGTCTCCAGGGCGGGTGGGCCAATCTCGCTGGCGGAACGACAACAAAGAAGAAAAAGCGGCGGAGGGGGCGCCCCAGCAACAATGACTCCAGAGGCAAGTGCACCCCTTGTGCTTCCTCTTGTCTGTCTAAAATCTCCCACAAATCAGTTTCATTGGATGACCTTTGGTTCTAGTGTTGTGAGAGAGGAAGAAAAATGTCCTCTCTCCAGCCCCTAAATCCAGCCCTGTGCAGAGACACAGCCCAATCCTATTGAGGATTGGGCTGTCGTGCAGAAACATTTACGACAGCAGAACAGATTTTCCAAGCGCTGCCACAGGAGATGGCAGTGCTCCACTTCCACCGCTAGACCCTGCTGCAACCACAGGAGAAGGTAAGGCAGCAGTGGGAGCAGCCAGGGGTTGGTGGGGCGAGGGTGGGAAGGGGGTGAAACTGAGCAGGGGGAGGAACAGGGGGCGGGGAGGCTGCGGGAGGGGCTGGATCCAGTGGCGATGTCACGCACTGAATTCTATCCCCTCTTTTGTAAGGTACAGAGCTGGTGCAGGTCCAAGGAGACCCATTGCGGAGCAGGAGGCTTACGGAGTGGTAAGGGGAACATAAGAACATAAGAAGAGCCCTGCTGGATCAGGCCAAAGGCCCATCTAGTCCAGCTTCCTGCATCACACAGTGGCCCCACCAGATGCCTCAGGGAGCACACAGCCAACAAGATAACCTGTTTCCTGCTGCCACTCCCCTGCACCTGGCACAGAGAAAACCTACTTCTAAAACCAGGAGGTTGCTTATGGCTTGTAACCTGTGATGGTCTTTTCCTCCGTGAATCTGTCCAAACCCCTTTTAAAGGCATCTAGGCCAGGTGCCATCACCACATCCTATGGCAAGGAGTTCCTCTTTCCCCCCTGAAGCCTCCCAATCTCCCCCCCCCCCACGCTGGATACATTTTTGGCGTGGCTGCATCTGTGTGTGTGGGGGAGAATACGATTGGGCTCACAGTCCCTTGTATTTTGGTTTGTATATGTTTATGTAAACAGGACAGGAATTTCCACCGCAATATATTTGCTCCCGAAGAAAGCATGCGGGTCGAACCTTTGAACTTCTTTGCAGAAAAAAAAGAAGAAGCTTTGCAAGGAGAAGCAAGAGCATGTTAAGATTTAATACATCTTAAAGAAACACAATTCAGTTTGATACACAGCCCCTTTATTTTGCTGCCTTAAAATGTCTCCCTCCTGCCACCGCTATTCATTACCTTCTTCCTTGGGGAAATATGTAAAGACAGGCCGTTATACTCATGCCTGCCCCATTGGATGGTTTTTGTTGTTGTTGTTGTTTCAGTCCTACCAGCTCCTATCCTCACCAATCATTTTTCTTTTGTTCTCTGTGACCATTGTATCCAGTAATTCACTTGGGCTATGATGTCTAGAGAAGATGAAGGGGAAACTGTGCTTAAAAAAATGGGGAGGGGGAACCTTTGCCAGTTGATTTTCTTTTAGACACTCGCTGTGAGAAAAATTGATTCCCAGCCTACAGACAATTAAATGCATTGACTGAAGTTTATTTATCACTATCAAAACTAATTAATCCATACTACAATACAATTTCCTTTTGTCCCAGATGGAAAACATCTCTAAGAAAGACCAACAGCTGACCTTGATGATTACTTCATGATTAGTATCGGTGCCTAGTCAGTTTAAAGTCAACATTGTCGCAACATAAGAACATAAGAAGAGCCCTGCTGGATCAGACCAAAGGCCCATCTAGTCCAGCTTCCTGTATCACACAGTGGCCCCACCAGATGCCTCAGGGAGTACACAGCCAACAAGATAACCTGTTTCCTGCTGCCACTCCCCTGCATCTGGCACAGAGAAAACCTACTTCTAAAACCAGGAGGTCGTTTATGGCTTGTAACCTACAATGGACTTTTCCTCCATGAATCTATCTAATCCCCTTTTAAAGGCATCTAGGCTAGGTACCATCACCACATCCTGTGGCAAGGAGTTCCACAGATGAATTACACACTGGGTGAAGAAATATTTTCTTTCATCTGTTCTAACTCTCCCTTCACTCAATTTTAGTGCATGTCCCCTGGTTCATGTGATTCCGTATTCTGTTAAGTAGCAACTCACTCCTCTGCAATGACAAGATGGAGAGATAGTTAAGCAGAACAATGCTATCTGCATAGTAATATCGTGCAGGAATACAAATAGGATGGGCTGTAGGTCAGTAAAGGGACTATGAGTCTGACTCAGCAAAAGGCAGCTTTGTATGTCTTAAATAGCAGAGCCTTGCCCATTTCTGTTTCATGCACTTGAAATGGAGCAGAATTCAGTGTTAGGCATGATTAGGAAAGGGATGGAAACTATAATCGCAGGGATCAATGTGAGATCAATCTATGACATGTCCACATGTCAAATACACGTGACAAATACGACACCAGTTGCCCCGTCTCAAAGTATTACAGAACTGGAAAAGTTACAGAAAACGGAAGCTCAGGAAAGGCAAATGGCAGGTCTTCGTCGTGCAATTTTAAAAGCATCAACGGAATCCTTTTCCACGAGGTGTGACGATAGCCACTAGCATCGACTGTTCTTAAAAGGTTCATACAAGTTCACAGAGGAGGACAGGTTTGATCAATAGCTATTATCCAGAGAGCAAAAATGAAGCCTCCATCAAAGGCAATATATTGAATACCAGATGATGGGGAGAAACGACATGATAATGAAACGTGCCCCTGTTTGTTCCCATCCTCCAGTATTTAATACATGGAAACATCATTTTAGCCCTCTGGATAATATAGAGCTGGAACTGTCTGCATGATTGAAGCAAGTCTTAGCAAACAAATGCAAAAGTAAACTACCGTATTTTCTATATAAGAGGAGAGAGGTCTGATTTGAATCACAGGTCCCTCCCATATTCTCTACCCCGTCCCTGTTGTCATGTTGGTCACCGAGATTGAGAGAAGTAGATGAGGTGAACTGACAGAAGCGATTACTTTCCCTATTTTCAGAGTTGCTCAATCCAAATGTCGACACATTCTGTGAGGAAAATTGTCATTGTTACCTTTTCATTGCCCAAATTAGACTTCTATTGGTAAAAAAAAAAAAGGTGTGTTTCTTTCAGTCTTGCCAGCCCAAATCTATATTCGGTGCCTCGTTCCTTGTCACTCTCCAGTCTGAACTGTCTTTTCGTTTCAACTCTACTATGAAGTGTCTCAGAGACCACCCACAGTGTTGGCTGGGTTTGAGTTGCTCAGCAATTAAGCTGATAGCCAGTCTCAGCATGAGGGAACAGCAGGGAAAATAACAGAAGAAAGATCTCAGAACTCAGCTGCAGCAAAAAATAGTCACTCCTCCTTCCTTTCCTTTAGAGTATGTCTGCACGGGAGCCTATCTGTTGCAGTGAGTTTTGTTTCGTTTTGGTTAGTTGGTCCCCAGTATCAGTTCAAGATATTTTGCTGCTGTAAACAACTGTGCCACACAATCCAAGAGGTGTCCTACAGGACACACCACTTACGTTTTGTGCACAAACACAACACAAGCAACATTACCAAGGCGTCCTGGAGTGTGTGTGTTTCCAACTGTGTGCTGTTTTGTTGGCACCCCTAAAATATTATGGCCCCATTACTTGGCCTGCTTGTATGGTTAGATCAGGCCTATTGGCCCCTCATTTCCTCTCTTTTCTTTCATTTGTTCCTGTATTGCTCTTTGCACATTTGTAGCACATACTCAAAGAAAGGAACAAGAGAGATGTTGAGTGACAAAGCAAAACAATGTATTCCTGGATAGGTATTCCAGCTTTCTGTTTTAAGAGGCACCTTTACAAAATGACCCAAGAGCTGACATTCTTGCTATGCATTGATTGTAGGTACTGTTTACAAGATAAAAAAAGTAATAATAATTTGAGGGGGAAAAAAAACAGCTCTGAAAAGAGCGAGCTTAAGGAACACGACAAAACTCCGAGCACTTGATGCCTTAGTGCTGTTGAAGCTAAGCAGGTGCTGACTTGATAAGGGCCCACATGGGAGGCCACTGAAAGTCCTCCCACATAAACCCTTCTGAGCTTTCTTTAAAAAGAAACAGCAGCAGCATAGGGTAAAAGGATTAAGTATATAAATACATTAAAACATAAATCTCCTTGCCTTATTAAGCATATAAATATATTAAAATATAAATCTCCTTGCCTTGAGATAAGTCCTGAGATAAGACGAGAATTCCTAGGCGATGTCTGGAACACCATTATCCTATCCAGAAGGACCCCTTATAGGCCTAGAACAGGGGTGTCAAACATGACCTGCAGAAATTCTTTATCTGGCCCGCATGATAATTGGCCACCATCAGCTGCTCTCCGCTGCTGAGCTGCAGAGTAAGGCATCAGCAGAAACAACATTGCTGAAAGGGTAGTGCTGGGAGAACCCAATTATCATGTGGGCAACCCTTTAAGCAACGCTGCTTCTGCTGAGACATCACTTTACAGAGCATCTATCAGCTGCTGAGCTTCAAAGTGATGCCTTGGCAGAAGCAGTGCTGCTGAAAGGACAACCCACATGATAATTGGGCTCTCCCATATCTTGAAAATATGATCAAGATTTGCATATTTCTGTCATTTGCAGCTAATGGGTTCCTAGGTGAGAACAAAGTGCTTATTTCTGTTCATCACCTGCTTAATGACATCACTTCCAGCATGTGCGTCACTGTAGTGTGGCGAGCGGGGCGGGCCGGCCGGGGGTGACGCGCGCAAAGGGTGATGCGTGTACACGCGTGTGCGTCGCTCCCGTCCGTGCGGAGGCTCCGAGGCCAGAAGAAGGCAACGGAGCGTCCGCCCTGTCCGGTGGTCCGGGGCCTTCTGAGAAGGCCTGATGCATCGACGCGTCATTTATTAGCTTTTTCGTGCATGCGCAGACCGTTTCTGAGGGCAAAAGGGCAGCCCTTGCCCTCAGAAACGGTCTGTGCATGCGTGAAAAAGCTAATAAATGACGCGTCGACACGTCGATGCATCGGGCCTTCTCAGAAGGCCCCGGACCGCCGGATAGGGCGGTCGCTCTTAGAGCCAGGGGTAAGTGTCACCCTAGAGCAGGGGTCCCAGGGTGACGCACCCCCTAGTGACGATACGCAGGTGCCATGAATACTATTCAACCCACTGTATGAAACGAGTTTGACACCCTTGGCCTAGAACGGGTAGGGGAACAGGGGTAAATTACCCCAAGTGGGATAAAAATGAAAATCTTTGGGGTAATAGGCAGTGATGGGGACTTGAGTTTAAAATATCTTGTTTAAAATATCTTTCCTCTCCGGAAACCTCCCGTTTATTTTCTGTCCGAGAAGCGGTCAGCCAAAATTATTTATTTGTTTGTTTGTTTTTGCCATGGCCGGCTCTTTCCAGGTAGTTTCTTCCTGCCGTGGCCTTCCCGCCGCTTTCTTCATCTTGGCCGGCTGGCTATGTCCTCTGCAGTCGGCCCGGAATGTATACTGGCTCACGGGCAAGACTCACACAGGCGCACAATGCCTGGGAGCTCTGTCTTTGGAATCGTCTGGGGAGTACCAGATGATTCCGAAGGGCTCCCAGGCATTCCCTGCACAAGGCTCGCACAGGCACACGAGCCAGTAGTCAGTCCCAGCCCACGGTGGAGGATGCAGCCAGCCGACCGGGAAAGGCCGGGACAGTGCTGGTTTCCGGGGCCAGCCAGAACACCAGGGCCGGCCAGGACGGCTCCCCCCCGGAAACCGGGACTGTCCTAGCCAAACAGGGACGTTTGGTAAGCCTATTTTATATGTCATCTTTCACCTAATGCAATGACCTTCCCTGTGACCAGTAGCGTCACTAGGACGCGCGTCTCCCTGGGGCAGGGGGCGCGCGTCACCCTAGTGACGCTACGATATAGCGGCGCGGGAGGGCGACCCGGCTCCCCCCCCGCGTCGCCCTCCGGACGCTCCGAGGCAGGCCCGGGAACCAGCCTCAGAGCGTCCGACCCCGTCGGCGCTCCAGGGCCTTCTGAAAGAAGGCCCAGGCAGCGCGTCGATCTGGGTATTTTCCGGATTTTCGCGCATGCGCAGACCCGTTTTGAGGGCTTTTTGCCCTCAAAACGGGTCTGCGCATGCGCGAAAAACCAAAAAATACCCGGATCGACACGCTGCCTGGGCCTTCTTTCAGAAGGCCCTGGAGCGCCGACGGGGTCGGACGCTCTGAGGCCGGCTCCCGGGCCGGCCTCGGAGTGTCCGATGGGTGTCGCGCGTCACAGAGGTAGCGCGCGCGGGGTGCGCGCGTCACCCTGTGGCGCGCGTCACCCGGGGGCGCCCCGCCCACCCCGCCACACTCCAGTGACGCCCCTGCCTGTGACTTACAGCCACTGAGTTTGCAATCCACAGTAACGTACGGATCCAAAGGAACAGAGGCTATAAAGCAGTTTTTGCACCGGTAGCCCTAATTTTTCTGCCTGTATTGCTCTATGTTTAATTTTAATTTTATTTCTTTTGCAAGGCAAATAATATTTCCCTGTTTTCATTTTATGAATGCCCTTTTCTTGCACTTTGTATAATGTTCCCAGCCTAGAAATAGTTCTGAGGGGAGAGGTTGTACATTAGAATAAATTTCCAATAAGGAAAATGTATTTTTTTTTATTTGTTACATTTATATCTCACACTTATTCCTAGAGATCAGAGTGGCATTTAGCCTTTCAGCAACCCTGTAAGCTGAAATTGGAAAGCCAATCACATCTGTAGTAGAGCATAATGCTGCAGCAAGAGAAGAAAATATCTGGCATGGAATCTCCTTACATTTTCTTCATGTTTGTTCCTTTGGTTTGTCTTAGTTCTAATGCTGCTAGTATTCCATTTGGAACAATTACACTGATAGTTCTAATTAAAACCAAACAAATCCTAACAGATTCTGTCAATAAATCAAGCTCTGTTGTGCACTATTTTGGATAACTATAGGCCAGTCTTGAGTACTGCGTTCTTGGATAAGGTCCTCATGCAGCGCTAGCCCATCCATGAGGCCTACTGAAGTGGTCCATTCAGGCAGCAGATTAGTGAGGGGCACCCATCTCTGTCCACCTACTTGCCTCCACTGCTCCTCCTTCTCCTTCCACTTTCTGGATTAGAAAGAGGGGGACAGAAAGGAAGAGGAAATATGGAGGGGAAGAGAGTGCTGAGCTGGAACATTGGAGAGTGGGAGGAGCAGAGGCTGGCACATCATGGGGTAAGGAGGGGCAGCATTTGGCATGCCACCTCAGGCATCAGGAGGTCCTGGGCCAGCCCCATCCTCAGGCACATGGTGATGACTCAGATCAAGGGATTTCTGGATCAGAGGTGTCACTACACCCCCGGGGGGGCCATCACCGTGATACCCCCTGTGACATCACAAGCCCCTCCCCTTCGATGGTAATTTGGTGGTGGTGCAGCAAAAAAGCAACCCCCCCATGGTTTTTGGGCCGCTTTTAGGCCGATTGCGTCCTGGGGGGCCCGGGCAAATCCAGTTGCCACAAACGGTCTAAAAGCAGCCAGAAAAACACTGGGGTGTGTGTGCTTTTTTTGCCGCGCCGCCAAATCCGGCGGCAAGTGCACCCCCCCCAGCCCCCCTAACGACACCACTGTTCTGGATTATACTGATTTTCTGGGATCCATTTTAACCTAGTTTCTGATGGTTTGGTGACTGAAACAATCTTTGTCAGCCTGGTGGATGATCTAGAGAAGTCTCTCTCTCTCTCTCTCTCTCTCTCTCTCTCTCTCTCTCTCTCTCTCTCGGTTCTGCTGTACCTTGGTCTTTTATACCATCGACCAGAGTATGGTTCTAAATTACCTGACCTGAATGAGATGGGGCCACATTTTGTGGTGCCTCTAGTCCCCCTGAAGAGTAAGTAGGTAGCTCAAGGGCAGGGGTTCCCAACCCCTTCCCAGCTGAGTACCACCTCTGGTGCCACTCTTCTTCTGAGTACCACCAGAAGTGACTAGTGATGACATCATCACTAGTTACTTCTGAGTTTTCAGGTGTTCAGAGGCCAGAAAACGTAGGGAGGAAGCTCTTGGTGGGTGGGGGGGGCCCTTATCAACATTCCTGAGATGCTCAGCCAAAGGCAGGAGCTTCTTGGGAGCAAAAACACACCACCAAAAGCGCCGCGTCAGAGTGGGGTTCCAGTGGTTAAGCGGTTTGTACTACCAGCAGTCGGCCGAAGTACCAGTGGTGATACTAGTACCACAGGTTGGGAACCCCTGCTCTAGAGAATTCCTTCTTGACACCATGGTCTTTCACTTATGGTGTACTAGAAGATTCAATCTGTTCTTCTGTACCATTTAATTATAGCAAGGGGGGAAGTTGCCTGGAGATTTGGAGCAGAGTGCATTCAGTATGCAGATGATATCCATCTCTGTCTCTCTTCACCATCATATTCCAAACTCTGATGTCTTGAATCCTTGTCTGAAGTCAGTATTGGACTGGATATAGACTAAGAGCCCTATTCTATCCCCCCACCAGCCCAGAGTGTGCAGCACTGCTGATGGAGTATGCACTGTATGCTATGGGCTGGGGACAGATGGACGGATGGACCAGACAGCCCAGGAGCAGTAAGTAGGAAACATTTTTTACTTACCTCTCTGTAGGCTGTCTGGTCTCCAGTGGGCCTCCTTGGACCTGTGCCAGCACTTTTGCTGGCATAAGTCTGAGGAGACTCCTCCTGGGGATGGGTCAGGGATGGGAAGGGGGGACAGGATCATGGTGTGTGCAACTGCCGCTGAGATCCTGCTTGCCCCACCCCTCCCGCCCTGCCCAGATCCATCCCCGATCCTCCCCCGAACCTCCCTCACCGTTGAGTAATTGGCGATGGCTGAGGATGGCCACATGTGGCTGCTGTCACCCACATGTGGCCTCCAGGTGTTTGTGGTGGCGGCTGCAGTCCACCAAACAATGGAGCGGCTTTCACATCATTGGCCTGGGACTTATGGTGGTGGGTTGCAAGAACAAATTGAAAATGAAGCCAGAAAAGACAGTGGTGCTCATGGTCCATAGGATGACTGATCCAGGGATAATGGTACAATCAGTTTGGGATGAATAGGCACTTTCACTGAAAATTTGGTCAGGAGTGCTCCTGGATCCAGTTTTTCTCCTGGAATCCCTGGTGGCAACTGGGAAAACCTACAACCAGGCAAGAGGGCTTTTGCACAGCTTAGGTTGAGCCAGCTACACCAACTCCTGAAGAAGGCAGACCTGGCCACGGTTATACATACCTTCCATCAAGAATGGACTACTGTAAAGTTCTCAATGTGAGTGTGGAGTTGCTTTTGAAAAGTGTGTGGAAAGTACAACTGGTGCAAAATGCTCCAGCCAGAGGAGACCAGAGCCTTTTTTTAAAGTGTGCAACTTCCTTGCTTCTGAACCCCTCCCAGACTCAATTCAAAGTACTGTGACAACCTTTAAAGCCCTAAATGGCTTGGTCCAGGGTACTTGAGCGGCTATTACATTTGAACTTGCCCATTCAGATCCATAGGGAAGGCCCTTCTTTACATCTTGCTCCCTTTAGAGACATGATTTCCTTGGGAGGCAGACTGAAAATATTATCTTAGGGTAAATGAAATGGTAAATTGCTTGCATATTTAGCTGAGAAGGTAATGCTGATTTCCCTTAATAATAGGGGATTGCCTATTAAATTGGTTGATTTCAGTTTTACCGTCTGTTCCAGAGGCTGAGAAAGAGAAAAACGTAAGTTGTATAAAATGCAACCAGTATAACTTTTCAGCACGAGGGGAAAAAAATAATAAAAACCCTCACAAATTTTAGTAGCTATTGAAGAGTACTGGAATTCCAAGAAAATTGTTCAGTCATCTGGAAGGGGGAAGGGGGGCAGAAAGTGCAACTCACCCCCTGTAGATGAGTTTGTAAAGATTTATTGGGCTCAGGGAGGAATCTGCAGCCGAGTAAATTGGCATTTGAGGGGCGCCACAAACAATAATGCATTACATTACATCTTGCACTACAACATACAGGTGTCCAAAAGCTATTACAATTCAGCCACTAGACTTAAAATTGTATGAAAGTAATAGCATGGTCTCTCTGTGAGTGGTAACCAGAAAATGCTTATTTTATTTTGCTTTGCTATCTGTTTGGTTTTTGTCAGAGAGGTCCCTGTGCCAATAAAATCCAAGAAGGTATCGAAATTAAATTTTCCTGCTTCTGGTTTAGCTGCTACTCTTGTCAGTAATAACTCAGATATCATCACATGGAAGATTGAAACTGGTCTAAAAACTTTGGTTCCTCAAGTGGCACCTGTAGAAAATAGAGAATGTGAAACTAAAGAGACATTTTTCTTTCTTTCTTTTTTCCCAGTTAAGGACTTTAAAAATGAAGATGCTCCCCTTTTCCATTTTAGGTACAGCATTCCATCTATCAGGGTAGGTTCAGTTCCAAATCCATACATGGTAGATTCGTGTGATGTAATCTAAATGTTCTTTCTACCATTAATTGGCCACAGACTTCCAAATATGAATATGTCATATTTAGGAGATTTATCCAGTACATAAATTACTGTAAAAGAATCATGTTGTGGCTGAAAAACAAGTTTGATCTGATCCCATGAATCCATTCCAAATGTACCAGCTGCTGTGCCACAGATATGTTACAAACTAACTGTGCAATTCTGTGCAGAAAACCGCATGCAGAGCGTGCGCTCCACAGGCAGTGGGTAAACGTGACACCCAAAGTGCGTTTATAGAGCACCCAGAGAGTAAGGGCCGCTGCCGTGGAGGCTGGCAGTCCTTACTATACCTCCCCCCGGACCCTGCAGCCCAACAGGTAAGAGATGCACCGGTCGGTGCAGGGGCTGGGGGAGGGCCGTCCGGGTGGCGAGGGAGCGCAGCCATTGGGCAAGCTGGGTCAGGAGGGGGCGGGGATATTGGTGGCAAGCTCCGCCAATATCCTGCACCTGTTCCTGGCCTCAGCGGCCCTTACCCCGCCGCCCCGGATGTACGTTGGCTCAAGAGCCGAAGTACATTCGAGGAGGCCCATTTGGGCCGGGCAGTCCTACACTGGGGCAAGGGAACGAATGTCCCCTTCTCCTGAGAAGTCCCTGGGCCATGCCGGAGCGGCCTGGGAAGAGTGCAGGATACTGCTGCCGGCCCATACACAGAATTGGGCTGCCCCATGCTAACCTAGCATGTTAGTGGGTAACTGTAAGCTCAAGCATTATGACAGAAGAAGAAAAATACTGTACTTTTATATCTACTCTCTCTATGCCATTCATAATTTTATCAGCCTTTTAACGCATCTTTTTAGTCATATGTGTTCTAAAAATGCATCTTCAAATGCTTTTAGACTTCCATTGTAGAGAAGATGTTCCAGCCTCTTGACAATTTTAGTCGTTCTCTTTGCTGTTCCTTTCCCATTGTTATGATATCCTTAGGACCAGAATGGTACACAATATTCCAAATTTGGCAGCATCATAGAATGATATGTATTGGCAATCCATGCTTTAGTCACATCCAGATTGGACAACTGCAATGTGCTGTTCATGGGGCTGCCTCTGAAGATGGTTTGGATACTGCAATTAGAGCAGAAAATGCTGGCAAGAGGGCTAATGGTATACAACCCATATTATATTTATTCTATGCCAACTGCATCAACTGCCCATTTTTTTTCTGGGACCAATCCAAAGAGCTGCCTTTTGCCTTTAAAGCCCTATATAGTCTGGGACCAGGTTACATTACTGCCTACTCCCATATCAGCCTGCCTGTCCAACATCTGATCTTGTTAAGATCAGTGCTGCCCATATTTGCAGCCCTGGGTAATTACACATAGATATGCTTTTTAACCACAGCAGCTAATCTTGATGGCAGAGGTCAACTGAGCTCTGATAAGCCTGGAAAATGATCTGAAGGCACACAATACATTTCTACAGAGGAAGCTAAACCCTGTAAGCAGCCTGGATGGGAGACTACCTGGGGAGCTGTATGTAAGCTGCTTTGAACTCTTTAGAGAAAGAACAGGTGATAGGTGTAAGAAAGAAACATGTCTGAAAGAAACAGAAATGTATATGCATGAACGAAAATGTGTTCTCTATGGCAGAGACAGCTGTAGAAAGCCACTGAGTGGAAACTGGGAACCAGAAGGCAATCCAAGGTGTGTGTGTGTGTGTGTGTGTGTGTGCGTGCGTGCGTGCGTGCACGCGTGGACACGCGCGCGCATGCCACACCAAGAGTCAGTCAGGGCCAGGTCAAACTTCAGAGAACAAGGAGAGAAAATGAGCCAGTCCTGGAAAAGGCTATATATACTGTATTTTCTTCAATCCTAAATGAAATCAACCCTGACTGTTCCCTGGAAGGACAGGTACTAAGGCAAAAGCTCAAATATTTTGGCCACCTAATGCGAAGAGAGGACTCTTTGGAGAAGACTCTGATGCTGGGAAAGATTGAAGGCAAAAGGAGAAGGGGAAGGCCAAGGATGAGATGGTTAGACAGCATCACCGATGCAACGAACATGAAAATGAGTGAACTCAGGAAGATAGTGGAGGACAAGAAGGCCTGGCGGGATATGGTTCATGGGATCACGAAGGGTCGGACACGACTTAACGACTGAACAACAACAACAACTGTATTTTCTGGCCTGGACTTAACTCTTTGTCACTTATGATTGCAAGTTGTTGTGAGTCAGTGACTGCTTTAGTGTTAAAATATGGTGCTGTATTTTTAGGATAGTGTGTTTATAATATCTTCATGTAGATATACACATTTATTTAATATTTTCCTTCTGCAGGGCGTGATCTAACAATGGCTACAACAGGGGTTCTCAACCAGTGGTACAGGTACCCCCTAGAGGTATGCAGACCTCTTTCTGGGGGGTACGCCAAGTCCTGCCCCTTATCTGCCCCATCAGCAGCTAATTAACTGTTAATTAACATGGATTTTAAATTGTAATTATTTTCGGAGCCCTTCTGTCTCTCTGATTTTGGTTTTGGGCTTATTTGGAAAATGTACTTTGGTGGGGTGGGGGAGGGAGGAGCTGATTTTGGGAAGTGTGACTTGGAGAAAAAAGATCCTTGCATATGTCTCTGTCTCTGTCTCTGTCACACACACACACACACACACACACACACACACACACACAGTTAAATAAGATATTTTTCACATTTAAAATTGTTTTAGTACTTTTTTACTTAATGATTAATTACCTAATTAATTAATTGATTAATCCAATTAATTAGCAGTTAATTAGCAAGGGGTACTTCAGAAAATTGGACTGTGATAAGGGGGTACCTGGGCCTCGAAAGGTTGAGAACCCCTGGGCTACAACATCCGAAAGAAGGAAATGCAGTAATGACCCAGATATCTTCTGCTACATCTGTGCACTTTGCAGGATTAAAGGCGCAACATCAATACCTTTGTCAAGAAGGTTTATCTTGCTTACTTTAAAGTATGGCATCAATGATATAATGAGCATAAATTTGCTGTTTTTCATTGATATCTCATAAACCTGATGTGATAGACAAAAACTGATGCCAGATTTGGAATCAGCACCCCAAAAGTACCTTAAGACCATTGGAATACCTTATGCCAGAAAAAGTACCAGTGCTATCCTTGCTCAGGTAGAGTCCCAACCTGAAGCCTTGGTAGCTTTTCCTGTTGAAGAAAGCCAATGGCTTGGTGATTTGCCAAAACACGGCAACTGTGCCAAGAGGTGTCAGTTGCGTCGCTAGCCCTGTCACGTGGGGGGGGGGGGCGCCCCCTGCACTCCAGGAAGGCTTCATTTGAAGCCTTCTAGGACTCAGGGAGGGTGGGAGGGACACACAAACATGCTGATTTTGGCGCGTTTGTGCTCCGCGGCTACTCACGCAGCCCTCCGGCTGCAAAAAAGCAGCCATTGGAATTCAAGAATTCTGTCATGGCTCCGCCTCATGAGGAGACTGCGGTTGGCACCCGGGGGCATTTCCTCCCCCCGGCCCCATTATAGCAATGCCACTGAAAGGTGATGGTTCCTGGTTCTATGGCTGGTAACTCTTGACCCCCAAACACATTTTAGATATGATCAGAAGCAGCTATATATTATCCCAAGAATAGAAAGAATTAAACATGAAAAAGAAATGATTTGGAATGCTTCAGAAGGAGCCAGAAATACTCCAGATTGTTTTCAGTGTCAGGATATCAAAAAGAAATCACAGTATTCACATACATGCACTAGAGAAGTTAGATACCTTTAGTTCAGCTAGTTCTCAAGTAGGCTATTGTGCCTGTGAAGCCAACACACAAATGGTACTGGGACTATTTTGGGAAGGGCCATAGCTCAGTGGGAGTACACATACTGTGCATACAGAAGGTCCTAGATTCAAATTCAGGCACCTCCAAATAGGACTAGGAAAGACCCCTATCTGAAAGGTCTCCTGTGCTAGTTTCTTGAAATGAATGGCAGTTCCACTGCAATTATTACACAATATTGTATTCTAGGTGATTTAGGGCGCAATCCAAACCTACTTAGGCCGCCATTGTAACCAGCAGCCCAGCGAAAATGGGAGGCCCCAGAACGGAAAGGGGATTCAAATCCCATCCAAAAGGGGAATTCATAGGGGATTTGAATCCCCTTTCCGTTCTGGGGCCTCCCGTTTTCGCTGGGCTGCTGGTTACAATGGCGGCCTAAGTAGGTTTGGATTGCGCCCTCTTTCTGCCTGAGACCATTCCAGCCAATATGAAATACATTAAGAAAGCCAACCAATGACTATTGAGTTGCCATAAGTTGTATTATAACATTTCTAAGTTGAAATACAAATGTAGTTGAAAGAACAGTTACATGTTAGAAACAATGGGTCATATTTTTTTATTATGCAGCCAACATTTTTTGATGGGGAGTATTTATAAATGCTATTGTGTTATGTCAAACTTCTTTGCACTAATGATGTTGATTTCAAGACAACTAGTATGTGCTGCGATCAAAGCCCAACTTGACCTAATCTTAATCATAAGGGATTCAAGAGATCTGGGCTGGCCATCTGTCCCCTACACCCTGCTAAGTAGCTCCAACAAGCAATGGAGAGATAACACCTATTGGTAGCAAGATGGAGCTGCTTCTATATGACGTCTTCCCAGACCATTCTGGTATTGCAGGAACTGAGGAATCACATGAGAGGAATAACATTGAGTGGGAATATACTGTAATGCAACTGCCTCTCCAGTGCAGACGGTGATGCTAGTGCTATTCTTTTCATATCCCATCCTTTCCATGGGGTATGGAAAGGCTAAAGAGCTTGGTAAGGCTAAAGAGCTTGGTAAGGTTTGCGTCTTCTAATGTTGTAGGTGCTACCAGTGTAATACCTAACTAATTTGCCATAACAATTTTAGATATAAAATATGGACATTACCAGGAGTGGTGTTAGAGGCTGGTCAGGTCAGGCACCAGCCAAGGGCCCACACCCATAAAGGTGTCCACCAGCTGGGACAACCTGCCTCCAGTACTGGTCAGCTGCTGCATATTCTCCTCCATTCACTGATGGGGAGGGTAGATGCACCACTGCCCACTACCATAATCTGTCACGGGAAACCTTGTGAGGAACTGTAGAACTTTGCCCCAGGTTCTCCAGAACCTGATGCCAGTCCCTTCTATTTCCTTCTGTTAAGCCGGGATCGACTCTCAGGGTAAGGAAGGCAGAAGCCTATGGTTTTCAGCCCGCTGTGGCTGGATTTTGGGAATTCACACCCTGAAAAGAAGAGGAAGTCCAAGAAATAACCCCACATCAAACAGGCTTCGGGATCCCAGTCACTTTAATTGGAAGGAATGTTTGCAGCGGGACCAGTGTTGAATACTAGGCAGACTGCTTTAGATGCCCCACACATGTCAAGAGTCAAGGCTAGCCATGCAAGTACAAATTATCCCCAACCCCTTATGCTCATGTCTTTGCATCTCTTGTCAATGTAAAAGGGCTTAACTTTCAATCTAGGGCTGAAAGGATGTAAAAGGAACATCCCCAGATGTTGTGCCTGTGGTTCAGTGTTGTGATATTCAATAGATGTGTGCCTGACTGCTTTGCTTTGTATGCATACACACTGTAAGCAGCATAGTGTCTCTGGACAACTATACCATCTGAAACAATGCTCATGGCCCGAGGGCAGTGTTTCCCAAACCTTTTCAACTACGATTCTCTTGTCCATTGGCGACCATTAGCCGCGTCTCCCCATTACATTATGTTGATGCCTGCCAATAGGCATTGCACTGTTTTCCAAGAGGATTCCGAGGCACTCCACGGCTCCCTTGGCTGGTTTTCACGGTTTGGGAACCACTGCCTGAGGGGGTCATTGTTACAGATGCCAGTGGCGTAATCAGCCCCCTTGCGACTAGGGCATTGGGAAGGATTGGGAGAATCACTGCTTCTGCTTTCCTGAGTAGCTGAAGATCTAGATAGCAGCGGCTTGGGATGCTAAGCTACTTCTGCTGCTGCATATCTACTCCTCTCTATAGTTTCTTCTATGCTTTTCTATTTGTTTGGACTCATTTCTAATGAAATCTACACAACGAAATCTGAAATGGCAATAAACTTCAAAGTAGTCACTAATTGCTATCACTATGGCTACTGGCTAAAAAACAAATCATTAAACATGTAGTGATGGGCAAGGGGCAAAGAAAATTTATTATTTTAATCAGAGTAATTTAGATTAAAATTAATAAGCATCATGCAAAATGCTTGCATTCAAATTAGAAACATCCCCCCTTTTTTACCCTGGGAAATTAGCATTCCATTTAGACGTCTGTTTGTGACATTCTATTAAATGACTCACATACCAATATATTGTTCCCGCGGATGATACAGCAAAGAATAATTGTCCTTATAATGAAAGGCTATTTCTTTACATAAATGGTTTCACATTTATATCCATTACATCATTGTAGTTGATATCATCAAAATGCTAAACTATTGAAAATGCTTCCTTTAATTAAACTGAAGATACACAACACAGCATGTTCATAATTTTATAGATTTCTCTCCCTTGCTCTGCATTTAGCTAATAGGGTCCTGTTGTGGACAGCCTGTTCATACAGTTGAGAAATATAGATATAGGTATATAATAAATGTATATATGTTTATTAGCTTACATACAAATGCAACATGCATAGAAACAATGAAGGTATTCATTGCACATTACATCTTTTTGTTCCTGTGACATCTTAAATGGAAATATCCAAAATTCTAACAGCTGACATGTTTGTTCCCTGTGTGTGTGTGTGTGTGTGTGTGTGTGTGTGTGTGTGTGTGTGTGTGTGTGCATACATACAAAAGCACTGGTTCTATTCAGAGAGTGAAGAAAAATCTCATTTGCAAATCATCCTTACACACAGCTGCAGATAGCTTTTTGAAGCTGTGGAAGCTGCACACAGTTGTGAAAGTAGCAAATACATGTATTATATAACAACACTGCTATATCTCATGAGTCTCTCAATGTGAGGCCCAAGTCCTACACAAACAAGCCATCAGTGGCACTACTACCATAATTAATTTAGATGCAAGCATCTCATATGTCACTACTAGTAAAGGTAGACCCCTGACAATTAAGTCCAGTCGAAAAAAAAGAAGCATAATCAGTCTCTGAACAACAAGAATTATGGATGGTGCAAGGTATGTATGCACCAAGTCAAAAAGGGTGACGTTGCTCCACTTCTCTTCTTCTACGCCTTCTGCTTTCAACATGCCATGATAGGAGGTAGCATATTTGCACTAGTGACAGTGATTGGCAAGCAGGTACTTATAAGTCCAGGAATTAGACAAAGAGGTTAACATATTACAGGATGAAAGGTAGCCTCTTAGACACCTGGACAGACAAACACACACGAAACCACAGCAGAAGATTTACTACACTAATGAGGTTTCTCAAGTAAATGACTACCTCTTGTTTCAAGATCTCGGTATACTGCATCGTTTCCTGCCAGTTCCCTACCACAGTATTCCGTGCCTCCATGGGAGCAAAAATGACTTAAAGCTTCTCAACTTACTGCATCTGTCTTTGGGACCAGTTCTTTTCAAATAAACACAACCCACCCATCTTTTGAACAAACTATATATATCAAAAGCAGGAATGTTTGGTCAGTGGAGGAAGGGGAGGCAGAGCCTCACCTGTTTTATATGGCGGACAGCATCCCCGCCCCCTCCCAGGCCGGCTTGGGCAATGGCCCCCTCCCACGCCGCCTGGACCGCCCATGCTGTCGCCGGTGACTTACCTTCTGCCACCAGCCGCATAGACATCCTGGTGCTGGAGTGAGGGCGGCCGGCCTTGAGCCAGCCTCCCTTACTCCCAAGTCATCACAAACATGCCTTACGGCACATTTGCGACAACTTCTGGCGCCGGAGTGCTCATTCTGGCGCTGGAAAGTTAGACAGGATCTGGCTGTGAATCTCTGTGCCACAGGCTCCCTTTAAATGCACAGGAATAGGGTCAAGAAAGTTGACAACCCTGCACCTTACTTATTGGTGAAATCATTATCCACCGAGGACTGTGCAAGACCCTAAAAATGGAACATCACAGGATCTCTAATTTCAGTCTACTCTGGATCCAAATGCAAAAGTGGCTCTCTAAATGCCAAACCAGAGGACAGTTTTTGCATATAAAACCTGCCCTGTCATGGGTTGTTAATTACAACTGGCATAGCAGAAACTGCTGCTGGCAATAACCAGCTTGTTAAAACGAGGCACCATTTGTGACACCATCACTAAAGTCATACAGATTCTAAAAAGAGACAACAGAATATCTTTCACCCAGGCACCCACACAGCTTGTCATTTAGCCACCGAGGATCCCTCTCCCCCCCATTTTCCATGTGGCCATCAGGCACCTTTGGCTACCTCTTAGAGTGACAGCAGTGGTCTCATATGTCATAACTAAGTCCTGATGTTTCTACTAGCACAACCCCACTGCAGGCAATGGAAGTCTTGGTGCATGTCTGGACTGTATTTTCAACCCCAACACAAAGTTCTTTCGTGGGCGTAACATGCTGAAAAGCTGCTCAGACTGGGGGAAAGTTATTTGCGGAGCTCTGCTTGCTGAATTTCAAATTGTATAGATTGAACATTGTATGCAAATACAAGTTTTGTCCTAGCATCAGAGCATCTGGGAATGGAAAAAGAAACTATAAAGCAAAAATCAAGAGGAGGTAAAATCTCTCTCTGTCTCTGTCTCTGTCTCTGTCTCTGTCTCTGTCTCTGTCTCTGTCTCTCTCTCTCTCTCTCTCTCTCTCTCTCTCTCTCTCTCTCTCTCTCAGATTGGAGGAGGAAGCTGCTTTGAGATAAAAAGTTCATGGTCAGCCACATGCCTGATTGGGGAGTGATGTGGGATTGTAGCCCACTTTTTAGCCTTAAGAAAGACTGGGATAAGGTTAGGTGCCTTGTTTGGCTTTATCTGCAGCACACACCATAATAAAAGAAATAAGAGGAAGATCTTCTGCCCCATCAAATTCTGAGGGGCCGCCCAGAGAAAGCTTTTTTATTATTATTAGCAGCACTGAGGGATTAAAGCAGTCCAACATACAGTAAACTGACTTTAGTTAAGAGCTTTACATGGATAAAGAAAGAACTGCAGCCATTGTTACAAATGGAAAACGACAGAAAATGTAGTTAAAGGAGAGGTCGAGTAAAAGTAGGAGAGAGCAAACCCATAAAGCTTTACAACTAATAACCCCTTCCTCCCCATACTGGTGGAGGCCTACATTTCCACACTTGCTGACTATATCCACTGGGTGGATCAGCTCAGTGGTGTTGCTCCGCCCCCATGTGGGGGGGCCCACCGAAGCGATGCTGGCCACTTCGTGACATCAGTGGGCGGCTCCAATCACCCCCCCCCCACCGTTTGGCTTTCTTTTTGGAGCCAAACGGAGCAACGGCGAGCGGGCGGGCCGAAACGCAGCCGCGATGGCTGCGAAGAAGGAGCGAAAACCGGGTAAGTGCCCCACGACATTCCGCCCCCTCCCCCGTGAAATTCCACCCCCCCCAAGCAGCACCTGGTGCCCAGGGCACCAGGGCCCCCCATCGAACAACGCTTCTGGATCAGCTCACATGCTGCAACCTTTCCAATGTTTCAGTGTATCAACAACATTCATCTGTATGGAATCATGGTTTGGAAAATCTTTGCAGGATTAGGGCACAAAAGTTGAGAAAAGGTTTGCAGGATGACAATCAGAACCTGAACTCATGATTGGAAACAACACAATCACAAAGGAAGAGAACAGCTCGGGCGTTTTTCATCAAAAATAAAAGGGCATAGTTTCCTGGAACAGGTAATACATTGTTTAATTCCTAGACCAGAAAATTACTTAGGCTCATCTGAATGAAGCACAAAGTCAGTGGTCATTTTACAATGGCTGAAGATTAATTCCTATTATTGACAGGCTTACCAGATTGTCGCCGGGACGGGAGCGGTCTACCCTTAAGGGGGCGGGGCGTGGAGGGGCCCAGAACGCATCCCGTCCCGGCGACGATCTGGTAAGCCTGATTATTGAGAACATAGGAAGTTACCTGACAGAGAGGAAGACCTAGTATTGCCTACTACACTAACTACCAATGTAGGTTATAGAACTCTTCCTATTTTGCCTATTTTACCAAACAATAATAAAGTCTATTAAGCAACCAAAGTTGCAGGGCATGTTATATCCTGACATTTGCTTGCTGTTGTAAATAAAAATGTCCTTTTACAGAAGGCCACTAATGACTTAGCAACGTCAAAACTGCCAGTTTGAAACCTCAGAGTTTCCTAGAGATGAATTTTTTCATTTATGTAGGTGTGTGAACATTGTGTGGAGAAAAAGAATTGCTCCATGCAAGCATTAAATCTACTTCACAGATTTATGACCAATGCATAATATTTATATATATTACATTTTTTTTCTAGTAGACAAATGTATTGTTCACAGAGCAAGGTATCAAATTCAGAAATGTAAAACATTTAAACAACAACTTTTGAGATGTATGAGATATTTATGTGAAGTATTATCAATTTGACTTAAAAGGCCATGAATCTTTCTAACAAGGCATTGATTTCATGCAAATCAAATTGTTCTGTGGTTTATGGAGATTTGACCTTGGGCAGTTATTAAGTTATATTCTGATATCCAATTATCTTACATTCAAACAGTTTACAAATTAGACACACACACACACACACACACACACACACACACACACACACACACACACACACACACACACATTGTCCATCAAGGTTAGGGCTGTAGTGTGTCTGACTGGATAAGAGCTGAATTCAAGGCTGGTCTTCTGAGCCACTAACAGCCCGATCCTCTCCTATGCTCTTCTCAGCGATCCAGCTATGCCGGCACTGGCAATGCTGCATCCTGAGCAGAGTAGGCAGGGTGGGAGGTCTCCTCGAGGTAAGGGAACTTTTGTTCCCTTAACCCAGGTGAACCCCCAGTCCCCGCAATGGGCCTCCTTGGATCTGCGCCTGCCATTTTCACGGCGCAAATCAAGGCTGCCTGTGTCGGGAGAAATGGGCCTGAGAGGGGGGATAGGATAAGGCGTACGCCACTGCTGGCGATCCTGCCCCCCTCTCAGGCCCGCTCTGCCCACCCTTCCCCCAAAATGTCCGCAGAATGCCCTCCCCCGCCCCTATGCTGCCCGGCTCAGCCACAGCGTACCTGGACTGCACACCATCCAGATAATATAGAAAATGGTAATACAGAAATGAAGCTTCTCCCTCTTGGTTTAGTCATGCATTGTTATCTGCCTCCTTTGCTCTGCTTGCTACTAGTGTGATATGATGGGGGACAATTTTGAACAATTTATAGAAATATTGAAGTGCATATGCTTTTGAAATAGTAGCTTGCTTGTTTGGCAAATAACAGAATGTAATCAATTCATGTAAATCCTTTCATGTAATCATGTATTCCACACACACACATATATATATACCATATTGGTCTGAGTATAAGACTCACTTTTTTCTCCTAATTTAAGTTTTTAAACTAGGGGTGCGTCTTATAATCAGGCATAAATTTAATGCCAGTGATTTAATTAATTTTTTTTTAATAGCACCAAACTTTAAGGGTGCGTCTTATAATCAGGTGCGTCTTATACTCGGGACAATACGGTATATATATCCCTTCATGTAATCATGTATTCAACATATGTATCCCTATGTGTAACCAAAAAGTATATCTTTTTGTATCAATGTTTGTGAAATCCTAAATAGCAAAAGGCAAGATGTAGAAAGGAAAGGAAAGGAAAGGAAAGGAAAGGGGCCCCAGCGAAAGAGAGCAGATAGAAGGGTCATAAATTAAGCCTCTTTGAAGCTGGTCTCAGAGCCATAAAATAAATTCTTGGGGGCCCAACAGGACACTGCAAATTCTTGCGTTATCAGAAAGCAGTGAATCTTCAGGAAGCGTAGTCAAGACAAGAGACAGAGACACTTAGCAGAGAAAGAAGAAAGCAAAAGAATTCTTGTTGCAAGATTTGTTGAGCTGAAATGTGAGAAAGTTTACGCCCCTGCGCAATTGTACAAAACCAGAGAACTGAAAGTGTTTCCTTGCTTTTACTCAGCTTACTGCAGCTATTGCTCTGGGTTTAAGCCTTCTCATGAGAATAAACAGAAAAGACTTGCTCCAATCTCCCTGGGTTTATTCATTGGTTTATTTTTAATACCTGCCAGTTAACACTAGTGGTGGTCCTGAATAAATGTACAGGGAGATGGCACCATCATCAGTCAGTTCCCTAACCCGATGGCCAGAGATGGACAACCTTTCCCATTTATGATCCTATGCATTCGTTCCTGGGAGTGAGTCCCATTGAATGCAATGGGGCTTGCTTCTGAGAAAGCATGCTTAGGAGTGTGCTCTCCGCAGCCCTGCCTAGCATACCCCACTTTCATAGTTTAGTCAGATGGCAACTAGAAACAGGGTCTTTTCTACGGTGGCAGCTGAGCTCCAGAACACTTTGCCAAAAGGGTTCACAAGGTGGTGACTCTTCTGTTTTTTTACTAACCTCCTGCAGGCTGCCCAAATGCCCCCCACCATGTGATACAGCGCCTTTTTGGTGTGGGTGCATTGGTGTTGGTGGAGGGGGATAAGATTGGGGCCTTAAGTAACTAAAGATTTTCACCCAACACCTCTCAATGGTGCACACATATTTATTTGTCATTGAAACAGTAGGCATGAAACCTAGATGTATCCGATGTTTTGAAGTTCCTTGGAGGATTTTTGTCTGAATGTCAGGGTTCAAACGGTTGATTGTATTTATTTATTTATTTACATTTTTCAATGCAAAAGTGTATGTTTAATTTCCTTCCCGCTGTAGTCATGTGCCTGAATAGCTGTGTTTGGAATGTAAATTCAGTGCTAATTATCTCTTAAAGCGATCAATATTTACTTTCCAAAGGCTGATCTTTGTTCTCCTTTAGCTGAAAGCCAGGCTTTTCAAGAGTGATTTTTTTTCACCCACACACGTTAAGTAACTTTCTTTTTCTATCAATTTATTCTGAGTTGGTATCTAATTGAGGGGACAGAATATTTTTCCCACAATTGTCATCGCTCATTGGAAGTAAAGATCTTGACAAAGTTACTGAACAATGTAGGACATTCAAAAACAAATGAAATACAATTGAATGATCTCATTTCGATATGTCTACTTTAATTCCAGTGATAAGAATGACAGAAAATATGCTGTGCAGTAGCTTTAAATTAAAGTGGACATGACTCCAAACCGTCACTCCAAAGGCCCAGACCAAATGTGTAGTTATTTCTGTGGGAAAATACAACTGTGAGTACATCTGTGAGTTTTAACCCATGTGAGAAGTAGAAGTAGGTTTTCTCTGTGCCAGATGCAGGGGAGTGGCAGCAGGAAACAGGTTATCTTGTTGGCTGTGTGCTCCCTGAGGCATCTGGTGGGGACACTGTGTGATACAGGAAGCTGGACTAGATGGGCCTTTGGTCTGATCCAGCAGGGCTCTTCTTATGTTCTTATGAGACTTGCAGCCATACGTTCACTCCAATCTGGGGGGTTTATTCATGGAAAAAAGCTGCATTGGTCCCTCTCCTGGCGCTGTCAGTCATTCTTTGGCAGACTTCCCTTGTCTTCAATGTATCCCAGCTCCACTTGCAAGTCAAGAGAGGTGGGATTTCCCCCCCCCCCCCTTGAGGGATTGCCCTTCTGATAACCATAAACTTCCTGGGTTTGCAAGTGACAGCAGGATTCAATACCCATACTCAGAAAATCAGGCAAAGAAATTTCAATTTCAAAAATATTTTTTTTTCTGTGACAAGAATGTAAAAATAAATTATATTGATTCTGCAAGGCTTGGCTGACTTGAATGTACATGGTCTACTTAGGTAAGGATCCAAACTGGCCAGAGGTTTCCTTGTGGTCTGTGATTTTAACTTTTGCCCTTCCTGTTCTAGACAACTTAGAACAAATGAATCAACCATACAGTACAGCTGTGAGCTGAATAGAGACTCTATATTTCCTCATATTGCCTGGTGACAATCCTTTTTTAGTAACTGTCACAGTCCTGCAATGGGATTGGGTAATGGTTACTGATGACCAACGCTTCTGTCCAACAGATTACTGATTGGTAGTTCAAGATGACTTGGGATGGGGTCTTAATGACCCTGAATTGTCCAGTACCTGAAGAAATAGTTGTTAAAATTGCACGTCTCTCCTTGAGGGTGAGAATGTGAGGTTGTTGTCCATTTCCCCCCCACCCCAAAGAGTCAAAGAAAACTGGCAAGCAGAATTGGCTGGCATTTTCAGAGGAAGAAAAAAGCTTTGATTTGATTGGGGTCAAAAGCTGGAATGGAAGCTTACAGGACAGTAGACTTACCAGATCTCCAACCGGGACAGAGTGCTAGACCTTTAGGAGAAGGAATGTGGGCAGGTGTAGCTTGTTAAACCTTAGAGCACAATCCTAGGCCATTGTGTTCAGTGGGGCTTGCTTTTGAGTACACATGCCTAGGATTGTGCTCTAAGGTTTAACAAGCTACACCTGCCCACATTCCTTCTCCTAAAGGTCTAGCACTCTGTCCCGGTTGGAGATCTGGTAAGCCTACAGGACAGTCCCAGTCACTAACTGTAGCCCAATTTCAGTTGCAGAAATACCTATAGTAGATTGTAGGCTGTTATTGCTTGTCAGGAGTGCTCCTCCTCCATCTAATACTCAACCTGTATATTTGTAAATTTATTTATTTTATTTATTTAAAAAAATTATACCCTGCCTTTTCCTATGCCAAGGCAAATGCCCAAGGCGGCTTACAACAAGTTAAAATACATAATTTAAAAACAATACATAACGTAAGTTAAAAAAACAATAAAATCCACTGGGGGGTGACAATGTAGAGTAGAACAACAAGGCAGAACATACTGAGGCACTGGGGACAGACAACAACCCATCACCCAAACGCAAGACGAAACAGAAACGTTTTGAGCCCCCGCCGAAAAGTCATGAGGGAAGGGGTTGTTCTCAAATCCCCTGGCAAGGAGTTCCACAATTGTGGCACCACAGCAGAGATGGCTTGCCCACGAGCTGCCATTCCCCTAACTTGAGACAGAGTACAAGACCCCCATAATCCTCCAGTTCTTCTCTCTCCTCCAAAGGAAGCCAGCATCCAGTCAGCGCTGCCCCCAGGAATTTACTGCTTGGGTAAGTGGGGCATGAACATGGAATTGAACATTCTGGTAGCACTGCGACTCAATCGGAGACTGAAAACTGGACTACAGTTTCTGTGTACTTTTTATTGCACATGGCTTGGTCCTCAGTGTTTTACCCTGAGCAGTGCTTGCTGTGTAAGAAGAACTGCACAGCTCTTTGTAACCAATTTCTTCTTGGCCTCCGTTCATAACACGGCTCAGGGGAAGGGATGAATTAGCTTGCTCTTCCAGTGAATTGGGCTCTAGAACTGGGATAACTTTTGTTGTTTAGTATGAGAGCATTACTTTGAGCAGCGTATTCCCGAAGAATTGAGATTGCTGCATCCTGCAATTCTTTCATTTCAAAAGTTCACTGTTTAAAAAGCTTTATCTAAGATCAAATATATCTGAATCTGCCTTGTTCTTTCTTTAAAGAACAGCCTACTGCTGAACAATATATGCCATTCATAAAAAAACCCCCAAAACGGCTGTTCCATTTTCCTTAAATGCCTTTTTCACAAACTCTATTATGCTGCAATAGTGAATTAATTAAGTTTGAAAGCATTTTCATGGGCCATATTTTGAACTGATAGGCCCATAAATCTTAGATTGTTCCATATCTCTGGAGCAGGAACTGTTACTTGAAGGGGGGGACGGGACTCATTTCTATTTTTTTTTTTTTGCCACAGATGAACCTTCAAAGATAGTTGGTACTTTGAAATGTGATGAGGATAAATAATGGAAGCTGAACCCCTGAAATTCTTAAGTTCACACAGTGGGTGAATATGGCTTCAAATGCAGTGTATTTCAGGGAAAGCTATGATGTCACTTTATATGCAAACATCTGTTTTCTTTTGCAATGCAGTTACCACGAGGACCTTTGTGGTGCTTGTAAATCCTGATAATAATGACCGAAGAGATGTTATTAAGGAGATCTTGACTCAATAGTTTCACAGTCAGCCGTTTCCTACTTTCTGTTGCTGTTCAGGTTTCAGTGTTGAAATATAAATAAACTTTAGAGAGTGAAAATGGAATGATGAATAGCTGGATGTAAGGGCATCTAATTAAAGGATCATCAAACCCTCTAAACTGTCGAGAGAAAAATCTATTACGAGCAACAAGATGGAGACAAAACAGCTTTTAATTTTTCATCAATTTTCTTTTGATGAAAAAAGCAGGAAAGAGCCATCAGATCTGGAGAAAGAATGAGTTTCTGATATTATAGCTTGCAACAGCAAAATGAATTTAACACTATTGGGAATCATTACTGTGCTAGATCTCCAGGTTTTGGCACCTCTGATGATTGACAATCATATTGACGACTGGATAGCATGACTCCTGGTATGATTGATAGCCAGCCTTCCTGAAGAAATTAAGCACACCTATCTTCAGTTGCCGGGAGAAAAAATTGCTCTCGTCTGCTAAGATTGCTCCACTACTTTTAATCCCTGCAGTTCTGTGTTTATAGGACCTGGATATGTTTGCAGAAAGGCCAACACAGAAGGGGAAAAAAGGCAATACTACATTTTCCCCCAGTAGCTTTACTGTTTCAAATCATGCCTCTCTAATAACAAGTTTGGAACAAGCCAAGTCCATGAGTGGTAATGTACAGATTTTCCAACGCTTAATTTGTGCCAAGTTCTCAGTTTTCTGTATAAAGGTACAGTCCTGGAACATGTAAAGTAATAACAAAATGAAAGTTCCTCAGAACATGAGCAGAGTGGCTGCTCCACATCTGTGAGCAGCTACAATGGGGCATGTTTACGACACCCTAGGCCAGCTGAGTTCTCGCTCCGCCAGCCTATATCTGCCCAGTCATGATTGCTAAGGTTGTTCAAGAAGGAATTTATCTCAGGAAACAGTCACCACATGGTGACTTTTTCTTGATACAAGATACCATCTGGACCAGGGGTGGCCAACCTTTCAATGTGAATGCTCCTGGCCCTTTAATGGTTGCATAGGTGAGGGCATTTCAGCAGGTGCAGCTGCTTTAGCAGCACCATCAGCACCACTTACAGCTGCCAAGATTCTGTCTTCTACAACAACTCTTAAGGATGCAGAGGCCCTAATGGTGGAAGGTTGGCCACCCCTGATCTGGACCCACTTGTGAACATTCTGAGTCTTAGAGCCCAATCATATGCATGCCTACTCAGAAGTAAGCCCCATTATAGTCAATGGGACTTACTCCCAGGTAAGTGTGGCTAGGATTGCAGCTTAATAACTCTCCATGGACAGGACATCTGTAAATCTTGCCAATGTGGCTGTGTTCCTCCATCTTTCTGCTGCTGCTCTCATTGTGTCTCTCACTGCCACATCTCTCTGCCACTGGCCACGCCATTTTCATAGTCACTGCCACATCATAACAGCCCATTGTTGCCATTTTGATTTTGTTTGAAGATGTTTATGTCATTTTCCCTGACAGCTTCTGTAGCTGTCACCTGCCACCACTGATAATCAAAACTATGGATGGATCAAACTTTTAAGTTTCATGTGCATACTACTTGAATTGTCCAATTGACACAACAACAAAATCCTGAATGCTAAGAAGATGCTTTCACGGGGTGTAAAATCAAATGTAGTTTGAAAAGACATATGGAAAAGATGCCCAGAGCAAAATATTAGATAAAGCGAAGCAATTTATTAGGGTTTGACTGACACTGCCTCTGTGAGAGTTACGGATAAATCACAAGTCTTTTTGAATGTTTAATTCAGTTCTTATAAGCTTCCCCTTCCCACAAGGGACAGCTCTTGTTCTCTCAAAAGTCCAAGCAGGATGTGATGACCCATTTACAGGCAGAAGTCATAAGAAAGAAGACCCCATAGGACCCTGTGCTGATATGCAACAAAACACAGTTATTATAGAAGCAGATGTCCTTTTAAAAAGTTGGAAACATTTGTATTGATGTGGCCTTGGCTAACTTATGGGCTGAACTTTAAGGGTGCTTAAGTCCTGAAGTTAAGCTGTTTTATTTCTGATATAAATACAATTAAGTGAGGCTCACAGTTTTGCTCAGAGCCTCAGAACTTATGCTAAAACACTTGGAAAAAAAACACCAGAATACAAATCATGGAGAGCTAGAGGAATTCTTTGTAGTATAGCAGTTGCGGGGGGGGGGGGGAGGCAAAGAACTGTTTGAATGACTTTTCATCTAGAAATTGTTTTTGCAAATGATGATCAAGCTCTGTGATCTGTAGCACCTTTGTTTTTCCTGTGTGTTTTCCTAATTATCCCAGAAGAAGAAGGTTTGCTTTAGAGCAGGGGCGGGGAACCTTTTTCCTGGCGAGGGCCGTTTAAAATATTAGAAATTTGCTTGAGGGCTGGCCGTAAGGCCGGGCGGCATTTTTATTTATGTAATTAATATTTGCCCCCGCCCCTCATCGGCCTCCGGAGGCTCCCATGCTGATGAGGGCAAGAGGGCAAGAGCTTGCCCTCATCGGCGTGGTACGCATGTGCAAAATGGCCAACGGCCTGGTGAGAAGGGGTCGAGGCGGCGGCCAGGGAGGACATGCAAAGGCCCTCTCCCGGCCTCCGGAGGTGACGCTTGGACCCGGCGGAGCCTCCAGGGGCCGGTTGGGCAGCCTCCCGGCAATCTCTCCGGGGGCCGGACCGGATGGCCTCGGGGGCCTGATCTGGCCCTGGGGCCTGAGGTTCCCCATCCCTGCTTTAGAGCATGCCAGCTATACATCTAGAGATCAGCTCATTTAGAGAGACCTCTTTCTGTGGAAAATGCTTTCATCCTGTCCCATTTATATCCCATCATTTTTTTGCAAGGATTTCAGTGTGGCCTACATGGATTTATTCTCACTGGCTTAGATCTAGAGGAGCAGTGATGTAGACTTGAGTTTATTGACTTGGACTCGAGTTGGACTCAAGTCGCGTCAATGACTCAAATTTGGACTTGACTCGGCGATTGTAAAAGACTCGAAAGACTCAACTCGAGACTTGGGGCCTTTTACGATAACTCGAATTTTATTCAGGTTTAAACCCGTTTCCCCCATTAAATAGATAGAGACTCGCAACTCGTAACCAAAGACTCGGGACTTGGGGGCAAAGACTTGGTTCTTGACTAGAGACTTGGAGTCAGAGACTTGATCCACATCCCTGCAGAGGAGCTTCTTCCATCAGATGATACTCTAGACCCAACCTTCTACATATCATTGTAGTCTTGGACCAATTATTTTTTTAATTGCTAATCGTATTACTTTGGGTTGCATCCAATAATTCCCGTCTTCCAAAGGAAGAATCTTTGGATACAGTCCTTTTATTTTCACAACAAACCTGTGAGGTTGGCTCTGCTATGAGACTATGGCATGATTAGGACCATCCAATGAGCTTCAAAACTTCATATTCGATATTATTCATGTGGCGATATGAGCCTGGTTTTCCCACATCCACACCCAACACAAGGGACTAGTTTGGATGACAATTTACCCATCTGACAGACCCCACATGATAAGAAATGTGGACACTCATGGAATGCACACCTCCTGGACCTTCACCTCACATCTAGGGCAATTTGGGGTATTTCCTTTAATCTAATGGGGTGATTTGTCTAAACAGCCCCTCTACATGTGCTCATAAATCTACAGCCCAATCCTATTAAGCTTTACGGCAGTGGAACAGAGGTGACACTGGCATAAATGGCCATACAGCAGCATGCATACCGCGCCCCTGGCAGCCATTTTGGAACTGCCACTGCAAACGGTGGTGTCAGAGGCCTGCTGTTGTTGTAAGCCAGTGTAGAGGGTGAGGGGTGGGAGAAATGGGGTGGAGAGGGGGAAGAACAGGGGAGTTTCTGATTGGGGAAAGACAGGGTGGGAGGCAGAACAAGGGAGGGAGGGGGTGGATCCTGGCAGCACTGGCATGCGCCAGGATCCTATCCTAGTGCATATCCAAGGAGACCCATACATGACCCAGGGTAAGGGAATGAATGTTCCCATGGTAGCATGAATGTACCATGAAGAAACTTCTGCGACTGCCCCCCCCACCATAGGATGCAGCACCCACTCTGTTGCCATGGCTGCATCAGTGTTGTTGTTGTTTTAAGTTAGGGTTGGGTTGTCTGAGTGAGAGCACACGTCTCTTATTGCATGAGTTATCCTAAGAACCTATGAACAATGCAATGCATTCTGGGGTGAACTTGGGAAAGAGGAGGGGGGAGTTGCGTGACCTGGAAGAGGTTTCTGGAGCGTGATTTCAGCTTGTAGAAGGAAGAACACAAAAAGGTAAGGAAACTGATTTTTAACCTTTTTTTTTTTCATCGCTATCCGTGGATTTCAGTATCTGCGGGGGTTCCGGGAATGGAACTCCTGCAGATACTGAGGGCCAACTGTAATGTGGATTCTCTTTATCCAACTTATTGTCACCTCTTCACTTTTATTCTTCCATTTCACTCACCAAATTTAATATTTTCTGTCAGGGAAGGATAAATCACAATTTCAAATAAATATTTCATATATTTTTTTTAACTTCAGTCCATCTTGCTAACTTTTTTATTTATAATAAAGTATATGCAGTAGTTTATAACATAAGAACATAAGAAGAGCCCTGCTGGATCAGGCCAAAAGCCCATCTAGTCCAGCTTCCTGTGTCACACAGTGGCCCCACCAGATGCCTCAGGGAGCACAAGACAACAAGATAACCTGTTTCCCGTTGACACTCCCTTGCACCTGGCACAGAGAAAACCCACTTCTAAAAACCAGGAGGTTGCTTATGGCTTGTAACCTGTGATGGTCTTTTCCTCCATGAATCTGTCCAAACCCCTTTTAAAGGCATCTAGGCCAGATGCCATCACCACATCCTGTGGCAAGGAGTTCCACAGATGAATTACACGCTGACCATATAACCATACAGCGCAACCCAGCGCAAGGATCCAGCCGGCGGCCCAGGGCTGCCCACCGGATCCTGAGCCCCAGCGGCCGTTCTGCTGCTGGGCTGGAGGTCTACTCAGGGAAGGGGACGCACGTCCTCTTCCCCAGGTGTAAATCTAGGCCGGCCTGATTGGCCTCCTCAGATTTTCCGCCAGCTAAATAGCTGGCGGAAGTAGAGGAGGCCGTATAATGGCCTAGCCAGTCTGGCGGGGGCGGGGATATGGCCGAGGCCATCCCTCGCCCCCTCCCGGGCCGGCTAGGTCAATGACCCCCCTCCCTCGCCTGCCGAACTGCCCCTGCGCCAGCCGGATCCTGACTCACCTCATCTGGTGGACTCACGGGCGCTCCGGCAATGGAGCGAGGGAGGCCGGCCTCTGCACCAGCCTTCCTTGCTCCCAAGTAGTCGCAAACATGCTTTCCAGCACATTTGCGACTGCTTCTGGCGACGGAACGCTCATTCCATTGCTGGTACGATAGTCAGGATTGCGCTGATAGTCTCCTTGCACTGTTGGTGGATGAAAAGAACTGTCTGAATACCGACTTGAAGATTTGAAGCTTACTTTGTCCTTAACTCTCTCAGATGAAGGGCTAGTTTTATTGCAGCGCTGTATGGCGAGATAGAAATCATGCAAAGAATGTGTGGAAAATGGAAATGCATCATAAATTGCTGTTTCTTCTCTGTTTTTTTCTCCTCTAGCCTTTTGCTCTCTTTTACAAGAAAAAGGAGTAGGTCCTTTTTATTTATATATTTAAAAATAAATAAATCACCCCAAAGCGGAGCTATGATAAAAGAGGAGTGGAAAACAGTTGCAGAACCGTATTCATGCACATATAAAAATGAGATTGTAATTTACCATACTTCTAAAGCAGCAATAACTAATAACAGAGAAAATTTACCCATTTTATGCATTTATTTTGCTTGCTTTACTATCCTGCTGTTAATAAAAAGAGAATTTATTTCCGCAACTGTCATATCTTACTTGGCATTTTTGTGATTTCTGAGCCAGGCATGAAAATTCTATTTTCTTCTAGTTTCTACTTTTTAGCAAAAAAGTTATTTCTTTTGCACTATGTATTAATCTGATGTGCTTCTTGTATAACTAGTTTTCCTGATCTGTTTATTGCTCTTTCTTCCGCTTGCTCAGGAAATAATGAAAAATGTCATTGCAGTTGACTTATCTTTTAAATCCTGTTTTCTACTCCTGGTTTGTGTTACTTAAAAACACATACAAAAACAGCATTTACAGGCCTGAGTCTGGATTGCACCATGGTAAATGGGCTTGCCCCAAACCATCAATCATCTTCCATAACCAGGATGGATGTTGTAGATACGTCACAGCTGCTCTGTGGATGCAGCACCTGTCCTATGCATGGAAAACAGGAGATTCTCCATTCTGTCTTCTTCTGCATGTGGAATTCTGACCACACGGTGCCACCAGTTAACATCTGGTGAAAGGTCACAGTCTCCTGCCCATTGCCTTCGCCGCACTGAATGGCTGTGACGGCGAGGGGGCGGGGCCACTTCGTACCGGAGAGTAAACAGGGACTAGGATGGGGCGGAACTTACAGTACTGCCCCCACCGTAGCGATGCCTCTGCAGAGACGACGTCTGTTATATCTAGAGCTTCCTGGGCCTTGTTTTCCCTCTCTCAAGACACTCTGCTTCTCTTTTTATTAGAAATTTAGATTTTGTCTTTTTTGTAAGGCTGGCTGCTAGCTTCCTGACCTTTGAAAACATGATTTTAGCCATGGAAGGCTCTGAGAGCACTGATTAGCTATTTGCCAAGCTGCAAAGTCCTCCTGCCACTCAGAAATGCAGATTACTGCCCTTAGAGATGCAGACGGTCTCTTGTGGTTTATCTTTGCTGGCAGGACAATTAACACCATTCAGGGTCACTTTGGGTACATCCCACCCAAGCTCCATTGAAAATAGAACTGGGATTGTTTTCTCACTGTGCAACTCCATGTGCAACTGTCAGTGGTACAGTAGGGAAGGTGAAAATTCTACCCCAGGCATATTTTTATTCACAGAAAATAAACAGTACGTGGTACCTGGCTATATAATTTGGATGTTATGGATCAAGGTGTTGGTGACAATGTCCTAAAAGTCCAAAGGTGCAACATTACTATTTTTAACATTTTACAAGATACACAGCGCAATCCACACTATCTTTAGAATGGCGGAGCACACATCCACCGTTCTAAAGTGTTGCAAATGTGCTGTAAAGCATGTCTGCGATAACTTTAGAGTAAGGGTGGCCGGCGTGGAGGCCGAAAGCCCTTAGTCCGCCGCCGGATCATCCCTGCGGCCACCAAAGAAGCTAAGGGATCCCCTGGTGGGGGTGGTCCAGGTGGTGAGGTGGTGAGGGTGGTCCAGGTGGCCGTTGGCTGAACCGGCCTGCCACCCCAACCGCTATATTCCCGTCCCCTTCCCGGGCCGGTGTGGCCTTTACACGGCCTCCTCGGACTTGCGCCAGCTAAATAGCTGGCAGAAATCCAAGGAGGCCCATTAGGGTCCCCCTGCACTACACTGGGGGAAGGGGACGAACATCCCCTTCCCCCAAGCATAAGAACATAAGAACGTAAGAGCCCTGCTGGATCAGGCCAAAGGCCCATCTAGTCCAGCTTCCTGTATCACACAGTGGCCCCACCAGATGCCTCAGGGAGCACACAAGACAACAAGATAACCTGTTTCCTGCTGCCACTCCCCTGCACCTGGCACAGAGAAAACCTACTTCTAAAACCAGGAGGTTGCTTATAGCTTGTAACCTGTGATGGTCTTTTCCTCCATGAATCTGTCCAAACCCCTTTTAAAGGCACACAGTCCAGGTGCCATCACCACATCCTGTGGCAAGGAGTTCCACAGATGAATTACATGCTAGGTAAATAAATATTTTCTTTTATCCGTTCTAACTCTCCCTCCACTCAATTTTAGTGCATGTCCCCTGGTTCTGGTGTTATGCGAGAGGGAGAAGAATTTCCCTCTATCCACTCTCTGGATAGCAGACCTCCGGTCCGATCATGAACATGGATAGGATCCGGTGGGGGCCATAGGCTGCCCGTCGGATACTTACACAGGATTGTGCTCACAATCTTTGGTAAAATACCCCAAGGACAGGTTGAGGGTTTTAAATTGCAGAAATTCTTTTAGAAAAAAAGGGAAAAATGCCAAACGTGATATGTAACAAACAAATCTGATCATGAGAAGTGAAAGTGCAAGTTTCCCTCCTAGAAGGATCAAAGAAACCTCTTCCATTGCCGAGGACATTACTGTACTTCAGTACAAGTCAGGGCAGGTTTCAAATGCCTGAAACAGTAAAAATATATAAAATATATAAAATATATTTAAATATATAAAATAGTTTATATTTTATACTGTATATATAAACTTCCAAATGTCCAGCAAAATATATATGTACTAAGTTGAAAGCCAAATGCTTTATGACAGCAATTTTCCTAGTTAATCCACTTCTCAGTGTTTCACCATTTGAGAGCATCAAAGTCAATCTGAGAACCTTGCTGCAGGCAAAAATGCCTGCATTTCATATTTTAGCAAAGAAAACATGGCACAAAATGGCCATTAGATCATAGAATTCTTGAAAGTCTTTTTTTTATGCCTTCAACGAATAACCAGAAACCTAAATAACCATACAGTTTTACAAATCGCACCATCTTTAGTTTCCTAGGGCTTTGGTGCAAGCACTCTTTCCAGGCTTGCTCATTTTTACCGACAGCCTAGTTAGAAATGTTAAGATCAAAGTACTGAAGGCACATGCTTTGCATTGATAAGATCCGGGTTCAACTCTTTGCATCTCAGGTTCAAGGAACCCACATGACATGATGCAGACATGGGAAAGATGTCTGCAAGAGGCCTTATAGAAATGCTACCTGTTCATGCATAGACAGTATGGACCTGGGCCATTCATCTGACTTGGGCTGCAATCCTATACACACTTTCCTGGGAGTAAGCCCCATTGAACACAATGGGACCTACTTCTGAGTAGAAATGCATAGGATTGTATAGGGGACATACATTGCACCTCCTCTGTGTGCTGATATGAAATCATTCATTTGGAAATTAGAACAGCACTCTATAACACATATTGAAGAGTTGTACTACAGCAATACCTTGCACTTTTGTCTGGTTAGGGATGAAAATCAACGAATGGATGAATGTGAAAGCATAGTCTTATTTAGCTTGTAAATTTATTTTGGCCGGTGAATCTTGGGCCAGTCACTATCTCTCAGCCCCACCTACCTCACAGGGTTGTTGTGAGGACAAAAAGGAGGGGAGGAAATGTGTACACCACTCTGAGCTCCTTGGAGGAAGGGCGGTATAAAAAAATGTGAAAAATAAATAAATAATAAAAACATAGAGCTTGTGTGGAGGAAAGGGAGATGGATGTATCAGTAGAGTTTGTTTCCAGTCTTCATCCTAAAGCAGTGGTTCTTAACCTTGGTGGAGGTACTGAACCCCACCAGTTTCATATGCGCATTCACTGAACCCTTCTTAATTTGAAAAATAAAATATGATTTTTTCAAATTCAAAACATAGGTATATATTTTAGGTATATATACATAGGTATATTTTTATAGGTGCACAAAATGAACAAAACCATTAAAGAACAAAACCATTAAGAACAAATATTAAAACATGATTTTCACACAAAAACAAAAACATAATAATGAATATTTACTGCAAATCAGTGTGACTTCTGCTGTTGCCTTTCAGAGACCAGTTCAGAAATGCGCGGCTTTACCTTAAGGAAGTGTTCTCTTAGTTTTGCCGGTGCTAGACTAGAATTGCTCAACTTGGCATTGCAAATCATGCAGCTAGGACGCTGACTCCCATCACATTCCGTTATACATGTGAATCCATATTGTACATATTCGTCCAACCACTTTCTTTTTTTGCTCGACATAGTATGAAGGGATTAAATTAAATAAATATTAAGAAAGAAATCACACACTTCGACTACTGGGCGCACCAAATTCCCTGCAGCACAGATAGGCCACGCCACGTTATCACCTGCAGCCGATGAGGCGTGGCTAGAGCGCGGCGGGAAGGGCGGACCGCCTGGGGGCGACGCGCGCAATGGGTGACGTGCGGTCGCGCCCGTGCACCCGCGCGTCGCGCGCAGGCGGTCCGCCCTTCCCGTCGCATTCCAGCGACGCCTCGGAGGAGGCCTTGGAGCGTCCGCCCTCGGTGGAGCTCCAAGGCCTTCTGAGGGAAGCCCCATGCGCGACGTCCTATTTATAAGCTTTAGCGCATGCGCAGAACGTTTGAGGGCAAATTTGCCCAGAAACGTACTGCGCATGCACTAAAGCTTATAAATAGGACGTCACACATCGGGCCTCCCTCAGAAGGCCTTGGAGCTCCGCCGAGGGCGGACGCTCCGAGGCCTCCTCCTGCCCAAGACAGCTGGCCGGAGAGAATGTCTCCGGAGCCGGCGGCAGTGGAGGCTCCGCTGCTGCCGGCTCCGGAGACATCCTCGTCGGGCGGCACGGGGGTCATTAGGGCGGCGTGCGCGCCCTAGTGACGCCGCTAGTCGGTGAGTCAGTCTCGCGGGTTCGGCGGAGGACTACTTACAATTGAATCGTGAGTAGTCCTCCGCCGAACCCTCGAGACTGACTCACCGAACCCCTGGGGTTCGATCGAACCCAGGTTAAGAACCACTGTCCTAAAGGCTTTCAGAGCAGCTCACAATAATTAAAAGCACAACAGGACAAGCACAGTGATATTGATGGACACCGTGAAATCGGATGAAAAAGGAAAGCACGGGGACAAAATTTGAAATGTAGCTATAATTGAAAACGCCTGAAAGAGCAAAGTGATGGAAGTCAAATGGATGAAAGTCAAGGTATTGCTGTTAGTCCTAGATTGTGACTAGACGACTTCCTGCCCAGCTGAGTGGTATCCTCATGGCAGTGGGGAGTGATCCCATTGCCGTGACGATAAGGGCCTCCCTCACCCCTTGGCAGATGATGCTGGAATTCATGGCAAGACTAACCTGGTTTCAAGAGAGGTTGTGAACCTCTTAGCAGAATTTACAGCTTACCAGGCTCTATTTGAGGAGGAGATGGATGAGGAAGAGAGCCAGAAACAGACAACTTGTCCCCATGAGGAGATGTCAGCTCAGAGACACTATCCTGAAAGAGGAAGAAGGAACTAGGTACCAGCGAACCCCTTCCCTCCCTATTCCCAGGCCCCTGGGTTCTACACAGGGGATCCCTCTATGCCCCTTTCCCACACCCAAGTTGAAATGTCCACCTTTTCTGGGGATTTCCGGGCATGTTATGCACATGCCTGTAAAAGGTGGGTCTCAAACAGGTCTAGGGCCAACAAGCAAAGCATATACTGTGTGACTGATTTCCAGTCTAATCATGAGATTTGGGCTGGTGTGGGTATCAATTATTCACAGCTCATAAGTTCCCAACTCTACATGAAATGTCAATTGCCTTTGTGGCAGCGCCCTTCCTTGAAATCCCTTTTTATAGAGTGGAAGCAGTGAAAGGCAGGAGACACTATACAGGCTCAAGCTATGGACCACTATCAGCTATTCATTACAACTGAAATTTGAAATAAAGACTCCTTTTTCTGGGAAAGTTACTTTACTGGTGCAATGCTAGCATGTAAAATCCCAGTAGTACAAGCCTAGTGTAAAATTCATGGATTGAAAGTTGTTGTAAATACAGCAGCCTCTCCATTACTTCAGTCTCTCAGAACTAGAGCTAGCTCAACATGGGTCCACTAAGGTCTTTTGGCTCTGCAAGAATATACAGTAATGAATAATAATAATAATAATAATAATAATAATAATAATAATAATAATATCCCCCAGATTCATGGCCTCAGGCTCTCGGTATTAATCCAGGACTACAATGATGTACAAAAATAAACAGCACTGATGTAGACTTGAGTCTATTGACTTGGACTCAAGTCGCGTGAATGACTTGACTTGATTGTGAAAGACTCGACTCGAGACTTGGAGCCTTTTACAAGTCGAATTTTATTCAGGTTTAAACCTGTTTTCCCCATTAAATAGATAGGGACTTGCAACTCGCTACCAAAGACTTGGGACTTGGGGGCAAAGACTTGGGACTTGACTTGAGACTTGGACCCAGAGACTTGGAACTTGACTTGAGACTTGGAGTCAGAGACTTGATCCACATCACTGATAGTGTACAAAAGTCAAGGAATCTAGGCAGTTAACTTCTCTACAGATTCGGAAGCATGGCATAATATGGGTCGAAGGAAACAAGGGAGAATTTGCGCATGATGAACACCCACTAGGAATTTTACCCAGGGGAGGTGGTCTGAGATTTTAGTATACGCTAATGCAATTCAGCAGTACTCAACTTCCCATTGCTTTTGGAGAATTTAAGCACATTTTTTAAAACTACAGAAACAGTAAATATTGTAAAAGCAAATAAAACATGAAGCACATTTTGCTGGAAACGAATTTTTCTCTTTTGCTATAGTGTTTTGGCATCATGCAAGTCATCTCTCTCTCTCCACTGTATCTACAAATTGTCTTTGATTCAGCAAGCGCCAGGAATGTTTACATCCTTGTAAACTAGTACCTGCTGGAATGTGTATACTAATGGGTAGAAGACGACAGAGTTAAACTTTCTAAAAGCATTATTTGATGCAAAGCAATTACTCCTACTGTCTGCAGAAGTGAAATTTACCACCATGGGAAACCATAAAAAGTCAAAAGAACAACTGTACGCTGAATGTAAATGATGCCACACCTAATGATATGTCACTTTCTATTTGTTAAAAGCTTAAGCTTGCTGCTGAAATAGCTACCCCCCCAAAAAAGAATAAAAATACAGTAGAACAGCTATTTTCTTCTACAGAGTTTGAGCTTGTAGACTTGTAGACTTCCCAAAAGCCATTTTAATTTCTTTCACAATCTTCATAGCACTCTTTTTAATCATGTTTCAGGAAAGAAAAAAACTGCGCAGGCCAAGTCAAGCAAACTACCGGTATTTTGAAATGTTCCAATATCGTGTTTAAAACTCCTTGGGTGATGTCCTTCTCCCCTATAATATGAACATATGTATTAGGGGGAAAGGGGCTGTAGCTCAGTGTTCAGCTTCCTGCATGCAGAAGGTCCCAGGTTTTGGCATCTCCAAACAGGAAGCCCTCTGTCTGAAATTATGGAAAGATGCAGCCAGTCAGTGTCAACAATACTGATCAACAGCCCAATTCCGTCTCCCCCTCCTCCACTGCTGGTGCAGCCACGCCGAAAAGGCACATGCTGTATCCAGCAGGGATGGCTTTGGAGGTTTTGGAAGGGAAAGGAGATTTAAATCCCCTTACTCTTCTATAAAGGCCGTGGTGGCTTAGTGGTTAAGATGCTGAACTGCAGACCAGGAAGGTCAGTAGGACAGCAGTTCAAGACCTGAGTGCCACATGATGGAGTGTCCCAGCTCCTACCAACCTAGCAGTTTGAAAGCAAGAAATTGCAAGTAGATAAATAGGTTACCACTGTGGCGAGAAGGTAACAGCGTTCCGTTAGTCATGAAGGTCACATGACCACGGAAGTGTCTTCGGACAGCGCTGGCTCTTCGGCCTTAGAAACAGAGATGAACAGCGCACCCTAGAGTCGGACATGACTGGCTTTTGAGCAGGGGATACCTTGACCTTTACCCTTCCATAAGCATCATGCTCCGCAATTGGTCTCCGTAGACCTGTGCCAGGGATTTTGCTGACCCAGGTCCTGAGGAGAGAAAGGGGACAGGGAGGCTGCCAAAAGGGAGGATAAGATCCAGCATGTGCCATTGCCACTGGACCCACCCTCTCCTGCAGCCTCCTCACACCTGTTCCTCCCCCTCTCCTCCCAGTTTCATCCCTCCCCCCATTCTGTCCTCCCCCACACCTCCCACCTCTCCCACAGACGTACCTGCTTCGACGGTTGACCAGAGATCCAGCGACGCATGCAAGAAGGCTCCGACCTTCCCGCTGGCATGCCGGCATGCTGCTAAAGCAAGCTTTACGGCTGCTTTGCAGAAACCAGTGCTGGAAGAATGTGCTTTCTGCCAGCAGGGCAGCCCAATACTCATTACTTCTGACTCAGTATAAGCAGCTTCCTATGTACTTTCCTGAGGGCCAGCGGGTGGCGCAGCGGGTTAAACCGCTGAACCATAAGCTGTCGATCGAAAGGTCGGCAGTTCGATTCCCACGACGGGGTGAGCTCTCGTTGCTTGGCCAGCTCCTGCCAACCTAGCAGTTCCAAAGCATGTCAATGCGAGTAGATAAATAGGTACCGCTTGCGGGAAGGTAAACAGCACTCCGTGTTCCAGCTGCATGCTACGCGCTGCGGCAAGGAGAGTCATGCCGGCCACATGACCATGGAGGCGTCTTCGGACAACGCTGGCTCTTTGGCTTTGAAATGGAGATGAGCACCGCACCCCTAGAGTCGGACACAACTGGACTTAATTGTCAGGGGATACCTTTACCTTTATGTATTTTCCCAGGTACTTTGCTCAATATTCAAATGCCTCAACTGAACAAGATTTGGTGGATGTGTACTAGGAACAGGGTCTTTGGGTGGTGACTTCAGCTATGTGGCGTGCCCTTTCTCAAGAGGCCTGCTTGGCCTCAGGCTACAATGCCTTTAGTTGCATAGCCCAACTTGGCCTTTTCAGAGAGCCTTTGAAGGGTGACCTGTGGACCTTTGGTGACCCCAGATCCCCAGCCAGTGCCCCTGATGTTGCCCTTGAATAGTGGTTTGTAATGATAAATTCCATCACCAGCAAGGTCAGTCAGCTCACTGCGCCAGATTCCTAAAGTTAAAAAAAAAAAAACCCACCAAAAAGCCATGTCTATATGATTCTACTCATACTCCATGTTATTATTTTAACAGTCATCTCCAGTTACGAATGGCATGCAGGTTATAAATATAGTCAAATTAGTGCAGAGAAGGTGACTCAGAAAATCTACCTGGGGAGTGATGGAGAGTACCATATAATTGCTCTTATGGATGATGGAAGGTGGTCGTATCAGTAATATTTCTGCCACATTAATGAGCTAAAGCAATAGGGGGGAAAATTACATTATGAAGTCACTCAATAGTCATAGAGAAATGGTAAAAACTAACAATCTCAGAAGGGAAAGTAGAGACAAGAAGCTTACAATAAATGTGAGGATAAATACGGTTCTAGAAGCCTCCATAGGATACACTGCCAACTTCAATGCAATTGAGAAATAATGAGGCTGTGTTTAAATGAGTTGTAAAATATAAACAAATATGATGATTTAGTGGAAACTAAGCAAACAGTGCTGAGGTTGAAAAAATGTAAGTTTTTCAGGAAAGGACAGTAGCCATTTTCACACACTGAATACTCAGTATAGAGCTGCAATCATATGCTCTGCCCCTGCTGTAATGTTCACATGTTCAACTGTACACATGTAGGATTCTCTTTAATTGGGCGCTAGATTGTACAGTGGGTGGCACAGTGGGTTTAACCGCTGAACCATGAGCTGTCGATTGAAAGGTCGGCAGTTCGAATCCGCGACGGGGTGAGCTCTCCTTGCTTGGCCAGCTCCTGCCAACCTAGCAGTTCCAAAGCATGTTAATGTGAATAGATAAATAGGTACTGCTTGCGGGAAGGTAAACAGTGCTCCGTGTTCCAGCTGCATGCTACGTGCTGCGGCAAGGAGAGTCATGCCGGCCACATGACCACGGAGGCGTCTTCGGACAACACTGGCTCTTCGGCTTTGAAATGGGGATGAGCACCACACCCTAGAGTCGGACACGACTGGACTTAATTGTCAGGGGTCACCTTTACCTTTACCTTAGATTGTACATACATTCTAGTACATGCACAGGCTCTTTTCACACCACATACTGAACGTATGAAGATTGGGAACAGGGATAGTACATCCCACGGGTTCCTCCATACCTTCATTATGATTTATGAAAAGGGCTTCTAAGATTCATGGTGTGTATTCTCTCAGGAGCAAGAATCATCACTGCTCTGAAGTAAGTCCCACAGGTTTCCATGGAATTTATTTTTAAACGATGGTACTTCGGCTTGTGGTCAAAGTGTCTTGATCCTGTGTACACTTGTATAACAATAAGTTTTAAGTACATCTAATATGTACAATCATTCCCCATGTGGGCTCAGCATCCGCAGGGATCTCCAGTGGACTCGATGGAGCCCTGTTTCTCCACTCTAGTCACCAGATTAGCTGGTCGCCTTTAGGGGCTGGGTAGGACATTTTTGCTTCGCTCCTGATTGACCATTGAAATGGAGGTTTTTTCACCTACCCTGGACTGTTCTTACAGCGTCTGGGGCTTTTCAGCCTAGAAAAAAGGCGCCTGAGGGGGGACATGATAGAGACTTATAAAATTATGCATGGGATGGAGAGAGTGGATAGAGGGAAATTCTTCTCCCTCTCGCACAACACCAGAACCAGGGGACATGCACTAAAATTGAGTGGAGGGAGAGTTAGAACAGACAAAAGAAAATATTTCTTTACCCAGCGTGTAATTCATCTGTGGAACTCCTTGCCACAGGATGTGGTGATGGCATCTGGCCTAGATGCCTTTAAAAGGGGTTTGGACAGATTCATGGAGGAAAAGACCATCACAGGTTACAAGCCATAAGCAACCTCCTGGTTTTAGAAGTGGGTTTTCTCTGTGCCAGGTGCAAGGGAGTGGCGACTGGACACAGGTATCTTGTTGTCTTGTGTGCTCCCTGAGGCATCTGGTGGGGCCACTGTGTGACACAGGAAGCTGGACTAGATGGGCTTTTGGCCTGATCCAGCAGGGCTCTTCTTATGTTCTTATTATGTTCTTATAGCACAATCCTATCCAACCTATGCCACCGGCTGAGCACTGCTCAATCCTATCCAACTTATGCCACCGGTGTAACAAGCAGTGCAGCGAGAACGGGAGGCCCCAGAATGGAAAGGGGATTCAAATCCCTTCTAAAAGGGGAATTCGAAGGGGATTTGAATCCCCTTTCCATTCTGGGGCCTCCCGTTCTCGCTGCACCGCTGGTTACACCGGTGGCATAAATTGGATAGGATTGAGCAGAGCTCAGCCGGTGGCATAAGTTGGATAGGATTGCGCCCTTAAGGTGGGTTAAGTCAGAATGGACACAACTGGCAGGTTTAGTGCAGGGCAGGGAGTAGAAGTAGGATTTGATGTTTACTCTTAGGCAAGTGAGAGTCAAAAGCAAAATCAGAACCAGTCTCAAGAGGCTGCCTGGCTCAAGGATGCAAGCTGGTGATCCCTCGGGCTTGAATTGTGATGTCTACCTTAAAGGATGCCTGGCTTGGGGTAGGCGGAACAACTCGGCTTTCTTGATTCCCATTCCAGGGGTTGGCATTGAAAAGAGACATCCCCAAGGTGGAGCCAGGATGGTTTCACCCAAAGGAATCTGGGCAGATTAACAATCTCCTCCAGGATAGGTGTCCGCACTTTTTTGGGGGGGAGGGTGGGTGGAGTGTCGTACAGTCATTAATTGATTGTTTGTTCTAATCAATAACCATGGACCAACCTCATTCCAAATCACCTTGCTTGTGTATTTTCTGGTGGGGTGCTTGGACAAATGTTTAGAGAGATGCAAACTGAAAAATGAGACTTCGAATAATCCAAATATTACTCGGGTGACCACTCCGCAAGTATGAAAACACCAGCTATTTCAACATGTGTGTGTGTGTGTGTTTTTAAGTTCATTTACAGTGCAATCCTGTGCATGTCTACTCAGAAGTAAGTCTTCTTACTTATTTCAAAGGGGGCTTACTACCAGGTAAGTGTGGATATTGTAGCCTTAATGGTTCTTTTGTCATAAAATTAAGTTTTGGACGTTCGTGTATTTTAACTATAAAAACACACATAGCTGCCCGTCTTGCTGCTGATTCAAAAAACAATCGATCAGAACTTTCACAATGTCAAGGACACTTCCTGTCTGCCGAAGTGCCTGACGGTGATTAGGGAAAGAAATACGATGGTCATAATCTGTATTATATAGACCTATTCATTTCTTTCATTACCAGCTTAGGAGCTAGATGTTCAGATTTAGTTCACTTGCTGCTAAATCCGGTGACCTTCTGCAAATAAGTGTTTAGGATGGCTCGTAATTACGTCTTCTGCTGCATCAGTGCAGCATCACGTCTTGCGGCATAGTGCTGAAGAAAGTCTTTTGCTGAGAAGACATACTTCTCAGGTGCCAGAGGATGATCTGAAAGCACATAGGACAATCACTTTGCTGAAGCTTGATCTGGTCAATGGTTGGATGAGTGACGGCCTTGAGTCCCTTGAGGGAAGAATAGAGGGATTTAAATAGAGAATGTCACATTGGTGGCCTAGTAGGGCTGGCTTCTCCCAATTTCTGTGCCTAAAATGGGGCAAGTCACCACTGCCTCACCCTTTCTCTTGTCTCCCTCCTCTTCCCACTAGAGCTATTTTAAAAATGTAGGAACAGAAAAATGGAAAAGGAAGTTTGTACGGAGGAGCGTTGGCCTAGAGCAGCAGTTCTCAAATGTTTCGGTCTCAAACATTTCAGTAAAGTGTGTAGCCCTTTATAGAGTTTTGGGGAGCCCCACGGTACATGCATGGAGTCTCAGGGAGCCCCAGAGTGCTGGCGCATGCACAGAGTGCCAAACAGATGCCAAACAGATGGCAGCCACTTATGGTGTGTTTGTGGAGCCCCTGAAGGGTTCTCAAGGGGCCCCAGGGCTACTAGGAGAACACTTTGAGAAACACTGGCCTTGAGTGTCTCTCAGAAAACACTCTTTTCCCTCAAACACTCCCCTTTCGTGCCGTGCAGCCATTTTGGCTGTCAGATGCCTTTGATCACTGGCGTCGCTGGAGGTGGGGCTGAAAGCTAAGTTCTGCAGCTTTCCGCCCCACCATTACTCTCCGGTACGAGGCGCCCTACCCCCTCATCATAGGAACCCGTCAGCGGAGAGAAAGCAACGCGCAGGAGAGTCCCTGCACATTGCTTTCTTTCTGCTGACGGGCTCCTATGACGAGGGGGCGCCTCGTACTGGAGAGTAACGGTGGGGCGGAAAGCTGCAGAACTTAGCTTTCCGCCCCATCTCCAGCGATGCCAGTGCCTTTGACTAGCCCTACAGTAATATAAATAGATTTTTCTTGTCACAACTGAAGGTCAAGGACGGGCATTTGCTCTTGCTGATAATGACAAATACAAGTGGCCTCTTGTGAATTTAGAAGACGAGAGAGGGCAGCTATAAATGTGCAACATGAGAAGCCCTTTCTGCACTCAGGCAGCAATCATTCGATCTTGGCTCCAGTGCTGTACAGAGGAGCAATGACAAAAGTTCACTATGGCTTGGAAAACAGAAACACCTGACAATCAAAGCAATATGGTTGCTTGCAATTTCTGAGTTGTAGCCTTAGGGATATATATTTAAAATGGGTGGGGCTGAACAATTTAAGTGGGTTTTAATATGGTACTAAGATGAATAACCAAACAGGGCTAGTTTCTTAAGAAAAGGTCATTTTGATTGACATTCCTTAATTTAAGAGCAGCACTACACGTTTAGAAATATCACACTAATTTGTGGGCTGTTAAATACAGGGGGGCCCCAGCAGAGGCGTAACAAGGGTAGAGTGAAGGCAAGTAGTTCTGCAAGACTCCGTTACACTGGAGTGAGCGGCCCCTCCCCCTTGCTATTGGAGCCATTCTGGCAGCAAAGGCAACACGCAGGACACTCCCCTGTTGCTGCTGGAATGGCTCCAACTGCAAGGGGGAGGGGCCGCTGACTCCAGTGTAACGGAGTCTTGCAGAACTACTTGCCTTCGCTCCACCCTTGTTTCACCACTGGGCCCCAGTATCGGCTGGGGATTGGTTCCTCCCCCCCCCGTGGATATCTGGAACCCGTGGATAAGAGTGAACGCGATCTTCTACAGCCCCCTGCACCCATTTTCACTAATTGTTGTGCAAACGCGCAAACGGCTTGAAACGGGCTCTGTAGAGCTGAGTCTCAAGCTTCGCAGTCCCCTTCAGCCCCCCCCCCCCGTACGCTCCCCTGGTGATTCTTTTACCTTAAAATGATGTTTGTGTCTTGCTTTCAACAAAGGCTATACGTAGCATGCAGCTGCTTTTAGTAAAGACGTATGCTCAGCCGAAGACCAGGAAACAGAAACTGAAACTGCTTCCCGGTCTTCGGCTGACCCTGCGTCTGTGCTATGAAGCAGCAGCAGCATGCTACTTATAGCCTTTGTTGAAAGCAAGACACGGACACAATTTTAAGGTAAAAGAATCGCATGGGGAGCATGGGGGGGAAGGGGTTCCTGCCATCCGTGGATAACTGAATCCGTGGATACCGGATCCGTGGATAGCGGGGGGGGGGGCTGTACTTCCTCCTCATAAGGTTTGCCCTTCCATGCAGCCTGGAACTCACTTTGCAGGGTGGTGAATTTTGTGGCACAGTGCTGCTAGTGGAAAAGAGAGGGGATGCTCTCCACAGAGGAGACACTCTAGCCCAACTCTATGGGCAGCACTCTCCTCTCTGCCATTTCCTTTTCCAATTTCTCCCCCCCTACTGAAATTCAGCAAACAAGGAGGACAGTATCAACACATTGCTGCAGCCACCAAACCCTAGCTGAAGAACTGAAGAACAAGGTCAGGAGAATGGCATTCAGGGCCTTGCCTCAGGCACCAACGTGTCTGGAACCTATACTGCTTCCTCGTGTTTTAAAACAAGTCTCCTTGAACACAGGCAGCCAGTATGTCAAGGAGGAGATGAGATTCACACTTATTTCACTGACATGCTAGTTCCCATATTCAGAAAATTGTTAAAAGTAAGACCACCTCTCAAGTATGAATGGGGCAGATGAGAAAAAATACAGTATGTGCCTTTCACTGTCACATCTAGTTTGGCCTTATGGCATTGTAGCACCTAATTTATACACGAAAGGAGCTAATAGATATGAATTGCTACTATTTATAGGTGCTGCTGAGTTTAAGCACAAGTTTATGAACTGCACTGAGATCCCTTTAAAAGTAATACCCATGCTATCTGCTATTAGAAATGCACTCAATCAAAAGGAGGCTGATAAAAGAGTCAGAGATCAAACCTGATGATATAATAAAATATTTACCAAGGCACTGAGACATCGTATTTTGCATATGAAGCATTAGCATCAGACATCGCTGTGGCACACTCTGCAAATAAGCATCGGTGCAAGAACCATATCAGAAATGATTAGGAAGGATTACAGAAAGTCACACAAAGTGAAATTGAAATTTCAGAACAAATATTCATTTGGGGCTGTAGAAATTTAGGACTCTGGATTAGGGGCAGAGGCGTCGCTACGGTGGGGGCGGTACTGTAAGTTGCGCCCCGTCCTAGTCCCGTTTACAAGCCGGCAAGAGGCGGCCCCGCCCCCTCGCCGTTGGAGCCATTCCGTGCAGAGAAGGCAGCGGGTAGGGAGTCTCCATGCTCACTGCCTTCTCTACATGGAATGGCTCCGATGGCGAGGGGGAGGGGCTGCCTCTTGCCGGCTTGTAAACGGGACTAGGACGGGGCGCAATTTACGGTACTGCCCCCACCGTCGCGACGCCTCTGATTAGGGGAGGATTGAAGTGGGCTAGCAAGGGTTGGGAACAAAAAAATGAACTTTTTCCCTGAGCCACTGGTGACTACCTGACAAGCAGCATCTGGGTACTTGGCATACCTGAGCATGACTTTTCAATAGATGCAGGTATAACGTATAAAAATCTTTTGATTTTTGTCCTTAAAGGTTTGCTTGTGCCCTCCACTCAGCAAATGATGTTAACAAAAGGTTGCCCTCTGTCGATTGAAAGACTGTACATTATAAACGCTGTGACCATTACTCTCTCTTCAGCACCAACAGCTTGTCATTAAACAATTATAAAGGAAGCAACACTGCTTGCTGCCAATGGTACCTCACTCAGAATAGTAATTCATACTAGTTGGAAGCGGCTGGAATTTTTTAATTTTAACAGCATCTCCGTGGCAATTATTTGCTGCAGTGACAACACTGCTCTGATTGCAGCAAAGACAATTTCCCAGCCCTGGTGCTCATCCCATTTGTTTGATTATGCAAAGAAACACACACACTCACACACCCTCATAACAGTATGTTTATTTAGAAAAAAAACATTTATTTATTTTTTTACTGGTAACATATCTCAATGTCTGACGTAAAATTCAAAAAACAAAATTGAACAGCAACCCAGCCCTCTCAACCCTAAGCAGTAAAATACCCTGGTGCTCCTTTCAGTTCAGTGCTGCTTTGGTGCCTTCATATATCAACTAACTGTTAACTACCTTTGCCACCACTAATGAATAAAGTGAGCCGACTGGAGAGTAGGCCTCTGGGGAAGGAGTCCCATAAATTCCTCCTTCCTTTGCCTAAATTGACTGTCAATCCTAGACTCAAAGAAAACTCAGCCTCAGCATCTGTGCGATCCAGAATTGTTCTGCACAAATAATCTGACTGACCTTTTGTTATTTTTGTGCTCTATGATTGTGCGTTGACCTTTGTGGTGAATTGCTGCACTAGAGTAGGTTTTCATGCCCGCTGCGGTTAACGGGATGCTTTCGATCAACTTCAGCAGTTTAGTGGGATGTTTTTGATGAACTTACACAGTTGTTGGATTGGATACCATACGAGGGTTGGGTGGAAGTGAGAGTAAAAACAATGAAAGGACCATAGGATACTGAGGACACCGGTGGCTAAGAACAGCAATGTTGTAACTCAAAAATCTGAGAGAAAAACAGTTCAGTGCAACCAAATAGAGAGAATGCTTGCAAGGTCTGAAAAGAAAAAGGTTACGGGCTGGTTTGGATAATACTGTCTCCCAGGGATGTGGGTCAAGTCTCTGACTCTAAGTCTCGAGTCAAGTCTCAAGTCTCTGGTTCCAAGTCTTGAGTCAAGTCCCACATCTTTGCCCCCAAGTTCCGAGTCTTTGGTTGTGAGTCCCTACCTATTTAATGGGGAAAACAGGTTTAAATCCGAATAAAATTCAACTTGTCGTAAAGGCTTCAAGTCTCTAGTCGAGTCATTTATAATCACCGAGTCAAGTCCAAGTCAAGTCATTGAAGAGACTTGAGTCCGACTCGAGTCTGAGTCAGTAGATTCAAGTCTACATCTCTGCTGTCTCCTGGCCCTGCTTACATGCAATCTGCTTACTTCTGGTTGTGTCGAGAGGCCGTTCTGAGGCCTCCAAAAAAGGCTGTCTCTGGGCCAGATTGGTGTAGGAGCGGCTGGCCAATGTGGATCATGGCGGTGGGGACTTTGGGAACTGCTGATCTAATCATTAGTACAATGGAGACATTAATAAGGCACTCCTAAGCATGGCTAGGTAAAGGTGACCCCTGACAATTAAGTCCAGTCGTATCCGACTCTAGGGTGTGGTTCTCATCCCCATTTCAAAGCCGAAGAGCCAGCGTTGTCTGAAGACGCCTCCGTGGTCATGTGGCCGGCATGACTCTCCTTGCCGCAGCGCGTAGCATGCAGCTGGAACATGGAGCGCTGTTTACCTTCCCGCAAGCAATTTAAATTTTTTAAAAATGGCACTGGCCAGTAAATGTTTGAAGATCTGCACAAGATCTGCACTTTTGAAAAGGGGAGACCACACAGAATAGAGAGAAAGCCCAAGATGCGCTAACTATACAGAAGATACTTCTGAGTGACTTTGCTAGGTGTGGATCTTATGCTCTCTTCTGGCTTTTCCATGTAAAAAGGCACATGGTCTTACCAATTTTGTGACCGCCCCACTACAGATGTGTTTACAGAGAGTAGTGCAAACATAACACAGAAAGGCAGTCTCATCTCTGGGGAACAGTTGAATTCTTCGGCAGCACTAGAACTGCAGATAAATAAACAGATCCTTCAGGACCAGGCAAAAAAAAAATGAAAGAGGAATAAAATTAATATCAGGAGGAGGCATCTAGTGATAATGTTATCTTGTCTCCATCTAATTGCCACCAGTAATAAAATATTCATAGAACAGTATAAATGACTATCTCATCTCCATGCACAGCATTATTTGGCAGTGCTTTCCTTCAGTATAATTCTGCCCAGAAATGCAAACATGCTGTGATATAAAATAAAAATAAAAATCACAGACACATAAAGAAACTGCCTGCCAAGATTGGGAAGAACTAATATTTCTTGGTTAAAATAATGCAGTCACTTGACATTCCTAATGAAATGAAGACTTCAGACAGTCCTACATTTTTAATTCCTTTGCAGTCACAACTTTCATTAGGTAAATTAATTTCTGGACTATTGGAATCAGGAAAGGAATAACCCCTATGATGATGAAAAATCTCTATTCCCTTCCTTCAGTACTAGGCTATTATTATTGGGCAGAGTGCTGTAGACTTTCATTCTCATTCATCCTCACAATAGCCCTGTTAGGTAGATCAAGATCATTCTAATTTTTGTGGATTGCCTAAGGATGAGGACAATTTTTCAAGAGGTGGTTTTGATATACTGGAGCGTTTAGTGGGCAAGTAGCAGGAATTCACTGGAGATAGTCCATCTTCAAATAGCCTTTGTGTTTAATCCCATGCTTTTTTTCCCCAACGTGAAGGATTTTAATAGCTTGGAGATTCAGAGAGGGACATTTTTTGACATCAAGTGCATATTTGTAACACAGGATTGCCATCTGTTTAACCTAGGAATTATGGTCTGCAGTCATTCACCATGACAGCAAGCTGAATTGGATAGCTGAATGGATATATATCAAGCAGAATGTTGCAATCTCTGTAGAACCATAGGAGTGTAGTTACAACATTTTAAGAATGTTGTAACTACATTTTACAACATTTTCAGAACATAAGAAGAGCCCTGCTGGATCAGGCCAAAGACCCATCTAGTCCAGCTTCCTGTATCTCACAGTGACTTCACCAGATGCCTCAGAGCACACAAGACAACAAGATACTTGTATCCTGTCACCACTCCCTTGCATCTGGCATTAAGAGATAGCCTACTACTAAAACCAGGAGGTTACATGGTATACCCATCATGGCTTGTAACCGTGACAGTCTTCTCCTCCATAAATCTGTCCAATCCCCTTTTAAAGGCATCCAGGCCAGGTGTCATCACCACATCCTTTGGCAAGGAGTTCCAAAGAGTAATTACATGCTGGGCAAGGAAATATTTTCTTTTGTCTGTTCTCTTTTCTTCTTCTTTTTAAATCATTTTAATGATTAAAAACGGAGCCAGACGATAGATTACTAGTTCCTAATGGTCATTGCCCAGGTGTCCCCCACAAACGTCGTGAGACCAGTATGTTTGGAAGAATGGGCCACTTTATTGATTGTCATCAATTATTAAGCAAAGGATCCTAACTAGGGGGCTCTACCCCCCAAAGTGCAGGCACCTACGCTGAACGTTAGCACCCTGGTTCAAACCTGGGATTGCCAAATGCAACCGCAACTTCTTCATGCAAACCCCTTGGAAGGGGGGGGGTCGTCAATATAGCCGCGTTGTTCAGCCAAGCCCAAGCCAGTCAATATTTGAGACAGACTTTCCAACTCATAATTTCTGCATCCCAGAAATGCAAACAGGGTTGGAGTTGAACCATCAGAATGCGTAAGCAAAAGACTAGGGTGATCAACAATCCCATTCATGAATTCCTTGAGATCTGACACCGGGCACAGGTGGGAGCCCTCATCTTTTCCCAAGGGAACCCAGTAGCCCCTGCCCCTTTGATTGCTCTTTGACCGCCTGAGCCTCGGCCTAACTTCCTGCAGAATCCGGTTAACATCTGATTGTGGCAAAGCACAGCCAGAAACATCATACTTATGTTTGACCAATAACCCACTGGGTCAAAATGCCGCCAAAACCGCCACCAAAGCAGCTGCCCTAAAGAGAAGAGCCTCACTAGCAGAACTGCACAGGCTTGAAAAGTCAGTGCACAAGGCCCACAAAAAGTCTCTGGTGTGATGGGTCACCGCTTAACAGGGATTCTAGGGCACTCCCTGCCCCAGCCCTCCAACATTCGTCTAAAATCCCCTGTGATGTCCTGTAAATGTAAACCTTATATGCCAGTGCAGATACCTAACCAGAAAGTGTGCTAACTGCTTTCTCAGTTCCTTTGAGAAACATCAAGAATTGCATAAGGCATTCAGGTGGAAAGGGCCTCCCTAAAATTCCTAAACTCTGTAACCTTCCTAAGATAACCCCACCTGGTGCTACGCGCTAAGGACGCACCAATGGCGCTGTGGGCTTTGACGGGTCAAGGTACCATGGCCGAGGTGGCATTGGTTCTGGATCTGGGTGAGCCAATCGTGCCAGCTGCCAAACGCACCTCCTGGAAACAAGAGAGAGAGAGAGAGAGAGAGAGAGAGAGAGAGAGAGAGAGAGAGAGAGAGAGAGAGAGAGAGAGAGAGAGAGAGAGAGAGAGAGAGCATTGGCAATGCCATTACTAATACCAGGCACTTGCCTCATGACAAACAGTATTACTGTGGATGACCAGCATTATAGCTCTTTAATATCCACTAGAGCAATTTCAGTTTTTAAGAAGATGTCTGCCAAATGGAATGACACATTTCCTGAGCAGACAGCTCTGCACTGAGATGACATGTGTCAATGATAATATAGGCTGCATTTTGTCGATAAGAGATATTTTGACTACTCAAAGTAATGAATACATGAGTTCATGAGAAATAACTCACCACTACCACAAATTAGAACAAACTTGATCTTGAAGTAGGTTTCTACATTTTATGGTCTGAGCTCCTATGAGCAATTCATGATCCTACTGGATCATGCACATGTAACTAGAATTGTGGTCTAAATGTTTTCCCAGCAGAAAATGCCTTTTTTCAGTGGGTAAAGAGATTATTGACTCAATGTTTCTGCCAGAAAAAAAATGGCTATGATATTTTATTGCTTTGTCTCAAGTCTTTTTTTTTTTGATTCAGAAATAATCAAAATATCTTATTTTTTAGATCTACTGTTTACATTCAGTGGCTCTGATTAATGTATGGATGTTCTTGAGCTGATTTCAGGGCATTTCTGCATCAGATGAGGTTTATGTGATGTTGTGTGGAGTCTGTGGACTCTTTCTCTGAGTGCTCTACTTGGTAGCACAAAGGTTAGTATATCATGAATCATGTTCTAAGTTTGCTGTGCTATCCCTTATGGTAACTGACACAGACGTTTCCGGCCCTCTACTTTGGCCATTGCTCTCTCCTTTATTCTCTGCCTTTACTGTTTTTTTAATGCTATTTCTAAGCTGATTGTGTCCAACTGAGCATCGAGAAGTGCATGTCAGCTAGAGTGCATGTCTTGCATGTATACATTCTCTGAGAACGTATACATGCAAGACCTGGTTTGATCTCTAGTGAAGGGAAAGACCTCTATGTAAATCCTTAGTTGCTGACAGTCAAAGTTGGCAATGCCCTAGATCAGCGGTTCTCAAAGTTCTCCCTGCAAGTAGAGAACCACGGGTCCATGAGGGGGCGGAGCAATGGCAGCGGTGCTTCTGGGGTCACAGCAGCACCCCCGGAATCGCGCCACCACCAGGGGAAAAAGGTTATTTTTAACTTACTGAGGGTCGCTCCTCCCCACCCCATCTCTTCCCCATTCCGCCCACCCCCTGCCCCTCCCGGCTCCTGTGCGGCGTGTGTTGCTTCAGCAGCTGGCTTGCAGAGCTGGCCACTGGCCACTTTTGGCAGCAGCCATCCCGTGTGCTCCAGTGCATCACCTTTCTTGACTTCCAGAAAGCATGTTATGCCACCAGAACACTTGCTCCGGTGGCATAACACCTCATTAGTATCAGGCTGTTACTGTAAGACATAATCTTCTTCCCATGCTAATGTTCTTGCATGTGAAGGAGAAACAGAAGTATATAAAAGAAAAGCTGCACCAGAGGGTCTCCTTCATTGGTTTGTCTGGGACCAACTGTAATTTTGCTCATGCAGTGACTATTGTACCTAAATTTGCATATTTTCCTCTTCCCTCCCTGTCTCTTTTATCTTTTGTATAGTGTACTGTCTACTAAATTGTGGGCCATTACTTTTGAACTGGCACTGGCAGAAAAGCGGTATATAATGTGCAGACCTAACTACATCTCTGTCCAATTTACCACGAACACAGAATATTTTGTACTAAACGGAACCATAAAACAATGACATGAAAAACAGATTATTTGTGTTGTGATTAATTACGTTTAAAATAAAATGTAAAGGGGAGAGTGATGAGCTTCACATTTTTCTTAATTGTAATAGCAGGCCTCCCTGGGAACACATATTGAGGAAAGCAGAACGATCTTTTCCAGAGCATTTTTCAATTTCGAAACACAACGCTCCTTTGCTTCAGGTAGGAGAGACTTCTTTTGCTCAGTAGTTCTCAATCCTCTTCTCTTTTTTCCTTTTGTCTTTTGGTTTCTCCTTTCTGTACTGCTTTCAAGAAGTCCCATTTGTTTTCTCATCTTCCTTTTTGTACTGCTGGTCATGCCTTCTTATGCAGGACAGCTTCTTCTGCTCCTGCCTCTTTGGGGAGACCTACCGGTACTTCCCACATCAAGCACAGTGGATACAGGCAATACAGAACTCTCCAAGCAGTGACTCTCACAACAGTATCACAGGCCATTACAAAAGTAGGAAAAAAAAGGTGTCTAAGCTTGACAATCATGCGCAGATGAAAGACTTGCCGAAGTGATGTAGGGAGATGAAAATGGTCCCCGGTACAATGCGTTACCTTAATAAGAACCAACAATATGATTGTATAAGGAATTGTTATATATACACACCTTGTTTTGAGCTGCATAATCATGCTATTGACTTAAGAAGCACCTTGGACTGCCAGGCAAATGGCTGGAAATAGATATCAGTGATTATGGCGGTACAAAAAGTAACCAAATTGTGGCACAGGCATCTTTAATTATCCTCCAAAAGAGTGTCAATACAGTTGAATGCAGTTATGCACATGCCAGCTATTTTGGACACAGTCAGATTGTCAAAAACGTCCTAGACTCTTATTTAAACTATCCAGGCTTTATTTCAGAGATGTTTGGCTGAATTCCTATCCTTTGCCAGTCCGTTGCATACAGCGCCACCAACAGAACGCGTGCTACATGCTGTATTGGGGGCTGACCAGATGACCAGAGGCGTCACTCCGGTGGGGGCCCTACCGTACGTCGCGCCTGGTCCTAGTCCCGTTTAGCAAGCCGGCAGGAGGCGGCCCCGCCCCCTTGCCATCAGAGCCATTCCCATGCAGAGAAAGCAACGGGCAGGGAGTCTCTTGCCCGCTGCTTTCTCCGCACAGAATGGCTCCGACGGTGAGGGGGCGGGGCCGCCTCCTGCCGGCTTGCTAAACGGGACTAGGACCGGGCGTGATGTACGGTAGGGCCCCCACCAGAGTGACGCCTCTGCAGATGACCCAGGAGAGGCAAGTTAAAATCTTTTTACTTACCTCCCCATAGGCCACCTGGCCTCCAATGGGTCTCCTCAGATCTATACCAGCTATTTAGCAGGTGTAAGTCCGAGGAGTCTCACAGCCCAATCCTATCTGGTGGTTAGGCTGCTGAAATGTGCGTTCCAGTGCCTAAAAGTGTGTTCCAGCGCATAAATGCTGCTGAAATGTGCGTTCCAGTGCCTAAAAGTGTGTTCCAGCGCATAAATGTCACGCATACCAGCGGTGTCGTGCATTTTCTGGAGGACTTGCACCAGCAATATTGCTGACGCAGGTCTGAGTTGACCCAGCAGGTCGGCAGGCGCTTTCCCTGGGGGAAGGGAACAAATATTTCCTTACCCTGAGGAGGCCTCCTGAGGCTGAAACTTCCCCACGGGATTCAGCAGATGCCGCACTGACACTGCTGCGTTGCCGCGCAGGGAATTAGGTAGGATTGGGCTGTCAGTGTGTGTATTGGGATGGGAAAAGAGGGATAGGATCTGGACATGTGTCATTGCTGCTGAGATCCTCCCCCTCCTGCCCCCCAGTTCAGGCTTGTCTCTGCCCCAATCCTCCCCCAAACTGCCCCTGCCACCACCTTACCTGCTCTGGTGGGGCATCTGGGAGCTACTGGTGCATGCATGTAACTTCCAGCAATTAGTGCCGTTTTAGTGCCGTTGGCTCCAAAGTATGTGATGGTGATGCAACATTCTTGCCCCAGAACAGGGATTATGCTGACGGATCACGAGATCTGTCAGTGTAAGCCCAGCTTTGGATTAGTTGTGTGTGTGTGTGTGTGTGTGTGTGTGTGTGTGTGTGTGTGTGTGTGTGCCTACGCACGCGGATGTAGAAAAGCATGAATGACTTTTTATACAAATAATCCTCTTGATAATACTGGATGCTATTACCGTATTGGTCTGAGTATAAGACTCACTTTTTTCTCCTAATTTAAGTTTTTAAACTAGGGGTGCGTCTTATAATCAGGCTGTTGCAATTTAATGCCAGTGATTTAATTAAAAAATTTTAATAGCACCAAACTTTAAGGATGCGTCTTATAATCAGGTGCGTCTTATACTCGGGACAATACGGTATATTGTTTACAGGAGTAGAAGCTTGTATACCTTGTAGAAGCTTGAAATAACTTCCATGGCAGATTCCCCAGGTGCCTTTTGAGGTCAAGAACAAGCAGAGTAGTGAAATACTTCTTTCAGAGGAAGTCATGCTCTGAAAATTGACTGCAGAAAGCACCACTAGAAACTGCCATTTAAATGCCCATGCCATCTTAGTTTGGAAACTTTCCCATTGAACATATTGAAGGATGCTTTGTGGAAATATAGTACTTGGTGGAAGAGATGTTCACTTAAGCCCCCCAAAGAGATGCTTATTTCATTCTAAAAGACTTACTGCTGTCCAGAAAAACCATTTTTGATGAATATTTGGCTAAATATGAAAGTCTCTTGGTATAAACATCCTTCCCTCTGCTCCACCCTCTATGTGTATAACCCGGTTTGGCAATGAACAGAAATTCCCTACAAATATCAAAACAAAAATGAACTCTGAAGAGTAGGTTTTGATTTTCATGTCTTTCAAAAATTGTCATCATACTAAGCCTGTCTGGGATGACGTATAATTGACCTTCATAAAGAAAATATGACAAACCCAGATATGCTGTAAATGGATTTCAAAGTTTTCTATTTCTGGCCCATCCATAATCCTCTATAAAAATATATATTACAGCTTTTCTTGTCTCTTTACCTTCGGTATCTGATGCAATGTTCTATTTGAGACTTTTTCCAGGTCAACAGGTTGATTTCTCAGAGCCTTACCATGCTTAAATTAATACTCTTTGGATACTAGCATCTTGCCCATTCATTTTTTTCCAATTTGCCTTTACGCCTCTTGCAAAATTCAGCCTTGTTTTCCATTCCAAAAAATGGCTATGATATTTTATTGCTTTGTCTCAAGTCTTTTTTTTTTTGATTCAGAAATAATCAAAATATCTTATTTTTTAGATCTACTGTTTACATTCAGTGGCTCTGATTAATGTATGGATGTTCTTGAGCTGATTTCAGGGCACTTCTGCATCAGATGAGGTTTATGTGATGTTGTGTGGAGTCTGTGGACTCTTTCTCTGAGTGCTCTACTTGGTAGCACAAAGGTTAGTATATCATGAATCATGTTCTAAGTTTGCTGTGCTATCCCTTATGGTAACTGACACAGACGTTTCCGGCCCTCTACTTTGGCCATTGCTCTCTCCTTTATTCTCTGCCTTTACTGTTTTTTTAATGCTATTTCTAAGCTGATTGTGTCCAACTGAGCATCGAGTATCCTGTATCGAACCTTTCCATGTCTGTCTTCTGCATCTAGTAAATAATCGTCAGTGTGACAGTTGCTATTATTTTAAACATGCAACTAAAGACTTCAAATTGCAGTACAAGAGCCTCTTGTTATCTTTTTGTGATGCCTTGCTTTGCCTTTTAACATGCACAATAAATGTGACGTTGCCAAATAAACAAGTTACACAGAGCTTGAGAATGCAATGTAGAGAATACCACAAAATCCACAGTACCTGTTATGCTAAGCACTGAACTATTCATCAAATGGACAAAATATTTGCGAAATCAAAATACTGTAGTAGCTTTCTGCAAAAATATTGATGCATTATCACTCGCATTTCATGAAAAACAACTTGAGGAATAAATGGCGGAGGAAGGAACTAAAAGTGTGTGTGACCATGAGAGGGATCAAGTAAAATTTGAAAGGCTTCAGGCACAATGGCAAATTCACGATGAAAAAGAATGCATTTTCCCATTCCTGTGAATACACACAAGATGTACATTACTGATTGCTGGTCTCTATTTTTTACAAGACAAAACCAACATGATATGCAGCTTTCCTCCTAAGGAGCGGAGGTTCCTTGCACCAGAAGATGTTAGGAATGGACCTCAGCCCAGAGCAAACTAGTTCCATTATCAGCCCAATCCTATCCAGGGCCAGCCCAGAGAGTGCACTGCAGCATCATTGATGGAGCATGCCCTGAATGCTGGGGACCAGCTGGGGACCAGGCAGCCCAAGAGAGGTAAGTAAAAAACATTTTATTTACCTTTCCATAGACTGTTCGGTCCCCAGTGGGTCTCCTCAGACCTATACCAGCTCTTTGGCTGGCATAAGTCTGAAGAGACTTCTTGGCATGGGTCTGGGCCAGGAAGGGGAGATATGGCTGCCAATGAGATCCACCCCTGAACCTCCCCTGGCCCGGCCTGATCCCTGCCCTGATCCACCCCTCCATCTGCTCCTGACGCCACTTTGCCTGCTCCAGTGGAGGTTTTGCTGCCTGCTGCTGCCAGTTTAGGGCTTACTGGCTCCTGTGCCATCACTAGTAGACCACAGAATGATGGTGCAGTTGTGACTACAGTGGTCCTAGCTGTATGCTGGTGGATTGCGAGATCTGCCAGTGTAAGGCTCGGATAGGATTGGGCTGTTAGTCTCACTGAAATCAATGGGGTTTAAGTTAGCCATCCCATTTTAAAGCTGCCTTGCCGGGGCCAGTAATATATTTTTGGTTTGCAAATGTTGACATTTGAACATACATGATGCAAGTTGATCTGACGTCCTTGGGAAGACATGAGGAATGCAAAATCTTATTTAAGTGCCTCTTCTGAAATTGGGTCGTGGCCATAAAATTTGCCACCTTTCATATAATTAAGACTATTAATGGGTATATTTCACAGGTCATTTTAATCCTGAGAAAGCATCCTCTTAAGAAAGTGTCTGCATGACTAATAATACACTTGAAATGATGTGAACAATCAAGCAGCTTCACAGCAAAAACCTCTCAGAAGTTTTCTCCCTTGTTAGTATTAATGTCAGAATAATATATTAGTTGTAACTTTCAATTCAGCTGCAAAAACATCCTGAGACTGATTAATGCTCCATTTTCACTTCCTACTTGGAGTTATGAGTCTGCTGTAGCAGACCTATGTCTAGTGGACTGATTCTTTACAAAACCCAGATGCATTTGAATGACAGATGCTTGCAAAACTAAATTTGACCATGAACATTTCACGTTGAAATGCTATTGGAAAGTTCCTGATTCTTCAGGAAGACAAATTTTCTTGTCACTGTGAGCTCCATCAAGCAGCCTGCGTGAGAGACCGCTTTCACACAAATGAGGAACAAACTGTGAACATATTCACAATTAATAAATGCTGATAATTTCATCAACAAAACCATTTTATTTCACAAGGACACTTTTATCGGGGGGGGGGAAGCTCCCTTGTTTTGCTCTCCCTTTGTGGTTGGGGATTGGATTCTGTCTTTCAACTGTGGCGTTTTAAAAGAGATACATTTGCATCTTTGGCTGCTTTGAACACCACCTGCCTATGCTAAAATGTCATTTTGGAAATTATTAGCATTCTGCAGTGTCCCCCTTATATAGAAAAGGAAGTTGAAAGGTTTAATTGACAAGTTGTTTTGATCATTCACAGACCTCACAGCTGTCACATGCAAATAATGATGGTTCGGAGTATGAAAAAGGCATTCGTTTGAAATCCACAGCCTTCTTCAATTTCCTACGACTTTGTAATGATCTCCAATATAGCATACTGCCTACACAGCCCCCCTCTTACCTGGGCGGGCCCTGTGAAAGACACTCTTCCACATGAAGGCTACGGGCACAGAGGTGGTCGTGCGGGGGGGGGGGGGAGGTTAGCAGAGGTTCTTTTGAAGGCTCTGGGCAGCTGCCCATTCAGGCTGACCCTGACGCCAGCCCTGGGCTGGAGGACAGCTCATTTGGGAGCCTGAACTCCTTTTCTCCCACACAAACTCCCTTATATGACAAATACCTTGCAATGAATACCCTGTTTTTCTTCCTTTTTTGTGTGCCAATGTTTCCTTACTTTTTGGACACTTCTAATCCCCCAGAAGATCCTGTGCACGTTCAACAGCCTACAAAACTGCCAGGGCATCCTTCTTCAAGGAGCTTCTGTCCTTTGTCTGTTTGAAACTCCCAGTGAGCACATGTTTTTGTGGATTGGGATCCTTCTTCCTGTCTGGAATAGTTACTCCTCCTCCAGGGTGGGCAGGCAGCTGCCATTGGGCAGTGAAATCTGTCTATCTAGGTAAGGGGGTGGGTTGGAGAAGACAAATGGGTCCCACTCCTACAATCAGATAATTTCATGACATCATCAAGCATACAGGTGTTGCCCAAGCACAGGGAGCTTGGGTATGCTTTTCTGCCAGTTACCTGTGAGAAACCTGGTGCTGGGACACAGCTAATGCTAGGAACTATAAAATTTGTCTTTTGTTACCTCTTCACTCCAAGCCAGTTTGCAAACTTCCCTGGGTTAGTGATGTTAAGAGTGGGGGAGGGGTTGTACGCTTTGTTCTTTAGTAGCATCCCAGCTCCATCTGCTGGGCATTACTGGTTACTGTATCTATTTGGCCAAGCTCTGCTTTGTGTAACCAAGTCAGGTATTTCCCATCAGCCTGCTTGTACTATTCCTACCCTCCCTTTCCCCCATTCTGTTTAATTCCTTTTCTATTGGACTTTTAACAACTTAGTTACATTTTGACTCTTTGCCTGTCTAGTCTCAGTTCATGGATAATTTAGTCGGTTGTCATGTCACTTCACCCTGCAGTTGCTACTGTGGGTTTGGTTTTCCATAAGAACTCCTGGAGTTCAGTATTCTTCTGGGAACGATATATTTCCCAGACAGCTCCTGATCTCTGTAGCTTGGGATGGTGGCAGTGGTTAAAAACTACTAAAGTTCTCCCCCATTCAGCTGCCGATCCAGTATCTCCTGGGCCTCCCTGATGTATTCCTTCCCAGTGATTAATATACTGTATATGAAGCAAGGCTAAAATGGTTGTGGTCTTTTAGATGAAGAAGATAGTGGATGGTGGAACATGGCAAAGCTGTATAAAAATGTGCATGTTCTGGTGGGGAGCAAGAAGTTTTTATCTCTACTATAATTCAAGTTCATCGAATGAATTGGGTGGGCAATATAGACTCAGGGCAGGAAAAATAAAGTACGGTACTCACATTCCATGATTAATTTAGGGAATTTGCTATAAATGTGGTGACGGACGATGACTTTCATAGGGGATAGGTGTATCAATGGACCAGGCTTCCAGGTGATATTCTGCAACTGCTGTGCCACACTCACTTGGTATTCTTTCCACACATATCATACTTCTTCAACCCCAGAGCATAGTGTCTTAAAAACAGATTGTTACTCTTTCCTTATGAGAAATATGAGGTAAGGCATAGCACTGTTTCACTTACTAAGCATGCCTTTCCTAGCCTCAGAGGTCAGCTTATGCCAGAATCTTTTGTGTTTTTGTTTTCTTTTGTTTTGTTTTGCTGGACTTTTTTTTAAAAAAACATTTTTAAGGAGACTGTGTGTTCCTTGGGAAAGTTTGTCAAATACAGCAGCTGTACCTGCCTCCTGTACAGCAGCTGTAGTGCATCCTGGTTTCAAAAGTGCATGCAAAGGGTTGCCTGCTGGGGTATTTCCAGCCTGAGCTGGGGTGACATCATTGCAACTATGAAGTGGTATCAAAGGGATTTTCTTTTTGTTCCCTGCAATTCAGTTTGCAAGCATGATTAAGGGAAAGCAGTGGCCCGTTAATTGAGCCATCTCTCTGTTGTGAATGACGGAACTGACAAACTAATTTTCATTAGGATGTTTGTACTCAACACAATTGGTCTAACGTCTTCTCTTATTGAGTTATCACATGCAATTATTCTGGCGTGTGTAGGAAACCCTTTTCTACATTTTATTAGATAATAGGAGGTAGCTTGTTAAGCAAGTGCCCTGATTCAGTGCTCCTTATATGTTGTGATGCAGACATGCAGCTTCCTGCACACTCTAACATGATCCAATCCTAAACTGTTTGTACAGAGAGGGGCTCACCAGGCAGTTTTAGTGATTCTTTGTTCTTTTATTTTGGACCTGTGCATTGGTGTGAATATTGTGAATATTGCTTCACAAGCACGATACACTGAAATAATGGGGCAATTCAAAACTTTATATTAAAATTCAGATGCCTCTTTTTCATTTTTTGGAATGAACCATCATCTTCCACCATGCAGCTTTGTCAATGGAGTGTATGCTGCATGCAATTATGACAGGGCAATCGGATGGCCAGTGAGAGGTAAAAATATCTTTTACTTACCTAGTAGGTCACCAACAGGTCCAAAGAGAGGAAGGGGGCAAGTTGGGCTGGAAAAATGGTGATAGGGTCCTGGCAGATGCTGTTGCCTTCATGATCCACCCCATCCAGCTCCTTCCAGTCCTCAGCCCTCCTCCTTCCCCACCCCAAACCACCCCCGAACCGCCCACAACCTACCCTTCGCTGCCACCTTACCTGCTCTGGTGTGGGCCAGGTCTGTCAGTGGTGAGAATGTGGAGCTGTTGGTTGTTTGTGCCAGCGATTTAAATGCGCTCGGCAGCAGCACATCATTTACAGTGCTGCTGCAGCCTTTATGAAGGTGAAACATGAGAACTGCTGTTGTAAAGGCCCCGTGGGAATGGGATTAGGCTGTGAGAAAGATCTGTCCTGTATTCCCGCCAAATATACCTCTCTTGTTGTAGCTGGATCATGGAGCAGGACCATATGGTGGCCAAAATGTATATCTGCGCCTTCAGTCTTCTATTTCCCCTTCCCCCACCATTGACTGCAACGTCAATGCAGAATTTAGGAGAGACATCCTTTTTCTCCAATCTAGCATTTAGGAGAAACATCTGGGCATCCTTTAATAGACACTTCTTTTGAACATTGACATTTTCTGTTGTTATAAAAGTGAATCTAAAGAATGGGAGTCTTCAAAGTAGCATTGATATGGTTTATATTTTTGAATATATAATTCAAGGCACCCTATTGTCTTTACTGAGGGGGAAAAGCTGTCTTACTGCAGTTTTCTGAAAGAGAGTTTCTTTTATCCCATATAGCCCAAATGACATTAGTCAACATTTACCCTATTTTTTTAGATGCCTTGTATTATGAAAGGTAATGTTAATGGGACTACTTGTTTATATTCTGTCAGAATGTGGATCGACCAAAGTGTCTCTCTGAACGTTAGCAAGAATAAATATATCAAGTGCAACGTTTCTAATGAACTAGTTGGCATGTTAGCAAACTAGAACAAAAGCACATTGCTGCTACTCTACCCGTGTGCTGTGGGTGGGGACATCTTTTGCCCAGCCTGCCCCTGCATGAGGCATGCCAGACTGAGCTTGCACCCAACTGGTGCATGGACTGCTGAAGGGTGGGGCTTGTCTACCATGCATTCGGAGGACACCAAGTCCAGTCCTCATCAGTCCAATTCCATGCAGTGTTGTGTTTCCATGTAGGTTGTAGTCCTTTTGGTGTGGGTCTAGTTAACTGATGAGCATTGGAGGAGAAGGAGGATTTATCAGTAGATCAGTGGCATTTTTGGGCTAAAAAAGAAAACAACTGTGTCTGGAGGAGGAGCGTGAAGGAGTATCGCTGCTGGTCCTTGGCTGGGGGATAGAAAGGGTTGCTTCCTCCCCCCATTCTGGCAGCTGAGTGAACTGCAACCTCCATTCACAGGGTTGTGGTGGACACTTGGTTTGGGAGCCCTCCCCTGCAAGATTTCCTTTCTCCCTTAACGCCCCCGGGACAGTGCCTTTCATCATTCTCATTCCAGTTCCCAATTCCCTCATTCCAGTTTAGAGATTTTATAGCCTGAGGGGTTACCTACGGGGGACGATCTTTAGCTGCAGCGAGCCCCATTAAAATAAATTAAAAATATTTTAAAAAAGAAGAAACAGCAAGAGCCAAGTCGAAGAGGTAGAATAGGATACAAACTGGGTCCCTGCTGTGTCTCAGTGATTAGTGAGCACCTCTGTGGCCTGAACCTTTTGAGGCTTAGGTCCTACTGCTGCAGTCCGTACTTTTGTGGGGAGCTGGTGGATTAGTCTTGATGTCCAACCCCTACAGCTACAGTGTGTGTGTGTGTGTGTGTGTGTGTGTGTGTGTGTGTGTGTGTGCATGTGTGTTGGGGGGGATGACTAAGCAAGGGAAAACCAGTACTGATCTCAAGAGGCTGTCTGGCTTGGGGATGCAGGCTTAGTGGCGTTGCGGGGCAATGATGTGTTTTGCATTATTGTCTCGCCCCTGCACTCCCAAAAGGCTTCAAATGAAGCATTTTAGGGACAAGGGTGGGTGTGATGGCCCATCCGCAGTGCTGAAAACAGCGTTTTCCGTGGCTGCAGACACAGCCACTCCGACTGCAAAACAGCAGCCGCGGAGCAAAAAGCTGCCGCCATGGATCCTCCTCGTGGGACTTGCTTCTGAGTAGACATGCCTAGGGTTGTGCTCTAAGGGTTTAACAGGCTACACCTGCGCACAGTCCTTTTCCTAAAGGTCTAGCACTCTGTCCCAGTATGGATCTGGTAATCCTATGAGCCAAACTAGTCCTGGAAGTCTAGCAGAGAACTGGGTGACCGCTTTGTCAGATGGCCATAATATGCACAGTGAACTCACCACATAGCTAGTGTCAAACAATCAGCTAGGAAGATATGAGAAACTTCTTCACAGTTTACTGTGTGGAACATGAAGCACACAGTTGAGTGCTGCAAAAACATGGTGAGGGTTGCGATTATTGCGAAAAGGTGATAAATAATAGTCAACACATGTAGAAGATTTGTTGGCTTCTAGTAAATCAATCATTATGTGCAAGCTCACCTGAAATATATTAAATCAACGGATGTGTTCGAACCAGGCTTTTTGCTGCAAATTTGATTGAGCTGGTCAGATCCCAATTCATTGTTTTGTTGCCAGTCCCCCTTGACAACACGTAGATTTGCAATTTAGCATGTGCAAAATAAAGTCCCAAGTCTGCATGTCTTGTCAGTTTATCTCAATAAAACAATGAAGAATGCTGATCTCAGGAGGGGAAGAAGACTGTCTGCTGACAGCGAGTCATTTTTTATACTCAACTGCCATTTGGCAGAAAAAGAAAACAGTTTGCGGTATACCTCGAGTCCCCCGTTCCCACAGTCTGTAAACAGCTTTATTCTTATTTGGTTTAATTCCACTGCTTTTCTGCCCAATAATGCTAGCAGAGAGAGCAGGGATTATAGTTGTGTTACTGGTTCTCACTTTTTCTTTCCATTCAGAAAAGCCTCGCACAACACTTACTGGCGCGGATGGGTGAGTTATTGAGACTGTACCATTCCAAGTGTACAGACCAGTTGCTGGATGTGGGTCACCCCTCACTCTGCTAACCTGGGTTTTGTACACTCAGTATACCTGCTGTCTCTCTCTATAAAAATTCTGTTCCTACAAAAAGATTGCTGTTGCTTCATCATGATGACTATTCAGGAGGAGAACATGGACTGCAACTTTGGGACTGCGTCACAGTCTGAGACTATCAACAGCACAATCCTATGCACATCTACTCAGAAGCAAGCCCCATTGTGCACAGTGGGGTTTATTCTCAGGAAAGTGTGAATAGGATTGTAGCCTATGTTGCCAACACTGCTTGTGTCTCATATACACATGCACATGTCTACCAATATATTTGAAAATACACACAATCTCGAGTCTGGGTCTGCCCATCCCAGAATTAAATTAAATTGGGGGAAATTATAACAAGAGAGGCCAGAATGCAGTGAATGCCTGTTTCTGGGGCTGTTAACTGGATAGTGGAAGGAACAACCTCAAAGTGCATCTAATTTGGCTAACATTAGGCTTACCGGATCTCCAACCGGGACAGAGTGCTAGACCTTTAGGAGAAGGAATGTGGGCAGGTGTAGCTAGAGCACAATCCTAGAGCACAATCCTAGGCATGTCTACTCAGAAGCATGTCCCACTGAACACAATGGGGCCTGCTTCTGAGTAGATATGCCTAGGATTGTGCTCTAAGGTTGAACAAGCTACACCTGCCCACATTCCTTCTCCTAAAGGTCTAGCACTCTGTCCCGGTTGGAGATCTGGTAAGCCTAGCTAACAATATCCATGAGAAGCTTTGCAAAAGAATATAGGGTTTAAGAAATATAGGAATATAGAAAAAGGCACAGTTTGCATGTAACACCAGTTGCACACAGAGGTTTAAGTGGTTGTGGGCAAAATAATCCTTGTAAATAGCTCTGTTTGAACAGGTTAAAATGATGGAGGGAAACAGAGAACGAGAGTCGGGCTGCCAGCTGGGCTGAGTTTCCTCCACCAGAGACAGACAACCCGACAGACAACCCAACGGAAGAAAAGGGGAATGTATATCTTTACAGGGTGAGAGTCATTGTCGCGCTTCATCCCAGCATAGCGTCTTTTCTAGTTGCTGTTTTTGGTGTTTCTTCTGTATCTTTTTAGATTGTGAGCCCTTTTGGGACAGGAGGCATTTATTTATTTGATTTCTCTGTAAACTACTTTGTGAACTTTTTTTGCTGAAAAGTGGTAGATAAATATTCTTAATAATCATTACTTTACACTTTGTACCTCATTTCCCATTTTGTTCTCTATTTATGCAATTTCGATAGATCATTGTGGAGTTCTTAATAAACTGCTTGTGTTTATTAATGACACCCGAAGAATTTGGTGTCATCCACAAACTTGGCCGCTTCACTCTTGACTCTAGGTCATTTATACGTAAAGATCAAAGCAGACAGACAGTCTAAAGTATGGTGGATGGTTTGAAGTTTTAAATTCACACCCTATAGTGTAGTTCACTATCTGGTGAACTATATAGTGAGTTCACACCTCACTATATTGCAAGATTTGGACATTCAATAGATAATAAGAACCAGGCCCCACCTTGAGGTGTGAGGGGCAGGGAGGAGAGTTCAGAATTCCTTAGTACATAGACCTTGTCCTTTCTAACTCAAGAGAGAACTTTGAAAAGCAAACATTATTTCTTGTGAGAGGACATTTCTAAACTGTCTGGTTTCCTGTTACAGTGTCTCTATATATCTTTTAGCGTGAGGGAATTTGATTGCCCCCAACTCCCAGCAAAGGTCTTCTGGTTACCGTATTTTACGCTCCATAGGACGCATCGGTCCATAGGCGCATGCATCCTATGGAGCATAAAATACAGAAAAAAAGTTTTTTACTTACCTGGGCTTGGGGGCACTTCGGGGAGGCCTGTGGGGGCTTCGGGGAGGCCTGCATGAGCCTCTTGCAGGCCTCCCCGATCTTCAGTTCGGCATTTCCGGAAATGGCCGAAAATCACTATTTTCGGCCATTTCCGGAAATGGCCGAAAATTGCTGTTTTCTCCCGAACTGAAGATCGGGGAGGCCTGTAGGGGCTCGCGCAGGACTCCCCGAAGCCCCCACAGGCCTCTCCGAAGCGCCCCCAGGCCCAGGCTTTGCACCATAGGACGCACGCTTTTTTCCCCTTATGTTTTTTTGGGGAAAAGTGCGTCTTATAGTGCGAAAAATCCGTTTCTGACACAGACGATCCGTTTCTGTCACAATCAAGACAGCTTTGATATTTGCTGCTTTTATCACAAGGATACCTGCCCAGGTTTGTTTGTGCATTCTACCTTTTTGCTATTTTTCTAGTTAGTTCTACTTATCCTTTCCCCCCCTCCCTCGTATTTGTATCCTTTCCCCCCCCCATATCCTTGTATCCTTTCCCACCTCGTATCCTTTCCCCCCTCCTCGTATTCAGGCTTTGAGATATTTCTGGTCCTTAGTCTGCTTGTCCAACCCCGGATCTATAATTAACTCAGTTGTCCAGTCCAACCATACTGCAACTTTACCCAATTCAAGCAGAGAGAAAAATCAAATGATGTACAGGTTTGTGTGAACCAATCCATAGGCAGGAGCCTGTTTCCAAATGTGGATTGACTTCTTGATTCGAAACAATTGATTTCAATGCAAGACCTGGTCAGATAGGAGCAAAGGTTCTTCCGGGTATCATGAAAATGTGCTGCAGTCAAACATGGTTTGGAATAATGTTATGTAAAAAAAAATGTGTACTTGAGTTATCACCACAGAAGTTGCCATTGCAGTCATGCTGTGCTTCGGTTGTCTCTCACATCCTAGGCTTTCCCCTTCCTCTTGAGATTACAGTGTAAAATGCTGCCTATTTTAAAATGTCTCACCATGGCTGCCAATTTCTCTGCTGCTCTATTAAGACTGTTCCTTCAACTTCTGTAAATACTGGCAGGTATTGGCCAGTCACATCAATCCCAGTGATGACGTGACATAATGCCAGAAGGCGTCTGCGCAAAAAATTAGCTTCCGAAAACCGAGAAAGGGAGAGGGTGAAAAAGGTTTGGGAAACGGATGTCTGTTTTGGTAAAGGGCAAAACCTAGCCAAATTGCTGTGAGTGGTTTTGACAGCCCTGGTTTTGTTTCATCCAAATCTAGACCATCTACATATTCACTATGGAATTGTCACAAACTTGCGGTAAGGGAAATGTTGCTATAATTGAGATTAGCCGAAGAGAGCTGTCACAAACCTTTACTGAATCTTGCCTTTATTTAAAGGCATGATTTCCACAACGTTGCCGCATGCTATGGTATTAGTCTAAATGAATTTAAGCATCACTTTATCACACTGTAGAGAAAACTGACATAAGTCTATTTAACAGTGTATACAATAGATAAAATGAACAGTCTCTAGAGGTTTCTATTGGGGTATGTGTGAAGCAATTATATACGGTGAAAACCCCCCCTCCCCGGCCCCTGGAGAGAGGTGGCTGTACCTTTGAAGGAGGGGCTTGCGAATTTCCACTTCCACTGAAGTGAGCTTGTCATTGTATTGATTAAGGTAAGATTATTTTTGCCCTTGATGTTGCGCCAGTGTTTGGTTTTATGAAATGCTTTCCAGACAGCAAGCAATATCTACAGAAGCCAGCAATTGTTTGCTGCTGCTTCCACAAGGTTTGTGGGAGAAAATGAAATATGCCCTGTATATGCTGGTGTCTTTATTAATACCTACGAGTAGTAGTCAGGAAGGTCGTCCGTAACTGAAGGGAAGGTCAAGATTTAAAAAATTAATTTCTGAGCCTTGGGAATTCATGCAGGCAGAGGAAGGAGACAGACAACAGGCTCTGAGTGAAAGGAAGGACTGGGATGGATGGACCTATTGGTGGTGAATTCACACATAACATGGCAGCTGAATGCACACTCATCAGGGAGCTACAGTCAATCTTGACTCTGTAATGAGTGTATCTGGAACACACATTTGTTTTCAAACATGCATTCTCACGTTACGCTTTGGGGGGGGTACAATTCAGAGACATATTAGTCACATCCAGACATTGTGTCTGAATTAGGCCAATATGAGAAGAAGAAGAAGGCCAGCCCCACAGAGTATCAGAATTTAGGAAAGCCCCTTCAGACCAACAGGGGCAGGGATTCCTTTCTTATCTGAGAAGGAAGCTCCATACAGGGGCATCAACGTGCTCTTTCTCTACATTTTACATTAGGCTGAATGATCTAAGCTTGTGGACTCCAGCTGGAGATGTTGAGAGCCATTGTTGAACCGAAGAAGGAAATCCTCACAATACTGATACCAGCAGGCACCTTAAGAGACTGCAAGCCTCCCTCATTAATGCCCACATGGTGTCAATTTATCCATTTAACACTAAACCCTGCAGAAACCTCTTGCGTTCTCACTCTCTCCAGAACCAGAAATAAATTCAAAACCAGCTGTTTTCATGGCTTTCAGGGAGGCAAATCTGCCTGCGGCCTCCCCAGAGCTTGCTGATGCAGGCAGCCTCCCTTTTCATTGGATGCCGGCTGCCATGCATTTTTTTCATTGGAAGCCAGCCATGATTGCAGCCAACCGACTGAGGCAGCTCTGTTTGGTGCCTGCAAGTGCATTGTATGTGTGTGCTGCTTAACCTGCTGACTGTGCTGGAGCAGAAAGGAGATGCACGAAATGGCAAGGTACAATTAAAACAAACAAACTTGTTGGGTCTTTTTTTGTTTTAACTTGTGGGGTCCAATAAGGCCTGCCCCCCTTGATCTCTGTGCTCGACCACGGTGCTGACCCCCCCTTACTATACAAGCCCCTGCTTGAATATCTCTGCTTGTGACCCCTTGCCATCAACTGGGATTCTAATGAGATCTTTGTGAGGAAGATGAACATAAGAAGAGCCTTGCTGGCTCAGGCCAAAGGCCCATCTAGTCCAGCTTCCTGTATCTCACAGTAGCCCCACCAGAAGGAAGAACAAACGAAGTCCTGGTGACCAGCTGCAGGTTTTGGGGAGAAAAAAAATCATCATCATGTTGACAACCATCAGAGCCCCCAACTGTGTCCTAGGTACCCCCCTCTACTGTACCTATATAAGCATGAGGGATGGATTCATTAACCTTCACAAGATGTCTTCCCCTGTGTGCAAAAACGGAGAGATACACCTTGGAGTTGTAAACAATATGCTTCTATCAGTGAGGTTCTGCAGATGTAGTTATCTGTTGCTTCTGAATTGTGTTCAGTCCTTGTGTGTTCACTTACTGTGCTATAATGAATGAAAGACTGTCTCAAACTGTACCTGAGCATTGCATAAGGTACAAGCAGTACTTGTTCTCCTTTTGGCTTCTCCTGTGCATTGACTAATTTAGAGACGCCCCAGTCTGCTGGCCGTTGGAGGAAGGAGGAATGGAATCCGCAGCTCTGCTCAGAAGTTTGGAGATCCCCAACGTCACTAGCTTAGAATGTTCTCATTAACTTTTCAAAGCCTCCAGATTTGGTAGAATCACTGCAGCCAGTTGTAAATTATGGATGAGAAATCAATGATTCTTGCCCACGAAGCATAGAGAGAGACTGTGATGTTTTGCATCCAGTTTCTGTGCTGACCTGTTGCTTTCTAGAAGCCAGGCCCCTGCTAGGGAAATCCACACACACAAAAATAAGTTTTTGACAGATAATATTTAATGCGCTTTCTCTTTGTTGTTTTTCTTTTAATCAACCCTAGCTTGTTCCCAGAGGGCGTAGGAAATCCTACAAGCGAAATGGGTAAAAGACTTATTAGGGCCAGATTCCAAGAGCTACCTTATCTTTCGCAACGTTTTTGCATTTTCTTCTTCTTCAAACTCTAAGAGTATAAGGTCTTAGAGTATATAAGATCAGTTAAAGTGGTTTGCGCAAGACGACTTGCTACAGGTTTCTGTTCAAGTAACACCACCTGAAGAAACCAGCAGTAAGACTGGCAAAATGTAAAGGATTAAACTTTGAAATGGTTTTTAACTGTTGGGCAGCGCAATCCACTGTTAGGATCTGGTCGGTGGCCCAGGGCTGCCGGCTGGATCCTGTGCACTGGCGGCCGTATTGCCCCTGTGCCGGAGGTCTACTTGGGGAAGGGGACGCTCGTCCCCTTACCTGGGTGTAACTGCAGGCCGGCCCGACCGACCTTCTTCCGATTTCCGCCAGCCATCCCCTGCCCCCTCCTGGGCTGGTTACACCAATGCCCCCCTCCCTCGCCCGGCGAACCGCCCCCCACCGGATCCCGGCTTACCTGGCCGCTATGGCACTCCAGCGACGGAGCAAGGGAGACCAGCCTCTGCGCCAGCCTCCCTTGCTCTCAAGTCGTCGCGAATGTGCTTTACGGCACGTTTGTGACGTCTCCCGGCAATGGAATGCTTGTTCCGTCACCGGCACCCCCTATAGGATTGCACTGTGAATTGTTTTAATATTAAACTGATCTGAGAACCTGGAATATGGGAATTTTAAATTCTATCTGGACTGTGTTTGCTCTGTTCCTGCTCCTAATTCAAGCAGGCAAATTTAATATTTTGAGCTGCTCTGGTCAAATGCTCGCAACGCCCCCTACAGCTAACACACCAGCACAGTATTAGGACCCCTCCCCCCAACTCTTTAATACTCTTTTCCTAGGTAGGGATTGCTCAAGAAACTAAGTGCTCTCCAGGCTGTAATAGATTTTTGAATGCATCCTCCCCCCCCCCCCCGATTCTCCCTAGGGAAATTATTCCACAGTCCATTACACCTCACTGCTGGGACATATTTTTTTAATATATCTTCAAACTATTCTCTTCCCTTCTCTTTAAATCTACTGCATCTAGTTATATGTTTCAGAGTCAGAGTTTTCATTTAAAGAAAACTGGTGGTTTGATTTATTTATTTATTTTTGTGTGTATGTGTGTGTTGGGGGAAAGTTTATATTATACTTGCCATATTTTTTTCTTTTAAAAAAGAAGTACCCCCGTTTCATTAATGAAATGCTGAACAAAACAGATTAGGAATAAAAAGATGCTCAAATTAAGGAAGTGTATTTCTACCCTCTATAGATAATGCACAACATTTTAAATTAAATATTTAAGTAAGGATTGAACGTGGGTTTGCAAATACGGTGCTTTTGGATGTTGTAATATTCAAATGGTGTTTACTGCTGGTGAGGAGGGGGGCAGGTTCAGCTGCACTGGTGCACCCCATACCGTAACCCCCTTCTCGGGCCTGATCTGCTGACATGAGTGCACATGGACTTGCGCCAGCCATATCTGGGTAGACCCATTGCGGGGGTTGAGGCTTTCTTCGAGGCAAGGGGACGAAGGTCCCCTTACCTCAAGGAGACCTCCCACTTCCTACTGTCTCCTGCAGGATGCAGCATAGCCCGCGCTGGCGTCACTGCATCAGTGCAGAGAAAATTATGTAGGATTGGGCTGTCCTTCTTTTACAGTTGCTGATTAACAGCCCAATCCTATAGGCGGGTTGTGATGATGACAGATCTCACAATCTGTCATCACATCCTGTGGCCCACTGGTGTGGCAGCAGCTCCAGACAGCTGGTGCCAGTGCAGACGCCCAGAGTATGTGTGTGGGTGCCAGCAGACTCCCGATCGTCCACCATGCCAGTAAGTTGGCGAGGGAAGGATTGGGCGGGGAGTGGGCCGGGTCAGGGATGGAGATGGAGCCACAGCTGCATTTGGGCACCTGAAGCAGATTGTCAGCAATAGCGCTGCATGCTTCTGTGGTCAGAGGGCAGGTGGTAGGGAACAGCAGAGGTCTGAACCTGGTCCTTGTCCCCTACAAGATTATCTGTCCCATCCCTGTGGCTGGCACATGCCATATCCTATACCCCTTCATGGGACTGATCTGCCGACATGGATCAGTGCAGACTTGCGCCTGCGATATTGCTGGCGTGGTTCCAAGTTGACCCACAGCAGCAGCTCAGGCTTTATCAGGCTTTCTCCAGACAAGAAGATAAATGACAAATGACAAGGGAGACCTCCTGCCTGCTAAATTCCCCTGCGGGATTCAACATAGCCTATGCTGGCTTCGCAGCATTGCCATGGGGGAATTTAGTTAGGATTGGGCTGCCTGTTTGACAATCATGAAGAACTGCACAAGAAGCTCTTCCAGAAGTGAACAGATCTTTTGATTTAGGCAAGAAGTATCATCTGTGATGACCAGGATCATTTTATTCCTTCTTTTCTTTCTTTTGCCCTTCTTCCAAGGATTCCAAAGCAGCATACATGGGGTTGTTCTGATGTTTATTTTTCACAACGACCATACAAGGTAAGTTAAAAGCTGAGAGAAAGTTACTGTCTTAAGTGTGCACCATGGTCCCCCATAGGTTTTATCCAGGCCTTAGACTGGGGACGGTCTAAAGATTTGAAGCCTGGTTTATATTCTCCTAATCAAAAGACACCAGATCAAATACACCTCACTGACCCACAGTACTTTTCAATGATGTGGGTGAGATTTTTGTGTCTGTGCTTTGATCATTACTTTAGTACCTGAACTTTAGCTTCATAGTTTAGTTCCATGAATAGGTAGGTAGAAACAAGAATGCTATGAGGTACTTATAAGCACCTAGAAGCCAATGGATGTGAATGTAAAGATGAGACTTCCATGAAGTTTTACTAAGAAACATCTGGCAAAACAGAATGAATTGTGGGGATGCTCAAGGGGTAGATAATTTAAGTCAAAACACCATCTGGGTATATCTGTAGAATATAGACTACAGTATGTATCAGTGGACTTTTTGAGACTACTGCAATAGATTAAGATAATATTCAGGAGAAAGGATGTATTTTTGGTAACCAGAGTGAGGTTAGAAAACAGAATGAAAGGAAAGCAGAAGTAGAGTAAGAGGGTGGAATGGCAGTACAGAGAGGCATTCAGTTCAGGAATAGGAGCTTCAGAGCGGTATTCAATATTTAAGGGGAATGGCATGAGACAAGGCAGCAGCCTGGACTGCAAAGGGTCAAAGGGCTCTTCCAATATTGGGATCTCCAGCCAGGGCCGACTTATCTATTAGGCACAGTTAGCATAGTGCCTAGGGGCCACGATACTTTTAGGGGCCCACACAAATGTTTTAATTTCTTTTAAAATGAAACTTTTAGGGCTCACGAAAATCTATTAATTTTTGCCTAAAACAGAAAAAAAATTAAAATCTTGAAGTATTTAAAGTTATATCAAAAATAATTTGTTGTGTTTTGCCCCAGTGAGTCTCATGTCCTATTAATCTGTACTTCACAGAGTTATTGTCTGGAGATCTGAATCCTCCAATGTCCATTCCATCTGCCTCAGGTCTCCTGAGTGTGATTTATTAGTCGGAAGACTCAATAAGGTCTGATGGAAGATTGAGCATGTAGCTGCCTTCTCCACTGAAGTGAATGGAGAAGCCCATTCATGCAGGAATGTTGTGTATGCACTGGTGATTTCAAGGGGTTGTGGAACAGAAACACAGTCATAAAAGGGGGACTAAGTGCTAAGGCAGTAAATATATGTCTTTTTCCTCCCAATGTGCATTAAACACATATTTGCAATGTTTAGCTATTCAAACCCTTTATATATGATAAAATGTTAAAAGTGCTGGGGATATATTTGTAGTTGTTTGTACGGCTTCTGCTGAGACATTGCAGAAAGAAATCACGGTAATCTTCCAGCAGCACCCTCAAGTACCATTTACATGACCTCTCAGCAAGAGAGGATTTGTATGTCTATTAAAGTACAGCACGGTTTAGCTCCTAGAAAATACTGACAAAGCTTGACAATGAAGCTGTCTCTCCGATTGCTAATTTCGAAGGCTGCTTGCAAAAAGGTCAGTCAACTATTTTGAAGTATAGGCTTCATTCCAAAGCTGGCACTCAAAAAGGATTCTTGAATTAACCCTTCAGCCCTCATTTCCAAATGAAACAAAACTTTGAAGACGTACCCTTACATTTGCTCACAGTCATCTCTGGTTTGCTTGTTTATTTTCCTCATTCATTTTCCTCATCCTAGTCATACATTCATACAGCGTTCCATTAGTCATGACCACATGACCACAGAAGCGTCTTCGGACAGCGCTGGCTCTACGACCTTAGACTTGGAGATGAGCACTGCACCCTAGAGTCGGACACGACTAGCTTTCGAGCAGGGAATACCTTTACCTATTCATACATTATTCCCATGTGTGAAGGTAATACTGTATGTTGCTGGGGACAGTGAGAACATGTGCCCCCCCCCACATCATGCATTCTCTAGCTGTATCCCCCCACTTCCCCCAGGGAGAGTCTTGCCTGAAGGGTAAGCATTCTTCTGGAAAGAGAATATCCATGTGGCTTGGAGTGTTGGAGTTCCAACATTCCAAATTAAGAACATCAGAAGAGCCCTGCTGGATCAGGCCAAAGGCCCATCTAGTCCAGCTTCCTGTATCACACAGTGGCCCCACCAGATGCCTCGGGGGGCACACAAGACAACAAGATACCTATGCTTGACCGTATGCTTCTGCTGCCCCTGGCCACACACTGCCTTCACACTCTGGGGGTAACATATGAATACAGCTATAATGTCTTTCTGCCTGAGTCCTCCAGGCATCTTACCATTTAAAATAATGCCTTACAATTATGAAAATGGGAAGGATGAGGGTGCTGAGAATCCTGTTTGGAGGAGGGCCATAGCTTAGTGGTAGAGCACTTTGCTTGCAGAAGGTCCCAAATCAATCCCAGCACCTCCAGATAGGAATGAGGAAGGCCTTGTCTGAAATGCTGGAGAGTTGTTGATCTAGGCAATACTGAACTACATAGACCAAGGGTCCATATAATGCAGTGTGTCATGTGTTCACCCTTAGCACTTCTCATACTACAGTTCCCAGGGTTCCTTTGGGGAGAGGGAAGAACTGCTAGAGCCCAATCCTATTCTTCCCCTCCTGTCGATGCAGTGGCACCAAAATGGCTACCGTGGCATCCTTGGGGGGGGGGGAGAGTTGTGGAGGCCTTCTCTAGGTAAGGGGAAAAGCGGTGTGGGGTGTGTGTCTTTACTTGGACCTGCAGTAGCTAAATAGCTGGCACACGTCCGCGTGGACCTGTGTGGTGGGATCGAGTCTGGAAAGGAGGGGTGAGGATTCCACCGCCGCTGCCAAACCCACCCCTTCCTGGGTCCGAACTGCTTTGCTTGTTTTCAGTGGCAGCATCACATGGCCAAGCAAGTCTTATTGGTTTTCTAGCATTATGACATCATAATATTCATTATGTGATCCCTGATAGGCTGAGATCACCATATGACTCTTCCTAGGAAGAACAAGAAAAAAATGGTGCTGAAGCAGCACTAGAAAGGAGTAAACAACAGCAGCCAACAGAAACACAAAGGTAAATATTCACTTTAGTATTTATAAGAACCATTTTTCCTCTTTCCCAAGAAAACTCAACTTTCATCTTGCAAATTGAAACGGGTGAACATTTAGCACAGTCCTAGATGCATGTAGGTGTGCAATAATACATATTGTTCTAGACAGGTTTTGTACTTTTTCCTACATGTTAGGGTTTGGAAGTATAGGAAAACAAGGTGAAGTGGCCCTGTCATTGTGAGATTGTGGGTGTTTGAATGATGCATATATAGAACAAATCTCTCAATACAGTAGTTCCTAGTCATGATAGCAGGGACGGTGCAACTGGGGATGCAGCTTGATGTTACCCTGGTCTGCCACTATCACTATGTTTTTACACCCTACCAGAAACCATGCAACGTGGGAACCGTCCTCACTTTCTGGCAGTTGGTTCCAGAGGCATGGTGCCACAACCGAAAAGGCCCTGCATCTTATGAACAATTACACTAGTGAACCATCATATAACATGATTTGCATCAGATTGGCAGTCAGATAGGCTAGTACTAGATAGGATTTCTAAGACGGGTTTAACTTGAAATGCCTTCTGATTGTTTGAACTGCATTTACTACAACTGTGCAGGTTGTACATCACTATTCTGCTTTCCATAAGAGAAACTGAGACTGAGAGAGACCAGCTTGTCCATAGCCACACAGTGAGCCCATGGGAATTTGAGCTCAAATCTCCCATATCCGAAGCTAGCACTTCCAGATTATTTTGTGCTTTTAAAAAAGATTTTTGGAGATAGCTTTGAATAAAACAACCACCATATAGTATACAAAAAACCTCTCGTTTACAGCTAATCATGCAAATTCTATTGACTGTGCATTGTGTCTGTCCAACTAATCTTTGGAAAATGACCCCTTGCAATTACCTGCTGAGTATATTCACTCTGCTTTTAAATCCAAATGAGTGATGTGAAAAAAGAGAGTAAAATGCTTGGTGATCCAGCTATCTAGCAATTGAGGTAATAGGTGGAGAAAAGTACTTTGAGCTGCTCCATATCTATTTTGCAATCACTGTTGTAATCTTCATGGGGAGGTTGTGGAAAGTGAAAAAAAAATGTGTGAAGAGGGGATTTAAACTGTTACAAGGTCTTTTCTATGCTTTACAGCACTAAAATAATATTTGAAGGTTAACACTTGTGTGCATTAGAGTACATTAAAAATCATAAAATTGACATTTTTATTAAAGACGGTAGTGAAATGGACACATTGATAGACTCAGAATGCAACCTTGAATATCTTGCCCCTTTCAAAGAAAATGTCATTTGTATTGTCAATTCCTGTCTAAAGTATATGTTGCTAGAAATGGGGGCATGTTTGCAAGAAAAATGGTATTTGTAAATAATTATCTGGACTACTGATTTGAATTCCCTTTTCAGATGACTGTTTTGATGTTTTCTTCTCCTGCAATATGTAGCTTTGCTCAGCTGGATGAGACACCTGGAAGTGTTTGATCTTCAGACACTGACAGCTCAATCCTATCCAGGATTGGGTAGTTGGAAGGAGGGGGTCTTCCGCTTTATAAAATGGCTGCTGATAGTATGCTCAGTGCTCCGTTTGCGGCCATTCTGCAATTGCTGCTGCAAGAGTTGGTGGCACCATAGCTTCACTGCTGGACCCCACCATGCCCACCGGACTTCGTAAGTCAGTGGTGGGGGTGCAAAGGGAGGACGAGGACTGGGGCGTAACTAGGCAAGGAGGTGGAACCAGGGGTGGGGAGGAGGCGGGAAGGGGTGGATCCGGTGGCAGTGGTGCATGCCAGAACTTATCCCTTCCATTTCAAACCTCCCTGCCCCTTTTCTCTCCTTGGACATATCCCACCAAAATAGATGGTGTATGTCCGAAGAGACCCATCGGTGGCCCCAGGGCTTAGGTGAAGGTAAGTATAAATGTTTTTTATTTACCTCCCATTTGCCCACATGTGTTGGCTGCAGCATATGCCTTCATGGTGGGGGAGGATTGGAGCCTAACCTGCTATATAGCTTCTCTCTGGCTGTGGTATGTTGTGGCCCAGATCATGTGCAAGATCATATGTGGAAGTATAGACATTTTTGCCCTCGGAGGAAGGGCAAGGTTGGTCTTGATGACTACATTGCCCCTTTGGACATAGTTTATAAACTTGTATATTCTTTCACCAATAAATTATTATTCAGTTAAAGGTTTTACTTTCCCTCCATATTGATGAGACAGATCTGAGATCTTGCTCCATAAGAAGGCTATAACTGTAATTAATCATTAACACTATGTAGCATCCTGCCTGTAAGGTCCAACTGGCTCCCTTATTATTGGCATTTAGGTAGGTAGCCAAGACCTTTTCATTCAATTGTGTCTTTAGTTAATTTAATCCCTGTATGTTGATTTATCTGGTTCTAGTCTGTATTTTATTCTCTGTTTTATGCTTGATGATATATTTTTTGTTTGTTTTATGATTTTAATGTTCTGTTCTGTTTTATGTTCTGTTGTTAACCACCGGGGGAGGGGAGGCTCATAGAATGGAAAGGTGGGATAGAAATATCTTGAATGAATGAATGAATGAATGGAGTATATTTATTTAAGATCCTAGTTAATCAGCCAATTTTGATTATTCTGAAAATTTTATTATTTGTAATATACATAGTTATAAAAAAAACTGTAACTAGCAAGAATAAGAAGAGCCAGTCTCCCTTCACTCATATACAAAAAGAAATGCCTCTTCTAAGATGATGCCTGCTATAAGACAGGCATGTATCATCCAAAATCAAATATGCTTTTTGCATCAACACTCTTTTTTAATCATATGCAATTGTATGCAAATAAATTAATCTTTTTAAAATTTAATTTTAGACATTTGTACCCTGTCTTTCTCTCATAAATTGATGCCCAAGGTAGCTTGTAGTGAAAATATAAAACGATAACCTTGTATAAAAAACAGCATATAAAAAACAAAACTAAATCCAAACTAAATTAAAAACCAACCGGCAGCCCAATCCTATCCAGGGCTTATGCTGATGAATCTCGCCATCCATCAGTGCAAGTCCTAGAATGGCGGCATGAAAGTCACTCTGTTGATCTGCAGATCGCAGCCGCTACAGCAAACAGCTGGAGACTGGCAGTGGCCTGCTGAACCTCCTCTGTGCCGTACTGCTGCTGCTAAGTCATCAGGGGGTGGAATGGGGGCTGATCATAGGCAGTTTGGGGCGGGGAGCGGGCCCGGGAGGGGGTGGGAGAGGGAGGATGCCAGCAAAATCTTCATTTGCTAATCTTTTACATGTTAACTATTATAGGCAGAAGAGCCCTTAAAGAAAAAAGTTGTTACCTATTGGTTTTTGAAAGCTTGTAACCATTAATACATGCGTACATCTTGTAAAATAAGAGGAAGTGAAAGGATCACAAACAATTATCACACCTCCATATGTTGGATCTACATGTGTACACATTTAGATATATCAGATACATGGAAAAAAGTCAGACACAGGCAAAGGACAGGCACACTCCTGAAACAAGCTTTGCAAGCACTGAAGGAAGGCTAGTGACTGAGGATTAGTCGGTTTCAGGTTCTGCAGCTCATCTATTGATCCATACTTGCTCTCAAGTATGCTTTATAATACCCAAGGGACATATTCCCTTGTCCTGTAGAGTTGATGCCAACGTAAGCAATATTCCCTTGCTTCAATTTTGAACTCTGTAAGCCCTGTCTAGCTTGCATAACTAGTGCACTCAGTTGTGTTAATGCAGCCTGAACCAATTTTCTTGACATTTGTTCCATGCAGCTTATGCCGTAGTTAATATACCAATAACTCCTGTTGCTTTAGAGCAGCCAGATCGGAGTATGATTCAAAGCAATGAGACAAGCAGCCAGATGTGACAGTCATATTTGGCAATTCTGTTGTGCCTCCTCATATATCAAGAAGGAAAGAGAGGAAAAGTGTTGGCGAACTGGGGGTTTTCCCATGAATAATTTCAGTCCAGGTAGTCAGTGTTTATATAAGCCATACAATCTACCATGACAAATCTCATACTGGGCAAGTGACATAACACAACACGAAATCGGTTACTGTGTTCATAAAAATGATGCTCGTCTAGCCCCATCAAGCAATTATTTCTGTAGTCATCATATGGCGAGATCCCAATGGAACCAGGTTGTCTGCAGAGGTCCAGTGTGTCATAGACTCCTGTGACCCCATACTTTTTAACAAGCACTGGAGTTTTTGCCACTGGAATTTATCACATGATGGATCATGAAAATGACCCAGTTGCACATGGGCCCAAGATATTGCTGTATGGTAACTAAAAAAGACACTGCATGGTGTGGAGAAAAAGCATCAACTCCAACCTAATAAAGTTTTCATAAGAATGGTATTGTTTCTCTGTTTTTCCCCCCTTCGGATATCAATTTCATAAATTTCTAGGACAGGAGGGATCTATTCTAAGCTACTTTTTTTTGATGATTTACTTTTCTTGCTTTATAATTTAAGAGGAAAATTACAACTCAATGAAAATCATAGAGATCAATTAGTAATAGACGTCGCACCAAATAGTCTGATTTGTGCTGGTCCTGCCACACGTTTTTCTGGCCAATGTGCATGAAATTCAAAGATAATGTAGAGATACCCATAGGTCAGATCCCTGCTACATTTCAAAAAGATAGTCAAAAGCAAATGGCAAATGAAGCAGCCAGCTATCTGAATCCGTGTCAGAGGGCCTTGCTTTGGTTAGGATTGTTTTGGAGGACCCTTGATTCGTTTAGGGCTCTTTCTGAAATAGGGTGATTTGGTTTGGAGTGTAATTCTTTATGCAGGCCACCTGGTCATCAATGAATCTCCTTGAACCTACACCAGCTCCTTTGCTCACATATCCAGAGGAGAGGCAGAGGACGTGTCAGGCCAGGAAAACGGGGATAACATCCTGGCGTGCACTGATGCTGCTGGGATGCACCCCCTTCCGCCCCCTGAACTCCCTGCTCTCCACCCCAAACCTCCCCTGAACTGCCCACAACCCACCCCTGACAGCACCTAAGCTGCCCCGAAGCAGATGGGGTTCATTTGTAGTGGGCACATGGAGCCACTTGCCATTTGCACCAGCGGCTCCGGCACACATGACAGCAGTATGTTATTTTGGGTACCGCAGAGGCATTTATGATGGCGGATAATAATTTTATTTTTCACAAAGCAAGAAAAGCCCCGATATAGGAGATGTCAAAATTCTCCTGTCGTTCCAGGTGTTTCAAATTTCCCACAAGGACAGCAATCATAGAGGTCTTTTTTTTTTCCAGTGGGCCAACTAGTTTTCTTACTCTCAGACTGGAGTGGCAAAGTTGGAGTAGTCAGATTCATTTCGAGCAAATGTGTAAGGGGAAAACTCTAGACAGGCTCTGATTTTCAATTACATTCTTCAGATGTTTAGCTATCAGCTGGTCTTCATATGGTTTTCAGGATGATAACATCAGTGCAGCAGCACAATCCAACGCAATGCTAGCCATGTTTCAGCCCATTAACTTCTATGGGCTAATTTTGTGTGACGTTCAAACTGAAAGCAGCAATATTCCAATGGATGGTTTGACAGCTTTAGCACATGCTGACTTTATATGTGGATTATATCCTGGGTTAGCATAGGGCAAGTCAGGTTGTTCCTAGCTATTTCTTGATGAACATCATTATTGATTTGCATATATGACTTTACTCCATGTAGAACTATTTTCATAAATAAAATGGATAAAGGACGTACAGTATAATTTATCAGGGTGGAAATGGAAAATATATTTAGTTTGAAAGGTTTAGCAGCTTTGGAGAATGAAATATTGATTTAACATGTCCTCTAGTTTTAGGTGTACATGTAGACATGAAGAGTAATTGAACGGAAGGTCCATCAACCACAGCAGCTCCGTCTCTGAGGGGTTTACAGAGCTTAATCATAAGGTCAGTGTACTGGGATTTGTCTGACTGTAGGATGTTGCGTCCTAGTGCTGGTAATAAATTAGTATGAAGTGGTCTTCTCTCTTCCCCCTCCCAGTGTTGGCTCAGGTGTTTTTTTTTTTTTGGGGTGCTGGGGCAAACCCTATGTGAGGGCTTCCCAATGGTGTAGTCCCCATGCTCTAGAAAACATGTGTGCATATCAATGACCTCTCCCATGGTGTTGGGAACCAGGTAGCGGACTGTTGCCCAAAGCTGCTTGCCTGCTCCTACCACTTCTTGGTAACCCTCCCACTGGGTCCCGGCTGTGAGTTCACTGCTGCTCCCTGCAGCGGCATAGCCATGCCCCCCCCGGGTGGTGGGGCCGTGGCACGGCGATCCCCCCCTGATGCTGCCAGCCGCTCAAATCAAACGTAAGGCCAAAAATCAAAGGGAGGGCCAAAAAATGTGGTGTTTTTTCTCACTGCCAGCCTCCTGCCCGCCTACTCAAACCTTTAGAATACAGCTGCGGCATAGCTGTCGCCCCCTCGCATGCTGCCCGGGGGCCCACACAGCCCCACTGCCCCAGGCGGCCCGACACTACTGGCTCCCCCACAGTTGTCAAGTAAGCATTCCAATGAGCCAAGGATTTCCAGGTAGTGATGAGGACAAGTGGCAGCAATATTTCTATAGGTCGGTGAGGCCTCATGGGGAGGTGACAGAAGTCCATTCCCACTCAAGGGTCCACAACCGTGCTGGGCAATCCCCTGAGACAGTGGGCCCTCACTGCTTCAGGGGTTGGCTAGGCACAGTTCTGGAACCTTATGTGGGAATGGTCCTCTGGCATGTGCCGCACCAGGCCTGTGGGACCACCCCAAATCAGTGTTGTGATTCAGTATAAACCCCTGCTAACTGGACAAGAGGCACTTTTTCAATTGGTGCTCCTCTTATATTTAGCAGGGGGAGAGTAACTGCCCCCCTTTCACCCCACCACAGTGTATTTCTGGTGGCTGTTTGCTGGTGGTGTTCTGCATCTTTTTTAGATTGTGAGCCCTTTGGGGACAGGGAGCCATTTAATCATTTGATTTTGTCTGTAAACCACTTTGTGAACTTTTGTTGAAAAGCGGTATATAAATACTGTTGTTGTTGTTGTTGTTGTTGTTGTTAATAACAATAACAATAACAATAGCAATAATATAAAGCAGCTTCATGTTTCCCTGTCAACTTTACTCCCATTCCCAAGGTAAGTATTCCCCCCCCCCTTTTCTTTTTTACTGGCAAGCTTTATATAGGAATTACTTTGCATCAACTTTTATTCAAATGTTTGAAGACATTATCCATTAAAAGTGTCGTAAAGAACACATCAGTGATAATTTTTTAAAGGAATATTTATTTATAAGCCATATTAAACAACTCTGGTAACACATGCTCTTTTTAAAAAAAAAGAAATCACCTTAAAAAATCTCAGCATTACAGCTTCTTGGCTAAATTCAATGTCTTTCATTTCTGTGGATTAAAATACAGAAGACATTTGCCTCATCAGAATCTTACTTTGTCATTGCTGTTTGGTATGCTATTTAAAAATGCATGACTGACACTCGTTATGCCATTAAGTTTTTTTATTGAAAAAAAATTATTGCATGAAACTACATTCCCAGGAACAACTTGAATAACCTAAAAAAAAAAAGCTGCATTGGATGTTCAATAGTGCAATTCACTTACCTACTGGATAATATAAAACACTTTTTACATAGAATACAAAACAAAATAACTAGTTTACAGATTATACTAATCAGAGTATTATTCAGTTTAAATATAAACTAAACACGAAAAATGAATCAAGTGGCATTTTTGTTTCTTTTTTTGCAAAACTGCATAACAAATAAATGTTTGTAGTATTATACAGAGATGATATGTAATAACAGGAAAATGATTATACTTGATTGGGTGGGCTCACCAGATCACTTTTCTCCCATGGCAAAGGAAGCAGTTCTTTCTAACCACCCTTGTGAGATTGACATAGAACTACATCATGCAAAAATTAAAAATGCATTTGGGACACCTAATTTTTGGTGCTTGCAGGATACACGTTGGCCTGGTAAATGGATGCAGAAGGAACCCATCCTCCTCAGGGTCAAACTAGAAGGAGTTCCTGAACCGATAGAAACAATAGATAGAAACAATATCTGAGGTTTGAGCTAACCATTATTTTGGTGAGTGCCCAATTTGCATTACAGTCAGAGGAAATGCAAAACTAACCCTAGGAAAGCTGCCTGAAAAACTTCCAAAAGACAGACGCAAAGAGTCCCCATGGAAATGTAACTGCTGGCTTTTAGAGTTTTAAGGGCTGAGTCAAAGGAAAAAGAACACAGCCATGACTTGGGGAATGATCTGGAATGGTTGGGCTAAACTAGCCATTGGAAGAATGGGCCTTGGTCCTGGGAACAAACTCGCAGAGAAAATTATATATGAACTCACCCACAAGAAACGAGGAAATGTTGATGAGGATGAAAGGATAATTTAGGAGCAATGGGTTTGGAAGGAATGTATGGGTTTATTTAAAGAATATACTAATCGCTCCTGGAAACATTCATTCCAAGGGAGAACTGACACAGGGCAGAGAAATTAGTTAGGTCCAAGACCTGTGTGTGTGTGTGTGTGTGTGTGTGTGTGTGTGTAGTGCCCTCTCAAGAATCACACTGATTGAAAAAGGGAAACAAAGGAAGGAAGCATCATTTACTAGTTTTCATTCAGCCTAGGCTTACCAGATCTCCAACCGGGACAGAGTGCTAGACCTTTAGGACAAGGAATGTGGACAGGTGCAGCTTGTTAAACCTTAGAGCACAATCCTAGGCATGTCTACTCAGAAGCAAGCCCCACTGAACACAATGGAGCTTGCTTCTGAGTAGACATGCCTAGGATTGTGCTCTAAGGTTTAACAAGCTACACCTGCCCACATTCCTTGTCCTAAAGGTCTAGCACTCTGTCCTGGTTGGAGATCTGGTAAGCCTAATTCAGCCAGCCCAGTATGGGCCTCACTTCAGAGCAGTCAGTCATGTTATCCCTTGCTTGATCTCCCTCTAACTGCTTGGGAGCCACCTTCCATTAGGCTTACCATATCGCCGACCGGGACGCTCCGTCTTGCCCTTAAGAGACGGAGCGTCCCGGTCGGCGATATGGTAAGCCTGCCTTCCATGATATAGGGAAGAAACGCCTCCAGGCACTTAGACAAAGGGAAGAAGAGGAAGAAAAGGCAACAAAAGCAGCCAGCTATCTGAATCTGCTTTCCTTTGGATTGCTTTGAAGGGCCCTGGCTTTATTTAGGGCCCTGGCTTTGTAAGAGGGATGGTGATTTGGTTCAGTGTGTGATTCTTCCTGAGCCAAGTGCAGTAAGAAGTGCAGTAGATAAACAGCCAGACAGCTTTGTTGAAAGTTTGTATGAATAGTCTTGAAGGGCAGTATGACAGCACAGACCTATACATGTTTACTCAGAAGTAAGTCCCACAGTGTGCAATGGAGCTTGCTCCCACGTAAAGTGGTTTTTTTTTGGGGGGGGGATTGCAGCCTAAGGTCGTGAGTAGATGGTGGAGCTACAACTTAAAACAGACACAGTTCTGTGTGGATCTCACTACAGGATGACATTAAAATAGTATCTTGTGATTGTACAAAAATGTTGAAGTAAATCCACCCTCCCATTTCACTTATTTGGGGTGAATATCATACAGTGTGATTGGCACATATCTTAATATTGGCACCCAGAATCAAATAATTGTGGTTGGAAATAAGCTTTTGACTGATTTTAAACAAAGTCTCTTTCAAGTAAGTACACTAAGGATCACAGACTAAAATTCAAAGAATACGCAGATATACCGAAAATAGCAGAGGTTAGGGTTTATGTTTGCTATGTTTTTTCTGAAATTTTAGCGACTCTCTCTGTCTTTTCAAGTGTATGTGGTTATAATTTTCACGAAGTGTGAGCTTCCCAATCCTCTTCACATTTCTTTCTCATGCATCTGAAAGAGCATTTTGCTTTGATGCAAAAATCAGATGTGATCCCTCTGATGTTGATAACACTGGACAACAAATTTCGACTTTAAACCAAGGTACCTTTTATATTGTTTTGGCTGCATGACCATTAAAACACCAGATTAGCTCTAGTGTTTTTTTTTTGGGGGGTGGGGTATGGCGTCACCACCTCATAATGCGAATCAAGCAGCTTCCTCATGTGGAAGTCACGAGGAAGCTGCTTGACTCTCATGATGAGGTGGTGATGCTGTATCTCCAAAACTAGAGCTAATAGGGCAAAACCAATGCCATTTTTGGAATCGGCGCCCCAAATATACCCAAGAATAGGTCTCACTTTTAAGAATGCAAAATATGCGTTGCTGTATAATACAGAAATAACATTATGCTAGGAAATCAAGTTGTGCACCCTTGCAGATAAGTACAAAAATCTCACCTGCCCACTGAAGAAAAAGTGGATCTGTTTACTGACATTAGCTATGTGTCACATGGGGGTTTGATGGATTCAGCAAAACTGTTTGCTGGAGGAATGTAGCTCCCCCTTCATGAATGTGGGGCGGAATTTCTCTTGCCAGGATTCCACCCCTCAGCACACATGGGTTGTGGATCTGGCAGCAACTGGGGCGGGGTGGAGGGAGGAAGCCAGCCGGGGAAGGATCTATGAGGCTCAGCACAGCAGCCTCGCCACCATTCTTTTGTGTCACATTTTAGATTGCAAACTCCTTGATGCAGGGACCTGTCCTCCGAGACTTCACAAAGCACCACGTACAGTGATGGTACTACGAGAGCGGTCTAAGCAGATCTCCTGCCCCTGCTAATATACACCCCACCACCCCACCACTTCACCCATGCATTAGTGTGCACACGTGCTCCACCACTGCTGTTGCTGCCGCCACCTTCTTCTCCTTGCCCGCTTAGTTGCTTAGGAAAGCAGCCAGATGGTCAAGGAGAGGGGAGGGTGGTGCGGCGGGGCACCATGATCTGGAGCCATCCTCCCTCACATTTATCTGTAGAGTAGATTCTTCTTATTTACGTCAAACAAGACATCATGGAGGAAAGAAGCGGAGCAGGAGTTGAAGGTAAGGGGGTGGGGCAGGCTCCAGTTTGCCATACTTTGCCTCTTGGGGGTGAGGAAGCCAGGGCAGCTTCCTTTTCTTTATCCAGAAGTGCTGCTGGACAATGGCGGCGCTCCTGTCAAGCGACGGGAGCGGGCCGCTACGGGGTGACGCGCGCACCCCGACCCCCGACTAGGCCCTAGGGCCCTTGCCCTCAGAAACGGTCTCTGCGCATGCGCGAAAACAGTAAAAATTCCCATATTGACGCATTGGGCCTTCTTTCAGAAGGCCCTGGAGCGCCGGCCGGGCCCGAGCCCGGGCCCGAGTGTCCGGAGGGCGACGCGATGCGAAGGGGCGGGGGGGCACCTGGAGCAGGGTGCAGCCGTTGGCCCCCCAAAAAAATCGCGGCGCGGCCTGTGGTCATGCCGATAGTTCTATTGGGGGGCATAGTCGGGGGGCCTTGGGGTGACGCACGTCCTAGTGACGCCTCTGCTGCTGGAGAACAAGATGGGCTGTGCCCCGATCCTCTTCCCATTCACTCTCAGTGATTGGAGATCTGATTGAAGCAGCTCAGTGGGCAGCAGACTGGAGAGGGCACCAGGCCGGTTTGGGCAGTGGGGCACCCCATCGTCAGTTTGCTGCTCTCTCCAACTTGCTGCTCAAAACGACTTCTTCAGTTGGCTGCATGGTTAGGCTGACCCCCGTGGCACTATATGGATAGATAATAATGATGGATACGGAGATAGCTAAGCTACAGAGGAATTGCTTGTTTGCTGCTTGTTTCCTTGGTTAAAAAAAAAAGGTGTCCTGAAAATTTAATTAAAAATTTACACTGAAAATTTAATTAAAAATTTACACTAAAAATTTATGGTGTGATGTGGACAAACGTCCCAGAAAGGTTCTATACTGAACCCTAAATTAAACTATTCGGCATGGGCATGGCTTTGTGGTTTTTCACTTAGTAAGTTGATAATCAAATGAACATTCATATGCTGCACCAGCGTTTCTCTCAGCATTTGTGAGGTGCTCTAGGTATATAAGCCATAACTTCCTGTAAGATATGCAATCAAACTACTACATGGGATTTTTCCCTTCTTTAGGAGAAAGGATGACTTTTAATTTGAAATAACCAAGAAGTAAATCTGCTTTGTTCTCCCCACTTCAGATATCCAACGCCTCTGACGAGGTCAAGAATGATGCTGAAGTTCTTGACCCTGGAACAGTGGGTGAATGAAAGGATTGAGATGTATCGCAGAAGTGGCGGCAGCATTCAGTTGTGGAGTGATCAAGGTAGGGATAAATGCTGCCTGGGGCAGCGGTGGGATTGCTAGCTGGGAAGGGTGAATGGGAGTTGCTGATACCAAATGGAGCGGGTGTCCCATTAGCAGGGCTGAGTGTGTTGGCATGAAAGCGGGAGTAAAGGGCGACAGTGATATTGGAGCAAAATGAGATTGTGAGAACGGGTGTATGTGGGTCAGGGACAAGTGGCTGCTGTGAGGATGCACTGCAGCGGAGAGGGCGAAGCTCTGCAAAAGTGTCTGCTGGAGGGTGGCGACAGAGGTCTGCTGCTGAAGAGGAACAGGGTGAACTGCTGGGGATGCAGAGAAGGCAGCTGATCCTGTGGCAGGCAACACCTTGAGATGCTTGGCCACAAGTTGCTTCTGCATATGCTGTTGGGCCTGCAGCTGAAGAAACCGATATTTGTCTATCTCATCGGGGGAAAAGGTTATAGGCTGTTGTGTTAGAGGAGAGGAGATGCACTTACTGTACAGTTCAGTCTTGTTTTCTGCTTCATTGTACTTATGCATAGGACTGTCAGAGTAAGCATTGAGATTCCCTTCCACTCGATTCAAGTTCACACTTGCAGTGTGTTCTTCTTTGGTCTCTGTCGGGTTTGGAACAACAGAATATCTATGAGAAGGAAAAGCACCAGGAAAAGCATTTGGTACTGGGTCACAGCTTTGTACAAAGGGTTGCATTTCACCAGTGAAGAGACTGGACTGCTCCGTTATTGCTGTGTCCTTTTTCACATTTGGGGCCGGATACCCAGTTCCTCTTTGAATCAAGTCTTTAAGCAGGCAGGTACCATAGTTAGTGCTAGCTGGAAGAGCGACATGATTGATCGCTGACGCTTCAACTTGACCATTCTCTGTACTGCTTGCCACTGTGCTGGTTTCATTGTTCCACATGCTGTTCATATGAGCTTCCTTGGGCAAAGCCGGTAACACTTCACTATCCCCTGGAGATGTACATTTAATACCAGGTTGACCAGAGGAGATATCTACCCTACAAACGTTTGTAAAACTCCCCATGTTCTGAATGTACTCCTGGTTTTTCTTTGATTTCACCTTCTCTAAAAGCAGCTTGGCAGTTAATGACTTCTGCTGTCCCACTGCTCCTCTTCCAAAGTGGCCAATGGAGCAGATCCCACTATGTTTTGATGGGCAATTTATATTCTGGCAGCCTGAGCGCGCCAGCTCTGATTTTCCTAGTTTGGCACCCAAACTGCTTTTCATCTCTGCTTTGTGTTTGTTCCAGTCAAACACGGATTCTTTTGCAAGGGACCCTGAACTGCTGCCTCTTGATCTGGTGCAACTCGACGATGATCTTTCACTGCTTCCCGAATCTCGGATGGAAGAACCTTTGGAGCTGCTGCAGCTCCTGCTCCTGCTGTGTTTACAGAGAGAATGTCTATTTCTGTTTTGCTTTGATATGCCTCTTTGTAGTAAATGTCTATATCTCACATGTCTTTGATATTTTACTGCATGCCTCTGTGTACAGCTTCTAGATCTTTGACTTTTACTGTGGAAAAGGCAGTCCTCATCTGCATCATCAGAAGATGAAATGCAATTGTGCTTTTTGTGTTTACATTTCTGCCTTTCAACTGGCTTTTGTTTTGTTTTGCAACAAAAAGGCAAATGACTTCTGCTGTGATCACTTGATCTGTGACTAGAGTAGCAACTACTGTAACTAGTCGCACTGCTAACAGAAGTGTCAGAATAATTAGACTGTCTGTCAGAAGAGGAGTTTTGCAAAGAAGAGAATTTCCAGCATCCCGCAAAACTTCCATTACCGTTATTTTCGAAGCACTTGCCAGGGGAACCTAGTGCATAACCAAGAATGGAATCTTTTCTCCTGTTCCTGATATCACTGGCACAGGTGACCAAATCCAGACTGTTGGTTGTTCTTTGGGAATAAATGAAATCACATTCTACACACTGTTGCTTTTTTGTCCGAGACACCAAGGGATAAATGCAAATGTTTTCAGTCACTTCCTCCTGGAGAGTTTTTTCACAGTTGTGCAATTGCTGTGCTAAAGATCTTGCATGCATTTTATGGGGACTTGTTGCTCTCGTGTAATGCCTTCGCGAGCAATCAAGGTGGGCAGGCACTTTAGGTATATTTTCATTCACATCATCTGAAATGTCCTTTGGAGCACTTTGACTCGTGTCATTCTCTGTGTCTGAATCCAATTTTGGCTGGAACGTTTTGAGGCTTGGAGCTCTGTTCGTCTTCTTTGGCTTCAAAGACTGATTACCTTGTTCACTGGACAGTTGCTTGTTCTCGGTTAGACCTGAGGCTTCGTTTCCATCAACGTCCATCGTTTTTGAGTGCTCTTTACAACTTCCTGTGTTGACGTCATTATGTCCACTATCTCTAGGGGATAAGGAGAGTCTAAAATCAAAATATAATGGATTGCAACCATAGGAAATTGAAGGCTCTGTTTTTGTAAACAAAAGAAGTTCTGTGGGCCACCGTAAGGCAGTGCTGCCATCTTTACTCAATACGTGAAGAAAAGGCAACGCTTTGGGCTTAATTTCATGAACCAGTGCATCACCCCTTGGTGTTTCAGAATTTGTACGATCAGATGCTTCATTTGCTTGGAACACACAAGGATTGTAGTTTCCCTCACGTGAATGTCCTTGCTGAGATGGCAGCCGGGCTGAAAACTCGGAGATGTGTTCTGCTAAGAGGACATCACTGTGCTTGTAAATGTTTTGCTGCATACAAACATTGCTAGTTTGGTACTGAGGTGGAGAAACAGTTTCCAAGGATTTCTTAGTCTCATTCAATTCTCTTCCTTGCACCTTTGCTACGGGAGATCCAGCACATTCCAAACCTGAAGGATGTAGCCTGTCTTTATGGAATAAAAGATGAGTTTCCACTTGCTCTCTATTGGCGTTCTGGTCATGTTCTTTGACCATTTTACTTCTTGCAGCCAGATTGCATGATGCAGTGCTGTCTGGGTGACCATGAAGTGCATTTAACCGGTTGTGCGCATTTGTTTTTTTCTCGTTGCTCATATGCATGCAAGCATGACATTCCTCAGACGTCTGTTTCACCGTATGCCTAGGTGAGCCAGTGCAGTCATATGCTTCTTCCATGTTTTCACTGAAAACAGATGCTGATGACTCTAGTTTCAAGTGAACTTTTTTAGAGAAGGAGAAAGACACCCCAGTCCGGCTACAGGCATTGGTGGCACAAGAGAATGCTGGAGAGAGATGATTTCTGAGCAAATGGCGCCTTTCTATGCAACTCGACTGGTTCTTGCTTAGCAGAAGCTCCTGTTGTTTCTCAGAAGTGCTGCTGGTCAGGATTTGGCCTTCAGCTGTGCTCCTGGTTTTGATTTCTTGAGCGAAGAGACATTTTTCTTGTGTCTGCTGCTGTTTCTCTACGACCACTGGAGGCGTTTTGAACACAGGTCTGCATTCTGCAACACTAGAAATAAATATGATAAGATCATTTGACTGAAAAATGAATTCAGGACAGTATTGCAATGGATTAGAATATTTCATGGATAAGTATTGACATTAAGGGCTGCATTGATGCTATGAAGTTTCCCACCAGCAGGTTCAATGAAGCACTGGAAAGAATACATTGTAAGTACCGGTAAGTAGTGTAGTCAGCCTTCAACTGAAATATGTGCATTGCAACCCATTCCAATGTATAGACGTTCATGGAAACTGCATGCTCAAACAGGTTCTACACATCCTGGAATGGTTTTATATGGGAGATGCCATCTCCTCAACATCTACAGCTTCCAAAAAACTATGGGAGAGGACTATTGAACTACAGACAAGCGTGGAATGGAGAAACCATGCCCAGAGTGGGGTGGGGAGCCCCACCTATTTACTGGGGTACACTCCCTCTTGCATTCCATGGATCCAGGTTGATGACTCATCCCTGCTCCAACAACACCACTGCAGAGACACGTGTGTGTGTGTGTGTGTGTGTGTGTGTGTGTGTGTGTGTGTGTGTGTGTGTGCGCGCGCGCGCGTCTTTATTACAGCATTTTACCCCACCTTTTGAAAAAAAAAAACTCAAGGTGACTGTATGGGGCAATAGATACTCCTTTGTGCAACAATCAACTTTAGATGAGCCCAAGGTAGTAGGGGTTGTGAGACTCTGATACCAGATGTAAAGCCAATGCTTTGAGACAAGTCTTGGTCAAGAGTGAGATAGTCCCAAAATCCAGGCTTGGGGTAAGGCTGAGAGTCACGACATGATGATCCATAACATCATCATAAAGGATTGGCCAATACATAAAGTGGGCACAGGAGTGACATTGTTGAAGGCTTGAACTCTGTCACTCTGAATGGGATCATGTCATGTGTACTGCCATGTTGCATAATACTGAGGGTTAATAAAGGTTTTGTTTGTCCTCAGTGATGTCACCTCATAGGCAGCCTGACTGGCTGTATATTGCTATGATATCATCACACAGGTTACATGATCCCTGGTGAGCTGAGATGATGTAGCTAAGACACCTAAAAGAATCTCACCAAAGCAGCTACTAGGAGGGGCAATGAACAGGGTCAGGGAGCTGTGAATAGGGATTGATGAACTTTTCTGCCTCCCCCTTTTTGAGTTGAAAATCTTTGACCCTGAAAACTGAACACAGCACTATTAAAACCATCCTGCTCTGCTCAGATTAGAAAAAGTATTAGCAAAACACCCACCTTCAAACGCCAAGGAATTAATGTAGGGCTTCCGATTTTATGGCTTGCAGAGCAAGAATGTTTGGCATCAAGGATAAAGAAAAAAATGGTTTGCAGAGCTTGTGTATTATCTGTGCATTACGTAAAGCAGGAGTAAAGTTAGATTTCTTCTGGGACTGCTGGGGAAAAAAGGAGATTGACAAGTAATATGAGTTCCAAGTGTGTTTACCATTCTGACTGCTTCCGCAGCTCGGCCAACTGATGGAGTCGCTTGAGTGCTTTTTCCTGTTTCTTCTCATCTTTCCAGGACTTTGAAGCCACATTCCGTGCAAATTCCCTTTGTTTTAGCTCCTTCAATCTCTGTGTGGGAGAGATACAGGAGAAAGAATAAAAGAGTACGGTATGTGCCTCTTCTTAGCACATACATGTATTTCTGCTTCTATACACAAGCTGATAATGTAATAAGTAAATTCCTAATAGGTTTTGGCTGCCTTCATCAGGGGAATTTATTCAGCAGTTATCGAGAAACAAAATTGCATCTCCTTCTCACATACTGGGTATCGAGGACCTGTGTCTCCAAACATGACTGCAATAATCAAACACTACAGGAAAAATACTTGGATCGTGCAGACCTGACCACGGTGATCCATGTCATGGTGACGTCGCGATTAGATTATTGTAATGCACTCTACGAGGGGCTGCCCTTGAAGACGGTTCGGAAACTTGTTGTCTTGTGCTCCCTGAGGCATCTGGTGGGGCCACTGTGTGATACAGGAAGCTGGACTAGATGGGCTTTTGGCCTGATCCAGCAGGGCTCTTCTTATGTCCTTATGTTAAACTGCAATTAGTGCAGAATGCGGCGGCCCGTGTGGTCACTGGAGGTAGGCGGTTTGACTGTCGGGCCGCTCCTCCGACAGCTGCACTGGCTGCCAATTCGTTTCCGGGCGCAATTCAAAGTGCTGGTTTTGATCTTTAAAGCCCTATATGGCTTGGGGCCAGGATATTTGAGAGACTGCCTACTTCTATATAGTCCGGCTTGTCTCCTTAGGTCATCAGAGAAGGCCCTTTTGCGGGTACCATCGCCCAGGGAGGTGCGGCCAGAAATAGGGCCTTCTCAGTAGTGGCACCAACCTTATGGAATTCCCTCCCTTTAGATTTACGAACTGCTCCCTCCTTGGACACATTCCAGCGAGGCCTAAAAACCTTCCTGTTCAAGGAAGCCTTCTGAGCCCTTGCCTTTTTTTTTAACATCCTGCTGGTACAGCTGGGATGCTGCTGTTTTTTATGCTCTTTTTATGCTCTTGTTTTAATTGTAATGATGATCTTTTTAAATTAATTTTTAGATGTTGTTGTATTAATTTCGTTAACTGTTTTTTATTGTTTTAAAATGTGACTTTTGTATTGTATTTCCTTTTTGTTGTAAGCTGCCTTGGGTCCCTTCGGGGAGAAAGGTGGGGTAAAAATAATGTAAATAACATAAATAAATAAAATATACCCTCTGACAGCAGCAAAGGCAGTAGCAGATTTATAGCCCAATCCTATCCCCCACCATAGCATGCAGCTGTGTCAAAGAAGGCTGTGCTGCATGCTGTGTGTTTGGGGGGGGGGAAGAGAACTACAACCAGAAGACAAAATGGAGGTAAGTAAAAAATCTTTTAGTATCGCATAGGCTGCCTATGGGTGTCCTCGGAGCTGTGGAGCTGAGGTAACGCTGAGGAGAGGAAAGGGGCGGGACGGACTGGAAAGAGGGGATAGGTTCCTGGCACAAGTCACTGCTGCCAGGATCCAGTATTAAGTTGATCAGAATAAATAAAGCTTTACTTTTTAAACCAATGCACAAAAGCCGTTTTAAAAAACATTGCCGTGACTCTGTCCAGTGGCAGGACCATATTCCCCCCCCCAAAAAAAAATATCCACAGGATTTCAAGAGCCCTAAAGAAGCCAAAGGCACACGTTCTTCCATCACAGCAGGAACACAGGGGGAAAGTGTGCATTTGAAGTAAGCAATGGACAGGGCTGGCCCATCCATGAGGCCAACTGAGGTGATCGCCTCAGGCAGTAAAGCAAGGGGCACCCACCTCTGTCTACTGACTTGTCCCAACTGCTCTTTCTTCTCTTCCCACCGTCCAGATTGGAAAAGTAAGGGGGGGGGTGGAGTGGAAGAGGAAGTGTGAAGGAGAGGAGAGTGAAGGCACTCTAGCCCACTATTCTCTTTTGCTCTGTCCTATTCCTTTTCCAGTCCTGGAAGTGGAAGGAGCAGAGGTTGGCACATCACTAGGTAAGGGAGGGCAGCATTTAGCATGCCACAGATACCAGGGAGCCTTGGGTTGGCCCTGACAATGGATGTAAGACAGGGGATGGGCACATGGCTTGCATGCAAAAGATCTCAGACTCAATGGTCTTAGCATTTCCAGTTAAGAAAAAAAAGTCTCAGGGAACAGAGCTGTGGAAGACCCTGAAGAGCCATTGCCATTCAGAGGGCCACATGGAGCTAGGCATAGGGCAGCTTCATATGTTGGTTTATCTGTTCCGAAGATGCAGCTTCCCCCCAAAACAGAGGAATTGAAAGATGCAGAGACAATCAAATAGTTCTTCAAATTAAATAGTTCTACAAATTAAACTGTGACCAGATGATGAGTTCAGTTAAGATAAAGTAAAGGAAGGAATTCAGGCAATTCTTGATGAGAAGAATGTACACAACTGCAGCATTTGATTGAATACCACACATGGAAGACATTGTATTGCTTGAAACATGCCCTAAGGAGCTGGTCGAATAAATCTCTGAATATATCCCAAGACAACAAGCAGCAAACAGGCACTGAATGGACATTTGTAAAACAGAGAGCATGCACACAAAAGAGACAACAGTAGCATTTGTATGGTTAACTGATAGTGCAAAGATGCTGGCTCACTTTTCATCTTAACAAGCACTGCTGAACAATATCAAAATAATTGCACTCATACATAAGGGCACTCAACCAAGGTAGTGAGCTGGGGAATTAACATATATTTAAGTGTGCAATTACATTTTTTCGTGCCATTAGGTACCTAACTGGCTGGTGAAACTTAGTCACATGTGCCAAATTATGATTTATTTTTATAGAATTCTAGTGCTTTGTTCTTTGGCTCCTACAAATAACAAGACATTTGCAGTCTCTTCATAAGAGCTGTTTCACTGGCAAATAAGATGCATAAAATTGGGTGCAAGGACTGCTGTGCTTGCACCACACATGGCATCACACTGGCACCATGAAGACCATTCAGGGTATTCTAAAGCTACATCTGCATGAGCCCGTACCACTGTTTGTGAACTGGTATTACCACATGTATCACAGCTGGGGTGGCATCAGTGGCTGGCTAAGTTGGGCTCTGGCCATGAGTTCATATCCATAAGAGGGTCTACCTTGCCAGATTGGCCCCTAAACATTCAACACTTCTGGCAGAGCTAGCCCCCAATGCACCATCAGTGGGCAGTCTGGGGCCCCATGTAGGGCTTTGCTCCAGGGCTTCCAGCAACCCAGTGTCAGCATTGATCACAGCAGTGGTGTGTAAAAAGGTACTGCACTTACAGCTCAGTCCTATGCGTATGGCAGTGAATCGTTTCATCCGCTGCTGTAAGTCCTGTTACAGCAGCACAAAAGGGATTGGGCCAGGCAGGGGCAGCTTGGGGGGGGGGCGGGAGAGAGCATTTTGCCCTCAAAATGGTCTGCGCGTGCGCAAAAATTGTAAAAAATACCCGTATTAACGCGCTGCATGGGCCTTCTTTCAGGAGGCCCTGGAGCGCCGGCGGGGTCGGACGCTCTGAGGCCGGCTCCCGGGCCGGCCTCGGAGCATCCGGAGGGTGTCGCGTGTCACGGAGGTGACGCGCGCGGGGGTGCGCGTGTCACCCTGTGGCGCGCGTCACCCCCTGGCGGCCCGCCCCCCCGCCATGCTCCAGTGACGCCAGTGATTGACAGCTATTGGAGCCAATGGGAGCAGTGCATTCTGAGTAGCAGAGGTCCAATCAGCACACGTTTCCTACCTCATCACAACAAGGTCTCCAACAGCACTGTTTCACACAGTGCTCAACTTTCCAGTAATGTAGCCCCTGCATTATGGGAGGCATTACTGTACAACAATGAAACTTTTACAGTGTACTGAAAGGAGTACAGACTGGAAGCTTTAGGCATCACTTGCTTGCCAAGTGACAATATGCAGCTGCTTTACACAGAGTCGCCTCCCTTGCCGCCCGGATTGCCCCACCGGGGGATCACTTACCTTCTCTGGTGGCCGCGGTGATGATCTGGTGGCAGATTGAGGGTGGCTGGCCTCTGTGCCGGCTGCCCTTACTCTAAAGTCGTTGCAAACGTGCTTTACAGCATGTTCGTGGCGGCTTAGAATGGCGGAGTGCTCACTCCGCCATTTTAAAGTTGGGCGGTATTGCGTCCTGAATCCGGGACCTTCTGCATGCAATGCATCTGCTCTACCACTGATCGATAGTCCGTTCCCAAACACAAGGACACATCCAGCCTAGCAAGTTTTTTTTCAAGTTTTTTTCACAACTACTTTGCCCCCGCTGTGGTTTTGATATTGATTGTGCCCCTCCCCGTTCACAATTTTTAGATTTTAAAAACTTCCTTTAGCTTTCAATGAAAAATGTTTGAAATCTAAAAGTAGTGGCATGACCAGTTGCAAAATTGCAGTGAGAGCAAAGTTCACTATCCCCTTCTAGGGTTTTGCGACATTTTGCACACACACACACCCAGTCTGGTCATGTTCCATGACGACCAATCTTAGGGTCACGTCTAATTTGTCCCTAAGATTATGATTATGTTAGAAGGTAAGCTTTAAAAAAAGAAAAGAAAATCATACCAAAACTGAAATCCAATGTATGCTTACTTACTTAGGAAGCAAGTTCTGCTGAAATATGCATAAGCTTGGACTGGAAGGATTTCAGGAATTATTCTAAATATACAAAGCCCTGTTTATGTAATAGTTTTAAAACTCTGTTCTAAAGCTGGATGTACATCTTCATAACAAGGGTGGTAATATTAGACATGAAGCAGCCAACACAAGTTTAAACATGGTTTTCTTCCCCCCCCCCCCTAAATAGAGATCAACTATACATTAACACAGTAGAACCAATAATATTATTTTCAAAATGACTTTCAAATCCCAACCATAAAATGAGTATGATAAAGTTATTAACAGGCATAATTGGGGTGTATCTCGGAAGCGTACAGTATTAGCTGTCTAAGCAATCGGTGAAAGAGCAGTGAGAGAATTTGCTTTCACCATGGTAACTGGCATTCTAAAAATAACTTTGAAAGACTACTACTTTTCAGGATTAAACATATGACAAAGGCAACTTTAAAATTAACAGATGCATTTCCGTTTGTTTTGCCAAATCACAGAATCATACTGCTACAAAATGATTCAGTGACATGGATTCAGTCATAACAACGGACAGCTTTGTGGCAATTCTCACACAGAAGCATGTCCCCATCACTGATTTGTCACCTCTCTCTCTCTCTCTCTCTCTCTCTCTCTCTCTCTCTCTCTCTCTCTCTGTGCCATGCAGCCCTTCTCCATTTCTTTTCGTTGCTCCAAAACAGCAAAACAGTATGACCTGGAATGCCTCCCACCTCGGGAACACTGCCTCTGCACAGTTACAAAAACAAAACAAAACAAAACAGCAGCTGCTTACCTGCGCCTCCTGGGTTGTCATCAATTGCAGAAGGGCAGGACTTCCGGTTTGATTTAAAGGGACCATACGATTTAAAGGGACCATACGAAAGGAAGGGGCTCCTTCCTTCACACGGTCCCTGTAAATCAAACCAGAAGTCCTGCACTTCCGTGTTTGAAGAAACCACACTGAGAGCAAGGTAAGGAGGTGGGTGATCCACTTTCGCTTCGCTTTTCGTGGGCAGAAAGTGGATCAGTGCAGGTTGCATCCACGGCAGGCCGGAGAGAGGTGGCAGACTCGGGGTGAAGGGCATCCTGAATCCACTGCCCTCTCACCCTCCTGCAATCTGCCACTGATGCCACCCACATCACCTCGCCTCACCTAACGGATGGACTGCTCCTGTCCAAACTTCCATCACAGGTCACAATCCCCCTCCCCAAAATGGGCACTCACTAGGCACAGAAATTAAAGAGCTCATCATCCAGTTGACATGGAAGGGGGGGGGGCTGAGTACAAGTCCTTGAAGCCCTTCAAACTGTCTCCACACAATGCAGCCTGTTACCAGGTGTGCTTTTCAGACACATGTTAACATGGGCACGGGGGGGGGGGAACCTATTTCATGTGCTAGGACCCTGTGCAGTGGCCAGTGGTATAGCTCAGTGCTTCAGTGGGAAGAGATGAGGGAGGCAATGGTGAAGTACAGCAAACAAACCATTATTGTGAAGATAATTTAGAAATGGGAAGAGGAGTAAAAAGCAATTGAATGTCTCTTAACCATTGACATGTCTAGGCCCAAAACTTAATCAGCTGCTATAGGCAAAAATAGGCTTACCATCCATCCCGGAAAAACCAGGTTGGCCCCGGTTTCCGGATCCCAGTCGCAGGCAGTTGGGCCAGTCCCGAATTTCGGCGGCGTCATGGCGTAAAAGCACCCCCACATTTTTGTAGCCCTTTTTAGGCCGCACAGAGCCTGGGAGGACCGGAGGATTGGCCCTCCCACCCTCCCTGGCTCCGTACGTCCCCAAGACAGCGGCAAAAATGCTGGGGGGGGGGGGTTGCTTTCATGTTGCCGAATTTTGGCGGCGGCAGTGATGTCACACCCAGGGGGCAGGGCTTGCAGCATCACATGGGGGTGTCGAGTCAACAGCACCCCCATGGGGGTGTAGCTACGCCTCTGTCACTCACTTGCGGAAGGAGAGCTATAGCCCAATCCTGTGTAACTCTTGCACCGGTGTAATAGTAGATCCACCGGTGTAAGAGCACTTATGCCAGTGTAACTTGCCATACGCCAACGGACGCAGGACGGACACTGGCGTAACCTCCCCTCGGATGCTGTGCATGCGCAGTTCGGACACAGGACGGATACCGGCACAACTCCGCTGGCACAAGGGGCATTCCGGGGCCGTTTGAATGCTCCCTGCACCAGCGGAATTGCACCAGCATCCGTCCTGCATCCAAACGGCTCATGCATGGCATCCAAGTAGGGTTACGCCGGTGTCCATCCTGTGTTCGTTGGTGTCTGGCAAATTACACTGGCATAAGTGCTCTTACTGTTATCTACTGAGTTATCTATGCAAGAGTTACACAGGATTGGGCTGTCAGTCTCCTTCTGCTAGGCTTATTTGCTTTTGGAAATACCTTTATGTAATAAAATTTGCTGCCCAGGATCGAATTAACATCTCAATGGGTTTTTTAATCTTTTAATTATTCCTCCACCCCCCCCCCAATTCTGCATAGAGTCTTTTTTTCTTTTTTTTCTTTTTTTGTAAAGTCGAACTCTTACCTTTTGTTTATGAAGTGGCATATTATCTTTTTTCATGTGTGCAGCCTCCCTCGTGACCCTGAATATGAATTATTTACTGTGAAAAGTTAAGTTTGTTGAGTTTAAATACTGAAACAGCACCACAATCCCTTTAATATATGCATCAGCACAGATTCAACATGCAGATAGTGACTTCATATCTTTTTGGCTTAGGGGAGTCAAAATGATACTGAACAATATGTGAAAAGACAAGGAGAAACAGGGCAGCTGAATCCAATTCAAGTTGTTCTTTCATTTCTGAAATGGAAGCAGGACTGTACAGTATGTCATCGTTTGGAGTATTGCTGGTGTCTAGTGTAGCGCCATGGAACAACCTTGTGCAGCTGGGTGAAAGATGGGAAAGATGTGTCGAATGACAAACATTTCACAGACTTTGATTAAACCATTTCCTATTTGTTTCACTTGACTTGTAGGTAAATAAAGTTGTGTATACAGTATATTGCTATTTTGTATTCCTTTTTAGGGCAATAGTGTGAATTATTTATTTCAAGGACCTCCTCCGTTTCTGGCCAAAAGATAACATAAAACTGACCTGCAAATCAAAGAGCATGGCAGATTCATGTGTCAGATTCATGTGCGGTTACCACCTATTTTATTCCCGTCCACAGATAGGGTGCAGGTGGCGTTGGGCAGGTGGATCCATCCTGATCTAGGGAAGGCCAAGACTGAGATCACTCCTTTCAGTGACAGTGGACAGATCACTTCCTGGTGGGGTTTAGGCTGATTGTGGCTCTTTACCTCTTCAGGACATCTGGAGGGCAGTGGCAGAGCGCCGACCGCCCCCCCCCCGCCGGAAGTGATGTAACGGCTGCAGCCGTTAAGGACACTACTGAGATGCAGGGCGGGTGGGAGGGCCAAACCAGCCGCCGTTGCACCTCGTTTGTGCGGACGAACGGCACAAGTCGCGCTGCCGCTGGCTACCCTGACATTGCCCACCCACCTGCCGCCCAGGGCCCTGAACCCGCCGCCCGGGGGCCCATCACCCCTTCCCTTACAATGCTTATGCTGGAGGGGCCTCCTATGTGTGTTCCCTCTGGCTGAAGCTCGGCTGGCAGCAACAAGGGGTAGCAACAAGCCATAGCTCTGGAACTCCCTTCCACTTGAATCAAGCATGGATTGGCACCCTTCCTGTTAGCCTTCCAGCCGAGATTGAAAACCTTTCTATTTTGCCTTGCCTCTTCACTTGAGTTCTCCGTTGCTTTTTTATTGATTTTTTCTCTCTTGCCTGCTGTTCTGGTTGTAATATTTTTTATTGAAGTTGCTGTTGCTATTATGCATGTGATTTTACTGTATTTACTGCTCAATCCTATCCCCCAAATTTGCTGCTGGAACTTGTGTTCCAGCCGTATAGCGTGGTTTGCAACATCATAAAATGCGATGCGCTATCATCATGTGCTACCGGGCTGCTGCCACAAATGTCGAGCAGTGACGGCCACGCAGCAGTGGCTTGTCTGGCTGGGAAGTTGGCGTGGGGGATGGGCAGTGAGTGGGGAGGGGGAGTAATGGGGCGGGGATTGGGTGGGATCAGGAACTCTGGGCAGTATGTTGGGGTGGGCACTGGGTGGTTATCAGCGGCAAAGGCACCGCCAATATCCTATACCCCCTGCTTGGCCTTGTCACCCCCCCCTGGTCCACTCAGACTTGCGCCAGCAAAAGAGCATAGACCCATAGAGCAACAGGGCGCTTACCTGGAAGTAAGGGGGAAAGGTATCCTGATCAACCCCCCCCACACACACACACACCATAGGATGCAGCTCATGCCTCCATGGCGCAGCTTCCTCAGTGCAAGTGGCGTGGGGTAGGATTGGGGCATTAGCGTTTTTATTCAATTATTGTTAGCAACAAGGACAAAAGCAGGACAAAAATATTTTAAAATAAATAAAAAAACAGGTGGGTAAGCAAAGAAGGCAGGGAGCATGGTGAGTCCTTGCATAACCCTTCTGTTAACAGGATGTGAGTCTCCATTTGCAAACCAAAAGAAGTGGCGGTATCAGGAAGCGTTTTCAAAGCATTCTTCCAGTACAGCTTCCTTTAACAGTGGGGTTTCCCAGGAACAGCACTCTCTTTTAGCTACCATACGCAGACAACTGTGTTTGCAAGCAAACATTTCTCTGTTTGAGCTTCGTGATAAGAAGGCTCTGAGCTATGTTGCCACTGCAGTGCGTATTAGTTTGCAAACACCAGATTGATTCCAAGTCACAAATGATAATTGAGAACGGAACAGGAATGCATTGATTTTGCACATATAAATTCTGTTCTGTAAGGTCCTGTTCCTCCTCCTATACACATCATGTGGGTAATCCAGCCACAGCTGAGTGCAATTGAGACCCCTTGAAGTCCTTAGTTCTATAGAACAGTGTGCTTCAAAGTACAAGTTGTGACCCAGTACTGGGTCACAAGATGCTCTTCACTGGGTCAAAAGGTAACTTGACATCACCCCAGTCCTGCCAAGGGCAGAGGCCGGGCTAGCAACGCTGCTGAAGTACTGGAAGCAATCCTGAAGATTTTAACAGGGCCTCCTTGGCTAAATAGCATTACATCACGTTGGGGGGAAAAAATCTACATCCATCAGAGTTGGCAACTCCACTCAGAGGCGTCGCTCCGGTAGGGGCGGGGCTGTAAGTTTTGCTCGGTCGGAGTCCCGTTTACCGAACGAGCAGGAGGCGGCCCCGCCCCCTCACTGTCAGAGCCAGTCCCCTGCGGAGAAAGCAGCAGGCAAGAGACCCTGCCTGCTGCTTTCTCCGCAGGGGACTGGCTCTGACAGTGAGGGGGCGGGGCCGCCTCCTGCTCGTTCGGTAAACGGGACTCCGACCGAGCAAAACTTACAGCCCCGCCCCTACCGGAGCGACGCCTCTGACTCCACTAGTCCAACATTCTGTTTCCCACAGTGGGCAACCAGGTGGCATGGGGAAGACAGGAAGCAGGGCATGAAGGTGACAGCTCTCTCTCTCTCTCTCTCTCTCTCTCTCTCTCTCTCTCTCTCTCTCTCTCTCTCTCTCTCTCGTTTTAATTCCATTTTAATCAGCCCACAAACTAGTAATGCAGGAGTGCTTGGCAATTACTGTGAAGAAGTCTATACCTATTCCATCTTAACAGGTTTGTAGAGCAGTCTGTTAATAACTTTTTTAATGGAGGTTGCTTTTGAGGATTTGCAAATTGAACTTGGCAGAAGCTTCATGTACACTCATTAAGGGTCAGCAGAAAGAATCCTGGTGTCTTAAGACTCAGACGATGTCTTCTGCCACGTGCTGCCACTGGTTTAATTGGAAGCTCACCCACCATTGTAAATTAGTCTGGGCATGTCAACCAAACTTTATGAATCATTTTGTGATTTGGCAAGAGCAAGGTGATTCCTGCATTGCAGGACCTGCAGGGCCATCATTTTCTTCAAGGCAGAATTGGTATCTGATCATTAAGTAACTGCTGAAAATTCCCATAAGAATTCGTGTGTGCGTTTTGGTCTTTACATCTTTAATTAATGTTTTCAACTCACGTTGGGGATTAAACAAATAGTTCTAGCATCGTATTGCTGCTACCCTGAAAACACACAAAAATACATCATACTTTCACTATAAAAATTGTGCTTTTTTGTTTTTATTTTGCTATAAGCACACCTAGAAGATTTGCTGCTCATTTATACACAAGCACAAGGATCAGCAAGATTTTTAAACTCCATTGGACTCAATTATGTTGCTAAATTGTGCATATTAATCAGATAGATGGTAACTATCTATACTCAGAGTAGAAGGGAAAGGCGCACGCTGGTGTAGTAGAGGCATTCACTGGGGCACAGAATGGCTGTAAAAAGGAGGAAAAGAATTGGGTGATAGAATCATCCACCAGAGGAAAGGAAGCAGCTGCTAGAGAGGCATTTTCAGCTTGAAAGTTATGGTAAAATGAAGGAAAGTGAGGCCAATGCTGGTATTTCAGTGTCTAAGACTGCAATAGAGCTAAACCAACTTACCTTGTATATTTGACCATTGCAAAAGCTGCCATAAGGCAGTTGTACCGGCCCCCTGCAGGCCAGATCCAGATGGTGCGCGGCACAGGTAAGCTGCGACTGGGCTGCACAGTGCAGGGGTGGGGTGGGGAGTGCGTTCCAGGTGCGTTTGGGGGTGGGGGGTGGGTCGGCGGATCGGGCCTGGGAGGGGCGGGATCAGTGGCAGCGGCGTATGCCATATCCTATCCCCATTCCAGGCCTGTTTCTCCCAACATGGGCCTCCTGGACGTACGCCAGCTGAATAGCTGGCATGGATCCTAGGAGACCCAACCTCCAAATGGCCCGTTTGGGAGGCTGGGGCTTTATCCAGGGTAAGGGAACAAAAGTTCCCTTATCCCAAGGAGACCTCCTATCCCACCAACTGTGCTCAGCATCGCCAGCGCCAGCATAGCATTGGATAGGATTGTGCCATCAGCTCAGTCTCCCTTATATCATGGTTCCAGTCTAGACTGTCCCTCCCTCACGGATCTCTATAAGATGAGGGAGAAAAGCTTCCATTGTTTCCAAATGGCAAATGTGTAGTTTGACCCCACAGAGAAGAAAGAAAGTTCTATGTCAAAATCTCATTTCTAATAAAAATAAAACCAGGATTTTTCACAAGGGGTTGGACAACACCAGCAACTTAAATCCCAAACATGGGACTCCCACGTCTTCTTTTAAATGTGCTTCTCTGAAACCGACACGAAGTTCTACAATCAGATTAAACAGGTCATAAATCCAGTAATATTTCTCAAGAGACTAATTGAAAACAAAGGAGAAAATCAAAGATCTGTTACATCCTTAGGTGCTATCACTTCTTTCTTCTGGTAGATGTATTGTAGTATATAGAGCATGAAATTACAGACTCAATGAGTGCCTTTAAAAACTCTTACATTGAGGGACATATGCCAAGGCCTTGCAGCCATTGACCGAGTATCTTTGCTGCATAACAAGTTGTCATCTGATCCGAGGAACTTCGCTAATATGCCCACACTTGTAAATAAGCACATTGCTCAGCCCTCCTACAACTACAATTTCAGAACGCATATCGGGAAACACATGATAGAATGGTTTCTCTCACAACAAAAAAGTACAGCCTGTAGCAAGCTAGCATGTCAGAAGGAATTCTAGGCTAGCTAGCCTACCATATCTGTTAGCATTGTCTGTTCGGGGAGATTTAATAAATAAACAAATAAACAAATAAATAAGAGAGAACTTCAATCATGTAATCCTCTAGAACTTCAATCATGTAATCTTGTTTCCCACAGTGGCCCCCCAGCTGCCTCTGGCAATCCCACAAGCAGGAGGAAGGCATACTGCTTCACTGCCTCTGGTATTCAGAGGCATATTCCACTCCACCTGGAGGTAGCATATAGCCATTATGACTTCTACGTATTGATAGACATGTCCTCCATGAATTTGTCTAACAGCCCAATCCAACTGAGGCCATTTATGACAGCGGAACTGAGTCCTGCTGTTGTAAAATGGCTGCCGATGGAGCATGCAACACTTTGTCAGTGGCCATTTTGGGAGCGCTGCCACAAGAGGCAAGATGGGGTGGATCCAGCAACGACGGCGTATGCTGGATCCCGTCCTCCTTTTACGCAGCCTCACCGTCCCCTTTCTCACTTGCACCAGCTGGGAGACCCATTGCAGAGCGGGTGGCTTATGGAGGGGTAAGGAGATTTAAATTCCCTTTCCCCTTTGAAGCCTCCCGATCCGCCCCCCCCACTGGATACAGCACTCACCTTTTTGCCGTGGTTGCACCGGGGGGGAGGGGAGGGTAGGATTGGGCTCTAACTCACTTTTAAAACCATCAAAGCTAAAGGTCATCACCGCATCTTGTGGCATCAAACAGGGCCTCTGAAAGGTGGGTTAAGGGGGTTAATCGTACCTGGGCCCAGGGCCAAAAATGGGTCAAAAAGGGGGCCCAGGAGCAGAAAAGGGGGGCACAGGAGCCAAACTCACATGAAGGGAAGGGGCCCAAAAGAAACTTTGTACCCCCTGATAAAATTCCTCTGAGTGGCCCTGGCATCAAATTCACAGATGAATTAGGTGCTGTACAAAGTACAGGGGGGGGCGCCGTATCCGTGGGGGATAGGTTCCAGTCCCCACTGTGGATACTTGAAACCACGGAAAGGGGCGAATGCCCCCTCCGTAGTTTTCTGAGCCCCCCGCACCCCCCGGTGGGCAGGCGCGACCCCCGCGCCCTCCACCCCCCACCACTTACTTTTACAGAAGAAACCTCCATTTTTTCTTCAAAAGGTACTAGAGTGAGGTGCTAGAGTGAGCTAGAGTGAGGTGCTAAGTGTTAGAGTCTAAGTCTAGCACTTAGATGCTAGAGTGAGTCTCTGCAACCTTGCAGAGACTCTCTAGCACCTAAATCTTGTTGGTGAGGCCTGCAAGGAGGCTGCTCACCCTGGTCCTTTTGAAGAAAAAACAGAGGTTTCTTCTGTAAAGTAAGTGCTTGGGGGGTTGTATGGGGGACAGGGGCAGGGGGGGTCTGCTATCCGTGGATAAGTGAATCCATGGATACCGGATCCATGGATAGCGGGGGGCTCCTGTAGTACTTCCTCATGTGTCCTGAATTGGCTCCCAATCAGTTTCACTGGGTGGTCCCTGGTTCTAGTACTGAGCGAGATAAAAAATAACTTATCTCTTTCCACTCTCTCCACATCATGCATAAGTCAGGCAGTGCAATCCTGTGTAACCTTGCACCGGTGTAACAGTAGATGCACCGGTGTAAGTGCACGTATGCCAATGTAACTGCACTTACACAGGTGCATCTACTGTTACACCAGTGCAAGGTTACACAGGATTGCGCTGTCAATCATGTTCCCTCCAACTGATTTTTCTTTTCCAAAATGGATCACACTGGTACTAGATCAGTACCAGCATGCAGAGTTGAAAAAGAAGTCATATAATTTACAACTCAAACCAATAGATGTAGGTTCTCCCAAAAGACACAAGAACTGACTCCCAGGTAGATATGTTAGGAATGCAGCCTTCAGGGTCCTCATTTACGTATATTAGCTATTTGCCTTGAATGGATTACCACCCATTTTTAATCTTTGCATGAGATGTAGCATATTTCATTATTCTAAACGTGCACCCTCAGAGAAAAATGGGAAAGATGATAGCGCAAATATTAACAGTGAACACTTCCTCTGACATGCACAGCCGGCTTGAGGTGCTAGAATCAGATAATATAATTCTCTAGTTCCTTGTATAATGTCATACTTCAAATTATCATACAGTCAGTGGGCGATCATCAGTGACGAAATTAACTGTCCCGTGGTTTTTTCCTAATTTTAAAAGGACTAAACTGCTAATTTGCATGTTAATTAGCATTCGGTCTAAAAAAGGAACAAATGTGATTCTACAACATCTAACGTTCAACAATTTATCTAGACATTACATTTTAAAGTCACTTCCCATTACTGGCTGGAGTTCTCAGAAGTCCTGACGATGAAAGGAATCTCATTATTCCAAACAACATGCAGTTTTCAGGGATGAATACTGCTAATTTATTTGCATAATAAGAAAATAACGACCATGTTCCAGTGTACCAGGTGCATCAGTTCTTAATAAAGCCCGCCCAAGTGGACAGATGTGTGGGTTTAAAATAAAAACGTGTATATACTGACATTTAAAACAGGAATGTGTTGCCTCAAGTCATAACAAGTCACTAGACTGTGTTCAGTGGCATTTGATAATTCTATTTCTGCTATCCAAGCACTGATTTAATAAATGTGATTGCAGTAATGTACAAGTTAAGTATCTTGGCAGGACTTTGCAATAAATTAGTGCTTCAAAAATGAATACATCATATTAGAAAAGTATACTGGATAATATTGATTTCCATTTTCAAATGAAATTGGAATTCGGAGAATAAAATGTAAAATTCATTTCAGAGGTGCCATGGGAATATTAGGTTTCCATCTTACTGCACACTTAAAAATGCTGTGACAAGCAATATTATATAAATATGTGTTCCATTGGTCTTTCTTTTATCTTGACAACCTTTGTGTCGATTCTGACAACTTGCTAACAACCCATTCACATGGTAACATAAAGTGTGGTTAGGATGTACCTGTATAAGTCTATCTAATGTATACATCGTATGCATACAATCCATATGAGATTCCACCTATGCTTCTGTACCGTATTCATACATAGAAGTGAGTGAGATATTAAAAACAACAACCCTGTTTCTCAGACTCTGAGATCATCCACCTACGTAGTTTAAATCCCTGAATCTCTTTATGGAAAAATATTATCACAAACTTTAGGATAATTAGGATTCAGCATTGCCCTCAAATGCTTCTGGCATGTTGTACAAACAGCTGCTCCATTTGTATCCAACATAGTTGATTTAAAATTTCATAGCTCTTTCTTTCTGGAGACTCATTCATGCTCTTGAGCACATCTTTCATATTGATCAATTAGCTGGAGTCTATTTGGGTATGTTGACATATGTATCAAGGGTAAGTTGGCGTTTGTGGTCAGCTCAAATGTTGACATCTGGGCATGTAGCTCCAGAGGTACCATGAGGTACCAGCTTACTCATAGTAACAAGCTCTCTTTATCTGCAGTTCAACAAATCAGAAGAAAAATTGGCAGGATATGTCATGACCTCTTGAGGGGGAAAAGAAACTGAAAGCTGGGGAAATTAAAGTGGGGATTCACACTTAGAAAGGAGACCATGACTGGGTTTGAAATTCACTATAGCCTGAAACAACAGATATAGGCAAAGAGTGAGCCCCCTTGGTGGGCCATAAAGCACTTCTCTCATTTGCAGCAGATGAGTCGGTCTCTCACACTGTATGACTGACTACCATGCAGTACAGTCCTCCAAATATTTCAGTCTACCTTTGTTAAATGGGTCAAGGCAAACCAGATGTGAAGGGGGCCCATCATGCTCTTGATGGGACATATCTGATCCTCCAAGGATTGGTGGTTTTGTTTCTTTTGTTCAAAGTCTTACAGCGCAGCACTGGCGTGGCTTCTGCTGCATCCCACAGTGGATATTTGGCTGCTGGAGGTCTCCTCCGGGTAAACACCAGCAACCACTATGGGGCAACTTGGACCTGCACCAGCTCAATTGCTGGTGCAAGTCCATGTTTCTTCATGCAGGCGAATCAGGCCCAGAAGGGGCTCAGAATTCAGCATGCACCACCACCGATCCCGGGCCCAATTCTACCCCATCTCCTCCCCATGTGTGTGTGAGGGAGAAATGGTTATCCAAAAAGCTTGATCAATAAATAAATAAATAAATAAATAAATAAATAAATATCAAGGCTCTTTTATGACTTAGAAGATATGAAAACTTGGAGTAGGCTGCGTGTGATCTCTGACTCATTCCTAGCAGAAAAATCACATTATTGGCACCTTTAAACATTGGCAATTTGTCTCAGCAGTGATGGAGGGCTGTATCCGCATGTTTGATGCTTACTCTCTCACCCTAAGGATGCGCTAATAGAGACATTGCTACATCGCACAGGGCTGCTGTGTGGGAAAAGCATAGGCTGCCTGCTTCTGTGGGGTTTTATGCTGTTTTATCAAATATATAGGCCATTTGTTCCTTCCACTGCCAATCTGTCATTTTTTTCCCAGTGTACTAAATCTATTTTTAAAATTAAAAAGAGTTTTATTGCTTTTAACCATTATCTTTTATGATGGAGAGCAGCCAAGAAAAACTGACTGATGCATCAACAGAGTGTTTCTGTTTTGCATAAATCACAAAGGCTGAGAAACATGACTACAGCTGGCAGGATGGGGGGGGGCGAGGAGGGAGGGAGAAGGGAATACTCGGAATGGATCGATCTGAGCCCAGAAACAATCTTGACAAGTAGAAAAAGCAGCTGAAGCTGGAAATAAATCCTTTTGTATAGGGAATGGGGGATTATAGGATTAACTTCACATGTTTTGGATCTGAAACTGTTTTTGTTTTATATCATTACAAGCCTGTTATGGACTAATTGAGTCGTGAGGAGAAGAGCACCGGTCGATTTTTTTTTAACCATGATTAACCTAGTTTTGTCTCAGAAACAATGGTCCAAAATGAAATTCACTACATATGAAACAGTGGTCCAACTTCTGAAATTCACTACTATCAATTGCCTCGGCCGGCCCTCATAAGTATTAGAAACTGTCATCCAAAGTTGATTGGCTGTTGAAAAAGGTGGTATGAGGGATATAAAGGAGAAAATTGCATGCTAGTCAGACGAATGTACACAGAAGACAACAAGATTCCCTAGGCCTCAAATCAGTAAGTCAACACTCCTCTTGTCAGAACTGAATTCAATGGTTTGGTCCATGTTCCATAAGCCCATCCATACGGCACTGATAACATAACCACACAAGTACCCCATCTCCAGTTTTTGTAGCTCCAAGCAGGCAGGAAACTCCGGAGGTTTATTGAGCACTTGTGGGTCATCAAATACAGCTCTATGGAATGCATTGGTTTAGTGGGTAACCCCCTTCCTATGCTGCTCAGCTAATAAAGTCTCACCATTCATTCCCACAATTCAGCAGGGTACTCACATAAGTAGTACTGGAACAATCATGTCACTATACTGTACATTCATGTATATGAACAGACACATTTAAAAGAACCAGTGCTGTGTAGTGGTTAGAGTGTCACACTAGGACTAGGGAGACGTGGGTTCAAATTGCCATGAAGCTGAAAGTGACTCACTGTGAGTGGGCCTTCTCTCTCTCTCTGCCCCATCTTATGGGAGGGGGGAGGTTCACATTGTAGGAGTGGAAGATGGGGAGGTGCAAAAGATGGGGAGGCAAAGAACGCTGCTAATTCGGGTTGATTGCAGGCATTCTTTTAACACAGGAGGGATGGGGAAGGTGGAGTAGTCAAGGTCTGCCAGTTTGCCTCGGAGTTTTCTTCTTTCTTGCCGATCCTTACACCGGCCCCTTGCTTGGGGCCAAGAAGCCAGGGCTGCCTGGCAATGCCTCTCCTGGGTATCTAGGTATATTGATGTCCCAGTGGGGGCTGGTACAGGGTTTGGGAGTTGGGTGGCCATAAGTCCTTAGGGCCTGTCTGGGCTGCTGCCGGTTCTTCTCCCCTTCTTCTACTCTCCAAGACACTCTCTCTTCCACTGCACACCCCCCCAGCCTTCTCCACCTTCCCCTTATCTCTTCCTCACCTCTGACCTTTTCCTCCCACCACTTCCCTAGCCCTTCACCCCTTGTCCCTCTGCTGCAACTCTCCTCCTCGCGGCCCCCAGCCTTTCTTTCCACCTCTCCTGTCTGACTCTCCCTTTCTTTCACTATATAGGATTTATTGCAGGTATAAAAACATATCTCCTATAAGATGTATACACTTCTGATATAAATGTAATTCATAAAGTTTAAAGGGGGCAATTATGTGGCAATCAGCAAGCAGCACATGGTAATAACTGCAAGTATCACGGGGCAGCCTGACTAAGCCCAGAAAATAATCAGTTTGTCAGATTCTACCAACCAGTTCAACTGGTCAAGATGGCCTTAAGCCTGTCCTTATTATCACATGACACCACCTACAAATGCAATAAATTAAAAGAAGCACGAGACTTCTACCTGTTTTGTAGGGCTCATTCACCTGAACCAATGCTGCCTTGCTTCTGAACCAAACCGAAATCTCTAGCACGACTTTGTAGACGTACCTGTTTGTGAGCATGATCGTAAGAATTGATGTGGTTGTCAAACTCCTGGTGTTTATGGTACTGCTTGTCACATAATTCACAGTAGAAGTTAGCTTTCACATCCTCCAGAGCCTTTGCAGCTGCCTTCTCCTTTTCAGCAAAATCCTACAAGGACAGAGGGATATGAGCAAAATTTGGTTACTAACAGTGCTGCTGATTTTTCATCACTATGCATTGAGGTCTGCAGGAGTAAGAGGCATCAAAACAGGTAAGGCTGATGAACAGCTCAAGATAGATGGATGATTCGCTGCGTTGAAAATCCACTATAGTGATGTGAAAATGCTCTTCAGGTAGGTCTTTCATCTAATGCAACTGACGTGAGCTTTTACTGGACATCAGTCTTTTCAAGCAAATTAAAGCCACATCTACCCACTAGACTAATTAGCCCTCTAGCCGTACTTAAATACTGCACTGAACAATGCAAAAGAAAAAGAACACAGAAAGAGACACATTATAATGACAGGATGTTACAGTACAATGAGTGTCCACTAATCCCCTTTATCAGGCGCAGAGTGTAGTTAAGAGGAGTAAAATGAATTGAGTGTATACACGCTGGGGAAATAAGCTAAACCTCTCAGGAATTTGAGCAGGTTTGTTAGTCAAGCCAATGAACATTTTATTTCAACAATCATACAGTAAAAGCTAAGTTTTTTTTTAAACAAGACATTTCTAAATGGTCAACAAGAATTATGGGTTTCCACAAGGCACAAAATTAAGGATTGGCCCATTTGGTGTAGGAGGAAACAGTGATAGTATAATCCTGTAGATATAAGAGAATGAATCAGTAATATAACTGAAAAATCAGTGGGTACAATCTAGCAAATCGGGGCTGGCCCATTCATGAGGCCAGCTGGTGCAGCTTGCATCATCAGCAGATTGCGAGGGGTCCAAGGGGCAACATAATTATGGTGCCTTTTACCCCCCATTGATTTTACCCTCCAACCCGGAACCAATGCAAGCTGCAATGATCTGCTTTCTGCTTGCTCCAGTGGGGAAAAAAAAACCCAGTGAAAACCTGTCTGTATGCCATCTGGTCTCCAATGGGTCTCCTTGGACTTACACCAGCTCCTTAGCTGGCATGTCTGAGGAGACTCTGGGGTGGGTCTGGGCTGGGAAGGGGGTATAGGATCCAGTGTGCACTAATGCCACTGAGATCCACCCCCTCCCACCCCTGGCCCGGCCCCAAACCACCCTGATCTGCCCACGATCCTCCCCTGCTGCCAACTTACCGGCTACAGCAGAGTACTGCAGAAGTTCTGTAGGCTAATGGCACCTGTGTGCAGCTTCTAGCTGTTTGTGTTGGCTGCAGAACAGTGGAGCAGCTTTCTCACCATCAGTCCAGGACTTACAGTGGTGGGTCAAGAGATCTGCCACTGTAAGGCCCGGATAAGATTGGGTCATCTATAAAAATTTTTTTGGCTGACCTAAGAATGATATGAAATCAATTCTGTCTAGTGCATCTCTTACAAATTGAATCCACATATGGAAAAAGTACACCCAATTTATCAAGCTGAGGTGCTTGAAAACTGTTTGGAGCATTTTGGTCCATAAACGTTTACGTATGGGATCTGAAATGGAAATCACTCATAACATTTTGGCATCCTATTCAGCATGGAATAACTAAGTCCTAGTTTTCACAAGAAGGTTGTAAATAAGTGTCTCGACAGTACATCAGAGTGCAGGTGGGGGGCTCACTTTATCAAATGCTCCCATATTAAATATATATATATGGCAAAGACTGTAACTCTCATCAGCTCCTTCACCTTTCTTCCTTTGGAGAAAGGAAATGAAAAAGCCCTCATCATGCAGCACAGTGTAAACTCACAGTGCTGCTTCTGCAGAAATGGGGGGGGGGGGGAAGAAAGGAGTTCCCCACTGCTGCGTAAAGGGTGTGTTTGTTGGTAGGGGTGGGTGGAAGGTGTTGGAGAGGGCTGGTATGATGGGACTGAGATTCTTTGAGTTCTGGCTCAGAAGCCGAGTTTTGAGAGCTTCTCCCTCCTTTGTGTGCGTATGGGGGAAATTTAGAAAAAAGGTCATTTTTGATCCAGATCAAGAGACCGCTTGTGATATCTCTTGAAAGCAAAGTATCAGGAAGAAGCATTCCAGCCTAGTCTTCTCTCTGACATGCTAGTTTTCTGAGTTTAGGAATTTTTGCACGGGTGAGCCTTCCATCATTTGTCGCCTGAAGTAGCACTGAAGTTCACCATCTGAATTGCTGTTGTTATTGAGAACTGGGCCTAATTCTCCAGGTAGGACCCAGGTAGGCCACATGATATCCTTTATATTTTTGAGCAGCCACAGATGCTTCAGGAATCTTTCCCCATCTTTAGAACTCTATAATGACCTTTGGGCTATGTGTAGTGTATTACCATCCGTCCCGGATTTTCCGGAACCGTCCCGGAACCCAGGCACAGTTCCCAGATCGTTCTTGGACCGTTCCGGGCCCGGTGGAAGCCTCCGCCGCCGCCAATTTTAAACTGCAAAAACTTACCTTTTTTCCAGGTGCCGCCATCTTGGATATTGCGAAATCTCGCGAGATTCAAGATGGCGGCACCCAAATCTCATGAGGGCATGAAGGCAGTACAGTACTGCCTTCAGTACTTGTGAGGGCATGAAGGCAGTACAGTACAGTACGCCCCCCAAGCTTTTTAAAATTTTATTTATTTGTTTAATTAATTGTTGGGGGGGGGGGTGTCCCGGTTTAGAACCAGGAAAATCTGGTAAGCCTAGCTATGTGGGTTCTGGGATCTTCTATTTCCTGCTTCCACCTCTTTGGTCACATAAATCTTATATTACCCAAATGCCCATGAACCCATTGACTGCACCCTCACCCCATTGAGTGGCACTGGGGCTGGGCTTTCCACTACGTGGGCATAGCCAAGGGCTGTTTATTCATTAAAGCACCCTCTTCTTCTAATGAAACAGTTAAACTATTTTAATGAGTTATCCTGAGATTACATAAAAACCCTGTTAAATCGACTGATTGCTGTTTTTTAAGCTTACTCTTCTGACCTATTGTTTTAATAGCATTAATTATTCACAAGCCTCTCTGTATAATTAAAATGCATAAATTAGAATGTGAATGCAATAGCATTAATTAAGTACAGACACATTCTGCAAAAGTCAGGCACGTGTAGGGGCTTCATTCTCAGTATGCAAGATTTATGAAAGGGCAGGGGCAGGTGGGGGGATTTTTTTTGTCATCCTGGCAATCTAATTGGTCTTCCTCCCCCTTACTAATGATAAACTGTCAATTAAATATTTACAGCTTATTTCATTCCTCCAAAGATAATATTCTAATTATTTGGGGATAAACAAAGGAAAGTGCATTTCTGTTTGTATTTGAATTTCTGTTCAAAAACACTCTCTATTTCCAATTCTACCTTCTTCAGCTGAAATTAATACAGAGCTTGCTTTCTATACAGACGGCTTAAAATAGCAACCAATTAGCTCCCATGTGTATTTTAAGATACGGTAATCACATATACCTTCATTGCCTGATTTCCTAATTACTTGTCTGCTATGGAAAAAAGTCATAATTTCAGGCTTGCTTATTGATCTGAGATAGGTACAGTGATTACTACATCATGTATAGTTCCTCAAGGGTTTGGATTATTCTCCCTTCTAAGTTAAACTTGGGAGCTGAAATAATCAACACAGAATTCTAGCAAGTTTAAGGCTACATTCCTATGCACCCTTTCTTGGGAGCAAGCTCCACTGAATGGGACTTACTTCTCTGAGTAGACATGCATAGGATTGTAATCATCATGTAAGTCACTGCTACACATTTATATACACATGTTGTTTCATCTGTACAGTGTTTTGTAATCACTGACATAACATCCAAAAAGCCCTGCTAGATCAGGACTTGCATCTAGTCCAGCAACCAGTTTTCCATAGTTGCGCACCAGCTGCCACTGGGAAAGAAGCAGGAGAGAAAAAAATGCACACAGTACTTCCCTCCCACCATTGCTTCCATGCAACTTGTAGCCAGACGCAACCTGCCTCCGAACCAGGAGGTGGCAGCACATGGCCATTGACAGACCTGTACTCCATAAATTAGTCCTGTTCCCCTTTGAAGTCATCCAAGCAATGGCCAACACTTCTTGCTGCAATGAATTCCACAAACTAATTGTGCACTGTGTGCAGAAGTGCCTCCTTTATACTAGCCTACATCTCCTGCCTTTATTTTTCTTGTCCTTTATGATTCTTGATAAGAACCCTTCAAGGTAGGCTAGTATTAGGCTTACCAGATCCATATCGGGACAGAATGCTAGACCTTTAGAAGAAGAAATGTGGGCAGGTATAGCTTGTTAAACCCTCAGAGCACAATCCTAGGCATGTTTACTTAGAAGCAAACCTAGGCTTACCATTCATCCCGGTTTCGGCGGGACAGTCCCGGAAATCAGGCTCGATTCCCGGTCTGGTCCCGGGGGACGAATGGGAGCCTCCATCTTCTTTTTTTTAAACTTACCTGGGCGCCGGCAGCATCTTGGATCACGAAATCTCTCGCGATCCAAGATGTCGGCACCCAAATCACGTGAGGGCATGATGCCGTTCGCCCGGTCTCCCAGCGGCTCTGTGCGGTGCCGCTGGGAGACCGGGCCAGACTGCTTGCTTGCCCGGGCGGCGCGAGCCTCCGGCAGGCTCGCACAACCCAGGCAAACAGGCTGCGTTTCTCCCGAGACAGCAGCACCGGAAGAAACGCAGCCCGCTTGCCTGTGTTGTGCGAGCCTGCCGGAGGCTCGCGCCGGCCTGGCAAGCAGGCTGGCCTGTCTCCCACCGCAGCGGCACCGGGAGAAACGGAGCCGCTGGGAGACCGGGCCAGCCTGCTTGCCCGGGCAGCACGAGCCTCCGGCAGGCTCGCACAACGCGGGCAAGCAGGCTGTGCTTCTCCCGGTGCCGCTGCGAGACCAGCCTGGTCTCACAGCGGCACCGGGAGAATCACAGCCTGCGTGCCCGTGTTGCGCGAGCCTGCCGGAGGCTCGCGCCGCCCTGGCAAGTAGGCTGTGTTTCGCCCGGTCTCCCAGTGGCTCCGTTTCTCCAGGTGCCACTGCGAGACCAGGCCGCAAAAAAAAGCCTGCTTGCCGCGGCCCCAGCAGCAGTCCGGAGCAGCACGAGGACGACCAGCGACCAGGTAAGCATTTTTTTAATATATTTTTTAAATATAAAAATTAATTATTTAATTAAAAATTTCAGACGCGCTTCGCGCGGCAAGAGGGGGCGCTTTATGCCCCCTTTAGTTAATTAATTGGTTAATAAAAAAATCCGATGTTATCCAATGTTATTGAGCTGTTGTTTTTCCCATTGCCACAGCCAGGGCGCGCTATTTTCAAAGTTATTGAGCTGCTGGATTATCTCCAAGCCTCTTCCCTTGTTTGCTTTGCCAATGTCTTCACAGCTGTGCCTGCTTCAAAGCCCAAACCAAGCCTGTTTGTAAACTGGATGTTTGTAACTTGAAGGTCTGTAAGTCGAGGACCATCTGTATATGGAAGATGACAATTAGGCAAGGGACAGTGTTTCAAATGCGGAACCTGGGGTGTGTGTGTTTGCAACCCCCCAGGTTGGGAACCACTGTTATAAAAGGACCACCCCTGTAAAAGCCAGATGTTATTAAAAAGGCCAAGAGCTCAGAAGGTTTGTCTGAACAAATGTGATTGGCAGGCTGCAGGTCTGAATTGGCAAGTGAGGCCCATAGCAGCTGAATGAAAGCTAGTAAGTGAAGTTTCCTTCCCTTCCCTTTTCCAATCAGTGTGATTCTTGGGAGGGAACTATGAAAATGTGGTCATGGGCTGTAAAGCACTTTTGCGACAGCATAGCAGTTGGCGGCGCTGGCAGACACCAGCATAAGGAGCAGTGTGTGCCAAACACGGTGAGTTCCATGCTGAGCAGCATGCGGATGGGGGCGGGTGGAACGGGGTGTAATGGGGCGGGGAAAGGGCGGGAGAGAGGGCATGGGTGGGTGGAGCAAGCTCGGGAGGGGGCGGAATCAGCAGTGGTGGCACGTGCTGCATTCTAACCACCTTCCCGCGCTTGATCTGCCAACACAGAGCAATGCAGACTTGTGCCAGTTACTGAGCTCATGGAGGTCCGAGTTGCCCCATTGCGGGTGCTGTGGCTTGCCCCAGGGACAAATGTCCCCTTGCCCCTCAGAGACCTCCAGCAGTCGAAATTCCCACGCAGGATGCAGTGTAGCCTGTGCTGGTGCCGCTGCATTGCTGCGCAGGAATTTGTGATGGATTGGACTGAAGATCTCTTTATGGATGGCTTCCATTCCTGTAAATATCATCTTGTTCAGAAAAGTAATTAAACATTTACAGTGAATTGAATGGTGTCCATTGAAAATCAGTGGGAAATGACTTTTTTTTAAAGTAAAAATTGAAACAAAGCACCATCTGAACTGGGCATGAAGCGAAGTAAATTGTTGAAATCAGTCAACGAAATGAATCAGGCCATCAAATGAAGCAACAAATTAAAATCAAAAGAGGTGTGTGTGTGTGTGTGTGTGTGTGTGTGTGTGATGCAATAGGCCCAATGCATTAATGAAAGCCACTAATATCCAATATGATATTTAGTATAGGCACGCTGCCTCTCTCTGGTCTCCATTACATTTTATTTAGTCCAGACCAAATTCCTTATATGAATTGGTTGAAGGCACGCATGGATATGAAATATTAGCACACCTCATTTGCTTTACAAAACAGATTATTTAAAAAATATTATAATCGTTCCATTCACATATATTTAGCTGTGGATATGTGTCACTACAATGAGGGTTGCTGTAGAATTTTCATTTTCAATCAACACATCCATTGTGCATTTGGCGGAAGTGCCTGTATTTAGCAGTAGCCATTGCTCTGGCTCCTTGTTGTGAAAATGCAATTAATGGCTTCTGACATTTCATTTTCTGATATAAGGAGAATCAATGGAACATGTGGTGTAACTGAGTTTTCGAGAATGTTGCTGTGACATGTAGTCAATTAGAAATCATTTATTAAACTCAAGGTTTGTAAGGGATGTTTAATAGACTGCAGAGCCATTAAAGGATGCTGACCTAGACAATAGCATGTGCAGTTTGCTTCACAAATTGATTGCAAGGATCTCTGTTTAATTCTATTGGGCTAAAAACTGGTCACTTTGTCCAGCAAATCTTGAAGAGGAAGGCTATCTGTATGCATAAAAACAAATGCACCCCAATGAAGAAATTATGGTTCAACTCAAAGAGTATAGTTTTTACTGGTGTTTTTTGTTGTTATTCCAGTTTTCAGATTTTCAGATTTCCTAAAGATTTTCAGGAGTTGAAGGTACTAAAATTGTATTGTAGCTTGCTGCTGGCTGACTGTTATTCAAATTAACTAAAAATATTAAAGGATATCACAGGATATAAACAGGCGTGCATAACAAAGCAGTTTACTACTTGCTCGTTTAGCAGCAGGAACATCATGAATAGGCCACGTGTCATGTTAAGAGATGTGGGGGGCATCAGGGTGGACAACAGCATGCTGGCCAAGGCAACCATGCTATAGCGGAAGTTTAATTAAAGAAACCTCCTTGTCCACATGGTGTGATGGAAAGCCCATTTTCCTACAATAGCAGCCCTATCCTATCCCCCCGTCAGCCCAGACCATGCTATGGGGTGTGTGTGACCAGATGGCCCAGGAGAGGTAAATAAAAATCTTTTTAACTTACCTCCCCGTAGGCCGCCTGGCCTCCAATGGGTCTCCTCGGACCTACACCAGCTCTTTTGCTGGTGTAAATCCAAGGAGACTCCTAGGTACGGGTCCAGTACGGGAAAGAGGGATAGGATCTTGGCTCAGTCCCCTCCCCAAACTGCCCATAATCCTCCCCCAAACCATCCCCGCCACTGACCTACCTGCTCTGGCAGTGGCTCAGCAATCCACCGCTGCTGGTGTGGGACTTCCTGGCTCCACACTGTTGATAGCAAGCCTCCTGCTGTCAGATTGCAGGGATGTATCTAAGTAACTAGGTCGCGAGTGCGAGTGCAAGTACGAGTCATTTTTGCATGAGTGCGAGTCGAGTACGAGTAAGGCCAGAAACGACGAGTCACAAGTCGAGTCACTTTGGGGAAAATGGCTTTTTTCCCTGAAAATGGTGTGTGTGTGGTGTGTGTGTGTGTGGTGTGTGTGGGGACCTCTGAGGCTTTTAAAGCACCCACTTGGCTTCCCCTATGACTTGGAAAATGACTTGGAAATGGCAAGTCGTTACCCCCACGAGTGCGAGTCAAGTGTGAGTCCCGTGGGTCACGAGTACGAGTGCGAGTCAGTGGGTCATGAGTATGAGTACGAGTACAAGTCAGGGAAAAAGTGGCTAAGTCACACTTGCGAGTCGAGTCATTTGACTCGAGTCCCCATCCCTGTCAGATTGGCTTGTCAGATTGGGCCTGGTATTACGCTGATGGATCACATGATGGATCCATCAGCGTAAGGCCCTGATGGGTCACATGATCCATCAGCATAAGGCCCTGATAGGATTGGGCCATTTGATGTTGATGTTGTACACTTTCAGGCAAACTCAGGGGGAGCATATGAAGGAAGAAGGGAGGTAGAACATATGACCACGGCCTAGCTGTTCTGTTCCTAAATTACATTCGATAATGTAATTACATTGGGCTTTAAGATTCTTGCCCACAATATTCTTGCCCACAACTTTATGGTGGCAGCAATGAAGAATCTCTCATGACCCCATACAGTGTCTCTTGCAATCTTTCTCCATTCAAAAAATATCATCAGACTTTGTAATTGCCTACATCTATATACTGCCATTCACACAAGAGTGCTGCCAGTTAAAAAGTGTCAAGCTTTTAGCAGATTCTAGCATGTCCTTCAGAGGAGAAGTCTAGTGGAAATTTGGGGTCAGATTTCTTAAAGGGTGCCCTGAAAGGCTGCTGCCCTGCACTCAATTATGTGAGCTTAAGTCTCATTGATTTCATACTATGTGCAAGATAGCGGAAATAAATGAAAAGTTCTATTTAATTTAGTAGTTTTCAAACTCAAACAAATAAAATGGATTAATGCTTCTTTCCAGGGTAATGTTGATTGGACACCTATCATCAAGCACCGGAGGTCATGTTTCTTGGATCGATGTATTTATTATGGGATCTCAAGGTACACAATTATATCTGAGAGTCGTACTATTCTAAAGTTGTAATTTCCATTTATGGATTTATATACAATCCCTTGTTAGTTGAGGGGGCACACATACTTCTGGCTCTTTTAACTCAAAAGAGGGCTGTCTGCAGGACTCAAACTGGAAAAGAATGTTTAAAGCACAGTACTGGTAAAATATGCAATAATCAGAACATACTACAGTATGTATAAAACACATTTATATCAAAATATGAACACTAAATTTCATACTGACATAATACAAGCATACAACAATTGTAAGTACCGGTACATTGTATGTGGAAATTAAGTAACTAATGCTTGATCACAAATGTCATGGCCAAAGCTATGCTAGAAGGATTGTATGAATTCCTATGAGCATCCGGTAATAATGCCATCTCAATGAAAACATGTTCTTCAGAAAACTATACTGTATCTTCAATATCTTGTATATATCTTGTTGGAATCAAGCAGGCCCAGAAAGGTTTTCAAGCAACAACTGGGCTATATTACTAACAACAGTACAATCTACAAAATATCCCAAACAGTCCAATCCTACTAACTCCCCGTGCAGTGATGCAGCGATGCCTTTTACGGTTTACCTCTTCTCTGATGGGTTTGGGTATTATCACAAAATCTGAAGTCAGTAAGTCCTCCTGGGCCATTAATCTCTTCTCACCTTAAACACTTCCAGTTGCAATACTTAAGGAGTACAATGAAGGTCCCAACTCTTCATTTAAAAGACGGAACAATCTTTTATGCTTCTCTGTAGTTATAACCTACATGGCATCATTTTCAGGCCCTCATGCAATCTGACCTAGCCCTGTTTTATGTATAGTGCACTATAGTTATGGGCTTACAGTATGTATAGTGTCATTCATTCAGGCTCAAGATAGATGAGATCATTGTCTAGATAATGGCTGAAAATCCTGGATGTGCATTAAGCGTGCAGAAGTCAAGCATGCACTTTGCAGTACTTAGCACTTATCCCACCCATTGGACAATAAACATAATTATGATGATTATCAGGGAGACTTCCTCAAATAATGTAGGCTAATGATGTCAAACAAAGTTTTATAATGTGTAAATGCTGTGAAAACACTAAGTTTTTTTTTATTTTTTTGACTTTCAGCATTGCCTTTCCCACCTAGAATTTGCAGATTTAAAGATACAGAAGAGAATCCAAAGAAGGTCATTTGCCATAAATGATATTGTTTCAGATGCATTGTTATATAGGAGGATTTTTTTTTCATATGGTTTGTTCTTTTCAAGCCCCAAAGCTAGGAAATTAAGCCTACCCTATCCTCAGGGTTAGGTGTGTGTGTGTGTGTGTGTGTGTGTGTGTGTGTGTGTGTGTGTGTGTGTGTGTGTGTGTGTGCGCCTAGGTTTGTATGTGAAATGAGGCCACCTACAGACAAGTTAGTGGTGCCTACATACTTGGAGGACTCCCTAGTTACACAGAAACAGGGAAGTTTGTCAGTGAAAAGAAGAGGAAAAAGAACCCCAAACTGCTTGATGTGAACAGAGCATGCTCAGTGGCTGTAAGGAGCCACAGAACGTTCAGGCACCAGCTGGAAAAAAGACACCAGCTGAGGGGGGGGGGAGAGGGAATTGGCCTCCTTGACCCAACTGGGCATTAGGGTAATGGAGAGTGCAACACTTTTTGGTTGCAGGTCCCCCTTGTAGTAGCCCAACACTATGATGTAGCATGATGTAATAATTCCAGTATGCTCCAATATCTTACCATTCGTCCATTTTTTATAGGAACTTTAAATGATATGTGTATTGAGGCGATGAATAACACATTACCTCAGTAAGACGTTTGGTAACAATTCCATATCATCTTTATATACTTTTCTTTAAAGAATCTGCCCAAATTATCAATGGATCTTTGGTAAAGCATGTCCTGTCATTTCCCTAATTATACTGATGACAATTTTCCAATACCAGTTTATATTTTATTAAATTATTCTGTCTTTTGATTGATTAATATAGTTAAGAGAGTAAAATCTAGACCGCATATGCTCAAAAAGCGTCTGGCATAGATAGATAAATCAGTGACATTGCAAAGCAATATTCATTGACAATCAGTCATTCTCATGTCCTCCCAATAAGTACCACTTCAATACGCTATTCATTATTGAGATAAGAACCATTTCAATTCATTAAGATTATTAAATCAATTACTTCTTATCAGCCACTCTTGTCCAATCATTTCTCTACCACTCTACTGTGAAACCGCTTCCTTTAAAGGTTCCCTATGTTGATATTTCACTTGAAGTAGCCAATGATCAGCAAATGAAGATCAAAGAAAGAAAAGGTTTCCATTAGGATTAAAAATGATTCCAGGTATGTTTTGATAAATCCTAATTTTTAAGACCAATCCTATCCTCCCCCAGCATAGGCATTTCAGTTTGGGCCGCGCAGTCCATGCTGTCTCCTATCCGGGGATGGCCTTGGCTGGAGGTCTACTCGGGGTAAGCGGGCATTTACCTTACCCCAGGTAAGCCCCCAGCCACCGCAATGGGGCTACTAGGTCTCCACTGACTCTTTAGCTGGCGGAGAATTAAGCAGCCCTGTGTCAGCCACCCCGCCCTTCCCCACCCCATAACGCTCCCTCCCTGCCCTCCCCAAGGCTCTGTGCCACTCAGAGTGATACTTACCCACTCCATGGCACAGGTTCCTCTGCTCAGTGGGCAAGCGTCACAGGCCTTGGCGCCAGCACCACCGCCTACTTGCTGGGTGCAGAAAATGTGCCTTATGGCATGTTTGCAACACCCTAGGCCAGCATAGCGGTGCTGCGTTGGACTAAACCGATGATGGAATTGCGCTGTAAGCATTTGTTCTATTATCAATTGTGTCTACCTAACAGCACAAGCCTATGCATGTCTACTCAGAAGTACGTTTCATTACATTCCATGGGATTGCAGCCTTACGGAGTTGTCATGTAATTGTAATACATGGGCCCTCGTTATCCGCGGGGATCCATTCCAGACCCCCCCCCAGTGAATAACGAGGATCTGCAGATACTGGATCTAACCGGAAGTTACTTCCGGTCACTTGAGAGAGGCTTTCAGAGGCCCGCAGAGACCTATGGAGGGGTTTGCAGGCTGAAACGGGCCTCCAGCAGGCCCCCAGGTGAGTAATGGAGGCATCTTGTGTTGGAGTCCAGCACCCCAATATTGAGATCCATGGATGCCAAACCGCGAATAATGAGGGCCCACCTGTACTAAACAGTGTGGGTGTGCAGTCGTTTCATTCATTGCTAGGGAAGAAGTCAGTGCCAGAGCCATAAATGAGCTCCAAATCTCATATGTTTCATTTGTGACTCATTTGTTTTCATTTTCCCCTAGTGTAGCAACTCAGATGGAACAGAAGTTACAGGGAGACACGGGAGAAAAAGAGCAAGGAAATGGAGACTGACGCTGTAAACTGTCTAAACTTCCACTCAACCATCTAATAGCAAAAGTGTCAAAGGTTCTGATACGTCTTGTTTCACAAAGAGCCCTCCAATCACAGTGACAAGGGGGAGGAACTTGGAAGTCTTTAAAAGAGAGGGATGAAGGTTTCTGTTCTTTGTGCAAAAGCAGTTCCTAATCAATCACCTCTTACACTTCTTTTGAGCATTTTCAAGTCATTTCTTACCTTTTCCCATTCTCATGTGCTTAATTAGTTATTTGTAATTTGTAGCTTAGAGAGAGAGAAAGATTTAGTAGTGAATAGTGATCTCTTGGCTCTGCCTATGTGCCTCCTTAAATTTCCTATAAAATAGGGGCCCTTTTCCTACTTGTCTGAAATTTGGCAGGTGTGGTCCATAGGAAGAGTAGCAGATAGGATTGGGCTGTCAGTCTCTCATTTTTCTAATTAGTACAGATTAAATTTGAGTCATGTCTTTTTTGAAACATCTTGCCTAAGGGCTTTTTGGTCCATACATGCTACACATCTACTTATTTTGGTGGAATATGTATTTCCCTTCTAGAAGTAGCGGGAAAGACATTTAAACATACTTGAAAACTGGGTCCCACAGCTCATGCTACTCCATGATAGGGGCCAAACAGGGTCTTGTTAGGCTGCAGAAGGAGAGATAATAAGGTAGAAGAAAATGGAGATAAGGTAGATGAGAATGGAGCCCGAAGACCAGCAGCCTCTGGTACGACTGTGCTAAAGCCCTTGATATTAATATTTTATGTGTAGAAACATTGAAAAGAAAATTGTACAGTTTTTATGCCGTGATTATATTTAATTGAGCAGCTTTATGTGTGTGATCCAGTTAATGAAAAATTTATGGGACTGGCCATAGGGACCAATATTATTTCGGTATTGAGCAGCTGTTGAATAATGGTGGCTGGATGAAAAATGGCAGTGACAGCGGCATCCCCGGATTTTCTGGGATGGCTACCATACGCTCTGGGATGCCAGGAACAGACCTCGAAATCCGGGAATGTCCCGGCCATTCCAGGACGTTTGGTAAGCCTACCCATGTTGGGAGAAATAGGCCTGGAAGGAGGATAGGATACAATGTGCACTGCTGTTGCCGATCCCGCCTCCTCCTGGGACCGATCCGCCCACCCCCATTGTGAAATGTCCCTAGAATGCCCTTCCCCACCCCTATGCCGTGCGGCCCAGCCGCAGCTTACCTAGGCCGCAGCTTACCTGGGCTGCACGCCATTCGGATATGGCCTGCAGGGGCCAGCACACGCCTTTAAACCAGCCTAGGGCCAGTGCAACTGCTTTATGGCAGCTTTTGCAACAGTCCTGGGCCAGCGCAGAGGTCCTATGCCGGCCTAGCAGCCAGCTAGAATTGCACCCTAGCTATTCCTTTCTTCTGCCTTAAAAAAGACAATCTAAAAAAAATGAGAGAGAGAGAGAGAGAGAGAGAGAGAGAGAGAGAGAGAGAGAGAGAGAGAGACAATAGTATACACTTTCAATGATGCTACAAGGGCTCACAGAGACGGCAGTTCAAGTGGCTGATGACTACCTCTTGGTACCATTTTATGAGACTTCCTAGCATGTTTATGAATTCCTTGAACTTGGCCTTTTCTACACAGCTCTGCTCAGTAAGTAGACTTAAACAAATTGTTACACAAATAGGGGTGTCCATTTTGGAAGCAGCCCTTGAACTGTGTCAGCCATTTCATTTGCAGCACTTGATAATATGTCTGTTTATGCAGCAGGAAGGCTGATGAGGGACTGTGCTTAGTGATTAAGCCGCAGGCCCCAGCTTCAATACCTGGGATCTCTAAGTAGAGTTGGAAAAGACCTCCCCTGGAGGGTCAAGAAGTCAGGAGATGCTGCCAGTCAACATAAGCAATACTGAGCCAGATAGGCCAGTGGTCTGGCTCTGCAGGCAGCTTCATACATTGATTCACTTGCCTACTGATTTCGATCAACACTTGAGCATTTAGTGGGGTTTTCGATTTGCTGACAACCCCTTTTGACTTCATCTATCCTAGATTTTTTATTATGGGTTTGCACTAGTTCAGCACCCTACTAGTGGAAGGATTGCCAGACTGGCAACCCTGAGCATCCTTTAGCCTTTCAATTGGCAGAGCTAGCTGATGAGACATTAGACAATGTAGGTGTAATGCTTGCTTGCCTCCACTGAGTGGTGACTGAAGGAAGAAGCGGCAGTGGTGTGTGTGTGTGTGTGTGTGTGTGTGTGTGTGTGTGTGTGCATATTCTTATAGGTCGGCATTGTGTAACAGTATCTGAGAAAGAACAGTAAGTTGGCATTGCACAGATGTAAGGCTGTTGACCACCAGATCGATACTGATCCAGCAAACCAATTAGACTAAGTTTCTGTTTACTGGTTTGCTGTTCTGGTTGCCACACGTTTTCAGACAAATGGTGTCCTTTGTGCATCTGGTCATATTGGAGTCTGTTGGGGAGAACTGGAGCACAATGAGAGAGCACCTCCTTTGCATGCAGAAAGTTCAAGGTGCAAATTCTGGCTTCTTCTTCTCCAGGCAGGGCTGGGAATCTCCCCCCCCCCGACATCTTGCCTTTCAATGAAACTGAGCTAGACTTGGTATAAAGCAGGTTCATATGTAACAATCCTGAAAACGGGTTTGCTTTGAAAAGAGGCAAGTATTCCTGCTGATACATGATAAGCAGAGAAAATGTGTAAGGACCGAGACTCTGTGAATTAGCTATTGTCATGCCTCTCCATTGTGTCGTTAATATTGCCTCCCTTCCCACTGCTGGCTGTGAACATGTCTTCTGCATTTATTTATTCATTGCACACCAGCTCTACCCAGTGTGCTTCTTATACTTGGTCCCGCAGGGGAATAGTTCAAAGGATCTCGATGGCACGTGGATGTAAATGGGCAGGGAAGTGGTTTTAAATTATACTAAGTGTAGTTCCTTGTGAATGAATTAGAGAACACCAATTCCTAATGAGGGTCAGTGTGTCAGCTCTCTAAAGGAGGAGCTTATTAAAGCAAATGTCTTTTGAATGAGCAATGAGCAAATTGCTTCCTGCTGCACAAAAAACACCATCTGCTTTTCCATAAAATGCAACCAGTCTTTCACACCAACTGACTGCTGCCTTGAATGACTCCCAGTTTATACCAATGTAAAAAGCAAATCCAGGACTGAAAGTAGCATTGTTCTTAGATATCAAAGGCCATGACTTACAGCACAACCCTATGCATGGCAACCTTACAGCGCAACCTTACTCAGGAGTATGTCCTACTGTTTTAAATGGGGCTTCCTCCCGGGAAAGTGTGCATAGGATTGCAGCTACTTATTTTTATTCATTCATTTGGAGATGACAGGAGTAGGCTCCAGGAATTGTCAAAGCAATTACAGTAGTGTTGGCAAGTTTAATTTTCATTTATTTATATAAATGCACATCGAAGGAAGATAGATGCTTTTGAACTGTGGTGTTGGAGGAAAGTTCTGAGAGTACCTTGGACTGCAAGAAGATCAAACCAGTCCATACTCCAGGAAATAAAGCCAGACTGCTCACTTGAAGGAATGATATTAAAGGCAAAACTGAAGTACAACGGCCACATAATAATAAGACAGGATACCCTGAAGAAGATGCTGATGCTAGGGAAAGTGGAAGGCAAAGTGAAGAGGAGCCGACCAAGGGCAAGATGGATGAATGTTATTCTGGAGGGGTCGGACCCGACCTTGGGGGAGCTGGAGGTGGCGACGGCCGACAGGAAACTCTGGCGTGGGAAACTCTGGCGGAAGCGACTGAACGAATAAACAACAAACCCATGGACATGGTACTTTATGAAGAATGAGATGAAAGATCTCTGTCTTATAGTCTAAACGTTCTCACACAGGAGATAATGGAAGGGAAAAGGAACATTTGATTCTTTCCGGCACATGTATGTAGACATAGCTACAGTAGGGTATGGGAACTGCACAGTTGTAGAGATTATATTACTTTATCCCAGAGTTTTCTAACTGAAATCAAAGTGGCATACATAAGACTTCCAGGTGGTGTCCTGTCTGGCCAGACCCAGACTTGTTTACGTTCAGCAAGGTGGCTTTCTCATCATGTGCCATCAGCCCTGGTTCCTAGATCGCTAGATTGCAAGCTGAAGACTCTGTGAGTCTCTCCTAAAGCTTTTAATTCACTGCTGAATCAAAGCACAAGGAAGCCATCACCTCTTCTATTCATTTTCCCCTGATCCTCCCACAACATGCACTCCCCTGCTTGCTTAGCAGGCAAGGGAGGGTAAAATACAGGGGGAGAAAAGGAACTAGGTGGGAGAAGCCACAGCTTCCTCATCTCCCAATTTAACAGTACATTTAAAAGCAATCAGGGCAATCTCCAATTGCAAAGTGGGAAGCCTGTTACTTGGACATGATTACCTCCCTGGAGCCTGTTAATAGCGACCCTGAATCACTCCTGAGTACACTTTAATGGCTAGAATCCAACATGCCTGGGCACATCTTCTTGCCACAGGGTGTCCCCTTCCTATCAAGGCATTTCAACATATGTTCTAAAAGTCCAGGGCCCCTTCGCTTCAGAGTGGTTTCCACCAAAATACAAGCAGCAGCTCCCTCTGAAAGAGGAAATTAGAGAAGCCATAATCCATGTGCACAAGGGATTTTTTTTTTTTAAAAAAAATCCCATCTGACATTACTATAGTATTGAGAAGTTCTAAGTTACTAAGAAAGGAAGAAGCGCTTGATATTGGGTAGGCTTGGAGTCATGCACAGAATTTGCAAAGTGAAAACATGCAAATACAGTATTAGTCATTTTTCTTTCTCTTTTCTGCCCATTTTTGTTTTATTTGTCATTTTAATCTTTCATTTTTTTTAACCGAACAATTCAGTCTGTCCGTTACCACCACCACCACCCCGTCAAGGGCAATCTAGGCAAAAATTATTTTCCTATTCCTCATGCAAATGGATTTACAAGTGAAGAAGTTGGGGAAAGCAACTAGCACAATAAGTAAGAGTATTTATTATGCATGCATAGACAGCGTGTATATTAGCTGCTCAGGTACCTTGACTATTGTACATGTTGTATCTTTGTGATAAGGTTGTCTGGAATTAAAACATGAGTTTTATGAAGAGAATAAAAGAAGGAGCCATTACACAAATGTCACAACTCAAATACAAATTGAACTCAGCACATTTTACCTTAGGTTTGAACACAACTTATGATAGCGATTATTAGATTGGAACAGAATCTAAAACCGGAATATTAGGATAAGGTGCGATAGTTAAATTATATAACATGTAATAAACAGATCTTTGCTCCTTCTTTTTGTGACTACTTAAGCAAAATGCATTTGAATAGTTTGAAAAGATGTTTTTTGCAATAGCAGAATGAGTGAAACTCTAAAGAGACCTTTGAACAGTCATAATTAATTTACAGAGTACTGTATCACTTTGTTCTAAATTCAAGGTTATTAATAACCCTGGCTTAAGAATGTGTTTGTTTAACAAGTGATTCAAGTAAATGCAACTCATTGTCATTAGCAATAATTTGAGTGTCATCAGTCAACAAAGCAACATCATTTTTCCTTTTAAGAAATACAATTCTTCAAACTTTTTGATGGTTATATCTCAAATTTTCCTGATGTTGTATGATGGCAGATTGGATTGAAAATTAAGCATTGGGCAGCCCAATCCTGCGTAAAATATGCGGCCGGCCTAAAGGGCTGGCCGCAGTATCCAGCAACCCCCCCCCCTCAAAAAAAGATTTTTACTTACCTCTCCATAGGCCACCTGGCATGATTGAGACGTATACAATTATGGATGGGATGAAGAGAGTGGATAGAGGAAAATTCTTCTTCCTCTTGCACAACACCAGAACCAGTTGACATGCATTAAAATTGAGTGGCGGGAGAGTTAGAATGGACAAAAGAAAATATTTCTTTACCCAGCGTGTAATTCATCTGTGGAACTCCTTGCCACAGGATGTGGTGATGGCACCTGGCCTTGATGCCTTTAAAAGGGGTTTGGATAGATTCATGGAGGAAAAGACCATCATAGGTTACAAGCCATAAGCAACCTCCTGGTTTTAGAAGTAGGTTTTTCTCTGTGCCAGGTGCAAGGGAGTGACAACAGGAAACAGGTTATCTTGTTGATTGTGTGCTCTTGGAAGCATCTGGTGGGGCCACTGTGAGATACAGGAAGCTGGACTAGATGGGCCTTTGGCCTGATCCAGCAAGGCTGTTCTTATGTTATTATGGCTGTCAATGGATCTCCTTGGACCTACAGCAACTCCTTAGCTGGTGTAAGTCCGAGGAGACTTCTGGGGGTGGGTCCAGGCTGGGAAGGATAAGATCAGGCAAGTGCTTTTGTTGCCGAGATCCATCCCGTGTTCCGATTTGCCCTCCCTGCTCCCCACCCCAAATCATCCACAAACCACCCCCTCAGCTACTGCCACACGCGTGGGGCTTCCAGCCATTTGTGCTGGCAACCCTGAAGCACAAGATAGTGGGACGCCTTTTTGAACACCACACAGCTGTGCTTATATGGTGGTGAACTGGGAGTTCTGCCGCTATAAGAGCCCTATCAAGATTGGGCTGTAAATCTAATTGGAATCCTTTTGCAAGACCATGACCCACATGATTACTTTTCACCGAAGGTGATGGCAAAACCTACCACATTGTAGGAAAAAGAAACCTTTATCCCAAATCTTTGTGTAAGAGTGATTTACTTGAGTGGCAGATTTGGCATTGTTTGAATAGCTATTGAAAAGGTTATGGGATTGTTTAATATTCCTAGGAACATAGCAGAACATACGAGCCTAGCTTCATAAGGTGCTTTGGAGCCTGAAATGTGTGCTGATGCATTTAGATGGCAGGAGGTTCCAAAATGAACTCACAGATGGAGGTATAAATCTAATATGGCTGTAGCTGCTTTTTTAACTCTCTTCATAAAACATGTGCAATAATTCTGGCAAATCGTGTCACAACTATTTTCATACAGACGATCACATGATTTTAAATGTATGAGAATTTTCTTTCAGGTTTTCAGCTGGACATGACTGGGACTGCAAAACAGGACAAGAGAAAATAGCTCTGCTTTATATTCTTTATAATCGTCAGTGACATTTTTTCTACCAAAGTGCTGTTAGCTGCATCTTTTAATAAAATCACTGCTTTGCTGTAAATTTCAGAACCATAAGTAAGCCATAGTTATGTGCACTGAAGTTCAGATAAAATCAATGGCACTTAAGTATGTGTACTTGTGCTTTAGATTTTAACCCAGGTCAATAGTACACTGAGAGCCCAATCCTATCCCTTGCCATCTTCTGCCATGCAGCCGTACTGATGGAATGCACTCTGCATGCACTCTTCTGGACCAAAGATAATAACTCCAATGAGAGTTATACAATGTCTAAACATGATCCCTGCTTTGTGACACACTTTTGGATTAAAAGCCTGATCCCAAATATGCTCTCCTTGAAGGCAACACTGAGTTTAATTAGGTTTTAAGAGGACTGAATTTGAGGGGTCATAGTTCAGAACCACACAGCAAATACCTTTCCTTAGGTATGTTCTCAAAGGGGCCAGTGTTGATGGGCCAGTGATCTAGTTCAGTAAACACCAGAATGGTGTAGTGGTTTGGGAGTCAGACTTAGACCTGGAAGATCCAGGTTCAAATCCCCGCTCAGCCACGAAGCTTCCTGGGTGACCTTGGGCCAGTCACTATCTCTCAGCCCCACCTACCTCACAGGGTTGTTGTGAGGACAAAAAGGAAGGGAGGAAATATGTACACCACTCTGAGCTCCTTGGAGGAAGGGCGATATAAAAATGTGAATAAATAAATAAACAAACAAATAAATAAATAAAAGGCAATGTCGCGTTCAGTTACCCAGCTGGTGCTTATCAACAAGTCTCACTATTGAGTGGGAGCCCACCTATGCAACCTGCAGTCCCCAGTTCCCACCAAGCCAGGATCCATTCCATATAATCCACTGGTAGTAGGGATCCATTGGTAGAAGGGAGTCTTCAAATGAAAAAGCCAGTATCTAGCATATATTGGCATGGTCCATGAAGTTTTAAAATATCAACCCAAAAACGTACTCCAGTATTAGGAATCCGAACACACCAGGCTGCTGTGTACATCGTAAGAAAATGGATACCATACTCATTGAAAGTGCACCAAATCCAGATTGTCCTTCCACAGTTACTTTTAAATGAAAGATAGCAGTAGATGCATTCATGGATTTCCCACATCACATCTAGTTTGGTCCTTAAATGGTGAATAACCCATGGAAAGTTACATGAATTACAGAATCAGAAGCTCAATGGACCATCTGACCATAATTCACGCTACTCATGGTTGGTGACTCTAATGCTATGTTTTTAACTACTGTATAATAAATGATAAATAAAAAGATACTTATTATTATTATTAAGAGTATTTATATACCGCTTTTCAACAAAAGGTTCACAAAGTAGTTTACAGACAAAATCAAATGATTACCGATAAATGGCTCCCTGTCCCAAAAGGGCTCACAATCTAAAAAAGATGCAGAACACCACCAGCAAACAGCCACTAGTTCCACTTTGTAGGAAAAACTCTAGAAGAAATGTACAGTTCTCTATTACTTGATATTACTACTGCTTGAATAGACTTCTGAGCCTATTTCCCCATTGTCTGAAAACTCACAGGGGATCGTTCTTGTAGCAGTGAGGGAAATGGTGATTGGCATTTTGCAAGTTTAAAGTAGATAAGAGGTTAGTTTCAAGAATGGGATCAGTAGTTCTCTCAGCAAGGAACAAGTGTTGTGTGTCAGCAGTACAGAAAGGTGACTAAGTTCATGGATTGATTTTCTTCCTTCAGTCAGTTGTCAAATATATATTATATATTGTATATTTTGATGACATTGCATTTCATTCAATTCATCCAGGACAGGTGCAGAAACACATAAACACATACTAGATCCACAGTCTAATTGGAAGAAATTGTTTGATAGTACATATGTTGGATGCACCTGTTCCTCTCCCCTGCAGACTTGATGTATGGCTAGTCAGTTAAGGGACTTGGTTGGCCTGAGCCAGTTCAAGGAAAGGTAGGGGGTGAAATGGATGCTTCCTAGGCAGCTACTGAATGCTCGATTCCTTTCGTTTACCTTTGGCCTTTAGCTTCAGTTAGCGCTCAGGTGATGACAACTGGGGAAGGGACTTTGAAGAAGCGGGAGAGGTCATCAACCCTGGCCAACACTGAAGTTAAATGTAGTGCTGACTTAGAGCCAAACTAGATGTGATATTGAACACATTGTTTGGCTCTGCATGCTTCGTGCTGTTGTTGTTGATAAAATAATAATTGTGTCCCCTGGTCTGGGTCAGGTCTGTGGCATGGGGAAGGGGAAAATGAAATTATTTGCCCCCCGCTACAGTTCTGATCTGGATCAGAGGCCGCATGGCCTGCTGCTATATGCTATTGGCGCAGCTTCTCTTCTGTGGGGAATAGTCACCATGATGGGGGGAATCCGGATTGGGGCTGCAGTGAGGGCAAAATGTCCGCCTTCTCATGACATGGTCCCAATCCAGATATTGTTTAACAACAACAACCGCAAAATCCACATGAGGCTTAACAACATATTTGATATCACATCCAGTCAGGCTGCAATCCTAAACACCCTTCCCTATGAGCACCACCGAGCAAAATGGAACTTGCTTCTGAGTAAACATGTCTAGTATTGTGCTTCCTTTCCAGATAGGAGCACTGCTGGGAAGCTCTTCCCTGCAGCGGTGCTCCACAATGAACAATTTAACATTTAAATCTCTCCTCACTATGGGCGTTGTGCTGTCCCATGCAGTTTATGCATGCACTATCAACAAAGACCTCTAATGCTGGCATAATTAAACCGCAGGTGATTGAGAAGCACACATGGTATGGAGCAGAAATGTTGTTGTTTCTTAATGCAGTGTCACCACAGGACACAGCGGCACTTAAATGGTGACAGCAACATCTGAAATATGAAGAAGTTGGGGGGGTTCCAGTTTCTCAGATGCATAATAGCTTAGGGTCAAGTAAACATGAATTCCCATAATCACTGAAAATTTTTTCTCTTGTTTTCTTAGTTGGTGATGGGTTAACATCTGCCACTAAAAAGGATGGGCTAAGCTTTTATATATTACAGTTTGTATTTATTAGAAGAACAGTGTGATGCTTTAAAAAAATCCAAATTGATTTAACGTTGCATGAAAGAAATTATCTACCGGTAAGCATTTGCCTCAGCAAAATCTTTTTGAGTTGGCTGTAATTATCCACAAAGTTAGTTCTAGTTTAATCAATTAGTGCTAATGTTGTTGCAGCAGTGGTATAGAGCCAGTTGTTTGGTATGATGTGATAGAGCTTTTCATAATCTAGTGCAAAATTATCTCATCAAATTCACCCCAATATTGATAAGAAAAGAAGCATATTCTTGTCATGAACCTTTTATACCCGTTGGAAAATTCAGCTATTGCAATGCACTTTGTCTTATTTTAGTAATCTACTCACTTTAGACATGAAAATGTTCTTTAAAAGATTAAAATATTCTAATGTGCTTGTTATCAGACATAATTTTACTTTTCATCAGAGGGACGTTCCATTTAGCACAAAATTAGTTTAGATACAAGTCTGGCATCTTTCCCTTGCTTAGTAGTTAAAGAGAGGGAGAATAAATTGGAATTGCCCATCCTTGAGCCCCTTCCAGGCAAACTAAAAAAGTGAAACAATGTTTAGACTATAAAAAAGCAAACAACACACTCCCTCCCCTACTTCACAGGCACAGAAGATCAAGGTGGAGTACACAATCATAAATCTATAGTCTTGCATGTGCCCTGTGATAATTTTCCAAAGTAACTCTAGGCTAATAAAGTAGTAATTAAAACTTGCTTGTAATCCATGATGCGCAAACAAACAACCAAGGTCTTCCTGATTCCAGTTGGAGTTGATCAGGGTGAATCACACGTTCACAGTGGTCCAGGATTAGTAATGTCACACGGTAATGAAAACAATGACCCAACACAAACTTTGTAATTAGTATGCAAAAGGAGGCCTGTTTCGTGACACCAGTTACTGAAAGCTCATCACCTTTGCATTTCCCCTAACTTTACTTGCCTCCCTGATGAGTATGCAGACAAATTGATTTTTTTACCCTAATTTTCAAAGCTGTTCGTGTTTTCAGTCTACCATAGAGACCATCTGTCTCTCCAAAAGCATGACTTCCTTTGACAGCTCTGTTCCTCAGGAACAATGGAACTGCCAACTCTGAGGGCTGGTGAGCACACCGTGTGCATCGTTTTATAGCTGACCTACCACTGGGGAATTTACTTCTGCAAGAGATTAGAATGACCATAACCCTTACCAACTTTCCAGAGAAATTAGCAGTGCAGCCTTTTCTGTTTAGTACAGAAAAGTACAACAAACCACGATTACAACGCTCTCTTCTTTATAGTCTGCAATAATTAACCTCCTTATTATAAATATTTTTCAGAATACTAATACTTTGCATTTCTACAGTCCTTTCAAACAGTCAAAAGGTATGTATTTTAGGTGGTAACTCCTACAACTCTGTAAGGATAACAAGTGACCAAAAGTAGGGCTAGAAGATGAAGTGGACAGACTCTGCTTTGACTACAGTAGAGGGTGCAACATTCTTTTATGTTAGCAGTTACAGGTAAAAATTGTCATCATATGAGCTACAGGTAGGGCCTCTGAGAGGAATTTTATGAGGGGGTACAAAGTTTCTTTTTGGCCCCTTCTCAAAGGGGGAGGGGGCAAAATGGGGCAGTGGTAGGGCAGCAACAGCTGGAAAAGTCTCCAGAGCCCAGGTCTACCAGGCTTCTTGATGTGGTGCCCAGTAGACCTGGCCTTCTGGTTGGCCCAGCCTCTGTCTTTCACTCTCCAAGAGAGGCCAGCTGAGATCCCAGGAAATTTCTGGGCGCCCTCCTTTGGCTCCCGGGCCCCCTTTTTGATTCTGGACCCGGGTACAATTTACCCCCTTTAACCCCCCTCTCATGGGCCCTGGGTACAGGAAATTATAAAAATATAACAAGGGCCCTGCTAGATCAGGCCAAAGACCCATCTAATCAAGTATCCCATTCTCTATGGTGGCCCACCAGCTGCCTCTCTAGGAAAATACTGAGAACTCAGGTTGGGTGGGCCCTCTCATGAACGTGGGCCTGGGTCACACCTAATGTTTTCCACATCTTATCTCCTGTCTCCTGCATTGGTGCCCCTATTCACCCTTGAATTATATCAACCTAATATGCAGTTCAGTTATAGCATAAGGATTAGTTCTTATATTCAAGATAAGTGATGGATGGGATCCAACGTTTGACAGACATCACTTTTCAGCTTGGTCTGATAAGAAGTAATGGTCTGTGATGACATAACTGATAATACATAAATGATTTAGACTTGCAGATAAACAAGTCTGCTCTTTATTTGCATACAGTCCTACTAATGGGAGTTTCTGACAATGTGAGGTTTTAATATGGAGTCGTTAAGTGTGAATTCCAAGTTTGGATGAGCTTATAAATCCCTGTAAAGGAACTGTTACAAATTTGCTGGCAAATTAGCATGTTAGAAAAACGAGTCCAAGTCACACTATTCAAACATGAATCCAAACGTAGACTCCAGCAGTCACTGAAAAATACCAAAGCTTAGAGTTCTGCCTCCAAAGGTTGGCTCTGCCCACGGTAGAAATAAGTCCTAGCCTGAGGATCTGAAATTCTGCACATTCCATTTGACACACCGATCTGGAATATGGATTTAGATTCCATGCCTTCAAGCACCCACTGCAAATCTGACTTGCCTGAAACATTCAAGGTAGACAGCACTGCAAGGCCTAACAGTGTATAAAAGTGTGAATGAATTCCCACAAGGAGACACTGAACTAGACACCTCGCTGCCCAGATTGGACTGAATAATCACAGTACCTCAACATCTCTCATCATCCAACTGCCATGGCATTGCCAGGCAGCAGAAACACACCCAGCATGCTAAGAAAATTTCAGTAAAATTACAGAACGGCAAAAGAGAATAAGTGAGAGGTGTTTTTTTACACCATTAGTGCTGACAATGGGAATGGCAGGTGTGGTTTGATACCATTACCTTCAACAGTTGATTAGAGGTGTTAATGTTTCACTGAAAGGTTTCGATTATACTGACTCACTAAGGCAAGTCCCTGGCCTCAAAAAATGCCAGAGTTCCAACCCTTATTTCATTTTTTTTGGAGGGGGAGGGAGGTATGAATGGGCCAAATTACAGTGGCTTTGGCCCCAAAAACCTTATCTTCTCATCTTCGGCCCCCTTTTCTATACAATACCATGGCAATACACTTATAAAATCTCTAGTTTTGACAAGGTCCATCTTTTAACTGTTAACAGTAAAAATATCAGATCAATTATTTATGGCTCAATCCTATTGAGCCTCTGCGCCAGTGTAGCATGTGCTGCACCGGTGCAGGCTGTCACAAATGTGTCGGAAAGCACATTGCAACAGCGTACCACAGGCCCATGCTGGAGCAGAGACCTGCACTGGCCCAGTAGCACCATCGTTTCGTGGGATGAGCTCCGGTGGAGGTAAGCCAGCATGACAGGGGTGGAACGAGATGAGGGGAGGGCGGGGAGGGGTGTAACAGGGCAGCAACGTGGCGGGGTTTGGACGGATCGGGCCTGGAAGGGGAAAGGAATTGGCGGGAGAGGCACACACTGAATCCTATCCCCCTTCCTGGGCCACTTTTCTTAACATGGGGCTCCTGGACTTACAAAATAACTCACGCAGATCTGAGCAGACCCATTGTGGGGGGCTAGGGCTTTACTTGGGATGAGGGAACAAAAGTTTTCTTATCTCGAGGAAACCTCCCAATTTCTGTGCAGGATGCAGCGTTGCCTCCACTGGCTTTGCTGCATTGGTGCACAGAAAGTTAGTTAGGATTGGGCTGTTAAGATTTTTTTTTTTGGCTCATTTTTTAATTATCATGTAGCATTCTACACCAATGGGAAAAGATTTAATGAATGAATGAATGCTACATGTAATAAGGGCTTAATAATGAACAGGAATGGACTTTTTTCCCCCTTGCCCTTCCCCTCTACTCCATCTGGAATGTTTCTCAATTCAAAGAAGAATGAGAAAAACAGATATTACCCTATACTAGTCTTCTTGACTCAGTTCAGGTGCCAAAGTACAAAGGCAGAGAATGCCAGTTATTACACCACTTAAACAAGCAAATCCCAAGCAAGAGCACTGCCATTTAATTTTTTTTTTAAAAAATCTTACTACAAGGGCAAACATTGGACAGGATAAATTCCTGTATTATTTGAACTGACGTTAATACTAGCAAGAAATAAATTACAACTCTCTTGACATTTTATTTTATTTTATTAATCAGACAGCATTAATTAAATTTCATTTTATAATTCAAACCACGGCTTTACCTGAATAATAAAGGAAAAGAACAGGCTAAATTAAAGTGGTTTTTACCAGTATAAAAGCAAAAATTCCACCAGCTATGCCTTATTTCAATTTTAGTTTTCATCAAGACATAATTATTATTATTAATAGTATTTATATACCGCTTTTCAACAAAATGTTCACAAAGCAGTTTACAGACAAAATCAAATGATTAAATGGCTCCCTGTCCCAAAAGGGCTCACAATCTAAAAAGATGCAGAACACCACCAGCAAACAGTCACCAGAAAAGACACTGTGCTGGGGTGAAAGGGGGGCAGTTACTCTCCCCCTGCTAAATATAAGGGGAGCACCAATTGAAAAAGTGCCTCTTGCCCAGTGAGCAGGGGTAAAACATAAGAAGAGCCGTATTGGATCAGATCAAAGAACCATTTTCTAGTCCAATGTTTTGATTTTCAGAGTGGCCCACCAGCTGCCTCTGGGTCAGTGGCATTCCTAGGGCTTGTGTCACCCGATGCGGGAGGTCAGTGTGTCACCCCCATGGAGTGGGGGTGAAGCGCCACACAGCCCCCCCCATGGGTGACAAACCCATTCCTAGTCTCCTGGCCTCACCCCCATGAGTAAAAATCACCCATAAGATGCTGGCCGACTGCACTGTTACTATCCACCGCTCCGATAAGGCTCACACATGCACGTCAGACCGTCCCGCAGCCAGGCCCCGCAAGACTCCAGGTACTCTCGGAGCGGCCTGGAGTGTGCGGATGAGCTTTCCTCTGTTCATGCACGTGCGCCAGGTCCCTCTGACATTATCTGAGACCTTGCGGAGCCTGTGGTACTGTGTTGGGTCGGCCTGGAGCACGCACGAACGGAGAAAGGGTCATCCCTGGTCACCGTCCAAGGCCCAAATTGCAGGAGGGGCCCACTGCTGACCGCCAGAGTGACATCTCCTTGCTGTCGCTGCCTGTTGACCTCTCCAAGCTTGTAGTCAGTATTACAAGAAGGAGAAGCAATCACCATGCACCTTGCCCTCTCCCTCTAGGTGGCGGTACAGATCTGGTTTAGGAGGGAGAGAGCAACTGAATGGAAAATGATGACAGTGGCAAGGAGGAGGTGGGCCAATTCCAGGAGCAAGAGCCACTGAGAATTTCTTGCCCTAGGGCCCTCCAAAACCTGGAGCCAGCATACAGAAACATGCAAAATCTTTCTGCTATTTCACACAAGTGGAAATTACCTACAGTTCCTTTTTGCATGAGAACTAATAATCGTTAGGTATGGTCAAATGAGAAGGCTACGTTGAATTGTGCTGGCTGCCAGAACTGTAATAATATTCCCAGGAGGTGGTAATTCAATGTTTCTTCATCAGCAAAATAATTAGCTTTGAATATAATTTGATAGCTCAACGATCTTGCCGTTCAGAGATGGCACAGAGTATGCTGATGATGATCCCAGTTTATTCTGATTTATGGCTACTGGAACAGCTATTGTGCTAAGCTGTTGAATAAGAAGGAAGAAGCCATCCAACTGCTAATGGTTTTATATTTAAGGGTAGTAGTGGTGCTCAAGGAAAGCAGGGCACTGTGTCCAAGGACATGCTCGCATTCGTTGTCTACCATAAAGCAGGACTGATCCAAGGTTTTACTCTGCTCATCTGACCTGCTTTGTCTATACTGAAATGCTCGTCCTGCCTATGCCATCTGTACTGACAATATGATGGCACTGAATGGTCTCACTATTCAGTGTTAAATGTTCTGCAAATTGCACAAGTTTGAAATGGAGTCAATTTTCCATCTTCAGCTAGACACTGTTCCAACAAAGGAAGATGAATGGCACATAGAGAGCCAGTCGTTGTACGTGTTGGCCCCCCACATTGCTCATGGTCTTCTGGTTCAAATGGTGAACATTACAGCTGTGGCCTCTATGTGTTCTATCTTGGTGTGCTTGATTGTAATCGCAAAGTTCCTTTTTAATGGTTTCTATGAAGGCAAACAAAAGGCCAGCGGGTGGCGCAGTGGGTTAAACTGCTGAACCATGAGCTGTCGATCGAAAGGTCAGCAGTTCGAATCCGCGATGGGGTGAGCTCTCGTTGCTTGGCCAGCTCCTGCCAACCTAGCAGTTCCAAAGCATGTTAATGCGAGTAGATAAATAGGTACCGCTTGCGGGAAGGTAAACAGTGCTCCGTGTTCCAGCCGCATGCTACGCGCTGCGGCAAGGAGAGTCATGCCGGCCACATGACCACGGAGGCGTCTTTGGACAACACTGGCTCTTTGGCTTTGAAATGGGGATGAGCACCACACCCTAGAGTCGGACACGACTGGACTTAATTGTCAGGGGTCACCTTTACCTTTACCTATGAAGGCAAACAGCAATGACATCACGGCAAATGTGATGGACTGCTGCTACTAGTAAAGCTTGTTGGAGATTATTAACGAGGAGAGGGAAATCTAGATGGAATTAAACATGTCCCATACATTCATGGGAATCACCCTCCCTGATGGTCCCCAAACCAACCAATGTGTGCAACACAGACTGCAACATCTGTAACTGGGGAGTGCCAAAATGAGCAGAAGAATCAGAAAGACCTGCATTGTAAGTAACCCAACAATACACCCAACAGAACTGTTAACTTTCAGCCTAACTACATGCAAGGTTATTACAGGCAGTTCTGTGGACTTCTGCATTTTTTTTTCTGAAAAGCCAAAACAACCTGAGCAGGCTGCAAGATGGAGGAGAAAAAGAATGGGTATAGAGACACTGCCTAATTCTTTCTCCTCTGGTGGCTTTTTTCAGCTCAAAATCACTCTCCCTAAGACGTTTTTTCAGCTGTGAGGAAAGAGGAATCATTATCACGGAACTAAGTCAACGAGGGGCACTGCTGAGCAAACATGTCTAGGATTACTTGATGATTTGTTAAATGACCTATTCTGATGCACCTGGTAGCATTTGCCTATACCTCAGCCCTCATTTTCCAGACACTAACACCTTGAATCTCATCTGTAGCTTTTGTTGTCTCAGTCCATTATTGAACAAGTATATGAGCAAGCTTTATCAAGATTCCATCAAGTCTTTATTTTTATCACCTAGCTGAAGAGCAGTGACTCCGATTTTAGCCTTTCTCTGAGACGTGCCCCAGTTCTAGGATGTTCCTACAATGCAGTGCATGCTGTTGGTTGATCTGTAAATAAGTCCTAGAGTCGTGTAAGGCCCTTTGCTGAAGATGACGAGAGGTGTACAGAAAACAGCAGGGGAAACCTTCAGCTACATAAACTTACTTTCCAGAAAATCGGTACTGATTCTGTACATTCTCCTTTCCCCTTCTTATCGAATGTGGGACCCACCAAGCTGATCAAAATGGCCAGTTAGCAACTCTGTTCAACGAAGTGAAAATAATATATGGGTGCCTATGATTCTATTATGCTGAGACAAGAAACTGCAAGAGCAGCTAGTTTTAAGACATTTTATCTCATTGCTTAGAAAGTCTGCTTGGGTGGAAAACGGCTCATGGAGAATTTTTATTTTGTTTCTGGACTATGATCTTGTTTTTGCTGTAATATCGCATTTTTGTGTGGGAAGCTCTTATTTTAATAATAATAGTTTTCGCCACATGCTGAATTTATGCACCAAGACAGTCCAATGCCTCATTATTATTATTATTATTATTATTATTATTATTATTATTATTATTATTATTATTATTATTATTATTATTATTTCTTCAAAACAACAAAAGTCCTCCAGATTTTTTTAAACTCCCTTCTTCACAGAGCAGGCATTGTGTGCAACTGCCAATTCAAATTAGTTCCCAAATTCTGTTGATTTTAAGTACCAAATGACACACCTTGTCAAATAATAAATAAAAAGAGTCATTTTTGTCAATTTGCAGTGGCCGCTTTTAAAGTATTACATTCCCTTTGCATGTATCGTGGGAGGCTGTCATAAAAGAAATTGCTGGTACCATAAAAATGGGCATTTCGAGGCCTGTCGCCAAACTAGAGCAACAAGGATAATGAGAAGCCACAAGTTGTTTTGCCAAGGCGGTAACATTGATCTTCGTTTGAGTGAGATCACTGTTTCTAGCAGCCTGGCTTATTAGAACAGCAATACTCTGGAAATCAATCCTACCTTTCCATATGCCTCTTAATTATTAAAAGAGCATCTATTAGATGCCAATGTTACAACAACTGAACTCTACAATGCCAGTCACACTCCAAGTTCCGTGGTGCCAACCGTTGCAGCAACACATGACCAGCAGGGGATATGGGAAGTTTTGCTTATACCTTAGATCATAACACAGTTGGTAGTGAAGTGACCTGGTACAGGTTCATCAATAAAGAGCGCTGGTTATACAAGGACCTTTGTACATATGGGATCAGGGGAGGGCCAAAGCCAAGTCTTCCTGGCCCCTGAAGTGCCGCTGCCACATCAAATGCTGCCTCCTTTCCTGGTGATGTGGTAACTGTTGCTTTCGCTGTTCCTCCTCCTGCTTCCTGGATTCAAAACGAAAGTGGGGAATGGAGAAGAAGAGGAAGTGCGGAGGAGAAGAGAGTAGTGGGCTAGAGTGTCACCTGCTCTTGTTCCCCTCTTCCTTTTTGAGTCTAGAGAGCAGGAGGAGGGATGGAGGTGGGTGCCCCCACCAGTCTGCCGCCTGAGGCAATCTCCTCAGTTGGCCTCATAGATAGGTTAGCCTTGTATGAGGTTGCCTAATACTAAATCCATCTAGTCCAGTGGTGTCTGTTCGAACAGGTAGCAGCTCTTCAACAGAAGTGTCGGGCGCCCTCCCAGCGCCTGGCGCGTGGGGGCGGGGGCCTGCGTCGCATGATGTCGACGCGCCCCTCACGTCACGTCGACGCACCCCCCGCCCGTTTTCCGCTCATTTCGGAGCGTAACAGGCTCCAGGGAGGGAGGGAGGGCCGACACTACGTCAGTGACTGTCCCGCCTGCCTGCCCGAGCGCCTGGTTCGAGTGAACCACGCGCTCCACCGTGGTTACATCTCTGCTCTTCAAGGTAGGTGGAGATCTTTCTCAGGCTGGCTTGCTACCTAAGATCACGTTTTAATTGGAGTTGCCAGAGATTAAACCTTGAAAGTCAATAACAGTCAATGTAGACCAGGGGTTCTTCACCTCTTTATGATTACAGACCTCCAGTGGATTGCCCAATATGTCCCCATACCCACTTCATCAGACTGTCAAAATCCTCATCATCACCAGTCCTATTAGGTACCAGTATGACTTCAAAAGTTGCTAATAGCTTGGTTTTACTTTACATATGGAAAGCTAGGAACAGAATGCCTGAATCCGTATTGATAATAGTAATAGTTAATAATCTAATAATCTACAGTAACAACATTTTTTAAATGGTTCAGAGATTGAGTCCCATACATCCATCATTTGGTTCCCATTCCCCCAAGGGATATGGACACCCCCAGTTAAGAAACCCTGATTTAGACAGTTCTGCTAGTCTAATATTCTAGATCTAGTTCTAGATTGTCCAGTGGTCTGACTTGGCACAAGGCAGCTTTGTATGTTACATACAATGACAGGAATCAGGATTGGTTCCCATGCCCATATGAAAGCTTCCTCATTTTCACACTCATGTTATGTCTGTATTGAATAAAACTGTTCATTTATTGTCTTGGACAGAATAAAGAGCCTGGTGCATTGTGTTCAAGGCAATGTGAAAAGGAGAGAATATAGACAAAATAAATGGCACTTGGGTTAGTCAAGAGTTATGGAGTTCCAAGTCTTACATTATTTTGCAGTGTTCTGTTCCTATGGAGTCTGCCTTCATCACTCACCCTCGTGTGATGAATTGCATAATGTTCTGTAGTTAAGTCAAAAAACCATTCTCGGGGGAGCTGGAAATACAGTAAGAGGCAAAGCCAGCATTACCTGGGTACTACGTACAATGTAGTCCTAGAACTATAAACTGCTTGAAAATTTAACCAGCTATTTGAGACTTGTACTGTTTGTAGCTCAGTGGCATCGTTGTCCGTCTGGGCACACGGTGCGGGTGACTCTGGCATCACCCACCGAGTGTGCAGACCTCCACGTAACTGGCGGTGACATGATGACATCATCGCACAACTGCCAATTACCTTCAGCTCGGCAGCTGCTCCGACTCTGTCTGCTCAGTGGCGTTGATGCCCCTGGCAGAAGCCTCGCCCCTTCCGCGTGACATCACCCGGAAGCCACCCCCCCGGATGACATCACACAGCCTGTAATAGGCCGAAAACAACCACAGGGGGTGAGCGGGAGGGTGGGGAACACCTTCCCCGCTCTCCGGAGGTCGCGAACAAGCCGTGCAAGGCCGAAAACGGCTGAAAAAAGAAGAAAAAAGCGGTAAAAATTTCTAAAAACGGTGCCAATGATTTCAGTGCCACGAAAATGTGGCCCATGATTTTGATGCCCCCTGGGCCTGCTGCCCAGGGGCGGTCCACCCCCCCCCCATTCCTACGCTTCTGTGTCTGCTCAACTCTGAGCTGAGTCGCCGAGTCAGAGCAGCAGAAAGTGGCAAGCAAGGGTGATGCCCCTCAGGGAGGGGTGTCAGCCTTGCTCGGCTGCTCTCTGCCGCTCGAACCTGGCTTGTTAGGCAGCCGAGACTGGGCAGCACAGCGGGGTGCTGTGGCGGGCTTCTCCGCCATGTCACCCCTCAAATGTGCATTACCTGGTGTGGGCCCCGCACCCCTGTAGTGACGCCAGTGTTGTATCTGCTTTTCAGTCACTCCTGGTGTCATCACCAATTACTGCTGCTGTGAATTCTCAGTGTGCTTCCCTTATATACATTTAAGCTTTACACAGAATTGTCACAGGTGACCCCTCTTGTATTTCACGATCATTTGGCCTTACTGCTTACAGTATTATTTTTCTACAAGACTCTTTATTCTTTTCATTTTGATATTAATTTCTTATAACTTGTTACAAGAAAAGCATTCTGTAGACAGACATCAGTACAACGATATCTCTAGAATATTGTCACTGAAAGGGTTGGAGGCTCCAGCTAAGGGTAGAAAGAGAGAGTGAATGAAGCAGGAGGCCACTTTGCAGGCACATGATGGAGAGCCTGAATTGAAGTGCTTTGAAGTGCAGGGTGTTCCTCTGGGAATCTGATGCTAAGGCTGCAACCTGAGACTAAGGCTGCAACCCAATGCACACTAACATGGTAGTAAGCCCCATTCAACACAATGGGACTTACTTCCAAGTATACGTGCAAATAGGCTTACCATATTTTTCAAACTTCAAACCGGGACACCCCCCCAGACACCCCCCCGAGGTAAATAATTAATTAATGTCAAAGCAACGAAAAAGCAAGGCCAAAGAACCACAACCAATCGTAAAGCACCACGAAAAAGCACTCAGAAACAGGCCAAACCAACCTTAAACTACCCTCCACAACGAAAAAGCAATCTAAACCACAACGAAAAAGCCATCAGAAAGAGCCCAAACCAACCTTAAACTACCCTCCACAACGAAAAAGCAATTCTAAACCACAACGAAAAAGCAGAAAAAAGAAGCATAAATGTCACAATAAAGCATAAATCCCAATAAAAAATCCATTTAATGAATAAATTTTTGAAGAAAGGGGGCGCGAAGCGCCCCCTCTTGCCGCGCAAAGCGTGGCCGAAATTTTTAAATAAATAATTAATATTTTTATTAAAAATAATAAAAAATACGCTTACCTGGTCACTGGTCGGTGCTGCTGTTGCTGCTGGGGCCGCGGCAAGCAGGCACCGGGAGAAGCACAGCCTGCTCGCCCGCGTTGCGCGAGCCCAGGAGGTTCGCGCAACATGGGCAAGAAGCAGGCTGTGCTTCTCCCGGTGCCGCTGGTCTCGCAGCGGCACCGGGAGAAGCACAGCCTGCTCGCCCGCGTTGCGCGAGCCCTGGAGCTCGCGCAACACGGGCAAGAAGCAGGCTGTGCTTCTCCCGGTGCCGCTGTGAGACCAGCGGCACGGAGAGAAGCACAGCCTGCTTGCCCGCGTTGTGCGAGCCTGCTAGAGGCTCGCGCTGGCCGGGCAAGCAGGCTGTGCTTCTCCGGTCTCCCAGCGGCACCGCATGGAGCCGCTGGGAGACCGGAGAAGCACAGCCTGCTTGCCCGGCCAGCGCGAGCCTCCAGCAGGCTCGCGCAACACGGGCAAGCACTGTGCTTCTCCCGGTGCTGCTGACGACCGGGAGAAGCACCCGCTCGCCGCGCCGCCATCTTCTTTTTTTTTTTTTTTTAAATTAAACTTACCGGGCAGCATCTTGGGTCACGGAATCTCGCGTGATCCAAGATGTCGGCGCCCAAATCTCGTGAGGGCATCATGCCCTCACGAGATTTGGGCGCCGACATCTTGGATCACGCGAGATTTCGTGACCCAAGATGCTGCCCGGTAAGTTTAAAATTTTAAAAAAAAGATGGCGGCGCCCATTCGTCCCCCGGGACACGACCGGGAATCGGGTCTGATTTCCGGGACTGTCCCGGCGAAACCGGGACGAATGGTAAGCCTACGTGCAAAGGATTGCACTGCACGGTGCTGCTTGAACAGAGAAACTGGTGCCTGTAAACCCCTGGCCTCTGAGCTTGCTCAGCAATCTGAGCAACTTGTTGCTATAACTAGGAGTACAGACCAGAGACGTACCTAGTACCCCCAGGGCGGATCATTTTTTAACACCCCTCTCTTCTACATGACACTCCCCTCCTCTATACGACAAAATTATTTTTGCCAAAATTATGACAAAAATGGTAAGCAGTGGGACACACACACGCTCTCTCCCTCTCCCCCTACACACTACCCCCCTTACTCAAACTAATTTGTCTTCCACCTGGCACTTCAACTGCTTGCCCAGCGTGCCTGGAGCGAGTGACCAGCTCGTAAGACGCCTCTACTGCTGAGCTGAGCACGTTGTGGCTGGAAGGGGTGGGGCCAGGTGAGGGAGGCAGAATCGGGCTGCAAGGAACTGTTGTATTTGTATACTGTATACTGTATTGAAGGAAGGCTTTGCAAGGCAATTAAACCCTGTATATGCAGCCTGGAATCCTGCAAAAAGCACAATTTGTACATGCATGAACTCTGTGCTTTGCTTGTACATTTGTAAATAAAAATAATGCAACCAAGATAACATATACTCTCCAATGTTATCTCTTCCAAAGGCATAAGGATGAATGGCCTCCATTTTGAATCCAACCTGTTCCCCAGATATGGGAAATGCTCCTTTCAGTGCTTTTTTGTCCATGAGAATTGTCTTTGACCCAATGTGCATTGGAATGGCCAGCGGTTTTCATCTGTGCTTTTCTGTAGCTGGCTGAACTCTTTGTGCCACCACTCGTCTCTCTCTCCCCCTTTAGACAGCACTAAAAGGATCAAAATGACAGATTTATTTTCCCAAAGACCACATTTTGAAGAATTGCACTGTTAACCATGAAAACAGAGCAGTGCAAAATTGTTGTTGTTAGAAGATGGCAAGATCTTTGCAGTGAACCTGTGCAGATGATCAGACAATGTGAGTTGTGTGGTAAATACCAAACAAAGTACAATTCATTCAGCCTTCCAAGGAAGCAAATAGGTGCCATCACCTGGGGTCAAATGCAGCGAAATGGCTTCATGACACCATGAGACAGGATAAATATACTGTATATCAAACAAATGTATCATTCAAATTATTTAGGACCTTGCAAGGATATGCATTAGTGGCATTGGGACTGGATTAAAAGAGTCTGGGGTTGTGAGGCTGTCGGATCTGTCCTCCACTAAAGTTGGTAGCTTTCTTCCTTTGACAAAGTTCTGTTATGAGAGAAAGCAGATTGTTTTTTTGAGGGCTGTGTGCTTTTATTTGTTGTGTCTTTATCTTCATGTACCACTGCCATGGAGAAAATAAATTATCTCCTTATCCTACAATGCACTTTTTTGTTAGTAACTGATGGCGGAAAAGAAACAGAAACTATTTGTTTACAGATTCTGGTTTGGCAAATGGACTGTTGTGGTCCATTCTTGTGATTACAGGCAGCTTAGTCCAGAATATAACCAAGATGAAGGACTAGGATTTCAACCAGTTGAGACAAACTAACTACCAAAATCATTTTGACAATCACTGACATCTTTTCAAATTCCTGCTGATCCTCAAAAAAACCAATGAGAGGAACTAAGCTTTCAGCCACAGTTCCTCACCAATAATTGGCCAGAATAACCCCAATGGGACCAGGAGTTTGGATTCAATGTGCCTCAACTTTATTGAATAAATGTAAGTACCCTGCAGGGCACACCCCACCCCCATTTAGTGCGGGCTCCTATCTTGGAGGATGCAGAAAGCAACTTGCCTATTCCCCCTTTTGGGTGTTTCCACTCTGACTCAAAGCTGTGAATTGTCTGCTGACAATTCTAGTTTATCCATGTCAACCCTTGTAAGGGGGTCAAGGAAGCTTTGCATTGCATCACCCCGCCGAGAAGCCTTTGAGACTGACTTTGTAATCCTTGTTTAAGGAGCTCCCAGCCAGTATCACTGACTCAAGGAGTCTCTGGAGATTGGTCCTGAGAGCTGCATTTGTGATTATTGGAATGAAACTCAGTCTTCTTTAAAATATACTGCAGTTCTGAATTCTGGGACTGTTCCTTCACTTAATTAAAGGGTGGGCGATGGTGTTCCCAGGAGCAATGTATGGTTGCGAGAGTTGGACCATAAGGAAGGCAGAGCGTCGAAGAAATGCTTTCGAACTGTGGTGCTGGAGAAGACTCCTGAGTGTCCCTTGGACTGCTAGGAGATCAAATCAGTCAAGGACAGGAAGGCCTGGCGGGATATGGTTCATGGGATCACGAAGGGTCGGACACGACTTAACGACTGAACAACAAATGGTTATGCTGCCGTGGTGTGGGGTTTACCCAAAATGTCCATACCTTTTTAAACATTATATGGGCTTAGCAAGACAGGTGAAACATACTTTCATGTGTGTTTATTGGTTACCTGCTGCGTTCAGCCAGCAGTGAAGTGTGGCACATAGATCAGAAAGACCTAAACTTCAGGATGAATGGAAGAGCAGCAAGCCCCCATATCATTTAAGCCAATCTGCAGAGTCAGTTCAGTAGACTTTCTTGTTCATTTCTTATTTTTTCCCACCTGTCTTCCTATCTTATATTTGTCCCCTAATCAGTATTCTGGTTGACTCTCTGATTTAGCAGAGATCCTGTGGATTGATTCTGTGCAACCCGAATAATTATTTTATATTTGCTGCAATTTAACTTCATTTTCTTTTTGTTGCTCTTGTCACCCAAGTCCTCTGAAAAAAAAAAAATCATTTTAAATCTGGCTGCATTGATCCTCATTATTTCCTCTGTCTCAGGTTTTAGCACCATCTGCAGATTTGCTCTCAGTGCCTTCAGCTAAAGCAGCATCATGAATAACAGAGGTCCCCAAACGAAGTAATCATTGCTGAACTGAAAAACATGCAAGACTTATAGCGAAGCCTGAAAAAGAACTGAGTGAAATCCTTACTAGGACAGAGGCAAACAAGGTCATATGTGCCCTGCAGTGATGCTGTGAGAGATGCGGCTGCAGCTGGAATGTCAAGCTATCCTGTGAGGCCGCCCAGGCCTCATTACCAACCTATAAGGAATCATTTGAAAAGAGATGCTGGCAAAAAGGCAAGCACAGATAACTAAATGCTCTGCAAAAGCCGCCTGCGAACCCAGCGGAAAGAGTTATTGACTTTTGGCCCAATTCTATCCATTATTAGTGCAAGCGGAGTGCACACTCTGCCGGCACAAGCTGTCACAAAAGTGCCATAAAGCACTTCGCAACAACACGCATGTTAGCGGTGATGGCAGGAAGGAGCAGGTGTCCAGTGCTGTGCAGCGCAGGGGCGGGGGAGGGTGGTGATGGGGGTGGGTGCATCAGGCCCGGGAGGGGGGATGGGAGGGTACGCACCATATCCTATTCCCCTTCCTGGGGTCTGATCCACCGACACGGATCAACTCGAACTTGCGCCAGCAATATCGCTGTCCCCTTACCCCAAGAAGACCTCCAGCCTGCCAAATTCCCCCACGGGATGCAGCGCAGTCCTTGCTGGCACCACTGCATCGGCGTGGGGAAATTTAGTTAGAATTGGGCTGCCCAGTGGAAGAAACTTGGGCTTTGTTCCCTTTCCTAAGGACTGCAGTCCCCTCCCTGCCTAATGGAGCCCGTTGATTATTGTCTCTTGCCCCGATCCCCCTTCCCCCAGCTCCTAGAGCCAGACCTGCAGTAAGCTACAACAGGAATTAGCTCTAGGAATTGGGGGCATCAGACGATCAATGGGCTCCATTAGGCAGGGATGCTCTGTACTTATGGATTTTCAGAAACTATTTATTAACACCTATTTTCTCCGTTTAGTAGAGAAATTTCATTTTATATATAATTTGAAATGCATCCCAATGACAAATATAGCAAACCATCAAGATGCGTTAAGTCCTGCTCAGCAAGGGGGATTTCAAAATGAAATGAAATTTTCAACCCAACACCAGAATACAGCACCTAATCCTGTCTGCAACGAAATATCTGTTAAAACAGCTGTTGATTTAATCTAAAAACAGAGATTTAGTGCTAAGTAATCTTGTAGAGGATTAAATATTCAAAATAGAAAAAATATTTGTAAATACATGTCAGTATATAATAAACACATCCGGTAAATTTATGTGAAACACCACGACTTTCAGCATACTTTATTTGGAAGGAAACCCCAAGGATTCAAGCAGCATTTACTTTCAACTTTGTATGCCTACTTGAAGTTCTTCAGCACTGACGAACTGATATCCTCAAGACTGATTCTCTGAGCCACAGTCCTAAGACAGCATCTCATGGGATCCACTCTAAAAATCCTACTTATTTCTTATGTTTTAATCCCCCTTCTTCCAGTGAGTTTAGGTCTGATTTCCTGTGGCTCAGATCTCCTGAAAACTGAGTAGCACGAGGAGAAAGGTAATGTCAGAAGAGACAAGACCGCTTCTCAGGCTGTAGGATTCAATCCTGGCTTCCTGCCCACCATACTCTGTTGTGCTTGTTGGCAGTGGTGAAACAAGGGTGGAGCGAAGGCAAGTAGTTCTGCAAGACTCCGTTACACTGGAGTCAGCGGCCCCTCCCCCTTGCTGTTGGAGCCATTCCAGCAGCAACAGGGGAGTGTCCTGCATGTTGCCTTTGCTACCAGAATGGCTCCAACAGCAAGGGGGAGGGGCCACTGACTCCAGTGTAACGGAGTCTTGCAGAATTACTTGCCTTCACTCCACCCTTGTTACGCCTCTGCTTGTTGGAGAGATGACAGCATGTGAGGTGAGCCACTCAGTGTACATACAGTAGACAGGAAGTGTGCTAATGTTGGTCTCCACCATTACGGGGAGTTTGTTGTTTGTTTAAAGCAGAGGTTTCCAAACTTTGTTCACGGCACCCTTAGTGCCACCGTAACTTTTTCATGGCACCCCAGACGTTCTCATGGCACCTTTAAAATATCCTGTGGCACCTTTGAAGCGGTGCCGTTAAAATATCCTGCAGTGCCCCTGTGAGTTTGCTGTGGCACCCCGGGGTGCCGCAGCATACAGTTTGGGAACCACGGGTTTAAAGGCTTGCAGGTTGCTCTCTCCTACTGTTACTGGACTTCTTGTTCAGCTTCTTTTTCTGTCTTGTTGTTTCTGCCCAGAGGCGTTCTTTAATGGTGGGAACTGGTGTGCTCCACCCCAGGTGCCAAGTGGGCGCGGGGGCGCGGCAGCCGGGCTCGGGGCTGCGCAGAGCGGCGCGGCACCGGAGCCCAGCTGGCGCGACCCCTGGAGCAGCGCGCCCACTCGGTGTGTCCCCGCCCTTCGGAGGCTCCGCTCCGAAGGCCGGGGATAAGCCCTCCTTAGAGCAACCGCCCAGTTTGGCGGTCGAGGGCTTTATGAGAAAGCCGAACGCGTCGCTGGCTTGTATATGTTTTGCGGAGCCTCCGGAGGCCGGGGACGCGCCGAGTGGGCGCTCAGCCCTGAGCCCGGCTGCTTGGGGGGGCGCGCCAACCCCCGCCCCCCAGGCGCCGGGAGGGCTGGGAACGCCACTGTTTCTGCCTGTCTGTAACAATGGCTGTAGTGTTTTCTTTGTTCCAGTAAAGCTCTTAACAAACATCAGTTTTGCTTTAATCCCTCAACTCTCCTAACAGTGCTGTGCAGTGCAAAGGCTATTATACGTTTTCCCTCTCTGCACTCATCTTCTGGTACACTTGCACAGCATTGCAGAGGCCTTTTTAGACAGTATAAGCCATAAAGCATGCACATTTGAACTGGAATACAGGAGCAACCAGGGGTTTCCTAGGTACTAGTACAGAACCAATCAACTCCGCTTTGCTTTTCCAGAATGACTGTGCTTCAACTGCAACGCATTCAACCACTATTTTCAGTCTTGCACCTTATGCTGACCCATCTAATTGGAGTTTTAGAACTGGTAATGCCCATCGTTTCATTGTATAGCTCCTAGAAAATAAACATTCTTAGAATTATAATAATTCCTCTTACAATATCGCTCACTATAACAAGAAAATGACAAAAACTTCTGGACCTGAAACATTCTATATCCGCGTACACTCAACATGATGCATGTCTACATTATAAACAATTATGTAAAATTAATATAAAGTCTTAAAACCTCGTATTCTTGCAAATGCTTATACCACTTGCCCTTTCAAAAACAATTAAGTCTGCAATCCTAGGCACATTTTCTTGGAAGTAAACTCTACTGAACTCAGTCAGGCTTGCTTTTCAGGAATCATGGCTAGGATAGGCTGGCATGTGGTTTTGTTTTTTTAATTGAAGACATTTCATTTGGTGAATGATGGTTTAGATTTATCTGTATATTCTGCAATGCACTTAACATTCCCAGCGTACAGCCTAGCTTACCACTTACCATGTGCGTAAACCCTTTCAATATCAGTCATGTCACTTTGAGATGATAAACACTTATGGGGAAGAACTTTGAAAAGGGCAGATCATTTTTGAGTTATTTAAAATAAATAAATAAATAAAATGAGTTCGATATCAGTATGCTTCTAATTCAAAGGGAAAAAATAGTCTCTTAAAATATATAGCTGATACTTCATTAATGGGCAATGGGCCCAATCTTATTGAGGGCGTATGGTGGCAGGTCTTGTGATCCACCTCTGTAAGTTCTTTTATGGCAATGGCATTATTTATTTATTTTATTTATTCTTCACATTTTTATACTGCCTTTCCTCCAAGGAGCTCAGAGTGGTGTACATATTTCCTCCCCTCCTTTTGTCCTCACAACAACCCTGTGAGGTAGGTGGGGCTGAGAGATAGTGACTGGCCCAAGGTCACCCAGGAAGCTTCGTGGCTGAGCGGGGATTTGAACCTGGATCTTCCAGGTCTAAGTCCGACTCCCAAACCACTACACCATCCTGGCTAAAAGGTGCACTCCTGTTCTGCGCTGTGGACACCCGGCACACAGTCCAGCAACTCCTGAACGCTACGTCAGAGCAGGTAAGGTGGCAGTGGGGGTGGTTTATAGGCGGGAAGATTGGGGAAATGGGAAGGGCGAGGGCGTTTCAAGGGCAGGGAAGTGGATCTCGGTGGCACTAGTGCATGCCAGATCTTATCCCCATTTTCCTAGCCCGACATACTCCCTGCCTCTCCTCGGACTTATGCCATCAAAATAGCTGGCATATGTCTAAGGACACCCATTGATGGCCAGGCAGCCTATGGAGAGGTATGTAAAAATATTTGTACTTATCTCTCCTGGGCTGTATGGTCACTCCCTGACCATAGTATGCAGAGCGTACTCCAGCGGTGCAGTTGCATTGCATAGGATGGTGGGGGATAGGATTGGGGCATTAGGTATAATTTAACACAGGCTCACTTTAGAAATCACACCGAACTACAGCATAGATCCAGAACCATGGTTTAGAGATGCTTGCCTGCTTTCACTTACCATTATCTTAGCTCCATAAATTCACACATTCACTCCTATTTCCATAGTCTTCATGGTGCGGCAGCCTCTGGGACCCGAGCAATGGCCTTATCTATGGTTTGTCCATTGAGGCATCAAGCCAAACCAGAGTTGGAACAAACTGATTTGCAAACCCACCTCAAGGGAAAGTTTCTGATTTTGATTTGTCCACAGTTTCCTGATTCAGATATTATGCCAAACCACAGATAAGCTAATGGTTTGGTGTGATGTCAGAGTTGGACCTTAGAGTTATATAGCAAGTCCTCACTTAAAGTCATTTTGTTTTAAAGTTGTTGAGAAAGAAAAAACCTTTCCTGGCCAGGACCACTGTCTGTGTGGAATTTGAATATTCTCCCCATATCTGCGTGGGTTTTCTCTGGCCCAGAGAGCTCACATTTATTTCAATGTTTAATATTAGAAGTGTTTGGGGTCTTTACTTAGAACTTTGGTGATGTTTTTGTGACCAGAAATATGCCGTAAACTCTTGTTTATGTATATCAATTAGCCTGTGGTAAAAATTGGTTTTGTTATAAGTCGTTTTGCTTAAAGTTGCAGTTTCCAAGAACCTATCAACCACTTTATGTGAGGACTTGCTGTAATCATGCAATGCGTCATAATCTAGAAAATATAAAAAGTACATTCTCCTATAGCCCAATCCTATGCCAGAGTGGGCTGCTGGCCGTAGCACTTTGTGACTACGCCCACCGTGGCTGTGCTCACCGGAGCAGGTAAGGCAGTAGAGGGGGCAGGAAGGGGGCAAAATGGGGTGTGCAGGAGGAAGGACCGGGAGGCAGGGAGGTTGCAGGAGGGGGTGGATCCAGTGGCGATGGTGCACACTGGATCCTATCCTCCCTTTTGGCAGCCTCCCCGCCCCCTTTCTCTGCTCGAATTTACACCAGTAAAAGACCTGATTCAGGTCCAAGGAGACCCATTGCGGAGTGGGAGGCTTACAGAAGGGGTAAGGAGATCCCCACCAAAGCCTTCCGATCCACCCCACCCTGCTGGAGACAATGCACGCTTTTTCGGCACAGCTGCACCAGCGGGGGGAGGGAGGGAAGGATTGGGCTCCTATTCTGATATTTGCAAATCTACATTCTCATACCCTGATATACAGTCCACATAGCTGGCCAGATACTGCAGCTGACTAGATGCTGAATATGCAACATGGATATGTATTTTGCTATATTAGATGGTCCGTCATAGTTTAACTAACTGCTTTAATGAACCTAAAGAAATAAAAAAATTCCCCAAGTATTAACTTTGTGAATATGCAATTCAATCTCTGCAGCATATCAGTGAAACTAGAACATCTAATCAACTACTACTGTACTAAAGATACTGCAATGCTGATATCTGTGGTACAGTTATTGAAATAAAATAGTTTATTGTTTGGCATTAACTTTAACATCCTCTTCCAAATGACATACACACTTTCCTCCATATACTTCCTTATTGAGAAAAGACCTAAAGCCCTATTTTGTGTCTACTTGAGGCATACATAAACACCTTTTTATTATACCTGCTGCAACCATAATGTTGAATCCCCAATTTCGGATAAAGTAATAAATAGATTTCAGGTACCTGTATCACTTGTTAAAAGAACTGCTGATTAGTCATGTAGATTTTAAGAAGAAAAATCAAACCATCACTGAAGAGAAGCAGAGGAATTACCATGGACCCTTCGCTAGCTCCTGTGCCAACTGTCTGTTGCATTTTCTAGGTAGATTGAGTCACAGAAGATTAAGATAAGCTTTGCTCAGGGTACCTACTAGGCAAGAGGGAGCAAAATACTCTCTGAATCTGCAATAATGTACTATGTTATACCCAGAAAAGCTGATTGGTAAAAGCAATCAGTGTCCCCAAGGATTATAAATATGTCCATATTATATTTTCTGCTGGATCTCTGTAGCGTGTAGACAAGCCATTAACACAAACAGAACAATGACGGGAGAGCCATCAGCATGATAAAGCCACACTAATGAAATGCAGACAAAGATTAAACAGAATTAAACGTGACAAGTAAAATCCATGAAAGAACAGCTGTTAGCTACTGTAATCAAAGGATTATTACTTACCTTGCCAATTAACAACTGTATGGCAATGTTATTTTCCTTACTGTACAAAGGACAGTGCTGAATGTCAGGGTGTTACTAATAAGGCATCTCCATGCATATTGACTTAGCATCGAGTTGATCCCAAAATGCAGTGTTCCCACAATCTTGGAAGCCATAACACAGAAATTATTTCAGTTCTTACAAGTAGGTCATTTAAACCTATGGATAATTACAATGGCTGTGATTTTACTCATCAGAGTCTAGAAAAACATAGGTGTGCATCCATCTCATTGCAATAGTTCAATGATAGTTAAAGATGTTTCATTTCATTCAGTGGTGACAATTCATACATTTAAATCTATGGTGCCCCAATTCTCATGCAGTGACTTTCATCACCTAAGTTTCAAGATGGAAGCCATTTCTCTGGAATCACTGCGCCGGCGGAGTTGCGCCAGTGTCCGTCCCGTGTCTGAACTGCACATGTGTCCAAGGGGGGGGGGTACACCAGTGTCCGTCCTGCGTCTGTCGGCATATGGCAAGTTACACTAGCATAATAATATAATAATATAATATATAGTATTTATATACCGCCTTTCTCGGCCATTGGATTTCTCCTCCGACTTTAATCCAAGGCGGTGTACATGGGCAGGCTGTCCTAACTCCCCTTGGGGTTTTTTACAATATATATAAATGTCCAATCTCTCATGTACAGCTACTTTCCAGGTGGTATCCTTTTACAGTCTGACTTTTTTCTGCTGGCTGGCGCCTCCCACACTCGACCAACGCAGCTGGAAGCTCTTATCTCTCCTGGAGGCTTTCACAGCTTTTCGCCGGCGGCGTGTCTCGAACTTATCAAGTTCACTGGTCTTCAGGCTTTGAAGGCAGCAGCTCTCCCCACTATGCCAGACTCAGGCATAAGTGCTCTTATACCAGGAGATCTACTGTTACACCGGTGCAAAAGTTACACAGAATTGGCCTGTGATATTTTTATCTGTGAAACACCACAGGATACATTTAGTTTATAGATTTTACCATTGTTTTCCCCTGCTAATGAACTTTTCTAAGGGATTGGGTTTTCTCTTGGATCTCTTGGTTATTTCATTAATCACAGGCTGTATTACCCAAGGGCTGCATTTATAGCTTCACAAATTATTTTTGCAATAAACCTTCCACTTTCAGCATATGAAAATGCCGACTGAAATGAACGCACACTGAGCGCAGTTCCAAAGCCAGGTCTTCAGTCGAACAATCAAGATGACACTGGTGATATGATGACAAGCCACAAAAGCAGAAATGATAAAAGCATTGCGAATTTTCATTCATGACAATGAAGCTCAGGCTGCTGTGCTAAAACGTGGAATACTCTTAAAAGCGGTTTCAATAAATTGCCCTCAAAGTGATTACATTGATTTTCTAAATCTCTGCTACTTGTCATGCAAGATAAAACATCCACTGCAACATTAAACGTATGGTAGGAAGGAGAAAATGCATATACGATATTCAAATATATGCATTATTTACCTGAATACACCGAGGTAAACATGAGGGTAGATTCATGACACAATACTAGTGTGATGAATCCCCTGTGTTTCCCTGATCATCAGTGTTTGGGGCACTTTTGGCTCACAAGCAGCGGTCTGTGCCATTCAGCAGCTGGGGTCAGCTTACAGACAAGTTTAGCCATTTTGTAACAAATGCCATTGGCCATGAGGGGGAATTCAGCCTCCTTCCATCCAAGTTAGTGAGGCTCCACCCCCAACAAAAAACTGGAATGTGCCTGACAATTGGCTCACATTCCTGTCTGTTTTGTTCTGCTCCTCCAACCAGGGAGTGCCTTGATGTCCTTCCAGTGAATGTAAAACCTCCCAGCACTCAGAAAGCTGTTGTAGTTCCCTTCTGGCAGGCTGAGAACCCACTCCGTGGGACTCAGAGTGGAGCGCCCACTTGCCAAACAGCGAGTGAAAGGGGCTGGAGATTCTTTCAGGCAAGGTGACTTAGTAGGGCAAATGTCTAGCTAGAACCCATCAGGTTTTCTGGTTATTTCAGTCCATTTTGCAAAGGCCTCCCAGATATCACAAATGTCTTCTGGGGGAGGCAAGCAGATTGAGAGCGCAATCCAGCGCAGATATCCCCCGGCCGAATTATAGTTCTGCTGGGGGAAGGTGTCGCAAACATGCTGTAAGGCACGTTTGTGGCACTCCATGAGTAAGCGATGCCGACGCCGAGGCTGGCGCTGCTCACTTAGCCCATGGCCAGAGGCCGCACCGCCGGACGCATGTAAGTCCTGCACCAGGAGGGTGTGGGGAGGGCAGGCCAGGGTGGCAGGGAAGGGGTGATTGGGCTGTTGGGCCCAGGAGAGGGGTGGGGATATGGGCTGCGCACTAAACCGATATCCAAAGCTCCTTCCTGGGCCCGGCCTGCCTTACACATTCTCCCCAGGGGAAAAGGATGAGTAAGGTGTGCAGAGTAAGGTACAGTATATCGTTTTGCTAATGATAATGAAGGTATATTTTGGGACACTCTGAGTCAAACATTTGTAAGACAGAGAGTCCTCCTATGTACCCAGCCCAGTTCAATCAACCAAATGGGAGGATATTCAACACAGGGAGTGGAAAGTTGGGATTGTGATTACTGGCCCCTTATACTTGCAACTCATTGATCTGGCTCTTCTGCACATATCTGTACCTTCCATGCTTACAAGATAGATGGATTGAAGGAAGTGTTTACAAGACAGAGGTTGTGTGCATGGGTCCCCTGCCCCATTAGGCCACACCTATGTGGAGTCACTCCTGACTTACACTAGAATAATCCTAATAGATTAGGCTTCCCTCCTTAGGCTTCCATCTTTAAAGGCTTTCCTCCTCCAATGAAAAGAGTATTCAGAGGAAGGCTCCTTCCATCAGAACAAGAGAACTTTTGGATATATCCTGTATGCCAGGGGTTTTCAGCCAGTGGTACTAGTACCACCAGTGGTACTTTGGCCGACTGCTGGTGGTACTCGGACCGCTGGACTGCCGGAACCCCACTCCGATGCGGCACTTTTGGTGGCGCATTTTCACTTCCAAGAGGTTCCTGCCTTTGTCTGAGCCTCTCGGGAACGCTGAGAAGGGCCCTCCCACCCGTCTAGACCTCCTACCAGTGTTTTCTGGCCTCCTTCTGAAAAACCAGAACAGGCGATGATGCAATCGCCAGTTACTTCCCGTGGTACATAGCAGGAGAGTGGCTCCAGAGGTAGTACTTAGCTGGGAAGGGGTTGAGAACCCCTGCTGTATGCTGTATTTCTCACTCTTCCTCCAAGGAGCTTGGAGCAGAGTTTTACTTCCACCAACAACCATGTGAGGTAGGTTAAGCAAAGCCAGGTAACGACTCAGTGATTTTCATAGCTGAAATATTTTAACCTGAATTTCACACATCTGAAGCATTCAGGGGGGACGACGACGACGACATATTTGTACATGATTTCACCAGTGATCACATGATCACAGATGTATGACATCCTTCAATGCTCTGTTGAAACTGGATATAGTGTTCAAATTCTAATAATCATGCAGAAAAATGTCACCAGTTGGTAAAATTCCTTCCATAGCGTTTGCATACTCGCTAATAGTATGCAAATGCTCAGTTTAAGAACAAGTGATGATCATCCAATTAAAGACTCTACATAAGAGAAACCCAAAGAAATAATGATCAAATCTGTGAAAAAACATGTAAGTCATTAAAACTGATTGCAATGATTTTTAAAAGGTTCTAGCATTTGCTTTTTATACTGATTATAACCAATAAAAATTACAGCATGATGTAAAGATGATTTTTTTCTGTTAATGCAAAATTATTGTGTTTTATGAATTTAAAAACAATTAAAAAGCTATCAGAGAAAAAAAAACTGATGACAATAATTAGAATGTGGAATTTCTTAACCCCAACTGTGACTAAGTATTTTCTATTTCGGTGTTTCTGTTATTCTTTATTTGTCAAATAGCTTTGGTCACAGCATTTTTTTTCATTGTGATGTGTTTAATCCACATCTAAGAAACTCAGTAGATAATTAAAAAAAAAATCAAAACCACAACATCATAAAGGCTGCAATCTAATGAGCACTATCCTGGTATAAACCCAGTTGAAGTGTTTAGGGATTTTATGGAAGTAGGTACTGGTTTCTTGGGCACTAAGATCATACTGGTAAGTTGATTGGCTCAGTGTTCTCCTCCCTCTCTTCTAAAAATTGTGTAGATAATAGGTCTTGGGCTGCAATCCTATACAGTCAGAATGTAAACGTTCCCATGGCATTGTCCAATCAACTTTAATGAAACAACTTTAAGTGAGGACTTACTGTACTGTACAGTATAATCAACTGGTGGTATCCTGTTGTTGGAAAGTGTGTATAATTCCTTCCTTGGTCACCCACAGAATTCCTATTCAGTATAATTTAGAGTTCAAATTCAATTCAAATTTCAGTATGAGTTTGTATAACTTCAGCATGGAGCTGTCCAGCACGGAGTTGTCCAAGAATGCCTATCAGCATACAAAAATAAAGTGGCTGATTTCCTCCTATTTGAGCATTAAAATTATCAACACTGTTTTCTGTAAAAAATAAAAAAATAAAAGCACATACATTTGAATTGATATATACTGATATATAAAAAATAGAATTCAAGAGCTGACACTTCCTGTTCAGATCAAAAAACACAGTGAAGGCTCATAGCGCATTCTGCTAATGACCTGCTGAAGAAGAAAATGTTTATAAGTTAGCTGACAACAAGAAGGATACCAAATATGACACTTTCTCCTTTTTATAATAGAAGATGTCCATAGTAATAGCAACTTATGCAACATATTAAAACAAACACATGCCTCAGTTGCCAATTGTTACAGGCATGTCAGGTCCTATTGATGTGACTGATGATATCACAAAGATCATAGGCGCAATCCTATTGTCTGCCGGCGCAGATCGGATCAGGCCTGGGAGGGGGTGGGACTGGGGTCCTCGTAGGATCCGTATCCTATCCTCCCTCCCAGGTCTCGAGCCTTGACACGGGCTACTCGGTTCTACACCAGCTAAAGATCTGGCGGAGAACCAAGTAACCCCATTGCAGCGGCTGGGGGTTTTCCTGGGGTAAGCGGGCAAATGCCCAATTACCCTGAGCCAGGCTCTTCCCTGGATGGGATTCAGTGTGAGTCGCATGGCCCACGCTGAACACCCTACACCGGGGAAGGATAGGATTGGGGCAACCCAATCCTATGCCAGACTGGGCTGCCAGCTGTAGTGGTTTGTGACAGTGGAACAGAGTTCTGCTGTTGCAAAATGGCTGCCGATTGAGTGCAAAGTGTGTCCCTATTTTCATCTATGAAACGTTGGGAAGGTATGGCATACTCAGACTCTCTTTTTACATTTTTGAGACTTTAAATGCCTATATTTTTCGTTAGTGTTAGCAAACATTATTTTGTATGGATGAACTTATTGCAACCACATCGATGTTTATTCAAGGAAATGTATGCTTTGCTTTAATACAGAGAGGTTTGTGGTACTTTTCCCCTGAGGAGACTAAGCTTGTGCCAGTGAGAGATTGTATGAGATTTATGTTGTCAGTTGTTTCTTGACAATTTGCTCCCAGTCTTTGTTTTACCTCAAAAGGGTCAGAAGTTTTGTTTATAATAGATTTTTTTTCTGCGTTCAAATAACACCCAATAGGTCAGACATTTATATATAGACCTTCTCTGACCTGTGCCTGCAAGTAACACTGATTTAACAAGTTGCTGCCCCAGTATTCCATCAGTTTCTGACCCACATACTACACTGTGCATGTAAATAAACCACTCACATGCACTGAAAATATATCAGGTGAGCGATGATAGCACATGATTGTACAGTAATATGTCGCATGTAGCATTTAGAATATTGTGTTGCACCCTTAGAGCTGGCCCACGATGGAAGCAGATGCCTGAGGTACTGTATTAGCAGGGGATGCAAGTCTCAGTCCGTCCACCCACCCATCTGCCTGCCTTTGCCACTCTGCCTCCTCCTTCCACACCCTGGATTCAAAATGAAACAGGGAAAATTGAGTCAGAGATGGTCTAGCCCAGTGGTTCTCAAAGTGGTGGGTTGTGATCCACCATTGGAACCAAAAGCTGTCCTTTGCCACCTTAAGGGGCGTGGACAGCATGGTGGTAGCGATCCCGGGGATTGCCGCCGCAGAAAAGTTTTAAAGTTCCATTTTTGGACTTACCGGGGGTCCTGGAGCCCTCCAGAGGGTTCAGAGAGGCCTGCGCTACCCTCCTCAGCCCACCCCCCAAGATTCAGATCGCTGCTCTGCAGCGATTTATTACCACTTCCATTTTTTGCCACAGTGCAGAGATCTGAAGCTCGGTGGGCGGGGCTACGGAGGGTAGCACAGGCCTCCCTGAACCCTCTAGAGCAGTGGGTCTCAAAGTGGTGGGTCATGACCCACCATTGGAATCACTAACTGTCCCCTGCTCCCTTAAGGGGCGGGGACAGCATGGCGGCAGAAGCAGTGGCGTCGTTTGATAGGGGGCCCTGTGGCCCTGGGTGCCAGCTTCAGGGAGGCGCCAAAGGGGCGCCAAAAAGGTCCGAGATTTTTTTTTAAAAAACATTGCTTTTGCCCCCTTTTTGCCCTTTCAATGGCCACACAGCAGCACCCCGGCGGCAGCTGCTTCATGCGCCATTGAAAGCGTGAAAAGGGGGCGAAGCAGCTGCCTGGGTGTGGGGGGGTGTCGGCTGGTCACGGGGCCGGCTGGCAAGAAACTAAAGCAAACAAGCAGCGGCAGCGTGATGACTCCGATGAGGGCAGGGCGACTCACTCGGGCGACTCCAGAAGAGGAAGTGCCTCTCTAGGCGCCTCCCCACTCTCAGTGGTGACTCTAGCGAGGCACTTCCTCTTCTGGAGTCACCCAAGTGAGTCGCTCTGCCCTCATCGGAGTCATCGCGCTGCTGCTGGTTGTTTGCTTTAGTTTCTCGCCGGTATCGGCCCCGTGTCCGGCCGATACCCCCCACCCACCCAGGCAGCTGCTTCTCCTCCTCGCCAGCTGGCCCCGCGCCCGGCCGATACCCCCACCCACCCAGGCAACTGCTTCTCCTCCTCACCCTCATCATGGATAACCTCCTCCTCGCCCTCATCGTGCGCCGAAACACAGTAAAAAACAAGGATTTACAATGTTTGTAAAATAAATAAATAAATAAATGTTTGGGGAAAACAATGTTTGGTGGTGAACAATGAATTTCTGGGCAATCACCCAAACACTGTCGAGACCTAGAACTGCTTAACTTCAGCAAGAGGGCTGTGTTAAGTATGTGCCCCCAGACCATGCACTGGGACTATGGATTGTTCTTGTTCTTTTAAAAACATGTTTCTAGTTGCATCAAAGGTGTTACTTTCAGAATGAAATCAAAATTAGAGACTATTTGGCACAGCCCCGTCTTTAAAGGCATTGCTACTGAAAATTCCAAGTTCTCACTACTCAGTCTCTCTTGTCCAGTGTCACACATCTCTGATTTTTTTTCCTTCTCCACCAGCAGCACTCAACGGCTAAGTGTGCTTTACTGTGTTAGGTTTTAGGCAAAGCAGCTTGAAAGCAGTGAAAATTGCAATAAGATTAAAGAGTTTTAGCTGCTGTAAGATGTAATGGGAAGGGGAAGGGCAGACAATTGACCTTGGCTAGATCTTATCTTACAATACAGCACATGTACTTCCTGAATACTTATTCAGTGTTCTCTGTGGTATCTGTAGATCACTAGAGCGCTAGTATAGATCAGATGCAGCAGGCTATGGGCATTCTAAGACTTTGATTTGTTTCCTCGGAAAATACAGGAAGAAACTGTACTAGAAAGATGATGGTGTTGACATGAATGGTGCTCCAACTGTCCATCAGATCAGTATTTATGAACAAAAGTTCTGGATTGAATCAGGAGTTAAATGTAGCAAGGGCATATTTTTGAATAAATCAATGTAGCATAGCTCTTTGATTGACAGGAAAAGATTTCGACAGCTTGTTTCAACAGAAAACACTAGCTCTGATGTTTTCCTGAACGTTTTTTTTAAATAGCCCCACCATTTCTTCAATGATGACAGCTTAGTAAGCCGACAGCTTCATAACAAAGGTAGCCGGTGGTCCAAATATCTGTCATTGTCACAAGTGGATGAAAGTAAATGAGTTATGAGAGTCGCCTATTTTTACATGCAGATTTGGCAGTTATCAACTTGACTGAAAATGCTGCTACTGTATTGAAAATGTATTAGTAAATTCCCAAAACTATAGCTAGATCTCAGTATATGGCATTAGGAGGACACTTTCATTCATGTCTATTTGCAAGTGATTGGCAGTCTCAGTCAGTGCACTGACTAACCACAAAGCACACATTCAGAAGGACAGCCCCCCACTCCTACTGCTACTGGTCCAGACAGACTAACAAGATCAGTGCAGGAGACAGAGTAGATTGTGCTCAAGCAATGACAAAAGCTTAAAACCCCCACAACTGGTAGCTCTTTAATAAGGTACTTCAATTGTGCTCATTTGCTGGCAACAGTTGTTCCTTTAACAGCCCTATCTCCTGCCAGTCCATAGCATGCAGCTACACCAATAGGGTGTGTACTGTATGCTATGGTGCTTGTGTGTGTGTGTGTGTGTGTGTGCGTGCGGACGCGCGACCAGACAGTCAGTGCGTAGTCAGTAAAAAAACTTTTTATATACCTCATGGTAGGCTGCTTGGTTGCCTGTGGGTCTCCTGGGACCCATGCCAGCTATTTTGATGGCATCAGTCCTAGGAGAGGAAGGGGGTGAGTCCAGGCCAGAAGGGGATAGGAGCTGGAGAATGCTGCTGCCACCGGGATCCACCCCCTCCCTCCCCTGGCTCCTCCACAAATCACCCCAATCATCCCCCAAACTGCCCACCTCCCACCAGGGCCCCTGAGAGGGGGGTTAAGGGGGTACAATCGTACCTGGGCCCAGGACCAAAAATGGATCTAAAAGGTGGTCCCGGAGCAAAAAGGGGGGTCCAGGAGCCAAATTCACATGAAGGGAAGGGGCCCAAATGAAACTTTGTACCCCTGATAAAATTCCTCTGATAAAGATCAGAGGAATCTTTGCTTCTGATCTTTATCCCACACCCACCACCACTTCACCTGCTTCAGCGCAGCCTGGGTGGGCCATTGCTGGGTCTACAGAGCCTCCAGCCATTTGCACTGTCAGCTCCAGAGTACTGGCATTCCAAGGGAGATGTGGAACTGTAAGTGGAGCAGGACACCGCTACGTGCAGAGTCGCCTGCGTGTTAGCTGTCTGCCACTCGGAATGGCTCTGACCGACGAGGGGCTGTTTACACGCACGTAGCAGCGTCCTGCTCCACTTACAGTTCCACACCACCCTCAGAATGCCAGTGCTCCAGAGTGGCTGATGGCAGCGTTCCTTTCACACCATCATAATGGACTTTTGACGATTGAGAGATCTGCTGCCATAAATGGCGGATAGAATTGGGTCATAAGTGATGTGTTAAAGAATCCCATGAAACAGCACTGAAAAAGTGGGGCTGTAGCCCAGTGGTATAACACATAGTTTGAACACAGAGTTTCCAGGTTCAGATTTTGGCATCTCTAGGTAGGCTGGGATGTAGCCCTGGAGATCAACAACCAGTCAATATAGTAGAGTAGACAATACTGAACTAGATGGACTAGCGTAGTAGAAGATAGCTTTTTATGATCACTACAATGTTCTTACATTGGTGGAAAGTCTCCCAGCTGAGGGTCAGGCCTAAGTCACTGGCAAGAAACCAAGAAACCACCAAATCCTGCCCCAGGTCAGGTCTTTAGCTGAAGCCCAGTTGCCTCCAGCACCAGATACACAGCTAATATGCTTGATGATGCTTCCTCGTTTAGTGTAGTAATGGTGAGGAGACTTGAGAAGCTCTTTCTGGTAGACACTGGGGACTGGACAGATGTAATACGTGTACATTTAATTTCCCTTAAGATGGTACCTACAGGTGACTCATTGATTTACAGATATGGTTATGTAATGGTATTAGCATAGCCATAACAATTATTAGGTAGTAGTAATGGAGAGGCAAATTTAGAGCCAAATGAATTAAAATGAAAACATACATGTTTAACTTCAAATAAGAACACCACATTTTATCCTGGAGTCTTTTTTTGCCATCATATAGAAGATATCTGTATACTACCCAACGTATAATCATTATAGACAGTTGATACTGCTATTAAAACAATATAGACATTTGTCTTGCTCCTTCCTATGGCAAGGCATTAGGAAATGAAACAGGAAATTAGACATTGCAATCTGCATAGCAATTCTGAGCTGCAATGAAATGAAATAACTCTTTTCATTGCTGTTCAAATGTAGCATGCAAAATTATTTTTCATGCATTTGTATACCGAATTAATTATGCTCACAGAAGTGAAGGTTTTACAAATTAGCTGCACACTGAACAACTCGTTACAATATCTACTGTTATTTTACTGAAAACTTAACATTTGAACCTTCAAAAGGTTGGAAAGATGTGAAACAATCCCGCACATTAGGTGAACCCACATGTTTCACAACACCTGGTTCTGCAGAAGTTCCTAATGGACTGTGCCCATGCATTAAAAATATTTTGAGGAAGAGGGTGTTAAATGTGCTGTATAAAATGTAAAGTTAACTCGATTTTTCATATACCCCTGTTTTCAAAACTCTGAAGAACATTAGCTTTACTCTCTAGGCAATGTTGTTTAGCTCAGTAATCAGCAGGATATGATAACGCCCAGAGTTGTTCTTTTGCAGATCCAAAGGTTTCCATTAACACTAGGTTCTCTCCACCTATGGTAAGCATATATAGCTCAATATATTTTGTATAACATGAAGACTTTCATACTTGTTGTAGCTCAAATTTCTATTCCGTGCTTTGTAAATTGCATTATTTACCAAATATCACAAATTCTGTCCGAGAACTGGATATACTAATTGCTGAATCTTCCATGCTTCTTGACCATGAGTTCCATAAGGCCACTGCTCTTCGTCTGCCTATGTTTCATGTAAAAAAATTGGTACACTCATAAACTCCAGAGCCTGCTGCCATTTGCTGATGCTCTTCAGTGCAGTGACCCCAAATAATGTCCGGCTAGTAAACTAGCTCAATATTTGTGGCCCCCTGGTTGACCCTTAAATTGTTGTAGGCATGCTTGCTTTGTCTAGTTGGAAACTCAGCATAAGAACATAAGAAGAGCCCTGCTGGATCCGGCCAAAGGCCCATCTAGTCCAGCTTCCTGTATCACACAGTGGCCCCACCAAATACCTCAGGGCAGGGCCTCTGAGAGGGGGGTTAAGGGGGTAATTTGTACCTGGGCCCAGGGCAAAAAAGGGGTCAAAAAGGGGGCTCTGGAGCAAAAAAGGGGGGCACAGGAGCCAAATTCATATGTAGGGAAGGGGCCTAAAAGAAACTTGGTACCCCCTGATAGAATTCCTCTGAATGGCCCTGCCTCAGGGAGCACACAAGACAAGATACCCATATGCCCATAGAGCTTCTTTGAATCAAGTTGCATTTCTAAGGGGAAAATAGGAACTGCAAGCAGTTGCATATCAAAACCACTTCACACCCTCAAACACACTGTACATTTTTATAGCAACCAAAATGGGACATTTCCACTCCTAGCACTTAACAGTAGGGCAACCTGATCCTGCCCAACTTTAGGCCAACGGAGCTCTCGCTCCGCCGGCCTAGGGAGTCATAAGCATGCTGTAAGGCACATTGGTTTTTGACACCCTTGGAGTAAGCGATGCCGGCGAGGAGGCCAGCACTGCTCACTCTGATGGTCTCCACATGCTGCGCTGGCCGATGCGGGTAAGGTCTGCGCTGGGCAGTGGGAGGAAGTGGGGAGGGTGGGCCAGGGAGGGGGCCATTGGTTGGCTGGGCTCGGGAGGGGGGCAGGGATATTGGCAATGTGTTCCGCCATATCTCTATCCCCTTCCCGGGCCGGCTTTACACAGCCTTCCCGGTTGTACGCCAGCTAAAGAACTGGTGCACATCTGAGGAGGCCCATTGGGGCCTCTGGGGCTTACACCAGGGGAAGGGGACGAATGTGGGAGCCCTGGCTGTGCCGGTGCGGGCCACATCCTGACTAGGATGCAGCGGTCAGCCATTTTGGCCAGCCACCGCATCATAGGCAGGATTGGGCCCTTAGAGTCTGACATACTATTTTTAAATAAAAACGGATAGATTTTGCAAATCTCTTCAACAGATTAGTCTAATCGGTCCTATCATATTTAGCAGCGTAGGACTTCTTTCAAATCAGAATTGTTTAGTGTACTGACTCTATGTCTAAGAAACCAGTCTGTATTTTAGTCATGCTCCAAAAGAGAAACACAGGTCAAAAGTGAGATGCCAGATGTGAGATGGCTTTAAGGCCTTGCACCAACACAAGTATGTAAGCACGTGAACATGATAAAAAATACTGGTTTATATCAAGGGAGATTTATTTGCTACTCTTTTCCAAACAAACTCTGAAATGCATTGTCCTTGGAATACACAAGGCTGGTCAAAGTATAAGGACAACTAAAAGTGAGGCCTTGGATAATCTAGAGAAATAGCTAACAGAAAGACACTGTGTTTCTGAGGCAGAGCTAACATATTACAAATTGTGCTGCCCCAAGGATGGAACTAAAATGTTACAAGAAATGTAAGGCTGCCACAGTAAATGTCAGCCCCATGTCAAGTTCCCCCTTCTGTAACATATACTACAAATTACTTCATGTCCTAGCATCAGTACACTGAGCATTTTTCGGCAGCCAGTGATGTGAAGTGGTGGAAAGGGATATGATACAGCATAACAATGATTAGGTTTACCAGATCTCCAACCGGGACAGAGTGCTAGACCTTTAGGAGAAGGAATGTGGGCAGATGTAGCTTGTTAAACCTTAGAGCACAATCCTAGGCATGTCTACTCAGAAGCAAGCCCAACTGAACACAATGGACTAGGATTGTGCTCTAAGGTTTAACAAGCTACACCTGCCCACATTCCTTCTCCTAAAGGTCTAGCACTCTGTCCTGGTTGGAGATCTGGTAAGCCTAACAGTGATGGTGCATAGGATAAGGTCAAGGGTGTCATTGGCCAGGTCGGACACTGACCCATTGTTCACCCCACATTGGGTACAACCATTGCCACCAGTGTTGAGAGGTTGGCCTGGAAGGCTGGACCCTCACATGGGCATGTGGCCCATGTGAGGGTCCAGCCTTCCAGGCCAACCTCTCAACACTGGTGGCAATGGTTATACCCAATGTGGGGGTGAACAATGGGGTGGGGATAGGGAAAAACAGTGCAGAGGGTTGTGTCAGGCGGGCCTCAAGCAACCTGAAACTGACACAGAGAAGCTGCATGAAATGGTACAAAAGGTGAGGAGGGGAACTCAACACAATGTTGCTGCTTTGGGTGGCAGACTGGTATTCTCAGTCTCAGAGGCATGGTCTAAAGGCACATCTTCATCAAGCTTGGTAGGTCTGTGTCTGGATGAGAGTCTACCAGGGAACCCCTGGTACACCTCCATGATGTGATAAAGGAATTCTTGTCACATTTTGTTCCAGCCTGGGAGTCAGTGTAAACCCTTAGAAAGCCATAAAGGAGCTTAAACAATGATTTAAAAAACATGTACCCTGAGTTCCCATCCACCAGGATCCACAGGGTGGCTTAACATGCAACCAGCAATAAAGTTACAGTGAGAGAAAGCTAATTAGTTATCCTACATATTTAGCTACTTCATTATTATCCTGCTATTTATTTCTTCCTCGTGGAAGTCAAGGCAGGGTACTCAAGCAGTCTCAGATCTAGACCTGCTTACTTTCAGCGAGAGACTTGCTGTATATCATGGGCCCACAGACCATGCCCAAGAGAGGCATTCTCACACTTGCTGTCCAAACACTCAGCAGTGAGGAAGCTCTACATTCTAAATGCCACCACTGAGATGTTCCTCTACCACATAGTCAACCCCTGCCCATGAAGCAATGAAGAAACACAAAGGAGGGCTTCCAAAGATAACCTGAGTGCACAGGAATATAAGAGGGGATGCTTGATAAGGTCCCACTCCCAGGCCAAAAATACCCTTTGAACTGACCCAGAAACAAAGTAGGAGCCAATGAATTTGGCACAGAACCAAATACAGTATCAAACAGTATGGCCAATTCCAGTTAGAATGCTGACTGCCCCATTCTGGACCAGTTTATCGTTTCCAAACACTCTTCAAAGACAGCACCATATAACCATAATCTAATCTGGATGTTATAAGGCATGAATGACGGTAGCCAGGTCTTTCTTTCCTAGGGCTATAAAAGGCTGTCTTGTGCCAGAGCTGGCACCACTGAATACAAAGCAGAGGATCATCACACAAACACCACCTTCAGGGGTGCAGTAGCCATATGGTTGTGCTAGAAAGGATGGATTGAAGCTTCCGTGAATCAGGCTTAAGAACCAGCTGTAGAATATGATCTTTCTAAAAAGTCCAGATTATTGTTTTATTGTGTGTGGGAGAGTGTAAAGGGTACAATATACAGATGGCATCAATTCATATGCAAACAAACAAACACACACACAAACACAAAAAAAAAAACCCACAACTCAATCAGCTACCGGTAGTAATTAAGCTTATCATAAGCAATGCCTATGTCTACTACAATTTGGAGCTATCAATAAAGTGGAACAAGGGGGGGGGGGGGAGAGACATGCTAATACATTGGTGTCACATCACTTCCCCCCTCCCCCCATGACAAATTGCTAGGGAGCTGTGTATGAGCAGCACTTGTGCAATTTTGCTATAATTTTTATTCATTTTTTTAAATGCATACAACTATTTTTTCGGCAGGGAGCTTGCCTGCCTGCTTCCCATGTAAAACATTTCCATTTTATATCCATTTCGAAAGCTTGCTAACCTACAACAACAACACCACATTGGATTTTCTTGTCTTTGGACCAAGGTTCAGAAGGATGTTGTGAAGGCTGCTAGGGCAGATGAACTAGAAACGCTTTCAGTTGATCATGGCCTAGTTGAAGCTGATTTTTTTTTTTGGCCAATGTTGAGAAACTGAACACAGTACTTTCCTGAATCTTGTTCTGACTGAGCACTGATTAAGGGAGCATGAACTGTGAAGAAACAAGCAGTAAGAAAAGAAAAAGTGGGTTTCGCAAGGAAGGCATCAAAAACCAAAAGCTGTACGTGCAAACAATCACTCAGCCAGGAAGCAAGACTTCGCTGGAACATGTGAGGAGAATAGATAATTTGTTCAATCTGCAACGTTTCTGCTTTCTGCCATTTAACTTCCATACCCATTGACAGCACTTAGAAGCACGGATAAAAGAGGAGTGAATTAACATATTTAACATCTCATTTTGAGTATTTACCCATACAGTGCAGATTTATGCCACTTGCTAAATATTCTTCAATGACAGCTGCCTCTGCTATCACCACTACCTTCTCATTATTCCTAGGAGTCTTCATTGGCTAATTGCACTCATGAGTATTTAGAATTATTAATAGTCTCATGTGAGCTTTTTTTTTTTTTCCAGAACTCCATAGCCAAAGTATAACAGCAAATATACCAATATGACAAGCTGGGGACATGCATTAAAATTGAGTGGAGGGAGAGTTAGAACGGACAAAAGAAAACATTTCTTCACCCAGCGTGTAATTCATCTGTGGAATTCCTTGCCACAGCATGTGGTGATGGCACCTGGCCTTGATGCCTTTAAAAGGGGTTTGGATAGATTCATGGAGGAAAAGACCATCACAGGGTACAAGCCATAAGCAACCTCCTGGTTTTAGAAGTAGGTTTTCTTTGTGCCAGGTGCAAGGGAGTGGCAACAGGAAACAGGTTATCTTGTTGACTGTGTCCTCTCAGAGGCATCTGGTGGGGCCACTGTGAGATACAGGAAGCTGGACTAGATGGGCCTTTGGCCTGATCCAGCAGGGCTCTTCTTATGTTTTTATGACAGTATCACCCTCATGGCAGTTCTTGTCTGAAGTTTTAGTGGCTTTTTAAGATTTAGAGTGGCATGCAGATTTTCATGGCTTATTTTCTGTACAGACGTGGGTTCTATGGGATTTTCAGCCATGTTAAATTGTTAGAAATTGAAGAATAAAGAAATATATCGTCCAAAACTTGCCTGAAGAAATTCCTTTTCTACTCGATCCCCAGTGATATGGGTGCCGCTTTCAAGGATTATCCAGAACAGACAGGCACAAATAATTCTTTAATCCTCTGCTTTACGTTTCCTCCCGCCTTGGGACATTGTCAAAAGCTAAAAAGAAGAACACTCAGCAACTTGCTGGCAGATGTACATCTGTCAGCAAGTTGCTGAGTGTTCTTCTTTTTAGCTTTTGACAATGTCCCAAGGTGGGAGGAAACGTAAAGCAGAGGATTAAAGAATTATTTGTGCCTGTCTGTTCTGGATAATCCTTGAAAGCGGCACCCATATCACTGGGGATCGAGTAGAAAAGGAATTTCTTCAGGCAAGTTTTGGACGATATATTTCTTTATTCTTCAATTTCTAACAATTTAACATGGCTGAAAATCCCATAGAACCCACGTCTGTACATTTTTAAGATTTAGCCAATTGTGAGCATGAGAGGATAGCACATTATACTTAAAAAAATAGCACGTGCATGCACAAACACGCATGCACACGCGCACACACGCACACACACACACACACACACACACATACACAGGGGCGTCACTACCCCCGTTGGCGCCCGGAGCAACAGGGTGTGTGGCGCCCCTATAATTAATATCGCCGCGGCCAAAGGCCGCGGCGCGATCCGGAGGGGGGCGCGATCCGGAGGGGGCGCGCGATCCGGGAGGAGCCGGCTTGCACGCTCCGGGAGGTGGCGACCCCCCCTCAACCGGGAGCCGGCTCGGGGACGTGTTCCCCGGCCGGCTGCCCTGGGCCTTCTAAGGAAGGCGCGCGAGAACGGTATTTATACCGTTCTTTTTGTGCATGCTCAGACTTACTGAGGGAAAAAGGCTGCCCCGAGCCGGCTCCCGATTGAGGGGGCGGTCGGACTCGAGTCTCCAAGTCCGACTCGGACTCGCGGGCGGGGCGCCGGGCAGGGCGCCCTTCGGGCGATGGCGCCCGGAGCGGGTGCTCCGCCCGTGCCGCCCTAGTTTCGCCTCTGCACATACACACATGCATGCATGCCTGACATGCATGCAGAAGGCATACGAAAATGTGCTTGTGATTCCAGTTTATAGGCTATACTTCAGCTTCAGCTCAGCAAGAGCTCTGCACAGATCCAGCCCAGCCATAGGCCAGTTCCTCAGGCAATAGATTATCAGCAGGTACCTGCCACCTGCCTCCTCCCCTAGATTCAAAAAGGAAATGGGGAACAGTGCAGAAGTGTGGAAGAGAAGAGAGTGGTGGGCTGCTCTATTTCCCTCTGCTCTATTTCCCTCTTACATTTTGAATCCAGGAACTGGCGGAGGAGGAATGGTGGGGGCAGTAGATACACCACCAGGTTAGTGGGGTGGTCTTTGAGTTGGCAAGGCATGGGGTCTTGGGTCAGCCCTGAATCTGCAGCATGAAGGACTGGGCGGAGGGGGGTGAAGGAGTATAGGAAACAATGGCAACAGAAATGGTAGAGTAGTAATAAAAAGGGGGAGATGGCATGATAGGAAATGGAGAACACAATTATGGGATGAACGGATGGTGTGGGCCCATTTCCCTTGTGTTCAATTTTGGGTTGGCTCACCCTCAGCTAACCCGGTTGCTGAACAGTGGCATCAGCCATAGCATAGAGAAAACAGCGTTTTGTGGTGCTGCCATGCAAAGAATCCAATTCTAAGAGATCAGAGGATCATCAAGTCTAACCCTCTATTAATCAGCAGAACTGCTGTCTATCAGTCCTAACAACTGGTGATCTGCCGCAAGACTGTCCGTTAAGAATGTCTAATCCCTTTCAAATCTACCCATCCCCTTCCCTTAGTCAACATTCATCACTCTAGGAAAGCAAAAACAATGCTCTCTTTCAAGTATTTCACACATACCATGAAGATGCACACAGCTTCGATGCACATTTTTAGTGCATGTATCAGCTAATTCCATTTAATGACTTGCATCCAAACTTGCTCCTCCATTGGTGGAAAACCTCTTTGGCAGGGCTTCTTCTGATTTACGGTCCAAATATATAGGGCATGTATGGCAGTGAACTCCAAGTCCTCTGCCATAAACGCTGCCGTTGTGCACTTTGGGGCTACAGCGCAAATGGCTGGAGTCCCCAGCAGTGCACAGCAGTGGCTCCTGGATGCCATGCTGGAGCAGGTAACGTGGTGGAGGGGGTGGTTTGTGGGCAGTTTGGGGGAGGTTTGGGGTCGGGAGTGGGTTAGGTAGGGGGTCAGAGGTGGTGGATCTTGGTGGTAGTAGCGCATGCCAGGATCCTATCCCCATTTTCCCAGCCCAACATGCCCCCTGACTCTCCTTGGATCTCCACTAGAAAAATAGCTGGTGTAGGTCTGAGACCCATTGACGGCCTGGCAGCCTACAGAGAGGTAAGTAAAAATGATTTTTATTTACCGCTCCTGGGCCATCTGGTATCTCCCCCTCCCCCCCAGCATGCAGTGCATGTTACGTTGGTGGAGCTACATGCTATGGACTGGTGAGATATAGGATTGGGCCCTTAGTGGAAGAATGTTGCATGAGAAAATTGATCCTGAATCCAGAAGTCCCTTCATGTGTACAAGCTCTTGCAGAAGTCTTTGCACAATGTCTTTAAACATCTTTTTATGACCCACTAGAATTGATATGCGACGGGGGTGTATCTTCTTTATTCATCATGTTGCTCATTCTGTATTGCAGCCCCGAATATACTGTAGCTCTGCACTGCAAGAGCTCTGATGCTTGCAGGTCACGGAAGAGTAGTACTTGGATCCATGAAAAGAGGTAAGAAATGGGGAAAAAATGACTTGGGCCAACTAGTACCAAATAATGATGCATTCCATAACTGTGTTGGAGAAGCAAACACAAGAGATCTTCCCAACAAACTGAAAAGGCATCCTTGATTAATTGGACAATACTTCTAAATAAAAAGGGAATTATTTTTAATGCATTTCTTATAACAACTGGGAATAGCAGGCACCATCATTGAAAAGGCATTGCTCTTCTCCAGGAATGCATCTTCTAAAGTAGTCCCTGCTGTAACAGACACACACCATCTGAAAACAAGCAAAATATCTTGTTTTTTCTTCAAAATGTTTCATTGTATGCAGTTGTATGCAAATATGATGAATTAAAGCTCATTTAATGAGTTAATTGACAGCCCGATCCTGCCTAAGATGTGGTATCCAGCCTAAAGGGCCGGCCGCTTCATCCAAGTCGGGATGTGAGCCACAATGGCGTGGCCGGGGCTCACCTTGGGGGGAAGGGGACGTTCATCCCCTTCCTCTGGTGTAAGCCCCTGAGCCCCCAATGAGCTTCCTCAAATACACGCCAGCCCTGAAGCTGGTGCACATCCGGGAAGGCCATGTAAGGCTGGCCTGGTCTGGAAGAGGGACGGAGATATGGCGGAGTGTGCCACTGATATCTCCGCCCCCTACCGGTCCCAGTTGACCAATGGCCCCCTCCCCTGCCACCCTGGCCCTCCCTCCCGCTGACCGGCGCAGCCCTTACCTGCATCGGCTGGTGCGGGTCCGGGTAGGCCGTGGAGTGAGTGGTGCCGGCCTCTGTGCCAGCACCGCTTACTCCCAGGGTGTTGAAAAGTGCCTTATGGCACGTTTACGACACCCTAGGCTGGCGGAGCCCTCGCTCTGCTGGCAGAACTTTGTGCTGGATTCACTCTTAATCTGGTGACAGCCCTAGCTTTTCACAAAACATGCCAATCCCATTTCTGGATACAGGGGATGCAAAATCTTTAGCAAACACAAGAATTCCTGTTTAGAGATCTCAGACTTTTCAACACTTGCTCATCATTTCGCAGGGCAGGTCACTGCAAGTTCACTCTGTTTTGTATGCTTTTACTGGGATTCACATAGATTGTCACGTCACCTCTGAAGGTTTTCATGTTTGTTTTTTTAGCCCCCTTCTTTTCTATACCCAGAAAGACAGCCTAAAATGTCCACAACCTCGATCAGTTCCTAAAGATTCCTTGTAATAGGTAAAAGGTTTAACAGAAGCACTTCTTCAGGTGATGACTGGGGAATCAAACAAGGTAGTCACTACAAATTATAACAACTATAAATACCCAGCAGCAATTAAATAAAAAGGTAACGGGTCTGGGCAATCATAGAAGCTATAATTACGTATTACAGACTATCAATTTCAGCAGCGCTTTTCAAACTGTGTTCTAAGGAATCCTAGGAGAGGATTGGAAGCTTTTCAGTAGTCATTCAAGACAAAGATTAGTAATCAGCCTATAACAGCTGGGGGGGGGGGTTGACGCGATAAGTGCTGCAAAGCACTGCAAGGTGGCCCCTCCCACTTACCATCAGAACCATTCTGGACAGCGAAGGCAATGCACAGGCGCTCACCGAACCAAACCGAGTCTCCTGCGTGTTGCCTTCGCTGCCCGGAATGGCTCTGCCTGCAAGTGGGAGGAGCCACCTTGCAGTACTTACCGCAACCCCAGCTGCTCTCCTCTCCTCCACACTTCCTCTTCTACTCCAGTCCCCTTTTCCTTTTTCCAATCCAGGGAGTAGGAGAGAGAAGCAGCAACAGCAACAGCATAAGTGGGCAGTTGGAGGTGGGTGCTCCCTGTCAATATGATCCCCTGAGATGACCACCTCAGCAGTGGCGTCACCGCAGGGGGCGGAGCTCTAAGTTCCGCTGCGATCGGAGCCTCCGTTACATGGAGGAACAAAGCGGCCCCACCCCCTCGCCTTCGGAGCCTTTCAGGGAAGCGAAAGCAACGCACTGCGCGTTGCTTTCGCTTCCCTGAAAGGCTCCAAAGGCGAGGGGGCGGGGCCGCTTCGTTCCTCCGTGTAACAGAGGCTCTGATCGCAGCGGAACTTAGAGCTCCGCCCCCCCCTGCAGTGACGCCACTGCACCTCAGTCAGCCTCATGGAAGGGTCGGTCCTGCTATGCCCACTTACCCCACTGAAGTAGGCCCCACTGAACATAGTGAGTCATCTTCCGAGTAAGCATGCATAAGATTGCATTGCAATGTCCTTCACTGACGATAGCAGCAAGGGCAGTAGTTTGGACTGGTATTGCTTTCATTTTTTATTTAGAAAAGACACAGGTGCTCAACCCTTTCTTTGGAACGATATGCTCCCAGTTTTCCTGGGGATTCTGCAGGACATTGAATCAGCTGTTGGCAGCATGAGAGTACAACCTGCACTTAAAATCTTTGGCTGGGTACAGAACCAACAATTTCTGTCTTATCCTTTAAACATAAGAGCAGAAAGTGAAATTTATGGGTACACAAAACAAAATGCAGTTCCTTTGCTATAATTTTCAGAAGAGCTGAGCTGGCTAGAAATGTAAATTTACTACCAAGGGTACCAATTATGCCTTAAGAACATTATCTTCTGAGTGGACTCCAAGACAAAGGAAGTAATGGACAAGCATACCACAAAAACAAGGGAAACAGCTGGTTTTCATAGCACAAATTGGATGACACATTCCACAAGAGATTTCTTGGATGGTAATAATTTATTATAACTAATGAATTTTTAAAGACAGTTGCTTCATTTTTTGTTTACATCAGGATTTTTTTTACACTTTTACAATGTTTTAAAACATTTATTCAGACTCATGCACATCTCTCTGTCAACAGAAACACAAATATCCAGAATATGTTTTTCTATTATATTTAACGATAAGTATTATTACATTTTTTAAAAAATGACAAAAGATCAATATATAAGGAATGTCAAATAAAAAAGCATATTGCAAACCTGTCATATCTCAAAATAATATTCAACTGAATCTTGCATGGAGAGGCGTAACAAGCTCCCATGCCGCCCGGAGCACGGGAGCTTGCTGCGTCCAGGAAGTGACGTCACATGACATCACTTCCAGGTTTGGGCGCTGCTGCCTCCACACGCCCGCACCCCCTCCGCACGATCACAGCTGCTGTCGTGCGCCTGCTGCCGAGTCCTCCTGTCTTCGTGCGCCTGCCTCCCTCACTTCCAGGTTCGGGCACTGCTGCCTCTACGTGCCCACAACCCCTCCGCACCTTTCAAGGGGTCCAAGATAAACTGTTCTCCATAGGCCTCCTCCTACGTGGGTGAGTCTTCCCTACCTTGATAGATGGGAGAAGGGAAAGGGGGATGGCTTTCCAGAACATATGAAACCTTCACATCAGGTGGCGAGTTGTGGGAAGCAATGAATTAGCGTGAGGGTACCCTGCACCTGTCCACCGCCTCTTCCAGCCTGCCACTTCCACAGAGTCCAGGCCAACTCCATCTTCATCCCATTATAGTGCGTGAGAGGAGGATGGGGAGGGAGGGCTTACCTTTCTTCTTCAGCATCCAGTGTTGCCACTGCCACTGCGGAGGGAACACTACGAACCCATCATTTCCTCTGCAGTCATTACAGGAAGCAGTGGTGTCGTGGTGGCAGTATGAGACACAGAGGGAAAGAGGTTAGTGATGTGGACAGGAGTCAGGGGGCTTACTTCTCTCCCTTGGTATCAATGCTGCTGTCTTTGACACCACTATTTTCTCTAATGAACGTGGAGGAAATGCTGGGCCCCCTCTATAGCTACCCTCAAGGCAAGGAGTCTTTCACCACACCATACACTGAAATACAGTATAGCTGTTGCAGTTGTCCATCATGATTAATGAAATGAATACCATTCTTCTACCATTGTAGAAAGACTTTTGTGAAAATTAACTGCAAGTGAAGGGAAGATGATGCTACTGGGGGCCAGAGGAGCTGCAGCCGCAGGCAAATCTGTGGGGCACAAAGAGAGGCCAGGCCAATGGGGCATGACTGTAGCTAATGCCTTTTTACAAGTAGAATGGTTGGAAATATGTTCAGGTATATGATGTACTGTGCAATATGTGCATCTAGGGCAAATCTTAATCAGCTAACATTATAATAATATGAATATTTATAAATTGCTTCTCACCAAGAACATTCACAAAACTTTGTATTGCATAGAGATTTGCTTAACAAAATATATATTTTAATAGTAGAGTATTCTAACAGATATTGGTGTTTGTAGGAAATGGAGCTCCTTTCCTGTATCCCTCTATGTGTGATTCATTCACAATGGCATAAAGAATGTGACTAGAGCACTCTCTAATCGGTCACATATATCTGCGAGGACAAAAGGAGGGAAGGCCAAGGAAGGCTCCATTCACATTGGACAGCAGACATAGCTTTGTATGCACACAAAGACATTTTATGTTCAATTGAGCAAATATTAAAAACCATTTCTGAAGCACTACTGAACATCTGCAATGCCAAATTACTACAATTTAAAATGATGCACTGAAAATATCAAAACATTCTTTAAAGAACACAGTGACACTTATGCCTAGGGCAGATTAAAGCATATGGTTGAAAGATTAAATCATATGGTTGAAATATACTAGAGCCAGGATGGTGTAGTCAGTAGTTCTGGAGTTGGACTTAGATCTGGAAGATCCAAGTTCAAATCTCGACTCAGCCATGAAGCTTCCTAGGTGATCTTGGGCCAGTTACTATCAGCCTAACCCACCTCACAGGGTTGTTGTGAGGACAAAAGGAAGGAAGGAACTATGTACAGTACGCTGAGCTCCTTGGAGGAAGGGCAATATAACAATGTGAATAAATAAATAAATAAATAAATAAAATACTATACAGTGATATTTGAAGAAAAACAGTGGAGAATGCTGAAATTTGCAAGTTTTGTCCAGGCAAAGAGAAAGACTGTCAAAGTTACTTGGATCCTCAAAGTGTAGAAGATAAAGGTCTAGTTAGATGCACACTTAACTAGTCCTGGTTGATGCTTTGACTTATCAGTGGGAATCCACAAAATGGGACTAAACCATGGCTGGGGTTGGGGGGGGGAGTTAACATAGGAACATAAGAAGAGCCCTGCTGGATCAGGCCAAAAGCCCATCTAGTCCAGCTTCCTGTGTCACACAGAGGCCCCACCAGATGCCTCAGGGAGCACACGAGACAACAAGATACCTGTGTCCAGTCGCCACTCCCTTGCACCTGGCACAGAGAAAACCCACTTCTAAAAAACCAGGAGGTTGCTTATGGCTTGTAACCTGTGATGGTCTTTTCCTCCATGAATTTGTCCAAACCCCTTTTAAAGGCATCTAGGCCAGGTGCCATCACCACATCCTGTGGCAAGGAGTTCCACAGATGAATCACACGCTGGGTAAAGAAATATTTTCTTTTGTCTGTTCTAACTCTCCCTCCACTCAATTTTAGTGCGTGTCCCCTGGTTCTGGTGTTGTGCGAGAGGGAGAAGAATTTCCCTCTATCCACTCTCTCCATCCCATGCATAATTTTATAAGTCTCAATCATGTCCCCCCTCAGGCGCCTTTTTTCTAGGCTGAAAAGCCCCAGACGCTGTAGCCTTTCCTCGTAAGGGAGGTGCTCCAGCCCACAAATCATTCTGGTCGCTCTTTTCTGCACCTTTTCCAATTCAACTATATCCTTTTTGAGGTATGGTGACCAGAACTGGACACAATACTCCAGATGTGGCCTTACCATCGATTTGTACAAAGGCATAATGATATTGGCCGTTTTATTCTCAATCCCCTTTTTAATGATCCCGAGCATGGAATTGGCCTTCTTCACAGCCGCCGCACACTGGGTCGACACTTTCATCGACCTGTCCACCAGCACCCCAAGATCTCTCTCTTCATCCGTCACAGACAACTCAGAACCCATTAGCGTATATGTGAAATTTTGGTTTCTTGCCCCAATGTGCATCACTTTGCACTTACTTACATTGAAGCGCATCTGCCATTTTGCTGCCCATTCTCCCAGTTTGGAGAGATCCTTCTGGAGCTCTTCACAATCCCTGCTGGTCTTTACCACCCGGAAAAGTTTAGTGTCATCCGCAAACTTGGCCACCTCACTGCCTATCCCCAACTCCAGGTCATTTATGAATAAGTTGAAAAGCACCGGTCCCAAGACCGATCCTTGGGGCACACCGCTTTTCACCTCTCGCCATTGTGAAAATTGCCCATTGACTCTCACTCGCTGTTTCCTGGTCTTCAACCAGTTCCTAATCCACAAGAGGACCTGCCCTCTTATTCCCTGACTGTGGAGCTTTCGCAGGAGCCTTTCATGAGGGACCGTGTCAAACGCCTTCTGAAAATCCAGATATATAATATCCACGGGTTCGCTCGCATCCACATGCCTGTTGACCTTTTCAAAAAATTCTAACAGGTTTGTGAGGCAAGACTTCCCCTTGCAGAAGCCATGCTGACTCTCCCTCAGCAGAGCTTGTTCTTCTATATATTTTAAGATTTTATTCTTAATGAGACTTTCCACCATCTTCCCCGGAACAGATGTTAGGCTGACCGGCCTGTAGTTTCCCGGGTCCCCCCTCCTTCCTTTTTTAAAGATTGGCGTGACATTAGCTATCCTCCAATCCTCTGGCACAGTGGCTGTTTTAAGGGACAAGTTGCATATTTTGGTCAAGAGGTCAGCAACTTCATTCTTGAGTTCCTTCAGAACTCTTGGGTGGATGCCATCTGGGCCTGGTGATTTATTGATCTTTATTTTGTCAATTAAGTCTGAGACATCTTCTCTTTTAACCTCTATTTGACTTAATTCTTTAGTCAGGGGAGACCGTTCCGGCAGCGGTATTTGCCCGAGGTCTTCTGCCGTGAAGACAGATGCAAAGAACTCATTTAATTTCTCTGCAGTCTCCAAGTCCCCTTTTATCACCCCTTTCTCTCCCTCACCATCCAGCGGACCCACCGTTTCCCTGGCAGGTTTCCTGCTTCTAACATATTTGAAGAAGCTTTTATTATTCCCTTTTATGTTGCCTGCCATACGTTCCTCAAAGTCTTTCTTGGCCTCCCGTATCATCTTTTTACATTTCTTTTGCCACAGTTTGTGCTCCTGTTTATTTTCCTCATTAGGGCAAGACTTCCATTTATGGAAGGAAGCTTCCTTGCCTTTTATAGCCTCCTTAACTGTGCTTGTTAGCCATGCCGGCATCCTCCTGGACTTGGTCGAGCCCTTCCTCCTTTGTGGGATACACTCCCGCTGGGCCTCTATGACTGTTGTTTTAAACAGCCTCCATGCACTCTGGAGCGATTGGACTCTTTTTACCTTCCCTTTCAGCTTTTTCTTAACTAGTCTTCTCATTTTGGGGAAGTCTGCCCTTCGGAAGTCAAGGGTTTTTGTGTCAGATTTGCTCGGCACTCTCCCTCCGACATGCATGGCGAAACAGATCGCAGCATGGTCACTGTTCCCCAACGGTTCAGTAACATTTGCCTCCCTGACCAGATCTTGAGTGCCACACAATATCAAGTCCAGAGTCACCTGTCCTCTGGTCGGTTCCGTGACAAGCTGCTCTAAGGCACAGTCATTTAACATATCCAGAAATCCAGTCTCTCTTTCATGACCTGAGCATGAATTGACCCAGTCGATGTGAGGATAATTGAAGTCCCCCATGACTACAACCCTGTCTCTCATTGACACCTCCCTGATTTGCTTCCTCATTTCAAGATCCCCTTCAGGTTTTTGATCTGGAGGACGGTAGCATGCCCCTACTATTACATCACTCTTTGAGCCTGGTAATCTAACCCACAGTGATTCTACGGAGGAGTCAGAGCCCCCCTCCATCTCTACTCTGGTGGATTCTACCCCCTCTTTGACATAGATGGCCACCCCACCTCCAACACGCCCCTCTCTGTCCCTCCTATAGAGTTTATATCCTGGAATTGCAGTATCCCACTGGTTCTCCGCATTCCACCAGGTTTCTGTTATACCTACTATGTCAATGTTTTCCCTAGCCACCAAACATTCCAGTTCTCCCATCTTTGCCCGAAGACTTCGGGCATTTGCATAAAAGCACTTATATACCTGGTCCCCCAAGAAGGGCTGCATGTTTGCACCTTTATTCCTGCAGCCTTCTGTCTTGCTAGACTGGCTGTCATGTCCCATCACGCTACCACTCCCAATTCTTACTCTGTTATTACTTGACTGTTCCCCATCCTCTGCACCCTCATTCCCGAGGGATGAGGAGTCCCGAACCGGATGCCCCTCGGCTCCTGTCGGCTTTCCCCCAGGAGTCAGTTTAAAAGCTGCTCTGCCACCTTCTTAATGTTACGCGCCAGCAGTCTGGTTCCGTTTTGGTTCAAGTGAAGCCCGTCCCTCTTGTACAGGCCTGGCTTGTCCCAAAACGTTCCCCAGTGCCTAACAAACTTAAACCCCTCCTCCTGACACCAGTGTCTCATCCATGCATTGAGACCCCTGAACTCCGCCTGCCTAGCTGGCCCTGCGCGTGGAACAGGTAGCACTTCTGAGAACGCTACCTTTTGGGGTCCTGGATTTGAGCTTCCTACCTAGCAACCTAAATTTGGCCTCCAGGACCGCCCGGCTACATTTCCCCACGTCGTTGGTGCCAACATGCACCACAACCTTTACCTCCTCCCCAGCACTCTCTACCAGCCTATCTAGACGAGAGGTGATGTCCGCAACCTTCGCACCAGGTAGGCAAGTCACCGTGCGGTCCTCACATCCGTCACAGACCCCCCTTTCTATGTTCCTGACTATAGAGTCACCCACAACAAGAAGCCCCCTTCCCCCCCTCCCCAGAGGAGTATCCATAGTGCGACTGGATACGGGCCCATCACCTGAAGAAGGGGTCCCCACTGTGGGATTGTTTCCCTCTTTTCCAGAGCAATGTCCTCCAGCCCTGAGACTCCCTTTCCTGGCAGCTGAGGCGCTGGCCAACTGAGGGTAGGACGAGGCCAACTGAGGGTAGGACGATGCCTCCACGTCCCTAGAAGTCTCACCCTGGTTCCTCTCTACCTGTCTCTGCTTCTCCAGGTCAGCAACCGTGGCTTCAAGGGAGCGAACCCGTTCCCTGAGAGCCTGGAGCTCTTTGCACCGAGCACACACCCACGACTTGTGCCCAAGAGGCAGATAGTCATACATGTGACACTCAGTGCAAAACACTGGATAGCCCCCACCCTTCTGCTGGCTGTCTGACTGCATAGCTTTTGAGTGTAAGTTATGGATTTATCAAAGTTTGGGTACCTTAATGTTGCTGGAGCTCTCCTCTCTTCAAGGGACGTGCCGGGCAGTGTGTGGGGCCTGGCTTCCTCGCCCCGCTGCTGAACTCGCCCAGCTGCTTAACTCGCTGTGTCTTTTTTATCTTGCCACTTTGTCCCCATGAGCCACTTGGTCCCCGTGAGGCCACTCGCTGCTCGTGAAAGTTGAAAAATAGTGCATGGGGGATCATGATCAGGATGAAAACCATCGTGGGAGCTATTAAAGCCCCTGTACGTCTGCTGCAGTTTTGCCCTATTTTGTCACCTCTCCACTTCCTATTAAATCAAAGCCCCAATCAGGGCAAGCTAAGTGCACATCTAGCATGACAGTAAACTGAAAAACAGCCCAATTCTATGATTGAGCTACACTTCTGGAACTAGCGTTCCAGCAGCGCAGCGGGGAGGAAGAGGGAGGACTGGGGGCATAACCAGGAAGGAGGAACCTGGGGGCATGGAGGAGGTGGGAGGGGATGGATTCAGCAGCAAGGACTCACGCTAGATCTTATCCCCTCCGTTTTAAACCTCGCTACCCTTTTTTTGTCCTCAGATTTTGTCCACCAAAATTATAGATGGTGTATGTCCGAGGAGACCCATTGGTGGCCCCAGGGGGCTTATGTGGAGGTTAAAAATAATTTTTGCCCTCAGGTCACACACACACACACACACACACACACACACACACACACACACACACACACACTCTTCAAAGTACACAGTTACACTTATTTCCACATCACCACCACCACCACCACCACCACCACCACTGGGTGCAGCGTTTGCCTTTTTGGCGCAGTTGCATTGGCACCTGTGGTGAGAGATAGGATTGGGGCCTAACTGATATGGCTAGGATTTTTTTTAATGTTTTCTCCATTAGTTTAATTTTTTGAAATGTCCTTGCTGTTACAGTGAGTGTTACGTTTTCCTATTCTTTTTGTGGCTTATGTCCGAGACAAATAAAATTGAACTAAAACGCAAAAATGGAATGTACACTATCATTGAAAGAGAGAATTCAAGAGAGTGTTGAGTGCTTCAGCTTGCTGGTGATGTAAAAAAAGGCAACTGTCTTCTAGGAAAGAGAAACTAGAAACAAGAAGCTTTTAGTGATTGTAGATCTCTGCAATCCTTTCGAGTGCTGGACATTGCAATGAAATAGCCCACTTGGTTTTGATGTGGTGCTCCTCTTTCAGTTAGGATTAGTGAAATACAGAAGATCAATAATACTGTAGTACCAGATATTATAATAAGACAAGGCATCGTTTTTTCCTGTCATTAATCATCATTAAAAATAGAGCTAGCTCTTTTGAAAGCTCAGAGGAAGACACTGTAGCGTTGAGCTTCATTCATAAAGTCCTGTTACACCTACACTCCAGGGACATGCAGTATGGGGGCAGCAGGGGAGGCAGAACCGCCGTCGTAGACCACGGAAAGTAGCCGCACGTGCTCCCCTGTGATTGCGCATGCACTTCACCTGGAGACGCTGTGGCTATTTTCCGTGGACTACAACAGGGCAGGTCTGCCTCCCCCACACCACACGTCCCTGTTACACTCAACCTGACATGTCTAGGTGATTAAAATATCGTTTTAAGATGTTTTATGCCCTCAAATAGACATTTTGAGCCAGCCTGTTTTGGAAGGAAAAGCCTCGTTACTACCATGGCTGACATCCAAGCAATCACGGCTTGAGCAACTTACATAAAACATCATCCATCATCCAAACATGACAAGTGAACACATGGAACTGCCTCATACCGAGTCATTTGGTCCATCTAGCTCAGTGACACTAACAGCCCAATCCTATCCAAACCAGTCCCGCCGATGCACCCTTGGCATGTGCTGCATCTTGCGGGGGGGGGGGGAGTCACGGAGGTCTCCTCAAGGTAAGGGAAACATTGTTCGCTTGCCTCAGGGTAAGCCTCAGCTGCCCCACTGCGCTAGCAATTTTGCTGGTACAAGTCTGAGTGGACCCAAGTAGGTGGATCAAGGTGGATCAACCTGTCAAAATACACCATAAAAAAGACGTTCAAACATTTATCTCCCTATATTTACACAAGCTTGCAAACTGCAGGAGCTCAGCTGTTTGCAGGACAATTAGCAGCTATCTGATTTTTGAATAGCCTCAGGGCTTGAGGCAGTTACTTATCTGATCTTTCCATCACTGGTGTTTTCATAAATTGGTGGCTCTGCGGTGGCACCAGAAATCGGTGGCACCAGAAATTGGTGGCACCAGAAATCAGAATTGGTGGCACCAGAAATCGGGTCCAAACCCATCAAGTGGGTCCCGACCCACAGCTTGAGAAATGTTGTCGTAGAGCACCACAGCACAAAACAAGACAGTTTTAAACCTGCCTTAAAAAAAAATTTAAAACCAGAAAATTTTAAACTCTGCCTTTTAAACCAGAGATTGTGGGTTCCAAACCCCACTAAATGGGTGGGTTCCAAGCCCCACCCAACTGACCATAACTTCAGAGTTTTTGTGCAGTATTCCTAATCACAGGGAGGCAGAAATGACGGACGCCCTCCGGGCACCCGGCACGTGGGGTGGGGCCAGCGGCGCATCACGTCGACGCGCCCCTCGCATCACGTCGCGCCCCCCACGCCCCCTGCCCGTTTTGAGCTCATTTTGGAGCCAAGCGAGCTCCAGGGAGGGAGGGCGGGCCGATCCAATGCGTCGCTTCCCTACGGTGAGTGCCCCAAGCGCGCCCACCTCCCGCCCGAGCGCCTGGAGCTCCTGCTCCACGTGCTCCACTGAGGTTCCACTGCTGCAGGGAGGGGCTCTCTCCAAGTATAGCATTTGTCATTGCACTGTACTTTGCATCACTGGGGGGGGGGAAGTGCTCACTGGCAAACTCTCATTGTCCCTCTGACCATGCTGTCAGCTACACAGTTTACTAATATCTGCATAGTGCTATTGAGTTGCTTTCTTCTTTCAATTCTTACCCTCTTCAGAGTTTCTAAAACAGTTAGCATTCTCAAAACCATTTTAAACTTCACGCTTGTGCTGCTTTGAATTCTACTTCTGATGGCATTTTTGGTTTGATTTTTCCACACATGTTTCAGTGCGCATGAGCATTAGTGTTCATTACTTACATGGAAGGGGAAAGTGCATGGCAATGAATTCAGGCAAGTTTCACAAGACTTATGAATTGGAACGGTAGAAACCAGTCCACCCCGGTCAGTGGTTTCAGTTGAGCCAAAACGCTGCTGCTACTATATCATGTGAGCAGTCTTAAACTGCAGAACAGCAATTTATAGGCAGGCACTTTAGGTATCATATACTAGCTATGGCCGCAATCCTATGCACATGTACGTGACAGTAAGTTCCATTGACTTAGGTGAGTTTTACTTTTCATTAAAAACACATAAGGGTGCACTGCATGTGTGTCTGAGATCTACCTAAGTATGCAAAATCATGTATGTGCTTAATGATGCTTTCTTTGTTCTTTGGTGACTCACTCCTCATATAGAAACAGATTTATATGCTAAAATATAAGCAGTTGTGGCTGAAATCTGCACTGTACTGTACTTCCCATTTGCGACTTATATTGCTCTCACCAAAATGATTTGCAAAGAATACTCTAAATGGTTTAAATTTATTGAGTCCTTTTTCTAACTTGCAGGTTGCTATAAAAATGCCTTTTTCATTTCAGTGTGCAAACTGCTCCCCCCATCTATGGAAGAGTTTCAGCCCAAGAGAGGAAAGAGCAATAAAACCTCTTTGATTACATCCACTTATTTTATTTGATAGATTAAATGGGCCAAAGCATTCTACTTTGGAGATTAAGAAATAAAGCTCAAAGCAGTGGCAAGCACATCACATTTTATCTCTTGAATAAAGATCCTTTTACACCAATTTCTGGGTCTGATATGCAATGTTTTCCATAGGCACCCTGACAAAGAAAACCTAATAAAAAAATGACAAATTAATGAAGCGTGTGACTTCTTTTTATGGTTATGAGAAACACATTGTGTCCTTGGCTTCTGATAGGCAAATACAAGAGATGTACTGCTCTGACAGCTTATTTAATACATAAAGGATTCATCCTATTATTATACAAGTTAAATCCTTCTCTTGCATACTGTCATTGTGTTTCATTCATTTCAATTATTTTTTAACATAGCTCAATGGAAATATTTTTGTTCTTCTTTTGAAAGGAGTCTATTGAGATTCGTTCATATTCGGTTTTAAGTTATTTGTCAAAATGCTATTTGAAGTAACTTTAGTAGACCTGGGTTAGCTCCTTATAATTAATGGCTTCAATCTCAGGTAAGGTAAAGGTAAAGGTGACCCCTGACAATTAAGTCCAGTCGTGTCCGACTCTAGGGTGTGGTGCTCATCCCCATTTCAAAGCCGAAGAGCCAGCGTTGTCTGAAGACGCCTCCGTGGTCATGTGACCGGCATGACTCTCCTTGCCGCAGCGCGTAGCATACAGCTGGAACACGGAGCACTGTTTACATTCCCGCAAGCGGTACCTATTTATCTACTCGCGTTAACATTCTTTGGAACTGCTAGGTTGGCAGGAGCTGGCCAAGCAACGAGCGCTCACCCCGTCACGGATTCGAACTGCCGACCTTTTGATTGACAGCTCATGGTTTAGCAGTTTAACCCACTGCGCCACCCGCTGGCCTCCATCAATCTCAGGTACCCTTCCTCTATTGGAAAGCCTCTTCCATGTAGCAAAGGAAGAATGTTGCATGAGAAGAGTGACCCAAAATATTGTTCTGTTTATGCTACCTCTTGTGTAAGTTACTACACAAGCTCTTTTCAAGGGCTGCCTTTCCCCCTGCACAGGTCATCCATCAGGACAACCAAGGCAGATTGTGTCCCCAAACCCAGCCTGAAACCAGACTGAAATGGATCAAGATAATCAATCTCATCCAAGAAGGCTTATGGCCCAATCCTATTTAGGCCTCCAAAATGCTCATTCCAGTGGCATAAGGCCCTTGACAGCTGTCGCAAAAGATGACATGCCATCAGCATGGCCTGGCCATCACCACAAGCAGTGAATACCTGGCTCCGTATGCCAGCAGACTGAGGGCGCCAGCTGGCACCGGTAAGTCAGTACAGGGGGTGAGAGGGAGGTGGGGAGGGGGCAGAACGGGGTGAAGGTGGGAGCAGGGAGGAGGACAGATTGGGGCCAGGAAGGGGGAAGTAGTGCATGTCAATATCTTACCCCCCTTCCAACTCGATCCCCAGACTTGGGTCCACGTGGACTTGAATGAGCAGACCGGTGCGGGCTTACCCTGAGGCAAGGGAACAAATGTTCCCTTACCCCCAGGAGGCCTCCAGAGGCCAAAACGTCCCCACGGGATACACTGTATGCCATGTTGGCATAGCTGCATTGCCGCGTGGGGAGTTAAGTAGGATTGGGCTGAGTTGAAACACCATGTGCTTGAGCACCTTGCTCAAAAAGGAGATGTTTGACATAGAACAGAAATTATTGAGTTCATAGGGATTCTACGATGGCATTATAGCCTCCGTCAGCACAGATGATATGTGCCCTTCCCATCACCTCTGCTGCCCATGAGTCTAATTGCAACTTCACTGACCAACCAGCCAGGATGGGTAAGGATCAAGTGCACAAGTGGTTGGGTGTACAGATCCAAGTATTCTATCCACATCCTCAGGATGAATAAGCTGAAATGAATCAATAAAACCTAACGGGTAGGTACCTTGGAGCCCCCAAGGAAACCACTGCGTCACTGGAGTCTAAATTGAAATAGGGCAAGAGCTGTTGTGAGCAAAGTGCCTAGCAAATTGGTCACAGCAGACTTCTGAGGGCTGTACATGCTCTCCCTGGGGCCAAGCTGTAAAACAGCTCCACTGGACAGCATTGAGTTGACACAATGTTGGCAGAGAAAAAAGCTTTCTTCACCACCATCAGTGCCACTGAATAAGCCCAAAGCCTTTGTTCTGTTGGATTCATCAAAGGTTTTTTTCTCCAGCTGCACTCCAGTCATTACCCCTCCTGGTTCATCTCCTTCAACTCCCAGGAAAGCCATGGAGCCAAGAGGGCATCTAGGAGTGATTGTATCTACCACCGGGGTCATCTCTGTCTTCCACAGCTTGACCAAGGCATTGACAGAACTGTCAGCCATGGAAGACTTTGGAACGCTACAAATAATTAGCAGTACAATTAATGCAAACATGGCTGAACTGACACTTCTGATAGATCCACTTAGGAGGATTAGAGGGAAGTAGATCCCACATCTATTCAGTTTGCCTTCCTCTATACTTGGAATTTAATTTTGTTATTTGTTTTTCCACCCAAACGTTTCACTGGGCACATGACCTGTGAAGGGAGCCAAAGTGTGATGTGCAAAGTGATGCAGGACAACCTGTGAAATCGGCACAAGCCAAAACCAATTGACTCATCAGCCCCTTGGTTTCATGTAAAGCATATCTCTGTGCCAACACCTTGCTGCTGCATCTTGTTTTCCCTTGGCTTGCCTTTAAAAGGGTGATAAAGCCAAGCTTCATTTTAAAGCCAGTAATTATTTCCTAATGGTGGGCACTCTGTCACATTAGCTATAGCAGCCATCTCAGAGAAAACTTTGATGTGATTTGCCCAACTATTAACGCCATTAGTTGAAACTTGGAATTGATTTATTTTACCCATTGCATTAACCTTCCCTGGCAGACTCATCGCTTTCTTATATAGGGCACGACAAATGCACCTTGGTGTGTCTAAATGTGGTGGGTTTTTTTTTTTTTTTTTTACAAAATGGAATGTAAATGTCATCTCACTATAAGCTACACATTGTTGTAATGATCAGAAGAAGACAACATCTCCCCCCCCTGCCGCCAAATTCTTTAATAAATTAAGACTTTGACATTAAATCCATTAAGAGTCCATTAAGAGAAAGGTCCTGATTTTGCAGGTTTATGGAACCCGTAAGCAAAAATACATAATAATTGTGAGGCAGCATAGCTCTGATTTAATAAGTTTTACTTAAAGCTCTGATATGTTCTGTTTCCTGTATTAGTTCAAAACCCTTATTATCAGAAAATAATTTTGTAGTTTTGTGTTACAGTTGAACGGGATTTTTAAAACAGGGACATACCTTTGCATTAAACTCTAAATGAAATTCTTTATTTTGCATAAATATAGAGACCAAGTTGTATGAAATGATGGCATACACCTCACCTGGTGTATGGTGAGATCTCCTCTGGATAAGGGAACATTTGCTCCCTTATCTGGAGGCAAGCTTCCAGCACATGAACGGGTCTACTCAGACATGCACCAGTGATTTAGCTGGTGTTCAGATCCTGTTGGTCCTTTGTAATCACATCGTGTTGGTCCTTTTTACCACGAAAGACCAATTGTGCCATGTAAGTGTCTGTTCAGGAAAGGAGGCAGGCAGGTAGACCCCACCAGCCCAGATGCCTTTTCCTGGATCAGTTGAACGGATCCCTCTCCTATAACAGTGGCAGAGGAAGGACAGCTGCCTTGGGGCAACCAAAACAAGAAGGAAGTTGGGCAAAGACATCATTGCATCCAAGATCTCCTGATCAGTGTTTTCCCTTCTGATGTTCCCCTCCCCCATGTCCAGAGGAATTCAATGTTCTCTGTGTGTGGAAGGTACTCTTTTAGTTGGGCAGCGAGATCCTGTGTAAGCTGCCGGAGCGAGCGCTCCAGCGCCAGAAGCCGTTGCAAACGTGCTATAAGGGATGAGCATGCGGCCGCCGGAGGCAGGTAAAACTCGCGGCCGCATGGGCAGTCCGGGCGGTGAGGGAGGGGGGCCATTGGGCGAGCCAGCCCGGGAGGGGGCGGCAGAAATATCTAGCTGGCAGAAATCGGAGGAGGCCGATAGGGGCGGCCCTGGTTTACTCCTGGGGAAGGGGATGAATGTCCCCTTCCCTGAGTAGACCTCTGACCCGCTGCATGGCGGTCCGGAGCGGGAATGGGATCCGGCGGGCGGTCCTGGGCCGTGCACCAGATACTTAGTTAGGATTTTGCCCTTAGTGTCTTTTTTCCTTTGTTTCCAGTTCAGTATTTTAATGTTCTGCTTTTTAAAAATCCATTCTTTTTTTTTCTCCCTCACTCCCAATCTCTCCTTGTGGAGAGATTTTTCTAATTGTAAGGTTCTTAATGGAACCCTTGCATTTTATGAATGTTGTGAGCTACTTTGGGATTCCAATTGGAAAGCAGGATGCAAATTAGACTAAATAAATATATCCATAAATAAAAAGGTCACACTGCAAAGTTCTAATCTCTTTGTCCTTCATTTCCATGATAGCTTTTTTCAGATGCAAGAAAGTATTTATCATCTGTTTCTGAATAACTGAATATAAGAAATCAGAACATGTTTTTTTGTCAAATGGCTTCCTGGAGGACTCTGTTTCAGAATTTAATAAAAAATGAACACCTGATGGCCCTTGGGGAGGGAGCAATGGAATGCCTTCTTGGTTTTCAGGTACATGGCATAATTTTGACAGCAAATGACAACCACAGAAAGTCATGAGGACATATTTCTTATACGTTACAGCCACAAGGGAGCCCTTTATATTCAAAGTGTAGTACAGGTTGGTTACCCCTTATCTGGACATCTGAAATCCAGACATTTTGGGGGCTACACTTAAAAAAAAAAAAAGACTTTTTCCAGCAGCTGGCTAGCATAGCGCAAGGCATGCTGGGGCACAAAATTATGAAAAGCCTTGTATAAAATTTCCTTCAGGGTTTCCTATGTGTATAATGTGTATTTGAGACATAAATGAAATTTGTGTTTAAACTTGGGTCTCATCCCCAAGATATCTCACAAGGTAAAGGTAAAGGTATCCCCTGCTCGAAAGCCAGTCGTGTCCATGCGACATGAGCATCTCACCCTAACCCTAGGGTACGGTGCTCATTTCCGTTTCTAAGGTCGAAGAGCCAGGGCTGTCCAAAGATGCTTCCGTGATCATGTGGCCGGCGTGACTAATGGAATGCTGTTACCTTCCCGCTGCAATGGTACCTATTTATCTACTTGCAATTTCTTGCTTTTGAACTGCCCCCTCCCCCCATCGGCCTCCGGAGGCTCCGCGCTCACCGTCCGAAGCTGCCGCCCGGTCCGCACGTCACCTCTGGCGTACCATGCTGATGAGGGCAAGAGGGCAAGAGCTTGCCCTCATCGGCGTGGTACGCAAGTGCATGTGCGAAGGAGTCGAGGCGGCGGCTGGGGAGGACATGCAAAGGCCCTCTCCTGGCCTCTGGAGGTGACGCGCGGACCCGGCGGAGCCTTCAGGGGCCGGTTGGGCGGCCTCCCGGCAATCTCTTCAGGGGCCGGACCAGATGGCCTCAGGGGCCTAATCTGGCCCTGGGGCCGGAGGTTCCCCACCGCTGCCCTAGAGCATCCCCCTGCATCATCCTAAGCCTTTCCTAAGGCTTGTGTGGCTATAGATAAGGATCTATGTGTGGCTCTTTGAGTAGCCCAAAACGGGACATAAATATAGAGACCCTGAGTGACTTCAGCCTAGAATGACAACCAGGAGAGCAACACCCAAGGATGAAGGAAACGTGGGGAAAATTCTTTCTGAAAATGCATTGCTTGTTTCTCTAAGTGGTTGTCTCCTCTTCATAGAAAATTATTTTCACAGGAGGATATTTTATGAAATGTGGCAAGGCAACATCAAGGCCTTAGAACCATTAATTTTAAAAAAAGTTTCTCCTTCATTCTCCAGTGTAAATTGCTGAGCAATCAGAATTTCTCTCTTTTGCTCTCTACTATGATATAGCTTATGTCATGCTAGGATCACAGTTCCCTGATATTAATTATACACAACCAAGGCACACTTTTTATCTCATGCCCACAAGGGACAATGGTATAGAAGGGGAAAAATGAAGCAGGATACACTGCACAGACTAAGGCCTTCTAGTCTATGAAATTCATTTCAGCTGCTCACTTTATAATCCTGCCTTGAAAACTCATTTCATTTTAAAGAGCTGTAAAGGAGTCATGGCTATATTCAGAGCTGCTTATTGCAGGAGGTCTTAAAATAATCCTCCTGGCTGCTTCCTTCTGTGTTACTTCAGCAAAAGAACATGGCCAGGATAATAATCTGACCTTATGTTAAGCCACAAAAATAATAAAATGCAATCTAGCAAGGGAGAAATAGATAAGGCCAAGGGAAAGAAGTCAGCAGCTTGTCAATGTGCAATGCAGTCAGGTTATTTGCACAACTTTTTAGGACTCATCATAGAACCATGATGGCAGCAGTACTCAAGCATCGTCCGTCTGAGCCTGGTACACACTTCTAACGTGACCCAGTCCCTGTTCTTAGGCTCAGAATTTCTTGTTTTGTTTTGTTTTGAAAAATGGTAGGATCACTGGCGTCACTACACGGGGGGCGGAGCTAAGTTCCTCCGTGATCGGAGCCTCCGTTACACGGAAGAACGAAGTGCCCCGCCCCCGTGCCTTCCGAACCAGTCAAAGCAATGAAAACAACGCGTAGGGAGTCTGCCCGTTCGGCTTCGCTGTGCGGAATGGCTCCGATTGCGAGGGGGCGGGGCCTCCTCGCTCCAGTTCATGAACGCGGTAGTAGGTCGGGGTGCGACTTACTGTCGAGCCCCTACTGCAGGAATGCCACTGGTGGTGATGTGAGAAAGTGGCAATGAGCGGGGGAGGATGGGGCTGGGATGAGGCAGATCTGGTAGCTGCCGAATCCCAAACCCTCATCCTGGGCCGGACACTCTCCCAGCAACTCCTCAGAGCTACGCCAGCAACAGAGCTGGTGTAGCTCTGAAGAGTCCCTTAGGGGAGCATGTGGTGGCTGGCACACAGGTAAGGCGAACACCGCTCACGCATCTTGACTGGTCTCTCCACCGGCGAGATGGCATGTTGGATGCCGTGGAGATCGTGCCAGTGGCCCTGCATCCAGTGCCGTACCCAGCCGATTTTGCGTGTGGGGCCCGGTCCTCGGCCCCGCCCCTAAAACTAATTAGCATAAATTATGCTAATTTTTTCGGGCGATTTAAACCTACATTTTAACCCTACAAAAGGGGTATTTTTAAAGTGTGTATGCTTTGCGGCACTTAACTTTTGTATAGGAGCCTCCAGCGATTTTTAAGGGGTATTTTTAAAGTATGTCTGCTTTGCGGCACTTAACTTTGTTATAGGAGCCTCCAGCGAAGCGATCGGCTCTCTCCAGCGACGTTCTCTTCCAGGGGCGCAGATCGGCGATCTGAGATCGCTCCTCTGCAGCCCCTGACCAGAACTGCTCATCGTAAGCTCTTCCTTTGAGTTCGCGCATGCGTGAATGGCTGTTTGCTATGCGCATGCGCGAACTCAAAGGAAGAGCTTACGATGAGCAGTTCTGGTCAGGGGCTGCAGAGGAGCGATCTCAGATCGCCGATCTGCGCCCCTGGAAGAGAACGTCGCTGGAGAGAGCCGATCGCTTCGCTGGAGGCTCCTATAACACAGTTAAGTGCCGCAAAGCAGACATACTTTAAAAAAAACCTTAAAAATCGCCGAAAAAAGCGGGATTTTTCCCGCTCTCCTCCGGAGCCTCCCGCCCCCCCGCACCACCTCCCGCCCTTGCGCCCTGGGGTCCACCGCCCCAGGGCACCACGTCAGAGGACGCCCCTGCCTGCATCCAGTGTGCCATCCCCACATAGGATTGGGCCATAAGACTGTTATGAAGCTCAGTGGTAGGGTGTGGTAGGGTGCATATTTTGCATACAGATGGCCCCAGGCGTCTCAAGTTAAAGAATCAGGAAGCAGGTGCTAGAGAAGACTTTTCTGTGCTTGCGACCCTGGAGAGCCAGAAAGTGTAGACCAGGGGTTCCCAACCCCTTCCCAGCCGAGTACCACCTCCGGTGCCACTCTCCTTCTGAGTACCACCAGAAGTGACTGGTGATGACATCATCACCAGTTATTTCCGGGTTTCCAGAGACCAGAAAATGCAGGGAGAAGGCTCTGGGCAGGTGGGAGGGCCGTTCTCAGCGTTTCTGAGAGGCTCAGCCAAAGGCAGGAACTTCCTGGGAGCAAAAACACGGCAACAAAAAACACCACATCAGAGTGGGGTTCCAGTGGTCCAGCTGTCCAAGTACAATCAGCAGTCGGCTGAAGTACCACTGGTGGTACTAGTACTATAGGTTTGGAACCCCTGGTGTAGACAATGACACTGGTATTCATCCAAGGCATCTATGTATATGGCACACTGTTACATACTCTGGATCCAGATATTCTTGGTCCTTGGGTGGAAAAGCCCAATAGCACTAGACCAGGGGTTCTCAACCTTTGGAGGCCCTGGTACCCCCTATCATGGTCCAATTTTCTGAAGTACCCCCTGCTAATTAATTGGATTAATCAATCAATTAATTAGGTAATTAATAATTAAATAAAGTACTAAAACAATTTTAAATATGAAACTTAAATTTAAACTTATTTAACTGTGCGGGGGGGGGGGAGACACACATGCAAGGATCTCTTTTTTTTCTCCAAGTCACAGTTGCCAAAATCAACTCCTCCCTCCCCCACCCCACCAAAGTACATTTTCCAAAGTACAAAAATAAGCCCCAAACCAAAATCAGAGAGACAGAAGGGCTCCAAAAATAATTACAATTTAAAATCCATGTTAATTAACACTTAATTAGCTGCGGATAAGGGTCAGGGCTTGGCGTACCCCCAGCAAGAGGTCCGCGTACCCCTAGGGGTACCCGTACCACAGGTTGAGAACCTGTGCACTAGACAATAGCCCTTCCCGGGCTAGGAGGACATGGCTGGCTGACAACTCCGCCGATCGCTCTGTATTGACGGAGTACATCTGATGGACTTAATTACTCTACCCCTGGATTAAAAGGGAGTACGAAGAGATAAACCACATTGCTTTCAATCGCCTCCTTTCTGACACTTCAAGGCAAAGGCTTTGAAGTTTTGGATTCTCGGTGAGAAAGCTGGATTACCATCGAGCTCGAGCTGCAGATGAAAACCAAGTCAAGCCACCTCCGACATGCTTTGATTTACTTGAGCAAGAGGCGTAGAAATGATTTATGAGTTGAAGAAATTAGCCGAGATAAGAGTTAACGTTAAAAATAATACGTTGCGATAAGGCGAACTGAACATTCGAAAGTGAAAGTTGGAAAGACGAAGTTAAAGTTTTAATAGTGGTGAGTTTTATTAATTTTTTTCTGTACTTATGGAAGATTAAAACAGTAAGAAGGTTTTTTTAAATAGACTATTCTGGCAAGAGAAAATTGTTTGGGATTTTTGTTGTTGACATTCCTGACATTTTTGCTAAAAGAATATGAGCCCTTCCGTGTTAGAGTTCATGGATCTTGGCAATTAATCTTTCTGTTTCACGTCGTCGACCGCAGAAGTTTTTTATATTACCTCTTTTTTTTTAAGAGAAGAGAGATTGGCACCTGGTGAAAAATTTGCAACATGACTACACTATTGTATTGTTTTAAAAAATGGGAACAGAGATTCGATGCAAAAATGACAATTTTGCATGGAAATCTTCAGAATATGAATGCAGAACTGAAACAAGCGGTGAATGAAAAGGATGAATTACAAGGAATAAAGGTTACGACGTAAGTGAAAGAGAAAGATTTAGTGGAAGAGACTGTAGTAGAGGAAGTACCAAGAGTAAACCAAGACTTGAGATAGAGAAGCAGAGTACTTTACTAAAAAAGGTGCTGAAGATTGTCTTTCGGGAGAGGAATATAGAAGACGTGAATGATTCTGTGGAAAAAATTGCAAAGTGGATACAATTCAAAAAACAAGGGACTTTTGGGAAAGATTTAAAGATGAAGAAGAGAAAGAAGAAGAAGAGGAAGAGGAAGAAGAAGAAGAGGAAGGAGGAAGGGGAGGGATGGAAGGGTAATGGCAAATTGTCAAAAGTAAAAAGGGATTATAATTTTTTATTTTTTTGTGGGGAATATTATTGGAGTTAATGTTATATAAAAAGAAGAAAATGTTTTATTATTAAAAAACAAATAAGATATGACTTGTTTTTAAGAAACTTATATTAAGAGTGATGGAAAATTTTTGATGATGAATTAACAAATTTGAAGACAAAAATGGGGTGACTTAATAAATTTAAAATATTTGAAGTGGAAGTTAAGACTTTTAGATGATAAAGGAAAAGTTAGTTAACCCTTTTGTGAATAAAAGAAAAATAATGTTTTATTATTTGAAAAGACTTAAGTAAGATGTGATTTGTTTTTAAGAATCTTATATAAAAAGGGGTTATAGATTTAAAAAAAACAGAAACATTTGGAAGGTTTTTATTTTAATACATTTGGAGAAAAATGGGGTGGCTTTATATATTAAAATATTTGAAGTGGGAATTAAGATTTTTAGATGATAAAGGAAAAGTTAGTTAATCTTTTTATGAATATTTGGATACCACTTATAGATTCTTTAAGAGAGAGAGAGAGAGAGAGAGAGAGAGAGAGAGAGAGAGAGAGAGAGAGAGAGAGAGAGAAGGAGTGATGAAGTGTGAATTTAATGAATAGTATATTAGAGATATAGGCTTAGTTAGATATTATAAGTAGAAAATATATAATAGTATACAAGTAGGATTTACTGCTTCGCGCTTGCTGTAATCTTTCGTAGTATGTTGTATTGTTTTGTTTTATTGTTTTGTTTTGTAGTTTATTAATAAAAATTAAATATATGATTTTTTTAAAAAAAAGACAATAGCCCTTCCCCATTTTGTACTTCCTTAATGACTATTCAGGGATACACTCCTGAACATCAAGGTTCCATTTAGCTATGATGGCTAATAGACTATCCTCCACACATTTTTCTAATTCCCTTTTAATAAGAACATAAGCTCTGTGTGCATGGAAGCTTGCATCTGCTTACGGATTTCCCTTGCTGGCAATTAACTGCAAAATTATCTTTTCATTCATTCAAGATTATATTGAAACAGCCATGTTCCAGGTGTTTTCTATAGCAAGGAAAAACAGATAACAAGTTCAATACTGTATACATTACAGTGCCAGGACAATGCAAATCTGTCTGAGTGTTGAAGTGATTTTAAAATTGGAACCAGTGGAGCCTCTCATCCCACACTGCATCATGTGTAGAAATGAGAACGCCTCCCTTGTAAACAAGCTTATTGTTGCAAATGTTAATCCACAGACTTCTAGAGTACAAAAATAGAGAACATAATTATTAGTGTACAATGCTGAAAGTATTTGCTTTGGTGTCAAGATATGGCACCAAGTACAGACTTCAAAAAGTGACGCATAGAAATTACATTCATTAGAGTTTTTAATCTTTTGCAACCAACTTGTTGCAAAGGAGAAATCTCATGAATATGTGAAATGACAAGCTGCATGTCTGTTCTTTGTCTCCAGAAAAAGATTAGCTGTTGAAAAAGTTGACGAAAACAGAGGCATGCCCACACAGTTCTTTATTGCTCACGAAGCACAATATTATACAGATTGATTTACCTCAATGAGTTTTTAAACTGACCAGTTGAAAGTACCACAACATTTCGCAGGTGAAAATGGAGACACTTCTGTATTTGTAACACAGTCTGTTCCTATGAGTATTTCCTCACAAACAGTCCCACTGAGTTCAACTGGACTCAATCCAAGATAAGTGTGCGTAGAATTGCAGTCTTATTCTTACACCAAGTAATGTTTCAATGACATTTAAAAGGTTTCTCCTCCACCCAGAAGCGGAGCTGGGCAGGGGGGCGGTGGGCCCCCGGTGGAAAGGGGAGGTGTCGGGCCCTGTGCGGCAGGCAGGTGGGGGGGTGTCAAAGCAGCTGGCAGCGGGGTGAATCGGGCCGTTTCCTGTTCTTGCCAGTGATTCATGTGCTATGCATTTCTATGCTTATGTCACAGTAGGCATGCCTAGGATAATATAAACAGCTACCATCCTCTACAGCAGGAAGAGGATCGAAGCACTGTTGGCTTCTCCTTCCTTCTCCTCCCCAACCACAGATCCCAAGTAGATAGAGCAAAAGATCAAGCAAAAGCTACTTTTGCTGTTGTCTCTCCTACTCACCACAAGCATGGGGGAGAGATGGCTGCCATTTAAAGCCAAAAATAAGGGCAAGCTGTGGCAAAGGAGGGCTTTGCCAGAAGCCAGTGTAAGGTGTTGTCTCATCTCCTCCAAGGACTCAAAACTCATAGATATTGAAAACCATATGAATTATTAGTATTATTAAGAATATTTTACATACCTCTTTTCATCAAAAAGTAGTTCACAAGGTGGTTTACACAAGATGGTTTACCATCAATAAATGGTTCCTTGTCCCCAAAGCTCTCATAATCTAAAAAGTTGTGACCATACATTCAAAAATCTACGAAGGCTCCGAAGTAATGAATTAAGAGGTGAAAATGTGTGAAAGAGGTACTTGGATATTCCATGGTAAAAAAAACCTCATGGAAGTCTCGCAGGTAAGGAAACCCATGTAAGTTTTGCATCAAAATAGAAAACTCCTACACTCTTTTCTTCCTAGCTCTAGAAACACACACACAAAAATGTAACATGTGAAAGAATAAATGCATTGCATGACCAAGCTCCCCACAAACAGAAGCCTTGGTAGGAAAAGGATTGACAGCGTAATCCTGTGTAAGGATCCGGCCGGCGGCCCAGGGCCACCGGCCGGATCCTGAGCCTGAGGCTACCCATCAGATAGTGGGACGAAGGTCTACTCGGGGAAGGGGACGCTTGTCCCCTTCCCCGGGTGTAAACCAGGGCCAGCCCGATAGGCCTCCTCAGATTTCCGCTGGTGGGAGTCAAAGGAGGCCGTGGAACGGCCTAGCCAGCCCAGCGGGGACATGGATATGGCGGGAGCCATCCCCCTCCCCCTCCCAGGCTGGCTAGTCCAGTGCCCCCCCTCGCCCGCCGGACCACCCATGCTGTCGCCAGCAGGAAAGCTTACCTTCCTCTGGTGGCCACATCCTGGTCCGGTGATGAAGTGAGGGAGGCCGGCCTTGTGGCGGCCTCCCTTACTCCCGAGGCGTCGCAAACGTGCTTTACGGCACATTTGCAATGTCTTGGAACGGCGGAGCGCTCACTCTGCCGTTCCGAAGATCTCCAGGATTGCACCCTGAGAGTTCTACAGTCCAATAGGTCTCTGTTGTCGTGGTGATGGTTGTTCATCTGGTGGTTTTTTTATTATTATTATTATTAAATGTGATCTCTATATTGTGAAAGAGATAGACCTTGGAGGGAAATACAATTTGAACAAGACTATTTTGTTTTGTGTTTACCAGTCCCTTCCCTGATTCTAGATTACACAACTGGATTACTTATTGTCCTCTCTGGGAATGGGTAAAGAGTTGAGAGTGTTTTACCTTTTACAAGGGAGTCCAAAGGGGCCCGTTTGCTAGCATTAGTGCACTGTACTAAGATCTGCTCTATTTAATGCATTGTAGGAGACTAGTTAACTATATTCCCACCGGTCTCATAGAAACCTAAATTTGCAAAAAGGCAGGGAAATGTGGCATACTGCAAAGTCCTTGCATAATCATTCTGAGTTGCCATGTCTATTGAAGGAGACAAATTGCCATGTTTTGGTTCTTCCAACCATTTCTTACTGGGATATTAATTCTTATTAACTTTCAAAACGGAGTTAAGGAGAAATTAAAACCATATATTTAAACTAGTGTCATTATCAATGCATTCTGAACTTGTCAGAATGAAGAACTTGTAAGACTTTTCTATTCGGCACACCCTTTTTTCCGGCACTTGTGATTTGCAACCATGTGTGTCCATGTGTGCCTGCGCGTAATAATTTGAAGTATTTATACCTTACTTTTTGTTCCAAATCAAAGCAGCTTAGGAACATTATCTCTCGTCTTGCAAATGCAGTTGGACAAACCATTTTTGTGGATGCTTCACATTATAATTTTCATATTGCCTTTTCCATGAAGCCTTTTAACTACTTGACCTCTCGATCCTCAGTGCCAACTGAAATGAAAGCTAAGTACTATATATACACCGGTATAACTGCTTTTGTGCATATACATTACTGCCTTTATTCACTGTTATCATTTCCTCTCCCACCCACAGGTGCATAATTCCTTGGGTCAAATCACACATGACGACGCTAAATGTTCTGGGGCATTAAAAGATCTCTAGCCCCAGGATGAATGGAGTAGAAAGCACACCATTGTACTTCCCTCACCATTGCTAACTCCACCATTGAGGCAATTGCCATTCCATACCAGCCAATGGAAAGCAACCCAAGCAGAAGTCCATCTAGCTCTGTGATGGCGAACCTATGACACGCGTGTCACAGGTGACACATGAGGTCATTTTGGGTGACATGCCAGCGTTTCCCCCAGGGCCCTTATACACCTTACATTTTTGCAAAAGTTTTACAGGCTTGTCTTGAACACTTAGGGCAGGGATTCTGGCAGACTTCTTTCAATTTATTATCTAGTAAAACTCAGCAACAAAAAAGTCACCAATTGATTTAAATAAAATCCAACGTGTTCTACTGTATAGTTGTTTTCAGTTCAGTTCAGTTCAGTTCAAAATTACTATTAAAAGTAGCATTAGTCAAAGTACTATTAAAAGTTCGAGGGGAGGGGGCACACACCAGCAGAGTCAAGTTAGGCATTTTCAAATTTTGACACACCAAGCCCAAATGGTTCGCCATTACTGATCTAGCTCCTCCCTGCTTTGGTTCCCAGGAAGTTGTTAAATTTTTTGAAATGTGGCAAGCCATTTTGATGACCTAATAGTCAGGCTCAGCCCAAGCCGAATCTGTTCCTGAAACCGTGCCTACATTTTCTGCCCAGCTTTGTCGGGATGGGCACATGTGCGAGCATGTGTGCTCTGTACTTCCCTCACCATTCCACCAGCTTCCACCTCCTCCGGTACCTGCTGCGTTTTTAAAATAGGTATGTGCAAGGAAGAGGATTGGGCAGCCAGGAGCTGCACTAACAGCTTATTTTGTTGTTATATAAACCACTTTCGAAGGCCTTGGCCTGAAAGGTGGTACACAAATCAATCAAATAAATAATAAAGGCTCTTTACTGGAAATGAGCCCAAAGCCCTGCACAAGCAACCAGATATCATTAAAGGAGGTCATCAAAGAATGATGTCGTAAGTCTTTCTTATAAAACAAAGAATTCTTTTGCATATTGCTCAGTTTCTTGTGCCAATGTAAGCAATCTGCACAATGATGAAAAAGTCTGCCACTCTCCGCAGAAATTGCAATCAACTTTTTTTTTTTTTTAAGAACCCAAGAACACAAAGTCCTGGTTGCTTGTTTAATTATTGTTCACGTAAACCACTTTGGACTTTCCAGCACTGATGCAGCCATGCCACTTAGGTCCAAATTAACTATCAACATTTGTACTAATTGTTTTTTTATACAAAGTTAATGCAGATAGTGAGTGCCCAGAGGAAGCATCCCTTCTTCACACGTACTTTTGTAGAATCATGTTATATATCATTGAGCACCAAGCACTTCAAAGTGCTATCTAAATGGACTACTACGAGGTAGTTTGAAGATCCTACATGAACAGTATTAGCATTTTGGAGCACAAAAGGGGGGTTGAGGTTTTTTTTTTTTTTTAACTTTCCAACAGTAACATCATGTTAAGTTTTTATCTGCTTTTACAAAATGAATGTTGGTAGTCCTGCTTAAATAAGTCCTTTTTTAAAATAGCCAGTGCAGAGGTGTAGCTAGCCTCTGCGGGGGGGAGCGGCATCCCTGGGACACCCCCGTGATGTCACAAGTCCCGCCATCCGCACATGACTTCAGACGCCCCGCTCCCAGTTGCGTTTCCGGTGAAAAAATTCCCCCTGGCATTTTTTCGCCGGAAAAAGGCTACTAGGCGCCTAGGTGGGTGACTCCTTTCACTCCCACCGTACTGCAAAAGGCCGCTTTTTGCCGCCGCGCTGCCGGATTGCCACCGAAGTGGCAGCTTTTGCACTCCCTGTATGTCGCCCGGGGCAGATCGCCCCCACCCCCGTTCCAACGTCACTGAGTCAGTGTGACATAGTGAACAGACTGTTGAACGTTCAGCGCTGATGCAGCCATGCCAATGAGGTGTGCACTGCATCCTGCAGTGGGGGGGAGTCGTGGGGGGGAGCCATGGAGGCCTCCTCAAGGTAAGGGAATTTGTGTTCCCTTACCTTGAGACTGCATTGCAACTGCTTTGCAACTGGAAAGTTGGATAGGATTGGGCTCACAGTCAGATTTTCACTCTCAATCTACCTCAAGGAGCTGTTGGTAGGGTAAAAGAGGGATAACCTCTATGTGTATTGCCCTGAGCTCCTTACAGAGAATGTGGGATACAAGTGCAATGAGTACATTTTAAAAACTGAAACCAAAAGCAGGTTATTGATAACAAGCTACCAAGGGTTTGCTTTGCTTAGACAAACTATGCATTAGCACCCAGCCAAATGTTTTTGTTGCACATAACAGCCGACGTAAAATGTATTATCCTTTGTGCAATAAGACAGCATGAGCAATTAAGACTGAAAGCAACCTGGCCGTGCCCTTGACACATGTCCACAAGAGTATGTCTTGATGACAGCATCTACCTGAAAATCTGTTACTAAAAATAAATTTGTACATCTTGGGTAGGTGCCATGATCCATCCACATGTAAGGAGGAAACTTCCCAGGGGACGTCACCACTGAGATCCATGATGACTACTGCTAGCAGTTTGATCATCTGACACTCAAAGACGTTTTGTGTTTTCCTTTGTCATGGCATTCAAGTCCTTTCCTATTCTCACCTCCTATTTTGTCTATGAGAAAGGAGGAAAGCTCAGTAAAATAAATACTACAAATACTAACAGAGCTGGCATTAGGAGCTACAGGACCCAAAATTGGAAACATTTTTTGCGGGGACCCAGGTTCACAGCCAAGGTCTGTAAAATCTCAGAGATATAAATAAAATGTATTATAGACTTTAGATCTCTATGGTAGAATGGAAAGCAATCAAAATGTTCGCTTAAAAAGTTCAAAAATACAACCAGATATTAAAAGTGGTATCCATCACTGAACTGATAAAAAGCAAAGCATACTGTACTTAAAGCATACAAAGCATACTACTTGGCACAGATCCGAGTAGGCCCATTGGGGATCATGGTGCAGTGGAGTAGGTAAGTAAAACATTATTTACCTTTCTGCTGCGTCATGGTCCCATAGCAGGCAGTGGAGCCTGTGCAGCTGCACACTATGAGCTGGCCGAGGATAGCATTGGGACGTAAGTCTCTTATTGTACCTCCCAAGGTGTAGATTTCAGCATTATCATGGCCAGAGTTAAGAGTCTAATCCTTAATTTGCTGCCCTTTTCTTATCATTCGATTATTTATGTATTCATTCATATTTATTTAAAAATCCTACTTCATCAAAAAGTTTGAGGTTGGTTTATAATCTCACAATCATAAAAGCAGATCCATAATAAAAACAAACCCAGCTACAATCCATAAAAGCAAAAACATGAACCCAGAAGCAAAGCATCAGCTAGAAGGCAGCTCAAAACTCATTCCCCAAATCCTGCCTAATCAACTGGGTCTTATATTGCTTCTTAATACTAACAAGAAAGTTTACTGGTGCATCTTCTCCAGCAGCTCATTCCAGCTATGCTTCCTTCCTCTTTTTCTCCCAATACATTTTTGCAAAACAAGTGCATACAAAGATGGCCCATAATGAGTACTGTTGATTTGAGAAAAACTGACAAAAAACAGATCTACATTTTTATTTCCTTACAAACAGGACAACCTAAGAAAAAAGTGGAGCAAATCTTTTATTACGGCCTTCCTGCCCATGAAACATTTAGGGCAGAGATTCCCAAACTGGGGCATTCATGGTTGCTACTCCCTTAAGGGGGGGGTGGCAAAGTGCGGTGATGGCAGTGGCACTTTTCAGACAAAAGCCGGAAGTGGGTCACGTGTCAGGGAGATGTTCTGAGGCACAGGGATGCTCACAGAGGGGATTGTGGTTCCCCCCACATCCTCCGGAAGCCTGGCATGACCACCGAGTGAACGTTAATGCCCCTTTTTTGTCTCAGCAACGGCCCAAACTCGGAAGCAGCACCGCCGTTGCCACCCCCCGCAATGACTTACAAAGGGGGTAAAAGTCCGGGAACTTCTGATTTAGGAGTTTCTCCAAGTGCAATTGCTATGTTTCCCAGAAGGCTTGGTCTCTCTGTGCTTCAGAGATAAATTAACCATTTTTCTTTTTCTTGTCCTGGTTTATATCTCAGGGGCTTCCAAAGTGATGCAAGCTTCAGAAGGGGCATAGCCAGTAACTCTCTGGAGGAAGTATGACATAGCTGCAGCATTGATCATGCAGATGAAGATCCAGAGAGTGCACCCAAAATCATCAAGGTATTATCTGTTAGGACAGAAAGGGGATTGTATACTTGAATCGCTTCAAACCCTTGAGGAAAGAATGGCGGTGCAATTAAGAAAGATGCCAAAATTGTTATTCTTTCCCTGCTGCCTGTTCGGTTCCTGGAAGATTTTCAAGTTTCTCAGCCTACCTGTACGTTTCTTTTACTTACATGTAAGTTGGGCAACATGAAAAGGAGACTAGATGAACACAAAGTTGCTGAACTTTAAGCCAAATAATTGTTAGCTTTACAGACTAGTGATCCAAAGGCTGCTGTGGACTTCTCTAAAACCTGTTCAATTCCTGAGAATTGTAATTTCTTTAATAGGGGATAACAGGTCCTGAAATCAACCCTGACTGTTCCCTGGAAGGACAGGTACTAAGGCTGAAACTCAAATATTTTGGCCACCTAATGCGAAGAGAGGACTCTCTGGAGAAGACTCTGATGCTGGGAAAGATTGAAGGCAAAAGGAGAAGGGGAAGGCAAAGGATGAGATGGTTAGACAGCATCACCGATGCAACGAACATGAAAATGAGTGAACTCAGGAAGATAGTGGAGGATAGGAAGGCCTGGCAGGATATGGTTCATGGGATCACGAAGAGTCGGACACGACTTAACGACTGAACAACAACAAACAGGTCCTAGAAAGGGAACAAAATGTATCCGCCTGTTATGATTTTCCCAATTATAGCCCTTTCTCCTGTTCTACACAAGTAAATACAGTAGGTACCATTCAGCGTGTGGAGTGAGAGACATGGAGTTTCACACAGGAAAACTGAGGAGGGGAGGACCTCCATTTATCAGACTCTGTTGTCCCCAGGATTTGGCAGGAGGGGACTGTGCTCTCTTCAGAGATATCCTGATTGATTACCCTAGAACCCTGATATTCTGCCATGCCAGGAAGCCATCTCTTGAGTGGGCCAGCCTTGTAGAGTGACAGGCCCAGCCCAAGCTTAAGCAGCACCTGAAGAAGTAGCACCCAGATTGTCTATCCCTTTGAGAGGGGCACACATGTGAGCACATGCCCAATCCATCCATGCCTCCCTCTTCTACATCCTCCTCTGCTCATGTCCATAAAAACAGGCTGAGTTGAAGGAGACTAGGAGCAGAAGAGGCTTCCTCCTCCATGCACAGGATCCTACCACCCAGCCGATCTTGCAGAAGGCAGGCGGAGATGGAGAATGCAGAGGAGGCAATGGCAATGGTGGGGCATAGAGAAAATGATCCTTAATGTTCTCTTATTGTTCTCCAGCTTGAAAGATAAGAGGATTGAAGTGACCCCACCACCACACCTCCTCCAGTGTTGCCTCTGTTATTTTTGACAGTGGGGCTGGAAGAGGACAAAGTTGCTATAATCTCAATTGGACTTGTGTCTCTAGGAAGCAGCTGGGCCAGCTGCTATCCATGGGAGGTTGTGGGTAGGGCAGGCATGGGGTTAGGGTTAGAGTTAGGGTTAGGGTTATGGTTAGGGCTGCCTCCAAGTCTACTGTTGGGATGGTCACTTGAACCAGCCCATGAATAGGCCAATCCTGGAGAATGAAAATGAGGTATGAGAGAGAGAGAGAGAGAGAGAGAGAGAGAGAGAGAGAGAGAGAGAGAGAGAGAGAGAGAGAGATTCTAGCAATAACTGAACTCCGAACAGTAGTTAGCCTCTCGGGTCTAAGGTCTTAATGGGGTTGATGAAGGCTGAACAGGTTTGAATTTTCCAAACACCAGGTGCACTAGAAATTCCTGCTCTATAACTCTTTTAAAGTAACTCACTCCTCTCTAGAGTGTCATTTTGGTTATATTTCTGCCTCCCTAGGGCTGGCATTTGTTTCACAAGGTGTCCTCTGTAATTCTTGACATAGACAATATGTCTTGCTTCAGTGAGATTTTTTTCCCCTTCCTATGCTTTTGTAAGCAATATACTTTTACATTTGAAACATTCTTCTGTAGACAAAGGGAGGTTATAACTCTGCATTTGCTAAGTATAAAATTGGGAAATTCCATGGTTAAAGGGCAAACACACAGCCATTAACATTCTCAAGTGTCAGATTGCTAGGTAGCCCATCATCATCCATTCTTCTCAATGGGAAGTAATTAATTATTAGCATGACAAAAGGCTATTGAGTTATTATGCCTAAGGCTTTAATCAAATGCAATTTACCAGTTGAGTTTTATTCAGCCCTTCTAATGCCGCACATCGTTCAAAATTTCCCCATAATTTCCTCACTCTCTCTAATTATTAAATTTGATCTCAATGGAAGTAACTGACTTAGTGCAAGAGAGAGGAGAGATCAGAAAGTGTGACTTTTTCTAAATTTGTATGCTATCACAATATTGATTAAATTACAGGCCAATCCTACCTAAACTCCCTCGTGCCAATGCAGCAGCGCCGGCACGGACTACAATACATACCGTGGGGGAGCTTATCAGGGGAAACTCTCCTTAGCAATGGGGGTGGGGTGGGAGGATTGGGCCTGGGAAGGGGCGGGATCAGCGGTGCTGCCAAGCGTTATATCCTGTCCCCCTTCCTGGGCCTGATCTGCCAACACAGGTGCATGCAGACTTGCACCAGCCATATGGGTGGCACAGGTCCAAGTAGACCCATTGCATGTGTTGGGGCTTTCCCCAGGGCAAGGGTTTACTGAATGGAACAGTCTCTTATCTAATTCATATTCTGTATGAACACACACTGTAAAAATCTTTAGTCTTTGACAGCCATTTTTAGGCATTAATGATGTATAAATAAGTGACATACAAAAGTTTGTTTGACCCTTGTTCACCATACCTTTAGCAACAGAAAATGAGTCTGACCAAATTTAAAGGCATTATGTTGTAATACCATAGAACGTGCACACATAAATGTGAAAGGTTTTAATGCTTTTTCTTTTCTCGTTTTACCCCATCACAGGGGATTGTGGACATACTATGCACAGAACACAGCATTCCTTCTACTGTTGTTACTTGTGAAGCAGCCAAAGAGGATTGGGAAAGGATGAGAAGTTGCCATGGGAAAAGCTGGATCCTCTGGCTGTTGGTGTTTGCCAGGGCAACACATGGAAACTGGATGAAGGAAGGCAGGGACTTACCTCAGCCCTGATGATTAAGTCCTGCATCCTACCGCTCCATGCTAGTGCCTTTTAAAAACATCATAAGCCTTAGACAACCCTACTACAAGACTGGTGCCCAGGTTGAGAAGGTTAGAATGTCAATTTTTCCCTAAATGTGTAAGAAATATGTTCACACGTGTGCATATAATAGTGAAGTAAATAGCATTTAAGAACAGGGCCTATTAAAAGCATTGTGAGTCATGCAGTCTGCAAAAGGTTGTCTCTGTAGAATGAATGGAAAACATGCTGATTTCAAAAATATCGCATCAGAGAGAGATCAATCATCCATTAGAAGCATCACAATCATCTGCACAGCATCTCCATGACTTCAGGTGAGAGACAAGCAGCGTGTGCCAACAGAATTGTTGAGAAACAAATCCCATGTCTGTGATGCTTCTATAGAGACTTCAGGTTTTGAGTTTTTTTTTGGGGGGGGGGAAGGTGTGGTGAGGCACCAGATTAGAAAGTACATACTATAAGAAGTCACACACCCTCGCCCAACAATTGTGTTTTGGGTGGGTTTTGTATGTTCAGAGTTTCTTACTCCTACAACTCATTTTTCATTCTTTACTGTACTGACAAATGGCAAATGGTGCCTTGAGGCAAAGAATTCACTGAATTCTCTGCCTGGGAATGTATTCTCAGAAAGATCTATAAGTGATCATGTTGTTTCTCTTTCCCCATCCCATAGTTCTGAAATGGTATAATATTGTAAGCATACAGCACAGACACATAATAGCATATAATGCCAATACAAATATAATTAATTTGTGATGCATTGCGGAGTCGTAAGCTCCCTTATTGCTGTTGTTTCAAAATGCCTACCAATCTGGCACACTCTAATGTTTATTTGGTAATTATATTGGAGCATTTGCAACTTATATACCAGCAGTATGCATTTTATTCTGATGTTTTTATTTTGCTTCTTTGTCATGTTTCTATTCACCCTGAACTCTTGATCTGGTTGGGCACTGGAATACATTTTTTTTGTTCCCACAGAGATACATTTTTCCAAGCACAGTCACCTTGTTGAAAAATAGCTGCTTATAACTTTTTAGTGATCTTGTATACACTCATTCACATTGAACTTGCCCTCCAACCCACTGAATCATCAATTGTGCTCTGCTTAGGTGAACCTAAGGAAAAATGGTCTCCCTTTAAAACACACACAAACATTTTGCATAGTGGTTTTTCATTCTGGATATGGAAAACACACTGCAAAACAAAAACAGTTCTCCTTTGTCTCCATTGCTATGGTTATGGAGAACTGGAACAAAGGTGTCGCTACGGTGGGGGCAGTACCGTAAATTGCACCCCGTCCTAGTCCCTGTTTATAAGCCGGCATGAGGCGGCTCCGCCCCCTCACTGTTGGAGCCATTCCGTGCGGAGAAGGCAGCGGGCAGGGCCACCTTGTGCCGGCTTGTAAACAGGGACTAGGACAGGGCGCAACTTACAGTACCGCCCCCACTGTAGCGACGCCTCTGAACTGGAATTGGAAATTATCTGTCCAGGTGCGGTTGGCTGAGCCAGCCCGGGAGGGGGCAGGGATGGCGGCCACAGCATCCCCATCCTGTTGCCGAGTGGGCGCTGGACTTACGCCAGCTTGAGAGAGGCATCCGAGGATGCCCATTGAGGCCTCCCAGCACTACAGCAGGGGAAGGGGATGAACGCCCCCTTCCCCGAGGAGACCTCCAGGCCAATCATGATTGGCCCAGAACGGGGATCCAGCGGGTGGCTCTAGGATGTTGACACTGGATTGCGCTGCCCATGAGGTACATAGCAAGGGTTAATTGGAAGGCTGTTATCGGAAAGGCTCCCATTTCTGTTCTTTCAGACAGTCAGCAGGTTTAGTTGGTTCTGAATTTTTTCAGGCTTTAATCATGATCAGCCACACTACGTACATAGCTATTGAAAAGGAAACTGGTAATTTCCTTAGAATTCATGCTATTTAAATATTTTGTTCGTGACAAGTACAGTTAGCATAGCAAAGGTCCTGCATTAAGCTCTGCATCAGCAAATTTGATCTGCTAAAGCTCGTCCAGGCATGGACAGTAAAACTGAAACCTTGAAGACTGATGAAAGCAGTAGTCAGATCCCCAGTTAATGGTATAAACTGCCACAGCTCAACAGAAATCAATAAAGCTGCACTGATTTACACTAGCTGGGGAACTTGTACAAAAGGCCAATGCTTCAGCTTTTCTGGGTTTAAAAGGACTGTCTCTTAACAAGAAGGAAAAGCAAAAGGCAAGAAGTAATTCCAGGAAAAAACATGAAGGGCTCTTGAACAATGTTTTGGCTTTTAGAACTGACCCCACAACCAAGACATGCCAAGGAATTCCGAAGTATGACGAGGCCAGTGCATATATCTCCTGACTGATATTGGTGTTGTTTCCTGTGGTCATCAGCATCCAGGCAGGTGTGACACTGTTGCAGGAATTTCCCATGTAATTTGAATCTCCCAGGAGTTTTTGCTGTTTCATATGTTACTGACAGCCCAATCCTATGTGACCGTGCCAATGAGGCATGCACTGTATCCTGTGGAGGAGTTTCAGACCCTAAAGGTCTCCTCAGGGTAAGGAAAATTTGTTCCCTGGGCACTGGCGTCACTGCAGGGGGCGGAGCTCTAAGTTCCGCTGCGGCTCCAACCCTCCGTTACACCGGAGCACGAAGCGGCCCTTCCCCCTTGCCTTCGGAACCATTCAAGGGGGTGAAAGTGCTGATTCACCTCCTTGAATGGTTCCGAAGGCGAGGGGGCAGGGCCACTTCATGCTCCGGTGTAACGGAGGGTCGGAGCCGCGGCAGAACTTAGAGCTCCACCCCCTGCAGCGACGCTGTCCCTGGGTTAACAATGTCCCTGGGGTAAGCCCTCACCAGCCCGCTGGGTATACTAGGACCTGCACCAGATCTAGCATGTACCGCTGCCGCTGATACCACCCCCCTCCTGGCCTCAATCCGTCCTCTTCCACCCTATTCTTTCCCATCCTTGCCATGTTCCGCTCCCCCCCGCCTCCCTCCCCCCCCCCGTTCTGTCTTACTGACATCAGCAGACGTCCTCTGGCCACTGGCACACAGACCTGGCTGCTCTCCGCTTGCGGTAGTAGCCAGGTCGTGCTGAATGGCAGGTTGCATTTTGCGACAGTTGTAAAGGGCCTTACGCCACTGGAACGCTTGTTCTGGTGGCATAAGGCCTTAATTGGATTGAGCTGTGGGACTGTATAAGATGCAGCTATGCAAAGTTTGCAGCACTGAAGTCAGTTGCCAAATTCCTATATGAATTTTATAAGACACGTTTTATTTATCCAAGATATTTTAAAGCTGCTTTCTTATTTTTAAGCAGATAAAGTGCGGCATACAATAAAAACAGTAAAAGTAATAAAAATAGTTAAAGCAACAATTAGCCATAGCAGATTAAACGATCAGTAAGGTAGCAGTTAAAACAGTACTAAAAGGACTTGTTCCTGAAAGGTCACAAAAGTCAAAAGTGTAGACACCAAATGTGCTTCCTTGGAGAGAAAATTCCAAGTGAGGCACTCAGGCACCACAACTGGAGAAGCCCCAATGTCAGGTTAATAGGGCAGCAACTTTCCTAAGACACTCTAATATCAGAAACATTACAGAAAGATTGCATGACCAAGCAGAAGATCATTTTGTGGATTAGCTGTTTTCTTTGTCTGGGTCCAGAAGAACAATAGCTGTAACTTGAAGCCATCGATAGGGCATGGGAATGGAATGCCCAGATGTCGGCGAAACATCCAATTGGATGCAACAGTGACCTCATCCAGCAAAGGTTATATTTAAGGTTAGTTCAAGGATGGGGCAGATCTGGTGGAAGAAGTGGGGTACTGGTGCAAGGGTTCCTTCCCCCAATACCCACACATCTGAAGGCAGGGGTACCTGGAGAACTGTTTCTGGAGATGACCTTAGTTCATGGATAGGAAACTGTGGAGAAGACATTCCTTTGTGTACCTGGTTCCAAACCAAGTAGGGCTTTAAAGGTAAGTCCTAGCATTTTGAACTATGCCCAGAAATGGACCCAGTAACTTCAGCATTAATTAGCAAAACTCTAGGCTGGAAACCTTGAAATACTTTTATTTTCTATTTCACGAGCTCTCATAAACAGCAGCGTAACTGGCATCGCGCTAGCCACCCCCTCGTGACGCTGACGTCACTCACCCTGCCCCCGAGGGACATCAGCTGGAGCCAAACATCCCTCAGGGGCTGGGCGGCAGGGCGGGGACCAACACAAATGCGGCTCGGATGCATCTGCAGATTCCTCTGAGCCGTTCCGCTGCATGGATCGTCACTGCCAGTTTGATGCCCCCCGCCCCCGGCCCTGGTTTGCCGCCCCCCCACCCCATCCCATCCCACCCCTCTGCTCATAAAGCATCAAAAGTTCTATCTGTCAAAGGTTCACCACAAGTATGGAAATGTTGCTGAAGACCCAATACTACACAAGAATGTCTTGGAACAAGACCCCACGTCTGGGAGATCTGAGAGACTGTTCACATTTTGAACCGACTGTCTCTTGCATGAATTTTTCATAACTTATAAATGTTGAACAATTAAATGCACAAGACCACTGCTGCCATTTTGCTGTTTCACATTGCAGTGCCCTACAGAAACTGTTCTCCTTAGATAAAACAGGCTTAGAATCTCTCTGTTATTAGAATTCCCTCTCTGTTAAGTCTTAGAATTCCCTCTCTGTTAAGTCTGATGGCATCTCTATTCCACAGCAGTTTGAATCAGAAAGGATGGTCTTTCCCTTTGGCGAGCAGAAGGCCATGATCTGAATAGGTATTTGGTCAGAGAGGTTTAGATCAAAGTCTAAGGTGAACTGGCTGCAAGTCCTGTGCATTATGAATATTAAAACTGAATATAAAAGTGTCCAGCGCATAAGGAGCTAGGTTCTCAGGATAAACCTTCAAAGTATTATGTAAATGAAGAGCCTCTGCATTAGGCTCAGAGAAGATGAAACTCTTCAAGATATTTCACCCTCAAATATTCAGTTAATTCAAAATCTCTCTCTTCCACCTTTAAATTCACTGAAATTTTGTTTCCTATTTGTCACATCTTATTTAGCACAGAAACATACCCCATAGGTCACAGGTCTGCTTACTTAGTAAATAGTAAATAAGTACATAATAATACCAGTTTTTACATCAATTACAATCCAGCAGCCAGAAATGTACTGTATTGGTCTGAGTATAAGACTCACTTTTTTCTCCTAATTTAAGTTTTTAAACTAGGGGTGCGTCTTATAATCAGGCTGTTGCAATTTAATGCCAGTGATTTAATTAAATTTTTTTAATAGCACCAAACTTTAAGGGTGCGTCTTATAATCAGGTGCGTCTTATACTCGGGACAATACGGTAATTCAAATCCGATTCAGTTCAAGGAGATTCAATGCACCATCTTAAGATCTATTGAGCTACTTAATGCAATACAATCCATTAAAAGATTAGGTAAAATCCCTCTAATCTTCTTTGCACATTCTGTGATGTATGGAGTCAATGGAAGCCATGGATGGCCCTTGAACAGGTGACACCCTGGCCTGGAGAGCGGAGTAGGGGGCACTGAAAGGTGCTTGATTGCTCAGGATGCACTGTGTGAGTTAATGTTCAGGTCCAATTTAGCTGCAGCCTTCAGGCTGCCTCTACCACCAATAAGTACTTGAATAGAGGATGAAGGGGCAATGCAGCCACATCCGTTCTTGGTGTCCAGTTCCTGGCACATGGTGATGGGGTCATTGCCACATCACAGGGCCTAGGGACCTAATACAGCCCCAGTCTGAAAGTAGAATAAATTTTGCGATGTCAGAAATAAACCAGAGAGCACCCAGGAAATAAATCCAGTTACTCTGGCAGGATGTCTGGCTCAGTTGGTAGAGCGACCATCTCATATATGCCTGAAGATCTGAAGGACGGCAGTTCAAGGAGTGTCTGTGTCTGTCGGAGAGCTGCCGACACGCCGAGCTGATAAGTTGCAAAGCCTCTGTGGAGGAGTGGAACTGCAGCTACACTTGAGTGAGAGTCAGGTTGCCCTTTCAGCTGAAGCGTGGTGAGGCGAACGCCAGGGAGAGAGAGAGTTGGACTGTGAAAGCAACATCTAGAAAAATGAAGGGTTCTACAAAAGATTAGAACATTATTGTATTGTAAAAACCCCTTGGGGTTTAGAAAGCCTGCCCATGTAAACCGCCTTTGAATTAAAGTTGGAGGAGAAATCCAATGACCAAAGAAAAGGAGGTATTGGTTACTGGTTTACTACTACTACTACTACTACTACTACTACTACTACTACTACTACTCTGAATGGCTTCCAAAATGGATGAGTAGCTGGGGTGCTACCCATTCCTAAATGACACTCATCAATTGTAGGTTCAAGATAACTTAAAGGAAATACTTTTTGTCTTCCACATTCTGCTTACAGAATTCATTGTAGTAGAAGAACGTGACGGCCAATATACTTGGATGGTTGATAAGCCACCCAAGAGTATAGTGCAAGTGACTGATCAGGTTTAATTAGGTAACCATTATAACTTCTGTTTTATAGTACATGGTCAGCTGTTGTGGAACTCACTGTATTAGTATGCTATCAATCATCAGTTTAGTGGTTAATAAATTGCAGGGACGTGTGGTGCGGGGGCGAGAGGGGAGGCAACCCCGTCCCTCCTACTCTACCGAAAATCATCGTGGCTGACCTTTGAAGTGTGCTCACGCACCGTCCGCTGCTCTCGAGTAGCGGGCAGCACGAGAGCACACTTCAAAGGTCTGTTGCGGCGATTTTCGGTAGAGTAGGAGGGGTGGGGTTGCCTCCCCTGTGACAGAGACACCTCATGTCCCTGATAAATTGCTGTCATCACATCACAAAAGTGGAATGTTAAAACTTTATTCTACAGAATGGCATTTAGTAAGCAAAAGCAATAGTTCTTTTTTCAAATCTTCTTTGGAAAAGAACCATTGCTTTTGCTTACTAGTTAATCAGGAAAAAAAAAATTTCCTGTATTTATAGTTTCCCACTAGCATCTATATGAACTATTTGACCAAAGAAAGTACTTATCTATCTTATGAATTGCTATGGCACTTAGAATTATAGTGTTTAAGTGCTTTGACATTTTTACAGCAAATCTGCAAATAGACTAAAAAGTCATCTGTTTATAAATGTGAACATATAATTTAGCTTTTGCCATTTAGGCAGTACTTTCTGTGAAGTACTAAGTATAAATTAGCCTGGATAAATGATCCCTAAACAGTTATAAATAATAATATTGTATGAGTAACAAATCTAGTTTATGCATCACACCGATTCTTTTGGGCAAGTTTAAACTGGGCTATGATGGTGTGAAGGCTCATTCTTATTGAGGGCCTGTGCCAACGGAACATGTGTTCTGCTGGTGCACGCTGTTGCAAAACCGCTGTAGAGCACTTTGCAACAGCACCAGGCTCAGGCACGCTGGTGGGAAGGCCACCTCTGGTGCCTCTGATTCTTGCTGGTGCCGGAGGTCGTCTGGAGGCCCAGCTGGGGCAGGTAAGCCCAGCACAGGGGAGTGGGGGTGGCAGGGAGGAAGTGGAACAATGCAGGGGTAGGGCAGAATGGGCAGGGGTGGATGGATTGGGACTGGGAAGAGGGAGGGATTGACAGTGCTGGAGCATGCCGTATCCATCCCACCTTCCCGGGCCTGGTCTGCCTGCACGGATCAACGCTGATTTGCACTAGTGATATCACTAGTGCAGGTCTGACTTGACCCGTTGTGGGCTTTTGGGGCTTACCCCAGGGCAAGGGGACAAGTGTCTCCTTACCCTGATGAGACCTCCAGCAGCCAAATTGTAATCCCATGCAATGGCAGCATAGGAAAGCTTCAATTTTTTTGTTTCTCAATACATGCTTACCAGCTCCTGTTACACAGCAAAATTACATTTTTTTTAGCCTTGGGCCAGGTATACGTTGAAAGTGGTTGAATGGGGCAGCGACAGGGCAAGGATGGACAGATTGGGTCCAGGAAGGGGGCAGGTTTGGCGGTGGCAGCAGCCACTGAATCCTAACCCCCTTCTTGGACCTAATCCCCCAGCACAGGTCCAAGTAGACCCCCTCTGTGCTAGTTAAGGGAACAATTGTTCCCTTAACCAGAGGAGACCACCGCAACTGGGGCCCCCAGGATGCAGCGGTAGCCATTTTTGCGCCGCTGCATTGGCAGAAATGAATAGGATTGAGGAAAGAATAGGATTGGGCTGTAAACCAGGTGTGTATAGGGTTGCAGCCTAAGGCCTTTTTAGACATGCAAACAAACACATGCTATTAAAGCATGCTTCCCACTGGAAGATCCTTTTGTTTGTTAAAAGCCATTGATTGGGGGGTGACCCTGATTGGGAGCATGCAGGGAGAGGGAAATTTAATCTTTCTCCTTCATTTTTAAAGGTGAAAATCACTCCCCTTGAAGTGGCAATTTGCCTCTGAAGCAGCAATTGGAGAAAATTGCCGCTTCAGAGGGAAATTGTTCCAGGGGCATGATGGTTTTCACCTTTAAAATAGTGCAGGAAGACAAGAGAACCTCTGCTTCCCTGCGCAACCCAGGCCCAACAACCTCCTGGTATTTTAAAGCCAGAGCTACATTGCACGCATTCGCATTCCAGGGGCGGAACCACGGTGGAGCACATGGAGCAGGAGCTCCAGGCGCTTGATCACGGGCGGGGAACTCACCGTCTCCCGAAGCGTGGGCCCGCCCTCCCTCCTTGGAGCCAGTTTGGCTCCGAAATGAGAGCATACCAGGCAGGGGGGACGCGTCTACGTGACGCGAGGGCGCGTCTACGTGACGCGAGGGCGCGTCTACGTGACGCGACGCTGGCCCCGCCCCCACGCGCACCTGTCGCCTCTGTCGCATTCCATATGCGTCTGGTGTCCTGCCCCCAGGTCAAACAAACTGATTGGCTAAACGAAATGCAAATGCAGCTAAAATCAAGCTGGGCTCGACTTTGGCTGCGTTTGCGTTTTGTTCAGCCAATCAGAGCCTGTTTTTTGGCCTGGGGGCAGGACACCAGACGCATATGGAATGTGAATGCGTGCGATGTAGGGCTTAACAAACAAAAAGAGCTTCTGGTGAGCAGCACACTGTCATAGCATGTGTGTGCATGCACACCTAAGGAGACCCTGCAGGTTGTGCCTAAAAATCATGGAAAGCAGTGGAATAGGATTTAAATCTCTTTGATTTCCATGGGACTTACTCACAAATAACTTGTGCTTTATCTCTAATGGCTTAATTTATCTTTCATAGGGATTTCCGATATATTGTTGCAAACATCTGGTTCAGTGGCATAAGATAAAAATATGTGCAAGAAAGAACTCATCTACCAAACCCTACACAACTTGGGAAAAAAAATCTTCATGAACAAAGTTTGTGAAAGTTTGAAAGTAGTTTATGAATAGCATGTCTGCCTTTTTCTTGGTGCTAGACTTGTTTTTGAATTGCCTCCTTTGTCCGCCCCCCACCTTTTAAAATATTCATGTGGCAGTAGAAGAAACATCTCTTGACAGAGAAAATCTTATAACTTAGTTTTATTATGCTCCTATCTTGACCCAGTTGAAACTAGCAATACCTGTAATGGAAATGAAATATAAACTGGCATTATTCTGCTAGATTGTGTTAATGCCCTCTGGACACAACAGTAGCAGAGGTAGCCCTTAAAGTTTACAAAGTGTGTATATCTATGTTATCTGCACACCTAAGTAGGGCTGCTCCCAATTTCAACATCTCCTGCCCGCTGCCTTCTCCGCACGGAATGGCTCCGACGGCGAGGGGGCGGGGCCGCCTCCTGCCGGCTTGTAAACGGGACTAGGACAGGGCGGAACTTGCGGTACCACCCCCACCATAGCGACGCCTCTGTTTGTTACTAGGAGAATTCAGATCATAATTTGTAGGTTATGATTGTAGTTGCCTCACCTGCCACCCCTGCACCACACATCTCTGGTCTAGTCATTATCTGGTCTAGTCATCTCTGGTTTAGTCATTATCAAATGAAGACCAGTTGAGCAGAAGTGTCGTCAAGGTAGGGGCGGGTGGGCCGTGAGCCCCAAGGCGGCGGGCTCCCGTCGTCGTCATCTTCGCGCTGGTAGGGCTCGGAGTTGGGCCATCTGGCTCCAAAAAGGTAAGCAAAACGGCGGTGTGTGTGCGATTGGAGCCCCGCCCGTGCGCGGGGGGGAACTGACACAGGGGGCGTGACTTGCAGCGTAATGTGGGGCCGTCGCGTCAGCGCCCCCCCCCCCATGTGGGGGCATAGTTTCGTCTCTGCAGTTGAGGAGAAATCCCATTTTTAGGCTGCAATCCTAGACACACTTTCATGGGAATAAGAACTTATCTCTGAGCAGACATGCATAGGATTGCACTATAAGTATCCTCTGTTTTGCTAAGACTGCCTGAGGTTCCCAGTGTTTCCTCTCCTCACTGTGGATTAGTCTCACCAGATTTTGCCAAATTGAGAAATAAATGCTTCCCTTTCTAATGCAATTCTAGGTGCTTTTAGCCACACACAACCATCTATTCACTTTTAAGCCTATGATAAATTCACAGATTAGTTCTGCACTTTTATCAGCTTTAAATTTGTTACCCTTCAGTTCCTTACACAATCAGTCTCCTTTTAATAGGATGGTGGTGTTCTTTTATTAGGATGGACAGAAAATCGGAGTAACTAATTTACCATCTCTTGCTCATTATCTGGTTTTAATTGTCTTGAGCGATGTCGTCTTGTGTTCCAACATATACTGTACCCTGTAGGAAAGTAAGTAAAACCACATATTGATCCCTGAAACATTGGAGACAATGTGAGTGGAATTAAGGATACTGTGTGGGCTTTTTGAAACAGTCTACCAAACCACAGAAAGACCAGCAGGCACTAAAAAGCAATCAAATTTCGCAGCTTGAGTAAGGTGACTGACAGGAGACAGCTGGTTGACTATTGTTTATTGACTAAATAAAAGAGGACATGACTTATTACCTTCTTCTTTTCTACTGCTTTCATGAACTGCAAGACTAATAGCAGTAAACAGAATTTTGTGAGTACGAATTCTTCTTTACTCTGTCACTCTCTCTTTTTTTTACTCCCAGTTTTATATTCAGCTACTCACAAACATCAGCAACACCATAAGTCACTAAAATAAGCTTTCTCTCTCCCACGATGCAATCTAACGATACAGATTCATTCATACCAGAATTCATATATGACCCTACCCATTCTCTTCCTCAGAGGCCTCCTCATGGTTCAAGGTTGGACCTTGTCTACCAAGGCTTTGGGACTCTCTTGGGGAAAGCTCCTTAGGACCCTTTGCTGTTAGCTTTCAGGCAAACACAGCACTGTTCCAGAGGGTTTTTTTTGGGGGGGGGGGCTCTGAATGTGGAAGGAACTTTTTCCCTCTGCCTGTTGGAATTGTTCTTTTTGTTCCACTGGTTTTACTGCTCTTCTGCCACTTATTTGGTCATTTTGCTTTTTATGTTTTTAATTAAACAACTATTGAAATAATTTTAAAAAATGGGCAGCCCAATCCAATGTAACTCTCTGTGTGGTGATGCAGTAGTGCCAACAGACATCCGCTGTAGCCTGCAGGGGAGTTTCAGTCTCTGAAGGCCTCCTTGGGGCAAAGGAATAATTGTTCACTTGTCCCGGTGTAAGCCCCTGCCAGGTCTACTTGGATCTTCACCAGCAATATCAATATCACGCACAAATCTGCATGGACCCATAAAGGCAGGTTGAGCCTGGGAATCCACCCTCCTCCCCTCCCACATTTCCACCTTGATCCGTCCTCCTCCCTACCCCGTCACTGCCCCATCTCCCTCTCATCCCCTGCGCAATCCTACCTGGGATGGCGGATGTCCTTGGTCTGCAGCTGCGCAGAGCCGACCACTTGCTTCTTCCGGTGGTAGCCAGCCTATGCACTCCAGCATGTCTCAGTTTGCAACTGCTGGAAAGCGCCTAGCGCCATCGGAGCACTTGTTCCGGCGGCACTAGGTGCCTTTAGGATTGTGATGTTAATTCAATAGCCTTGGTTTTAATTATTTGAGCTGTCTTGGAATGGGTTTTGTACAAAATGTGGAATGTAAATATTTAAATAAATAAAAAATATATGTATACACATACACAGCTGATCCCAGAACTGATTTCCAGTGATGTCAGAGTTTCCTCATCCAAGTAACTTATTTTCTCTGCTTTTTCAACAGGTTTTTTTTTTGTGACTTGATTTATCTATGGCCACCAAGAACAGTTCCCTTCCTACATATCAAGGGTTCATTGCTATAGTTAATGTTGAATTCAGAAAATAAAATTCATTCTTGTCACCTGTAAGAGTTCCCTGTAATCTCTTTTGGGCTTGTATTGGTGTCAAACTACTTTTCTGTACAAGCAAACTGTAATGTAAAGATTATTAATGTGGCAAACATCTTGTCTCCAATCGAGTTACCCCTTTAGATTCTGGTCACCAGGATACAACACATCCATCATACTCAGCAACTCACAAATATTAACAGCATCATTCTATGAAAGCAAATCCAAACAAGCATCTGGTAATCAGAAACTGAACCCAGTAAAGAGCAACTGATCACCCCTTTCTATTGTCTTGGGGAAAACTAGATAATATATTGCTCCCCTGCATAGGACTACAAAAAGTGGAAAAAATAGAAGCACTAACTGCATTGTAATAACTTTAGTTATGGATCACAGACCATTCAGTCCCTAGCCCATAATGATTCCATGCAAGGATCATCTTCAGAAATAAGACAAGGGTCAACCAGGTGGGACCCTAACTGAGAACCCACACCCATTGAAGGCCCACCTGGCTAACTCTGAAGCCTCAGTACTCAGTGGTAGCACTAGGTATGGGGTAGGTGGGCAAAGGAGTATTATTTTGCTCCAGAGCCCACATGGAGCCAGCCAGCCCTAGACATCTTTCCATTAAAAAAAGACATGAACCAACTAAATACATTCTGTGTACCCTGAAAAAACTTTACTAGTGTATACTGTGTATACAGTACTGTATACCGTACCTTACTAGTGTATTAAGTACAGTATAACTTCTTTGCCTGGTTGACATTATGACTATGGTTCACCCCTGACTATGGTTCACCCCCGAATGATGTAATTTGCTCTCTCAGAGCTTCGATGTTTTATCCCAAACTTTTACAATAGTTTCTAAGACAAAGGCATTGCTTTTCATGTTCCAAAAATGCTGGCTAAAATACGTTCTGCTTTTAATTTTTCCTTGTACAGTACTTTCAGTTTTCATAAGTGTTACAAAAGGGTAAGCTATTGAAAATTCACACACAGAAAATTACCTAACTATTCATTTCATAGTATGTATTACGGTCTCCAGTTGCTAGCATTCATTTGCCAAGGCACCCAACATTGCATACATTATGTTTAGACACATAATTTATTCTTAATGTCTGCTTATATTGTTCTATGGAAATATGAAAGCAAGCTTCTATATAAAGATTTTATTTAATATCATTCCATGCATGTCCAAATAGATTTCTATAAATAGCTCTCACAACTTCTATATTTGAAAATGTTGCATTATGTGGTCCCAGGTTCCGGGCACCTACATTGTTATAGTGAAGGTAGAAATCTCTGCCATCATAATCCAATTCACAGGCACACAACCAGATGGTAAATTGTCAAATATGAGTAAAGCCCTGCTTTTATTTCCTTCATTACAATCCAGAGGTATTGAACTTTTCAAAATTGAATTTCTTTCTTATTTTATCCTGTACTTTGCAGTTACCCAACATTAAATCTTAAAATACAGTAAAGTATATAATACATAGTTGCTTATTGAATGGAATAAGATTATGCAAGGCATTCATCCTCCATGGCACTCAGTTCAGTGTGTTCTATTCACAAAGAAGTCACATGGTGCAAGCATCTTAGCTGATGAGACCATCCTATCCCCCTTTCCTGGCCTCAATCCACCTTACCAGGTCCAATCGGACTAGCACCAGCAAAGTAGCTGGTGCAGATCTTAGTAGACCCATTGGAGCAGCAGAGATGTGTTCTGGGGAAGGGAACAAATGTGCCCATACCTTGCATCGGCGAGGGAAGACTTAGATAGGATTGGGCTGTCCAAGGCATACCAATTGCATAGCATGTGGGCATTCGGTCTGTATCTAAAAGTGTACTGTGATTGGTGCAAGGACGTGGTAACCATGTGGTCAAACGTTTTACTCTGCCCATTGCAATGCCATACCATCTTCATGTAACACCCAGTATAAGCAACCTCAAATAACCAAATCCACAATCCAGGTAGAAAATTTTAAACCAGTTAATACCAGCTGGATGGGAAGACTAGAATTACTGAAGTTTCAGCAAGAGAACCATGGCTTTGTCCACCATTCTTGCACGCAACATGTTTGTAAGAGCCATTCAGTTCAGGTCTTTGCCAAGGAAATAAACCATTTGACCCCTTACCAGCAGAAAAGACACATACAGAGCTCAATACAGTGAGTATCCTGTGTCTTGAGGGATTAACCAAACCAGACATTACTTTAAACCCTGGTGTGTTTGCTTCTTTCTGTAAATGGCATGCACAAGGGGTCTGATCAGGATCAAGACCATGGCAAGAAGTAAGAGGGTTTTAGCTTACCCCTCACCATGGTCGCAATCTGGACAGTCCCCCCATGCTTTTCTGGGGGAAGTACACCTTGACCAATGACCAGTTGGCTATCCAAGGTTCTGTTTCCCGTGCATCAGCATCAGCACGCACAAATGCCCTGGCTCAGCAATGGTGTGATTTCTCCAAAATAGTCCTTGCTGGACAACAGTACCTCCAAGCTGGATCTGGTCACCAGAACATCATCATAAATAGTGAATAAAAGACTGCAACTCAAGGGAGGGAGATATGTTCTAGCCCCCCCCCCCCCGCAGATAAGTGAAAACATCCCCCACGGCAAGCCCCGTGCCCCCCCCACACCCATTATATTTCTTTATCTGTAAAGAGCTGGCACTAAATCGTGCCTTTCTTCCTTATACAAAATGCTATAAACAGCATGCTGCTTATAGCGAAGAAGCAGGCAAGCAGCCTGCATGCTATAGAGGCTCCTACCATTAACAGGAAGCAATCCGCAGATATCCCCGGCCCTTTCCCGGCCTGGTTTGGCTTTACTCCGCCACCTCGGATGTACGCCAGCTTCAGAGCTGGCGTACATTCGAGGAGGCCCATATAGGGCCCAGCTGGCTTGCATCCAGGGAAGGAGACGAACGTCCCCTTCTCCCGACGTGCTCCTGGGCTGCCCTGGGGCAGCCCGGGAACGTGATAGGATGCGGTGGTTGGCTCTTTAGGCCGGCCACCACATCTTACACAGAATTGCACCCTAAGAAAGGTAATGGGTGCGGGGAGCCCTAGCCAACCGCAGATAAGCAGATCCGCAGATACAGGAGCCCCCATGTACTTGGAAAAAAATGCAGTTGAAATCAGTGTATTTTAAAAGTTCTAAATCAATGCTTAAGTTACTTAAATCCACCCAATTTGACATGTATTGAGATGCATGTCAACTAAATGAAAGCATTTTACAGTAGTCATCACTCTAATATATGCCTGCCTTTGAAATACAACATCGCTATGTCAAAACACTTCCTCAAAGCTTATCCTGTTGTCTCAAATGCTTGGTCAAATCAAAGCTATCAGGATAGGGCAGGAGTCAAGTTCAATAAATAATTCCTGAAAAATAAGCTATCATGTGATAAGAGTAAACCAATAAAATTATTTGAATTATTTAAATTTGCTTTGAATTTCACTTTGTGTGAAATTTCAGTACACCTAGAAATCTGCAGAGCCCACTTGACAAATTATATTTGTTTTATTGAAACTTGTTTGACTTCCCCTGAACATTCTCAACTGTTTTCCCTTCAGAGAAACCCTGAAATTACTTCAAATTTTACTTTTTTTGACATTTCAGTCTCAACTCTCCCCTAGTGCACTAGTTTTCTGCACACATACAGTACAAAACCACTCTAATGTTATGTAAACCATTCTCTCAAGAGAAGAAAAACGGTTTACATTCTAAAAGATGTTCAAGGTGGCACACGTTTTCTAAGCTGCATGTTAAATATTGCCATTAGCTACAAAATAAAGGAGACCTTCCATCTTCTCAGTTTGTTCTTTGAGTGATATGTGTAAGCTCCCAGAATTTATCAGTTCATACAGGTCAATGGAAAGGCTAAACATTGTTGTATCAAGAATGCAGCAGCAGGTGAGAAGAGGTAGGAGAGTCAAGTGAAAGGTCAAAAGTCCAATTCTGTAGGAGGCTAAGCAGAGATAAGAGTGAAAAGCCTTCACAAATTTAGATTTTCCTTGCTGCTTCCATTCATATTAACATGCCCTCTGACTAAATATTCTGGATCCATTAATGCAATTCCTTTTACAGTGCAAACACACAATTTATTCAGCGATGCCTCCAGAGAAATTATAACTGGAGGACTATTCTTCCCCCTGAATAGAACTGTCGGAGGAGATTATTCTTATCTATCTACGTAGTGTGCTTCAGAAAGTGAGGGATGTTCCTTTTAATAGGAGACAAATGAAAACTCGAGGATTGCTCAGGCTTTTATTATTTGCTTTTGTTTCTTGCTTGAAGCACTCTCCAGACTCTATTAGAAGAATTTAAACACTACAATTGAATGACATTTCCCATTTACTTTTCTGATAATTTAATGTTTGGGAAACTGGAAAATATCCAGATTAACAGATGAAAAATGCAGGGGTGAAAAGACATCAATCTCAGGGACTTAATGAGGGTGGATGGAAGAGGAAGGGCCATCGTGCCCTAAAGACATTTATCTGCCCACATCAGCTACACACATTGGATTAATTACCTGAGGAATACAGTTTTGAGGCTTTAAAAGACAGTGGCAAACTTCTAATTGATTTCAATGTCTTTGGGGCAGATCCCTGGTGATGTAGTATTCAGTGGAGAGAGGGAAAGGTAAAAAGCAAGGGTACTTGTGAGCATGGATGTAAACCGTACTAAGTGGCTCCGTTTGGAGTTCGTCTCTATAATGTTTATAATTGTGAAAAGGTAACAATGTATTGGCATCAGTACTCATCTACATGATGGTAAACAAAGGAAAAGGAGACTAGAATTCGTAGATGTTTCTTATATTTAAAGGAACCATTGTTCCTGAACATCACAGTTTTATAGAGCAGTTCCTGACTGTTCCTTATTTCAGACATGCTAGCTCCAACTTATTCATTATTTCTAAAGTTCTTCTCTGGTAGCACTAGAGGACACAGTTGAGTTCATAGCGCAGAATTGTCCTCCATTCAAGATCCCAAAATTTTTCTCTTTGATTTCCTGGGGAAATACCCCTTGGGGTTCAGACAGAATGTCAATAGGACAAGCATTTACATGTATAAGGACACAAATTCCATCTCTGTCAGTCCAATCCAAACTAAATCCTCCCGTCAATGCAGCTGTGCCAACAAAGTGTGCACTGTATCCTACAGTTGGACAGTCCTTCTTGGGGTAAGCCTCCACTTCCCCAATAGTTCATTTGCTGGCACAACTCCGAGTGGACCCAGGGAGGTGGATCAAGGCCAGAAAGGGGGATATGATATCGTTGGAGCCATCTGCTGCTGATAACCGCCAACGTTGGAGTCTCTGCTGCTGATAACCGTCTCCTTCCTGCCCTCGACACCACCCCCAACTTTGCCTCTTCCTGCCTCTTCTTTCCCCCTCCTTGCCCTGTTTCACCAACTGCCCACCCCCTATGCCAACTTACCGGCACCAGGGCAACTTTGCAGGCCGCTATTGCATGGTGGCTGCTGCTCATCATTTCTGGCAGCGGCCTGGTTGCGTGTTAACAGCGCAGCGCAGTTTGTGACACTGGAAAGGCCACTGTGCAACCAGAATGTGAGTTCTGATACTGCAGTGGCCTAATAGGATTAAGGCCTGTAGCCTCTAAAGGGAACCTCAGCTATCTAACAAGCAATCATTTGAGAATGTCCAACACCTGTATGTCCACGTTACTCCTTCAATTAAGCCTTTGGGGGAGTTCATAGATTAACAGCACAAGCCTGCGAAAACCTGAAGTGGTCGTAAATTGCCGCTCTGCGGCAACCTGAAGCTCGGGGGGGGGGCTGCGGAGGGTAGCACAGGCTTCCCTGAACCCTCCGGAGGGCTCCAGGACCCCTGGTAAGTCAGGAAATTTTATTTAAAAACTTTTTTGCGGCGGCAATCCCCAGGATCGCCGCCGTCGCCACTGGCCCTGCCCCTGCAAGCACTCAAAGTTCTCCCTGCCTTGCGGAGAGAACTTTGAAAAACGCTGTAATAAAGTATTGAAGGAAGCAGAATGCAATGTCAAGCCGAGTCAGGACATCAATGATCTCGTTATAGAAGGCTAAATTGTCAGGTCCACCAGCATTAAAATCACAGGATGTACAACTTCCAGATGTCTGGAGAATGAATACTCCCATAGGTAAAAGGTGGATCTTATAGAAAGGATTGTGAGTTAGAGTTGTTGATGGAACAGCCAGAAAGGGTTGTTTGGAACTTTTGCTGCTGTACGTCATTGCAGATACTTTTTACACTATTATTCTCTCATAAGTTTCATGCTTTTCAGTATGTATTACAATTTACTGTGACATTGCAATGGGCTAAACGGAACTTTTCTGACTTCTAAGAAATAAGAGATCTGCACTTAAGCACCTCCCAGAACTGTAAATACAAGGGTTGAGAAGGAAGCCTCTTGCTCTTTTATCTTGAACTTGATGCAGTGACTGCAGCTTTGTCACCAGCACAAGTGCAGAGCATTCTCTGTGCTCCATAGCTCATTACAAATGAAAGCCAAGAGGCTGAGCTGCAAACTATCACAAATATTGGGAAAGATTTCTCTGCTTATCGCTGGTGACCAAAAATTGCTTTTAGAAACAGAGAATATCTTTTAGCGACCTAGTTTAAAAGCAAGCAGGGGGAAATACCCAGGAAGAGATAAAATTGATGTACAGGTTAAGTCTGCTGTGTGCTGTGATAGCTGCAGGCAATGTCTGCACTTTATCAGTTTCTACTGAGTCAGTATGTTTATCCTGTTTTATCCCTTGCTTTAGACTGCTTGTGATATTTGTGTTTAACAGTAGCAGCTTTTTTTTTTAATACAGAACTGTTAATTTTTTTGGTAATGAAGTAAAAAGAGAATGCTGCATTCGATAAGCAGAATAAAAAAAAATCCAAATCTAAGAACAAGAAAGACTTCAGGGACACATTGTGCAACAGAGCATCAGAATTATCTATTTAATTATATGAAAAAACTACCCATGAAAAGAAGAAAGCACAGCAAACAATATTCATAAACTAAAAGAAAGGCAGTAATCTGTAAATCAGAGAAGCACAGCGACACCATAACAGTCAAAAGAATTTGAAATCAATAGCCATCTACCTAAATTAAATAGTGGTAGGGAGTAAGCAAACTCAGCTACAAACCCATCCCAATCTCTCTTTCACACACACACACAGGCACATACACACCAAACGTGCAGGATCATGCCATGTCTGCCTTACATGATTGCTAGTGAATAAAAACATTAACAAGGCAATCAAGCATGTTCCATGTTTGTCATGCAGTAATTTCTGAGCAGTTATAACCTCAGTTGAGCATTTGGATCCTGTGCATTATTCATAGCATTGGAGACATTGCCTTATATATATTGCACACTCACTGAAGAGAGCAACAGATCATTATTTCAAAGTGATGCAAAAGCAACACAGAACAATGGGAAGGAAAAATAACCTTTTAACATAAAAGCCAAAGATAAAATAAGTTCAGCTCAATAATGTTATTATTGTTGTTGTTGTTCAGTCGTTAAGTCGTGTCCGACCCTTCGTGATCCCATGAACCACATCCCATCAGGCCTTCCTGTCCTCCACTATCTTCCTGAGTTCGCTCATTTTCATGTTCGTTGCATCGGTGATGCTGTCTAACCATCTCATCCTTTGCCTTCCCCTTCTCCTTTTGCCTTCAATCTTTCCCAGCATCAGAGTCTTCTCCAGAGAGTCCTCTCTTCGCATTAGGTGGCCAAAATATTTGAGCTTCAGCCTCAGTACCTGTGCTTCCAGGGAACAGTCAGGGTTGATTTCATTTAGGATTGACTGATTTGATCTCCTAGCAGTCCAAGGGACTCTCAGGAGTCTTCTCCAGCACCACAGTTCAAAAGCATCTATTCTTCGGCGCTCAGCCTTCCTTATGGTCCAACTCTCGCAACCATACATTGCTACTGGGAACACCATCGCCCTGACTATACGAACTGTGGTTGGCATGGTGAAAATCTGTTACTGCTTCCATTTCTGCCCCTTCTATTTGCCAGGAATTGATGGGTAGGTAGATATTAAAACTGGTGTCAGGGCAGTAAGAAGGGGGGATCATGGGCTCCTGTCAATCACCAGGATTCCCACCCATATTGGGGCAGCAACCTTTATAAGGCCTCCAGGGCCACACCCACCTAGCTTCTCCTCAGGGCTATCCTCCTGTACCTCCCTCAGAGGAGAAACCTGCACCTCTTGCCAGGCCTCACAAGGTTCTGGAGCCAGTCTTCTAGCCAGTCTCCAACCCTCTCTCATCCCTGGAACTCTCCTTATATTCCATTGGCTGGTCCTTCCCCCCTTCCTGGTTCCACCTACCCAGCCTGCTCGCCTTCTGGGTCCTACGCCTCCTCTTCTAAGAGGTGGGAAAGCTCCTGTGGACTTTTGCTGCTCCTAGGCTGCTCTGTTGCACACAGGTGCACTCCACTCAGCAGGCCAACAGCCCACACCCTGCCCCACTGAGGCCTTTCTGGACTCTCCCTGCTTGCACCCAGCCCTGTGCCTTCCAGGCAGGTCATTCCCTGAGTCGAGTAAGTCTGGCCCTGGACAACTGGTTTCATTCTAGGTCAGAGGTTCTCAACCCCTTCTCGGTCAAGTATCACCTCCGGCGCCACTCTCCTTCTGCGTACCACCAGATGTGACTGGCGATGACATCATCGCCAGTTACTTTCAGGTTTTCAGAGGCCAGAACACGCAAGAAGGAGGCTCTGGGCAGGTGGAAGGACCCTTCTCAGCATTCCCAAGAGGCTTGGCCAAAGGGAGGAGCCTCTTGGGAGCAAAAATGCGCACGAAAAGCGCTGTGTCAGAGCAGGATTCCAGTGGTCCAGAGGTCCAAGTACCACCAGCAGTCGGCCACAGTACCACTGGTGGTACTAGTCCCACTGGTTGAGAACCCCTGATCTAGGTCATAACTATCAGTGCCATTCCCCAACAACTATTTTCTTGCCAATCCACCTTCCATTTCCCCCCAAACATTCATGATTCAGATAAGGAATGCTAAAATCCCAGGAGTAAAGGTTTTGAGGAGGCTGGAGAAGATGTTCTACCCCACATTTCATATTATAAGGAGATGCAAAGGAACTGACTCTACTGAAAAGCACTGTATTTGCAAGTTAATGCAAGTTGATGTGATGTGAACTATCTGTGAATATTCTTTGCACACTGAAATCTTCACTTGATATTGCAGTTATCCATCATTAAATATATATGTGTGAACCAAGACATGTTTGGGGTCACTTGAGGAAGGTATGTGTTAATAGCTCTGAAATTGTAACTGGCTCCTAAAGACATAAGGGCAATACTGGGCAATCTTAGTAATGCATAACATTTATATATGTCCAAGTGTGAAACCAGCCCTAAAGTCACACTTTTGAAAAGGAAAAATGCAGCAACCCCACATAAGAACAGCCAGTCTCTCTAATCCCTGCTGTTCCTGGAGGCACCACTTGTGTTGGCAGGGAAAACTTGTTGTTGGGGATCCATCTCTCTTCCTTCTCTGCTATGCCACCAATTCTGTTTGGCTCTGCACTGGCAGTGTCCTGCCAGCACAGTAGTTATGACAACATTGCATACAGCTGGAGTAACAGAAATATTACCCAGATGTAAATCCACTCCAACTGTGTGATATTTTGCTGTACCAGCACAGTAGAATTTAATAGTGATCCTATCCCTGCCTAGTGGGCAAACACAGAGATAGGATTGCATTATAAATCTTCAAAATCCTAGTTCCTATTTATTAAGCTGCCACTATGACTCAGAAGATATTGGTAAAGATTCATGAGAAATGTAGTTTCATGCATACAAAGTGGTGTGTAGAATGAATTAGGGAAGCATGTGAGAAATCAACTTCTTCATATAATGTTTGTTTTAAAATAAAAATTCTTAGATCATTCTGCTCATCATCCTGTCCTTTCTCTATGCCCAAGAAGGTAGAAAAAATTATAGGTATTTGCCAGAAAGATATTTGCCAGAACACAATTATTGCACAATTAGTGCTCTTATTAGGCATCTTCACATTATGATCTGCCTATTTCCCATCTTTGTATAAAACTACATTCCATAGATATCCAAGAAACAGTGGTCTTTGCAACAAAAATAACAATATTTACAGCCCAATCCTGTCTAGCAGGACGTGTGAATAAGGTGTCTAGCATCCTGTGCAGGATGGGACCTGCGCCGGCAGAGCTGGAGGCCTCCTCAGGGTAAAGGGACGTTTGTCCCTTTAACCCAAGTAGAGCCCTGGCCATCCGTATGGGTCTATTCGAATGTGCGCAAGCTATTTTGCTGGCGTACATTCAAGCCAGCCGTGTAACGCTGGCCAGGCCTGGGAAGGGGGATAGGATATGGCGGAAGAGGCTTCTGCTGATCTCTCCCCCTTTCCGAGCCTGGTTGACCAATCCCACCCCCAAAACGTCCCGTTCTGCCCTCCCCACGCCGCCTGGCACAGTCCAGCACAGTCCAGCCGGTGGCGCTGTGTCTAGCGGTGGTGACCTGGGTTCATTTCAGAGCGAGCGTTGCCAGCACCGCTTACTCTCTGGGTGTCGAAAATGTGCCTTAAGGCATATTTGCGATACCTGGCACCGGCAGAATAATCCTTCTGCCGGTCCTGTCTTATACAGGACTGCGCCGTTCAAGACTTAAGAAACCGATTTACATGGGACCAAGGATCAGAAGAGGCTTTCAGATTTCAGTGGGACTTTTAAAAAATGGTTTAAATTAAATTAAAGAATTGTAACTTAAGTCTGAAAGTGGTCATTTAGTTAAAAGCCAATGAATCTCAGGATTTCAAAGTATAACCATTACTTTTGAATATTAATTCTCATACATGGAGGGCATTGTGACATTTCCTTGAGTTAAGACCATCATTGCACTGTTCCTTTGACTAACAGCAGTCAGAAAACGAAATTAGGCAGGTGAAGTTTTGCCTTATATGGAGGTAAAGTGATGGAGAAAGATTTATCTGCTAAATTTCTAGGCATCAAGCTGTTGTTAAAGCCACAGAAGCAGGGCCAGTAAACACTGGCGATCTGAGTTCCCTAGGCCTTTTTGAACTAGTTTTCCCATGTTAGCAGAATAAGCGAGAAAACGCTCTTTCAAACCCATTAACTGATGGATAAACACAGGAATAAGCCTGGACTCTGAGCCTCATATATTTAAAGCAATAATGCCACACTTTAATTAGGATAAATATACCCACTGGAGCACCAGATAATTGGCTTGTATTGTGTTCTGGAGGTGTAACAGAGAAAAATGTGGTTTAATGTACTTTAATAATAAAAAATAGGAGGCAGCTTCTTACCTACCAACAGTTCCGATTCTATAGGGACTGTTCCAGTTTGAATCACAACAGAGTGGACAAAACTTTAGTTTCCTTCTCAGAAGTTAAGGTAATTTTTTCATGTGCAACCTTTGTAAGAACTAATTTGTTCTAATTAATTTCCAAATAAATTATGAGGGAGGAAGCATGAATAATGTGCCGTTACAAGACCTCTTCCTACTTCCGCCAGCGATTTCACTGGCAGAAATCCGAGGAGGCCGATAGGGCCTGTCCTGGTTTACACTCGGGGACGAGCGTCCCCTTCCCTAAGTAGACCTCCGCCCCGGTGGCAGCCTAGCCACTGGGGAACAGGATCTGGCGGGCGGCCATGGACCGCCTGCCAGATCCTTACGTAGGATTGTGCTGTTAGTCTAGTTGTGAGTAGGGGAGAACTTTGAGTGTTTGTGGGGGTGGGGCGATGGTGGTGGCAGCAATCTGGGGATTGCACCGCTGCTGGGGACAAAAGGGGTATTTTTAGACTTACCAGGGGTCAGGACATCCTCTGGAGGGTGCGGAGGGCGTAGTATAGTTAGGAAGCAAAGCTAGGATGATTGTGTTATCACAAATTAGCCCCGCTATTTTGGTGTGTTATTTTTAATTTTTGAACATTCCATAAAGCTTGTCTATTTGGATTTGTGAGTATGAAAGCAGATGAAATGAAAATGAGTGCTGTTTCTCACTGTGATAATAACATGTGCATTTTAGAGAAGAATTACTGGGCCACAATATAAAAAAAATAGGTAGCTGTTGCAAAAGCTGCAGATCTTTTTAACAGGATGCAGTGACAGGAAATATGTTATTAAAACAAATATGCCTGCCTTCAGCAACTTCCAATTCATCAAGAAAAAGGTGAGCAAGTTGCTGGTTGGTTAGAAAAAAAAAAGACTGCAGTATTCTGATGTTATATCCAAACAGATCATTCACATGCATCACCGTGAGAGAAAACAATAAGCCAGGGACAAAATGACAGTACTGATATGTCTACGATGGAAAGGCACAAATCTCTAACCAGAAATGTGTGTGACTAAAGTACATCTATCAAAAGCTTATAAAATAATCACTAGAAAAATGGGCTATCCTATCCCCACCTGTCCAAATTAACCATGGACAAAATATAATACACATGTAAAAGAAAGAAATTTGGATATTGATCCATAGCAAGTAGAAGCATCAGTAATTTCAAGTTACACAGTTCTATCTGTTTAGACTATAAATCTTTATTCAAAGAAAAACCAAGGGCATAGCATCCTATAAAACTTATCTTAGGATACCTTCATATCTATGATCTAAAGCAGCTGTAGTTTACTCCATCAATAACTTCAGCAACAAAGTACATCTTTTCTGTATTGTTTCACTGACAACGTATAATAAACATCACCTGTTGTCTTCTGTGTGTCTCACATCTACAAGGAGAAATATTTTGCTGTTGAAGCTGCTGTTGGAATAAACTATTGCTGTAAGAGGTATGGGCGAACCATCCTGAGTTTTATTCCTGAAAGTTGTACTTTTTCTGAGGGGACTGTGCAATGTTAGAGATATCCCTGTCGCCCCTCACAGTACTACTGTTCCCAGGTTTCCTCAGTGAAGAGGGAATGAGCATTATACAGTACTACCTTATGTTTGTAGTGTACATGAGGGATGCATGAGCACCTCAGTGTTTGGCCTGAAACTGAGTCAAGCTTCTGTGCACTTTCCAAGCAAATGTTTGCAAAGAGCAAGTCTTTGTTGCGAGCCATCTATCTGATTGCTCACAAAAGTTCAAATATGTCCACAAAAGGCTGAAACTCTGCGAGCATTCACCACTCATTAAGGATAACCCAAGTTCAAATAAAAAAGAACCTTTGTGAGCGGCTGATTGGCTCATAAAGTTTCAAACTTTTGCAGGCATGTTCATGCTTGTCTTGATTCTTACAAACATTCGCAAACTCGCAAAACTTGACTCGCAAACATTCAAGCAGGAGCGTTCAATATTTTGTGCGTCCCTGGTAGAATGCTTTCAACACCTCTAGTGTAGATATGCCTCACACCATTCCAATTGAGGAAAATGGTGGAGGTAACCTTATTACAAGATAAAGACTATCAGCGCAATCCTGTTTACCTTACACCGGTGTAACAGTAGATGCACCGGTGTAACAGCAGATGCACCGGTGTAAGTTCGCTTACATTAGCATAAGTGCACTTACAACGGTGCATCTACTGTTACACTGGTGCAAGGTTACACAGGACTGCGCTGTATAACTCAATTAAAAACTTGAGTCTTCAATAGCAACCCTAACATAGATGGATCTGACCTTTCAGGCCAAAATATTTCACCATGTTATCCAAACACTGTTAGCAACAGAATGAAACTGATCTAAATGTTCTGACTTTCCTCAGTAGCCTTACAGCACAATCCTATGAATGCCTACTCAAAAGTAAGTACCATTGATCTGACCTTCATTAGTAAAACCGAAAGTATAAAAGTGCCCACCCAATAATTTATCTTAGATTATTGCAATATACTTGTCAAAAACATAATTATCTGTGCTTTCAACAAAAGGTCAGATAGCAATTTTATTTGAGACTGCTTGGCCATGATACCAGGTCTCTAGCAAAATAGCTATTGTAAAAGGAGACTATGAAAATATCATATGCTGTCTTGTCTGACTTAAGAACCCCCCTCTCCTGCAAAAGATACTCTAACCCTGCCTACTCTTTTTGTTAATTCTAGAAATGATGGTGTCCAGTTTCCTGAAAAGACAGTCACTGTGTGTCCTCTAAAACTTAAGGTACCCCAGATAGAACACAATCATTATTACGAGACTCAGGGCTGAGCTTAGGAGCTGCAGGGCCCGATTTTGCAGGGGGGGGGGGCACCTGCTGCAGGCCCTCCCCAATCACTAACAAGCCACTGTGGGTCTATTGGTGCCTGGTGCGAAGCGTTCCCCCTGGAAGCAGGTGACGGTGACACAATGACATCGTTGCGTCACCGCCAATTGCTTCCAAGAGGCCTGATTTTTGGGCCCATCGGAAGCAGCGAGCTGGCAGACCCAACTCGAGCTCCACTCTCCAATGCTGGCCTCTTACTTCCAGTCTTACTTCCATGCTTATGCCGGCTCCGACTGCGGGTAATCCGCCCTCCACTGCAGTGCATCCCCACCCCCGGCCACGGGGCCCTATTTGGCCAAATTGGCTTAAGGCCGGCGCTAACGAGATATTTTTTTTAATTCTATCTATTCAGTTAATTTAGGATAATTTAGAATATTGTATTTATTAACTCCTGACTATCTACCTCCTCCTATTTTCTTGTCCTGTTTGCAGTCAAATTGAAATGTTTCTATTGTTTCCTTCTTCGTGTGAGTGCCAAATGTTTGTGATTCTAGGACTAAGTTTGAACTGTTTTAAGGGAGGCCTAAGATCAGCCCCAGGCCTCCAGTTGGGGATTCTCTTAACTTCACAGCAGTTGTTCAAGCCCCTGGCTGCTCAGTAGAGTAGTGTAAGCCCCTTTAAGTGTCTGAAGGGCCGGTTATGAGGAATTACACATTGGGAGAGATAGCGAGTGAAATGATTTCACGGCCCACTGAGGGGCTCAGTCCTTTCCTGTAGCTCTTGGTTCAGGCTACAGAGAACCACAACTCTGCTGGCATGCGCTCAACACCATGTACACATATGTGTTACAAGGGGACAGGTCGGCACTTGAGCATACTATGTGCGACTGAGCACATATCATTTGCAGCAATTCCATAGCTCCTCTGAGGTTCCATCCCCTTCCAAAACCAGCCACTTATCTAGAGCAGTTGTGCTCCCCCTACCATGGCCAGAATTAATATCTGAAGACTATGGATTTAGGGAGATTGCAAATGTAATCTGATGTTGTAGTGATCTTTAATTTAGACAAACATGTAACTTTAATGAATGGTATAAAAATTAATTACTAGGAAAGTGTCTAATGAAAACCTTTGATGTTTGACTTTATTCAATATGCTTGGACAGGTGCATGTTTCCCATCGACACATAGAGCATGTTAATGAGTTGTTAAAAGGTTTCAATTCAATATCTATTCCTTGGGGCCTTAAACAATTTTAGCAACCTATCAGTTATGAACTTCACTGTGACTAAAGTTAATTGTCCACTTATTCAGACAAATTGGTCCTTGAGGGCAAAATATTTATGAGAATATTCTTTCACCCAGGAGAAAGAAAAGCATATGTATTAAATATTCAAATTTTGGGAGTGACACTTGCAAAATATAGTGTGCTCTACCTGTACACTGTAAAACGATGGGATGTGGGATTGATCCATGCAATTAGTCACTGCATTAAATCCAATTATTCTTGTGAATGCTTTGTTTGTAGCCTCTCACCATACAGAGCTGTATTACACCTCTTTCACTTGAACAGCAGAGCATCAATCCATTACAGATAAACTATTAACTGTTACTGCACTACTATGGAGTCTGTTTAAAAGTTTCATTCAATGGTATCAGAAATTAATGGGTTTATCATGGGTCCTTTGTATATCATCTTCCAAGTGTTTTCTGAATGGCTTTTATATTTCCTTTTCAGAGTCTGATATGGAGTAATGTCAAATGCCTTGTTCAAGTCAATGGATATGTCCACTTTGTTCACCCTTTCTGCCAAGCTTATTATCCTGTCAAAACCAGAAACCAAGTAAACTTGACATGTTTTATTTGTATAAATCCTTGCTGTCTCCTGCATATTACACTCCACAAAGTACACATAGATGGTTTGACTTATTGCTCACTCTTGTATCTTTTAACAACTACTGAAGACAAGCAAAGCTTCTAGCTTATGGGTGGGGAATCTCCGGCCCATGGGCCGGATCCGGACCCCAAGGCCATCTGGTCCGGACCGCCGAGGCCCACCCCAAGCTCATTCTAGAAAAAAACATTGCTTTTCACATCATGTCCTCAATCCTTTTTTTTTTTTTTGCTCAGTTCATTATCTCTTTGGGGATGGTGTGTGTGTGAGCACATCTTTTGTGCAATGAGCTCCTGACTCTCAGGGAGTAAGATTACTTCTTGAAGCCAAGGTAGCTGATCTGGAGAAGCTTAGGCAGTTAGAGAAGTATGTGGATGAGACCTTCAGACATGTGATAAAGCTGACCCACCCACTCCTGAGTTGACAGCTTCTGCTGCTGTTATGGAAGTGAGAGTATCATGGAAGGAAGATATTATTCTGGGGAAAAGGAATCTATTCCTTGAATAATTTATTTTATTTATTTTATTTATTTATTTAAGAGATTTGTAGCCCGCCTTTCTCCCACAAGGGCAACCAAGGCGGCTTACAACATGAAAGGATCATTAAGCCAATAATGAACCCATCTCCTCTTATTATGCCAAAGATAGTCCACTGGATGAAAGGGGGGCTTCTAGTAGTGGGTGATTTGATTATTAGGATCATTAATTTTTGCACGAAAACTTTCATGGCCAGCAATTATCTTCAAAGATTTGGGAAATACGGGTGACATAGCCATGTACCAATAAAAGACAACCAGACTTGAATAAAAACGAAAATACAATTCTACTTGCGTCTTTCGTTATTACGTTTCAACAGGCAGAAAGAAATCCATTAAAATCCAAAGTCTAATGTTTTTAAAAATTCCAACGTTTCGTTTCCATTCCCGGAAACATTGTCTAGGAAAAAATCTAGATCATTGAATGAAAGGATCATTAAGCCTTTTTTGCTTAGAAAAAGGCAATTAAGGGAGGAACATGATTACATAATTCTGCATGCTATGAACAGAATGAAGAGAGGAGACATTTTCTCAGTCTTTCATTAAAGGACCAGGGGTCACCCAATGATTGGCGGAGATTTAGGATGAACAACAGAAGGTACTGGAATTTGTGGCGATGGTCACTAGCTTGGATGGCTTTAAAAGGGGATTGAACAAATTCAGGGAAGACAGGCCCTTCAATGGCTACTAGTCATGATGGCTATGCACTAGAGTTCAGTGGCAGTACCCCCGGAATACCAGTTGCATGGGAACAATGACAGGAGAGATGTATGCCTTTCTCTCCAGGTTGTGGACTTCCCAAAGACAGGTGTTGGGCCACTGTGGGAAACAGAATGCTAGATAAGACTTTGACCTGATTCAGCAGAGCTTGCTTATGACTTGTGACGCTTATAGCTATTCCTATGAACAGCTGCACTGACAGCTCAGTGTTTAGAATGAGATTCAATGAGCATTGCACCAGTGCAATGTTGCAGTGGTTTGCTCCAAATAGCCAGCTTTGCAAAGAACTGAAAGGCATGGGAGCATGCCAGAGGCATTACTGAGGAGCATTCACTGACCTGGTATGTTTCATGGTATGTTTGGAAGGAGAGGGCAATTATTTATCAGCACCATCTTATGCATAAGGATGTTAACTCTCATCATGAGAATCAATGATCATCTCCTCAGAAAAAGAGGCTGTTAAAACAGATCTATGTATGTATAGCATGCCTGCTGAGAGTCAGAAAAAAGAAAACAGTAGGATTATTTCCTGTCTAACATGAAAACACAGTGAGGCATTAAGAATTAAAAACAAAAACAAATGAATAATACGAAATGTCTCCACAGCCTGACACCTTTTTGTAAGACAGAAACACATCAGTCTGTCCAAGACACACAATTTAGTATTTTTAAATGCCAGGAGAAAAACAAGTCAACATTTGCTGGAAAGCCTGCCTAATAGATCTGAATGACTTTCAGAAATGCCATTTTCAGATGCAATTCTTGTTCACATCCAGGGTGAGTGTTCAACCCTGACGTTTACCTGAGTACACTGCAGTTTTGGGTTAATGCTAATGTCAAGCAACAGTTAAGTGGAAATTTTCAGAAAATTTCAGCTCCTATTCACCCAGTGAATTAAATAAACTTATTCTTGTGAATACTTTGTCATGAATGTCACCGGGAACTTTTGAAATCAGGACATTTATTTCAATATCAGAGGGATGATTCTCATAATAAAAATAACTTTCAAGAGTCATCACTAGTTGATTGTTCCCTCTCAGTGAACAGCAGCCATATATACAGCCTAGGAACCCCCAGACTGGGAAGCCAGACAGGAGGAGACCACCTAGGGAAAACTGCCCTCCCAGTAGGGCCAAGATCCTCAAACGCCAGGGGCTCCCTTAAAACCAAATAATAACACATCATTGTAAAGAGAATGGGATTTCCAGCCATGTCAAAAATATTTCCAGAAATAAAGTTTTAATACTCAAGCCAAATTGTCACTGGCAATTCCTTATCGACGGAAAAAGAAAAAAGAAAAAAGAACCTCCATACGACAATAACACATCATAATGGTCTAAAAGATGTAGCAATCCACTCTCTCCAGAGTGAACTGAGACCAGGGTAGACTGTCAGAAGGCAAGCTCCAGTTACGTCCTGTCCAACTTCACAGGTCCCATGCCTCAGTGGCAGATTGTGAGGGATCGGAAGGGGTGTCAGATTTGGGGTGTTTTTACCCCAAATCTGCTGCACTGCCTCAATGATCTGCTTCCTGCTTGCTCATGTGAGAAGTAGATCATTCCCCTCCTTACCGTGTTCCTCGTATGTGTTGTTAAACCTGGAAGTGCGGGGCTTCTGGTTTATTTTTAGCAGGGGTGTCCAACCTTCCACCATTAGGTGCTCTGCATTCGTAAGAGTTGTGTAGAAGACAGAATCTTGGCAGCTGCAAGTGCTGATGGTGGTGCTAAAGCAGCTGCACCTGCTGAAATGCCCTCACCTATGCAACCATTTAAAGGGCCAGCATTCATGTTGAAAGGTTGGCCACCCCTGATTTATGGGGACAAACATGAACAAAAAGCTCCTTCATTCACGCTGTCCCTGTAAAACAAGCTGGAAATCCCGCATGGAGTTTGGTAAGGGTTCTTGTTTTTGTGGCACGGAGGCAGCGTACCCATGACATTCAGGTTTGGTTTTGTAGCACATCAGGCAGCATTCTGGGTCATGCCGCCCCTTTGCCACAATTTCTCCTAGTGACTGGCAGGGGGAATGCTGGGAGCTGGATATCAGAGGAGAAGGAAAAGGTAAGCAGTTCCCATCCTTTTCACATGTGCTAGCATGCTGCCAATGGAGGCAGCCACCCAGCAGCTGGGGAGGTAACAGGCCTGTACAGGGTATGAGGCACTCCAACCATCCTGCCACCTGTGCCTGCACACCGCCTAAGGCACAATGTTCACCTCACCTCATTGTTGGTCCAGCTCTGCTTAAATCCCTACCCTACTTACAATCTTATGCATGCTAACTCAGTAAGTTCCACTATATTCAATAGTGGCTTACTCCTAGATGAGTAGGGGCTTACTCCTATTCAATAGGGGCTTACTCCTAGATGAGTATGCATAGAATTGGAGCCTTACTCATGCTGTTTCAGGATCCTGCTTGTAGTACCCACACTTGCAGCATGATGAGAGGGCATGCTTCCAATATCAGACCTGGGCAAAAGGCGGTGTATGTATGACCCCACTTTTAGCACCTGCAGGCATTAACCAGGTTTCACATATGCGACTGGGAGAGCACCCGAGTCCCCGAATTCCCTGCTCCATGAAATCAGGTGGGCTTCATAGTTTGATGAGCTGCCTCAGAACCAGACTCTTTGTTTACCAGTCAGTTGGGGAAGAAGAAGAAGAAGAAGAAGAAGAAGAAGAAGAAGAAGAAGAAGAAGAAGAAGAAGAAGACACTCAAACCATAAACAGAAACCCAACAGGGCAAATACGACCACTGTCTTTGAATGACTCAGTAGCACCTTCAGGATGCGGAGGCATCACAGAAACCTCTAAAGCATTGGCGTCACTGCAGGGGGGGGGCAGAGCTCTAAGTTCCACCACGGCTCCGACCCTCCGTTACACCGGAGCGTGAAGCGGCCCCACCCCCTGCAGTGACGCCAGTGCTCTGAAGTGCTAGAAAGGTGAAACATAGGCCAAAAAAAAACCCCACCAAGCAAAAACAAGAGGAAATTTCATCATAGTTTATCAGAATTGATGTCTTGTTAGTGGGAGTTTATGGTTAAGAAATAGCTAGAAATTGCTGTGTGTGTTGGAATGCAATTGCCATCAAGGGATGGGGAACGTACCATGCGACATATACACACCCCAGAAAACAGGTCCAGGGGCAGACGTATGTGCAAAGAAATAGCAGGTGGTATTTGGGAAGAGGCAACAGGGAAGAGAGAGAGAGAGAGGGCTCTCAGGTGGCTGAAGGTACCTTGAAGCGTGGTTTCCCTTTCTCTGGGGAGTGACAAATGTCAGGAGAGCCGTGGATAGTCAGTCTTTTGCTGTCAAAGGCAATGGTCTGACAGAAGTTACAAAATATCTGTGCTCAGAATATCAGGAGAAGATAAAGAAGGAAATATAAAGTGATGCAGATGACATAAGCCCTGTGCCAAGTGGAAGATGCAATGTGGTAACTGAGGTTGAGAACTACTGTACTGAAACCACATATCAGATTCAGAGGCCTTTAAAGAATTGATTTACTTTGACTGACACCCCCCAAATACCACATTCTTTCTCCTATAAATATGCCCTGGAGAACTTAGGCACTAAAAAAACACATTAGTATGCAGGCATTTTGTATTAACTTTAGTTCTTTTCCAGAGTTAAAGGAGAAATAACAGCTTGGGATTTTTTAAGTAACACTCACTTCATATTACATCAAAGAACCTAGTCAGGAATCAATAGTATGATTCCCCCTTGATACCATACACTGTGATGGAATGGCCAAAACTGCATCATTCTTCCTGTGAGAGTTCAAACAGTCACAACCAAACATTATTTTCTTCAGCTTATTCTCCATTTAGAAGGGACTGCGGAATGTCAGGCGCCTTGCAGCTATCATTCATGCTCTTGTAACCTCTTGAATGGATTGCTGTAATACACTTGACACAAAGTTGCCCTTGAAGAGTGTTCAAAGTGTTAGCTGATACAGAACGTGGTGGTCAACCCCCTAATGTGCTGGCTGTTACCTAAATGGTACCTAAGGACCACCTTCACCAACTCAAATCTGTTTTTTTTAATTATTTTAAAAGATTTAAAATAATTTAAATGTTATTTTATTTATTTTAAATGACAATAATTTAAAACCGACAGATTCAGGACGGACACTGACGAATGCTGCACGTGCACAGTTTGGACACAAGACGGATGCCAGCGCAACTCCACTGGTGCAGGGGGCATTCTAGGGGTTTCCGGACGCCCCTGGAATGCCCCCTGTGCTGGCAGAGCTGTGCTGGTGTCCATCTTGCATCTGAACTGCGCGTGCAAGTCGTCCAAGGGTGGTTACGCTGGTGTCCGTCGGCGTACAACAAGTTACACTGGCATAAGTGCACTTACACCGGTGGATCTACTGTTACACCGGTGCAAGAGTTACACAGGATTGGGCTGTCAGTAAGGGCACAGAGAAGCATGACTAAGAATCCCTACCCACAGAACCTTGACAAAGTCCAACGCCAAAGGCGTTGCTCCGGTAGGGGCGGGGCCGTAAGTATCGCTCCGTCCTAGACCCTTTACCGAGTGAGGAGGAGGCGGCCCCGCCCCCTCACTGTCGGAGCTTTTCCCCTGTGGAGAAAGCAGCAGGCAGGGTCTCTTGCCTGCTGCTTTCTCCGCACAGGAATGGCTCCGACAGTGAGGGGGCGGGGCTGCCTCCTCCTCACTCGGTAAAGGGTCTAGGACAGAGCGATACTTACAGCCCTGCCCCTACCGGAGCGACACCTCTGTCCAACGCTGTTGGATCTTCACAAAATAAAAATGTGACAATGTTACTGTGTAAACAGGAATGCTGCTGCTAGATTTTTCTGCTTTTAACATACATTGGTTTGTGGTTTTACTCTTATTATTGACTTTCTGGTTTTATTTTATCACGCACTTTAACGTTTTTGTTAGCTACCACAATGGTTCAAAGAAAGAAAGAAAGAAAGAAAGAAAGAAAGAAAGAAAGAAAGAAAGAAAGAAAGAAAGAAAGAAAGAAAGAAAGAAAGAAAGAAAGAAAGAAAGAAAGAAAGAAAGAAAGAAAGAAAGAAAGAAGGGACATACATTTGAAAATAAATGAACAAATGGTCCTTCAACTGCCTAACTCCCTGGCATGGAGGGATTTTCTTTCCTTGTCTCCCTTTCACAGCAAGTCAGGTCATTCTCTGAAGTATGATAAAATGGCTTCACATCTGCCATACAGACACAGGGCTTTTCAGGTACCTGAGGACTACATAGATCTCTATTTCTGCAAGTATATATAGCCTAATGGTTTTTGACTACCCATCTGTCTTATTGCATAAGCACCTTAAAAGGGTTTCAAGTCATAAACACTGATTTCTTTTTTTTCCCTTTCCTGACCAAGATTTCAGATCTGCTTCTTGTTTTTATGATATCAGCTTGGTTTGTCATTGCTATAGGGTTACCTGAGGCTGTTTCATGCCTCTGACAAAGTGAACTCTAGTCCACAAAAGCTTATATGCCACAATAAATCTGCTACTCCTTAAGATGCCACAAGACTTGGTTGTTTTTGCAGAAAATGAATTAACATGGCTGGAATTTGACAATGAGGAATTTGTTTTCCTGTCTTGACTACTTAAAAAAAATGAAAGTGGCATTTTTTTTTAAAAAAAAGCCTTATTTTCTATATTGAATCCTCAACATGGTTCATTTTTTTATTGAAATGTATACCTTAAAAGGCAATAATTACATTTATAGTGCCCAATACTAGTATTGTGTAATACCAGTGTCGTTAATGTATTAGCCTTCACCCAAGGCTCATATGTATGCTGCATACATATTGAATGAATCACAACTAGTCTGGGAAGATGTAATCATGGTATTGTCCACTACTATGGGCTACCTGACACAGAAAATGCTTTAATTTCATGGTACTTCTAATATAAATAAAGGCAGGATTTGCCACATGTAAAGAACCAAGCAGATATGTGTAAGCACATATCTGTTAAGATCTTTCTCCTTCCATTGAGTGTGACAAGAGAAAAATATACCGTATTTCTTCGATTCTAAGACGCACATTTTTTCTAAATTTACCAATTCAAAAAAGGGGGTGCGTCTTAGAATCGATGATGTTCAAATTGCACCCCCAAAATGCCACCTTCTTACTTACCGGGGCTGGTGGGGGCTTCGGGGAGGCCTGCACAACCCTCTGCAGGCCTCCCCAATCTTCAGTTTGGTGAAAAACAGCTGTTTTCAGCCATTTCCGGGTTTTGCAAAAACCGGAAGTGCCCGAAAACAGCTGGTTTTTTGCCAAACTGAGGATCGGGGAGGCCTGCAGAGGGTCACACAGGCCTCCCTGAAGCCCCCACAAGCCCCAGTAATAAGTAAGAAGGTGGCGTTTGGGGGGTACAATTTGCATATAAATCCTTGGGGAAATTTTTTTCCCCTGCTGGTGGTAGCAAAATTAAAGGTGCGCCTTAGAATTGATGGCACCTTAGAATGGAAGAAATACGGTATATTCAGAAAGTGCTTTTCTTTTGCAGTACTTTTAGATTAGAACAAATGATGACTGGAGAGCTCATTTTATGGTTGCCACATACAAGCCTCTTTAAATGCTAGTGATTTCTATTTCAGCAGTAACACTTGTTGAAATATCATGCTGTACTTAATTAATGCAATTAGTTTCATTTCTGCCCCACCCTTCCTCCATGCAGAGTACAGATGGTGTGTACATGCATTGAATGTGACACGTGAACAACTGTATGAGGATAGCAATCAACAATCGTGCACTGCTGGTACAGGTGGGGTGCTGCTGTTTTTATGTTCTTGTTTTAATTGTAATCTTTAACTGATTTTTAGATGTTGTTTTTATTAATTTTCGTTAACTGTTTTTACTGTTTTAAACTGTGACTATTTTTTGTATTATACTTTTTGCACTGTATTTTCTTTTTGTTGTAAGCCGCCTTGGGTCCCTTTGGGGAGAAAGGCGGGGTAAAAATATTGTAAATAAAGTAAAAAAAATATATGAATTGAACATGTGTAGAACATAATGTGAGAACAGCCCTTATGAGTTATCTGGAAAGAGACTGTGTCATTCTCAATTGCGTACAGCACCTAGGTGTGAAATAAATATTAGGTTTTTTAGTACTGTAATATGGTTTCTAGGTTCTTTTTGCAAAGGATCTAGCAACGTCAACAGGGTAATTGGTCGAAGAACAAATACTGTCAGGAACAAGTGGCCACAATTAATGAGAACTTATACAAGTCAGAGAGTTCGCTGGCAAGGCCAAGTTACACATTCTGACACTTAGAAGGCCAACAGCAAAGAAAACCATTTTCTGCTTTGTGAGGCTCCTGATGCAGCTGACAATGGTTGTCACCAACCATACCTTGGACAATACTGGCAAAAGTGTTTGATCATTCATTGCTAGTGAAATAGCTACAGAAAAACATGATTCTGTCTAAATGTTTGAAGACGTTTTCCTCAAACACACAAGGGGAAAACCAGAACATGCCGTTCTTCCAAGACATATCCAGACTGACATTTGGAGACATACTGAAATCCTCGTAGACAATAATCTCCGTGGACTAATTTTCAGTATTTCTCAAGAGGTTCCCAGGAGTTTGTAAAAAGTAAACGTGTCCTTCATATACATCTGAGGACTGCTTCCTGCAGCTAGGCAATGGTACATGAACATCATGGCGAAATCAACAATGTTACTCTTGCTGGGTGGATGCTAACAAAAATTGCACTTCTTTGGCAAGCTCTCGACCACCATTACCAGTTGTAACATTTAGGAATTCAATCCATTGAAAGTTCAGTCATCATATAGTGAGTATTCTCACTTCCAGTCCACATCTCTATAGGCTATAGGGAGGGACTCGAAAGCAGCAGTGGTGCTAGCAATATCAACAAGCAGCCCAATCCACTGTGTGCTGCATCTTGCGTGGGAATTAAATGGGCTGGAAGTCTTCTCGAGGTAAGGGAACATTCATTCCCTTGCCCTGGGGAAAGCCCCAGGTGCAACAATGGGTCTACCCAGATCTGCGCAAGCCAAATGGCTGGCGCAGGTCCGAGCAAATCCATGTAGTGAAAACTGGCCCGGGAAGGGGGATAGGATCTGCTGTGTTCCACTGCCGCCAACCCCATCCCCTTCCCGGGTCCAATCCGCCCACCCCTGCTCCATTACACCCTTGTACTGCTCAGCTCAAAACTTACCTTTTCCCAGCCTGCACTGCTTCGTCTGGAGGTGTGTGCGGGCCGGCACGGGCCACACACCAGCCCAGGCTCCTCCTATGCCATTGCAAAGTGCTTTTCAGTGATTTTGCGGCAGCTTGCACTGGCACAGTGTGTGCTGTGCCAGTGCATCTGTTCATGTGGATTGCGCTGTAGGTCTAAACCTCCCACTTTGCCTTATAAGCCTCATGCTTTTATGGAAGTTAAACACCATTGTTCTGCACAGCTATCTGCAATGTATGTCTCCTTTGAACTCCTTTTTGAATAATGTCTCAAAGATCACTATAATCTGCCTCCCAATATAGCTTTAATATTGGTCAGCAAATACACTCAATCATTTGTTACCTATTATCCAGGAAAGAACGAAGTCATGTACAATGCGAAATCCCCTATTACACAGTTATTGTACAAAATGCAACACATCATTCAGTAGGCAGTAATCATAAGTGTAGCATATTATGGATTGCACATTTCAGTCCCAGACAGAATTGATTTAATCCTATCCTGTTTTTATCACAGTACTTTCTGACATGAGAGCTTGGAATGAGAAAAATACCAGTGTGTTACATTCATATGCTATCTTTTTTAACATACTTAAGGGACAGTTGTGTCTCCAATTGTTTCATATGATTCAGATCTTTAAAGAACCATAATGTCATGTCTATTCTTTGAGGGCCAATAAAAAAAATCCAGATTTCACCCTTGATGCTATTCTTGCTCTGAAGCTATTCACTCATAATGGATGGGGGGTGGATTTGAAAAAGTGCGAGTGTGAACTGGAAAAATAAGTTATGTCTTTAATTAAGCAAAACAAAGTGAAATGTGGCTGTTTCTTTGATAATATGAACACACACTCATATTTCCTACAATTCTGAATGGACAAACAGGGGTAGCTCATCCTTAAGGCTGACTCAGTTGACACAAGTAGCAGGCTCTGCCCATCTGCTTCTAGCAGTCCTCCTCATTCTATTCCCTGGATTCAAAAAGGAAGAGGAGAATGGAGCAGAAGAGGAAGTGTGAAGGATAGGAGTGTTGGACTAGAGCATCAGAGACACTCTAACCCAGCGTTTCTCAAAAATTCCCCCTGCGAGGCAGGGAGAACCTTGAGTGCTTGCGGGGGCGTGGCCACTGGCAGCTGTGATCCTGGGGATCACTACTGGGAAAAAGCACCCCCCAATGGCAGTTTTTGGCTCACCGTAGCTTTGGGGTGTGTGGGGAGGCCTGCGTGACCCTCTGCAGGCCTCCCCGATGTTTAGATCACTGAAAAACGGCAATTTTCTGCGAAACCTGGAAGCGTCTAAAATCACTGTTTTTTGGTGAAACCAGGAAGTGGTCTAAAATCACCGTTTTCCGGCGATTTAATCATCGGGGAGGCCTGCAGAGGATCACGCAGGTCTCCCTACACACCCCCAAAGCTGCGGTGAGATGAAAAACACTGTTTTGGGGTGCTTTTTCCCGGCGCTGGCAGCAATCCCTGGGATTGCCGCCGCTGCTGGCATGCTCCCCGCACCCTTTAGGGGGGCAGGGGAAGCATCCGGTTCTCCTGGTGGGTCGCAACTCTCTCTCTCCCCCACACACACACTTCTTCTTCCACTCTGTTCCCCTCTTCCTTTTCAAATATAGGGAATGGGAGGCAAAGCTAGCTCAACCATGAAGCTCTCAGCGGCAGCTTTGAGGGGAGGAGTGGTGAACGGATGAGGGGTGTCCCACTGAGGGTAAGTGAGAAGTGGATTGGGGAGCAGCAGCTCACCTCATCTCTAGCACCACCCCAGCAAGCAATCACAATGGCAAAGTTGCAAGAAGAAACAGAGTGATCCTGTTCTGATCACTTGTTTCCATGTGCAATTAGAAAAGGATTACCTATCTCTGCCTTCTTCTCCTTCTTGCCCATCCAGCAAGAAGGTCAGGCAAGTAAGGAGGAGATGGAGTTCCCCCACAACTCTTTCCGAAGCCTCCAAAAGCTACTTCCAGTTTTCAGAAGCAAACCGGAAGCAACTCCCGAAAACTGGAAGTAGTTTCTAGAGGCTTCTGAGGGCTATTCTGAGACCCGTGGAGTCCAATTGAGTGGGACGCGGGCCCTGGAAGAGGCCTATGGGGGTTCTAATGAGACACCGCCACCAGAATGGTAAGTATTTGAATAACGACAATATTGCTTAACGACGGGGATCAGAGAACGTATCCCCATTGTCAAGCAGGGGGTACCTGTACTAAGTATGTCATCAATTTGACTGCATGTGAGACACAGAAGATAGAGAGGGTTTGTGGACCAATGGTAAAGTCATTGGTAAGCAAGGGCCAAGCTTACCTATCTGTATCTGCCCGAGGGAAACTATTAGTGATGCAGAGATCATGAGACTAGGGCACCAAGGCACAGCAACCTCCTGGCTCAAAGTGGGGGGGGGGGAGGCAGACAATGGCAAAAAGCAAATGTGGGGCGCTGCTGGGCTAGGCCTTAGCTGGTTCCAAGGAGGGAAGCAACGCAAAGGAGCCAAGGTTGCTTTCCTGGAGGAAGGGTTCCTGAGAGGCAGCTCAGTGGGCGCTGGAGTGGCAGTTTATGGGCGCTTGAACGGCAGTTTGAGCGGCAGTTTGCAGTAGCACTCAGGGGACTTTGTTTGCTCAAAAGTCAGTCCCAGGATGTGGCTTGTTTACAGGTTCAGATCTGTTGACCAAAGCAAGATGCAGCTAGACATGGAATTTTCCAAAACGCAAAAGAAAGGCAAGGCTTCTCCTAAGCCCGCTAACTAGAGTGCGGTGGGAGGGTAGGGATTGCTTTCATCACCCAAAGTTTGGTCATTTCTCTAGAAGCCTGGGGGACCTGAGACTTTTGTGCCATCAGCCCATTTCAAAATGTCACGGGATAGACCTGGGTCAGGTATGCCTAGCATACACCCAGCACCACATATACAAAAACAACATAGGCAACAATTAGAGCCTACTAAATCTCCTGAAATGTTATAAAACAATACCTTGCAACTGTGCAATAGTACAAACATTAAAATAGGACTGCAATTCTAAGCACATTTACTAGGGAGCAAGGCCCATTGAAGTCAGCTGTGTTTATTTCTAAGTAAGTATGCCTAAGATTGTGCTTCATGTTTCTTAAACAGACCCACAGTACATCTATAAGTACTAGCCTTCTCTAATGTCAGCATGTTATTAATGACTCAGTAGAAACCACCTTGAGAAGAAAGGTCATTCTTCATATGTAATTTCACTAAGGATGAACAAGGTGCACTGAAATTGCTTTCTTTCCTTATGGGTCATGTCCATATAAGGGTGAATAACATTCAAGTAGTTACAGTCCTGCGCTCTGTGTTGAATTCTAGTGGTACTGAAAGTAGTTCGGCAAGAAATAAAATATATTGCTTCCTTTTTAATTTTTCCTGGGCTGGCTTGCTCCTGCTTTCAGAAGAGGTCACAGTTTCTCTAGGGAATTTTGGCCTCATGGCTTGAAAAGTTGTTTATTGGCTTCTCTGCACTTTAAAAAGATGCTGCAGATATTGTATTTATATAACTACATTAGAAAAACCACCTTTTAACCTCTGCATCACTACTTTCACTGAAATATGATAACCATGGGGATATAGAATTCTGCACTAAAAAACAGGAAAGATTGAACTATGGCAGCTTAAATGAGTAGATCAGAGCTTTTTCTACACTACACCATCTTTTTCGTTCAATAAATGGGCTGCTGTTGTACATGTGTTGCACAGAATCCAATGTTTCTTTCCTTCAGGTAAGCTTTGGTTGTGGGGATATTCTGTTTTCAGCAAATGCATTCAAAGCACCAGACTCTGTGACTAGGAAAGTGCAAGTCTTTCCCCAGGCAGTATAGTCATTGCTACAGAGAATCCTCAGTTTTCTGTCAGTTGTACTTATGCCCTTTATGTATACTCCAGCTGACATTGCTGTCACCTCTATATTTTCTCACACACTGGTCAAACCCTGTGTAAAGAACTCCACAAACACGGTTCCTCCAAGAATGTGTTTACCATATCATAGAAGTAACAGATGCCCCACTCATATAGCATGTGTGATATGCTAAACATACTCCCAGAGACTTACAGCGCAACCCGACTTAACTTTTGTGCCGGTGTAACCAGCGGCGCAGCGAGAACGGGAGGTCCCAGAATGAAAAAGGGATTCAAATCCCCTTTTAATTCCTCTTTTGGAGGGGATTTGAATCACTTTTCCATTCTGGGACCTCCCGTTCTCACTGCGCCGCTGGTTACACCGGCACAAAAGTTAAGTTGGATTGCGCTGTTAGAGGAACCATATGGTGGAAGCCTTTATATAAGCGGGAGCCCAAGTCTTAGTATACCTGCGAAAGCAAGCCAAGTGTCAATGGAAGGAATTTTTCAGACCTTGGGTTCATATAAATTACTAATAGTAAGTTAGACCCAACAAGCAGAAAATGTTTGACCCTCATTGGTCCAACAGAGGTAGCAGATTCTAGAGGGTTGACATTTTCCTGCCTCTAACCTCCATTATTATGTGTCATTAAAAATTGAGCTCCAATCCAGAGGGTGTGTGTGTGTGTGTGTGTGTGTGTGTGTGTGTGTACACACACACGCACGAGAGAGAGATGTTGACTTTGTGTTATTAGTGTGACCCAATTCTTAGACAGTGTGGTCAAGGGCTTATACAGAAGTCTGCCTCATTCTGCAAACTTCCCCGTGTTAGTCCAATTGACAGACAGTCCAGAGGAACGACCATCAATGCCAAAGTCAGGTTCAAAGCCAGGGGACTCACGCCCTTTAAGTCAGAATCCCAAATGTACCTTTGTCCATGTGGCATGCCAGCAATATGGCAAGTCGCAGTGCTGAAAAAAATGCCATATATATTTCAAAATGGTGGTGATAAACAATACTAGAAAGAAGCTCTGATTGCCTTAAATTCCTTAGTGTACTGACCTGTTTTCCTACCAATGAAGTTGGCGCATAAAACAAGAGAAACTCAGCCATCCTTTTGTGTGTGTTCAGTGAGATTTAAGAATACAAGCAGGGGAAAGTAACCAAGAGAAAAAGCATCCAGTGCCATGGTTAGCATAACACTGATTGTGCTAAATTGCACTGAACGGGAGCATGTGAGCATGATTCAAAATGAGAGGTACAGTCACTCAGAGCCCAGTCCTATCCTTTGGCAGCCATTGCATCGTGGGGGGGGGGGGACATTCATGGCCCGCAATTACACTAGTAATTTTGGTAGCATAAGTCTGAGGAGAGAAAAGGGGCGGGGAGGCTGCAGGGAAGGGGATAGGATCCAGCGCAGGCCTTCAACAATGGATCCTCCCCCTGCCGTGGTCTCCCCGCCCCTATGCCCCTCCCTACCCAGTTTCACACCCTCCCTGCCCCATTACACCCTCCCCCACCTTCCGTTGGCTTATCTTTCCTGGCGCACATCCGGATGTGCTCCGACGCAGTTGGAAAGGCACGCTGTTGGGAAGGCTTTTGCAACTGGTGCCGACTGCTTTACAGCAGTCAGCACCAGCACGGGAGGCGCACCACCATTGGGCGGCGCGCTTAGGATTGGGCAGTCAGCCAAGATATCCCTAAATAAATCTCTTTATTGATTGGTTAGAATTATGTCGTTTTTCCATAGCAAAAATGTTCAACAGGGTGTACAATTAAAAAAGCAAAACAATACAATGAGTATAAAACAAGTTTAAAACAACAGTCAAACAGATATCACAATAAACTGAGAGCCAGGATGGTGTAGTGGTTCTGGAGTTGGACTTAGACTTGGAAGATCCAGGTTCAAATCCACGCTCAGCCATGAAGTTTCCTTGGGCCAGTCACTATCTCTCACCCTAACCTACCTCACAGGGTTGTTGTGAGGACCAAAGGAGGAAAAGAACTATGTACACCACCCTCAGCTCCTTGGAGGAAGGGTGGTGTAAAAATGTGCAAAATAACTAAGCTTCAGAATCTACTGATAAGCTCACAGAAGACTAATGCCTGCCACAACAGGAAAGTTTTAATGGAATTACAAAGGACAACAGTGAAGAGGGCCACAAGATCCTCCGGAAGGAGTGGAAGTTCCACAGTCTAGGTTCTTTGTGAAAAGATAACAGAGAAAAGCCATGGTATTGGTTCTAGATGTAAAATTCAGCTCAGGACTTAGAGTTAATTGTCCTTACTACATTTCCTTTCTACCTCTTAAGATTAATTGATAGTTTTCCAAATCAGTTCATAGTTTCACATAAATCAAATCCAATTTAAATTTTCCATTTGATTGCACTCAATATTAATTACCTTTTGCAGACAGACAAGCAAAACAGGAATATGATCTGCATGATATTTCTGTAATAAATTATCCAAACCTTTCTGCTGTGGATCATTGCCTTTTTCATACTTTTCACTCTTCTGTGTTTATTGACTTAAATTAGATCTGATTACTTTTTACTATGTAAAAAGTAATAAAGCTAGCAAGAAACTACTCAAGTATATAATAACTTGTCTTTGTAATGCAACCAAAGCTTGAACCGGATTTCCAATTTATAAAAGCTGCTTAGACTGTTGCCGGGAGCCTTTACACACGTCACCTGCAAAGGAGGAGATTATATCAATCAGGTCCACTTCTTTGACCTGATCCAGCACGGCTCTTCTTATGTTTTACCCCTGCTAACTGAGCAAGAGGCACTTTTTCAATTGGTGCTCCTCTTATATTTAGCACGGGGAGAGTAACTGCCCCCCTTTCACCCAAGCACAGTGTCTTTTCTGGTGGCTGTTTGCTGGTGGTGTTCTGCATCTTTTTTAGATTGTGAGCCCTTTTGGGACAGGGAGCCATTTAATCATTTGATTCTCAGCACAATCCTAACCAACTTTCCAGCGCCAGTGCAGCCACAATGCAGCCCTGAGGTAAGGGAACAAATGTTCCCGCACTCTGAAGAGGCCTCCGTGACTGCCTCTGCACTGCAAAATGCAGTGTGCACCCTGTTGGCATGGCTACACTGGCGCTGGAAAGTTGGTTAGGATTGCACTGTTTGTCTATAAACCGCTTTGTGAACTTTTTGTTGAAAAGCGGTATATAAATATTATAAGGTAAAGGTATCCCCTGACAATTAAGTCCAGTCGTGTCCGACTCTAGGGTGTGGTGCTCATCTCCATTTCACAGCCGAAGAGCCAGCGTTGTCCGAAGACGCCTCCGTGATCATGTGGCCGGCATGACTCTCCTTGCCGCAGCACGTAGCATGCAGCTGGAACACGGAGCGCTGTTTACCTTCCCGCAAGCGGTACCTATTTATCTACTCGCATTGACATGCTTTGGAACTGCTAGGTTGGCAGGAGCTGGCCAAGCAACGAGTGCTCACCCCGTCGCGGGAATCGAACTGCCATCCTTTCGATCAACAGCTTATGGTTCAGCGGTTTAACCCGCTGCGCCACCCGCTGGCCATATAAATATTATACAATACTAATACTAATACTAATACTAATACTAATACTAATACTAATACTAATACTAATACTAATACTAATACTAATACTAATATAGCACTGCTTCCCACAGCACTTGACTTTCCAGAACTTATCCCCTCCATTATGGGAGGCCTTACTGCATTGCAAAACTTAAATGAAAAAGCAATGTAGTAACAAAGTAATAAAAGAAAGAAAAAGTAAAAATAGCAGACTCCAGCAACAACGCTCGCTCCAGACCAAATGACTTTGAGAAAAACCACAGACCATCAGAAAGAGGACATGGTGGGGCCAAGCAGACAACTGATGGGAGAGAGTTCCATAATGTCAAGGCCACTACAGAAAAGGCTCTGCTCTTGGGGGGGGGGGTTACCCTCCTCATGTCAACAAGCAGTGGGACCCAGAGCAGAGCCTCAGATGTAGAATGAAATAGACAAGGAGGTAGTCCTTAAAGTAGTGGGTCCCAAGCCATTTAGGGATTTAAAAGTAACAACTAACACCTTGAGCTGGACTCAGCACAGGTAACCAGTCCAACTCACATAACGATGGGCTGATATGCTCCCAATAAGCAATCCTAGCTAAAAACTAGGCTGAAGAATGTTTAACCAACCAAAGTTTCCGAACACTTTTCAAGGGCAGCCCAACATAGAATGTGTTACCGGGGGTGACGAGACTGTGGCTAGGTGTATGATCTAGGAACGATCACGATTGACGAACCACTGAAAACTGGTAAAAGGCAACCTGGTCACCACTATCATATAGGCTCCCAAACTGCAAACCTGAATGCAACCTCACCCAGGACTGGTTGAACATCTATCCCCAGACTGATGGAATTCCTAACCAACAGCACCTTCATCTTCTCTGGATTAGGTTTGAGCTAACCCGTTCCTACCCAGGCCCTCACAGATGACAATAACAGTTCATGACATCCACTGCTTCACTAGGATCAACTGAAATAAGAAAAAGAGCACGTCTGTGTTCTTTGTGTGACTCACTGGCAAATTTAAACCAAGGGCAGCCCGATCCTGCCTAAGATGTGGTGACTGGCCTAAATGGCCAACGGCTGCATCCTAGTCAGGATGCGGCCCACACCGGTGCAGCTGGGGCTCCGTGGATACTCCAATGGGCCTCCGTGGATGCGCACCAGCTCTTTAGCTGGTGCACATCCGGGAAGGCTGTTTAATGGCCGGCCCGCCTGGGAAGGGGATGGGGATATGGCGGAGTGCGCCGTCGATATCCCTCCCTCTCGGGCCAGGCCGACCAATGACCCCCTCCCCTGCCACCCCAGCCTACCCTCCCCATGCCTGTGCGCCGACTGGCGCAGAACGGAATGAGGAGGGCATGGAATGAGGAGGGCAGCAGAGTGAGAGGCACCAGTCCCCGTGCCAGCGCCACTTACTCTCCCAGTGCCACAAAAGTGCCGTAAGTGCCGTACTCTCCTGGTGCCGCTGGAGTTACAGCACTTTTGCAACACCTTAGGCCAGAGGAGCCTAAGCTTCACAGGCCTAAAGTTGCACAGGATTGTACGGTTAATCTGATAGGTATTAAAAAGGGGCAGGACATCTTCCTTTTCTCAGTAGCAGCTGGAAACAGTATTATGAAGGGGATATTGCAGTCTGTCTCTAGGAAAATGAGGGATGGGCGCTAACCCTGAATATAAGAACATAAGAACACAAGAAGAGCCTTGCTGGATTAGGCCAAATGCCCATCTAGTTCAGCTTCCTGTACCTCACAGTGGCCCCACCAGATGCCTCAGGGAGCACACTGACAACAAGATAACCTGTTTGCTGTTGTCACTCCCTTGCACCTGGCACAGAGAAAGCCTACTTTTAAAGCCAGGAGGTTGCTTATGGCTTGTAACCTGTGATGTGAATAAAACTGCACAACATAAAAGATGAAGTTACCATATTGTGGAGAAATATCAAAGCTAGACGAAAGCTTTGGATCACAATCCACCAGCATTACTCAAATATGGCCTCCTCAAAGGCAAATTGAAATCAAAACATGTAAATATGAAAAAAATATAGCAGTTACATTCACTACATATGAAAGCTATCTCATGTGTGTGTTTGTGTGTGTATGTATTTTAAATGTACGCTGGAGAGAGTTGCCCTCACAAGAGCCTATGACATCTAGCATGTTAGATGCATGGTCCAAAGCTGCCCTTATAAAGAGCCATATTCAATAAACTTTTCAAGTTAGTAGCTTCTGCTCTAGAAGATGTGCAAACCTTGAAACATCAATTTTTAGGGAGCGTGCAGCCTTGATTCAGACTCAGCAGTACAGAAATTAAACAGCATTTATAGTGTTTAGTCAACTATTACATGAGAATATACTGCTGATTTTGAATCTAGGAGTGCATAGCAGGGTTATATTGATAAATTATTATTTTCTAAGAACTGAAACTATTTTAATAAAGGAGAAAAAGCCAATTTTGCCTTTCTGCAAAAAATCCCCATAGTTATATGACAACAACGAATGGATGGCAGAAGTTTCAGTTTTAGAGCCGTATTATAAACTACACTACTGTACTTATTTAATCCCAGTTTTCATCACTATATGCATGAGTAAAATTTGCTAAATGTATATACTAAGCCTAATTGCTTGTTTTCTACAGTTAGCAGCACATGACATGTAACTGGAGCAACTGTGAAAAGTAGGATAAAAAAAAGCATAAGTAAAAAAGAATACGTTTTTTAATCAAATGCAATCTTAGGTGACCCACTGGTGCTTGTCTGTTTTAATTGCTTTGTTTTAATTTTATTGTAGTTTGTATTTCTAACTTGTTTTAATTCTGTAAGCCGCCTTGGTTGCCCTGTCAGGAGAAAGGCAGGATATAAATTATTTTAATAATAACAACAACAACAATGTATATTAAAATTGAAAGGTGCAATCCAAAGGAGTTAAGCACCTTTACGGCCCAATCCTAACCCCCACTGGCATGCAGGATTTAGAGCCGCCAGTTTAGCTTCCGCTATATTCCATGCTCCAGCAGGGAACCAGGCTGGCTGGGAGAGGTAAGTAAAGAAAAGTTTTACTTACCTCTTCTGGCACTGCCTGGGCCCCATGGGCCTACTCATATCTATGCCAGTTGTTTTACTAGCATAGACCTTTTCCACTCGCAGGAGGCTTGTCAGGGGCTCCAGATCCTATAAACATCGCTGCCAGTGTGATCCTCCCCATCCTGCCCCCGGCCTGGCCTTATCCACCCCCACCTCCAATGATAGCCAGCGTTGTCCGAAGACGCCTCCGTGTTCATGTGGCCGGCATGACTCTCCTTGCCGAAGAGCGTAGCATGCAGCTGGAACACGGAGCGCTGTTTACCTTCCCGCAAGCGGTACCTATTTATCTACTCGCAATAACATGCTTTGGAACTGCTAGGTTGGCAGGAGCTGGCCAAGCAACCAGAGCTCACCCCGTCGTGGATTTGAACTGCCGACCTTTCGATCGACAGCTCATGGTTCAGCGGTTTAACCCACTACGCCACCCGCTTAAGCATACTGTATGTTTAAATGTATGTGTTTTGAATGTGCTTATATTTATTTCTCTCAGTAACATCAACTGAACGTCAAAGTGCTAAACTCTGGCTGGATTGTGTCCCAAGTATTTTAGAAAGGAGCTCAGAAGTCATAATAACAGGGTGAGTAGATTTTGATGAAAATGCAAGCATTTTTTGAAGGGTAACAGCATGAAAAAGTGTGCTGCATGCCTGACAAATGGAAAAACAGATGTAAATTATAGTTTTTCACTCAAAGATGACACAACATAGCAGCAATAAGATGGAAGCCCCATGAAGCAAAGCAGTTATAGTTTGCACACACAGAGTCAATTGTGAAACAAGTTATTTGCATTCAGTGATTAACAGAAATGATACAAAAATGTACAGTCATTGGCTTGATGAGTTTCAAACAATTCAAATGCAGATTTCTACTGCATCTCATTAAGCCCAAACTCAAATGAATATTTGTCTAAAGTGTCCTGTGACTGCACTAAGTTCCTTAGAATAAACGCAAGAGAAAGATCAAGACATTCGTATTAAAGATAGAGATAAGATTGCATGTCTTATGCCCCTAATCCTATCAGGGCCTTACAGTGGTGGGTCTCGTGATCCGCCACCATAAATCCTGGAACGATGGTGCAAAGTCACTCTGTCATTCTGCAGGCCATGCACACCAGCGCAACATGCTGGAGGCGATGCAAGGATGCCAGCAGCCTGCAGAACCTCCCCCATCCTCTGCTGGAGCAGGTAGGTCAGCAGTGGGGCAGTTCAGAGGAGGATTGGGATGGAGTGGGGCAGGGAGTGACCCAGACCAGTTCAGGGGTAGGAGTGGGGAGAACTTGGTTGTAACCACACATGCTAAGATCTTATCCCCCCATTCCCAGCCCAGACCCACCCCCTGAGTCTCCTCAGACATATGCCAGCTAAATAGGAGAGGAGACCCGTTGGCCTACAGGGAGGTAAGTAAGCAAAATCTTTACTTACCTCTCCCAGGCCACCTGGTTGCTCCTATTATAGCATGAACTATCGCACCAGGGCTCTGTGCTACGGACTGGTGGGGAATAGGATTGGGCCCTAAAGCCCTGGTGCAAATGTAAAGGTTCAATATTGTGGTCTCCTAAGCATGGTCCTAAGACTCTGATGCTGGGAAAAATTGAAGGCAAAAGGAGAAGGGGAAGGCAAAGGATGAGATGGTTAGACAGCATCACCGATGCAACGAACATGAAAATGAGCGAACTCAGGAAGATAGTGGAGGATAGGAAGGCCTGGCGGGATATGGTTCATGGGATCACGAAGGGTCGGACACGACTTAACGAATGAACAACAACAAAGCATGGTTAGTAAATCAAGTGCAGCTTGCTCTTTTGAGGGTTGAAATCTATTGAACATGCAAATCCTTTACAGATGTTCAAAATAGCTATAATGAACATATAGGGAATCATTACAGTAGCAGAGTCTGCCCTAACCTGGCATTCATTATAATGATTCTAGATTAGGGCTACAGAGACTCTGCACATGTGGAGGGTCAGAGGCGTTTCTACGGTAGGGGCGGTACCGTAAGTTGCCCCCCGTCCTAGTCCCCGTTTACAACCCTGAACGAGGAGGCCCTGCCCCCTTGCCTTCACCACATGGAATGGCTCCAAAGCCAGGGGGCGGGGCCTTCTCGTTCAGGTCTGTAAATGGGGACTACGACAGGGCGCAACTTACGGTGCCACCCCTACTGTAGAAACGCCTCTGTGGAGGGTCTTGTCTGAAGGCACATGAGGCATCAACTTTGCTAAAACTAAGCAGGTATGGGTCTGATGCGTACCTGGAAGGAGGACCACTGAGGACCCCAGTGTGTACTACCTTGAGATGCAGCATGGGAAAAAAGACAGATTATAAATGTAATATGTAATAATGATGTTTGGGAACCTCGCCTTGATAATGCAAAAAGAGCTGCAAGGATAGGGGCTCTCTACAGATGTTCTAATGAATGCACATCAGCTGGGAGTGGAGCCTGCTGACAGTGACACGTTCTATGTATGTTCATGGGACTATCATCCCACAAGGAACTGGAATTCCAGATTTCTACAAGTATTACCGTATATGCAGAAGGTTTCAGGTTTGATCCTTGCCAAGCCAAGTATGAGGAAAATCTGAGCCCCTGGAGAACCACTGCAAGGCAATTTAGATAGTATTATTTATTTACAGCATTTTTACCCCACCTTTCTCCCCAAAGGGACCGAAGGCGACTTACAAAGACAAAAATACAAAAACAAAAACATAACCAGTATTTAAAAACAATATGCATAGTTAACTAAAATTAATAAATAATAACATCTTAAAACAATAAAACATTAGGCCACTATTACAATTAAAAAAACAGAAGCATAAAAAAGTACTAGTCATGCTAGTACTAAGCTAGATGGACCAATGATCTGACTCAGAACCAGTTAGCTTAATATTTTCAAGGAAAACAGAGAATAAATATTCAATTCACTCAAAATACTTTGCCTTCAGACTTTAAAACAAGTTGGGTTTTTTAAGCATTCTTGTCATTTTGACTGTTGCTACTCTTTTTATGAATGTGTGTCATTCAGATAGCATTTCAGTCAAGTATCTAAGTGTTCAAATCAGATGAATCTGGTAGATTGGAGGCTTTCTTACTGGAAAAAAGAGGAATCTACAGTCATGCTAGTCCTTTACTTTTCAAAGACGCCTTTTGACTTTCAAGTGGTAGGTGCTACCTATGAATTCTCTGTGAGTCAGGAAGAATATTATGGTACTGATTATCTAAATTCCCCACATACAATTTTTCAAGAGTTCACCTGTTATGCCATCTCTCCACTGCAGTGAGAAAGTTTGCTTTGATCTCTTTCACGGAGGAAGCTTCCTTCTGAGTTCAATGAAAACTTCCACAGATGTATTAATTCGTCGATTTTATACATACACTAGCTGAAGTACTTGTTCTTTGAACGGATTAAAAAAGTGATTACTTTTCTAGCCTGTTGACGGTCTAACAACTAAAGAACTGTGTAGCTACGTGGCTAATGCTTCTTGGTACAGTACGTTTGCAGTTTTACCCTCCGGCGCTAATATCACCCGGTTTTTTTGGTTTACTAACCCTTGAACACACTACGTAAAATTGCCAATGAGAGAAGCAATCTTGCCTTACATGGATGCCAGCCTGTTTTAAGGATTGTCCCTGGGTCGTATTGATAGTCATCACGAAGCATACTCTGAGAGGGAATTGCAGTCTTTTTAAATTCAAAAAGGGAAGATTGGGATGCATGGAATACAGTTTCACCTTCTGCTCATCCTGTAAAAACTGCAGCCTCAATGACATTGCTCCTGACGACCTTGATCTGAAGTCTCATGTCTTACAAAGTTTTGGCAGATTCAAATTATGTAACATTACAGGTGGACCAACCATTTTAAGATGTTTTAAGATGTAAGATGTTTATGTAAAGTAAGCTCAGGTTTCTAGCTTAACGGGAAATAAGAGAAAAATCATTGACTCAGTGACTCAGGGCAATACGAACGCTGCATGGGCTGTTTTACCGCCATCTATGTAAAACATAAATCTGTTGCACAGTGTAATTTGAATTAGTGATCCATAAGCAAGAACCATGCCAAATTTCAGCATTCTAGCGTAATGGGAACTAGGAGATCTGCTGATAAGTTAGTGACAGTGCAATCCTGTCTAGCAGGATGCGGAGGCACACATTAGGCACCCGCCACATCCTGAGCAGGATTGGGCCTGCCGCAGCGCAGCCGGAGGCCTCCTCAGGGTAAACGGACATTTGTCCCTTTACCCCAAGTAACATGCCAGCCGCCCCAATGGGGCTGCTCGGATGCGCACCAACTATTTTGCTGGCGTAAGTCCGAGAGCCCTGTGTAACAGCGGCCAGGCTTGGGAAGCGGGATAGGATATAGCGGAGGAGGCTGCCGCCAATCTCTCCCCCTTCCCAGATCCGGCTGAAGAATCAACCCCCCCCCCAGAATGTCCTGTTCCACCCTTCCCACGCCCCCTCCGCTGCCCGGAGGGGACTTACCTTCCCACCGCAGCACTGCTCTGTGGCACCAGTCTTTTTAAATTCAAAAAGGGAATTGCAGTCTTTTTAAATTGCACCACGTACTCACCGGGTGCTGCAAACATGTTTTACAGTATGTTTCCGACACCCTAGACCAGTGGAGCGGCTCTCTGCCAGTCTAAAATGTAAACAGGTTTGGGCTGCCCATCAGGGTAGACCCCCTCACTCACACACAGTGGTGCCAGTGCCCCCCCCCCACAATGGTGCCCAGATTGAAAGCACACAGAACATTGGTCTGGCATTCAAGACAGAATATGTACAGCTCCACCACCTGCTCAGAAAAAGGTGCAAACACCAAGCCCAGCATGTACTGCATGCCCCACTTCTTCCAATCATCACAGTACTACTTCAGAAAGAAATAGTGAAGCTGCACAAAAACAGCCCCACAGTTTTATTTGAACAAGGAGAAAACAACACGAGGCAGTGGTAGGGAGGTCAAGTATGAGAAGCAGTGACTGCAGAGTAATGGATAGAGAAATCCATGAGATGGCTGCAACTATTTGCTACTATAATGAGAGTGCATTAGCAGGAAGCAGACAAGATCTCATGCAGAGTGAGCAGTAGTAGCCTCACTTAAGTGGAGCTATGTTCCATGAGTGCTGTCTTAAGCTCCTTACAGGCATTCTCTTCAGGTAGAATCAATGCATCTGGAGGTGAAAAGTATTATAGTTGCAGGCTCCACCTTGAATCATATGCTTTCATTTCAGCATTATAACTAAGTTTACATGCATAGGCTCTCTTCGGACATTAAAGGGAAAGTGCATAGGTCAGGGTGAAACCTCCTATCACGATGATGCTCCCTCTAACCAGCTATGCGTATTCATTCTACCAAAACAGGAAGTTCCTAAGGAATTTACAATTACAGTTCCTAAGGAAGATACAATCCTATGCATGTCTACTTAGAAATAAACCCCATTGAGTTTAATGGGACGTACTCTCAGGTAAGTGCGTATAGGATGTGTGCTGTCTTAGGGCTGCAATCCTATACATACTTACCTGGGAGTAAGTGTCATTGAACTCAATTGGACTTACTTCTTAGTAGACATGCATAGGATTGTGCTAGAAGCCTCTCCAGACCCTGATCCAATGGGTGATCTTTCCAAAAATTGCTGACCTCATCACAATAAGAAAGCAAACTGTGACATCCAAGTAGTGAATACAGGTGTCCCCTGCTTAATGACGGATCACTTAACAACGATCCGGATATACGGAGGTCCCCAGTAAAAAAGAGCAAAGGATTTTAAAAGAGGCATCTTTTTAAAGTCCCAACTCATCAGCTGTTTGGCTTTAGATAAGGGCTCTGAAGTTCAACACTGGGGCTTTAAGCACAGCGCTGAACTTCAAAGCCATTATCTAAAGTCAAACAGCTAATGGGCAAGATAAGAACTTGGATATTTAATGCTGGGGCTTTGAGCACAGTGCTAAACTTCAAAGCACAGCAAGACCCGCTTAATGACAGCTTCACTTTACGATGGGGATTTCAGAACATATCCCCGTCGTTAAGTGGGGGCACCTATATAGTCAAAGTTAAACATGCAAAAGAGATGTTCTATGATAGGAATGCTAGGGCTTTGCCACCATTATGACCATTATGAAAGAGTAAGAATGTAAAATGAAAAGTGACCAAGCAACAGTAACTAAGTATATTGTTCCACATGCTTAGGGGAAGGAGACAATTCATGCAAGTACAGATGAATTACAAGATATTTGCAGCATATTACACCTGCTTCTCAATAAAACAATGAATCTTCTGTTGAATTATATGCTACTGCAGAAAATTATATGCTACTATACACATCTGAGATGTAAGAGACTTTAAAAAAAAAAGACCTCTGGGAATCCAGACTAGTTAATGGTCCAAACAGACAACAGGTAGCATGGCTGGAATCTAAGCAAAAATTGGCTAATGAGGCCGTAAGGCAAACCTACTAGGGACACACTTTTGCTTTTTTTAAAGTTATCTTACTCATTGGATTATTAATTTTCACTATGTTAAGTAAAGCTGCAACTGTTTTTACATTTCACAAACTGACCTTCCCCCAAAACCCTTACCCTTTCAAACTAAACTTATAATGTAAACGTTATAGTTTTTCAAAATCAACCAAAAACAGTACAAAATTAAAATGGATCCTTATTGTTCAGTGAGCTCTCCATTTTTAGTTTAGCATATATTTTACATTAAAATATTCCATCTCTACCATCTCCAAAGGGGAGTTTTGCCAATTTAATTAAGATGATTTTTGTCTGAGACATCACTAGGGTGGCCCTGCTGAGCAAGAAATGAAAGTCTATTGGCAATTTGGTGCATTTTTATACTTCACTCATTGAGAGCACATAGCAGCCAAATACACTTTTCTTAGCTGTTTAGAAAGTGTCTGAACTTACAAAACATAAAGTCTTGCTTTTAAAAGAATAAGAAAATTGTTTTCCAGTTTGTAATTTCCAGTTTGTAATTGTATTGGAATAAATATTTTCAAACATTTAAATAAGATCTTAAAAGCCAAATGTACAAAGTAATCTCTCTCCCCCCCCCCCTCTGGTGCACAAAACGGATGCCATTTTGCTTCACATTCTAACACCATCCTTAAGCAGTTTCATAACAACTAGTGATTCTGAGCCCCAATTGACTGTGCGATGATAGTGAAATATTACGTTCTGATCACTGCCTCTCTAAGTAGTTGTAGTTCATATGATATTCTTTGTATGATATTCCTTGATGTAGTTTCTATATGATATTCTTTGAATTTGTGCAGGTAATACATTGTCTTCTGAGCCTGTGTCCTGTACTAGATAATTGGAACTGGTTGGGAGAGACCTGGGGTTCAAATCCCTCCTGACCCTGAATCACACTGGTTTGACTTGGGTCAAATACTGCCTTTCAGTTTAATCTACTTCACATGGATGTGAGGATAAAATGAGATCATGCCATGTATGCCACTCTGAGCTCTTTGAGGAAAGCGTGGGGTACAAATGTAAAAAATACACAATATGTGAGCTATCAGTTATGGAGACTTGAAGCGCTATCCTGTCTAGAAATTAGAACAGCGGAGCAGCACTCCGCTAGTCTAGGGTGTTGCAAACGTGCCGCAAAGCACTTTGCGCCGGCACTGAGGCCGGTACCACTCTACTTGCTCCAGATTGTGTGGAGCACCCGCCAGGGAGGATAGGTTCCCCACCGGGAGGGTGATGTTCCAGGAGGGTAGATTGGTCGGCCAGGCCCACGGAAGGCTGGGGCTTTCCCTGGGGCAAAGGGACGAGTGTCCCCTTACCTTGAGGAGACCTCCAGCCTGTGAAATTCCCGCACAGGATGCAGCGCAGCCCGCGCTGGCCCCACTGCATGGGAACTTATGGTGGATTGGGCTGCCTGTAATTTTTCATTGACCTTATGAAATGGGCTGCTAAAGTCAGGACAAGAAAGTTATTATTTATTATGAATTTATCATTTCGCTTTCCTAGACTCTTCTGGAAATCACAATCTCATGAGTTTGTGGCTTCAACATTATGCTGCTCACACAAATCAACTGCTTACATGGCCAGGGTTTTTTCTGTGTGCAAGTCAGGTTCCACTGAATTATCATCATAACAAACCAGGGATGTGCGGTACGGGAATGGCAGGTGAGGCAACCCTGCCCCCTTGTAGTTCACAGAAAAAGGCGCAGCCTGTGAGATTGCGCGTGGGCGCTACCTGCTTGCACCCGAGCAAGTGGGTACCGTGCACTCCCATTAGGCTGCAGCTCTTTTCTGTGAACTACAAGGAGGCAGGGTTGCCTCACCTGCTGCGCCTACACCACACAACCCTGGAATCAACCCACTGTCATTTGTATGCGCAGCAAATGCTTTTTGTTTTTTCACAAGTACATAGATCAGGAAGGCAATACATACTGTAGTTGCTATACTACAAAAACATAACTATACATATATTCCATATTATATTAACCACCAGTAAAGAACTGTGAATGTCAACAATGCTTGTTCTGTCAATTTCAGAGAGAGAGAGAGAGATATTTTTGAGCAAAAAGCAGAAAGTTTTAGTCTGCCAATGAAGCACTAATACCATGACACTCATGTTTCACCCCAAGTTTCATTTCATTACTGGAGAGACAGAAGAGTGATCTACTGAAATCTAATCCCCTTCCAGAAACCTTTTTTCTTGACTTGCATCTGTGTTAAAAGTCAGTACATAACAGCACCGTATTTGGAAATATGCAGAGAGCCTGAGAATGAAATGAAATGATTATGTGGATGGACTTTGTAATGATGAACTTGCTTTAATGTTCCGTCCTTCTTGCTCTACGGAGCAATTCATGCTGGTACATTGAGATAAGGCTACCACTAAAAATCATTTTTGAAAAGCTTTTGACAAGAATAAACTTATGCTTCTTTTCCATTCCCTCTTTCATTTCATTTCATATTTCTAGATTTGCCTGGATAACAAGCATTTGAACTCTTATATGTTCAGACAGCTCAGCAGTCCAGTTATTGTATGTTTATAGGCTAGATATTTTTGTAAAACTTTTCTCCATTTTTTTTATATTTTCAAAACACTGTAGGCGTGTTATGCAAGACCACCTATGTGTGTTGCATGTTAAGAAGACGGATAATTGTTTTTATCGTATGCAGGGGGCCCAGAACTTTCAGAACTAACCTTTCAGTGTGTACTAGGGAGAAAAACCTGAAATTATATTTCTCCCTGGTTTTAGACAGTTATACCATGAAGTTCTTGAGTGACCTCCACTCATAAGTAATGTACGCATTATGAAAAACACAACAAGGGCATTATATTTTCATATTTTACAAAGAAGCAAGAAAAGAAGTGTTCAAAGTGTTTGGTTGCTAGAGAGCTATTGTGATTATCTATTGCATTTCACCCCTCCCCCCTTCCAGAAATGCATACATTTTTACTTCGTGTTCACAGTATACCCAGGTATCCTATACAATCAACTTGGATCAATGGGATCAGACAGGAAATGAGCATGTGAAGGAAGAAAACAGGCAAAGCAAAGACAAAGCAAATGTGGAGAAAATATAACAGATTTCAGAGTAACACTAACAAATAGAAGAAAATAATTTAGGTAAGTAGGATTTTCCTCCTAATTGTCAGGAATAAAAGTTATTGAAAACAGGAAGAATCTCTGCTAATGTCAATCATCAGAGAATGAAAAGGTTATATGGTTTGCAACATAAAAAGATAAACAGCCCAATTCTAAGTGAAGATAGCGCCGGTAGAATGCATGTTATGCCGGTGCTGGCTACTGCAAACACCATAAAGCACTTTGCAGTAGTGCAGGGACCCGGCACGCCAACAGGAAGATCAAAGCCTTCCCATGTACACATGTGGAGCGATAGAGACCTGCAGGAGCAGGTAAGCCCAGCACAGAGGGTGGAATGGGGCAGGGAGAGGGCGGAACAGGGAGGAAGTGGGATGGGCAGATCGGGCCTGGGAGGGGGTGGGTTTAGTGGTAGCTCACGCCGAATCCCAACTCCTTTCCCAGGTCTGATCTGCCTGCACGGATCAATGCAGACTTGCACCAGCGTTATTGCTGACACAGGTCCAAGTTGACCCGTTGCGGCAGCTGGAGCTTACTCCAAGGAGACCTCTAGCAGCCGAAAATCCCCTGCAGGATGCAGCGGGAGCTGAGCTGGCACCGCTGCATTGCCGTGCAGGGATTTAGGTAGGATGGGCTGAAAAACATACATAATAAAAACAATACTTAAAAGCACAGTAGCCTAAAAACAGCAGCTAAAATATAAGAGCATAAGACTAACAGCAGATTATAAAAACTCCAGCAGGCCCCCCAATATCCCCAGCTATCAATTCTCTCCCCCACCTTATCCACCACCAAAAGCCTTTTGTAATTTTAAAAAAGTCTTCAAGTCCCATCTAGTGTCCAGGGAGGGGGCTCAGGTACTCTTGCACCAAGCCATTAAGGGCTCTAAGACCAGCACCTTGAATTGGGCTTGGAAACGAACCAGCAGCCAATGCAGTCACCAGAGCAATGCTCCAACCAAGTCAAATCGCCAAGCTCCAGCAACCACTAGGGCCACCACCGTGTTCTGTACCAGCTGCAAGTACAGTTAAATCAGAGATATTTGGATAACAATGAGATTACAGGTGAATGGGGATCCGTCTCTCACTATTTTCTCTTATAGTAGAGCTATAGTGGCTCGAGGACATTGCATCACATTGGTACAAATTAAAACTGTATCCCTGTAGTTTAGCAGAGAAAGGCACAGCTTTTATTTGTGCCTAGCTTAACTGGGAGAGCTGGGGAAACCACAGCTAGCAGCTCACCTTCGCGAAACTAAAAAATGAAACCTTTCTTTGGCTGAAGTGGAAGGGGAATGTGAGGACTAAGGTAACAGGCCTCAGAACTATAAATATCGCACAACCTAGACATATACATTGCTGGTGACCCATTGGGGTTGTTTTTAATCTCAAGTGTTTTTAATTATTTTAAAGTGTTTAATTGTTTTAAAGTTGTTTATATGTATTTTAATATGTTGTAAGCCGCCTTGAGTGCCTTCGGGAGAAAGGCGGGCTACAAATTCTTTAAATAAATAAATAATAAATATACAACCATTGTACATTGCCTGAAAGCTTTACTCACAGCAGATACAACAAAGAGACATAAAGTCTAGGTCAGTGGTGGCCAACCCATGGCACGCCATGTGCCACATTTTATGTAGATAATCTTGAGCGTGCCACTTAAATAAATAAATAAATAAATAAATAAATAATAAACCTAAGGTAATGAAAATATTTAAAGCACAGTGACAGCGCAAGAAGAATAAGGCGCAGTGGGGTGCAGAAACTTCCTCTAGTGCCACAGACTTGGAAAGATGCGCTGGGGTCAAGAAAGAGAGAGGAACTTTAGCGCTCGGCTCGAGCAGGAACAGCAGTGCGTGCCACTTCAAAAGGCTCGGCGTGCCACACTAAGTGGCACCCGTGCCGTGGGTTGGCCACCTATGGTCTAGGTTGTAGGATGATATGTTTTCCCTCCAGGCACACACCTTCTCACCTCTGCATCTGCAGCAGGGTTTCAGTCTCAAGAATCTCCTATCACCTTAGCAAGGATGATACTGCCTACCTGTCCAACATACAGCATCTTGTGACTTCATTAATAAACCACAGAACAAAATGTGCTTACACTACCTATTCCTTCTCTTGTTCCCAGTAGTTCACCACCTTCCTCTGAGCACTAAATATGGATTTTGAAGGGCTGCAGGGAAAATGCATAGATATGCAGACCAGGGCTCAGAAACAACTACATGGTAATATTCATAGCAATTTCTCTTGAATGCAGAAACTACCAAAAGTAGCACTTTCTTTCCTATATTAACATTATTTCACTCTTCTTTGTGTACCACACACAGTATTCTGTACCATTAGGTCCTTTACCATAATACCTTTATTAAGTGTATGAAAGTTTAACAATTACTTGTATTACAGCCCAAACCACCATAACATCCTATGCAGTGATGCAGCGGTGGCAACGTGGCGTCAATCTGGCATCCGCTGTACCCTGCAGGGGAGTTTTGGCATGTTAAGGCCTCCTCATGGCAAGGGAACATTTGTTCCCTTGCCCAGGGTAAGCCACAGCTGCCGTCATGGGTCAACTTGGACCTGCACCAGCAATACCGCCCAGGATGGGGTTTAGGATTCAGTGGGCACTGCTGCCGCTGAACCTGCCCCCTTCTTGGGTCCAACCCGCCCTCCACCCTGCCCCCATCTCCTCCCCGTTCCACCACCCCCCCCGTCCCATTCCACCCCCTCCACCTCCTTTCCAACCTCTGCACGGACTTACCTGCACTGGCGGGCATCCTTGGTTCATCTTCGCATGAACCTGGCCACTGGCCACTTGCGGCATTGGCCAGGCCGTACGCTCCGGTGGTGTCGTGTTTGTGACAACTGCAAAGCACATTATGCTGGCAGAAGGTGCATTCCACCGGCATAATGCATCCATAGGATTGGGCTATTATGCTGCAATCCTACACCCATCAGCACAAGCTCCCATGACAGTGCACAGTTAAATAAATAAAACAATACAATAACTTTTAGTCAATACAACAATATATTATTATGATTATTTCTATCATGTTATGAGAGTATATGACTCCTTATACAGAATGAGAAGACAGGTCCCTGCAACAACAGGCTTGCAATCCAGATAGGCAAAAACAGAAAAGAACAATTGTGCACCAGTCTTAAAATGCACCAAAAATTTACGGCGCAATCCTGTGTAAGTCCAGGGCAGCAGAACAAGCGTTCTACTGCCCTAAGCCATCGCAAAAGTGCCATAAGGCACTTTTTCGACGACTTGCAAGCAGGGAAGGCCGGCACAAGGCCAGCCTCCCCTGCTCCGCCGACAGAGCCCTTGCCTGCCCACCACCAGACCCAGGTAAGGATCCAGCTGACGGGGGGGCGGTTCGGCGGGGGAGGGAGGCCGCCCATAGACCCAATCAGCCCAGGAGAGGGCGGGGGATGGCCTCGGCCGTATCCCAGTCCCCGTCAGGCAGCTGGGCCATTACACGGCCTCCTCTTACTTCCGCCAGTGATTTCGCTGGTGGAAATCCAAGGAGGCCGATCGGCCGAGCCTGCGTTTACACTCGGGGAAGGGGACGAGCGTCCCCTTCCCCGAGTAGACCTCCAGCTGAGCGGGAGCCTGCCCGCAGCGGAGCACGGGATACGGCGGGTGGCCTGGGCTACCCGGCGGATCCTTAAGCAGGATTGCGCTGCCCAAGTGTGAGATGGCTTAAGAAGTTTATCTTGCAATATTTGACAAGGAAAAATGGGTATATTTTTATTGCATTAAACATAGATGCAGCTCATAGTTCAGTATTTAAGAGCAAGAGAAGGAAACAATCACAACAGGTCTGATTTGATGACATGAGATATCTAAATTAGCTTCTCTATTCTGCATTCATTTTTTGATCTGTTGTAGAGTATAGGAAGTTAAGTGACAAGTGATTTCTTGGACCAACTTCTTTTTTTTTGTAATCAGCCATACTAATCTAATTATGTTATGATGATTAGTACAATTACACCTTGCCAAGAATCACCCAGCTGCTTTGGCAAGAAGATTTGAACAAAAAGGCAGTTAAAAAAAATATGACTTCACTAATTCTCTCTGTGTGCTATTTTAGACCATTGACACAATATATGCAAAACTGGGCAAGTGACTAAAAGGATACAAATACTTTCAGATGGAACCACAATAAATATGATTGACAGGACCTGCTGCGCCCAATCTTTCAGAATAAACAGGGTGGGAGGGGCCCTAATAGTATATGCTACATGCACAGAATTGCATTACCTGTAAGAATAATCAGCAGGTAATATCACTAATAAAGGAACAATGCTGGGGGGAAAAATCTGCCACTTTAGAAAGTTCCAGGGAAAGCACTTAACGGTGACAAATTGTCCTGGCACAACCGTTTATTCAGAATGTACTTTGCCATCATGAGTTGTCTAAGGGAAAAAGTAGGCTTTTTAAAAAAAAAGTAGTTGGAGCTTTCAGGTTCTTTGTTCTGCTTCACAGATTTTGACTGTTAGAATGATACTGGCTGTCTAGAAGAAAGAGATTTATAATAAATACTGTAAGGTTTTACATATTTTGTCAGCCATAAAAATTACAGTCTTTGGCTCCTTTGTTGTGTTGCAGAGTGAACTGAATAGGTTGCCTGAAGCTTATGCTTCAAAATCAACCATTTGACTCTGTAACATGTTTCCCTTATATAGTTTCTTTCCTAAGTGATGTGGTAAAGGGATATCATAATCTCACATAGTTAATCCAAAAAGAAGTCACGGCACAATCCTGTCTAGTCTTCGACTGGTGGAGCAACCGCACTGCCAGTCTAGGGTGTCGCAAACGTGCCGCAAAGCATGTTTGTAGCACGGCCAGCTTGAATGTGGCACAGCTTGTAGCATGTTACACGGCCAGCTCGAATGTGGGCCAGCAAAATAGCTGGAGCATGTTTGAGTAGACCTATCGAGGCAGCTGGGGCTCTACTCGGGGTAAGGGGACGAACGTCTCTTTATCCTGAGGAAGCCTCCAGTGCACCAAGGCAGGCTCAATCCTGATTAGGGTGCAGTGGGCGCATTATTTGCGCCACCGCGTCCTGCTAGACAGGATTGGGCTGCCCATAATGCTGAATTTACTTAAACACAGTACTGCTGAAGCAGCAGATGTTAAAAAATGGATGACTTTATTGCTACATTTTTTTAATCAATCTACACCATAGAAAATTTCGTGGAATCTGTAAAATGGGTGTTTATATTCTTCACCAGCTGAAGAAAATCTCTTGCATTTTAAAGAGAGCTTCTTCTTCTTCTTCTTCTTCTTCTTCTGCAGTGGGTTGAATTCTGCAATGGGAATTTTAACTTCTTTCCTTATTTTATGTTTTCCCGTTAAGTACTGCAGAGTATTAGGCTTCTGGAAAAAGAAATGGGCTATTTTGTAAAGTCTGTAAAGTTGGCAACTTTAAGCAACACATGCATTTTCAAAAAAAAAAAAAATCTGCAAGCCCTGGCGTATTCTTCTCTACGGAATACAGATTCCCCACAAGAATCTAAGACCTACAATGGTCTATCAGTTTCATTGGTTTTCTCAGTGATCTCTCCCCTGAGCTTCTCCATCTCTCCACAATGGTACACTCTTTCCCCTGCTGGGAAATGAGGCTTCAATCCCATCTCCTCTCTTCAAGTCCGAGGGGCAGGAGGAGTTGCATTTTTGTTTTGTCACCCCTTGAGGCTGGAATTTTATTGCTTCAACTAAACTTGAATGCACACTGAATATATCTCTGTCTTGATAATGCACTCAGTTTTCATGCTGCATGTAAAAAAAAGAGAGGCAAAAGACACTTGGGAAAAGCTTTCATGTTAACTGGGAGCCAATTGCATTACAGTGTAGTACAGCAGGTCTGCACAATTTGTGGTCCCCGAAGCTGAACAGAGCCAGGCACCAGTGTGCCAGTTACCCGACATACTTCTTCATTTGTGCAGTTCCAGGCAGATATCAGTAACTGAGCAGATCCTATGTGGCGAGTGCATTGTATTCACTACAGTGTATCAATCATGTGTCAAAACATGCCTGATTAAGGTTGCAATTCAAAGCACATTAGGGAGTAAGCCCCATTGAAGAAGTTGTTTCTAAGAAAACATGCACAGAATTGTGCTGCCTGTGTGTCGCTGAAGATACGGATTCTGTAAGCAGCCTGAATGTTTTCACACTAAAGGGCAGGTCTACTGGCCTCTGGGGCATCAGCAAGTTTGAATGCCCTGGGCAAAATATGCGTACACCAGTCCCAATCACCCACTTGCCCCCCTAGAGGAAGATCTTCCTGCTGTCATTCAGTTGGATGACAGTATCCAGTTAGATACAGTACTTCCTCCTATCAGTACCTCCTATCAGTATCCAGTTAGATACAGTACTTCTATCTTCCTTCTCCCCCCCCCCCCAGGACAAATGGGGAAGTTCTCAAGTGGGTTTTGTCAGTCGGGTTAGAGCCCAGAGCAGTGGCGTCAGTGGGGGGAGCACCCCGGGAGGGGGTGACGCACCCGCTGTAGCCAGCTTCTCTTCCCCAATCGGGGGAAGGTGGGGGGGGGAGGAGGATAGGATTGGGCCATTAGGTATCTGCTTGAGCACAAATGTTGAATCATTCAGATATATAGCACCACAAAATGAGATCTCCCATGGCAGTAGACAAATGCTCCTAATGCATAAGGACCAAAACTTCAGCTGAAAACCAAAGGGAAATAAGTCTTTGAGGATTGTCTTTGAAAATTCTCTTTTTTGACCAATATTTTGTTTCTGGCCTTAAAGTCCTTGGACAATAAAACCTGAGCTTTGCATCCCACTAGAATCACAGTTAGCTCAGTGACTCCGTGGGCATTCCTAAGCCCTAATTCACTTGGGTATTGAAAATCAGGGTCAGAACACGGATATGGCTTTAGAAAAGCAATAGAAGGATGATGTAAAAATTCTCACATCAATTGGGAATACAGCACAAAGATAGCCCTAAACTGTGTCATTCTTGAGCTCTCTCGGCATCCTGAAAAGAAACAGACCTAAATGTGGATCAGAGTGTTTAAACCGGAGCTACACTGTACGCGTTTGCGTTGCATTCGTGTTGCGTGTGTGTCTGGTGTCCCGCCCCCAGGTCAAACAAGGGCTCTGATTGGCCGAACGTAGCGCGAACGCAGCAAAAGTTGAGCCCAGCTCGACTTTTGCTGCGTTCGTGCTACATTCGGCCAATTGCTTGTGTATCTGGTGTCCCGCCCCCAGGTCAAACAAGGGCTCTGATTGGCCGAACGTAGCGCGAACGCAGCAAAAGTTGAGCCCAGCTCGACTTTTGCTGCGTTCGTGCTACATTCGGCCAATCAGAGCCCGTTGTTTGACCTGGAGGCGGGACACCAGATGCACACGCAACGCGAATGCAACGCGAACGCGTACAGTGTAGTCCGGACTTTACCCTTTGGGCTCCTGGAGCAGGGCTAGTCCATGCATGAGGCTACCTGAGGCAGTCACCTCAGACAGCAGATTGGTGGGAGTTCCCACCTTCATCCACCCACCTTCACTGCTCTTCATCCTCTTGCTTCATAGATTCAGAAAAGGAAAAAGGGAATAGAGTGAAACGGGAGATGTGAAAGAGAGGAACATGTGGGTTTGAGTGTCAGAAACCTTCTAGCTAGCCCACTGCTCTCCTCTCTTCCTTCTGCTCCATTCATCTCCTTCTTTTTGAATCTAGGGATCAGGAGAAACAGCAGGAGCTTGTGAACTGCTAGATGAGGGACTGCAGAATTTGATACACACCTTCAGGTGCCATGAGTTCTTGGGTCAGCTCTTTCCCAGAGTCTCAGAAAGTATATAAGTCAATAAGGCCAATTCCACAGTCAAGGAATGGTTGTGTTGTTGGAACATCAGAAACCATCTGAGAAATTTCAGTGCTTAACTAGAACTATTCATTGCTATTACCATATCTGGCACAACTTAGACTGAAAGGGTAGGGTTGCCTGCATGATGGGGCTGGATGCCTTCAAGTCAATGTGTTAGGCTGGCGGCGCAATCCTGCGTAACTTTAGGGCGGCGAAGCGTGCGCTTTGCTGCCCTAAAGTGTCACAAAAGTGCTGTAAGGCACTTTTTAGACGACTCGGGAGTAAGTGGCGCCGGCACGTAGCAATCACTCCTCTGTGGAACTTACATGACTCCAGCCATTGCAGGTAAGTCCCGCACCGGTCAGCGGGAGGGCGGGACGGGGCGGTGAGGGGGGCTATTGGCCGGCCTGGGCTGGGAGGGAGCGGGGATATTTGCGGCAATATCCTAATCGCCTTCCCGTACTGCGCCGGCATTATACCGCCTCCCCGAATGTATGCCAGGACCTGGCGTGCATCTGAGGAGACCTATAGGCTCCGGGCTCACTTACACCCGGGGAAAGGGATGAATGTCCCCCTCTCCCGAAGTGTTACCGAAACTGCCTTTGTTATTATGGGGAAATAGCTTTAAATATGGCAATTCGGAACGTTCAGGATCTTGATACCTGTGTATACCAGAGTTGGGCTTCCACAGAATTCCGTGTTAAATAATATTGAGGACACACGTGGTTACTTTCCAATATTTACTAGATAGTTAGTCAGACTCATACAAAATACAATAATTCCATCACACACAGCATACAGACCTAGGAAACTCAATTAGAACAACAGAGACTTAGCAGGTTTCTTGATTTGTACATGGATAATATTTACCTATCCTGGAGAGTTGTCCTGGGATTGCAGTACTGGGTGTAGTAATAGAGAGGGGGGGAGGAAGGACATGAGGAGAAGGGGGAGAAACAAAATGGTTCTAAGGTTCTGAATAAGCTAGGTTCAGGAACCAACGGCCTGGCTAACTGAGAAGTAATGCAAAGAGAAGGGAGGGGGTTGCAAGAGAGAGGGGGCAAAAGGGGGGGGGAAGGGAGAACCAGTGTAGGAGTTCAAAACGCAAGAGAGAGAGACTGCCAGGCAGTCTTTACCTTTTATAGGGAACCAAGCACATGGCCAAGAAAGGGGAGGATACCTTGAGAGGACCAGGTACACAGACAAAGGGAAGGAGGGCTCCTAGAGTGGACATCCGGTACATCTCTGTGTAAAACCTCTGTGATGGTCCGGTCATTAAGGAGCTGGCTTGAGACAAAGCAGACTCTCCAGAGTCTGGGATTAGTCATTTCAGGTAGCCCTCTGTATTGTCTTCTCCCAGGAACATATTTAGCATATCAGTGGGGGGGGGGGGAATGCAGATTAGAGTCTGTGAGAGCTTGGACACATGGCAGAAACGGTGGCAGGCAGCTGGTCAGGTTTTTCCCTCATGGCTTCTTGGGGAGACCTTTCTTCAGCATGGCTCATGGGGCAGGAACTCAAGCGGTATGACCCTCGCGTTATGTCATAATACAGTCTAGTCTGGCACATGTTCCATTCTAGCTCACAACCCATTTCAAAAAGCCTCATGGCAACAAACATATTTTAAAAGTCTTTTTGGCAACAGTTCTCATTTTAAAAGGTCATGGGGCAACACGAAGTGCAGCCTAGCAGCCCACAATGGGCTTAGGATACAGAATCTTTACACAGGATTGGGATGCCTGTCAGTTATGTCTAACTACACTTTTCAGCAATTGTTCTTTACTACAGAATGGTTCGTAGCAGCGCTATCGAGTTCAAACTCTGTTGCAGCAATTCTGCAGTACTTGGTTTCAGTTAATAAACACATAGCATTCAGGGAGTAGTTAGTTGATGTATTAAAGACAGGCTGCAATCCTATAGACACTTACCTGGGAGTAAGCCCCATTGAACAAAGTAGGACCTATTTCTGAGAAGACATGCACCCTTAGTGTGTGAGCTAGACTGAAAAGCAAGTTTAGTTTTTGATGCACAGGTGCCATCTCCCAATGTAAGCAAGAATATAAATAAGGACATTGTCCTTTATTTACATGTTGTCAGTTCCTTGGGAACAACTTAAAACAGTGTAGACCTAAATGTGGATTGTACCACACTGGAACTGGGAGCTTGCCTCAATTCAGTATCTTAGCAACATCTAAAGTCCAGTTTTGCAGCATTTTTAGGATTGTAAATGAGATGTCTAGAGCACCAATATGATTTTATGTTCTCAACAGTTTGTTCCGTGCTCTAAGGGAATGGCAGGCCAGCAACATAACAATATTGTTCTATTGTTGAATGCACTGCTTCCAAATTACTTGTGCACTCTGAGTTGGTAAAATGTTACTTCACCATCCAACAATTCCCTCCCCTTTGACCTACGAACTGCTCCCTCGTTGGACACTTTCCGGCGAGGCCTAAAAACCTTCTTGTTCAAAGAAGCCTTCTGAGCCCTTGCCTTTTTTAACATCTCGCTGGTACAGGTGGGGGTGCTGCTGTTTTTATGCTCCTGCTCTGATTGAAGCCATGATCTTTTAAATTGTTTTTAGACACTGTTTTTATTAATTTTCATTAATTGTTTTTATTGTTTTAAAATGTGATTTTTTTTTATACTGTGTTTTTGGTATGTATTTTTTTTTCCTGTTGTAAGCCGCCTTGGGTCCCTTCGGGGAGAAAGGCGAGATGTAAATACTGTAAATAAATAAAATAAATAATTCACAAGAAATGTTTATCAGATTATATGTTATATGTTATTTTGGGCTCTGTTGTTTACTCTAAAGCAAAATTCAGCATCACTCATTACTGCCTTCTTCAGCTGACATGCACAAACTGTATCCTTACTCTTCATCTAAATATTTCTGCAGTGCACAGGGAAAAGGGAAAAGTTTATGGGCAAATGCAAGTGTACAGTTAAGACATAACACTAGGCATAATCCACTGAACCAAAATAAATCTCAGTCCTGTTACACTTCTCTACGGTGCTCTTCAAAGCAAAATACAAAGAAGGAAAAAGAGCTGCCTATGTTATTTCAACTCTCAAGGCTTGAGGAAAAAAAAGAGAGGTCTCTTCTTCAGCTCAATAAGTGTTTCCTATTTCATGGAGGATGGGAAACAACTCATGGAGGATTCATCAACAGCTCTTAGCCAGGATAGCTAAATGGAACCCCCATGTTTCCATGCTGATTTCAGGTCTTAGATAATTAAAAATCATTGAAGGAAATTATCTACTAGGAGAGAAGAGCAAATTCAGAGCTGGCCCATGAGATTGTAGAGCCTGAAGCAGAGCACCAAATTATACCTGCCCCTTCCCCTCCCTTTTTTATTTCTATTCAAGTCACACCCCTAGTGCGTGTGATTTTTTCAGATCTCTCCCCCATCCTTCCTTTGCATTAGGATGTGAAGAGGAAAAGTAGTCTGGAGTGTGATCCTCCTCTGCATGCTACCCACGGTGGGGGGGGGGGGGAACTGTCATGGCACCCCAGAGAACTAGGCCATAATCTGTCATCTGAAACAGTTGGCTTTACACTGCTTTGGCCCTGAGGAGCCTTATTCAAAAGGATCAGATATACCGTACTGAATGCAAACAGTCTATAGTACAGGCAGGAATAATCAGTGGCGTCGCTTTGGTTGGGGCGGGGCTGTAAGTATCGCTCCGGTCGTAGTCTCTTTACCGAGGGAGCAGGAGGCAGCCCCGCCCCCTCACTGTCTGAGCCAGTCCCCTGCGGAGAAAGCAGCAGGCAGGGTCTCTTGCCTGCTGTTTTCTCTGCAGGGGACTGGCTCCAACAGTGAGGGGGCGGGGCTGCTTCCTGCTCCCTCGGTAAAGAGACTACGACCGGAGCGATACTTACAGCCCCACCGAAGCGACGCCAGTGGGAATAATGCTTCCACCTACACTGGCTCCTATTGGTTCACACATCTCACAGGGACCATTGTGGAGGCCACCTTATTTTGTGCAGTCAGTCTATGAGCATGGGTCAGGTGGTTTTGAGTAAAAGATGTCCATGTTCCTCGTGTTTCACTCTATTGCTAAACTTGAAGTAGAACTGTGTAGGCAACATAGCTTCCCTCCCCCCCTCATTTAGACATGCTGGTATTTAAAGCTACCTTAACACTAGTTTAAAACTTTTTTTTCTGTAGCTTTATATTGATGTAAGCAAAATGAAGCACGCACCTTGATGCAAATAGACAGCTGTGACTGTGCTCATGAAGTCATCCAATTTCTACCCAGTTATCTTGTTGTATAAAACATTTTCAATAAAGTGAAGGCCACAAATTGGAAACCACTTAAACTACATCAAGATTGCAGCCTTAGCATTTACACATACTACAGCTTCCAAAAGTTATACAATTTAAAAGTTTTAAGGAGAACGCTTTGTGCTACATCTATGTTTTAAAGCTATGAACTTTCCTTTTAAAATGCCACGTTTTGAAGTAACCTTTAAAGCCTGTATTACTGGAATTCTAATATAAACATATTTGAACAAAAATCTATACATTTCTAGAAGACAATAACTTCTTGTCACTGCTCTCTTTATAACTTGTTTGAAATTATGTATCTTCTTTGCCCTTCAACTCGGTGCTTATTTTAGGAGCTATAAGACAATAGTAAAAGTTCCTAGAATGAAATAGAGATGGACAGAACAGTAGGGTTTTCTGTTTAATTTTGCAATACTTGCTGGTTCTGGAAAAGGATATTTCTACTTCCCATCAGGGGAAATTATATCTCCTATCATTTTATCTTCTTTTCAATGGTATAACATCCTCTAATTAAATCTGCTTAGTATCTAGGGTCTATTTTTCCTCAGACATATTCAAAAATGAATACATTTTAAAGACATGTGGTTAGGTTCATGTACAAAATACTATTTCTAATGTTCAGTAGCTACTCAGTTATTTTGCTGATGTGAGTTTTCATTTGATGTGAGTTTGCTGGAAGATTAACAGCCCAATCCTATTATCCCCCACCATGTTCCGCCATGTAGCCGCACTGGTGGAGTGCATACTGCATGCAATGGGGGTGGAGATCAGACAGCCCGCAAGAGGTAAGTAAAATATTTTTTACTTACCTCCCAGTAGGTCGTCTGATTACAAATGGGATCTTTGAACATAGCCAGCTATTTTGCTGGCGCAAGTCTGAGGAGAGGCAGGAGGCGTGTTGGGCTGGAAAAACGGATAGGATCCCAGTGCATGCTGTGATCCACCCCCTCCAGCCCCCTGCCCCCCTTCAAGTTGAAATGCTCCGGAACAACCATCAGCCAATGAGAGGTTGCATTCGGTGTTGTGGGGGTGGGACGCGGAGCAACGTGTTGGGCCAATCAGAATCGACTCTGGGATGCGACGCAGTGAGACCCGTGCGGTCTGTTACAGCTTTAAGGGGGAGGCAGACGGTTAATCCCGTTTTCCCCTTTTAGTGCCCGTATGCTGGGGGGGGTTGAGTTAGGTTATTTTAGGTTATTTTAGGACCTCTGCAGGTCTGTTAATTTTTAAATAAAGTGGCCCTTTCTCCAAACGTGCCTTTGTCTGGTGTGCTTTACTGGGGGGTGTAAGGGTAATTACTTCCAGGTAGAGACAGGGAGGCAAGTTCCCTGAAGTTGGTCCAGTGTCTGACTGGTCTTCCCCTTACCATAGTGTTTAGGGGCCCTTATCAGGAAACCTCTGCTGATGGCAGAGGCCAGAAGAGGCTTCCACTCACTTCTCTACTCTCTGAGCAACTGAAGCAGAGTTGGCCCCTCCGCTTCTCTTACACCATTACCCTAATTCACTTTCCCCTCCCTGTAGTGCCTTTTTTAAAAAGCAAAATACACGAGGATCTCCAATCACAGAATTCCCACATCATGTCTAATATGCCACAGAGAGAGAGAGAGAGAGAGAGAGAGAGAGAGAGAGAGAGAGAGAGAGAGAGAGAGAGAGAGAGAGAATCTCTCTCTTTTTCAATTGGTGTTCCTCTTATATTTAGCAGGGGGAGAGTAACTGCCCCCTTTCACTCCAGCACAGTGTCTTTTCTGGTGACTGTTGCTGGTGTTCTTCTCCATCTTTTTTAGATTGTGAGCCCTTTTGGGACAGGGAGCCATTTAATCATTTGATTTTGTCTGTAAACCGCTTTGTGAACTTTTTGTTGAAAAGCGGTATATAAATACTGTTAATATTATTATTATTAATAATAATAATAATAATATATATGAATGAATACAATCAAGCAGACAAATACAGTAGATTTGTGAATTTTCATGAATCTCTTATTCCCTTATGACCAGCTCCAATTTCAGGCAGAGAAATGGCTCGCGTCTCTTGTTTCTGACATTTTAATGTGAAAACACAGTTCTGAGTTCCAGAATAACCCCTAATTTTGAGGTTCCTATTACAGAATATAAAGCCCTATTATAGGAATAAACTATTTTAATACTCATGTTTGATCTTATTTCTTAGATAATGGAAGAAACATGCGTATAACCTTTTCTTTTCTTTTCTTTTCTTTCCTTCTGTGACCCTTTGGAAAAAAACAAAAACAATGCAAGACTAAGTGCTCCACACAGCAGCTCCTTAAATTTTGTGGAGACATTTGCCATATTTTATTTTCCTTTTCTAGTCACTTTTCAAGAAACCATTAAAACAAATCATGCTAGCACAGTTCTAGAAATGTCAGCGAACACAATGAAGGTAACATAACCATAAATCTGTGGGCAGAATGCAAGGTGGTCTTCGTATAATGAAGACACTCTGATTTACAAATGAACTGGACTTCTGAAATCTTCAAAAGCTAGAGATGGATTCTGAAAATGACATCCCTGAGCCATGCATACCTAATCTCAGATAATATGCAATCACCATGTGTCGTCTTCGGTTTCACTTGTGGTTCTTAAGTCGCTTTTTTTTTTCAAGGCAAAATTCATTTAGCTTATTCTGCAATAGAACACCTCCTCCAGCTCTGTTACAACCATCTTTGGCAGTGGTGCTGAAGACAGCCTTCCCCAGTTCACCTGTTTACCCACTCACTGTCCCTTCTTACCTTTTTCTTCCTCCATCCTGGCTTTGCCACTCTGTTCTAAAAGGCCAGAACAAGGATACCAAGAGAAGCACCATTTCACTTCCCAAAAAGGAAGTGTTTCAAAACAGAATGGCAGAGAGAAGGTAAGTGGGGGTAAATGGAGGCAAGATAAGGCATCTGCAGAGGTGATCAATGGGCACAGAGTTCCACTCACAGCCATCTGCCAGCCAAGGTAAGATGCCTCATCTTGCCTCATGCTGGGCTGGTTTTGACTGCAACAGCCTCAAGTCTACGTTAGTAAAAGCCCACTGTGTCACCTCATGCATGAGATATTCTCTCCATGCTTTCACTATGAGCATGACGTTAAGTGTTGGCCTCATGAAAATGTGTGCAATTTTCATTTCACTATAGGACAAGTAATTTCTGGAAAATTCAGGAGCAGAACCTAATCTTTGGAATCAGTATTATTACCCATTCCAGACCTTTGAAACACATCATACAGCTGTATATAATGGCCTGTGGGCATTTCTATTTAAGCCTCCATTTCCAAAGGTCTTACCTCTGGAGTAAATATTTTCATTACTGCTTGGAAAAATATAAACACAAATCACTTTTTGATGATACATCACCAAACAGGCAAATTTAGCCTTGCTGCATGTTGCAGCCTTGCAGCAGCGAGTACAAGACACTCAAGAAGATCCATGAGCTGGTAATAACTGCACGTGTATCATTAAGATCTGATTGTTTCAATGGCAACGAAAAGGGCGGGGGAGGAAGCTTTTGACCAGACTGTTGAAGAGAGACCAGCGAGCCAGTGGCGTTGCAAGACCAAGGTGGAGGCAAGTAGTTCTGCAGGACTCCGTTACGCCAGTCAGCAGCCCCTCCCCCTCGCCATCAGAGCCAATTCGGCGGCAACGGGAGAGTGTCTCACACGTTGCTGTCGCCACGGGAATGGCTCTGACGGTGAGGGGGAAGGGCCACTGACTCCAGTGTAATGGAGTCTTGCAGAACTACTTGCCACCACCCCAGTCTAGCCAGTGAGCTGGGCTGAGTGACAAGGCTAGCAAAGAAGGGCTCTTCCATGCACTTCACTTGGAAGGTGGAAGCTGCTGATGGGCTCTTCCACGTGAAGCGTGTGGAAGAACACTTCCTCAATGGCCTTGTTGTTCAGCTAACTCGCTGATCTCTCTTCATCAGCCTGGTCAAAATCGTCCTCCCCCACCCTTTTTGTTGCCACTGAAACAATCAGAGCTTTATGATACACATGCAATCATTACCGGCTAGCTGATCTTGAGCGTCTTGTACTTGCTGTTGCTGGAGTCGGAGGGGAGCGCCCAGGAATCCCCCCACTGCCATGGTTGCTGCTGCCGCTACATAGCCATGGCAGCTGCTGCACCACCAGAGCCACTCACTGTGCCGGACTCATACTTGTGGCTGCTGAAGAGCTTCTGCAGGCCAGATGTTTGAAACCCATTTGAAACCTCTGCACAAAAACACATCTTTCTAAAATGGGTTAATCAGTCTGCAATAATTATCACCCACCCACAACCTCAAGTTCCACAGACAACTGGACCTGAATTCTCCCTAAAGCAGAATGTGTTGGTAAATATGAGGTATCTCCTGGACAAAACATTTTGGGGCATGGAATTCTCATAGTCACACTTATATGAATGTACGAGAGACACTGGAGGTAGAAAACCTTCCCCAGGACAGTTATATTTCATTCCCCACCCCCATTGAATCCCCTATTCATGCCTATTGATTTGAATTTCTACAAATACGAGCAGGTACAAAACTAGGATGCAACTTTCTGTTTATATAATATTTGTGTTTTTATGAGACAAAGAAAGAGAGTAGTAAAAATCCCTTTTTTATTAAACTCTCGCAAATGGATTAAAAGAGAGTGGCAGGAAGTTGTCATGCTAATTCCTTGACCCCTTATTCCATTTTTTGTGTATAGGGTACTGTCAAGCCCACTTTTTCATTACTGTTTGATTGGGTCTTGTAACCTTCATTCTATACAAAAAAATTTATCAAAGCGGACCCAGCAATTATCTCGCTGTACAGGGAGCAAACTATCTTGATTGACAGACAGAACCCATTTATTAAGCATTGAAGTACTGTAGTCCTATGGTGAATTTTCCAATATTTCATTATCAAGAGCAAAAGAGAGGTATCTTGGTAGCCCATCCACCTTTAAAGGAGACCTGGAGAATGATATCTGTTTGAACATCTAGTCCACTTACTCAGTTCTTTCTCTACCAGCCCAAACCCATGCAATTTTGGGTGATTATTTCTTCTTTTATTTTCATATGTAATAGTAGCTTGATAATTCTTTAATAGATGTTGTCACACATGCTCAAGTACTTGTGTACTAACATGCACATGCTCTGGCAAAGACACATGTGTAGGACCATGACTGTTGGACATGTGCTGCCTACCACAGCTCTGGCACCCAAAAAGCGTGAGGCTCAGTCTGAAATAAAGTGCAAAATGAATACCTTTTATTGAAGGGACTAAATTACAGTAATTGGAAAGAGGAAAGAAGACATGTAAAAATTATGCCAATGCAACAGTAACTGTTATTGTTTGTAGTGCCATGACTCTGCATTGAAAAATCCATTGGATGTGCCCTCTGCATTTGCTTGTTCTGTTGTCATGGAATCTTTTCAAATTGTACAGCCTGAGAATGCGGACAGGATTCTTGAAAATGTGCTGCCGCCTATGTGCCCACTGGATTCTTATCCTTTCTGGCTAGTAAGATCTGTTGGGGTAGGGAACTGGTCGAATGGGCAGGAAGGATAATAAATCCCTCTTCAGGAGAGGACATGGTATCTGCCTGTCTTAAGTTGCCAGTAGTGCATTCTCGTCTGAAGGGACACTCCCTGGATCCCAACATATTGGAGAATTACTGGCCTCTCTCTAACCTTCAGTTTTTGGGCAAGATGTTTGAGTAGGTAGTACTCAATGAACTTCAGTAGTTTCTGGATGAAACTGATTATCTAGATCAGAGGTCCCCAACCTTTGTCACCAGGTGTACACCTGTCACAGTCAAATTTTCTCAAAGTAGCACCTGCGCCAATAAATAAATGTATTTATAATATTTTGTTTAAATAAATATGTGCACTAGATAGGTGATAGTGTCAGTAAATGCAGCAATTAAGCCGCTGTTTGTTTGTCAAACAGTAGTACAGTATTCACAGATCCACTTCCTGCTTTTAGAAGCTTATCCAAAAGAGCAAATACATAGGCTTCAGTTCAGGAGTAGAATATCATGCAGCATCCTCAGTTTTCAGTCTCTCTGTTTTTTGGCCTATTCCCCCCCCCCCCCAATTGAATCCCCTATTCATGCCTACTGATTTGAATCTCTACAAATATGAGCAGTAGCTTGCTCAGATACAGCTCAAATACAGCAATAAAATAGAAAGAAAAGAAAAAGGAAATAAAACAACTGCCTGCTTTGTTCTTGCCTGCTTCTTCTTGCCTTTGTCACCTAGTGGTTCAATGCTCTATATACAGGAAGCAATACGGAACAGTACAGTTCGGAGATAAATAAGGAGCAGAAGCCGCTGAGAGAGATTGGAAGGGCCGATAAGAGACCTCCTAGCAGCTGGTTACTGCTCTTGCAGATGAGGCCTTGGAAGATCAGGTTCTACAGGCAAGACAGAAGCAACACTGAATTGCAAGACAGAGGGAGATCGGAAAGGACCAGCCTGTTGCGTACCACCAGCAATCTCTTAAAGTACCTCTTAAAGATTTTCTGATCTCCCCTCTGTCTTGCAATTCAGTGCTGCCCTGGTCTCACCTGTGGAACCTGATCTCCCTCCAACTCCCTGCACGAACTTACCAACGCCAACGGGCAGCCCTGGTCTGTTGGCGCATGGACCTGGCTATACGCCGTTTGGGGCAATGGCCATGCCATGCCAAATGGCTTGTTGCCTTTTGTGACAGCCATAAAGGGCATTATACCACCTGAACAAGTGTTCCAGCAGCACGAAGCCCAGTTAGGATTGGGCCGTTAGTGTTTTTTGTAGCCGCCTTCTGCACCTCCTTTGCAGGAGAAGACAATTGCAGAGTATAAATCTTTTAATGAATAAATATTCTTAGCAAGGTGTGTGTAAGGTATCTGCAAGAGAGGGACACCAACACCTCAACCCTGCATGTATGCAACAACCCAATCCTATGCTTAATTGGATTATGGGCAGAGGGGTAGCCAGGCGCCCCTGCTACTGGGGCGGAAAACCCTGACACCCCCAAGCTAATTAGCATAATTAATTTGCATAATAAGTTTCGGTTTTAATAAGGGTTTTTTTGCTGATTTTAAAGGGGATTTTTAGCGCTAGCGGGGCTTTATGTATGCTTTGCGCAACTTATCTTGTGTACTGTGACCCTCCCGCGACGATCTCTAGGGGCGCAGACGATCTTCCGGGGCACAGATCGCTCCTCTGCTGCTCTGCCGCCCCTGGCGCAAACTCTGTAAAGCGCCCAGGAGCGCTTTGCAGAGTTCACGCATGCGCAGAACGTCGATTGGAAATATCGCCGCTCTGCGCATGCGTGAACTCTGCAAAGCGCTCCTGGGCGCTTTACAGAGTTCACGCCCGGGAGCAGAGGAACGATTTGCGCCCCGGAAGATCGTCTGCGCCCCTGGAGATCGTCGCAGGAGGGTCACAGTACACAAGATAAGTTGCGCAAAGCATACATAAACTATTAGAAGCCCCGCTAGCGCTAAAAATCCCCTAAAAATCTTTTTTAAAAAGCGGGGGGGGAAACAAAAAAAACCCCTGAAACTTAAGGAGGCTCCCGCCCCCCCGGAGCCTTTCCGCCCCTACGCCCTGGGGCCCACCGCACCACCACCCCATATCAGGCGACACTTCTTATGGGTGGTTAGCAACTTATCCAGGAAAAAACAAGGTATTTGCATTGGAGTGAAGGATTTTTCTTTCCCAGGCCTGGCCTGATGTGGACTGAAAGTCTTGCACTGAGTTGGAAGGAAGCAGCAAACTGTACCCCACATCTGTCTACCAGCTCCCTCTGGCCCACTGCCTACCAATCCTCTTCCGGAAGTGGCACTGGAGGAAGGAGAGAGAGAAAAAGAAGCTACCGCTGGCACTAATGAGTGACTCACTTTTTCACAGTGCCCTACTTGGTGATGCCAATGATTGAACCTTCAACCTTCTGTATGCAAAGCATGTCCTACCCCACTGTGCTATGGCCCTTCTTTAAAGCCTGCCTAAAAATGGGACGATGTGTTCTTCTACGAGCAAGGATTGGCTACATCTTCTTGGTGGCATTCAGTGACAACTTCAGTTTTGCTAACATAAAATCCCTGTTCAGGTATCTGAGAACTGTGTTCAATGAATGTGCAGGGAGGGTGACCTCAAGGTGACAAGCTCCACTCATCCTTGGGGGCTTTATTTAGGCACTCAATGAGTTCATGCAGGGAGAGGCAGAGCCTGCTGTCCCCCCCACACACATCCACCATTGATCATACATATTGAATGACTTGGAAGGGGTTATAACTTATAACACATAAAGTAGCAACCTTTAGTCCCCGAGGTTCTAGAATGGTGTTCTTCTGCAACCCAGATAGCAACTAAAGATAATTGGCTTCTAATGACGATGTTCTATCTTTGGTGAACCTATTTTTGAAAACTATTAATACCGACCTTATATGCCATTGTTAATCATCTTCAGGCATACCTATAATAATGTAGTATAAGTAAACACAAGGTGAATGACAATTAGACATTTTGCACAGGCAAGATGAGCTGGTCTGAAAATAACTTGTGTCTCTGAATGAATTTTCCCCGAAGAAAGTACTGTAGTTTGCAAATGTGGATATTAGTTGAAAAACCATTTTTTTTCCAGAAGACAATATTTTCTATTGGTATTTGCATTATTGAATAAGAACTTCCGTTTTTTCACAATAGATTTTTTAACACATGTCTGGATATGAGTTTGGGGAAAGGTTCATCTTTTTGGCAATACTTTTGTATTGATTCTATTGTATGAAAATGTATTAATTAGTTCAAGCTGTGAGACAAGAATACTCAGAGCATATTAATTAGCAGATGAGGAGGAACTGGCCCAATTTCTTACTAACCTCTAGTATCTATATGTGTATGTTGCAACTCTCAAAACTTCTTACTCTGAAGCACTTGCACCGACTTCAGTGAAACAATTTCAGGGTTTAAGGACTGCTGCCAAAAGTGAGTAGAGCATGAAATTAATTTGGGAGGTAAATTCTGGCTTGTAATGATCTTGTTCTTAATTTATCTAGGCAGGCTGAAATGTTGAATAAATACCTAGGGTTTCTTGCTCTAGCTTGAGAAGAAACCAACCAAACAGATCTCTATGTATGAGGCCTTTAATTATGTGCTCCAAAATAACACACATTTTTTTATGAGAGTCATAAGAAACTTGCCCTCAGGTGCTTGCATATATTAATGTGCTGGAATATTAGCATTTCATTCAAACAGTCAGTCAAAGTGAAGTTGCTGTTGATGGTAAGCTAGGAGTCCCACAACAACACATGCCTTAATAAGAATGGGCTGCAATACAGTACATAGTGTGGAGAAACCCATTTTCTGAAAATTTCTCATATCTGGCATATGGGCAGCCCAGTCCGATCCACCACCATCCCGCCTTGGGCCATGCAGCATGGGCCGCATGGCCCACGCTGAATCCTATCCACAGCAGCAGCAGGCTGGAGGTCTCCTCAGGGTAAGGGGATGTTTGTCCCTAACTCTCCGTTTGCCCCATCTCTTTAGCTGGAGCAGAACCGAGCAGCCCTGTATTGGGGGAAAAGGTGCGGGAGGGGAAATAGGATACACAGTGCCGTCGATCCCTCCCCCTCCTAGGCCCGGTACGCCCACCCCCCGCCCTCCCCCAGCCCCCATGCTCTTAGTGGCCTTACCTGCTTCAGCGCTCGGAGCTACTGTATCCGGCGCCTTCCTGCCGGCGCCGGCTACTCTCTGGGTGTTGGAACACACTTTACGGCGTCTTTATGACACCTTAGGCTGGCAAATACTGCACCTTTGATAGAATTGCACCGTTAATGATTTCCAACTTTATGTGCTCTTTTACAGGAGGAAATCTGTGCTACTTGCACAATGGATACTAACTATATTTTATTATTATAATGTACTTACTAATAGCTCCTATATTTTTTAGCATATTCATATTTTTTACATTCAAGTCTTTTCATTTTCTTTTCCTCTTCCACCCTCTCCGTTATTTTCTCAGTTATTCCTCTGCATCAACCAATACTTTTCTCCTGCTCTGCCAACCATCTCTGGGATAGGGCTAAGCCCTACATAGCAATTGTTTAAGTGACTTTTCAAAATTCTAGGGTCATCATTGTCAAATACAATTCATTTATCCAGGTCAAGGACCTGCTTTACAGCGGTGCCATATTTAAGACCTAATAGCTATCTCGGAAGGATACTTTGCATATTATGCTAATCAGCCTTGCCATATTAGCATTCTTAATTTGTATAATTGCCGGCAAGAGTATCACTTCTGCTCCTGCCACATACAAGAGGCAGCAAGGAAAAGGACAAGTGAAGGACCTCTTAACCAGTCTCTTTTTCACTGTCAGGCAAGAGAGGCATGCCTCATCAGTTCAGTTGCGCTTCCCTCCAAAACAGAATGAAATCCATGCTTCTCTATCTGAAGCAGAGCTTCCAAAATGTACCTCCCCTCTGTGAGTCCTACTACCTCTGGATCAGGAAAAGTAGATGGGTTTCCTGTCTCTTAGTCAAGGGACTGTACACTTTGCTCAAGCAATAAATACTCATACAGAATAAATACTCATACAGATAAAAATCTTAAAACCACTCATACAATACATACCCAAATAAAATCAGCAGTGTATATATAGCCCTATGTCGCAGACAAAAAGATGTAAGAGAGTAAAAAGATGAAAAGAGTGATAACAACATAGAACTACATAGAGCACTGGGTGGGTCACGACCTGATTTCTGGTGGGTCCCAGGTCATGGAAGGATCAGATAAGTACCTAATTGCCACAAGCCCTGAGGCTATTCAAAAATCAGATAGCTACTAATTGCCCTTCAAAGAGCTGGGCTCCTGCAGTTTGCAAGATAGTTGCTAATTACCCTGCAAGCAGCTGAGCTCTTGTAAATAAATTTATTTATTTATTTCTAGATCACTTTTTAAAGTCTTGTACAGCTAGGTGGGTCCCGATAGAGCGTCATTTTAAAAAGTGGATTCCGGTGCTAAAAGGTTTGAGAATAGAGCTACTAGCAGCTGTAGAATTCCATGCTCCACTCACGTACCCTTTTTCTCTCAGTTCCTCCCTACCTGAAGGACAGCACCCCCCTCCCCCATGGTACTTTTCATAGGCTAGAAAGTAAAAATGGGGCATTTCCTAAGTTCCTTTCTCAGTGCTGCTGGAACCATCTCTGGTTGCTTCTTTCTCAGTCAGTTGCGTCGCTACGACGCAGAGCGGGGGCGCGCGTCGCCCTTAAGGGAGAGGCTCCACCCCCGTGCGTGACGTCACGCGCAGGAGTAGAGCACCCTCCCCGCTCTGTTTTCGGCTCATTTTGGAGCCAAACGGACACAGGGGAGGGCGGGAGGGCCCACCTCCAACGAAAAACTGTAAGTGGGGGGGTCACGCGTCACCCCTATACGCGCGACGCCCCCCGGCGGCCCGCCCCCCGCGCTTCCCCCTGTCGACGCCCGTGTTCTCAGTACCATGGTAGCATCTAAATTGCTACTGCAGGAGTGACAGTTTATATACATGCATGCACCAGACCACCATATAGGTTACAGCAGAGAGATTTGCCAAGCCTCCCCCCCCCCAACAACCTGGGGTGACACTGGTTTTGTCCCACTGGCTATAGCAAGTGAAATTTCTAAATGACTCAGCAGTGGGTTTTCTTTTTAATTGGAATTGGTTATTTGTTGAAATATTTTAGCTATTTCCTCTTATTTGACTGATTTACCATGGTTGCTGCTTGTGGTTTTTTGCTGGTTGTCATTGTATGTATATGCATATGCCTAATAAAAGTTAATGAATGAAAAAAGTAATCAGTTACCGAGTCCTACTTGGTCCTTGGAAGTAAATTACAATTAAGTCAATTGAACTTACTTCCAAGCAGGGTTGTAGTATTCAGAATAATCATGCCAAGAATACAGCCTAACAGTGCAATCCTGTGCAAGTACAGACCGGTGGAGCAATTGCAATTGCTCCACCAGTCTAGGGTGTTGCAAATGTGCATGTATGCATCACCCGAAGAGTAATCTGCACCGGTGAAGAGGCTTGCACCGCTCCTCCAGTGCCGCAGGACGGAGCACCAGTGTGAGAGAGGTGAGTGCCCACTGGGTAGCAGAGGGACAGGGAGAGGGAGGAACAGGGTGTTTCAGGGGTGGGTGGGTTGGCCGGACCTGGAAAGGGGGAGGGATCAGCGACAGCCTCCTCCACAGGATCTTATCCCCCCTTCCTGGGCCTGGCTGCCATTACATTGGGCTCTGAAATGTGCACCAGCAAAATAGCTGGTGCACATCCGAGTAGCCCCATCGGGATGGCTGGTGTGTTTCAAACATCCCTTTCCCCTGAGGAGGCCTCCGGCTGCACCGGGGCAGGCCCAATCCTGGATAGGATGTGACAGGCTCCTTATGTGCGCCGCCATGTCTTGCTAGACTGATTGGGCTGCCCCTCACCATTACATGTTTTACAGAATTTCCAGTCTATTGTTTCATATTTCCCATATCTCCAAGTTGTAGGAAGTTAGGAAGTCTTTGTGGGTCTCTCCTTTAATGGACCAGAGAACTCTAGAAAAAAAATTATCTTTTTATAAATGTCAAACTTCCACAAGGCTGAGCAGGTGTTATGAGAAATAAGCACATAGGCGGTATCTAGTTTATAAACAGCAGTCCCGAAATATCAGCAATACCTCCTAAAACTCCAAAACTACTTTGCTACAAAAACCCCTTAGCAACAGTGCCTGCCCACCCCCATCTTAAAATGTCCATTTCTAGTCGTCTATCACACATTTTGCCTTCAGACCAAACTGTTCATCATCCTCCAGGTGGGCAGATGGCTATGACTCACATTCCAAGCAGTCTTTTCAGAAAAAGGGAAGCCTAACGACCCGTCAAGGACCAGGCCCCTCCAAACCTAGGGAACCTTACATAATAGGAACAACAATCTATTGTACAGCCTTTATTTTTCAGAAAGCCGTGAAAACATTAAAACCTCTGTATGAATGCCATTTGCTAAGAATACCTTTTACAGGTTCTGACCTATTTCCTAAATCTGGTGCAATGAAAAGAAACATGCAGCGTATTGAAGAGTACACTATAATTTAAGCATGTCCCTATACTTTAAAGATAACAGCTATATTCTTCTTGGTTATAAAGTTTGCTGCTGCACCAATATCTTTGCTGCACCAATATCTTTCAATGTTCAGATATAAAATTTAATATCATACATTTACTCCTTTTTCTCAAAAGAAAAAAAGACATTCTGCACAACTCTATTTATTACACACTTAGTTTTACAAAAAGCAGAGATAACAAAGAGGAACTGGACAGCTATGTTCCAGATAGTTTGGCTTGTCTTAGCGTGGAGATGGGCTTTATTACTTCCTGGCAGAAAAACCCAGAGTTTCTTTGTTGCTGTTAGGTTCTGTTCTGAAAAAGGTTCATAGTTTGGTAAGAAGCACGTAGATAATCTCAAGACATGCTTAGAGATGCTTTTAATATTACAGAGCCACACAAGTGGCTATATAGCTAAAACAGCTCGCTTTCCCCCTACTTTTTATTTAAACACCTGAAAATTCTATTAGTCATAAAATCAATACAATTGGTGCTATCAGGATAAAACTGGTGAAGAGAGAATCTACCTGATAAAGTATATATTCCGGATAGATTTCAGGAAAAAAATCATGGCTGACCACCAACCCAAGTTTCATCATTTCCCCAATGTGCAGAGGACACAGATTGAAAGCCCACAGGAAACTGTGGGTACATGGAACATTAAGTTTTAAGCAAGCACAATATATGATAATGTAGAACAGGTTTACTGCTAGTACAGCATGGAAGTACAGCATGGAAGTGCCTTAACTTAGTATTTCCATGCCTTTTGGTGCATTAGTAAATTTGTACACGTTTAACTCTAAAACCAAAAGGTATGATCCTCAAATTTCAGATCTGTGCAATGACATTATACTCATTTACATTGTATGCACTCAACTATTACTGTTTTTGTACTTTTGGAAATCTCCACCTCCTTAGGTATCAACTCTTCAAAACTAGCGGACATGAGGAGTTGATGTTGGAGAATGAGATCCTGGATACCCATCTCAAGTGCAACACAGTGAATCTTCTTACAATGCATGACAGATTTTCATTTCCAGTTGTGCTCAGCCTGCAGGGAGGCTGCAGGCCCACCGGACCAGGGAGGTTCAGTGCAGGAGGGGGCAGGGGAAGGAGGGGAGGGGGTTGAACAGGGTGGGGGAGGGCGGAAAAGGGCACCGATGGGGTGGGGGTGGGCAGATTGGGCATGGGATAGGCGGCTCCAGCGCACACTGCATCCAAACCCTCTTCCCAGGCCTGATCCCCCTGCACGGATCAACGCGGGCTTGCGCCAGTGGTATCATTGGCACAGGTCCAAGTTGACCTGTTGCGGCTGCTGGGGCTTACCACAAGGAGACCTCCAACAGCCAAAAAACACTGCATCGCTGCACAGGGATTTACATTGGATTGGGCTGTTACGTAGGCCGCCTCTGCTTTTTGACCGGAGGCAAAAAAAGAGTTACACGTGTTCACTAAAGACAGGTTTTGGTGCACGTACAGTCACCACCTCATTTAAAACATTTTCTATATATTTTTGGGTAGCCAACTGCAAGCTTTACCATGTTCTCTGTGGCCCTGCATGAGAATGAGATCCTGTGCTATTCACTCTATGTTTAGGCTACTGTCAGAAACATACGTTGTAGTTGCACTTCATATCACAACTAGGATTTTTCCTCCTCAGCATTCAAAACAACTCTCAGATTTCGTCTGAACAGAATATAGATGTGTCTTGAGGATACAAATGCATTCGGTCTGCTCAGATTGTATTGCAAAAAAGAGAAGAAATTGAAAACTGATACCAGCTAGAGCCAATTAATGTATGCAGTCTTTCATATCATGTTCAATCTTCCTGTCACTGCTTTTTTCTTTTGCCTTCTTATGCCAGCTTGCCAATTATCACTATACGTAAGTTATGAAACTGGGACAGAATTCTGAAAGAAATGTTTATTTCTTCTCCATTATGTACATATATTTAGACTAAAATAACAGAAAGTCAAAATGTCATCAGTTTATTGCTATAAAGTAGTAATCATTATTTTGATATTGGATTAACTGAACTACTTGTATGTATTTCACAATAAAGCCTGTTCTCAGATATGTGGACATACATCTTGATTCAGTAACCCAGTGATTTTTGTGGCTTATGGTCAAAGCCAGTTTTTGGTCAAGAAGAGCATGACAACACTATGCATGTCTACTCAGAAGTAAGTCACATTGAGTTCAATATGACTTTTTCCTCAGGTAAATGTACTTAGAACTGCAGCCTAAGAAAAGTAAACCCATTTCCAACAACCTTTGATGAATGAATGAAAACGCAGTTCTATCTACACTCAGCATCTATCCTGAGTGCACAGAGCAGCGCACAAAACTACCAGTTCTACAGTGACAATTATTATGTGATATGTGGCTGTGATAGTCTTATGGGCACAATCCTATCTAGTCTTGGACCTGCGGAGTGACCGTTCTACCGGCCCAGGGTGTCACAAACATGCAGTAAAGGATTGAGCCTGGAGGGGGTGGGATCGGCAGCGCCAGTGTGCGCTGTATCCAAATCACCTTCCCAGGACCGATCTGCCTGTATGGATGAACGTGGGCTTGCACCAGCGATACTGAGTTGACCCATTGCCACTGCTGGGGCTTACAAATGTCCCCTTACCCCGAGGAGACCTCCCGCATGCAAAACTCTGCAGGATGCAGTGCAGCCGATGCCAACGCCACTGCATTGCCATGTGGGGAGTTAGTCAAAACTGTGACACACCAAACATGTCGGTGCGCGTCGCAGCCCGGAGTCGATTCTGATTGGCCCAACGCGCTGCTCCCGTCCCACCCCCACAACACCGACCGCGGTCTCTCATTGGCCAAAGGTCATTCCAGTGTGTTCCAACTTGAATAAATCGAGCTTTGGCCAATGAGAGGCTGCGTTCAGTGTTGTGGAGGTGGGACAGGAGCAGTGCGTTGGGGCAATCAGAATCTACTCCAGGACACAACGCAGCGAGACGCATGTGGTGTGTTGGCGCCTTTCGGATTGGACTGTAAGGCAACCACAATGCTTGTCGTATAAATCCCATATCTGATCATGTCTTCCTTTCTGCTTCATTACTGATAAGAACAGTAGGCTGGCAGGCATACAGTAATGGCATAGACCAGAATTGCTACTGCAATGTATCCCATCCAAAGAACGTGGAAAGGTGGGATAGAAATCGAAAGAAAAACAAGTGTATGCTGTAGTCAGGGACATCAAGGTAAAAGTCCAAACAATGCCCTAATCTTTGGGAATGTCGTCAGAGCTGGACCTAGGAGCTGGGCCCACTTGTATTGCTGTCTTGAATCTGAGGGCAGACAGACTCAAATGTTCTATAAGGCTTACTGTGTATACAGTCTTGGCAATCTTACTTGGTAGTACTGTAATTTTGATATGCTCATAACAGATATTTTGGTTACATCTGTTGCTATTGTTTCATTGATAAGTCGTCTCAAAAACAAAGAAAAAGGAAACACAAATCCTCTGTAAAAAAAGAAAAAGAAATAAAATACAAAGAGTTAAATTCTTAACACATCCATATAAATAGAGTGCCTGCATTTCAAAGATCAATTTGTAAATGAACAATTGCAACATGTGGAATAGTCAGGGGACAGAACAGTATTTTAATGCAAATGCAATGGGGATGGTTTGATTTTCTTATACAAGAGTAAAAAAACACAATGGTGCTTAATAACGTGTGTTTCCCATAGGAACCAAGAGAGATTGAAGATGAGGGCTTAACAAACATGCTTAAAAGCATCATTCATCATAAACCAACCCTTAGTAGAAAGGTTCAAGTTCTATCAAAGAAACAAAATGAATGCAAAAATCTTTACACCTTAAAAAGCTTTCACTTATTTGTCATTTTGTTAAGAAACCTTTGCAGACCATTTACCTTTGAGATAAAGCAGTCCAAATCACAGAAGCAGTCATATTCCAAGATTGGAACTACTCATTTTAATAATGCTACATGTTGCTTTGATGTCTGTAGGCTCAGAAGGTAACACTTTATTTATTTACCTATTTTATCCTGTTACTGTCTTTCTCCCTGTTTTTGTAAAGCCACAAAAACAAGTTTATTGCATTCATTGAAACTAATCTTAAATGGGAGCCATCAGATAAGCCATCTCCTAGCATAATGTATCCCAAACGTTTTAGCACTGCGACCCAATTTTTAGGACAATCTATCACAACCCACATAGCTTTACTAGACAAAGGGCACAATCCTGGAAACTCCGATGGCGATGGAATGAGCGTTCAGTCACCAGAAGACGTCGCGAATGTGTCGTAAAGCACATTTGCGACGACTCAGGAGTAAGGGAGGTCGGCGCTATGCAGGCCTCCCTCACTCCAGCGCCAGATCACCATGCAGCTGGCAGCAAAAGGTAAGAGCTCTGCCACCAGTCCGGCCCAGGAGGAAGGGGGGCCATTGGCCTAGCCAGCCTGGGAGGGGGAGGGGAATGGTGTCGGCCATATCCCATTCCCCGCCGGGCCGGCCACGCCGTTACACGGCCTCCTCTACTTCTGCCAGCTATTTAGCTGGCAGAAATCCAAGGAGGCCTATTGGGCTGGCCTGGATTTACACCAGGGAAGGGGACGAGCATCCCCTTCCCTGAGTAGACCTCCAGCTTGGCGCGCACCGGGCAGCCCGTACACAGGATCCGGCGGGCGGCCCTGGGCTGCTGGCCGGATCCTTACAGTGGATTGTGCTGAAAAAATATATATTGGCTACTTCTGTTCCTTTTAAGTACAAATCAGTTCATTAACTTTTGAAAATATGCCAAATACATGAGCTCTAAAACAAATTCCTCATTGCACAACAATTTCACTAAATCGCTTTTCTTGTCCAGAAACACCACACGCTGCTGAGTTCTTTGCTGAGTTCCACAAGCCTTGTTAGCACTTCCCTCTTGACAGCCAACGTATCTCAGTGTGCAAAATAAATGATTTATGGATACTACCCATCTCCTCACCCAGCTTTTCAAATAAGTGTGATTGCAACGGTCTTATCTTTATGAAGTTCACTATTTTAAAGGAAGTGTTCAAAACGTTTTTCAAATTACAGTAGATCCCCCGTATCTGTGGTTTTGGTTTCCACAGTTTGTTATCCGTGGTTTACTGCGGCCTGAGGGGCGTTCCTAGGGTGTGTGTCACCTGGTGCAGGTCAGTGCGTCACCCCCATGATGGACCTCCTCGGCTCCTCCCATGCAGTGGGTGTGGCAATGCATTATCACTCTGCCCCTGTGTCATTGCCCTGCCTCCCGCGTAATCAAAATTACACCTTTAAATTATAATATTATATGCACAGCCTAAGCTGCAATCCTATACACACTTATCTGGGAGTAAGTCCCATTGAATGCAGTGGGGCTTACTTCTGAGTAAACATGCATAGGATTGCACTGTAATGTATGCTTTCAGCCTAAACAGAGGCGTCACTAGGGTTTGCATCACCCGGTGTGACCAGGAGTAATCTGTAGTCCTGCCTGATGGGCATCTTTTGTAGAACCCAGCTCAGCCCAAACTTGTTTCTCTCTATTCACCTCTGGGATCTATCGTGGGGGTGACAGCTGGGTTCTACAAAAGATGCCCATCAGGCAGGACTATGTATTTCTACAGATTACTCCTGGTCAGTGGTGTCACTAGGGTTGGTTTCACCCAGTCCGTTAACTCATGGTGTCGTCCTCATTAACTCTATTTATTTTAATATAGAACAGTACAGGTCACCCAACAAATCAGTAACCAACTTGGCAACTATCTAGATTATTTTAATCATCTAAGTTTAAGAGCAACTGATGTCACTTGTTAACTTTATTCATTTTTATTAACACTCAAATAAATATTATAGAATCAAATATAAACACAGGCTTCTTTACAGTGGAGAAACATATTTTTCTATGTAATAGTAAAGGTAAAGGTATCCCCTGCTCGAATGCCAGTCATGTCCGACTCTAGGATGCGGTGCTTATCTCCGTTTCTAAGGCCAAAGAGCCAATGCTGTCCGTGGTCGTGAAAGCCGGTCGTGAAAGCCAGTCATGTCCGACTCTAGGATGCGGTGCTTATCTCCGTTTCTAAGGCCAAAGAGCCAATGCTGGCCACAAGACGCTTCCGTGGTCATGTGGCCAGCATGACTAATGGAACACTGTTACCTTCCCGCCGCAGCGGTACCTATTTATCTACTTGCAATTTCTTGCTTCCGAACTGCTAGGTTGGCAGGAGCTGGGACAGGAGCTGGGAGCTCACTCCGGCACGCGGCATTCAGGTCATGGACTGCTGTCCTGCCGACCTTCCGGTCTGCAATTCAGCGTCTTAACCACTATGTCACCGCGACCCTTTTTCTATGTACAGTAATAAAAAGGTAAAGGTGACCTCTGACAATTAAGTCCAGTCGTGTCTGGCTCTAGGGTGAGGTGCTCATCCCTATTTCAAAGCCAAAGAGCCAGCGTTGTCCGAAGACGCCTTCGTGGTCATGTGGCCGGCATGACTCTCCTTGCTGCAGCGCGTAGCATGCAGCTGGAACACGGAGCGCTGTTTACCTTCCCGCAAGCGGTACCTATCTACTCACATTAACATGCTTTGGAACTGTTAGGTTGGCAGGAGCTGGCCAAGCAACAAGAGCTCACCCCGTCGCGGATTCGAACTGCCGACCTTTCGATCGACAGCTCATGGTTCAGCGGTTTAACCCACTGTGATTATAGCACATGAAAATGTTTAGGGCTGTACTCAGTCAGAGTAGTAAATCCTACGAGAAAGTCCCCTTCAATCTTGGATCCTGGATTCATGTCTGAATTAGCCATGGAAGTGAAGAAACCACTGTGGCCCTGGATGCACTTCTGAAGTGGAAAACAACCAATCATTTAACAAGTTCACAACAAAGACATCTAGGTAAAGGAGTGGTAGAACAGAAGTACTATATTCTGGTGTAATTTTGAGGAAACATTATGAAAGAATACAAATTCCTCCTTGGGTATGAATTGCCAGTTTAACTTTTCTGCACCTGCAGAAATGTGAAGCAATTTTTAATAACTGTAACTAAAACTGACTTCGTTTTATGTCTCAGCTGAAAAGCCTGAAGCAGCCCAGAAGCACTGGATCAAAACGGATGAGAAGAAAGAGAGCCATCTGCTGAGTCATCAGCACCACTGCAGGACCCAAATCAAGTCCAACGTTGCTTAACTCATTCACAGCGCAATCCTGTGTAACCTTACACCGGTGTAACAGCAGATGCACCGGTATAACAGCAGATGCACCAGTGTAAGTGCACTTACACCAGTGCATCTACTGTTACACCGGTGCAAAGTTACACAGGATTGCGCTGGAAGTCTGGTAAGACCCCAACTGAGGTAGTTTTGTAGCAGGGCAATATTATATGTATCTGTCACAGATACAAGAAAAAAGCTGCTTGCAGCTGCAGGCAGCCCAGTGATCAATATGATAAATTCGTGACTATAAGTATTCTTCTCAGAGCATTACAAATCCCTGGTAAATGCTAGATTTTTGCATATGGGTCATATTTCATTTAGTGGGGAGATATCTGGATCCTGAAAGAGCATTTGTTATTCCATAAAAGATTGGAAGGACAAAGTGAATAATCAGAAATGCACCTCTCGAACACAATATTTCTATCAAGATCTCACAGCTTTTGACTTCTTTCTTAAGCTCAGCATTTCTTATCACCTACCTTCAGTCAATCATACGTTCTAGAGCCTTTCCAGTTATACTTTGATTATAACTACTAGAGCCTTGCTACTCAGTCCTCATGCTGACTAATGATTTTGTTCAAGCATGCAGCTTATCAGCCAGGGCTGTGGATTCAATGCACAAAACCTGCAATTCCGACCCCACCCAAAATTGCTTCTGACTCCTTCCGAGTTGGAGTTGAAAGCAATTTTGGGTGGAGTCGGAGGTTTTGTGTACTGACTCCACAGCCCGGCTAGTTACACTAGTTGGTACTATTATAACTAGCAGGGCTGTGGAGTCAGTCAGTACACAAATCCTCCGACTCCAACTTCACCCAGAATTCACCCTACTCCAACTTCACTCCAACTTCACCCAGAATTGCTTCCAACTCCAACTCCACAGCCCTGTTATCAGTTCCCTTCATTTGAGTCTGTCATTCCCATATTATTTGCCAGGATACAATACAGTACCATTGCACCAATGCTTAAAGGCTCCAAAGAGGAGGAGCCTCCTCCACAGAGGAGGCTGCTTGCTGCATCTCTGCATGAGTCACTTGCCTCCTTCCACTCAGCCTCTGCTGGAAGGGCAGGCAACACAATCCCATCTCTGCATCATCATCATCATCTGCGATTGGATTATTGAATACCTGATGATACAGAGATGTAGATAATCTGTCCTCAGAAGAGGCTGCCTGCTGAATGGGGCTCCATCTGCGAATGTGGAGGGAAGGCTGCCTTGCATGGTTTCTCCCCCTGCGTGATGTGTCAGGCTGCCAGTGGCAGACCAGAGGGGGAAGGCCTCGTTACACTGCTCAGCAAGCGGCCCCGAGGCCTCCTAAAGCCAATTCGCCTTGGTTGCCAGAGTCTACCCCAATTGGGATTCGGGCTGGTTTGACCCTGGGGTGGAGTTGGGATGGCCACCTTAGTGGTTACTTGGCTAAGGGTGGGCGGAGAAATTCAGCTTCCTTGGCCCCCTTTCCAGGGGTTGGCTGTGAAGAACCTGGGGGAGCCTGTAGGTGAATCCAGGTTCTGAGCCAGGGTGGGTTGCCCAGTGGAAGACTTGGGCAAATCAGCTGTCTCTTCTTCGTTACAGTAGGTACCCTCACTGTGGGATTGGAGTTTAGTCAGGACCTGCTGCATCTGCCTTTTGTGGCCCAGCATGGTAACTTCAATAAACCATGGCCCTGTTTCCCATACCAGGGATGAAGATCAAGTCTGACTCCAAGTCTCGAGTCAAATCTCAAGTCTTTGGGTCCAAGTCTCAAGTCAAGTCCCAAGTCTTTGCTCCCAAGTCTCGACTCTTTGGTTGCAGGTTGCAAGTTCCTATCTATTTAATGGGGGGGAATGGGTTTAAACCTGAATCAAATTTGGCTTGTCGTAAAAGGCTCCACGTCTCGAGTCCTTTACAATCGCCAAGTCAAGTCCGAGTCAAGTCTGACCCGAGTCTGAGTCAATAGACTCAAGTCTACATCACTAGGGGATACCTGGGCAATATCTGCTTTAGATTTCCTTCTTCCAAGCAGGAGCCAAACTAAGAAATTGGTTTGGGCTGTGTCTATTAAATATACCGTACATTTATTTTATCTAATTTATTTAAAGAATTTATACCCCGCCTTTCTCCCAGTAAGGGCAAATTTATTATTTCTGTACTTCTGTTTCAGATCTATCCCTGAATGTGTTTAACATAGAATTATCTCCAGATCTTGTTTGCACAGCAAGGTAAAGACCCTCATAGCAATAATTTATTTTACCCAATCATTTCTTCATCTAATAATTGCACAAGCCTTTCGGCATGCATTCCCCCCCACCCCCATACCCATTTTCAAGTCTGCCAGATCTTGCTTTCCTGGAAATCATTTATGAGGACACAATTTGTTTATGTCAATACTGGCCGTTGTCCCAAAGATTATAAGTGAGTAATGTACTAAGGGAGTGGATTTATTTTTGAAATGAATGGGGCCCATCCGTTGCAGGTCCCATTTGTCCTGAAACAAATGTGTCAGGGAATGAACGTGACAAATTGGTGCAAATAGGGCGTCCATTTTCAGAACCCCCATATGTACCCATTCATTTTTGATCTTTTTTTTAATGCAGTCTCTTACTTTTAGCAATTTCTTCACGGCTGCCTATATCAGCAGTGGCAGAAGTTCCATTGTATATCCATCTCCTACCAATGACCAATATTTTTACCCACACTGCCCTGGAATAATGTTGCACTCTGGGGCGTATGGATTAACCAAAAAAAAAGGCCATTGCCAGAAGGAGGCTGTACATTGGAGCTCTTGCCACTGCCAACACTGGCAGTGATAAAAATGGTTACAACTAAAAGCATTTTCAGAAACAATAATGATAACGAATGAGTAAAGGTAAAGGTATCCCCTGACAATTAAGTCCAGTCGTGTCCGACTAGGGTGTGGTGCTCATCTCCATTTCAAAGCCGAAAAGCCAGCGTTGTCCGAAGACGCCTCCGTGGTCATGTGGCCGGCATGACTCTCCTTGCCGCAGCGCGTAGCATGCAGCTGGAATACGGAGCGCTGTTTACCTTCCCGCAAGCGGTACCTATTTATCTACTCGCATTGACATGCTTTGGAATTGCTAGGTTGGCAGGAGCTGGCCAAGCAACGAGCAGGAATCAAACCCCGTCGCGGGAATCGAACTGCCGACCTTTTGATTGACAGCTTATGGTTCAGCGGTTTAACCTGCTGCTTATTTTTTTCAAAATTTCTTGATTAAAAATGCAAATAGTCGTGTTATGTGTTTTTATTCCAATTTTTATTTTTATTATTTTTAATAATTTTATTTGCTTTTAAAATGGACTATATGTGCATTTATATATCCGCTTCATGGATCAATGCCTTGTCATGGTGAAGCGGCTTGCGTAACTCAATGAAGCCATGAGCTTGCCGTGCAGGGACACCCAAGACGGACAGGTCATAGCAGAGAGTTCTGACTAAAAGTGATCCACTGGAGAAGGAAATGGCAACCCACTCCAGTAACCTTGCCAAGAAAATCCCATGAACAGTACCAAAAGGCTAAAAGATATAACGCCGGAAGATGAGCCCCTCAGGTCGGAAGGTGTCCAATATGCTACTGAGGAAGAGCGGAGGACAATTCCAAATAGACCCAGAAAGGATGAAGCGGTTGGGCCAAGGCCAATAGGACGTTCAGCTGTGGATGTGTCTGAGGATGAAAGGAAAATCCAATGCTGCAAGGAGCAATACTGCTTAGGAACATGGAATGTGAGGTCTATGAATCAAGGCAAGCTGGATGTGGTCAAAAATGAGATGATAAGATTGAACGTTGACATCTTGGGAATCAGCGAACTAAAATGGACGGGAATGGGCGAATTTAATTCAGGTGACCATCATATCTACTACTGTGGGCATGAATCCCTTAGAAGAAATGGAGTAGCCCTCATAGTCAATAAAAGAGTGGGAAAGGCAGTACTGGGGTGCAACCTCAAAAACGACAGAATGATTTCAGTTCAAATCCAAGGCAAACCATTCAACATCACAGTAATCCAAGTGTATGCCCCAACCACTGATGCCGAAGAAGATGAAGTTGACCGGTTCTATGAAGACCTACAACACGTTCTAGAACTAGCACCCAAAGAAGATGTCCTTTACATCATAGGAGACTAAAGTCTCCTATGCTAAAGTAGGAAATCAATGGAATGCTAAAGTAGGAAATCAAGAAATAAACGGAACAACAGGCAAGTTTGGCCTTGGAGTGCAAAATGAAGCAGGGCAAAGGCTAATGGAATTCTGTCAAGAGAACACGCTGGTCATAGCAAACAGTCTTTTCCAACAACACAAGAGGCGACTCTACACATGGACATCACCAGATGGTCAATACCGAAACCAGATAGATTATGTGCTTTGCAGCCAAAGATGGAAAAGCTCTATACAGTCAGTAAAAACAAGACCTGGAGCTGACTGTGGCTCAGATCATGAGCTTCTTATTGCAAAATTCAGGCTTAAATTGAAGAATGTAGGGAACACCACCAGACCAGTCAGATATGACCTAAATCATATCCCTTATGAGTATACAGTGGAGGTGAAGAATAGATTTAGGGCATTAGACCTGGTAGACAGAGTGCCTGAAGAACTATGGACGGAGGTTCGTAACATTGTACAGGAGGCAGCAACTAAAACCATCCCAAAGGAAAAGAAATGCAAGAAAGCAAAGTGGCTGTCAGATGAGGCTTTACAAATAGCTGTGGAAAGAAGGAATGCGAAAAGCAAGGGTAAAAGGGAAAGATATAAACAACTGAATGCAGATTTCCAGAGAATAGCAAGGAGAGATAAGAAGGCCTTCTTAAATGAACAATGCAAAGAAATCGAGGAAAACAACAGAATGGGGAGGACTAGAGATCTCTTCAAGAAAATTGGAGATATCAAGGGAACATTTTGTGCAAAGATGGGCATGATAAAGGACAAAAAAGGCAGGGACCTGACAGAAGCAGAAGAGATTAAGAAGAGATGGCAAGAATACACAGAAGGACTATACAAGAAAGATCTTAATGTTCCTGATGACCACGCGGGTCTTTGGAGCTGTTGTAGAGGCTCTGCAACTGTTCCAAGCAAGATCCCTTACTTAAAAGTACCAGCAGATTACTCAAAAGTAAGAAAAAGCAGCGATATTTCGTGGAATGAAGGGTTTTTAGTATTACCGTATTTCGCGTTTAGAGCTAAAAATCGTTTTATATAGCGTCGTGAATCAAAATTAGCGTTACTTAGCGTTCTGCGTTGGTCACCAAAAAAACCCACACCTCTACGAATGTGGCAATAACAAATTGAGATCCCTGAATGAGTCCTATGAGCCCAAAGAGGGCTCCCCGCCCCAGAAAAACATGTCATGAAAGCAAAAGGGGTCCCCCCAAAATTAGTGCACTACAATATACACACATATCTATTTCTTTCTACAAGGAACTATGATTGTGGTCATTATTATGTGGTTAGAATAAGATACTGATACAGAGACAAAAGGACACACAAATATCTAATTGGATAAATCGTTGTTCACACAGCCATGAAATTTCATAAAGGTATTTAAAATATTCAGTACTGTTCTCATAACTGAAAGCATAGCCTTAAGCCTGCTGACATTTCATGGTCTGTTAATAGAGAACACTTTAAATATAGAAAGGTACACATTATACATTAAAGACTACAGAGTCATGCATGAAGTAACCAGTACTGTATAAATGTAGGGTTCTTTAATGGCTCAAATACTAAAACAGAATATTTAAGAATATATGGCAGTTTACAGACCATTCAAAGTTAAATTTTAAAATAGTGAATAAACCAAAGATAAAAGCACTGAATTTACTAATAAATATCTCACAATCAAACTTTTTTCACATTAAACCAAGAATTTCCACACTAAATAGTATTAGAATAAATGGAATGAGAAAATAATCCAAAATGAATCATATATAGGTGGTAAGTTAATTAATTTAGAAGTGTCATAGAGCCTCCATCCTATTTATGGTACATATTCACGTAAATGACAGTGTGTCCATTCATATTTTCTATGAGAAACAAGAATAGAGAATATACACATGAACAATATGGTTGGAGGCACATTTTCAGAGCAATCTGACATTTTAAATTTCTTGACTTTTGCATGCATACCATCACCATAGGGATTTTTCAATCATTCCAAAACACTGAATAGCTTTCAAGCATCTTTAAAATCATCTTTCCCTTCTTTTTTTTTAAAAAAAAATTTAAATAAAAAGAGAGAATTCTTCTCAAACGTTATTCTAGATGAAAGCTCAAGAAGAGCAAAACTTACAGCGCAATCCTGTGTAGAAATGCACCGGCGGAGCGATAGCTCTGCTGGCACTGTGTGTTGTAAACGTGCTGTAAGGCATGTTTTTTACACCCGGCGAGTAAGCGGTGACAGCGGAGAGGCAGTTCACTTCTGCCAGTGTACACAGGTAGGTCCTGCACCAGTCGGGATAGGGGCGTGGGGCGGGTGGACCAGGGTGGAAAGGGAGGGGGCAATTGGCCAGCCAGGCCAGGGATGGGGGAGGGATCATCGGCAGCACGTTCTCCTGAATCCTTCCCTGTCCCGGGCCTGGCCAGCCTTACACCAGCACCTCGGATTTGCGCGGGCCATTTTGCTGGCGCACATCCGAGGTCCATTGGGCCTGCTGTGGCTCTACCCGGGGGAAAGGGACAAATGTCCCTTTCTCTCAAGGAGCACTCCAGTTCCGCTGGCGCGGGCCATGCAATGCACTATGATGCAGTGGCCGCCTTAGGCGCACTGCCACTGTAGTCTAGACAGGATTGTGCTGTTAGTCTTTAAACAGTTTTCCTAGACCTACCAATGTATTTGTTGGGTTTCTTTCCTAATACTGCATAGCTTTCAAAGCTAGAAGCACCTGCCCTTGTGTCAGTTATCACTGCATAGTGGAAAAATTTGGAGTGTTCAGGGCCCTTGCACTGTAAGTAGTTGTTAAAAGAAGCTGAAACAAGCATCGTTACCTATCTTCTAGTCCTGATTCGGAATTCACAATAAAGAAGCCCATAATATTATTTCTACAAAGCTATTAAAAGACAGGGAAGATAGAGACAATGTATGGAACACAGGAATACACTCAGGATTGAGTTGCTGCTTTCTTTCCCAGTATGGTGTGATGAATTGCCCACCACTATGCTACTGCCACGACGACCACTCATTCAGCTCCCCACTGCACAGCTGCATGAGTCCTTGTACTGTCCTCTTTTCAATCAGGTTGCCGGATTAGAAGAAGAAACAAGGACTGAAATGACAGCACTTCTCATTGTGATTATACAGAAGATTGCACTGGTCAGCATTCAGAGGTAGGAGTTCAAGAAGCAAAGGGGAAAGAAAAGAGCTCCAACATGTCTATGAGAAAGAATGGAGCCCTCCAGGAATAACACCAACCTTGCCAGCAAGTTCACCAAAGCTACTTTTTGCCACCTGTAGATCATTATTGCCACAACAGAAAGAAAGAAGGGGCCCACTGCTAAGGAAGAGAGGCTTCCAAGAGAGAAATTTAGGATGCTCAAGGCCAAGTGGCAAGTGCCCATGCCCTCATTACGTGGGAGTATCCAGAGGCAAAGGGCAGAAGGAGTACAGTCTGGTGAGTGGATAGCGAGTAGGATATGTGTGACACAGGTTGCACAGGCTGACACAGCAGAATAAGGCCAGGTGGGGTTACCATCAGGTGGTGTACCTATGACAGCTATAGCTGTGGACAGATCGTATTGAGGAAATTTGACCATCTGACAGGAGATTACTGCAGGACATACTCAAGAGCTGAGTAGAGATACAGACAGTCTTTCAGTCATAAGCTTTTAGCAGTTTACAGACAGACAGACAGACAGACCTCAGTGACAGAATAATCAAAATTCCTAAGGTGCTTCCACAAAAAATAAAGAAAGCTGAAACCTGGTACACACATTGCTCAAAACACCTTGGTTGTAAAGGGATATTTTATGTCAAAACCTAGGACAACCTCCATAAGAATAACCAGCACTCTATATCACAGGCAGGATTGGATGTTAGACTTGGGAGTTCCACCTTCACACACTTGAAGAAACTTTGATCAAGAAATAGGGGACTTGCAGTGGTAGACAGGAATGTAACCATGCTGGCAGAATGGTTGGTGAGTATACCAGTTATGTACATACCCACATATAAACATAATACGTATTCTATTTGGCTTTTGTTTGAAGTATGCTCCACATTCTCAGATGAGGAAGGTTACAAATGCAAATAAGTATCAGATAACATGATTAAAAACAAATGCAACATATGTCTTACTTACTATCCCAAATACAGTACATTGTTTTATGCGGGATATGCATTTTAATAATGATTGTATATACTATTTGTAAACACATATTACAGTTTACATATTGCCATAATGTTCAAATCAGTATGTTTTCATGAAATGCAAGTGTATACAGTATTTATTTACTAACGCAGTTGTGTTTTCTAAGACTCAAGAAATGTGTGGGTTTACAGTATCCAGAATTCCACAAGTTGAATGACAGTTTTCAGAGGAGATAGTAAGGCTCTCCAAAGCTCTTTTCTTCTATAAATACAGCAGGGGGGCGGGGCACAGTTGCACTATAAACCACAGTGGGGGGCAAAGTACTAAAGCCTCCCTCCTCCCCCCACCACCATGGTTTTGGGCCATTTTGCTTAGCACACACACACACACACACACACACACACACACTTTGTTAATAGGTAGTAAATAATTAAAGGGTCAAAAGCACTCATTTGCATGCATGTCTGATTACACCCTATGAACTGTTCCACTTTGGAGATTCACTTTACTATCTTTCTCCTCTGAAAACTGCTTTCACCTGAAAACAAAGCATATGCATAGATAGACGATAAATGGCCATTATTAACCTGTTGCAGTGTGCATATTTTCTAGTTATTGGTACTAAAGGGAGCCATCACTGATGCTTAATACCACGATCATGATTGCTGAATAGGCGCCATTCTTTGGTAATTAAGGTTGCAATCCTAGACACAGTTTCCTGGGAATAAGTCCCATTGAATTAAATGAGACTTCCTTCTGAGTAAGGCATAGGATTGCACCGTTAGTGATACCAAGGGGAAGAAAAACATTTATCATGCTTCAGATTGCAGAGGCTCTTGCTCAAAATTCACCCCATCGTTTTCTCATACCTTCTCTGCTCATTGATTCATTTCCAATGTCCTTTCTCTGACATTCCATCTTTGTCATTCCATTTCCATCAGTCCAAACATGACCCTGTATTTCCACTTTTTTTCAGTCACCTTGCTCTGTTGCTCTACTCTTATTTTCTGCCTTTGCATGGTTTCCTATTATTTCACTGACTCAGCACAGCTTCCACTTTTGCAATTCTGCCACCTTTCCACTTATACTTCCTCATTATCATTCCACCCACCTTAACTTCCTACCCTATTTAATCCTACCCACTCTTTGGAACCTTCTTAGCATCATACAAACAATCCCACAAGTTCAGCTGCTTCTACCTGCAATCCACTCTATTTATTCCGTTCTACCAATAGGCTGACAATGGTAGGAAGCCCCTTAAAAATTGCCCCTCACAACCTCAGATAGTCCTCCTCTAGTACCACCTAGCATTGTGGTACAAAGACTGTACTTCTAGTGTAGTCACATCAGCTGCCAATCCACTATTGAAAACTGTTAAAGCTTGGAATTCTTTTACAGGCCATTATTCCACCTATGGATTTTCTTATTCCACATTAATTCTACTCCTATCACAGGTTTTTCCCAACTTCATTTTATTCTAACATTGTTTTCTAAACTGTCACTCTTTCCTGGACATCATTATTTCACAACTGTTCTGCTTTCATTATGCTGTGTACTTATTCTAGTTTGTGTGTCTGGGAGAACACCTGGCATTGTCAAGGGCACAGGTCTGCAACTGGTGGGTACACTCTCCTGAGCTAAAGTGGTACAAGCAGTATCGTTTTTGTTTTAAAAACACTTTAAAAAGTACTCTAAGAAGAAATTGAGCAGGAGGAAAAGAAAGACCCTATGTTCCATAGTGAGGTTAAACTCAGGTTATGCGTCTGAAAGGTTGCAGACTGGTGCCCAAGAAAGGCTTTCCTCTTCTTCCCCAGGATAATATACAGTATATCATGCCAATACTGCTTTCTTTTTGGCATTCTGCTAGTTCCATGAGCCTTATTATCGTTCTCTCTGGCCTACATGCAGTTTATCCCTCCCTTATCCCTTTCTTTGGCAACTCTGGTCTTATGCGTGGCTTTAAGAAACCATTCACCGATTCTACTGTAATCCAGTTTCACTCCTCTCATTTTCAGGGGTCATTCCAAGTTCCTTGTTAACTCATTTCAAAACGTCTCCAAGCTCTTCCCACCAACTTTCCGTGGCCATACATCAAAGTCGCTATAACTTTTCTGCAAGACGCAAAATCGCACAGGCATCCATCTGTACTACCCTCGACAACCACAAAAACCTTTCCCTTGATACCTTCTCAAGGTTTCAAAAGTGTTCTCAAGCAAAGCCGACCGATGCACTCCAAGAGCCCAAGACCCTTCTGTCTAAAGCCTTTAGCAGCACTGGATTCAGACGAGAGAGAGAGAGAGAGAGAGAGAGAGAGCTTGCAAAGCATTCAAGAAGCTTAAAAAGTCAGATTAGGAGACAAGATCTAGCAGAAGGGGCACACCACAATGCAAGAGATAACCTATGTGTTTTTCTTCCCTCCCCCCCCCCCCGCAAGGTGGGGTCCGCTCCGAGGCAGAGACACGCTTACAAAAGACATGCACATCTCTATCTCCGTGTATGTACGTCGCCTGCTCTATGCCGTCGGGGTGTAAATAGCTGGTTGAATAGGTGTCAATTACCGGGGAGGCCGAGCCGTTCTTGCAGAGCGGTCCCCTGAAGATCCCTTTAATGCCACGGTAGTGCCCGTTGCTGAGATGCCTGGAGCTGATGACCAGGTAGCACGCCATGCGGGTCCGGGCGGGCTTGAGGACGGGGCTTGAGTGGGTCAGCCCGCAAGACACACTCGTCGCTCCTGAGGGGGGTGGGCAACGCGAGCTGGCTCCTCCTCAGCAGCTGCACCCGCCAAGTCCTGCTACTACCCCCAGCTGGAGGAGGAGGAGAAGCCCTGGAGGAACAGCCAGTCGTGCCCCCCTTCCCACCCACCCCCTGTCTCTCTCGCGCGCTCTCATCCAGCGCCCGGATTACTGCTATCAGCAGCAGGATGTGCTGAAGAGAGCGGTGGCGGCGGCAGCCAGAGCGCACTGGAGGGAGCCGGGAAGCCAGTCAACATGCTGTTCCGCTGGGTAGCTCCGCCAAAGTCTATGAAAAAGCGAGCGAGCGAGCGCAACTTGGCAGGAAGGGAGGTACCACAGTGTGTGTGTCTGTCCGTGTGTCCCACCACCACCTCTTCTCCTCCCCCTTCCTCGCGCTCCCTGTCTTCGGAGCAGGTCCTAAGGAGGCACAAACATCCAGAGGGGAGGGTCTCGGAAGCAGCGGCTCCTCATAGTTGCTCCTTGCGCCGTGTGGAGCAGCTGTGGCAGCTCGCGAGAGGGAGAGAGTCGTCGGCACCGAAGTCCCTCGCACGCCGCCGCTGCAGGCAGGCAGGCGGCAGGCAGGCAATGTCAGTCAGCCAGTGCCTCGCCGCCTCACCTTAGCGCGCGCGGGCTGGTGTGGAGAGGAAAAGAGCGCGCTCGGCCAGCCAGGAGAGAATTCCTTCTCCCCTACCCCCGCCACTTCCCAATGGCCGCCTGGGAATAATTTGGAAAGGGGCAGCAGGTGTAGATGGCGAGCCCAGGAAGGATCTTCCTTCCTTCCTCGGGAGTGCGGAGGCGACAGCAGGAAAAAGCGGAGGAGCAGGAGGGAGAACGAAGGGAAACGCTCAGATGCGAAGGGAACCCCTGGCCCTGGCCGTTCGCACGATTGCCTCAGGGTTGCCTGGGAAGGAAGGAGAGTGGCATCCTGCGGCGCTCCACTTTCCCTTCTTTTCATCCCCCACCCGGCGCTCTTATTTGCAGCCTCAGCCCCATTCACTCCAAAGGGTATAGCACGACCTGGACTGGAGCGGTTTTTGGACAGAGTGGGGATTTCCTTCCCCGCCCCGTGGCAGCTGCTCCGCTTATCATTCCTCGCGTTCCCTTTCCTGAACCTCTCTTGGGGCCTCCTCCCCCTTCATCCTACGGCAGTAAAGTCCCCATCAAAAACTCCCCTCGCATTAGCGTCCCTGCATCCTCCTCCTTGCTCTTTCCCTTCACAGGGAGGCGGGAGCAGCAGCAAGGCCCCCAAATGTGCGGGCTGAATGGCGGGAATTACTGCACAAGCATACGCAACGCAAAGCAAGCAATAGAGGCTGGCTGGAGCGGGAGGTGGGAACGCAACACCGTGTTGGGGGAGGCAGAGAAGGAGGCACGCTGCAACCGGCAGGCTTCCCTTTTGTCAGGTTTAAGCTTTCCAGGGATCACAGTCAGAATGGACAGAATTGTACTTCTGAGCAGGTACAGAGTGCATTTTTTCTTCACGTACGTACAGAGTGTATTTTTAGGCCTCAAGCAGGCAGCGTTCTACAAGCCGAGTACTGTATATAAAGACTGTTAAATAATAATACTTATGAACACGGCCCCTCTGAATGGTAGAACGCTGCCTGCGTGAGGCCTAAAAGGCTTTGAGATCAATTCAGAGATTAATATTTCTAGGTGGTAGATGAGGAAAAGTTGATCTCCAAGACCTCTTTTTTGTAGACATTAAGGCTGCAATCCCATACTTTTTTGGGAGTAAGCCAAGTGCTATCTCTACCCTGGGCCCATTACTGACTGAAAGACTAAGTACATGGAAAGGGGTGAGTGATCAAGGACCTGCTATGATAACTACATTTTTTAAAGAAGTTCTGCTTATGTTTGATTCCGCTAAGCACAGACCCACACTTCAGACTGGAAGTAGAAACCCAGCAGACCTTGATTATGAAATGGAGGCGAAAAGCCTCAAAGCAGACCTAAGAGCTCATCATGATCTGCCTAAAAATCTCCATTCCGTATTTGTAATGAGCAGCACATCCACCCCAGTTCCTCAAGCTAGGTGTATGTGTGTTTGCATAGAGTAATTTACAAGCTAAATAACTGACATAGTTTTGCAAGCATGAAATGTTTCCAGCATTAAGGCAGTTGAAAACAGGTTGCTGTTTTTCTCCTCTGCAGGGTATACACACCATCAATCTCATTTAGCTTGATATGCAAACTCAGCTTCCTTTCTTCAATACACAAGCAATGTCTCTGCAGCCCTAGTGTAAATACTGCATATATTCAGCTAATTTGGTTAAAAACCCCACACAGTCTCAGCAATTAACTGGAGGCAACCCATTCTCCCAGATGTGTCTATATAATTATGAAACTACCACCATAAACAAAACTTGCATAGAAACATATTGTTCTTTAAAAGACAGAGTAAAACTAGGATGTGGGTGTACTGCCCCCAGAATTCCAAACTCCGAAGTATGTAAAAATAAGTTATGAACTTTGGGACTTATTTAATATGCACACACTTCATTCTGATAGTTTACGTGGTTTTTTTCCCCAGAACATGCATTATGGCATCACAAAAACTGACATTCAATGTGGATGAAACATTTCATTTGGAATAAAATAATGTGTTGCTCATTCTCTGAACTTAGCCTGTCCACTTTTACCATGGACTGAAAAATTTGAGCTATGTAAAAACTTTTAGCACATTTCTATAGCAATATTCCCTTGTCACATTTCATTTCAGTGAGCTCCATCATTGACCCATTACTGATCACTTTGCATTTCTTATACATGTGCTGCAGTTCTTCCTCTCAGAACTGTAGGCTTACATTTCTTTTACATCTTTTCTACAACAAATACACTTACAGCCCAATGCTGTTGGGCTTTAGCACTGGCGGAATGAGCGTTCCACCAGTGCTAACTGCTGCAAAAGCACCGTAAACACTTTCCAACCGCTCACTTGGTAGCACACTGCTGGGGCATCTGTGGGCCAGTACCTCCCTGCCCGCATTGTCGGCTCGCCGCCTGCTGGAGCAAGTAACTCAGCAGGAGAGGCAGGAGGGGGTAAGGGCAAAACAGGGGCAGGGAGGGGCAAAACGGTGGGGATGGGGGAGGAATAGGGGTAGGGAGGCTGCGGGAGGGGGTGGATCTGGTGGCAATGGTGCGCTCCGGATCCTATCCCGTTTTTCTGCAGCCTTCCCACCCCGTTTCTCTCCTTGGATTTGCGCTAGCGAAATCATTAGTGCAGGTTCGAGGAGATCCGTTGCAGAGTGGGGAGACAGAGATGCTGGCCTGTGCAACTCCGTTTAGGATTAGGCTGCAACTCTTTTCCATGGACGACGACAGGGCGGTTCTGCCTCACCTGTTGCCCCCACACCACACGTCCCTGGCACAAAGGTGGCATTGGGGAGATTGAGGTGGCACAGGGGCATGCTGCCTCGGGTGCCAGGAGGTCTTGGGCTGGCCTTGAATACAATAATAATAACAACAACCAGCAGTTTTATGTGCTACACAGCGCAATCCGACTTAACTTTTGTGCAAGTTTAACCAGCGGCGCAGCGAGAACGGGAGGCCCCAGAACGGAAAAGTGATACAAATCCCCTTTGAATTCCTCTTTTGGAGGGGATTTGAATCCCTCTTCCGTTCTGGGGCCTCCCGTTCTCGCTGCTCCACTGGTTAAACCGGCACAAAAGTTAAGTCGGATTGCGCTGACAGTGTTTTTATTATTATGTAGAAATAGTTTTATAAATTATAAATTTATAAGTAAATTTGCATATTTTATAAATTTGCAAATATTTATAAATTTGCAAAATGTGCATTTTTGCAAAATGTGCAAATATAAATATTTCACTATTTTTATGTGCAAACAGTTTTATGTGCTATCATGTTACGTGGCATGCCTTGCAAATCAGGTCTGCGCCGCAGTGCTGGAAGTGCTAACAGTGGCTGCGGGCACTGGCGTCACTGGAGTGTGGTGGGGGGGATGGCCGCCAGGGGGTGACGCGCACCACGGGGTGATGCGCACACCCCCGCGCGCGTCACCTCTGTGACGCGCGCCACCCTTCGGACGCTCCGAGGCCGGCTCCCGGGCCGGCTCCCGGGCCGGCCTCGGAGCGTCCGGAGGGCGATGTGGGGGGGGAGCCGGCTCCCCCCCGCGTCGCCATGTCACAGCGTCACTAGGGTGATGCGCGCCCCCCCCGCCCCAGGGTGACGCGCGTCCTAGTGACGCTACTGGCTGTGGGGCCTTCGCAAGGGTGCCTCCCAGCCTGATTCCAGTGGGCGGTGGCTGCATCTCATCGCTCCTTCTAGGTAAGTTCACAGCCGGACAGTACTTCCTCTCAGGCCTCATTAAGATTCAGTGACAAGCAGTTGCGTACATATGCTGGCAAATGATGCTTTTAACGGACCATGGCCAACAATCCCAGTTGATTTTTATTCTATAGATTCCTCCTCCAGCCATAAAAGTCTTAGAATCTATATCAGTGGTGTACAGATTTGGTTCTGGAGGAGGCAGAGAGGGACAAAGGCAGGTACATGTCAGGTCACGCAATGATCCAGCACAGAAAACAGAGTAGGAGAAAGGCCAGAGGCAGGTATACAATCAGACCAGGGGGGTGGTTAGGTGCCTAATGGTGGCAGTCGGGGTTAGAGAGGCACAGAAGTCCGTGTGGCCATTCATAGAGTTGCTCAGACCATATGAGCCAACAGCGATATAGCATCAGTCATATCCTTATTGGTTTCCTAGATTATGTGGCCTGGCTGGGCAGAAGAACAACATCGCTCTTTTTGAGCACCATTCTAGGGGATGGCCAATACTTCCCCACCTTTGCCTAAGACAGTGATGGCGAACCATTTGGGCTTGGTGTGTCAACATTTTTGAAAATGCCTAACTGGACTCTGCTGGTGTCCCCCCCCCCCCCGAACTTTTAATAGTGCTTTGACTATTGCTACTATTAATAGTAATTTTGAACTGAACTGAACTGAACTGAAAACAACTATAGAACACATTGCATTTTATTTAACATCAATTAGTGACTTTTTTTTGTTGCTGAGTTTTACTAGAGAATAAAAGAGGTCTGCCAAAAATCTCTGCCCTAAATGTTCAAGACAAGCCTGTAAAACTTTTGCGAAAATGTAAGGTATGTCGGGGTCCTGGGGGAAACGCTGGCTGGCGTGTCACCCAAAATGACCTTGCGTGTCACCAGTGACACGCATGTCAGGTTCGCCATCAGGGGCCTAAGAGCTGCCCTGGAAGTGCAGGGAGTAAGGTGCTGCTGGAGATCCTGGTTTGAACTACCATAAATCTGTACCTTATATTCCCAGATCATAAATACTGGAGTGACAAATTCAATTTGTAAAGTATTTGGAAGGTACAGTTATAAGAAAAGGATGCTAACACATGTCAGATGGACAAGCCAATGAGCATGATCAGACTTCCAGTAATAACTATTTTTTGTACAAAGAATCAACTTAAATCCTTACATACCTAAGAACATAAGAAGAGCCCTGCTCGATCAGGCCAAAAGCCCATCTAGTCCAGCTTCCTGTGTCACACAGAGGCCCCACCAGATGCCTCAGGGAGCACACAAGACAACAAGATACCTATGTCCAGTCGCCACTCCCTTGCACCTGGCACAGAGAAAACCCACTTCTAAAACCAGGAGGTTGCTTATGGCTTGTAACCTGTGATGGTCTTTTCCTCCATGAATCTGTCCAAACCCCTTTTAAAGGCATCTAGGCCAGATGCCATCACCAGATCCTGTGGCAAGGAGTTCCACAGATGAATTATACGCTGGGTAAAGAAATATTTTATTTTGTCTGTTCTAACTCTCCCTCCACTCAATTTTAGTGCATGTCCCCTGGTTCTGGTGTTGTGCGAGAGGGAGAAGAATTTCCCTCTATCCACTCTCTCCATCCCATGCATAATTTTATACGTCTCAATCATGTCCCCCCTCAGGCGCCTTTTTTCTAGGCTGAAAAGCCCCAGACGCTGTAGCCTTTCCTCATAAGGGAGGTGCTCCAGCCCACGAATCATTCTGGTCGCTCTTTTCTGCACCTTTTCCAATTCAACTATATCCTTTTTGAGGTGTGGTGACCAGAACTGGACACAATACTCCAGATGTGGCCTTACCATCGATTTGTACAAGGGCAGAATGATATTGGCCGTTTTATTCTCAATCCCTTTTTTAATGATCCCGAGCATGGAATTGGCCTTCTTCACAGCCGCTGCACACTGGGTCGACACTTTCATCGACCTGTCCACCAGCACCCCAAGATCTCTCTCTTGATCCGTCACAGACAACTCAGAACCCATTAGCGTATATGTGAAATTTTGGTTTCTTGCCCCAATGTGCATCACCTTGCACTTACTTACATTGAAGCGCATCTGCCATTTTGCTGCCCACTCTCCCAGTTTGGAGAGGTCCTTCTGGAGCTCTTCACAATCCCTGCTGGTCTTCACCACCCGGAAAATTTTAGTGTCATCTGCAAACTTGGCCACCTCACTGCCTATCCCCGACTCCAGGTCATACCTGAGGAGGTATCTAAATTCAGGGAAAGATGCTGTTTGGCTAACAGCGCAATCCTGTGTAACCTTGCACCGGTGTAACAGCTGTTACACCGGTGCAAGGTTGCACACACAGGATTGCACTGTTAGTCTCTCCTCAGGTCCAGAGGAGAGCAGGAGGAATCACTCAACAAGTCCTCTGCAGCAGGACTGAACTATTATTAGACCTTTCACTCAACTTTTCAGCTCTTAAAGGCATAGTACATAACACTTAATGTTGTGAAGTTACACTTCATTAAAGGCAACCTGTCCTTATATTGTGAAACTATTTGCGAAACTTTCTCCCAGGTCACAGCTATTAACATCTTTGTAGGAAGCATGTTTAACAATGCCACATTTCCTCATCTGGTACATTTACTTTGAACAAGTACCGGTACTTAAGTTTCAGCCAAGGCATTGGAATCAGGGCTGGATGGGAGTAATCATTCTGAAAGATTCTCTTGCTCAACTGTCCATTCAGATTAAGGAAGGTTTTTGTTACTGTTATTAATAGTACTTAGCATTTGTTATCATGGAATTACTTCATAAGCTAATTAATCCTTACAGTCGCTTGAAGTGAATATTATTATCTCCATTTTACAAACCAAACTAATTCCTCATTCAGCTAAAATTTGTGCTGTAATATTCATGTCTGACTTTGTAACAAAACATGGGGAAGCAGCAGGAGAAAAATGACCTAATTTTTAAAGCGCAAACTGTCTTTGCAGTCCTGTTATGCTCATGACTTCCAATAGAGCAGCCATACGATCATGTGACAGGAACCTAGTCATTTTTCAGGTTTCTAACATGCCAGCCATCTTCATTCTTAAACAGAAAGCTGCTATACTTCTAATAGCTTTTTATTTATTTTGATCTGTATCTCCCGCCCACACCCATTGCCAAATATTATGGGCATGTTACAAGATTTTTCAAAGGAATTACATTGCCCTGCATTTCCACCATCCAAGGCGAATGAAAATGCAAAAGAAGGATGCTGCACACATCCGACTATTTCCAGAATGCTTTTATCTAATCCATACTCTCCACCCCTAATTAACCTTTATTAACTTAATGGAATTCATTACCACAAGACATGGTGATGGCTAGTAGCGTATATGGCATTTTAAGAACAGTTTCACAAATTCAAAAAATGGTGTATGTTAAAGCTTCTTCTGCCTAACTTGAAACCTCTCCTGTAGAGCAGGGGTCGACAACCTATAGCCCACGGACCGGATCCGGCCTGCCACCCTAAGTCATCCAACCCACAATCTCCAGTCCGTAGTGGAGTGACGGGTGACACTTGTCCCTGGGAAGCAGTGGCGTCACAGTGGCATCACATTCCACGAGGCTGGGCAGGCGGCTCTGCTATAGGCTGTCCGGCACACAGCAGATTGGACAAGAGGCTTTGCCGCCTAAGCCGATCTCTGTGCAACGCAGAGCTCGGCAACCCGGAAGTTCAGTGATGGCATGATGATGGCCATTTTCATTTCAGGGACTCAGTAGCAGCAAGTGCTAGTAGCAGCAGTGGAGCAGGTGAAGGAGTTCCATGAGTGAAGGGAGCAGAAGCAAATGAGGAGGTAGCACCATTACCACCTCCTTTTCCTGCCTCCCTGAGATGAAAGCGGATTATCTCTGAGAACTGACTGTGGGGTGCTTTGTTCCCCACTAGGAAGAGAAGGAGGAGGCAGCAATAGAGCAGGCAGAGATGACTGTAGTATATACCACAGTTTGTTATGCTACAGCCAACAGACCCGCCAACAGACCTGGGACACCTTATATCTATATACATTAAAAAGTGAGGTCAAAGTGAAGTTTATTGTATCATGAGCCTCTTTGTGATGTACAACTGCTCACAAGGAAGGGCATTCATTCATTTTTTTTTGGGGGGGGGGGGTGTTATGTTAAAAGGCAATATAGCATATCTTAATTATCCCCAGAAGACCGCAAGCAGTAGTGAATGAGGGAAATTCAAACAGACTTTATGGAAGGTGAAATAGCTGAAATATGGTCTCGAATGTAAGGATTCCAGTAAACAATAGCTGTATACTGGGGAAAACTCTGATGGAGTTTCTTTTGCAAAAGAAATTTTCTTAAACAGGACAGCTTTTCCTTGACTTTGCTTGCTTTTTCAGAATACTGCGAACTGAAAAGTTAACAGCCCAGTCCTAACCGGGCCTTGCACCACCGGAACACTTGTTCCAGTGCCGTAAATCCCTTTACGGCTGTCACAAAAGGCGACAAGATATTCTGCGCGGCCTGGTCACTTCACCTGGTCACTGCCACAAGCTATGAGCAGCCATGTCCATGTGCCAACAGACCCGGGACACCTGCCAGCACCGGTATGTTTGCACAGGAGATTGGAGGGAGGTGGGGAGGGGTGGAACGGGGTGGGGAGGAGGTGGAATGGGGAGGAGATGGGGTGGAGGGCGAATTGCGGCTGGAAAGGGACGGTATCTGCAGTAGCAGCACACAATCAATATCCTAACCCCCTTCCTGACCTCAGTCCTTCAACCCGGGTCCATGTGGACTTATGCCAGCTATAAGGTGGGCGCCACATTGGCATTGCTGCATCGCTGTGTAGGGAGTTAAAATTTAGATTGGGCAGTTAGGCTTTCAGGCTGGAAAAAAAAATTCTACATGAGAACTCATCCTGCAAAACTGAGTCAATACAATAAAGTTCTATTTTCAGTTTGTCAGAGCCTATTTCTGTTCATGACTAAACATAAGCACCTCACCTCAGTCCTACACATTTGCACTGCATTTGTATATATTAAAATATAACTGGATACATTTGTACCTGCTTCTAACTCTGGCATCATATTTCAAATAAATTGGCCTGTTATGATTCAGGGTGCTGTGCTAGTACAGCAGCATTGGCAATATTTATTTCCTGGTAGATCCAGTCTTACAAGTATCCATAACAGTCATATGTTAAATCTAATATTCCTTTGGATTATGTATTTACTTTATTTGCCGGTTATTTAGCACCTTCTTGGAAGTACATTCCACTGTAAGTACGCGTAGGATTGAAGTTTTAAGTCCTCACAATAAGAAAGGCATTGTTTATTTATTTTCAGACTTTTATATCCAGCTTTTCCCCTCCCTATCAAGAAGCCCCCAGGGTGGCTCACAACAAAATTTTAAATGTAATGCAACAATAGTTAAGAATAACAACAACAAATTCAATAATTATAGCAATTACAATATAGGAAGCAACCAAAAAAAGTTGTAAAACCACCAGGCAACAGAGGTTAAAAAAAAAAATTGACGAAAGTAGACGAAAACAACAAAAGTAGACGAAAACAACCAACAGAGAAAAGACTTCGAACCCCACAGAGCTAAAGAAAATAAATGGGCTTTCAGTCAGTGTCAGAAAATAGGCCAAGAGAGACAGTCAACCTGACCCAGTGGCGTCGCTGGAGGTGGGGCGGAACCAAGTTCTGCACCATACTGACCTCCGTTACTCACCGGCACGAGGCGGCCCCACCCCCTCGCCTTCAGAGCCATTCAGTGGGGCGAAGGCAACGCGCAGGGAGTCTCCTGCGCGTTGCCTTCACCCCACTGAATGGCTCCAAAGGCAAGGCCGCCTCATGCCGGTGAGTAACGGAGGTCAGCGCGGTGCGGAACTTAGCGTTCCGCCCCACCTCCAGCGATGCCACTGACCTGACCTCTAATGATAGAGAGTTCCACATCCAGGATGTGAGCATGGAGAAAGCCCTTCCTTGGATCTTCATCAACTGGACTTCCACTTGTAGTGGAACCTGTAGGAAAACTTCTCCCCAGCTGACGTCAAGGGCAACCTGTTTTATAAGGGGGGGGGGGGGAGATGGTCCTTCGAGTATGTGAATCCCAAGCCGTTTAGGGCTTTAACAGTCCAATCCTATTCCCTGCCATTCTATAGCATGCAAACTGCATGGGGGGGGGGGACTACAGTGAGAAGCAAGCAAGGATATTCAATGTTCTCTGATTCTTTAAGGTTGAAAATATTTTTAAGTAGTTACTGTAAAGAACGTGTGGTAGATGTGGCAATTGTTTTGTTTTATTTTGTTTATAATTTCAACTTCACAGGTGTATGGCAAATTCTGTTTCAATGTGTTTTTAAATTTTGCTTCACAGGTGTATGGCTTAGATGCTATTTAACCTAATAAATATAATAATATACAGTATTTATATACTGCCTTTCTTCGTCATTAGATTTCTCCTCCGACTTTAATCCAAGGCGGTGTACATGGGCAGGCTGTCTTAACCCCCCTTGAGGGGTTTTACAAATGTCCAATCTTTCATGAACGGCTACTTTCCAGGTGGTATCCTTTTTGCCGTCTGGCTTTTTCTGCTGGCTGGCGCCTCCCACACTCGACCGACGCAGCTGGGAGCTCTCTTCTCTCCCCCCGGAGGCTTTCACAGCTTTTTGTCGGCGGCGTGTCTCGAACTTGTCAAGTTCACCGGTCTTCAGGCTTACAAGACGGCAGCTCTTCCGACTCAGCCAGACCCTTCTGCTTCAACTTGAACTTGAAGTGAGAAGCAAGTAAAAAACCTTTATACTTATTTATTTATTTATTTAAGAGATTTGTAGCCCGCCTTTCTCCCACAAGGGCAACCAAGGGCTACCGGGAGGTAGGCCCACCTACTCATCTAAGCGCCTCCTCAAACCCATGCCAGCTATTTTGCTGACATAAGTCCAAGGAGAGGAAGGCAGCATGTTGGGCTGAACAAAAGGGGATAGCATTCCAGTGCATACTGCTGCTACTGATATCCACCCCCTCCACCCCTCGAACCACACCCTGCCCTCCCCCAAACCACCCATGGCCCGCCCTTGCCACCACCACATTACCTACTCTGACATTCTGCACTATCTAAACTGTATGGGTAGTCTTCAAAGCTCCATGTAAAGCACATTAAAATAATCCAAACTTGATGTAACCAAAAAATGGAGCCAAATTTGATCAATCCAGGAAAGGATGTAGTTGGTGTGCCACCCTTGGGTGGGCAAACATGCTCTGGGCCACAGCTGTTGCCTGGGCATCCAGGAGAAAAACTGGGTTCAAGAGCACTCCCAAATTGAGAACCTTCTTCAAGCGGAGTGTAAGCCCATCCGGAACAGGATGGCAAGGCATAACCTGGGTCACAGGTCTCCTGACTAACAGCACCTCTGTTTTGTCCTGATTTGATTTCAACTTCTTCACCCTAATCAGCCCATCACTGACTTCACTCCAGTACAGGAGTCCCATAGTATGGATATAGACACTTCTAAGTATGTGTTTTCCAACATTCTCTACATAAGAGTTCACTTAAATATTTGCAGAATCATGATCTATAACAGCAATGCTGTGATGAAGATTCCACAGTATTCAGGAGCAGAAATAAAATAGATGCTTATTTTGAACGTAAATTCCCTCTTGTTTTTCCTAGTCATTTTGTGTTCTAATTATAACAATCTAAGTTGTAAACAACACATGCTGAGGTTTTGACAGTGAACTTCTGATGAAGCACAGAGTACAGATTTTAATTACACACAGTTCTAATACAGTGCACACTGCAGCAACTCTGTCATCTTTGAAATGGTAACAAAATGAAAAAAAGTTATTTGAAATATGAGCATGAAGGTAATGAGATCAATAAATGTCATCTAGAAAAAGTAATCACAACTCGGGAGACTCACTAACCTTTCTGCAAATTCCAGAAATAATAGAGTAGCTTGGAATGAAGAATGGTATAGCAATGAGAAACAGATATAATTACAAGAGAAAGGAAAACTAAAGGATGGTTTATAATATCAAAACCCATTTTTAAGGTGTGCTTGTTAAAATAACTGATTTCTTTTGCTTTGCTTTCTATGGCTTATGCCACTCAACACTTATCTATGCATTTAGACTGGGAACAGAGTAAAATCTAAACACATCTGTCTCGGTGTCTAGCTTATTTGGTATGGTTTCTGTACCTAGCATCATGGCTCAAGAATGAATGCCTTAAGACTTTGATAACTGGTTCGAGCCTCAGTACCTAACGTTCAGTTCAGAGGCATTCTCAAGCTCAATACCAAGGAATGGTCTCCATACTGAGTTTCCTTAAACCTCCAGTATCCAGATAATACTTATTCTCCCTCCTATTATTGTAATCTATCCCTCAATAAACAGTACTGTGCAGTACTTTTTTATTACTTCTGACTGTTGTCTCCTTAATCTCTCAAATGCCAATATTCCTTTGGGTTGCACCACAAACCAATGGTCAAAAAGGTCCTTAAGACTGCAGTCTTATGCCCACTTACCTGGGATAGATCTCACTGAACATAGTGGGATTTACTTCTGAGTAAACTATATAGGCTTGTGCTGTAGAACATGCACGTTTGCTACATATGTAAGTGCATTTACATGTGTTACTGTGCAAGTGTGATAACAATATTCTGGCCTTCCATTCATTAGATTCCATCCAGACAAAGTAGTACTGAGACCAGACACTGCCATTTCACCTAATTGCCGTCTCAACATTCCACATGAATCAAGACTAGGCATTGCCTGTGTTCTTTCAAAACCCGGGAGGACGGCTGTTGGCTGAGACGGCCAGGGAGGGGGTGGGGATGTCGGCGGCAATATCCCCACTCCCAGCTCGGCGGCCCTTACCCCGCCGCCACAGATGTATATTGGTTCTCGAGCCGGCATACAACTGAGGAGGCCCATGGGCCCCAGGCAGCCCTACACCGGGGGAAGGGGACATTTACAGGATCCTGCAGCCTGCCCTATAGGCCAGCCACGGATCTTTACTCAGGATTGGCCGTGAGTTAAGTGAGACTTACTCCCAGGTAAGTATGTATAGGATTGCAGCCTACAATTATGTGCCTGGATTATCAGTTGTCTAAGAAAAAGTCAGCAGCTTCCTTGACCCTACAGCCCACCTGAGCAGTTTCTTCCTCCACTGCTAGCCTGGGCGGTATTCTACTCTCAGAACTGTGCAGAACAACAATATGGACTACACCATCAGTTCTCAAAGTCTTCCCTACAAGTCGGGAAGAACTGTGAGTAGCTGTGAGGGTGGTGCAACGGCGCAATCACCGTGGAGAGTTGATCAGCAGCGCAAGGAGGCCCGCAGAGGGGGCCGCGTGCCTCCCCGCACCCTCCAGAGGGCCAGCGTGACCACTGTAATTTTAAAATAGCCCCTTTTTCCCCGGTGGTGGTGCAACCCCAGGAGGCCCTTAAGGCACTGATGGCCGCTTCTGGTTCTCCTGGTGGGTCATGACCCACCAGTTTGAGAACCGCTGGTCTACACCATCAACATTTATCAAGCACTACACCTGGGGCATGCGGTTGAGAGCTGGTGCCTAGTTTGGGGGTATTGTTCTGCAGAACATCTTCTGATCAACCTGTACCCACTTCCAGATAAGGGAGAAGTTAGCTAATCTCCACTGTGTGTGACTGCGCAGAGAGACCGCAAAGGAGGAGGACATGTTCTTTGCCTATAGCTACAGTTGTTGTTTTTTTAGTGGCCATCTATACAGACGTGACCCACCCAAGACTCTACAGGTCTGGCTCCAACTCTTGAATCTTTTTTCAGATGTTATAATTTGAATTAAAGGGGTGATCCTCATAGGAATTGAGGGATTGAGCATTCTTTCTAAATCCACCCACCCTCCGGCACACAGAGCAGGGGCAAAATGCTCAGAAAAGCTCTGGAAATGTCTGAGATAATCTTTGCATGGAACTTCATTACATGTCTCTGCACAGATGCCCACTTGAAGAACTGTAGTTAGAGGTGAGCAGCCTGTCCTTCCATGACATAACTAGCAAGAATTTTTCCTCTTGGATCTTACTTTTACACTAGCCAAGAATACTGTAGACATCCCAAGTTATCCTCTAGGGATGTTAATGCCTAAGGATAAATCTGGCATGCCCAAAGATTCTGAATAAAAGGCAAAAGAGGTTGAGGTACGCAGAACTCTTGAGGCAACAGCCCTTGAAATTAAGTTTCTATCTCAGTATTTTTATGGGTCTAGACCCAACACATTTTGGTCTCTATGGGCCATGAACATCTTTATTAGGGCCTTAACAAATTGCTGTTGCCTCCCACAATTCCCCTCAGGTCTGGAATTGGGCTATGGCCCCACCTATTATGGTTAGGCATAGTTTCGCAACAAAATATTTCGAAGGTTTTCAGAATCTCTGATTCCAAATCAAATCATTAGTTTATTAAAAAAAAACAGTAGTTTATAAAAAAACACGAGTTACTGTGAACTTCCATTCTATTGTAGGAATGGAAAGGCAGTGAGGAATGGGTTAACGTCTGTGCTCCTGTGTCAGAAGACATGACTTAAAATCAGGAGACAATGAGTGGCCCCACAGTTCAGATGGAGATGACCTTCAGCTTCTTGAAGCCTGTGGAACTTCTAAGAAACTGTCATCGTTTTCTGTAGGGAAAGTTTATAAGTGTTTAAACGAGCCAACACACTCAGGTTTATTGGGGCTTCCATCTAATATCTCCAGGATCATCAATGGCCAGGAGCTCTTTCCTTTGTGTATCCCCTTTAAATAAAACTGGAATTCCCTTACTACCTGGGTTTGTGAACACCACAGAGTAAGGGGCTCCCTCCCCTGAGCATGCCAGGGAATGCGTCAATTGTGACAGAGCATGGTAAGGAAGTGCATCATTCGCTTTCTGCTCACTTTTAGATAACAGGAAGTGGATCAATGAAGCTCGTGTCCACAGCAGGCTGGAGGGAGGCAGCAATAGCAGACTTGGGGTGAAGGGCACCCCAAATCTGCTGCTCCTCCTGCCACACACCCCAATGCAAGCTGCATCATTCACTTCGTGGCTGGGCTGGCCCTGCATATTCTTGTTTTCTTGCTTGCTTGCGGACGGGTCCACAGATGGGCTTTACATCTGCTAGACAAAATCTTTCCCACTGGGCATATGGTACTGTTTAGTGTCCATTAGTAAGACCACATTTTTGTCAGAGAGAAGAAGAGTTTACTACTACACTTAACTTACTTAATTGGGAGATCTGCTTAGTCCCATCAAGATAGAACCTTCAAACAATTTCCTCTCTCATTAGCACCAATTTCAAAGGTTCTAGTTAAAATGATACTAGTAGTTCTGTCTAGTCTCCGTTAAGTAATTATTTCCTTCCTCTCCTCTTGTATTGCTCTGACATAGAAAACCAATTCAATCTTGGATGGCTAGGAAGCTATTTGGTTACACTATTAACAGCAATCAGCATCTACTGAAGCACTTCTCTTACATTGCAAACAAGCAGATAATAACCTAAATGGGAAATTTACAAGCAGGGAGAAAGTGAACATTGAAAAGTTAGGCTGAAAAAGGTAAATTTACAGGAATGGATTCAACAGATACAACATGGCTGTACGGAAAACATTTCTGTACGGAAAACAGCTTCTACTGCAGATGGTATTTAAAACATCAAAGGCATTGATCCCTTCACGGATGCTACAACCACACATAGAGAGGTTCCCCACAGTGTATAACTGAGTCCTATTTCTCTGCCCTCTCCTCGGTACTTGCATAACTTCTGTACACAGGATTGTGTAATCCTAAGGATACACGGCTGGCCCAAAGGGCTGGCTGCTGTATCCTATGCCGTTCCTGAGCTGCCCCAGGGCAGCCCGGGAGCACCTCCGGAGAAGGGGACATCCATCCCCTACCCCAGATGTCAGCAAGTCCAGGGCCTATGGGCCTCCTTGGATGTATGTCAGCTATCTAGCATACTTTTGGGGAAGCCGTGTAAGGCCAACCCAGGCTGGGAAGGGGCCTAGGATATCAGTGGAGCACGCCGCCGATATCCCTGCCTCCTCCCAGCCCGGTCCAGGCAATGGCCGCCTTCCCTCGCCGGCCCGGCCTACCTAGGCCGGCCCCTGTGCCAAGTGACCTAGGCCTTACCCAGGTTTTCTGGCTCAGGTCTGGGCTGCCAGGGGTGTGAGCAGTGCCGGCCTCCACGCCAGCGCCACCTACACCTGACTTGTCACAAACGTGCTTTATGGCATGTTTGCGATGCTTTAGAGCAGCGGAGCACAGGCTCCGTTGCTCTAAAGTTACACAGGATTAGGCTGCCCACCAAGCAGAAGGGTAGGGTTGGATGGGAATAACAGAGGCATGCATGAACATGGGAAGGGGTAGGGGGGGAGAGGGAGCTGTGTTATACCCTATAACGGGTGGCCAAACTTGCTTAATATAAGAGCCACATATGATGTTCACCATGAACATTAACCATACGTTTTAACCCAGTGGACTCTCAATTTATACCCGGTAATTAATTATAAAGCTTGAATTTTTTTATTTACCTTTTATATTAATTGTAATGCAAAAAGGAGCTCAGCCAACGTATTTCTGTGAGTCACATATTATATCTCAATGAGCCGCATGTGACTTGCAAGCCACGGTTAGTTATCATGGCTAATGCCCATTGATAGACGTATCCATTGATTTGTCAAATCCATTTTTAAGATCACCTGAGGCAACAGTCATCCCCACATCTATTAGCAGTGAATTCTATAATTAAGTTTGCATCTGTGAAAAAGTAGACTTGGGTTACAAATGTGTATGATCTGATCCTGCATGTTGGCTTATAATGCTGATAGCAATCAGTGGGAAAGTGCAAGAAAATCCGAAATGGACTTAATTTGGGAGTTATTTTACATAAAGTTGATATTTTTACCAGACAAAAATGAGACATTGAGACCACAAGACCTCAGATTAATCAATAGTGCAACTTATTATTATTGCATTCTACTAATGTGGGAGACATAAATGCTAAGTAATATTGAATAATTCCTTGTGATAGAAACAAAAGATTATCAAGATCAACCCTTTCTTCTCTATTTCTATTACCAATACAGTTACTCAGGTTCACATTTTCATGTACTTCAATTACATCTCCGTAATTCGCCTGCCACACCTTGGGCCCATCACTTTCATCTAAATTCTGGCACCAAGATTATAGTTCTGCACCAGTAAAGACCAAACCTCACAATGACTCCTTATATCCTCTTCAAATGCATTTTCCTTACACTCAAGTAATGGCACAGCTTTGCTACCTCTCCGGGGAGTGTTTTCTTTTTTATAGCTGTCATGGGAATGTCTGTTTTGTAATTCTACCACTCTCAATAATTCCAGCATCTTCTTAGCTCTATTTCCCCAGCTGCTCCTTCGGCCCATTGAGAACATCAGCTTGCCCTCATTTTTTCATCCCTCAAGTCCCTCCCCAAAATCTCCCGCCTCCACAGAGCCTCTCATTATGCAATAAAACTAAGTGTAAAGCCAACTGCATTAGCTCTCAACTTTGGCATGTAACTAAAGCAGAAGTAAATTTGCCTGTCAAAGTCCTTCTCGGAATTTGTCACTCGGCATTCCAAAGACAGATTATCAAATGAATATCCAGCATTCAACACTAGTGTTTGACATCTGACAGTATTTGGTATTTGACAGGTTACAACATTTCATATTTGGCACCTGAAGGTTGTTGATAGTTAATACCCAATGATATTTGACAGTAGGCACATGCATGTGATTCTCCTTCACACATACACTACATGAAAAGCAGGATTGTGTCAGCTAGATCTTCCCCAATCCCCACACATTCAGCAGGACATTGGATTCGAAAACTCAGGCACAAATTCCCATTAAGCTATGAAGTGCACTGGGTAACAAGTAAGTTGGTGGTCTGTATCATTGGAACTAGCTTTCAGTTCCATTCGTGTGCAGATATAACATTGGCACTGTCCCTGGCCAGCAAACCTTCAACCTCTATCACACAAGACAGAGATGAAAGAATATCTTCTTAAACATTAGGTAAAGGTAAAGGTGACCCCTGACAATTAAGTCCAGTCGTGTCCGACTCTAGGGTGTGGTGCTCATCCCCATTTCAAAGCCGAAGAGCCAGCGTTGTCCGAAGACGCCTCCGTGGTCATGTGGCCGGCATGACTCTCCTTGCCGAAGCGCGTAGCATGCGGCTGGAACACGGAGCGCTGTTTACCTTCCCGCAAGCAGTACCTATTTATCTACTCGCATTAACATGCTTTGGAACTGCTAGGTTGGTAGGAGCTGGCCAAGCAACGAGAGCTCACCCCGTCGCGGATTCGAACTGCCGACATTTCGATCGACAGCTCATGGTTCCACGGTTCAACCCACTGCGCCACCCGCTGGGCATTAGGCAATGGATATTCAACCAAGAGCCTTCCAACTATAGATGCTCCATTAGGGTCTTCTTAGTGACCTCTTGTGTTGCCTTGATCACCCACTCTTACATTCTCAGGAGAAAAAATCCAGGGCAGCCGGACCACTATGGTTTTGTGTAAGGCTTGGCTTACTCACTCTACTCCTAAGTGGAAATTTTATGAATGCAGCAGAATGAGGTGATAGAATTGGGTGAACAACCACTTCAGAGTACAGGTAGGAGATCACATTTTTAATGCTCTCGTGCATTTATAAGCCCTTGAAAACAGAAAACCAGCACAGCAGCCAAAGAACTGTGGTAGAACCTTGCTCTCTGGGTATTGTTTCCAGGGAGTTCTTAGACATGAGGGAGTAGTTAAATGCGGTTTGCACCAACGATGTGCTATATAGTCCGTTCTACCACATCAGCATTCCGCCACCTCACTGCACTGCATGAGAAACCAAGCTTAACTAGGGTGCCCATATCCAAAAGGGACAGGGTGCCTATGCCTTTAACCATTGTAAGAAGAGGGAATTTGGGCAGGTGTAGCTTGTTGCACCCTTCCATGATGAGCTGCACCTGCCCAAATTCCAATGGTTAAAGGTATAGGCACCCTGTCCCTTTTGGGATATGAGCACCCTAAGCTTAACCCATAGGAAACGTACTGGGGAACATCTCATGGTCATCCTTTTAGAGAGGCTATTCCTTGCTAGTCCTGAACAATCGTAAGCTAAAGTGTTCTCAGAAGGTGTTTATTAATTTCATTGAATTCATTTCATTGAATGACTCAGAATTAAGTCATTTTCCCCTCCAATTTGTTTACACTTTTTTGTGTGTGAAAAAAGTGTTTGCAAAGAAAAATTAGCATTTATTTTTTGCATTTATTTTTTTGCTTTTGCACAGGTTTGAAAGCTAAATCATAAGCAGCTGCTTAATTATTGAGAAAAACCTTTTTGTTTTCTTGAAAGCTTAAGAAAAAGCTGCATTGTCCTGTAGGTAAAGATTTGTTTACAGTTTATAATGAGCTTTTAAAATTAAGTGGTTTCCCATTGTACACTGGGGTACCTTTAAGGCTTAACAGAAAACGCACTTGTGAAGATGAGAACATGGGTGATGTATTATTTCTGCTGAGATGCAGCTGGTTCTATTGTAATAATGCCTCTGCCTTATTGAATTATGACACTTAATCCCAATTAAAATTACAAGGCTACCTTGCAGCACCTTCTGCATGGGAAAAAGTCACAAACAAATGAATGCCAATAACCTTAAACCATAATTGCATTAGTTTAATAAATAGTTATTACAGAAAGATGATCTTTCTGTGTACAAACCAAGGCAATTTCTAGACTCCCCCCCCTTTTATTCCACTAATTTTAAAAAGACAGATATGGAATGGATATCTCAAATAACTTCATCTTGATATCTGGCAGGAAACATAAAGGAAAATCAGGGGTTGTTAGGGTCCCCTTATAAAAATAAACCCCAAGAAGCTCAAGTAATAGCTGCATAGAAAATTGAAATAGAAATTGATGCAATTTCTCATGCCCAGTGAATAGAAATCTTAGTTAATTTTCTCTTTTTTAAAACAAGTTTTAAACAACAAAATAGCTAAAGAGAAAAAAAATTACAGTGTAGCTGCCTAACAGACTTCTAGACTTGTTTTTTGCTAGAAGTTGGGTTTTTTGTTTGTTGTGTTGCTGAGGAATAGTTCAGATATGACCTTTGAAACTTGTTCAGTATGCAATGGTGATGCTTCAATTTCTGCATCATTTGTTCGCAAGATGCAGAATCAATTATTTAGATTACTGAGCGCCCCAGCACCTGGTCATGAGGAGTATGTGATAGTGCTGAGTCATGGTGGTGTTCTATATGATGCTTCTATCCATTTTACTTGGCCCAAACCACAACTTTGATTCCCAAGTGAAATTGACATAACACAGGAAAAGTCAACCATGGCACAATCCTATGCAAGGGCTGCGCTGGCGGAATGCATGTTCTGCCAGCGCGCATGGTCTCAAAAGCACCATAAAAAGCTTTGCAACAGCGTTCGTTCCAGGTGCACTGGCAGGAAGGCTAGAGTCTTCCCACCGGCAACAGTGGTCGCAGTGACCAGGTAAACCCACAGGGGGATGGGGTGCGGAGGGTGGTGACGGAGTGGAGGTTGGGTGGATTGGGCCCAGGAAGGGGCAGGATCAGTAGTGCCAGGGTGACCATATCCAAACTCCCTTCCCGGGCCTAATCCCCCTGCACGAATCAAATGTCCCCTTACCCCAAGGAAACCTTCAGCATGCAAAACTCCCCTGCAGGATGCAGTGTAGCCCACGCCAGCTTAGTTAGGAATAGGCTGTCAGGCTGCAAGCCTAGGCATACTTACCTGGGAGTAAGCCCCATTGGACACAGTGGGGTTTACTGTTAATCTGCTCTGTATCATGTTTTAATTTGTAATTTTATTTTAATACTTCATTTTAATTGTGGATTTTTAAAAAAACGGGTTTTAATCGTTGTACCAGTGTTCTGTTCTGTATGTTGTACACCGCTTTGAATTTTAGACAAGCGCTATATAAAACTTTTAAATAAATAAATAAATAAATAAATAAATTTACTTCTATAAAAAGTAAATAAATTTACTTCTGAGTAAACAAGCATAGGATCTGCTGTTTACAGAAATGTAGAATAAAATAAATAAAAACTGGTTGAAATAGTATTATAAAAAAATAACAATATCAGTAACAAAATGATGATTCTTATTTCCCATTATCAATTTAACCAAATCTGAAAATATGCTTGGTAAAAGAGATAACTAGGCCTGCAAGCTGACTATGATATATTAGGTGCACAGAGTTACTGCAATCCTATCCTCCAGACCATACAGCACGTTTGCAACACCCGGAGAGCAGGCTGTGCCGGCACCAGGACCGGTGCCAGCACTCCGCTGCCAAGTCCAATGCCCTATGCCACGGAGCAGGTATGTTCTGCACCAAATGGCACAGGGTGGGATTGCCATATCCTGTCCTCCCTGCCAGGCCTCCAGCCCCAACACACGGGGCTTCTTGGGTAAGCGCCACCGAATTAGATGGCACTGACCTGAGTAGCCCCATAGCAGAGGCTGGGGCATTACTCGGGGTAAGGTGATGAACGTTCCCCTTACTTGGAGGAAACCCCCAGCCTGTTCCTCTCCAGCACTGGATACAGCGTGGGGCTGGTGCCCATGCAGCAGCGCTAGGATAGGATTGCGCGTCTGATAGAAATATCTGGATTTTTTGGTTGACAAAATGCCTTTAGTCTCTGATGCACTTGCTTCTTTTACCCTGTTTTGAACATTAAAAGAATGGTGGAGAGTGATTGCTCCAAAAAGGTTATTATGTTTCAGAGAGCAGAGAACAATTTATTGACTTATTTTACTATGTAAACTGCTTTGTGTTGTTTTAATAATAATTCCTTGTTGATTCTCAAATGGCGTCACTATTTGAAGGACTAGCAATCTACTACTGTCCTATCTACTGTAGTAGATTATTGTGCCAACCCTAATTAGCAAGTTTTCAAAGGTCGGAGTAAGGTATTCATTCATTTATTTGGCCATTGTCATGGAGGTGGGGTTCCGCCAGTGGCGTCGCTATGCCCCCACGTGGGGGGCCACCGCCCCGCCCCTGCGTCGCTTCCCCCACGTGGGCGGGCACGTGACATCACGCCCCACCTCCGAACACCCCCCTCCACTATTTTAACTTCATTTTAGAGCCGTTCGGACGCAAGGGCAGGCGGGAGGGCCGAAACGCGGTTGTCCCGGCTGCGAAAAAGGTAGGTTTTCGCCCTCCTGAGCCCCCGATTCTGCCCAGGGGTCCATGCTTGGGGCCCTGGGCACCAAGGCCCCCCCATACGATGACGCTAGGTTCCGCCGCCCCACCCCCTCCTTCCTTTCTGTCATTCCATCACAGAGGAAATAGGAGATGGTGCTGGGGAACGTAAAATGTGGAGTGTTTGGATGAAGGAATACTTTGCAATGTATTACTGCACTGAATGTAACATCTGTTGTTATTCTGGGATACTCTAGTCTGAAATAGAGCTCAGAGAAGTACGGTATGTTTTGAACTAGGAATCGTTTGGGTAACGGTGGGTTAATTTGAAGCATGAACTGTGCAGAAGCTGACTGAGAACAGAGGAGGTGAGAGTTACAGGTGTTGGAAATCAGAAGGCTATCTCACCTATGGCCAAAAGTAAGGACTTCTCCAGGTGTTATTATCAGTTATAATTAGGATAAGGTACCTGGAGTATGCACTGGTTAGATCACTTGCCAGTGTAAGCTGAGCCGTTCTGTGGTGCATTGTAATGGGGTAAAAATCTCATGAGAGTGGGATTTCTAACTATATAAGTGAGCCAAGATTGTGTTAGCCAGTTAGCTGCCTGAGGAGTAGTGAAATATGCTGTGAGATAGACTATTGTGCCAGACTGCTGGGTTTAGTGCTAATGCTATGCAAGAAGTACTGTATGTACAGTAGTTTCTAGACTAGCTAGTATTATTTTCTTTGCTGCCTGTGACTGTAACTCTTATTTCTTTGAAATTCTTCCTTTGAAAGCCCTCTGTGGGGTGGAAGAATTCTTTTGACTGGTGGCAATTCTTGTTTTCCTTTAATAAATCTTTTAAAGATATGCTGAAGTGCAGGTGTTTTGTCTTGGCCTAAGGAATAGTGGTCTGCCTCATGGAAGGAAGAGTTTGGGTTAGCTCATGGAAACTTAGGGATTTTTATCCCCCCCCCCCCGGTTCTGTTGCTGAGCTTCCGGGCAAGCAGAGAGGTGTTGATGGGAAGAAGGAGGGGTGATTGAAATGCGCTTGTGGTTTTAGCAGGCAGACTATGCTCTGAGAGGAGTGGGGTGTGTGCTGAAGTAGTTGATTGTGTACTAAGTGCTTCGCAGAGCTTTACATCCTCTGTTTTCTAGTGAATTCTGTTTTCTGGCTAGCAGCTCATTCCTATGCAGGATTGGGCTGATGTATGGAACCTCTTACGACAGCAGAAGATGCTTTTGTTTTCATAAAATGGGTGCCGATGAAGTGCGCACCGTTTTGTTGGTGGCCATTTTGTGAGCAACAGGCACCAGTGCTGCAGCTCTTCCAACAGTCCCCGCCATGCCAGATGTGGGGGTGGGGGGTGGAATGGGGGAGGCAGGAGGGGCTGTGTACTGGCGCCTGCAACCTGTGCCAGTATGCTATCCCCCTTGTCTTCCAACATGCCCCATTCTCTCCTTGGACTTGTACCAGCTCAAGAGCTGGCTCAGGTCCAAGGAGACCCATTGGTGAGTGGGAGGCTTACCTGGGAGAGAGGCAAGGGAAAATTTTCCCTTGCCTCTCCCAAGTCTCTCGATTTCCCCCCCCCCCCAGGATACCTCATAAGACTTTTTGGGGTTGGCTGCATTGGCATGGGTGGGAAGGATAGGACCGGGCTGTAGGTTCAGTTTATTGTCATAGCCAAAAGTCTGGATAAGAGGGGGGTAAAGCCTAAAGGGGTCAACTGTATCTGGGCCCAGGATCAAAAAGGGGACCCAGGAGCCAAAGAAGGTGGCCCAGAAATTTCCTGGAATCTCAGCTTGCCTCCTGGAGAGTGAAAAATGGTGGGCAGACCAGGTAGACCTGGGCACTGCACTGCAACAGGAAGCCTGGTAGACCTGGGCTCTGGAGACTTTTCTGGCTATTGCTCCCCTACCCTGTTTTGCCCCCTCCCCCTTTGAGAAGGAACCCCAAAGAAACTTTGTACTCCCTGATAAAATGCCTCTCAGAGGCCTTGGGTACACACATGAGATAAAGGTAGAGATGCTGCAACTGCCCCATGTTTGATGCTGTTCATCTTCATCAAGGGACATTGTAAATTGCAGTTAATCATTGCTCATACTATGGCCTTGTATATGCAGAAGTGGAAAGAACCAATATAGTTATCTTAATTTGACTCCTTTAGCCATATAAATGATCTCTCCTCAACTTTTATAAATAAAGTATACTTAGGTCTCTAGATAAAACATGTTTTTGACATTTACAACCAAATGATCCCTTCCCAGACCAGGTAGACCTGGGCACATGTTCCTCATGTTTGAGTGTGAGCCAAGAGTTTTCCTTCTATTTCAATAAAATATTTCTCAGGAATTTTGTTACAAACTTTGTAAAATGTTTTTGCTACGGAGGAAGATTAGAAAGCACTACAATGGATTTCAACAGGCTTTTGAAATGTCTTGTTTGCATTTTTCCAAATAATGTATCTTCAATGATAGTGCCCTTGTCTTTTTAGAACTATAATCTGCAATATCTTTCCTACTACATTTCAGCAGATTGCCATCAGATTATCTCACAATAAAATACTCCTCAACAAAACTCTAAATTTCATCCTTTGAGAACAAAACTTTTGTCAGCAGAAAGATTACCATTCCTCTTAATGATTCATTCCCTCCACCAAATCTGAAACTAAGAGGAAGAGGGAAGGGATCATTTGGTTGTAAATGTCAAAAACATGTTTTATCTAAAGACCTAAGTATACTTTATTTATAAAAAGTTGAGGAGAGATCATTTATATGGCTAAAGGAGTCAATTTTTCTTAAATTGGTTTTGTCTATAAAATAAAATCAGTTTGTTCTACATCAGCTAAGAGAATTCTAGGCAATATATTCCATAAATCTCTGTCACTGAAGATTAACACACCATTTTAGTTGCAAATACTACAAAGCCTTAGTTTTTACACATCTTTAAAAACTCTGTCTTATATTGCAATTCCAGTCAAGGAACTTCACACAACAGATTGTGTCATGAGGGCAAAAAACAAACTCCTATGTTGTTTTTATTTTTCGAAACCACTGTTCCTTTGAGAGGGGGCATCTGAGCTGTCCACAGTGAAATATGTTCAGCCTGAGATGGAGCTGTTTGCTAAGTATTTTAAAATTTTCAAACATTACAAAATTATCTTAAATGCATGCATGTGCGCGCACACACACACACATTTACTTAAGCATTCAAAACATGCCATCTCACAACATAACTTGATATGCTTATGTATCCTTAACATATTGCATTTCATACAAAGATCCAGGCAGGAGGTCTGGCTCAGTTGGTAGAGTTGCCACCTCATAAGCCTGAAGATCGGTGAACGGCCAGTTCGAGACACGCCGCTGACAAAAATGCTGTGAAAGCCTCTGTGAGGAGAGATAAAGAGCTGCCAGCTGTGTTGGCAGAGCATGGGAGGCAACCGCCAAGGAGAGGCGAGACTGCAGAGCTCCATAAGAACATCAGAGCAACCATTTCGGTAAAAACCAGTTGAGCTAGAGTAACTGTGTCCTTACTGCCACACAGCCCAATCCTAACTAAATACCCCCACACTCAGCACCAGCGTGTGCTACATTGTATCCCACAGGGGAATTTGGCAGGTGGAAGGTCTCCTCGAGGTAAGGGGACATTTATCCCCCTGCCCAAGGGAAAGCCCCAGCTGCTGCCATGGGTCACCTTGGCATTGCGCTAGCGAAATTGATATTGCTGGCACAAGTCTATGTGTGTCAGCTGATCAGGTCAGGGAAGAGGGACGGCATACGGCACATGCTTGTGCACCTATCCAATTTGCCTTCCCCCTGCCCCGTTCCACCCCCTGCGCCGGACTCACCTGCTTGCTTCAGCGGGCGTTGCTCCAGCCACCAGTGCATGCATGAAGGCTCTGGCCTTCCTGCTGGCGCACCAGGCCTCTACGCTGTTGCAAAGTGCTTTCTGGTGGTTTTGCAACAGCTACCACCTACAGAGCATGAGCCCCGCTGGCACTATCCAAGGATAGGATTGTGGCAACAGTCTCTCTGGGCTTTCCTGGTTCCCTCTTACAGATGTAATAAGGAAATGTACATTTGTGCACTGTTGATGTACGTTCTACAAGCATACATTTATTGCATCAGCTTTTTATGTTTGTTAACCAAGTTATATGTATAATAATCCCCTCATCACAACACAGTGAACAGTTATAATAAAGCAGACATTATCTGATGATAATAGTATTAAGTCATTAGGGTCTGTTCCCACATGTGCAGGCAGTAGTTTTGTGGAGCATGTTACAGCTTATTAAGCATAATAAAAACAACATTAAAACACAGACAATTGTAAAAACAATTTAAATCTAATGAAAGCATCATAAAAATATTTCAGGTCATCAATTTATGTGCTTTGAAACTAGCACAAGAAGATGTCCACCCCAAGTGAGACTTAATGGATTTTATTTTTCCAGCCTGAGCTGGACTTACATTCAAGTCCAATGCGGCTATCCAAGCACACATACTAATACATATAACTTCAGCTGATACTTGGAAAAGTGGCTAACGGCAGTGATTCAAATAAGTAATTCAAAGGGAACCACCTGAGCAGAACAAAATTAACTGTTCATTTTAAAGTTGACACCTGCAACCTTGTTTCTCATTCTTCTTCTCTCCCTCATAACAGGTAATAACAATACTCAATGCACAATGTGATGTCATTTATTGTGGTTTTTAACATGTTATGAACCACCATGAGTACCTCCCTTGTGAGAGGAGAAAGGAGGGCTACAAATTTTATGAATACCAGTAATATAATTTATTCCCTTTCTTTTTCTCTTTTTGACTTCCTCATAACAAGTAGTGATACTCAGTGCACAATGCAATGTCATGGGTATTGAGGCAATTCATTTCTTTGTTGCGTCTAGACCAGGGGTGGCCAACCTTCGGACAGGAATGCTCCTGGCCCTTTAAATGGTTGTATTAAGTGAGGACATTTCAGCAGGTGCAGCTGCTTTAGCAGCACCATCAGCACTTGCAGCTGCCAAGATTCTGTCTTCTGCACAACTCTTAAGAATGCAGAGGCCCTAATGGTGGAAGGTTGGCCACCCCTGGTCTAGACAGAAAGGAAGCTCCAAAACTTACAGACACATTACCAAAGTCCTTTATGTCAGCAGCCCCCAACCTCTGTGGTGTCAGGGACCGGCATCACGGAGGTGTTTTTTTTTTTTCTTCACGGACCGGGGGGGCCGCCGACACCATGCCCCCACGTGACCCGGGCGTGATGTCAGCTGCGCGCGCCCAGCACGGCTCCAATCACCCCCCCCAACGGTTTAGTGCCTATTTGGAGCCGTTTGAGCTCCAGGGCGGGCGGGAGGGCCAAGGCGGCGCAGCACAGAGGTAAGTAAGCCCCTTCGCTGCCACGTCTGGCCCCCGCCCTGGGGCCCACCGCCCCAACCCCGAAGATGCTTCTAGCCGGGCGGCCCGGTCCCAAACAGGCCGCGGCCCGGTGGTTGGGGACCCCTGCTTTATGTGAAGTCAATCCCAAATTGCTCCTACTACAAGAAAAGCAAGAGAAAAAAAGAGATGGAACCAAAGAACAGATCTTAGACTTTCAATTCCACCTCATTTGAAAACCTAACTCATTAGGACTGGGCAAATGGCATCTTTCACCGTGGTAGACTGAACCAATCAATATCTTATTTATTTATCATATTTGTAGCCCACCTTTCTCCTCCCGCAAGGGAGGTACTCAAGGTGGTTTACAACATATTAAAGAACACAATAAAGGACAATAAAAATAAAAGCTATAATCAACAAAGATTAAATACATTGCTGCACCAGAAAAAAAAAATAGCATAACTGACAGCCCAATCCGGTTGGGCTGCCCCGCTGGCAGAACGCCTGCCCCACTGCCCCGCTGGCAGTACGCTGATCGCTACAAAGCAACGAAAGTGTGCTCCAGTAGCATGCAGAGTAGTGCACTGCTGGAGTGCTGGCAGGAAGGCTTTCCCACACATGCTTTCCCACGCATGTTGATGGATCGCTGGCCACCTGCCGGAGCAGGTAGACAGGCAGGGGAGGCAGGAGGGGGTGGGTGGAGAGCAGAACAGGGGTTGGGAGGAGCCAAACTGGGCAGGGAGAGGGGAGGAACGGGGGTGGGAGGCTGCCGGAGGCGTGGATCTGGCGGTGATGGCATGCACTGGATCCTGTCCTGGCTGCAGGTCCTAGGAGACCCATTGAGTGGAAGGCTTACAGAGGGGTAAGGGGATTTAAATCCCCTTTTCCTTCCGAAGCTTCCCGATTCTCCCCCCCCCCCCCGCTGGATACTTTTTGGCGTGGCTGCATCAGTGTGTGTGTGGGGGGAGAGATTGGGCTGTAAGACTAAGAGAAGACATATGCTTAGATCCCAAAAAAGGGTAAATAGAACAGATCTAGTGGCCTTAGGTTACCCGTATTCTGTCAGTCTCAGCTCCCTCCCCCCGTCTGCAATATAGGAACAATACTACTGACTTACCTAAAATGGTGGTTGTAGGATTACAAATATACTATATATAATATATGTTGAGCACAATGCACAATGAACACTCTTTTAGAGAACATTCTGAAAATGCTATATAAATGCTAAATATTATTGTCAGAAAGAAATTGCCAAAGAGAAAACTTTCAAAATGCTTATCAGGGGACAAGAAAGCTGATACTAATATAAGGTTTTCATTCATTTTGGTAACAAAATAATACATACCTCCATGTCCTCCAGGTCCCTGGGCCAATTAGAGCCGGGAAGATGGGAAAGTATATTATCATTATCTTCATTCTCCAAAATATTTATACACCACTTTTCAACAAAAAAAAGTTCACAAAGCAGTTTACATAGCAAAATAAATGAAAAGGTGGTTCCTTGACCAAGACAGCTTAAAAAACAAAACAGAAGAAAAAACTACTGGGAATAAATTGGAAGTGGGTGTTGGGCACGTTAAAAAAATGGATGCCAGTAATGTCAGGCTGACCAATATAAGTCAAGTTCATTGCAGGGGCAAATGTGGCAGAGAGTTTATGACAATTGATCACTTAGAATAGCTCATATTTTTAAGGAGAGAAGCTGAAGACACACTGGAAAGTGTTCAGAGGAGAGTTACCAAGTCGACAAAGGGTTTAGAAGTTAAATCCTATGAAGATGGGTTGAAGGAACTGGCTGTGTTTAGCCTGGAGACAAAGATTCGCAAGTGGTACACAATGACACTTTCCAAATATTTGAAAGGATCTCAAAACAGAAGAGATTTTCACCTCTAAACCATTCTAAGGACACAGAAACATTTCCTGCATGTAATTTAGGCAACGTCTCCAATATTTTTTGCTTGCACTTAAAACCACAGTAAAGCCATTTTTAGTGTCAACTATAAAAGCACTAAGGCCACTAGGGGACACAATGCAAGGAGTCTGGTTTATGGAGTGGGTGGGCAGAATAAAAGGGGCAGCCAATCCGTCCTAAGTTCCCCCTCGCCGATGCAGTGGCAGCAGCGCAGGCTATGCTACATCCTGAGGGGAAATTTAGGAGGTCTCCTCAAGGAGACATTTGTCCCCTTGTCCTGGGGAAGCCCCAGCACACGCAATGGGTCTACGTGGACCTGCGCCCAGCCATATGGCTGGTGCAAGTCTGCATGCACCTGGGATCCCCTGAAAAGCTGGATACGCTGGATAAGCAAATTCCAAAGGTCCACCCAAATCTCTGGCCTTTCTCCGTCAAACTAATAGACTCCTGGCACAGTGCCACCTTCCCGGTTCTAGCACTTATACAGCTAGCGCCACACTGTCCTGTGCTTATATTACCAGAATTTAAAATGAGATGCTATACTGAGCATTTGCAGGTACATTGGATACTAGTAGTCGAAACAAAGGACTATGGTGGTAACACTGTGTATTGCCAGAAGGGCAATATGGAATATTGGATCTGGAATATTTTGGATATGGAAGCAATGGAACAGACCAGTGGGCGAAAGACAGAAGCGAGGATTTATCAGCTTTCCACAAGCAACAATTCCCCAGACAGATAGAACATTATACAGTGTTCTTATGTCCCTCAGCATAGAAGTGGTGCCTCCTTCTGTCGATATGGTCCTCTTGTGGGCATGTTTACGGGGCACACCTACAGTCATCCCACACCAGCTCTACATGTCTAATGGCATTTCCAAGCCCCTTTTATACAACTTCGGGGGGGGGGGAAAAGAGTGTACGATGCAGCTCATCTGAGATGTGGCCTCATCCAGCTTGGCTTGGTGACCCAGAACTTCTCCAGAAATGATAATGCAAGAGGCAGCCTTACTAACAGGTGAGAAAGTTGACTCAGCACCTTTGGAAAGATTAACCCAATCATGACAAAGCAGACTGACTATTGGGAAGAACTTGTGCAGACCAGTAACTCCTCGAGATACATAGGTCTTCCATGGTCTGCCAATATACATCATTAACCAAAATGTCCCTGGTCCCAATGTTCACATACACAGCAGTTTGGGCTGTGCGTGTGGAACCGTGTCAAACAACTGGCAATCACTCCATTAACTGTTCAGTGGGGATGGATAATGAATGGGGCTAAATGGAGCCCCATCATTCCCTCCCCTAAACAGTTGATCGGTAATTTTTGTAATTTTGTTTGTATTTTTTTTTATGGGTCTAAAACCGCAGAGCCCCAGCAGCCGGATCAGGAAAGAAATCATGTGCTCGGTGCCTATTTATGCACAAGGTTCTTTATCCATTGAACGATAAGTACACAAAAGCCTGCCTCAGCATACACACGCCCTCGATGGATTGGGACAAGTATTTTGAAAACAGATTATTTGCAAACTCCTAGGCTCCTGACTCTAGCCAGATCCTCACATTTTCCTTGATACTCTGTGTTTTTCAGTATAGGCACAGCAGCACATTAAAGATCAGGCTGCATATTTCTTCCTTTATACTAGAATCATTTACTGAATATAACTTTAACAATGTGTACTGTAGGAATATTTTATGAAGCACCTTACCAAAATAATTACACTGGCTTTTGTATGCATGCCATATCTCTAACAACATCCCAGCTGCAACATTAGAGTGATCACTACTTCACCTGAACATTGTAAAAAGAAACAATCACAGAACATCAGAATTATTGATGAGCATTGTCTTCGTCTCTTTTTAATTCCAGAGCAATAAAATCAATATTTTCATAGATGCCAAGACTTGTGCATCAAAACTTTATTTAAACACATGGAGTTACTGCAGTGTAAATGAATTGCACAGCAGGATTATTGTTATCATAATGTCTAAATTGTGGTATGACTGTTTTTCTCAATGTGAATACATGTATGATACAAGCATATTGTCTGCCTGATACATATACGTTGTAGGAAATATGGTTCTGTCATACTCTGCCGATCACAGTATGAGTAAGCATGCTGTTTCCGACATAAACATTACCTTCTTGTTTGAGAAATGTAAAGTGTAAAGAAACCTTGCATATCAAAATTATGAGTATAAATTAAATTTACATTTCGTTAAGGTGGCAATCTTAAACACATTTGCTAGGCAGGGTATATAAATATTCACAAGATTGTAGCTTCTTCTTTTTTTAACTATTTTCTATCAATATTTTAAGCTTAGTGAATGCCACATGCCATTTTTCTCTCAAGTGAATTTCAAATGCTGTTATATTGAAATACTGTCCTTTTTGGCAGCGCACATCCACAGAAGAGTGCACTTCCATTTGTGTGTGTGTACACACACACACACACACACACACACACACACACACACACACACACAGAGTAATTATCAATAATTGTGCTGGTTCCTTTTCTGTTTCTGTCAGAGGACAATATCGGGTGTCATCAGCACCAGTCATGCAAGTCTCATGACTTGTTTAAAGGCTGATCTACACCACATGAATCCCTGCGTGTCCCGGATGAATGCCGCGTGAGCGGTGTGGCTTCCTTTTTAACCAATCGCCATGGAATGCGGGAGAGCTGTGCTCTCCAGAGTTCCATAGCAATTGGTCGTGGACCATGCTCATGTTTGGCCGTTTTCGGAACGAACCTATCACGGGGGGCAGCAAGTGAACAATCAGGAGGGACAAGCGGGTAGACAACGTATGGAAGAAACTGGTGGAGCCCAGGGCAGCATCTCGGGGTGGGGCGTCCTGTCCCCTACATTCGTGAGCCTCCAAACGCAAACGGAGTTGGTGTAGATCAGCCTTAAGAATTGTTTGGAGAGGAAAATGCACCTTCTTGCATGTAGGACCCATCCCATGCAAATTCTGTGCTTAGGTTGCAAACCATAGCTTGGAAAGCTGCTATGCCAAGGGGACCCCAATAATGAGGTCCTCAGAATTCAGAGGAGATCGGGTATTGAATTAACAGACTGTCCCCTATCCAAGTGTCACTTCTAGATGAAGACTTCTCTTGCACTGAAGTAGAAAGGGAACACTCTAGCCAAAGTCAAGCAGTTTATTTGTGATATCAAGTACATGGTTGACTCTCCTTTGGGAAATCTGTGGGGCTTAAAAGTGCTGTGCTGTGCTATGCTATTCACCACTTTATATTTATTGTTTGTTGAGTAGGAGACGGAAATGAGCAAGACTGAACCACTTAAAAAATAGTAAAGGAGAGGTTGAGTCCAAGTAGTATGACCATGGAGTTGCCCCTTGCCTTACTTCATTTCTTCAGTAGCATCCTTTACTCGTGTGTGTGTGTGTGTGTGTGTGTGTGTGCGCGCGCGCGCACACACACACACACACACACACACGCACGCACATGCATGCACTCCAAAACATTCCTCTCTTGCATCACAAATGGAATCTCATGATGGATTATCATCATTTCTCCCACATGCCAACAAGGAGAGCAAACAACAGACGTAACCACCATATGCTCTAATGCAGCAGTTCTCAAATTTCTCCCCATGAGTTGGGGAAGTTGTAAGTCCTTGCGGGGGCGGGTCGATGGCAGCAGTTGCACTCCCGGGGGGGAAAAAGGGGTTGTTTTATTACTTACCGGGGACGTGCCGGCCCTCTGGAGTGTGCGGGGAGCATGGCCACCTCTGCGGGCCTCCCCGCGCTTCAGTTCAGATTGAGATTCTCTTCAGGTTTCAGACAAAACATGAAATTGTCTTGATTGCTTCAGGGAGCCACTCAGAAGCACGGGGAGGCCCGCAGAGGGGGCACCCTCCAGAGGGCCAGCGCGCGACCCCTGGTAAGTTAAAAAAAACCCACCTTTGTTCTGGAAGCAGCAGGATGTCGCTGATGTCACTGTACATCACCACGCCCCTTAAGAGGGGAGCGACTGCATCTGGTTTTCGTGATGGGTCACGACCCACCAGTTTGAGAACCACTGCTCTAATGCATGGAACAAAACTTTATTTAATCATCCAGAACTGGGCAAGCATCTAAACACCCTTCACTGCTGTCATATGGAGTAGCAGGATATATCAAGATGTTCAGAACAGCTAAGGATGAGACAATCCAACTGAGTTAGCACTACCAAGAAACCCTCATGATGGACGCAGCATAATTTGCATCATATAGCATGCATGGATCTGCAGTTTCCATGATATTCAGCCATCTTGGACACACTACACAAGCACAGAAATATCCAAGGCGTCCTTGTAAACTGCTGCTTTACTGACATGTATTGGTCTGTCTCTGCCCCCTGCCCCTGGGAAGTAGTATAAAGTGGGTGTGGGTGCAGGGGAGATCCAGTCCATTATAAGATAGGAGCATCTTTAGGTCCACAAAGGGACCTACAGCACAATCCTATGCATTGTGAAGTAAGAAGTTACTGAGAAGTAAGTCCCATTGACTTCAGTGGGACTAACTCCCAGGTAAGTGCGTATAGGATTGCAGCCGACATCTAGTAGGTTTTTAGATCTATTCTGAATTGTAGTGGCAGGAGATCACTTTAATTCTGTCTCAATGAAGCCAATGGAAGAACCATGAAATTCGGTCATCCCCACGGCACCATCTCATATCATCAGTTAAATATTTTGATCCTATCCTTCTACCCCTATATTCTACAGATACCTCAGATGCTTCCAATTTGCAAGATACCGATACACAAGCAGCCTATGACAGCTCTGCTCATCACCACAAGAATTGTGAGTACATAAAAGCCATTATCAACCAGTGCCCAGGAGGCTTCCAGTGTGTGTCATAAGTGTGTCATAACTGTGTCATAACCAGCACAAAAGTTAAGTCGGATTGCGCTGTGAATGGCTGCAATTTAAGGGATCTTCAACATTTCTATTTTGCAACATTTCTATGTCATACTCAGCTTGTGGGCCTTGCAAAATAGAAGTGTTGAATATCCCTTAAATTGCAGCCATCCAGACATGCTCTAATCTGAAAAGAGAAATGAAATGAATCATGATTAACTTTGATCACAAATGAGACGAAGACACATACTGAAAATATCCAAGCAAACCAATATACTGAAAATCAAATGCAATGCAACGCCAATACATTTTCACTGTATAATCCTCAAATGTTGTCTCTGATTTATTTATTTTTTATGTTCAGTCCCATGGCTTCTTCTACTTTGATGGTATTAATGGAAATTCATTTATCAGTGATTATTCAAAGAACTGCTGGCCACATGCTAACGCTGACCAGCCGAAAGCCTTCTCTCGCTAGCAGTCATTGTCAAAATCAATGTGACTGGTTGTTGCAAATTAACCTCGGGCGCTATTCTACTTCTGTACTGCCATGATAAACAATGAAAGTGATCCGATTGGCCATTTATCAAATTCAGCTGAATAAATTATTAGGCACAGAAACTGTGCATTGCCAGGCAAACACTTTCTAATTGCTAATGCTACAGAAAGAAAACACACTTGAAATATATTTAGCCGTGTCAGAAAACAGTACAACCTATACACAGCATGTTGGTATTCAATTAATTTATTCTACTACCCAGGGTTGGGAGTTTGCAGGATGTTTTGTCTTTTAGAGTTGTTTTGTCATTTTTCTTCCAAACAGATTACAAGAGTGGAATAAAACAAATTGATAGCGACAATTCATTTTGTTAGAACTATGGAAACAAGACAATATATCAACATTTTCTCATTCCAAAGCCTCATGCGGGAAAGAAAAAAATCATGAACCTAGTTTCTACTTTCTATTTTCATGTACTTTTCCCCCCTACTCAACACCTTATTCCAAAATTCAACCATAATTTGGCTTTACTGAATTTCTTTCTGTTAAAGGGAAATATCCTTATGCAGTTACAGCTAGATGACCTTTTGAGGAGTGTCAAGGAAAAGGACCTGGGAGAAAGCAGGCTGACTGAGGGGAGTAGTGCCTAGTGGTTATAATAATACTATACAGTATTTATATACCACCTTTCTTGCTCATTGGATTTCTCCTCCGACTTTAATCCAAGGCGGTGTACATGGGCAGACTGTCCTAACCCCCCTTGGGTTTTTTTTACAATATATAAATGTTCAATCTTTCATGAACAGCTACATTCCAGGTGGTATCCTTTTGCAGCCTGGCTTTTCTGCTGGCTGGTGCCTCCCGCACTCGACCAACGCAGCTGGGAGCTCTTATCTCTCCTCACAGAGGCTTTTCACAGCTTTTTGTCAGCGGCGTGTCTCGAACTTGCCATTTGCCGATCTTCGGGCTTTGCAAGGCGGCAGCTCTCCCGACTGAGCCAGACCCCTTCTTACGCACCTTCTTACACACCCCTTTCTTACCCCCTTCTTACGCACCCCTTCTTAGGCACCGCTTTCCCCTTACTGGGCTAACATGGAGAAAAAACATGGTAGTTTTTAACCACTGCCTTTCCACCCCAGGCTACAGAGACCAGGCAGAGGGGGGCTGTCTGGGAAAATCCCACTCCCAGGACAGCACTGAACCCCAAGGATTTTTATTAAAAATCAAAACCACAGTAGCGTGTACAGTGCAAAGAGTCATGGCAACCCTCCCTCTGAATTACCCATGCCATGAACATGGACTAGGCAAGCACAGAGTCAAAATATAACTAGTTTAACAACAGTCCAAAAGAAAAGAAATTAAACAAAATGGGTGGTGGTGGTGGATTGCTCTAATAATGTGTGGCCTTTCCCTTGGCCTGTGGATCTGAGGCCTCTTGCCATCATTTCTGGAGCTGGTATCATGTTATTGGCCAAAGCCAGCAGTTCCTAAACTTACCATGGTCACAGTGCACTCTGTTGCACCCCTATGAGTTCGCCGTGGCACCCTTAGGTGCACATTTTGGGAACTACTGGCCTAGGCCATGCTCTCCTGACAGGCACTCAGTACGACACACATGTTCACATGCATGTTCCTTGCATGCATTGAATAAAAGTTAGCAGGCAACAGTAGATAGACTAATGCTTTGACTCTATATAAAACAGCTTCATGTGATTCAGTGTTTGCCTGCTGCATACACTGATACATAGGAAAAGATTGACAGCCAATCATGTTCAAGGCAGAGGAGCCCTTCATCTTGGAATTGCCTGATCTTTTTGGTCTTTGAAATGGACAATGCAATGCAGTGAATAATGCATGCAGACACCTTTTGCAAATTAGGTGGTATTTGACTTTCTGTACTCATATCCAAAAGTTCCAGGGAAAGCTGCATAAATTCCCGCCAGTTAAAATACGATTCCCACCCCACAAGGCAATCTAAAGGGCTGGACTCATTTCTTGAACAAAGAAGCTACCTGGCTATCTGTGAATGCTGATTTTTATACTGATCATTCTGATTTTAAGCCATGCCCATGGTTCCCACGATATCAAAGATCCAATTAAAACCCATAGATTTGGATGGAGTCAATTATGGCATACTTTTTCTCTGGGGTCCACGTGGACAAAAGTTAATTAGTTGGGGAAATTAACGCCTCTAAATTCAAAGAGTTAATTTTCAATAGGCAATTAGGTAGGCAATGAATGCTACACACAATAATACATTTGCACAGCTGGAAGGCCTAGTAGGAAAGAACCATTTAGCATTCGGTGCACACAGGGCTTCCTCACAATAAGGAAGACATGAGAAAAAGCCTTATCAACGAATCGTGTTCTTTGGTTCGATCTGTTGTTAGCCGTCACCTCTGGAACTGGACTTCGGCAGTACAGAACAAACTACTTCATAAAAAATGTCGTACGTCTGTAGCGCTCTGTCATTTAAAGGAAATCAGACTTGAGTGATGCTCGCTCTAGAACTTTTCATTGCTCAGGGAAGTGGAGAGTTCATAACAGTGGCTCCCTGAGTTCCACCATCTTTCAGAAGAGAGTAGAGCCTCCCTGGAAGTTGAACAGCCAGCCATCCCACTAGAGGCTGGCCAGGAGACTGCAGATGACTTCTGAGTTCTGCCATCTTCTAGGGCAGGGATAGGTAGGGAACCTATGGCCTGTGGGCCAAATCCAGCTCGCCACCTGAAACTTTCAGCCCATAGTCCCCAAAAAATATATCCACCTAGACTGTGGTGGTCCTAAAAAAGGATTCAGGTTTGTAATTCTATCTCTGTCAGGCTTACAGTGTAAGCAGACCAAAGGCAGAAGCTTCCTTTGAGCATCATTCACCGTCCAGGCATGCATCTTTCCATGTCATACCCATCTCTTTTTTCTTAGTTCTATGACCAAATCGGGAAGTTTGCGCATGTGTATCAAATGTGCATGCGTTCTTACTATTCACAGACCCCATGTCTCCCTTAAATATCTCGTGCTCTACCAATGGGGGGGTATTTGGATAAAAAAAGGTCCTTGCCTTTTCCATTACCCTTCTTCCTGCTCCTGCGTGTTGCTTGCTTTTTTGGGAATCAGTTCTAGGCCAGAATCCTAGATATTGAAAATCAGGAGTTGCATAGTGCAGCACATACGACCTGTTCCCCACTACAATTTCACATTTCTATCAGCTTTGGGAAGTTGGCACCTTATATTTATAATCTTAAGTACCCCCAGTTGCACAGAGCCCTTTCTTTAGCAAGGTGCAACGCTCTCCCGTCTGCTCTGTTACTTGGCAGATATAGTGGAATCTCAATTTCTGAGAGGTATTGTCCTTGTGGAGTGGGTTGTATAGAAACATTATTACATATGTTTTTATATTGCCCACTCCACGAGGCACCTCACAAGCAACATCTAGGCCCTATATTAGTCAAGCTCCAGGGCTGGGCAGATCAGGAGGTAGTACATTACCTTTTATCGACGGAGATAGATGACGTAATGGAAAGATCGGCAGCCTTTGTTAATACAATCATTATAGCACGTAAAGCTGATAGTATTCCCTATGATGTTTAAGCTGTAATTTTGTTGTGTTTGTAGTTTTGTTTGCTTGTTTGCTTTACATGTTTAATATAAATATTATGTGTTAAGTGTTAAATGTTATGTTTGTTTTTGTTTTTATGCCAATAAAGGTTCCTAAAAAAAAAATCCCTTTGTTCCTTGGTCATGCTACAGTGTGACAATGTTGAAGTGTGACAAAGCAATGTGACTCAGGAGACTGATTAATAGAAATAAGTGCATGTACAGGCGTCCCCCTGTATCCATGGGGGATATATTCCAGGCCCCCTACAGATACGGAAACTGCGGATACCAGAGAACCCTATCTCCGCAGCCCCCACATGCTCCTGTGCCCATTACCTTCATTTTTTTCTTACCAGTCGCACAAAGCATTCCACAAAGCAAGCACGTCCCTTCCTTTTACAAAACGCTATAAGCAGGAAGCTTCCTGGTCAGGACTAAAACTACTTGTCCCAGAATCCTCCCTGAAAAGATTCCTGCTTCCTGTTAACATTCTGTTCTGGGTCCCTCTAGCATCCAGGCTGCCTACCTGCTTGTGTTCTATAAGCTTGCATGCTTATAGTGTTTTGTAAAAGGAAGAGACTTGCTTGCTTTGTGTGACCGGTAAGAAAAAAACACGAAAGTAATGGGCGTGGTGGGTGTGGGGGCGGAGAACCGTGGATAAGCAGATCTGTGAATACCGGATCCGTGGATATGGCGACACACCTGTATCTGTAAAAGACAAGGATAAGTTTACAGTGTAAAATTTACACAACAAGAGGGGCATAGACTCATGGCTCTGCTGTACTTTGCATATTTAGGAAGCTCTTGGTGCCAAAGAAGCATGATCTGCTATCTGAACTGCTGCAGCTAAAGTTATCTATAAAATTGGGCTGCAGGTGTCGTTTGTAAAAGTAAAGTATTTCTAAATGGTGAATAAATGATTACTAATTGGTTCCTGTAAATAGCTAATCAATGGCTATAGATCAAAAGAGCAATTTAGGCAGCTTAGAAGTTAAACCATCAAGCACAGTTTTCATGCAAGCATCAATTCTTGATGAAGCATACTTCCAATTGCGGTTGGTAGCAAAATACTGTAGTTTATTCAAGTTCCTTTAATTCCAACAGGACTTGATTCCACCTAAATTGATTTAAGGTTGCCACTAGTGTGGAAGTAAATAATTAGGACTTGTTTTCAAGAAAGTCTATTTAAAATTAAATAACTAAACATCAAAAATGTTAGAGAGAACTTTAATACAGTGAATGATGGTTGCATTTTGCTAGCCTTACATAAAGTTAAATTGCACTGAAAGCTGATTATCCCTCAGCTTTCTGAAAGCAGGGCTGGACTTTAAATGCCATGCAATTAAATAGCTAGCATTCGTAGAATTTCCTTTATTTTCTTCAAAAAACAAATAAACACCCCACAACAACCCACAAAATAGTAATAGCTCCAGATCCTGGTTAAAGTGATACAATTTTTAAAAACTTTTTTTTTTGCAAGCCATGTATGTTTTATGAATGCTGAAAGCTGTTTGGGTGAAATTAAGTGAAGCAGAATAGTGGCATTTAACAATACAGGTATCCCCCGCTTAATGACAGGGATAGGTTTTGAAATCCCCATCATAAAGTGAAGCCGTCATTAAGTGGGTCTTGCTCTTATCTTGCCCATTAGCTGTTTGGCTTTAGATAAAGGCTTTGAAGTTCAGCTGTGCTTAAACCCCAGGGCTGAACTTCATAGCCCTTATCTAGAGCCAAACAGCTGATGAGCTGGGGATTTAAAAAGATGCCTCTTTTTAAACCCTTTGCTCTTTTTTACTGGGGACCTCCGTCATGTATATCTGGATTGTTGTTAAGCAATCCGACATTAAGTGGTGGACACCTGTATTTGATATCTATAATGCATCAACAACACAGTCACACTATTACTTGCACATCGAAAAGCACTTATTGTCAAGGCAGTGTTTTATGCTAATTTTCTAACTACAATGTAGATATGGAGAGTAGATACATTACAGGTTAGCATTTCTTCCAGCAGGGTCTTGTATATTTAACGGTTGCTGAACAGGCAGAAATTCAACAAGTACAGCTTTCTTTTGCACTTCTGTAATGGGAAGAGTCATGGCTCTATGGTAGAGTATTTGCATTGCATGCAGAACGTCTCAGGTTTAATCCTTAGCATCTCCAGCTAAAGGAACCTTGAGTAGCAGGGCTAGGAAATATCTCCATCGGAAAATGTTGGCAAAGAGCAGTGGTTCTCAAACCCCCCCCCCCGTGACCCACCTGCTCCCCAGTGGAGGGCCCTGCGACCCACCTCATCCTCCTGGGGTGGGCCTCCGCAGGCCTCAGAAAGCAACCGGAAGTTACTTCTGTAAATTCGGAAGTAAACTGGAAGTCTATTTTTGGTTGCTTCTGGAGGCCTCCAAAAGTCATCCCTGACCCGGCGCGACACGGGAGTGGCAGGATGAGATGAGTCGCCGCTTCTGGTTGCTTCCGTTAGAGTGACCATTGGTTGTTGACTTAGTACAAGGCAGTTTCATATGAAAATCTGTACCTGGATAAATTCCTGTTCGCATTTCATGCAGCTGTTAAAAACACAAGAACCTTACTAGGAAAATGTTTGTACCGACAAGAATGAAAATAATTGTTTAAATGTTCTTTGATAGAAGGCACAGAAGGCCATCTGTCCTTTATAAATCTTTGCTATGCTCTGAGCTCTTATCTAGTCAATTGACACTTCAATCTATTTTCTTTAGTAAAGCATAGCTGCTGCTTGAGAAAACTGGGTGAAGTTTGTAAGGCTCTGCCAACACAGTATGAATTTCATATACTAGGTCAGGACTCTCAGAGTGTGGGTCATGGCCCCCAGTAGGTCTCCAGCTGAGGGGATCACAAAGCTCTGAAAAACTAGGTTCAATCCCTGGAACCTCAAGGTAGGGATGGAAAGAGACCCCTGTCTGAAACTCCAGAAAGCCACAGCCAGTGAGTGTAGGCAATAATGAGCTAGATGTCGGTCTTACAATTGCCTTACTTCAGGGGTTCTTAAAGGGTGGGTTGGGATTCACTGTAATATAGGAGATCATGTAAATGTATGTCTTTTTATGGGGGTCACAGTAACATACAGTTTGAGAACCCCTGCAGAAGTTCATTGCAAACAGGAGATTCAGACAGTGAGAGATATACCGTTAAGTGCTTTGAAAAAACAACAGAGTCTGGTAGCACCTTGAAGTCTAACCCAGGGGTTCTCAACCCATGGTACGGGTACCCCTAGGGGTACGCGGACCTCTTGCTGGGGGTACACCAAGCCCTGCCCCTTATCTGCCCCATCAGCAGCTAATTAAGTGTTAATTAACATGGATTTTAAATTGTAATTATTTTTGGAGCCCTTCTGTCTCTCTGATTTTGGTTTGGGGCTTATTTTTGTACTTTGGAAAATGTATTTTGGTGGTGTGGAGGAGGGAGGAGCTGATTTTCGGAAATGTGACTTGGAGAAAAAAGAGATCCTTGCATCTCTCTCTCACACACACACACACACACACACACACACACACACACACACACACACACACACACACACACACACACACACACACACACACACACACACACACACACACACACACAGTTAAATAAGACATTGTTTCACATTTAAAATTGTTTTAGTACTTTTTTATTTAATGATTAATTACCTAATTAATTAATTGATTAATCCAATTAATTAGCAGTTAATTGGCAGGGGGTACTTCAGAAAATTGGACTGTGATAGGGGGTACCTGGGCCTCCAAAGGTTGAGAACCCCTGGTCTAACCCATTTATTTCAGCATAAGCTTTTGTGTGCTACAGCCCTCATCATTAGATGTAACACAACTGCTTTACTTTTTTCTTCTCTATGCAAAATGTTTAAGTCCAGTCAAGTTAATAAGAGGTAAAACAGCTTTACTCATGGACAAAGGAGAATTCTGTTCCTATAAGTAAGGTATGCAAAGACATTAACAGGAGACAAAAATATCAGTGTCAAGATGAACTCTAGTTTCACACCAGTCACACCCAAATCACAGCCAAAGACCTCCGTAAAGGGCTCTTTGATGCACAACCCCTGGGAGCTGCAGTTCTTGTCATCCTCCCAGGGTCTATTGGGAGCGCAGTGTCCAGGAGTTCTCAGTGCAGGATGCAAATTTCCTCTTGTCAAAGTTCCGGCATCTCTCTCCTCCCCTTCTCTAACAGTGTTGCCTTGGGAACAGGGGAGAGATACCTGGATGAGCCTTGCCAATGGGGACCCAGAGGGGCAACAGCAGCCTTAATGAAATTTCTAATAACAGAACAAGTTTAATGAAAACAGGATCTGCAACTATGACTATTTTCCATGTCTCTGCAGAACAAAGATTACAGTCCTTTCATTTATTTGTACAACACTCACATCAAGAAGACCAGGGCTGCAATCCTATACACACTTTCCTGCGAGTAAGTCCACAATCAGTCTTATTTCTGAGTAGACACGACCAGGATTAACAGCCCAAACCTGTCTAGGGCCGCCGCACCGAATCCTAGGCAGAATCAGGCCAGCACCAGTGAAGCTGGAGCACACCTCGGGAGAAACGGACGTGCGCCTCGGATGTGTGCCGGGAAAATAGATGGCACAAATCCAAGGAGCCGGTGTAAGGCCAGCCAGGACGGGGGATAGGATAGCAGAAGTGTCGTTGGGGCGGGGGGGCATGGGCACCAGGGTGGGGGCTGTACGTCACGGCGAAGGGACGTACTTGCCTCCGGGATGCGTCTCCTCCGCCTCGGTCATCTTGGTGTTGGGCTCTCCTGCCCGCCCTGGAGCTCGTACGGCTCCAAAACAGAAAGTAAAACGGCAGGGGGGCGTAATTGGAGCCACACCGGGCGCGCTCGTGAAGCCAACATCATGCCCAGGTCACATGGGGGCGTGGTATCAGCGCCCCCCCCCCAGAATCGCCACTGTAGGATATGATTTAGTGGAGCGGGAGGGCCCTTCAGTGCTCCGCTTGCCGCTCTGACTGCTCAGAGTGACGGGTGCTCTGTGCCACCTGTGAAAGCGCATGGTCAAAACAGGGTCTTCTTGCAGCAGCAGCAACACCACCATGACTGCCCGCAGCGCCAGAGGAAGAGCTGGACTACCTCTCCCTGATCCTCTCAGCAAATGGAGTGCTGACTGAAGCAGCAGCTGGGTGGATGGCAGGCTGGAGGGAAGCAATGGACTGACAAGAGATGCAGGGCATCCCTCTTCAGTTTGCCGATCCCCTCCAACCCCCTGTTCAAATTGGCTGCTTCAGTCAGCCTCATGGGTGGTCTGGCCCTGATCATGAGAAAAAAAAACATTGAGGCTAAATTATACAGCCATGTGACTGCCTGTATATTAAGGCTGGAGTTGTGGGTTTGTTTTTGTTTTTTTGCATTCTGTTACATAGCCTGAAAATTAAATTCTTTCAAAAGTTTCCACCATTTGTCCTGCCAGTCTGAAATATGCAACAGAGAATCTACTACCTGATAGTTGAATTTATTCTGGCCACATTTCACAAAAGAGTTAAATCTCTTTAAAGTGATTCCCTATGAAGGGGACCATTACTATTTTTGTGGCCCTTTTCACCTCCGCCATGTGCATTACAACAAGACTTCCATCACATACCAAAGGTGTGCCTTTTCCTCTGGGTCAATCTGCTGTATAATTTCAAGTTGCAAGGGCAGAAAGTTTCCATTTACAATTTTTGTTAAAGTTGAGCACAAGTTGATGTCAAACAAAGGTTTGTAGTGGGCAAACATCATACATTCATGAGCAGATTCCTCTGTTTCTTTCCATCATCTCCACTGCTGCTGAGGCATCAGCTCTGACACGACTGGACTTAATTGTCAGAGGTCACCTTTACCTTTAGTAATTAATCCAGGCTCCTTATTGAGATGCTGCATTGCTAGGCAGAGGGGTGGAAGCCTACCCAACATAGGCTTACCAGATCTCCAACTGGGACAGAGTGCTAGATCTTTAGGAGAAGGAATGTGGGCAGATGTAGCTTGTTAAACCTTAGAGCACAATCCTAGGCATGTCTACTCAGAAGCAAGCCCCACTGAACAACAACGGGGCTTGCTTCTGAGTAGACATGCCTAGGATTGTGCTCTAAGGTTTAACAAGCTACACCTGCCCACATTCCTTCTCCTAAAGGTCTAGCACTCTGTCCCGATTGGAGATCTAGTAAGCCTAACCAAACATGTACCCATTTTAAAAATGCCTCAAAAAATAGATCAATGAAATGCATTTCCCAATTCAGCCACTAGAGGGCACTGCAGCTGAAGAGATACAAACGAAGCTGGAAAAAGAGAGGGTGGAGTCTGTCCTCTCACCACAGTTACCAAGCATGCAAGGCAAGGGGCTTCCATGGGACCAGCCATGCTGTTCTTTCCACCCACTGGCTGGATCACTGTACTGGCTGCTGAGGAGCACCTATCAGAGCTGAAGGATGCCTGGACCCCTCCCCCTGCACAGCCAGCCACTGACATGGGGACTCAGAGAGCACTTTTGAGCCACTTGGAAAGGGAGAAGAAGCTGCACCTAAAAGCCCAGCAGATGCAGGTCTCTGTATGGTTAATAGATAAGAGAGAGAGAGAGAGAGAGAGAGAGAGCTCCCCATCTCTACCCCGATGCTCAATGCTGAGGCTGCCATTGACCCAGCCGGATCCTCAATTTGTCATTCTTTCTCCCTCTGGACATTTTAAACAAAAGTATCTCATCTGCTTCGTTTGAGAGACTAACACAGTGATTCCTCTCCAACGTCTCAAGTCAGCTCCTTTTGCTCTTAAACAGTATTTATGAAGAAGAATGCCTTGCTTCAAAAAGAAAGGACATTACCATATGAAAAAAAATATTCAGCTGCATGTCAAGTATTGCCTTGTAAATTAAGCTGTGGCTTCGCTGGCGTGGTACTTAATTATTTAAGACAGTTGACAAGCATCAGTATTCTGGTCACATAAAGGAGAGGAACTGCATGGGGGGGGGTAAAAGACAAAGGGAAAGTATGGAGCCTGTTGAGTGTATGTGCCTGCCTATGGCACTGACTGAAAGGCTTGTATAAAGCATTGAGTTGGGAGGGCTGTGAACTGATACGGGGTGTCCCACAGCCTATAGCGGCTGGCCACACCCCTCTGGCTTGCTGCTCACACCAAGCCACTTTCTTTGACCCTCTGATTCTCTTCCCACTCACCGACAGCATGCAGGAAGAGGCATGCTACTGCTGCCACACCACTTACACACCCAGCTGCTTACGGAAGCAGCCAGGTGAGCAAGGACAGGTGGAGCATAGTGATCTGGAGCTCGCCCCAACTCCCATTACTTTACCTTGAGCTTCAGTGCTGCCTATTTCCTCCACATCCTGTTTTATTTTTTGGGGAAACTATTAGTGCCTTTGTGATATCACCTCACTCCTATTTGCATGCCTAGCAATCAACACACCTAACACTAAAATTGTATGTCAAAGCCAAGGGTCAAGAATGAACGTGGACACCCAGAATCAAGCAACAGCCAGCACAACTGTTCCATGCACATCCCATCTGGGCATTATGCTAGTTATCAGTGACAACATTATCCTTCGTCCTATTTTTGAAATGGATATAGTCCGTTTTGTTCAGTGTATTTGCAGCCACGTGAAATTCTGGACTGGGTTATTCTAGGGGACTGAACCGAGGCTCTAGCCTTATGGCTCATGTCCATCTTTTCTTCAGATGCAGATATTGTACTTCTCAAAATGGCAAGCTATAGGATTTGGCTTCATTCCAGCAAAGAAACATTAATACATTAATATGCTGCTGTGAGATGCTTCTGCACTGCAGTGCTGCTCCCCCCCCCAAAAAAAAAATCCCGTAGACACTGTTTCTGTCTACAGCACTAAATGGATTTTCCTGAAAAACGTTAAGGACAGTAAGTTATACTGACAGTTTAAAAAAAAAGAGAAAAACCAACCATAGCAGCTTATTTCCAGATAGTGATTTGGGGTATTTTCAAGTAAATGTTATGCATTCACTCTAAAAAGACCCCGTGACCACGTAACTCACATACCACAATTATTATTCCATTACACAATTACCATGTCGGATCTCCTGCATGCTAATTTTTACAAAGAATTTGCCAATTGTTATCAAAAAGAAACCTGTAGTCTTCATGTTAAGACTATATTACTACAGAAAATTAAAAAGACAACAGGTTGTAGCCTAGTGTTGTTGCCTTCCCTCTGCAAAAGGAACTCCCTCCTGCAGATAGACTCCATTTGCAGGAGGAAAATATATCACTTATCCCCTGGGGAATTAGCTGGGAGAGGGTGAATTAGCCCCATCCTCCCCCATATGCGGGCCAAGTTGCAAAAATGGGGCTTGTGAATTGGCTGGGGCACAGGAGGAGGAATAGGATTGCACCCACTTTATGAGAATGATCCAGACAAAGTTAAGTACCTTAGGTTGCTTTCCTGGGTTGAATCTCACCTTTGCCATGCACTCACTCAGTAACCAATATTCCCTCTCAAGGGTCCGCACTACCATGCAGACCCCTTTGGCTGCTGCATGGGAATCCTGTGGCGTTCCCGGGTGCACAACGATGATATCATACATCATCATCAGGCTTCCGGGAACTCCGAGCTGCATGAAGCTCAGCTTCCCAAGGCTATGAATTCGCAGCTTAAAAGGGAACAGTGTCGGCAACCCTAGGTAAGCCACTCAATGGCTGCTTGAGCTGCAACTTGAGGACAATATTTCCTTATTTTATAGGGATGTTGTAACATCAATACGTGAAGTGCTTTGCATGCTCAAAATGGCACTATACCGATATTAACAGCGCAATCCTATCCAACTTACACCACCAGTGTAACCAGCAGTGCAGCGAGAACAGGAGGTCCCAGAACAGAAAGGGGATTCAAATCCCCTTTGAATCCCCCTTTGGAAAGGATTTGAATCACCTTTCCATTCTGGGGCCTCCCATTCTCGCTGCACTGCTGGTTACACCGGTGGTGTAAGTTGGGTAGTATTGCACTGTAACTCTTATTAGGTAAAGGTAAAGGTATCCCTTGACAATTAAGTCCAGTCGTGTCCGACTCTAGGGAGCGGTGCTCATCTCCGTTTCAAAGCCGAAGAGCCAGCGCTGTCCGAAGACGTTTCCATGGTCATGTGGCCGGCATGACTCAACACTGAGGCGCATGGAACGCTGTTACCATCCCGCTGACACGGTACCTATTAATCTACTTGCAATTTCTTGCTTTCTAACTGCTAGGTTGGCAGGAGCCGTCGCACGGATTCGGACTGCCAACCTTTCGATAGACAGCTCATGGTTCTAATTCATGCTCTATCATTGTTTCTGAAGACTGCCTTCCTGCATACAAGCTGTGCAAAGAATCCTGGGTGCAGAATTGTAAGCCAAAGCTTTCATCATTGTACCTCCACAGGTGATATTTTGGAAGGGGTTTAAACTTGAGATCTAGGTGTGAGGTCCTTAGAAAACCACTTCACGGCACTATCAATTGAAGCTAGCAAAAGAAAAGGCTGCAGAGACGTCAAGAAGTGGAGGTAGCCCTCAGTCCTAACTTTCAGAAAGAAACAACTTTCTTGCAAACATTGATTCTTTTCTCACTAGCCTCATTTTATTAAGACGTGGTCTTTCAGGTGCATATTTCTTCTTGCCAACAACATTTAACAGCTATCATAAATGTAGTTGATTTAATTTTAATAGGCTTTATTTCAAAGCTATGAGGAAACAAAAATCAATATGGTTCGTAATTCTTTAATCACTCCTTAGACCTGGCGTGCACAGCGCTATGATAAGAAATTATTAGAGTTGACACTCACTGTGGTAGAATATCTTTTTAACTGGCAACAAAGGAAAAGATCAAATCCAGAGTATGTGTGTCTATGTATTATATTACATTAGAACAGAATTCCGTTTCCAGCTTCTGTTAAACTCAAAAAGATGACGCCTGACAAAATTAAGACATGAATGGCTGTTCTGTGGGCTCCATGCGCCCTTCCCCATGCTCATAGGAAGAAACAGGCAAATGTGAGGGTAGCATTAATCATTTTGAAGAATGTTCCTAAGGAGACTGGGTCATAATTTTTGGGGTTCATGATAGGCAACCCTTGATTGCCATCGTTGAGAAGCAATCACATTTCTTAAGGAAAATAAATTTCAGATCTTGTCAGTATCCCAGCTAAAGTACTAAAAGGAGGGAATAAATTGATCCTACATATTTACAATTCAACGATAGAGACAGAACTGGAAGGGGAAAAGAGTATCCACCAATGGCAGTGGCGTAGCTGACACCAGGTGGTAAGCTAGAAGGGGGGGGTGTCACGTTGTCCACAGGGTGGGGGGGGTACACAGCATTCACCACACCAAGCAGTCAGAGCAGCCAGCAGAGCGAAGTGTGGTAAACATGCCCTCCCACCCACCCACCCTCAGCCTTCTTTGGCTCCAAATCAGAGTCATTTCAGAAGTGGGGTGGATGGGGAGGCCCCAGGGTACCAGCCAGCCCAGCTACACTACTGGGAAACGGGGCTGGGGAAGGAGCATAGCTCAGAGGCAGAATACAGTGGGCCCTTACTATCCACGGGGGATCCATTCCAGAAACCACACACACACAAATAACAAGGATCCAATGATGCTGGAGTCCAGCACCCAACAGCCCATTTACTCACTGTGGAGGCCTCCGGAGGCCTGTTCCACGTCGGCACCAGCCTGGAAAGGCCTGCAGAGGCCTCTGTAAGCCTCTCTGACGTGATTTAAAGTGACTTCTGGTTTGACCATTGACCGGAAGTTACTTTGAATCAGGGCAGAATGGGGATGGGGAGGGGCAAAACTGGGCGTGGAGGGGGGAGGAATGGGGTCAGGGAGGCAGCGGGAGGGAGTGGATCCAGCAGCGATGGCACACGCCAGATCCTATCCTTTTCCACAGGCTCCCCGCCCCCTTTCTCTCTTTGGACTTGTACCAGCTAAAGTGCAGGTACGCGGGTCCCTGGCCACCAAGATGGTGGCCGCCAGGGACCCTGCACCGCCCCCCCACTCCAGCCTAACAACGCCCCTGCATAGTGCTTAACTTTGACTGGATTGTTCTGTGTGTACTATAAATGTAAGCTTGTGGTTCTTTTCTGAGACAACTCCCCCTCCCCAAATCTGCTTTCTCTTTAAATCAAAAACATTTCCATAAGTGTACGTACACACACACACACACACACACACACACACACACACACACACACACACACACACACACACACTTAATGATCTCATTGTAATTAATAAAACACAAAATGTTTCATTAGAGCAGAGCAGGAAACAACCATTTTCCGACTATCACGGTTTCTGGATATGCATAGTTTCTCGGTTGTGTAGCTATTTCACACTTTTAATTATGCAAGCAACACAGCTCAAACACAATACAGATCAACGAAGCAGGAGTGATACACTATCTCCACATGGTGAAAGACCCCTGGTTTTTGTGGGAGGCAAGCAAAAACAAAAAACAACACCCTTCCCTGCCTTCTTGCAGTTTAAGGATTAACCACTATGTCAAAAGTAGTGTCTATTCCAATAGATTTTCTATCCGGGAAGTTTTACTGGGAAGATAAAACTCTTTGATGCTGATGCTGAAATGTGTACATAAGAGACAAGTAAGCTCAAAACTGTGCCACTTTATCCCTTTCCTTCACATGCGTGTAATCACCGATAATTTGGCTAAGAGATCTAGGGAGCTATCAAACTTTCTGAAAAGCTGTAATTTCTCTCTGAAGTTTTCTCTACAAAGAATGCAGAGTATAGCACACAATAACCTTCCCAAGTGTATGCAAGTTCTACTTATCTGTGCTCCTCTGGGGATATAATCATAAGCATTGTTCTAGACACAGATGCACAAGAAAAACACTAACATCCCTCCTCTCTGGTTGAACCTACAATGTCGGATATCAAAGCTGCTGACTAAACTCACAGCAAAATTGCATTAATGGCACTATTTGATGTTGCAAAGGTTCCCTAGAGACAATGTCTTCATTCCCTCTCTATACAGGTATTATCTAATGACAGCTTCCTCAGCTTAAATCTCAGGTAGTCAACGTCTCCACAAGCGTGCCACAAGTCAAGTCCAAACCATAACGGCACCAGGTTTTCTTTCACAGGCGTAGAGGCTTAATACTTTTCTCTTAAAGGCTATGGAGGCTGAAGAGAAGCCAAAGGGCAAAATAGGCGCAGCATCTAACAAGTTGTGACAGCTCTCTTCTCCCTTGTTCTCCACTTCATGCTTCCTACTGGGTAAACTGGAAATGAGCTAGGAAAAGGTCATTCACTACCACCACTCAGGACTAGGAAGCCAGGATTTCTGACTCTCCCACCCTTCGACAGCAGGTGGGCTTCACAGTTCAGGGAGCTGGCTCCAATTCACATGTCTTTGTTTACTGGCCAAGGGGGAAGATGAAGATGCTCAAACAAAGGTCACCCAGGATTGTTTTGTCCCAGGCTCCTCTGAGCCACTCTATTCCCTTTCTAAAGTCTAATTTAGGATAAAATCAGCACTTTCCCTCTTAAATAGTTAAAACGCTGTGTGCAGAAACAAACTTCTGAACTCGGCAGCAAAAGCAACCCATACCTATACATTTCCCAAAGTGAAAGGAGTCCCTTAGTAACCCAGTTCTTCACAAATTCCATAAGACAGCCCCTGCTGTCTTCTCCCAACAAAAAAAAAATCCCCAAACCAGTCTCTTTGGCAAGTCCTGTAGTCAGAGTCCAATTAGGTAAGCCTCTTCAACCGCTGGTCAGGCAGAGTTCTTTCCCTTATCATTCATTTCAGGTAAGTAGTCAGTCCAGCAGAAGTTCCCCATCTGAGCAAAGTCATCATCTGGCAAGCAATCTTCACTCAGCAATCCAACAGCATGTCCATCTGGCAAGGTAGCTGGTGCTGTAGCTGGCCTCCTTTTATTTCTCCAAGTCTTCATTAAACATAAGTGGGCTCAGCTGTGGGCTGGCAATCAGTGCACTCCAGGTCCTTCTAATTGTCCACAGGTGTGGAGTCACACCCAATTGCCATTAGCTATGCTTCCACCCACGCAGTCATGGGTGTTAACCCCTGGTATCCCAGTCCTGTCAAACAGGTCCTTTAACCCCTTCCTTCCCGGATCTGTCAAAACAGGGGACCACTGATACCACTAACTCCTCGCCGATCTTCCGCGATTTCCACTACAAGGCTGCGTCTGGATGGCTCAGCAATCTCTGCAGCAATCTCTTCTCTTCATCACAGAAGCCTCTGAGGTGCTAGAAAGGGTCGAAATCAGATGGAAAATAGACAACAAAAATAGGGGGGGAATCAGGGGTTTTCCTCACAGGAGGAAAGGCATGAACATAGAAAGCTGCCTTATACTAGGACAGACCAATGGTCCATCTAGCTCAGTATTGTCGATATTGGCTGGCAACAACTCTCCAGGGTTTCAGATGAGTCTTTCACAGCCAGTGGAGTCTCCTGCATGTTGCCTTTGCCCCACTGAATGGCTCTGAAGGCGAGGGGGCGCCTCGTGCCGGTGAGTAACGGAGGGTCAGCGCAGTGCGGAACTTAGCATTGCGCCCCACCTCCCGCGACACTACTGCCCAGCCCTACTTGAGGGAGCGAGTGGTTCAACCTGAGTTCTTCTGCATGCAACGTATGTGATCTTCCACTGAGCTACAGAATTCCAAAACATAATAAATTGATCAATGGTACAAAGTGCTACTGAAGTAACTTTTCTTACAGTAGAACTGGAAAAGATAGGCAGGCATGGCTTGATTTGTACCATACTCAACTTCCAAATATTATTTGAATTAATGTACAAATGTACTAGATACAATTACTCTTCTGTGCTCTTTTTAAAGATCTGAAGATTTTGCTGTATAAATTGCCACCATTAATTTTAGAAAGGAGAAAGAAGTTCAATTAGCCTCAGGAGTAAAGACACCATCCTCCATTACAAACCACAAATCTTACGACCACCAGATAGGAATTCCTGATTCCTAATGTTCACATTTCAGAGAGAAGATCCTGAAACATTTACAGCCTTTAGTCAAGCTACAAAGAATTTTTTAACTGATAAAAAATAACCAGCTATTGCATTACATCCTCCATCACTAAGAGACCACAAAACACCAAAAGCCCATTGCAGATTGAAGCTGCAGTACTGCACTGGCATAGTGTTAAAACACATGTTTGTTGATCAAGCAAAAGGCAGAGTAGCTCCACTGAGTACTGTAAGGAGAAAGCAGACATGTCCAGACGAAGTAAAAGGAGTCACCTATGTTTTGTCAGACCTCAAAGCAGTGATGTAGACTTGAGTCTATTGACTCGGACCCGAGTCGGACTCAAGTCGCATCAATGACTCGACTCGGACTTGACTAGGCAATTGTAAAAGACTTGAAAGACTCGACTCAAGACTTGAAGCCTTTTACAAGAAGTTGAATTTTATTCAGTTTTCCCCATTAAATAGATAGGGACTCGCAACTCACAACCAAAGACTCAGGACTTGGGGGCAAAGACTTGGGACTTGACTTGAGACTTGGGACCCAGAGACATAGGACTTGACTCGAGACTTGGAGTCAGAGACTTGATCCACATCCCTGCCTCAAAGCCCAGTCCAAGCAGAAGTGCAACCACAACAACAAGGCTGAAGACCTGGAGTCCAAAGTGACTTCCCTGTTCCACAATTATTAGGGCAGGAGGTGCAATCTGGAAGTTGTGCTGTTGCCTTGTCTGAAAAAGCTAAGCAGGATCAGTTGCTTGGATGGACACTGAGAGGCCACTGGTGTATCTCTGCGAAGGAGTAGAGTGCGGATGATTCAGCTGGCAAAACAATGGATAACATCCTTGAGAATCCTTATGAAGCTTGGTTGCAGCTGCCTGCAAGAGCTTGGAAAGTGCAAGAGCCGGCAGCCAGGATGATGACTGCACTATGAAGGGAAACACCTGGAGAAATGGAGGTTCTATGCGATTGTCTCATGGAATAATACTTGTAAGAAATCTCATGAAAATGGATTTATTTTCAGCCTTCCTATGTAAACCGCCTTGAGTATTAAAAAAAAGGTGGCATAGAAACAAACAAACAAAACATAGGGGGAAAAAATGGCCGAAAATCACTGTTTGGGGCCTATGGGAGGCCTGCAGAGGCTCGCGCAGGCCTGCGCGAGCCTCTGCAGGCCTGCCCTGATGTTTACTTCGGCCCCAAAGAGCGATTTTCGGCCATTCCGAAAATGGCTGAAAATTGCTGTTTGGGGCCGAAGTAAACATCGGGGAGGTCTGCAGAGGCTCGCGCAGGCCTCCCCAAAGCCCCCACAGCCCTCCCCGAAGCCCAGGTAAGGACAATTTTTTTCCTCTATTTTATGCTCCATAGGATGCATGCGTCCTATGGACCGATGCGTCCTATGGAGCGTAAAATACGGTACATAAAATTTTAAAGTGCACAAAAACAACAAACAAGACTGGCACACTAACTGTCATAACTAACTGCAGTGACATAAAATCTATCACAGTAAATACACTACTTAGAGCGCAATCCTGACTAACTTCCGGCGCCAGAGCGGGTGCTCCGGTGCTGGAAGCAGTTGCAAACGTGCCGGAAAGCACGTTTGCGACTACTCGAGAATAAGGGCTGCTGGCGCAGAGGCCGTCCGCCCTCACTCCATTGCTGGAACGCCCAGGCGAATCTAGATCTGGTTGGCATGGGGGCAGTTCAGTTGGCAAGGGAAGGGGGCCATTGGCCTAGCTGGCCCAGGAGGGGGCAGGGGATGCCTCCTGCCATATCCCCGTCCCCGCCGGGCCGGCTAGGCCGTTACACAACCTCCTCTACTTCCGCTAGCTATTTAGCTGGCAGAAATCCGAGGAGGCCTATCCGGCCGGCCCTGGTTTACACCCAGGGAAGGGGATGCTCGTCCCCTTCCCCGAGTAGACCTCCAGCCCACCAGTCGAATGGCAGCCTGGTCTCAGGATCTGGCGGGCAACCCTGGACTGATGGCCAGATCCTTAGTCAGGATTGCGCTTTCCGTAAATATTACTTAGACAATGCGTGGTTCTCTGATATCTAACAAAAGGACCTCAGATCAAAGTCAAGTCATTTTTCTTGAGTCTAGTTTTTTTTTCTTTTAAGTAAGTGATGGCCCAATCCTACGGGTGCAATATGTTGACTGATCTCATGACCTTGCAAAACGCCATCGACCCGGCCTCACCACCATTTGGCCACCCACTAGTAACAGAATGGCAGCCAGGAAGTCCCGCACGACCAGCAGCGGGCCGCAGATTGCCTGCCGGAGCAGATAAGGTGGCGGCGGGGACGATTCAGGGGCAGGGATCACGGTGGCATGACCATGGTGGCAATGGTGCATGCTAAGATCCTATTCCCCTTTTCCTGGTCTCTCTCTCTCTCTCTCTCTCTCTCTCTCTCTCTCTCTCTCTCTCTCTCTCTCTCTTCAGACTTACACCAGCTAAATAGCTGGTATGGGTCTGAGGAGACCCATTGGGGGCCAGGTGGCCTACAGGAAGGTAAGTTACCTCTCCTGGGCCATCTGGTTGCCCCTCCCTCCCAATAGCATGCAGTGTGTACTCCATGAGTAGTGCTGCGTGCTGGCAGGGGATAGGACTGGGCGTTAAGAAATTGTGAGTAAACTGACTGAAGTTTGGAGTATCTTCCTGATCTCCATAGATGCTGCTGCAGTGCAAGAAGTAGAAGCTTGCCCCTTAAGAGGTACAGAGCATCTGGTTCCCAGGTCAGTGGGGTAGAGCTATTAGGCTCTTCTCCGTATAGCATCCTTTCCCCTTGCTGCAACTTTCCACTAAGTAGTGAGACAGGACCAGTCACATGCCCCAGAAGATGCAGAGCAAGGGGCGTGTGTACCCTCACCTCCTATTCCAGCCCATGGCACCATAAAAGTAACAATTGGGATATGACTGACATTCTTCATGAAAGTATTCCACGCTTACAAGAAGCAAAAGTCTATATTTTAAAAAATCAGGCTAGGATGACATCACAGAGACTAGTAAGGAAAGCAACTTTTTTGAATTTGCATTTATATACTAGCAAATTCATAAATTTGTTTAGTCACTATGATGTGTATTGTTTCTTAGGCAAAGTGTGTAAATTTAATATAAAGGAAAATAAAAAGAAAATTGCTTTTAAGTACTCCTCCTCCATTAGGGCCCAGCATGAGAAATTTTTATCTTTCAGCCACTGCATGATTTGTTTTAATGCTGAATGATTAATGATACAGTATAACTTAATATTGGGGAAACAGACTTCTTTTTTATGAGTTTGGATGGATAATTTAGCAAGAGAGATAATTTAAGCTTTCCACTCAGTTCTCCAGATGAAGTTCTGAAACCAGCTATTTAAATTTGGAAAGTCTTGAATACTAATTACTCTCAATTAATGCACGGATCCTTCACTGGTGCTCATGTTTTAATCTCAGTTCAGAAGTGCAAGCACTGGGGGGCACTGAAGAGCATGCCTCTCATTGCTTTCTTACAACATAAGACCAGCCTACCAAACACAGTTTAACCCTTTAATACTCTCTAAGTCCTGGACTCTTTGAACAGAAAAGTTAAAATAAGAAGTTTGAACAGAGGAGTTCAGAAGAAAAAAACACAGGGGAACACAGGATGTCACTACACAACATTACTGAAAATTAGAATTGCCAGGTTGAATACATGATGCATCCCCAAATCTGAGATTTTTTTGCCGGGGGGGGGGGGGCTTACAAGGTGTCACAAGACTATAACCTTTGAAAAATAGGCAAAAGCACCGATACTAGGGCAGATCCTAGCTTTAAAGCAATGGTCAACAACCTATGGTCCACAGCTAGGATCCAGAGCAATGTCTCGAGTTAGTGATGAACTGGAAGAGAGTTAACAAAACTTGAAATTAAATTAGTATAAGACAGAAATGCTATTAGTGAGGATACATTTTGCCCAGGAATTGGATTGTCACCTAGTTCTGGATATAGCTGCACTTCACTAGAAGGATCAGGTTTGCAGTTTTGCAGTGGTCCTGAACCTAAAACACAATGAAAAGTTCTGGCGATGGCCTATAAATAGACTTACCATTCATCCCGGAAAAACCGGGACAGTCCTGGAAACCAGCGTCGGTTCCCGGAGATCTTTAAAATCAATCTTTAAAATTTGATCTTTAAAAATTGATTTTAAATTGATCTTTAAAATCAATCTTTAAAAAAGGAAGGAGGGGGGACCCGGGAAACTACAGGCCGGTCAGCCTAACATCTGTTCCAGGGAAGATGGTAGAAAGTCTCATTAAGGATAAAATCTTAAAATACACAGAAGAACAAGCTCTGCTGAGGGAGAGAGTCAGCATGGCTTCTGCAAGGGGAAGTCTTGCCTCACAAACCTGTTAGAATTTTTTGAAAAGGTCAACAGGCATGTGGATGCGAGCGAACCCATGGATATTATATATCTGGATTTTCAGAAGGCGTTTGCCACAGTCCCTCATGAAAGGCTCCTGAGAAAACTCCACAGTCAGGGAATAAGAGGCCAGGTCCTCTTATGGATTAGGAACTGGTTGAAGACCAGGAAACAGCAAGTGGGAGTCAATGGGCAATTTTCACAATGGCGAGAGGTGAAAAGTGGTGTGCCCCAAGGATCGGTCTTGGGACCGGTGCTTTTCAACTTATTCATAAATGACCTGGAGTCGGGGATAGGCAGTGAGGTGGCCAAGTTTGTAGATGACACTAAACTTTTCCGGGTGGTGAAGACCAGCAGGGATTGTGAAGAGCTCCAGAAGGATCTCTCCAAACTGGGAGAATGGGCAGCAAAATGGCAGATGCGCTTCAATGTAAGTAAGTGCAAAGTGATGCACATTGGGGCAAGAAACCAAAATTTCACATATACGCTAATGGGTTCTGAGTTGTCTGTGACGGATCAAGAGAGAGATCTTGGGGTGCTGGTGGACAGGTCGATGAAAGTGTCGACCCAGTGTGCGGCGGCTGTGAAGAAGGCCAATTCCATGCTCAGGATCATTAAAAAAGGGATTGAGAATAAAACGGCCAATATCATTATGCCTTTGTACAAATCGATGGTAAGGCCACATCTGGAGTATTGTGTCCAGTTCTGGTCACCACACCTCAAAAAGGATATAGTTGAATTGGAAAAGGTGCAGAAAAGAGCGACCAGAATGATTTGTGGGCTGGAGCACCTCCCTTATGAGGAAAGGCTACAGCGTCTGGGGCTTTTCAGCCTAGAAAAAAGGCGCCTGAGGGGGGACATGATTGAGACGTATAAAGTTATGCATGGGATGGAGAGAGTGGATAGAGGGAAATTCTTCTCCCTCTCGCACAACACCAGAACCAGGGGACATGCACTAAAATTGAGTGGAGGGAGAGTTAGAACAGACAAAATAAAATATTTCTTCACCCAGCGTGTAATTCATCTGTGGAACTCCTTGCCACAGGATGTGGTGATGGCACCTGGCCTAGATGCCTTTAAAAGGGGTTTGGACAGATTCATGGAGGAAAAGACCATCACAGGTTACAAGCCATAAGCAACCTCCTGGTTTTAGAAGTGGGTTTTCTCTGTGCCAGGTGCAAGGGAGTGTCAACGGGAAACAGGTTTTCCTTGTGCCAGGTGTAAGGGAGTGGCGACAGGATACAAGTATCTTGTTGTCTTGTGCTCCCTGAGGCATCTGGTGGGGCCACTGTGTGATACAGGAAGTTGGACCAGATGGGCTTTTGGCCTGATCCAGCAGGGCTCTTCTTATGTTCTTATGTTCTTAGATGTCCCGGACTGTTCTGGGCCAGATTCAAGTCTCCACCACCGCCGCCTGTTTAAAAAATAAATAAACTTACCTTTTTCCGTATGCTGCCATTTTGGATTTAGTGAAATCTCGCGAGATCCAACATGGCGACGCCCAAATCTCGTGAGGGCATAAGGCAGCCTCATGCCCTCACTAGATTTGGGTGCTGCCATGTTGAATCTCGCAAGATTTCACAAGATCCAAGAAGGAAAAAGGTACGTTTATTAATTTTTAAAAAGTTGTCTTCGGTGGAAGCTTTTGGGGGCTCGGCGGCGACTTTGGGGGCTTGGCATGGCAGCTGCCGGCTCACAGAGGCTTGGCACGGTGGTGGCTCATGGAGGCTTGGCATGGCGGCGCAGAGCACAGCAAGTCCTTTTAATTTAATTAATTAAAGTAAAAATATAAATAAAGAATTAAAAATTGCGGGCGCGCTTTGCGCCCCCTTAGTATTAAAAATTTATGTAATTTATTTATTTATTTGATCCTTGGTTTAAATAAATAAATAAATAAATAAAAGTTGTGGCTCAAAAAGGAAAAAAAAACCATTATTTGATTATTTATTTATTTATTTGATTATTTATTTGATTTGTTGTGGAGGGGAGTTGTCCCGGTGGAAGACCGGGGAAATCTGGTAAGCCTACCTATAAAGCCCTTAACAGAATGGGACTGAAATACTTGAAGGACCATCTGTCTCTGTACAAATTTACCCATCCTGTGAGGTGATCAAGGGAGACTCCTTTGGAAAAATGGCTGGCAATGATTCATGGCAGCTTTGTATATTGTGGCACCTGGCCTGGCCTGTGGCACTCACTTCCCATGAAGAGTAGGATTGTCCCTTCTGTGCTAGCTCCAAATGTATAGTGTTTCATCAACAGTTAGACAATATAAGTATTTATCATTGTGTTTGTAGCTTTGAGCAAGTCTTCTAAGTAAGTATGCCAGGAGCTGGGAAGAGGAGGCTACGGCAAAATTCCTCAAGTATCCCCTAATAAAACATACAACTATATGCTCATACAAAAATGCTCATTTTGCATAATTTACTCAGCTCCTATAATTCCGCTTGTCTTGCTACAAAGTCTTGATTTGTTTATTTGAGAGGGAGGGATAATTTTAGAGTAAACATAGCCATAGTAGGCTAGGGCGTGCTGTCTCCAATTCATGTGATGAGGCCTTTTCAGTTGTCTTTTTTTTTTCAGTTGCAGTAGCAATTTTGGCATGCATAGTAAGAAGTGATTACTGATTCTGCTGAGACAGTTCCATTGCATCGTGCAGATAACACAAATCTTGCTAACACCCTGACAATGTATAATGGCTTCAAACATCCCTTTCACATCCCAACATCTTCCCGGTTATCAGGATGCTACAGTGGAGAGCTAGAGTTCATGTTCATTCAGAACTTATGTGACCATTTCATTCATGACTCACAATGGCAAAACCCCACTGAAGGCAATGTAACAACATTTATTTATTTATTTATTTATTTATTTATTTATTTATTTTCACACATTTTTATACCGCCCTTCCTCCAAGGAGCTCAGAGTGGTGTACATATTTCCTCCCCTCCTTTTTGTCCTCACAACAACCCTGTGAGGTAGGTGGGGCTGAGAGATAGTGACTGGCCCAAGGTCATCCAGGAAGCTTCGTGGCTGAGCGGGGATTTGAACCTGGATCTTCCGACTCCCAAACCACTACACCATCTCAATGGTCAGCAAATCCAGCACCATCTCTAATATACTGTTCAAGATTTCACTTCATTTATTGGTGCTGAATGCAATCAAGATCCCTTCTCTGACATCACAAGAAAGTGTCTAAATATGATAAAACACATCTTTGATTTGTTCGAAACAAAAAATAAATTATTTGATTCTCCCACAGAAGTCCTTTCTGTGTTGCTTTTTTTATGGCGGCAGGACTGAGAGGTTTTTTAATATTTATTATTGCGTTTATTTTACATTGTGCTTGTATTTTATACACTTCTCATTGGTTTGACCCTTTTATAATGGAAAAAATGGGATAAAAATGTCTAGAAATAAGTAAAAAGCCTACTGTAACATTTGTTCCAATTCCTATCTGAAACAATATTGAATAAGAAACACAGGTGAAATTTCCCTTTGAAATCTAAATTAATGTTAATCATCCAGTGGTTAATTTCTAAAAGAAGACCTGGTGGGACACGAAAATTAGATCCTTTGTCTCAGAAGCACCATCCCCTATCCCAGGTATTTGGAAGCAACCATGGAAATGCATTCTCCATATGCTCAGAAGCATTCAAGTTTGTATATACTTCAGAATAACATTAGAAAGGGCATTAAAAAGGTAAAGGTGACCCCTGACAATTAAGTCCAGTCATGTCCGACTCTAGGGTGTGGTGCTCATCCCCATTTCAAAGCCGAAGAGCCAGTGTTGTCCGAAGATGCCTCCGTGGTCATGTGGCCGGCATGACTCTCCTTGCCGCAGCGCGTAGCATGCAGCTGGAACACGGAGCGCTGTTTACCTTCCCGCAAGCAGTACCTATTTATCTACTCACATTAACATGCTTTGGAACTGCTAGGTTGGCAGGAGCTGGCCAAGCAACGAGAGCTCACCCCATCGCAGATTTGAACTGCCAACCTTTTGATCGACAGCTCATGGTTCAGTGGTTTAACCCACTGTGCCACCCACTGGCCTAGAAAGGGCATTACTGCCAGACTATTGGAATTATTCTTCTCAGCACCAACTGTCAATCCAGGCCTAGCCTAACCATGAGGAGCATGAAACAACCTACTGTACTTTGGGGAGCAGATTCCAGAGACAGTCCATTTTTCTGTGCCCATCTTCGATCTGTATGTCCTCTTGGAAATTAACTCCAGCCCGGAAAGGCAGAACCATGCAAGTCTGCCCCTGTGTGGGTAGAGAGTCATTCTAATTTTTCCAGTTCAGATACAAACATGTAAGGCCAGGACTGTATTCAGCAAGCAGTCTGTCTCGCTTGCTCTCTGTTTCTTGACCTGTGATGAGGTTTTGAAAAAGGCATCCTAAGGCTGTGGCCTAAACCTCAAGTAGATGGGCCTGAGATTTCATTCCTACATTAGACAAAGCCTCCATCTTTACAGCCCCTTGACTAATTCCCTTCTCCTCTCAAGAATAGCTCGAATATGTGCCTCCTGGGAGTTATTTTGGTTACTGGTATGCAGCCAGCACGACATTGCTCTTGCAAATGTCCATTAAACCGTCACAATTCTATAATTACAATGTATTGCCTGGAGGAACTCAAATAAGAGAGTTCAAAATGTCAATGTTTCACTTTCTATTATCCACCATGAACGTTCAACAAATGGAAAAACTCATGGGTTACAACTTCCCCCCCCATCAAAGGAAGCCATTGTGCTATGCTGGAAAGTAAAGTCTGTAGGAAACCTTCAACTATGCAACAGGCACTGAAGTACTGTACTTCCTACGTGAGTTAAACAACCGACACTGTCCTACTTCTGGCAGGGAGAGCTTCAAAACAATAGGGAATACTGGTCTTCTGGACAGAGAAGCATCAGAAGGGAAAATCGGAGAAGTATGAGAAACCAGCAAGATCTTAGTAGTAGCAGAGTGTTCCATACGATGAATTTTACACAGCTGGTTGTCAAGGGCTGCCTGGACTAGACAAGAGAGTTTTAGGCTACAATCTTATGCATAATTATCTGAGAGTAAATCCTACTGAACTAACAGCCCAGTCCTACCTAACTCGGTGTGCCGATGCAGCCGCGCCAACAGGGTACCCGCTGCACCCACAGGGGTGTTTCAAGCTACAAAGGCCTCCTTGAGGTAAAGGGAACATTTGTTCCCTTGCCCTGGGGTAAGCCCTCGCTGCCCCACATATAGCTGGCGCAAGTCCGAGCGGACTCAGGAAGGCGGACCAAGGCCAGGAAGGAGGATAGGATATCGGCAGCACCACTGTTGCCGATACTGCCCCCTTCCCAGCCTCTATCATCTCCTCCCCATTCTTTCCCCTCCCCGTCCCATTCCGTCCACCCCTCAGCTCCCTGCCGCTGATTTACCTGTGCTGGGGCTCTTTATCCAGCTGCTGGCACGTGGACCGAGCCACTGGTGCATGGACCCGGTTGCTTGCCGATTGCGGTGGTGACCAGGCCACACTGTATGGCGTGTCGAATTTTGCGACAGCCATAATGGAACGTACACTTCCAGAACGCTAGTTCTGGCAGCGTATGGTCCCGTTAGGATTGGGCCGTAAGTGGGACTTAAATAGACATGCGTAGAAATGCACTGTTAGTGTTCTGGGAGTGGCTGCCCCCTGTGGCAAGTGGTCAGAACTGCAGCCTTTCATAAGATTAAAAGGCTCTCAGGCTCTGAACTGGCCCAGCCTAACAAGGCAGGAAATTGGATCTCTCTGAACAAGAAGGGCTTAATGGCCTTCTTGTTTGGGCTAGGTCCTTGCCTGGGCAACAAGGTCTGCTTGTCTCTGCTGCTTTCCCTTTTATGACTCCAGGCTTCACTCTTTAGTGCTGACTCCCAGCTTGCTTTATGGTACTAACTTTTGGCTTCGTTCCTGACCCCTGTTCTATCATGATTCTTGCTTTGCCTCCCAATCTTTATTTCCAGTTTCCCCATTGTTTCTGCTCACAGCCAAGCCCTGACAGTAGTTTACAGCACTGCTGCCTGCCTTAAAACCTTTTCACAGGAACCACCTTCCAATTAAAAAGTCATCTTTTAAGTTCGAAATTAAGAAATGCATCATGGGTTGCGTAGTATATGTGCTCCACCCTAATCCTAGTTTACAGATTCTATATTCTTTGCACTTGCTTGTTGTGTTCTTGGAGACAATCATGTGGAAAAATGTGGGTCATATCTGCTAAGTGTACAAAAGTCAGTTGCAAGGGAAAACACAGCTATAACAGGCAGCATACACAGATGTTTAACAGGCTAACCAGGGATGTGGATCAAGTCTCTGACTGTGTCTCAAGTCAAGTACCAAGTCTCTGGGTCCAAGTCTCAAGTCAAGTCCCAAGTCTTTGCCCCCAAGTCCTGAGTCTGGTCGCGAGTCCCTATCTATGTAATGGGGGAACCGGGTGGGTGCTGTGCTGGTGTGTGTGTGTGGTGGTGGGGGAAGGCACTGGCAGGGCTGTGTAAACTAAAGAAGCTTTGCCTTCTCTATCACCCCCACCACCTCTGCTGCATTTGTGCATGCCTTCCTTGTCTTCGGCGTCACAGGTGCCTTCTTCCTGGTTTACGATGGCCAATATGGTAATGTATAGGGACTTAAAATTCGGCTTGTCGTAAAAGGCTCCAAGTTTCAAGTCAAGTCTTTCGAGCCTTTTACGATCACTGAGTCAAGTCCGAGTCAAGTCATTGACACAACTTGAGTCCGACATGAGTTTGAGTCAATAGACTACATCACTGAGTCTAACCCTATGTATGCTCACTTGTAATATTATGCATACATACTCCCAGGTAAGTATAGTATTCCAGCCTTAAAGCACATTCCATGAGGTTTCCTTACAGCTCCCAGGTGGATATAGTCATTTTCTCACACCCTGTTTCAGATGCTGTCTCCTCACACAGTAAGAATCGTCATGGTGAAAAGGAGGTATTTTACATCAATTACCCTAAGGAATGAACTTCCTGAGGTCCTCAGTGCCCCATCTCCATTGTCATGTCAGGGGGGAGGCAACACACAGCTTGTGCTGTGACTGGAACTGAACCTGTGACCACATCTAGGGTTGCCAACTCTCCATGACTGATCTGGAGTCTCCAGGAATCAGCATCAATCTCCAGGTGACAGGGCTTCTGGGAATTCCAAACATTATAGCATGTTGGCAAAAAAAATTCCAGGAATAGCTTCAGTCAAATTTGGCAACCCTAGGGAAACCTTCTGCTGCACTTACAGCCCCAGGACCAGGGCAAATATATTTTGGGATAGTTGTGACTTACAAAAGCTAAGAAGCACTGCATATTCCACATCTAGCATGAGAATAACACATTCCTGTTTTAATTCTACTCCAGATTTGTAGTCTAACGGTTCAACAACTTTAGGCCATGCAGCCATGCTGCCGGAGCACACACTATGTGCTATGGTAGAGGAGCGACAAGAAGACATGGGACAGGTCTCCATAGGCTGTCAGGCTGCCAATGAGTCTTCTCACACCTACACCTGCCCTTTTGATGATGTAATTCCTAGGAGACTCCTGGGGTTGAGTCAGGCAAGAAAGGGGGGATAAGATCTGGTGTGCACTGCTGCCACCAAGATCTTCCCCTTGTGCCCCCAAACTGCTCCCAGTTCAACCTGCTCCCCAACCTGCTCCTCCGCAAACTACCTCCAAACCGCTCCCTCCGCCACTTTACCTGCTCTGGTGCGGTGTCTGGGAGCCGCTAGCGCATGCACAGGGCATCTGGCCATGTGCATTGCCGGTCCCGCTGCATATGACAGTGGTACGCCTTTTGCGACGCCATAAAAGGACTTACAGTAGCGGATTGTGAGATCTGCTGCTGTAGGCCCTCCATAGGATTGGGCCGTCAGACACTTAAAGTCTAATTACAGCCGCATTAACAACTTTGCTGGCTTCTAATGTTCTTGCTAAGAAAAAAAAATGCACTCAGGCATAACAAAATGAAAGGAGAGATTCCTGACACATACACCACTGCAGAATGCCAATCAAGGAAGAAATGAAATTGTACATGGAGCAGAAGAAGATTCCTAGTGACATTTACTGTAGGGAGTGATAACACAACCATAATTACATTACAGACAGATATAGGTTTTCTGCATTGAATGTGATGAGAATGAGACGTTAAACCTTTGAAGATGGATAAGGAATGACAGGAAATAAATTAGGTTTGCAGTAATCTAACATAATGTTAGGTTGCCATTGTTATACAAGAGGCAAAGATGTTCTGTAGGAATAAGCTAAAGTGACCAAAATGAAAGTGGCAGGAAATCATAAGTGGTATGATTCACTGTGCAATTTGAGGCCAGCTATTCATGTCTTGGCTTATACAAAAAAGGTCAGCCACACATAAGCAAGTGAGTGCATACACAGTTACATGTTACGCTCCTGACAGTGTTTGCTTGCATGTTAAAATAACCAGATGGCAAAGGGCAGGTCCTCGGGGAGCCTTCACACAGACAGGCTCTGAGTGACGGTCCTTACAATCATACTGCTCAGAAGTTACCTTTGCTCCTTCAGAAGATCCCACTACATGCTGAAGCTTAGATTCAGTAATCTCTAACACATGCTGCAAAGAGAAGTAGGAAGCTGCAGTAATAGAATTCCAGGCTGTTTTGCTTCAGACTGTGGCACAGTTTACAATGCTTCTCCATGCACAAAAGTCCTCAGGTGAGCAACAGCAAATACCATGGAATGAACTTAGCAATGCCCTGCTTAACGCCACATCACATTTTTCTTTTCACTGAAGAACTCTGGCTGAATTTAGATGTAACCTGAAACGATGGTTTGTGCTAACCCTAGTTAAGAACTCACAATATGATTTGAGTTTCTAACATGCAACAGGCAAAACATGGTTTAGAGCTACTTGTTTGCTTTTGTTTCCCATCTGCTCGGTGCTCAACTACATGTCTTCACACCTGTCTCCATGGTGCAGCATCTTCTTGAAATGTGCAAAGGCTTGATTGTCAATGTGGTAACTGTGCTTGGTCAATGGTCTGTGAATTCAGACACAACAGCAAACCACAGTTAGCAAAGAATTGTGGTTTGGTTTGCGACCTGGCTTCAACCCATGGTTTCAAATTCAGATGTTAAAACAAATGACAGTTTAGCTAAACAAACTATGGTTTCACATTACCTATGAATCAAGTATTTTTCTCTCCTTTGACTCATCTTAACTTCAAGCCATGAGCTCAAAAGGCAGCACGGACAGAATCCAAGCCAGGACATGAAAGCATGAGCAACATCTTGTAGAAGAGTTTGCAAGGGCTAGAAAAGTAACCAAGCTGACAGCTTGATTATTAAGCCAATCAGATTCTTCAGTCAGGTGCGATCATTATAGCAACCAGTTTTGAAGAACCTATTCATCAAAATGGATTGCATCATTCATTTTGATGTCTTGGTAAAATACCCATACATTTTCATTAATCATTCTTCTTGTTAATAACTACTGCAGCTTCTCAAGCAACAACTTCTGGTTTCATGACACTAAGGTGACATCACGAAGAAGGAAGATGGCAGCCAGTCATTTTTAATGGGTTTCCTTTGCCTAAGAGATGCCCTACACATGTCAGTATGCACAATTTGCAATCTATACACAAGGACCTGGTTGACTTTACTTGCCCTTCGTCCTCTCCATTCTGAATGTAGAACTTTTGTCACAACAATTAATCACCATCTCATGTTGATGCCCACAGATTCTGACATGATGGCTTGATTTGTCAAACAATGATATAATCTAAACCTTGAACCTGCGCCCAAGCTTTGAGGCTACTGCCCCTGCCTCAATTAATTAGTGACTCTAAATTTAGAAATCAAAAGGTAATAAAGCCATTGCCTGCAAATATATGATCTCAGGAAATGCAAGAGTATAGCTCCTTATCAACAGAAGTTGCAGCAGGAATCTCTCCTCTGATATACAGTATTCAAGTCAAGGACACAAGAAATCCTTGTAAAATCTAGTTTTTGAAAAAGATTGTTATAGTAGTTCCTCATTTGTGTTTGTAGTCTATTCAGTAGTTCATTATTTTTTCAAGAGAAGTATGTGGATATTGCTTATTGTTTCCCTTAATAAGAAAGCAAGAATGAGGACAATCTCTCCAGCCAGAAAAAATATTCAGTGGCCAACACTGAACAAACACTGAAGCGGCAACAAATTAAAGCAGCAACACTGACAGCGCAATCCTGTGTAACTTTGCACCGGTGTAACAGTAGATGCACCAGTGTAAGTGCACTTATGCCGGTGTAAGTACACTTACACCGGTGCATCTACTGTTACACTGGTGCAAAGTTACACAGGATTGTGCTGTGAAGCACTGAAACCAGGGACAGCTGCTCCTCCACCTCTCCTTTGTGCTTTCTGTTTGAAAAAAGCAGAGCCTGGGGAACAGTAGAGGAAGTTTGTGGGGAAAAGAGCAGGATGGTGGCCCAAAGGAGACACTTTAGGCTACCACTCCACTGCAAACTGAGTGGCTAGGCAACCCCTGTAGTGGAAGAAGATCCAGCAGACTGGCAGGAGCCAAGTGTGGTGTCAGCAGTGGACCCTTGTTGACGGATCCAGGCAGCAAGGAGTTAACAGATGAAGACTTGGACTTTTGACAGGACTTTGACAGGACTGGGCAGCAAGGGGTCAACACCCAGGACTGTGTGGGTGGAGGCACACCTACCGCCCACGCAGGGTTGCCCCCCCCCAGGTGATGCTAATAATTAGGGCTTTAGGACTGTGGATTGCAGCCCCCAGCTGTGATCCATGATGGACTAATGAGGGCTTTGAGTATAAAAGCAGCAGCAGTAGGAGCAGGAAGGAGCCTCGCCAGCTCACCACGGGGATACGCTGCTAGATTTCTGAGCGATGACGGGACGCTGCTGCCTAGGACCAGGAGGAGGACTGCACGTTGGACTTCTGGAAGGATGATGCCCAGCTGGAGGACGCTGAGCTGATGGAGAAAGGAAGAGACCAGCTTGTTGCCTGCCTGGATGCCAGTGGAAAGAGCCCGGGTTTGAGAGTGACTTGTTGGGAGAAGGAAGACAGCAGGGGCTGTCTCTTTCTGTGGACTGAGTCACAAAGGGATTGCTTTGCTTTTAGGAGATAGACTGTTTCTGTTAAGCAGAAGGGTTTCTGCTGTGGGATAATTTACGGTGTTAGAGAGATAAGGGTTGCTGTAAAGCAATAAATTTTGGTTAATTGTCCAGAGGAGTTCAGCTTTTGTTTTTACACACAGCTTTGTGGCTATTTGAGAGGGAAGAGGTGTTTTTCAGTCGAAGCGGGCATTTAAAAGGGAACAAACTTGCTCCTAGAAGGAGAAGTTGGGTTGAATCATTTGGGGTCTCCAGAGTGGGGTGTTCCCCAAAGCAAGACAACCCCCATGGCAAATGCAGTTCAATATTAATAAAGTGATACAATTTGAGAGGCAAACAAAATCCCAACTTCACATATAACCTATGGAGTCCGAGCAGTTGGTGATAAAGCAGGAAAGGGATCTTGGGGTTGTAGCTCAATCAAACCATTGATCCAATGTGCAGCAGCTGTGAAGAAAGCAAATTCTGTGCTGGGGTCATTAGGAAAGGGATCAAGAACAAGACTGCTAATATTACAATGCCTCTGTACAAATCAATGTTGCAGCCACATTTAGAATATTGTGTACAGTTCTGGTCACTGCACCTCAAAAAGGGTATTGTCAAGCTGGTAAAGGTGCAAAAGAGAGCAACCAACATGATCACAGAGCTTTCCTTACAATGAAAAACTATGACATCTGGACTTTTTAGTTTGGAAAAAATGATAAAGGGAGGATATGATTGAGATTTACGGCGGAATCCTGTGTAAGTTTCTGGCGCCGGAACAAGCACTCCAGTACTGGAAGCTGTCGCAAACATGCCGTAAGGCACGCTTGCGCTGACTCAGGAGTAAAGGAAGCCGTGCAAGGCTGGCCGCCCTCACTCCAGCGCTGGAACGTCCATGCAGCTGGCGGCGGAAGGTGAGTCTCCGGCACCAGCTGTATGGGCGGTCCGGGCGACAAAGGAGGGGGGCCATTGGGTGAGCTGGCCCGGGAGGAGGTGGGGATGGTGTCCGTCATATCCCTGTCCCTGCCAGGCCGGCTCGGCCGTTACACAGCCTCCTCCTACTTCTGCCAGCTATTTAGCTGGCGGAGATCTGACGAGGCCGATAGAGCCTGCCCCAGTTTACACTTGGGGAAGGGGACGAACATCCCCTTCCCTGAGTAGACCTCCAGCCCACCGCATGGCAGTCCGCAGCAAGTACGGGATCCGGCCGGCGGCCCAGGGCCTTACACAGGATTTCGATGTCATAACATTAAGCATGGTGTGTTGAGAGAGAGAGAGAGAGAGAGAGAGAGAGAGAGAGAGAGAGAGAGAGAGGATAGTTTTTCTCACAATACTACTTCCAGGTTCAACCACAAAATGCCTCTGAATAAAAGTTGCAGAGGAGCATCGATGGGAGAAAGGTATGCCTTTCTCTCCTACTGGTGGGCTTCCCAGAAGCAGCTAGTGGGCCACTGTAGGAAACAGGATGCTGGACTAGATGGGCTTTTCTTATGTTCCTTTCTTAGCAATGAGCAGATACCTTTGTCTTCTTCTTGGAGGAGAAGGAGAAGACAGACAGTATTCAAGGGCCAATATGAACTAGTGATCATAATCTGGAATTTTTTAATCAATTATTTATAATTGATGCATACTCTGCCCCTACATTTCTCACCATCATTCTTTGTTACTTTTAGAACCTGCCATGCAATCTTAATTTTTTGTCTTCGATATCATACATTATTAAAGGGTCTAAATCTTTTGATTCATCATGCAGTCATGATTTCATTAATTCTCACAATATCGCTCTAAGGTAGGGAGGCTATCCTTAAAATTTATAACACCCTCAAATCACAACAAAGACAGCATTTCATCTTGTGGCTTGATCTGACCTCAGTTCATAAGATACGTATATTAATAGAACCAGGAATATTATGTATAGGAATTGCCTATAAATTCTAACAGAGCTTGGGTCCAGTGTCCCTTAAAAAGCACAAACTCCTTCCCCATCCATTAAGATTGATAGAAGCGGCCTTATTTACTCTGTGTTCCATCTGCCTATGCAGTGAGATCTTGCAAGATAAAGGTGAGGCTTTCTCAGAGGTGCTGGCAAATTTATCAAGTTGCTTCCCTAACTAGAGCTGCCTGAGTGCAACCATTCGGGCAGAGGCGTTACTAGGACGCGCATCACCCCAAGGCGGGGAGGCGCGTGTCACCCTAGTGACGCCCCTGACTATGCCCCCCAATATAACTACCGGCACGGCCGTAGGGCACGCCATGATTTGGGGGGGCGACCGGGCTGCATCCTGCCCCAGGTGCCCCCCTGCCCCTTCGCGTTGCCCTCCGGACGCTCCGAGGCCGGCCCGGGAGCTGGCCTCGGAGCGTCCGGCCCGGCCGGCGCTCCAGGGCCTTCTGAAAGAAGGCCCAATGTGTCAATACGGGTACTTTTACTGTTTTCGCGCATGTGCAGACCGGTTTGGTCTCTGCGCATGCGCGAAAACAGTAAAACTACCCGTATTGACGCATTGGGCCTTCTTTCAGAAGACCCTGGAGCGCCGGCCAGGCCGGACGCTCCGAGGCCGGCTCCCGGGCCGGCCTCAGAGCGTCCGGAGGCCGACGTGCGTCACGGAGGTGACGCACGCGGGGGGTGCGCGCGTCACCCCTTTATGCGCATCACCCCATGGCGGCCCGCTCCCATCGCTTGACGGGAGAGACGCCATTGCATTTGGGCTCTGAAGAGACAAGCTAGTGAACACTTTTTTGTTTGTTCAGGCGTTTTCAATGTACCGTGGGTCCTCAGTATCCGCAAAGGTCCTGTTCCCGGAACCCCCGCGGATACTGAAATCTGCTGATAGCGAAGTCTGCTACCATGGATATGGGGACCAATGTAAATACCTTTTAAAAAGTTTTTAAAAGTTTTCCTTACCTTTTCGCTGCAAACCGCTTCATTTTTTGCCTGTAGGGGAAATAGCACTCCAGAAGCCTCTTCCAAATTGCGCGACTCTCCCTTCCGCTCTTCCAGGTTCTCAGCTCCAGGAACAGAAGCTTCCCCTTGAAAGATCCTCTCTCTGAAATGGTGGGGGAGCGGCCTGGGGGTGTATGATTTAGGAGCAGGAGACATAAAGAAGCTCAGTTGGAGCTGAGATTCCATTGGATCAAGTGGTCCCTTGGACTTCTCTGGGGTCCTGTTGTACCTCTGACCACCTTGCTGTGCCACAATGGGTCCTTGAATGAGGCCAAGACAGGACAAGAAGTCTGCTAGGTTGGGCAGTGGTCAAAGGTTGACACCTATCATGTTTTAAAGTGTTGATTGCAATAATAGTAGGAACCCCAGAGTTCTACAAAGGTGTACACTGAAAGAAGCCATTCTAGAGAACACCAGCAGAGAAATGAAATTCGGAATTCAGAATTTTCATTTCAGTGGTAGTAAGCGTTTCAATGTACTTGTGTACTGTTCTCAGCATACTGTGACATGTTACAAAGCTTGTCGTGGCAATTAGTGCAGTTCTTATATTCACACACTGAGGAACCTTAAATGTGAAGCCCAACTGAAGAGTGAGTTATGGACTGCCATTAGAACCTCTTTTTCTTCTACTTTGTCATCTTGGAACCGGCTGGCGGCCAGGGACAGAACTTGCTCAGTTTTGCTCCAGTTATCTTGCTTCTTAGCACTTCCAAAGGGTTCACGCATTATGCCTCAACCCTGCATGGAGTGTTTGAACCCTAGACTTTTAAAAACTCAGAGTGTTTGAACCCAGGATTTTGAATCCCACATTTCACAGTCCAAGACAGTGTCCACTGTCAGTTCATGATAACTAAGAAGAAGCTGTATTTCACCTGAAAGACCTTTTCCTCCCCAAATTCCGATGCATACTGACACTTCTGAAATAAAACTGATTGTAGCTATAATTTTGTCTAATTTAATATCCATCCAGTTTTGAGTTGCTGTTTGAGTCTTCTCCTAGCAATTTAATATTCAAGAGTATATAAAAAAATGCACGGTCTGTACACACCAAAAGGAAACGAAGGGAAAATGTCCCAGTGTCATAGAACACCTACAGATAACAGCTACTTAAAACAGAAAAGCTGGAAGGGAAAGACAACAAAGCTTAAGGTAATAAGACATTTGTGAGAAGCTAGTTAGCTGCACATAAGGCAAAAGAAGGTAACTTTTATAGTTTTGCTAGATGGTAACTCTACATCAATCTGAAAGACACTTAGCAGGGATTAAAAACCCTGGCTATTATGTTTTGTATGACTGCAGCACAAACTTCAGTCATTCTGTTCATGTTTCATAAAGTGAACAGATCAAAAGGATTCCAATGCTAAACTATTTCAAATGCCTTGTGAATATATAGTATGGCAAACATTGTTTGAAGAATATTATGGACTAAACACTCCCAACGTTTTGACGGCGAGAAGCAGAGAAATTGAAGCAGAGTTCACAAACTTCCAAGCAATTAATGAAGGAATCAATTAGCAACAAACATGCTCCGTTATTTAGAGAGTTTAATGCAAAAAATGTTGTTGTTGTTAAGTCGTTAAGTCGTGTCCGACCCTTCGTGATCCCATGAACCATATCCCGCCAGGCCTTCCTGTCCTCCACTATCTTCCTGAGTTAGCTCATTTTCATGTTCGTTGCATCGGTGATGCTGTCTAACCATCTCATCCTTTGCCTTCCCCTTCTCCTTTTGCCTTCAATCTTTCCCAGCATCAGACTCTTCTCCAGAGAGTCCTCTCTTCGCATTAGGTGGCCAAAATATTTGAGTTTCAGCCTCAGTACCTGTCCTTCCAGGGAACAGTCAGGGTTGATTTCATTTAGGATTGACTGATTTGATCTCCTAGCAGTCCAAGGGACTCTCAGGAGTCTTCTCCTGCACCACAGTTTGAAAGCATCTATTCTTCGGCTTTCCTTATTTTAAATACTAGCTTTCCTCCAGAGTTGTTGGATTGCCCAAAGTGTAAACCCAAGAAGCTTGGGAATAAGAGGACAAACTGGAATCTTCACCCTACTTGAACTCTGCTCAAAGAGTTAAAAATGGAGCCATCACATTTCATTCTTTCAGCCTCTCCTGTCCTTCATACGTAACTTCCTGTGGAGGTAACTGAGAAAATACTGTTCCTGGGTGATAGCATGCGCTACACAGGGCGCTTAATGTTTGCAAGCATTTTATTAGGTACATTGACCCAATAGTGTGAAGAACTTCCATTCGGTCACTGCATGTTTCTGGTAGCTGCTGAGACTGGCATGGAGATGCTGCTGTTGGGTTGATACACTGAGGGCACAATCCTATTGGGCCACTGCACTGTCATACATGCCATTCAGTGTTATTGGGCCACCACTGCAAGTGACAAGCAGCCACACACCTTTGGCCTGCCAAGTAGCCTCAGTGCAGGTACGTCTGCATAGCGGCAGGAGGAACAGGGTGGGGAGGGGGAGGAATGGGATGGAGACCAGGGCAGGGAGGGGTGGATTAAGGCCAGGAAGGGGGCAGTATTGGCGGTAATGGCGTCACCAATATCCTATCCCCATTCCCAGTCTCAATCTGCCTTCCTGGGTCCTCTGAGACTTGCACCAGCAAAATTGCTGACGCAGGTCCAAGTAGACCCATTGTGGCAGTGAAGGCTTATCCCCAGGCAAGAGAACAAATGTTCCCTTATCCGGAGCAGATTTCTGGGACTCCCCCCCCCCCACATACACACACACAATGCAGCACACGCTCCGGTGGAGTGGCTGCATTGGCGGAGGGGGGAGATTTAATTAGGATTGAGCTGTGAGTTTACAAGTTCTCTCTATGCATTTACTGAATGTGTGAAGGGGGCCATTCTCACTAGCTCTTCTGTGCTCAGCATCAATGTACTTGCCAGCTCCCCACTCCAAGCACTGCACATTTGGCAGAAGGTCTGAAAAGGGAGCCTGCACATGTATAGCTGCATGCACACAGGCTCTCCACCCAAAATGGGAACCTGGCACAATTGGGGTTCATTGGTACACCTTTTGGGGTGCATAGATTGTATGCACATTGATAATCAGGGGCAAGGGACAGAGTCAGATAGATAACCAGGACAGATAATCAGGACATCAGGGGATAGAGTCAGCAATAGGAGCGCAGCCAATCCTTTCTCCCTCAGAATTAGTCTAAAAGCTGAGGCCCTCAGAACTCAAACACCAGTCGTAAGCGAGAAAAATACCTTCTTCTAGCCATATCCAGGTATTGTGCTTGAGTTTTCAAGAATCAATGTATAGCATCACCAAGATGGGGAAGTGAACAGCAAATTGTATATTTTTCTTTTATTACAGTTTTGCTCAGGGTGGGAGGGAAGGACAGAGTGTCACCATTTGGATTTTCCATTACAAAATGTCTTGGTCAACTTCTGGGGGAAAGATACAATAATTGCACAATTAGGGGAAGGGTTAGCCAAAGAGTCATGAAGTGTGACTGTTTTGCTCTACACTTTCCATAGTGTCATGACCAAAACAAAATGCCTACTTTGATCAACCCCAAAGATTAGCCATTGGTATAAATAACTTTAGCTGCCTTGATTCTCCTGCAGACTTTGCTGTGGGAATTCTTCCTATGTAGATTACAACTATGGTAATTCTTTATACTAGTCAAATGTAATTACATTTTGTACTTTATCATGCAAATAGCCATCATTTTTGTAATCTATGTGAAGAAAACTTCAAAACTATTCAATTAAACATTGCAGCTGAATCCACCATATCTCAGCAACAATTAGGGATGTCATGAATAAGAGTTTACTGCATTCATTAACTCTTAGTTGTCCTCAGAGACAGCTGAAAAATCTTTTACACATTTCAAAAATCTGGACAAATGCTACCAATGTGTCGCAACATTTGAGTTATTCCATGTTTATTTGGAGGGAGGGTATGGTTAGCAGACAGAGTACTAGACCGGGTCTATAAAGGGTTGACCGGGTCTATAAAGGGCTGCCTCCTCAATCCTGAAACTCACAGCAGATTGTAGCCAATTGCTCTCTCAGCCTAACCTACCACCCAGGGGTGTGGTAAAGATAAAGCAAGACAATCTCCTGTATACCACCTTGGAAAAACAATGGAATATACATCGGGGTTCTAACCAAAGGTGGCTTGCGTGAGCAGAAAAGCACTTCCACTCATACAAATTACCTCTCAATTTCCATTTCACCAATTCCTTCTTCCTGCGGCAGCCCCTTGTGTCCCATCCTACACTGTTCTGAGGGTCCCCCAAGCCTCAAGTGGATTTGTGGAGGGGCTTCAGTGGAGGTACAAATTGTGGCATTGTTGCAACCTTGATCCGACAGTACATTGTTGGAGGTATAAATATAATGCAGAGGTACAACAAATCCAAACATTGAAGCCAATGGTTATGGAATAGTTGCTATTCTATTCTACAATCAAAGTAAATTTACTGCGCAATCCTACTTACCTCTGGTGCCAGCACTGCAGCCTCAGCACTGGGTGTTGCAAATGCGCTGTAAAGCACATTGCGACACTCAGTGAGTAGGCTGCACCAGCACTGAGGCCTGCGCCACCTGCCCGCTGGAAAGGCTTACCAGATCTCCAACCGGGACAGAGTGCTAGACCTTTAGGAGAAGGAACAAGCTACACCTGCCCACATTCCTTCTCCTAAAGGTCTAGCACTCTGTCCCATTTGGAGATCTGGTAAGCCTACCGCTGGACAATACTAGGCTTGGTGCCATGGAGCGGGTAGGTCCCGCTCTGAGTGGCGCAGGGGGGTGGGGTTGGGGAGAGGGTGGGGAGGGGCATAACGGGGTGGGGGGAGGGGTGGGGGAGAGGATCAGGCCTGGAAGGGGGTAGGACCAGCATCCTTGGCAGATGGCGTATCCTTGAGCCCCAACACAGGGCTGCTCGATTCTATGCTAGCTAAAGAGCTGGCTGCGAACCGAGTAGCCCCATTGTGGTGGCTGGGGGTTTACCCGGGGTAAGCGGGCAAATGCCCACTTACCCTGAGTAGGCCCCCCCAGATGCCTCCTTCCCCGGATAGGATACAGCGTGGGCCGCACAGCCTACACCGGGGAAGGATAGGATTGGGCTGCCTGGCTGCAATCCTATACAAACTTTGGGAGTTAACTCCATTGAACACAATGGAACTTACTTCAGAGTAGACATGCATAGGATTGTGGTGTTAGTTTTGTGATGCACCATCATCTGGCATTTCACTCCACAAGTCGTTTATACTGAAACAAAACATACCAGAAAGCACATACAAAACACTGTTAAGAGCATATTCTTGCTCAGTCTTTCCTTGCTTCTGCTTCCTCTTCCTCCGTAGTGTCCTTTGTGTCACCTTTAGACAGTGTGGTGAGCCCTTTGGGACAGGGCCCTTTTTCTCACTCTGTGCCAAGCACCAGGCACATAAATGGTCCTATACCAATCAATTAGGACAACAAGAAGCAGAGCTAACTTATAGATACAGGTGTGTCCCCCCCCCCTTAACGATGGATCGTTTAACGGCGATCCGCATATACGACAGAAGTTCCCAAAGTGTAAAGAAATAATTAAAGCTACAGTACTGTATTAATGTACTCAACATTAATAAAACTAAGATCATGGCATCTGGTCCCATCAATTCCTGGCAAATAGAAGGGGCAGAAATGGAAGCAGTAACAGATTTTACTTTTTTGGGTTCCAAGATCACTGCAGACGGAGACAGCAGCCATGAAATTAAAAGACGCTTACCAGAGGCGTCGCTGTTGCGTGGCCAGGCAGGCGGGCGGGGGCCCCCCAGGTGACGCGCACACACACACGCAGAAAGGTGACACGCGCACAGCGGGGACATCTTCTCCGGGGACATCTTCCCCGGCCTGCTCCCCGGGGCCTTCTGAGGAAGGCCCACTGCGCGAATGTTATTTATAACGTCTTTTGCGCATGCGCAGACCATTCCTGAGGGAAAAGAAGGCCCTCAGAAGGCCCCGGGCAGCCGACCGGGGAAAACGTCCCCGAGCCGGCTCCAACGATTAAAGGGGCAGGTGCGGGGGGCGCCCGGGGCGGCCGCCCGTCGGATCGCCCCCCCAAATAATTTTAGAAGGGGTGTGTCTGGGAGGGGGGTCACTTGGGTGACGCACGGCCCCGCCCTGGGGCCGCGCGTGCCCTAGTGACGCCACTGACGCTTACTCCTTGGAAGGAACGCTATGACAAACTTAAACAGCATAATAAAAAGCAGAGATATCACCATGCCAACAAAAGTTCGTATAGTCAGGGCGATGGTGTTCCCAGTAGCAATGTATGGTTGCGAAAGTTGGACCATAAGGAAGGTTGAGCGCCGAAGAATACATGCTTTCTAACTGTGGTGCTAGAGAAGACTCCTGAGAGTCCCTTGGACTGCTAGGAGATCAAATCAGTCAATGCTAAATGAAATCAACCCTGACTGTTCCCTGGAAGGACAGGTACTGAGGCTGAAGCTCAAATATTTTGGCCACCTAATGCAAAGAGAGGACTCTCTGGAGAAGACTCTGATGCTGGGAAAGATTGAAGGCAAAAGGATGAGATGGTTAGACAGCATCACCGATGCAACAAACATGAAAATGAGCGAACTCAGGAAGATAGTGGAGGACAGGAAGGCCTGGTGGGATGTGGTTCATGGGATCAGACACAACTTAACGACTGAGCAACAACAACAACTGCATTTTAAATTTAAAAAAATTGTCATCTTTAACTTCCTGTGTTTGTGTGTGTGTGTTTCTACCTCCATTGACAGGTAGAAATCTTGTTATGCTTTGTGTTACACTCATAATGTACACTGTGTTTGCCATTCATTCCCTATTACAACTCCACTGTGTTACATTGCATTACACTGTACTGTATTGGTTTTGCACGTTATACCACAATTGGCCACTAGATGGTGCTGAGGACTCACTTAATGACGGTTTCAGTATATGACGGGTTTTCCAGAACATATCCCCATCATTAAGCGGGGGACACCTATACTCAAAATCAGCCTCAGATATGTATAAGTCCCATCTCTTAATATATAGCATAAGTATTGTATTGGCCAAAAGCATTTTGACAGTGATGTGTTCACTGGCGAAGAAGAAATACTGAGACGACCACCTCTGTAGACTCAATTCACTAACAGTATTGATTTTCTAATGGAATCTGAAGTGAAGTTGATTGACATTCATGGGGGAACAAAAGTTGTCACCATACAAAGAAGGTATGATAAAAAATGGTACCTCCCTCTGAAGCTGGAGATGACACGGAGCCAGATAAGAATGCTTGTTTTTTAGAATATGGACTTTCTGTTTAAAAAAAAAAAAAGAAAGCATCTTTTTCCTTCATTTCAAACACTTAATGTAAGAAACACATACGATAAACTTCAGATGTTTGAGAGACGCAATATTTAAGAAGCATTTAAATTCTTGAATATGTTTTAATCCCGTGGACTCTCAGTTTATACCTGGTAAATAATTATAAAGCTTGAACATTTCTTATTTACCTTTTATATTAATTGTGATGCAAAAAGGAGCTCAGCCAACATGTTTCCAAGAGCTGCACATTATATGTCAAAGAGCCGCATGTGGCTCAAGAGCCGCAGTTTAGCCACCCCTGTTATATATGCTGCTTGCTACAATATTCCTCTAGCTTCTACATCAGAATTTAGGGTCCACATAAATAAGGAGATTTCTGGCATGTTCAAGAAAAGAATAAATGAAGTTGAGCAACAAATTGTTAAAGACATACACACCAACATTAATAACTTATTTAAATGCATCAGAATCAGGAAATCAGCCAGAAGGCAAGAAGACAGTTATATCATAATAACCATGTGAAGGGATTACTGAAGGAGGCCAAGGAAAAGGGAAAGAAACTAAATCAGTAATTTGCAACTCTCGTCATTGCGGATGATATTGGAGAGATACCCACTGGAATCTTTGTTTTCAGGGACAGAATCTCAAGTATTATGTGAAATAGATGCAATGAAAAGAGGAGGCTTTAGAACCAATTGATAAATTAAAGATTAGCAAGTTGCCAGACATTCTCCCAAGAGTTCTTAAATAGATCACGTGAAATGGATGACCTTTTCCCAAACTCTGCAATTTATCACTGAAGTCAGCTTCTTCACCAAAGGAGTAAAACAACACAGCTAACACAACACCAATTTTTTAAAAGGGATCCGGGAAATTGCAGACCCATCAGCCTAACGTCTGCTCCAGGAATGTTAGTAGGACATAGTAATAATGCTAGGTTTATTAAACATATAGATTCCTGAACCAATGAAAGTTGTTGTATTTGACAACAGTTTTTTTAAAATAGTTAGGATCTCAGTTAAGAAATAATTCTGTGCATATGTGCATACCCCTTCCCCCGAGGTAAGCCCCAGCTACGACAACACGGCCTACATCCCGTCTTGGATACGGCAGCCAGCCCTTTAGGCCGGCCACCACATCTTAGGCAGGATTGGGCTGTGAGTCTGATGCAGCAAAAACAACAAATAGTCTTCTGTGAACTTTAAAAGACTAGCAAATGTATTGCGGCGTAAGCTTTCAGCACTTCAGAGCAACAGTGGAGAGGAGGAAAAAAATTTCCATTCCTCCCCAGCAGCAGCATCACAGCTCTTCTCTTGGTGCATGGGGAGAACCTCTTTCCTGCCCATATGATACCACTGATGATTCTGCTATTGCCTGCTGTCACCAAGACTGGCAAACAAGGAAGGGAGTTGGTGGAGAAGCTGGAAGGGAGCAGATTCAAGACGCCCAGATTGGCTCAGCCAATGATCCAAATATTTCTTCCTGACTTGCAGGAAAGAGATCATTTCCAGGCTCTTCTGAAGAGCCTGTTGAGGAGTTTGCCCATCCTTGGTCTTTAAAGTGCCATAAGTAGGCTTACCAGACAGGAGCATCACTGGACGCGCGTCACCCAGGAGCAGGGGGGGGAGACGCGCGTCACCCCCACCCACCCCCGGCTCTTCCTCCGGCGTCCAGGGCCTTCTGAGAAGGCCCACAGCGTCGTCGCGCTATTTATTCTTTTTTCGCGCATGCACAGAACGTTTCTGAAGCAAGGGCTGCCCGTTTGCGTTCTGCGCATGCACGAATAAAGAATAAATAGTGCAGAGACGCTGTGAGCCTTCTCAGAAGGCCCTGGACGCCGCCGGTCATGGCGGGCGCTCCGAGGCTCCCAAGGCTGGGAGAAGGCCTTGGAGCGCCTGCCCGTGTCACCCATCCAGAGGCTCCGAGCCCGAGAGAAGGTCTCGGACGCTCGAGGCCTTCTCCTGGGGGCTCGGAGCCTCCAGACAGTGACGCGGGCGGGCGCACGCAGGGCTCTTAGCCTCCGGGGCGCACACGTGCGTCACCCTTAAGGCGTACGTCACACACACCCCCGGCGGCCCGCCCCACGTGCTTCGCTCCAGCGACGCCACTGTTACCAGATCTCCAACAGGGACAGAGTGCTAGACCTTTAGGAGAAGGAATGTGGGCAAGTGTAGCTTGTTAAACCTTAGAGCACAATCCTAGGCATGTCTACTCAGAAGCAAGCCCCATTTTGTTCAGTAGTAACAAACATCATTTGTTACAAACATCATTTGAGAATTATATGAACTCATTTATTCTCAAAATTTGTGTTTTGAAAGCCAAGTGTGAAACTATCTCAACCAGCCCTCACCAATGTCAGTGGGAACCATTTCAGGCGTTGAAAATAAAATATGAACATTCTGTTTCTAAGCAAGGAGATGTTCATTCTGTTTTAGATCTTCTGGCAAAACCCGAATTTGTGCCTAGTCAATGAGCAGCTGACGGTGATGGACAGCCCCATCGTCAATTTGATTAAACCAGAGTGTTTGGCTTTAGTTCAGATTAAGCTAACTAGAATTAGTGGAGATATTCAGTACATTTGATTTTAAGTGCTTTAACTTATGTGAGCTATGGATCACGACTAAGACATCACTAAAACAATCTGCCAGTTTGTGCCATTGCTGTGAGATGCAAAAATTAAAGAAATATTTTACAGTAATGAGACTGATTAAAGAACATTCAATTTTTCTAAAAGATCATCTGCTTTCAGTAATTTGATATACACTGGCAACATAATTAGAGTATGGGTGCTCTTAAAATAAGGATTATGTCTGTGTACTGGCTTAAAAAAAATCTAACCAAACAACCAAAAAGCATGAAACACTATTTCTTCATATTAACAACAGAATCACACAAGAACATTTTATGCAGTAACTTAGGTTTGTATTTAATTTAATCTAATTAGACTTTGTTTAATTAACCCTATTGTAGGCTAATTGTTTGCACAGGAAAGTAACTTTGGAAATAAGGAGGAATTTCAGGCTCAACTCTGGAGCAATTAGAAAAAGAGGATGCAAGATGACAGCAATATTCATATCCATGGGGTTCTACCAATGGTGGCTTATACTGATATGTAAGCCTGTGAACCGCGGGGGGGGGGGATCAAACCCAGTAGTTCACAGTGCACACCAGCTATCGTGACTTCCGTCAAGTCCACGTTCATTCTGCTTCAGACATTTTGCCCAGATTCAGTCCTCCAAGGCTGTCAGACACTGTGGACCCGGGTCAGTTGTGAAGTATAGACAGAACCGAGTGTAACCAGAGGACGCATTCCACTTCACTCCAGACCTCCATACTACCTCATCAAACAGTGAAATGTAATGTGAAAAGCATGAGCAAAGCAGATCTTATGATATGATTATTCAAGCACACATTAATTTTACAATTACAATCATTTTTCAACTGTGGGATGTAATTAATAGTCACGATCATGTCCTCATGCTGAATGTGTTAGGTAATTTTAACTACTAGAAGCCCATAGATGTATTTCACTCATGAGATGAGAATACCACCTGGGCTCCAAGGTCTTTCACTTTTCCTATCCAAAGCCTTGCCGTCTTTGAAAGATCAGTGATCTAATTTCTCCATCTTTTCCAACTTATCCTCCATCTGCAAAGGCAAGTCTGAACATGTAGGTGTTTCTCACAAGCTTCTGAAAAATGCTCACATAAGTCTCCTGGGGCAGGAGTCAAAAAATAGAAGAACAGCCACATACATCTGTTCTTAGGTCTGTATCAGGGCCTCTGCATACCTGTGTAAATGCAGGTGAAAAGGAGCGGTTCCTGCAGAGGCTTCATGATATTTGGAAATCAGGAGGACGAAACAGATTGTGGAGTTTAGCAAAGTGACCATCATCAAGACCTTAGAATAAACTGATGAGAGACAAGCCATACATTATGCAACCTATGTGAAGGGTGCGGAAAAAAATACTTTCATAATATTGCACCACAATGAGCTGGTGGTGGAACATTGTGGTGCAATGTTCCACAAATGTGGAACATTGTACCACATTTCAACCACTCAACTCACCACATGAACACCACCCCGGTTACATGGAGTCTCCACCAACACCACTAATTCCATTGGCCATTGTCACAAGTCTAGAGATTATCCATGGTATTGGGATACCCAAATGGTGAGCTGTTTGAAATGTTACAACCCCCACATTGAACCACCTTGGGTGCTAATCTGCCGTCTTAACACTTGAGTTAGTCCTCAGACTGGAAAGTGAAATAGGTCCTAAGAGTTACAGAGGGATGCTGTATATCAGAGGTGGCCAAACTGTGACTCCTGAGCCACATGCAGCTCTTTGACGTATAATGTGCGGCTCACAGAAATATGTTGGCTGAGCTCCTTTTTGCTTCACAATTAATATAAAATAAGAGATTTTCAAGCTTTATAATTATTGACCAGGTATAAACTGAGAGTCCACTGGATTAAGACATAAGTTTAATGTTCATGGTGAGTAAATATATTTAAGAATTTAAATGCTTCTTAAATATTGCTGCTCTCGAACATCTCTCTTGCGGCTCTCAAACATCTGAAGTTTATCATATGTGGCTCTTACATTAAGCAAGTTTGGCCACCCCTGCTATATAGCATGCCATCCTGCTACTAGAGTCTGAGAATCACTTGATGTCCATCTTTCATCTTTGCAGACGCAGATTCCATATAGACCAAGGTACCTGCAGTTAGCTTGTATGACCTGCTGTCATGGCAGCTTAGAAGAAATTTCTCAGGCTATTCTCCCTATTTCTCAGGCTGCCTTACCTCCACTGCCTAGAAACCAAGTTGCCCAAAATGTTGTGGAAGAAAAACAATAATTTTCCAAATCTATTACCGAAAAGTACATAGAAAGTGGCCTGCATATTATCTTTAAGATGCCCTTCTGAGCTTTTAGAGAAGCAGAATAATGCTAGAGAGTGCACAGTACTATAAAATGTTCCCCTAGATAACAAGCCTGTTGCTAAATTATACCACAGTAGTTCAGGGGGCACCATGGACTGTACTGATATGATGACCTCCCATATTATCCTCCTCAAGCCACTGGAGAGGCTTGTTCTTTTATTAGACGAAGCCTACCGTGATTTTCTCCTTTGAAAGGAAAGAAGAAAGTAGCCTTGTCATTTGATCTAAGGTTTATCTGCTGACATAGTAGCTTGTCCCCAGAAGCACCATCAGGAGGTTAACAAGTAAAGTACAGCTCCCAATAGCAAGTTTGTAGTTCATATCTTATAAGTAATAGTAGGGACTAACATAATTTTAAGAACTGTGGGCTGACTCTAGGGTTAATTGAGAAAGTCTATATTTTGAAAATAAGATACCAGACCTCCTGAATCATACCCAAAAGGTCTTACAATTCAGCTGAAGATGGACAGTGGCTCTGGAGTGGAAACTATATTGTGGCTCATGAGCAACTGCTCTGACAACTTGAGTTACTTCAAACACTAACAAAACGTTATTGAACCAATGGCACAGTCATCTATCCTAGCTTGTAACACCATGTTCCTTTTGCTTCCCCATCCTCAGGTCCTGTGTGACAGCTTCCCTTCCTTGAAGAAAAAAGGATGTCCTTTCTAGAATACGGTTTTATATGGAACACTATAGGAAGCAGTCCTTAGATTGTAATAGTGCAATCCTACGTACGCATATCTACTCAGAAGTAAGTCTCACTTAATTCAATGGGTCTTCCAAGTCAGTGTGGTTAGGATTGCACCTAAGGCCTCTGGTAGCACACCAAATGCCGTCTGCCCTTAGCAGGGCAGAAGCCACCTCCTCTACTACTCTTGCTCCCTGGATTTGAAAAGGAAAATAGGTATATAGCTAGGCTTACCAGATCTCCAAGTGCTAGACCTTTAGGAGAAGGAATGTGGGCAGGTGTAGCTTGTTAAACCTTAGAGCACAATCCTAGGCATGTCTACTCAGGGTTAGGGTTAGGGTGTTGTGTTCATTGTGTTCAGTGGGGCTTGCTTCTGAGTAGAAGCAATGCCTAGGATTGTGCTCTAATGTTTAACAAGCTACACCTGCCCACATTCCTTCTCCTAAAGGTCTAGCTAGCACTCTGTCCCAGTTGGAGATCTGGTAAGCCTATATATAGCAGAAGTGTTGGAAGCACCCACTAATCACTTCTCCTCTAGAATACAAAGGAAAACTCCAACAGTAGAACCTTAAGGAGGGTCCACCAATGTAGAATGGGACTCACTGAAGGGCACTTTCTTGATAACCCCCTCAAACCTGGAGCCAGGGCTGTGTCCAGTTAAGAGATCTCAGAATAACAGATCTGGGAATGGCCTCTGTCAGGTGGAGACTTGAAAGCCACTTCTGATCAGTGTAGACAATTCTTGATTGGAAGAACCAATGGACTAGCTCCATGAAGACTGTTTGTATGTTAAAAAAATAACATGGCTATTATAACCTGTAGGCTGCAACATTCAGAACTAAAAGAAAAGCTGAAAGGCTGGGAGGAGTCATGCCATTTCCATCACTGATAATGATATTTCAAGCTATTTTAGGAATAATGGAAATCAGGCTTACTGTAAGGTGTACTTAGGTGACCCAGGGCAAGTGAGTTACATTCCAGAGTGACTCTACAAATACAAGCAACCTTGGCAAGAGCTGTACTCTGGTGAACCCTTCCAGTTCATTAGTACAGAGAAACAGCACTGTGGAAAGATTAAGTTACATTATACAGTGAAAAGATTGCTGCCTTCATTCAATTAAATGCAAATGAGTGACATTTCCTTTGTCTATGTTGTGACACCATTCCATGCAATTATAGTTAAGCCTATTAATGTTGCTCCCCAAAAAATGTATTTTTAGGGTTGTTGTTTTCTAATTAGCAGCAAATTCAGGACTTGCTCACATTTAGGGTCACGCAAACATACATGCTGTAGGCTACATATTTATGAAAAAAGGTTATAAAAATTATAAATGTAGCACTCGACTTGAGTTAATTAAAACGCTGCCTTAAAGTCTCTCTCGGAGTCAAATCACTTTTCCACAATGTTCCACGCTGTATTATATATATGGGAAAATGTCAGTATAGTGACCTATACTGAAGGAAATGGAGGAATGTTGGAAAGGTTCTAGCAAATGTTAGGAAAAGAATGGCCTCAACAATTCTAACAAGATATTTTTTAAAAGTATATTGTTTTAAGTTTTATTTTTGACATTATGGATAAGAAGCATTCTTGCCACACACACCCCACCATCACTGAAGTTCTCTTCTCCTAAAGATTTGGTCAATTCCAAGCATGACATTGAATATGGCTCTTTAAACAATCTTTAACACGCAAAGGTGTATGTGGAGCCAGTTGACAGACCACTAGTTCTCACAAGAACCTAGCTGAGCTCTCAGTTCTTCATCTCCTGATGCGTGTGCCCCCCCCCGTCCCACCGGCCACCCCCAATTTTCTACATGCAAAACACATGCTCTGCTATCTGCATAGAGCTACATTTTCCAGGCCTGTCTAGAAACAGCATCACAAGAAGGATAAGAAGAAGAGAGAGGATACACAGTCTGGAGCAGATAGCAAGATTTGCTTTTTGAGAGATTGTATTTGTTTTGTGAATGAAAGGATTGCAATCTCAACTGTGTCAACACTGGTTTCTCTTAAATGTTGGGTGTCTAATTTTAAGTTCATACCCGACTCCTGTTTCTTGGAAGTGCACAACAACCTCCACCCCCCCTTCCTTCCAGAAATGACTATATATTACTGACATTTGCTCAGATCAGATCAAATCAAACTGAATTATAGTGGCAACGGTGAAGATGAAAAACACTGGGCCGGAAGAGGTCTGAGGCAAGACTGCCATGGTAACTGAGATGAAAGGAACCATTCATTTTACTTTCCATCTAATGGGGAAAGAAAGAAAGACTCCTTCGTTCTTTCATCAAGGAAGGTCTGCAGAAACAGCAGGAGACATTTACTTTCTACATCTGATCACATGTGAAGAGCTCTGAAACCAGATAAAATAGAGATATTGCCATGTTTTCCAGAATCTACTAGAACACACACACACACACACACACACACACACACACACACACACACACACACACACACACACATTTAAAAAGCACATATAAGCAAGAATTGATTAACTAAAAGCTCTTTCATCCTTGCAAGAAGGCATGTGGCGTGTTGACATTAGAGGAGTAAATTGGGCATATAAAATGTTCTAAGGCAATCAACGTTAGAGAATGACTTTGAAAATATGGGTCTTTTAATCATTATTGCAACAGTTTAAGAACACTGGATGATTTTGATTAATTTTTGTATAGGCTCATCTGTAGTGGATCCATTCTTATTAGAAGAACTGTGAACAAGCACAAGGCTTAGGCTGCACCCCTATGCAGCTTTACCTGAGAGTAACCCCCATTCAACACAGTGGGATTCACTTCTGAGGAAACATGTATTGAAGTTCATTCTGACATCTTTACTCCATAGCAAGTTCAATTCAATTGGAATTCAATTGGATTAATTCTCAGGTAACTGGGCAAAGGTTGCAGCCTAAGCCTTGTGCTTGTGAATTTGTATTTTTAAGCAAAAGACTGCAATAGCAGACATTAAACATTCAAGACCTAAAATATCTAAGGTAGTAAACACACTTTCCTGGGAGTAAGCCCCACTGGATATAATAGGACTTACTTCCAAGTAAGTAGGTATAGGATTGTACTGTAGGACTGCAATCCTATACACATTTTCCTGGGAGTAAAACCCATTGAAGACATTGAGACCTACTTCAGAGTAAACATACGTAGGATTGTACTGATAATTAAATGTATGCAGGGAAAGTCTATGCAGTACCTAAAGAAGGTTGTTATTCTAATTAGTAATAATGTTAATTTTGGACTGGCCTTAACCGCAACAAGTCTCCAGGACCTATGGAGAAAGGCAGATGACCACAAAAGGTTGTGGAGCTTTTGTTCTAAGATCTTTGGGTCTTCATTACAAGAGGAACTGCTTCCTCCTTGCCACTCTTCACTGGCATTACAATTTCCCACCAGAAGGGGGAGCGAATTAGCCTATATCCACCAGAGTAAACCCTTAAAGAGACAGGGAAAGTTCATAAATATACCACATTCAAGAAGTGAATGACCAAGTGAAGTGAATGAAAGTGGGGCATGACCACTTTAGCTTACACAGCGGTGACACAAGCATGAAGTCAGGTGGGGATTGCTGAGGGATCAGTGAGCGCCATTTGTGTGCCGCAAATGGACCACCAAAGTTACCTGTTTTTAACTACGGTACTACGGTACTACTACTCAGTTCCGACAGCAACCTGAACACATCAGGCATGCTGGCTGCAAATGTTAATGTTAAATGTTAAAGGAAACACAAGGTATAAGACAATATTCCCATGTATTTGTTGCCAGTGCCGCCTCTGAATACCACTTGCAGCGAAGCAGCGGCTGAAGTTGATCACAGTGGGAAACTGGTTGCTGGCCTGATCCAGCAGGGCTTTTCTGATGTTCAAAGTCACATAAACACTGCATTGGATCCAAAGGTTCCCTTCCTCCAATGGAAAAAATCCTTCTTCTTGAAGATGGGAACCTTTGGGTCCAACCTGTTGTTTGTTAACTTTTTATTCTGAAATTTGTAAAATGCAAGGTGAGCAAAAATTATCACACCATCAAAAGTCTCATTTTAACTTGAACAGCAATGTGTCCTGTGGCCCCTGAAGAAGGGGTTAGGGGGTAAACTGTACCCGAGCTCAGGGTCAAAAAGGGGGGCCCAGGAGCCAAAGGGGGACCCAGAAATTTCCTGGGATCTCAGCTGACCTCATGGAAAGTGAAAGATGGAGGCTGGTCCAACTGGGAGGCCAGGTCTACCAGGCAGGTAGACCTGGGCACTGCATCAAGAAGTCTGGTAGACCTGGGCTCCGGAGACATTTCCAGCCATTGCTGCCCTCCTCTGTTCCATTTTGCCCCTTCCTCCTTTGAGAAGGGGCCCAAAAGAAACTGTACCCTCTGATAAAAATCCTCTAAGAGGCCCTGCCCTGAAGACTTTTGTTGTAGCATATGCTTTTGTGTACTAGCTTTTGCATTCTGTACATGTAGCTTTTGTGAACTAGAGTCCACTTGGTCTGCTAGATGCATTATCGTCAGTTGGCAAACAGTACACACTTGGATACAGACTGGCTGTTGAGCTGCTACAGCAATCACATTCAAAAGCATTTCAAATGACCTTCCTTGGAAACAGCACCCTTAGCACATATGTGTGTGTGTGCGCACGTGTGCGCACGCACGTGTGCACACACACACAGAGCTGCCTTTATCAAAGTGTCAGTTTATATTTCATTTATGTCCCCCCGGGTGATCAAATTTTGTAAGGGGAAACATGTCTGTCATTCTTTTACACAACGAGTTGATCTCATTCATTATCTTATTCTGCATGCAGCTGTTTACAATCTTTGTATAAGTGATGTTGATTCCCCACCGTCATTTGGATGCAAATAGATCTGAGGTGTGCAGGAAATGTTGAAGACAGTGAACAAAGGGTGGATACAATTGACAAAGCAAAAAAAACACTTTGCTGACCCATCCATGAGCCAAGTGAAGCAGTTGCCTCAGGCAGCAGATTGGTGCCCATCTCTGTCCACTTACACTGTCTCTCCTTCTCCTTCCACTCCTTGGATTGGAAAAGGAAGAAGGGGACAGAGAGGAAGAGAAAATGTGAAGGGGAGAACATTGGAGAGTGAGAGGAGCAGAGGCTGGCACATTACAGGGGGGGGGCAGCATTTGGCATTCTGCTTCGTGTCAAGAGGTCTTGGCCTTGCTTTGAATCTACAGTCAAAATATGATTTCCATCTACAGATTTATGCCCTTGCTTGTTGGAATAACCTCAATAATAAGTACATAATAAGTGTTCTGAAGAATTACCCTGTTTCCCTGAAAATAAGACCTCCCCCAAAGTAAGACCTACGCTCATTTTTGTGTGATTTTTGCTGGCACTCATTAAATAGGAGGCTTCAACCTTGCAGAGTCTCTCTAGCACGTCGTCTCTATGGTGGAGGACTCAAGTGCAGGCCTTGCAGAGCCTTGCACCCTCAGGAAAGAATGAAGCTTAAATCGGTCAAAGTAAGTGCCGGGGGGGGGGTTGCCGGGGGGATCGCGGCACAGGTTGGGAAAATAAGACCTCCCTGAAAATAAGACCTACTGCATTTTTTTTGAGCCAAAATTAATATAAGACACTGTCTTATTTTTGGGGAAACAGGGTAGGTCAAATAGTCCAGCATCTTGCTTCCCTCAGTGGCCAGCCTCTGGAAAGCCTTCAAACAGGGCATTAGAACCTAAGAAGAGCCTTGCTAGATCAGGTCAAAGGCCCCTCTAGTCCAACTTCCTGTATCTCATGGTGGCCCACCAGAGGCCTCTGAGATAGCTATATAACAAGATAACTGTATCCTGTTGCCATGCCTTTGCACCTAACATTCAGAAACAGGCTACCTCTAAAACCCAGAGTTGCACATAGTCATCATGGCTTGTAACCTGTGATGGAATTGACCTCCATAAATCTGACCAATCCACTTTTAAAGGTATCTAGACCAAGTGCCATCACCACATCTTGTGGCAAGGAGTTCCACAGAAATATTTGGGTAAAGAAATATTTTATTTTGTCTGTTCTAGCTCTCCTGCCACTCAATTTGAGTGGATGTCCTCTGGTTCTGGTGTTCCCTCTATCCACTCTATCCATCCTATGCATAACTTTATATGTCTCAATCATGTCCCCCCATCTGGCAACTTTTGGCATGGGTCCAAGGAGATGCATAGGCAGCCAGAAGACCTACTATGGGATAAATAAAAAAGTTTTTTACTTGCCGCTCATTGGCATTCTGGTTGCTACCCACCATAGCATGTAGCTTGCGTTCCATTGGCACAGCTGCATGCTGTAGTATGGCGGGGGACAGGATTGGGCCCTTAGATAAGTTTGTGAATAAATGGTGTCTCATTATTCGGCACTGGAATGCACATTTCCATGATAACATCCATCATTTTTCATTATTTTCATTGTTATAAGGTATAAAGGTATATTGCTGAAAGGTTTAATTGTTATATTGCTTCAATAGGAAGAACAGTTTAATTGTAGGAAGTGTGTGGTGGCTGTCAAGTCAAATAATCATGTTATTACAGCCTGCCCTGTACTGATGGACTCGTTTTTCTTTTCTTGTAATGTTGTACATATAAAATATAATATTTACAAAAATATTTTAAAAATATTTTTTACAAAATTTGTTATAAAAAATTATAAAACGTTTATTAAAAATAAGGTTTTTTCCCTTCTGGATTTTAATTTTTTAAATATCAATTCTGGTACCCCAAGAGTCCTATTTCCACGGACTCCTATTTGGATCCTGAATCCATTTCAATGTACCCCGTTGATCAGGATTGAACCCTTAGCGAAACCATCACTCATTCATGTTTTAAATGCATCTGAAGAGGCCTTTTTTTTTTTTTTAGGGCATTCATCAGCACGTACCAGTTCACTCTCAAGCACGGAGAGTTTCCATTCTGTAGTCACCTGGCAAGTGCGTTTGTCGCAATGGCGATCACCTGTGCTAGATGGGGGACAAAGGTTGGCCAAGAGCGCCGCACTTCTGTGTGATGCAAGCCACTTTGTTGTTCTGAGATGACAGAAAGAATGGCTTGTACGAAAGCAGAGTGACCCGTCAACGCACAAATGTATCTCTGCTGCAGGCCGCGTCTTTTTCAACGCCTACCTTTTTCAACGACTATGGTGTGTTAGTGCTTTCCTGGTGAAGCACAAAGCCATTGTTTTCCTCTGACAGAAAGCTTTCAACATCAGTAATCACAAAATGCTGTTTTCCAAAATTGAAACAATTTGACTTTGCTGGCGCTGCCTTATCCTGGCTCCGCAAACATCTATCTCCCTGAAAAAATAGGAGGCGAGCAACTAAAGATGATGAAGAGCCTGATCCTCGTCGGCTGTCACTCAGTCTGGCTGCACCAATCTGACAAGGCAGCTATAAGCTGATAGCTTTTAGAGATGGGAAGAAGGATGGCTCCTGAATTAATTCTGAGCTTTGGATCTCTTTAAGTACAGTCTGCCCTCTGACAGATCTTGCTTTCTGTCATCGCTGAAGATGTTGCCACTGTAATCTTCAGAGACAAGCACTCCCTGATTGATTCTGCAGAGATTGTCCACCCCACCCCAATCTAGTAGCAGTACAAGAACTAAATTAGTCAGAGGGGTTGTCGACGTACAAAACTTTGATGTTCATTATCAAGCGTGGAAGTGTGTGCAGTCTGTTAATTCAAATCAGTGAACCATGAATGCCTCTATATTATATAGAGGCTAAATGTAGGGCTGGCCCATCCATGAGGCCAATTGAGGCAGTTGCCTCAGGCAGCAGGTTGGAAGGAAGCGGCCACCTCTGTTCACCCACTTGCTTTCCTTGCATATTCTCCTGATTCCTAGATTGGGAAAAGGATAAGTAGGATAGAGTGGAAGATGTGTAGAGGACTTCCCCTCTTCTTTTCCCAATCCAGAGATTGGGAGGAGATGAAGCTGGCACATCACCAGCTAAAGGGGGGCAGCATTTGACCTTTCTCTGGGTTTTTTTCCAGCTTGTTAACCCATATCCAGACCCACATCTCCTCCAGACAACACTCCATGATTTCAATGCATTCCCCTACATTAGATGGTAAAGAACAGTAGAACCAGGTGTCATCTGCATATTGATGACACCCAATTCCAAATCCTCATATGACCTCTCCCAGCAGTTTCAAGTCGGTGGAACCCTGTGGCACCACACACAACAAAGGCCAGAGTGCTGTACAGGTGTCCCTCAATAAAACCTTCTGGGACCTATCAGTGAGGAAGGATTGGAATCACTGCAAAACAATGCTCCTGAAATCTGACCCAGCCAAACAGCCCAGAAGGACATAGTGATTGATGGTGTCAAAAGCCTCAGAGAGGTCCAACAGGACCAACAGGGATGCACTGCCCTCTGTCTAGTCCCCAGCATAGATCATCCACCAGGGCAACGAAAGCTGTTTCTATCCCAAAACCAGGTATGAAAACAGATTCAAAACGGATTTAGATAATTTGTTTCATCCAAGACCCCCTGGAGTTCAGTTGCCACCACCCAGTTGATCATCTTGCCCAAACAAACATGGAAGTTTAGAAACTGGCCGATAGTTCTCCAGTACAGTAGAGTCCAGGCGGGTTCTTCAGGAGGGGGCTGTCAGTGACCACATGCTGATCCAGGGCAGTAGCACCTAGTGGTTAGCATGCTAACTCCCTTCCTGCTCCCTTCTTCCCCCCCCCCCCAGTTTGGACACACAGCTAAATGGGAAAGCCTTGGTAGATTGACTCCATTGCCACCAGCCCAGGAGATCAGGCTAGCCAGATGGGCTTCCTGGGCAGAACCCCCCTTCTACACAATACTGAACTTCAGGGGTTCCTATCAAAATCACTCTCACAGTAGCACCTGCAGAGCAAGGAGATGTGACAATCCACTGTACTTCTCCAGCAGCCGCAGGGACAATCCAGCGGCACAGTTAGGGCTGCTGGCCTCCCGCCAGTGGCCCTTATTCCAAAGTAGTCGCAAACGTACCTTACGGCACGTTGGCGACACTTTAGAACAGTGGAGTCCGCCGTTCTAAAGTTACAGTGGATTGCGCTGTGACAGGGCTACCATTTCCATCAAACAATGCATCTAGCAGTTCAACAGGCTTGTATGAGCATTACACTGCAGATGAGAAGGCATATCCAGATGTGCATCCACATCAGCAAAGCATGCACACAGCTGCTTATGTATGCAGAACTGGCTTTCTGGAGGTATAGCACTCTTTAAGATTTTTAAATGATCAATTTCTTTGCACTGTTACTTTTTTTCTTAAAGAATCTCTTGCCCTAGCAGAATTCCCCATGAGGCCTAATTTTCTTTTGTGCATAAGAATTACCGTTCGGGGGGGGGGGGGATTAAATTGCCAAATAAAGCCTACTTGCTTTTAAGTCCATGATGCAAAACTGTCAAACCTGACCCAAATCTGCACCAAGTGACTTGCTGTAGTTTTGCTGATGTTTGTTCGTTAACATTTGATTATTTGCATTTAGCTGACAGAATGCCTACAGCTTCCCTGGAGACAGTGTCATGAATCTAATTTGCAGATGGCCCTTATAATTATTGTGTAACGGAGACACTTTGCCATGGAGCACTCCTAACCATCTAGATAAACACAACTTAATTTTAAACTAACAATTTAGTTTTTTTCTAAACCGAAAAAGAACAAGGGAGGAGGACATGGGAAAGCATGGGAAAAGACACACAAGAGAGTCCGTTTGGACATGTTTAGACTGGCACGATTATCTGTTCCAGGGACATTTGACTTCTAAACAGCTGCAAGTTTTTTTTAAAATATGGACAAGTGGAAAACAAGATAAACATCATGTAATCAAGAGACAGAGGCTGCATTCCTATGCATGTTTACTCAGAAGTAAGTACCCACGGTATTCTATGATGCTTACTAACAGCCCGATCCTGCCTAAGATGCAGCAGCTGACTGAAATGGCAGGCTACTGCATCCTACGCTGGCACATACCGGCACAGCCAGGGCTCATCTCGGGGGAAGGGGACATTCGTCCCCTTCCCCTGGTGTAAGCCCCAGATGCCCCATTGGGCCTCCTCAGATGCACGTCAGCTCTTTAGCACATCCGGGGAGGCCGTGTAAGGCCGGTCTGGCCCAAGAAGGGAATGGGGATATGGTGGAGTGCGCCGCCGATATCCCCACCCCCCCCTCCCAGGCTGGGCCATCCAATTTCCTCCTCCCCTGCCAACCTGCCCCGCCCTCCCACCAACCGGCGCAGGGCTTACCTGTGTCTTGTTGTCTTGTGTGCTCCCTGAGGCATCTGGTGGGGCCACTGTGTGATACAGGAAGCTGGACAAATGGGCTTTTGGCCTGATCCAGCAGGGCTCTTCTTATGTTCAGTGGTGCGTGTCATGGAGGGTGGCCTAGTAAGCGATGCCGGTCTCGACGCCAGCACCAGTTACATGCGAGGTGGTGCGAAAGTTACATGCGAGGCATGCGCTCCACCAGCCTAAAGTTACATTAGATTGGGCCCTAAGTGTGCACACGCTGATCTGGCAGTAGGTCCCACTTAACTCAATTCGTCTTACTTCTGAGTAGAGATGCATAAGATTGGGCTGCAGTGATTGGGAACAAGATAGGTTTTCAAAGACTTTTAAAAACATATGAATATACAAACTTGGCTGGTAAAACCTAAATTTCTCACTTATTGGAGAGCATTATCAAAAACCTAGCAATGTCAACAGAAATGTAATGAAGCAGTAAACAATTTACCCAGTCCGAAAACAGTCCCCTGAGCCTGCAAAGGTGAGAAACATGAAAAGCTGGTACTGGAACTGAGCTTGCCCTCTGTCTGCATGCATGATATATCCCCTTATTTCCAGGTGTACAAATCAGTTGTAGGTGTGATTGCATGAACAAAGGATAATGTTGGCATAGTTAGCAATTTCTAGTGACCACTCCTACGGTAGCAATTTCTAAGAATGTGCCATACTTTGTGCTCTTGAATCTCAGTGCAGTTTTTGCAGTTGTGAGAACAGAAACACAAGAAATCATTTATATTGGATCATGGCATCTGGAACTAAAGAGAATTCGGGGGAGCATATCCTTTTTCTCAGAAGTAAGCCGCATGTATTTCAATGGGACATGATGCCCAAGAAGGTGTTAGCCTGAACCTCCTTCTAGAAAATTGCCTGGAATGCATGAGCTGAAAAACACTAACTTCTCCTGCCATGTTACTGGCAGTAACAGATGGGTACAAAGAATCAACCACGCTGCAGGAATACCCTCCCGATACGGAAGGTGACACATCAGTCTCTTGTTACACCCACTGCCTTCCTCAGCAATAGCTACTACACTACACAGTTTTGAGACAACAGTGAAAAGACTGACACTTGCAGTTTCTATATTTGACTGAACTGGATGCTAAATGGAGATTGAATGCCCCGAAATTCCCACCAAATAAAAGGTTGCTTTCACAACATACATAAAAGCCATTTTTAGAGCATATTCCAGCAGCAAACACTCTATAATACCCACAAGAAAATTGTTGATCTTGTTACAGATTTCTTTTTCCATAACCTTTGTAAGCAAAAAGGACAACTGGATTATGAGCTGGAGAAACTGCACAAATAATATATGCCTTGCACTTTCATTTTTGTAGTTCTTATCAGCTACAGAGCAAACATCTGGGAGAACACTGGTAAAAACTGCATAAGCTCTAGAAAAAGGACTTGGAACCGCCTATTTCAGCTCTAATTGCTCTTGGAAAATGCACAATAAGCCATCCTTCTTTAGCAACAGGCCAGTTCAGTCATCCCTGTTCAACACTTCATCAATGCAACGTCCAGTGATTAACTGAATGTGTGAAAGAGCCATCACAAATCAAACACCATAGACAATTATTACAGAACATTTGAAGTACAATATCGTTTAACACAGGGGTTCCCAACCTGTGGTACATGTACCCCTAGGGGTACACGGACCATCAGGCGGGGGTACTCCAGAGGCTGTTCGTTATCAGCTACTGCGATCAGCAGCTGATAACATTGGACGCGTCTTTTTAAGTCCTCATGTCATCAGCTGTTTCGCGTTAGAGATAAGGGCTTGGATTTTTAGCGAAACGTTATTTGGATCGTTAACCCCCTCCCTCCTCCCCCACCGTGGCCATGATCTGGACAGTCCCCCTGCAACATACACAAACAGCAAAACAGGACCAATAACATGACTAGTCACATCTGTTTTGGTCTTGGGAAGTTCTCAAGTCTGAGCCACTCATTCTGATCTCATACTCTGACGTAGCCAAGTCTTTCTTCCTGTCTTTCTTCCATTAAGGAACTCAAGGTGATCTAGGCATTGACCAGATCCAGACCTGCTTGTCTTCACCAAGGTTGCTGCCTCAGAGCATGCCCTACGACCATCTTGCTTCAAACATGTTCCGTGCTCATATCTGAATCCTTGCTATAAGTATATAGCTCTCCGTCAGAAAAACAACAACCTTGTTCCAATCTCTAATGAAACGTATTTGCCATTAGCGAAGAGAGCGGGCAGGCCATGAAAAGATGCATCTTTGGTCGTTCAAGAAGACACCAGTGTGCTTGCCAAGAGCAAATGTTGCATGCGAACACTGGGATGAGCTATGGCTCCTTTGAACTCTAAGGCTTTTTCATCCACCAAAGCAGTCTGGCATTGGTCCATCTTGGTAGTGATGGGGTGTAATTGAGCAGGGAGGGAAGGGAGCAGTGGTCTGGAACTTTTCCTATGCAGAAGCATTGATCTTATCTGCAAGAAGACTCAGGTGCTGCCTCTGACACTTTTTTCAAAGAACCTGAGTTAACAAGAATTGGATTCAGCTGAAGGCAAACTGTACTGTTCCGTATTGCTTACTGTATATACAGCATTGAACCACTAGGTGGCACAGGCAAAAAGGAGCAGGCAAGAAAAAGCAGGCAAGGCTTTTATTTCCTTTTTATTTCCTTTACAGTATTTCTATTTTATTGCTGTATTTCAGCAAGCTGCTCAAATTGTATCTGAGCAAGCTGTATCTGAGCAAGCTGCTACTCATATTTGTAGAGATTCAAATCAACAGACATGAATGGGGGGGGGGGGGGAAGCAACGAAACATAATTGTCCTGGGGAAAGATAGGCCCAAAACAGAGAGACTGAAGATGCATGATATTCTACTCCTGAAGTGAAGCCTATATATCTGTTCTTTTGGTTAAGCTTCCAAAGCAGGAAGTGGATCTGTGATTATTACTGTTAACAACAACAGTGACTTAAGGCACAACCCTGCGAAAATTCAGAGTGGAGGAGCATTTGCTCTGCCGCTCTAAAACAGTGCAAAACTGCCATAAGGCACTTTTCTGACAAGTCAGGGGGCCGGCATCGCTCACACCACCGTGTAACTTACTCGACTCCGGCCGCCGCAGGTAAGTCCCACGCCGGTTGGTGGCAGGGCAGGGCGGGGCAGCAAGGGGGGGCATTGGCCAGCCCAGGCTGGGAGGGGTGGGGATATTGGCGGCAATATCCTAGGCCCCTTCCTGGCCCGTGCCGCCCTTACACCGCCTCCCCAAATGTACGCCAGGTCTGGGCCTGGCGTGCATTTGAGGAGGCCCATAGGCCCCGGGCTCACTTACATCCGGGGAAGGGGACAAACATCCCCTTCTCCTGAGGTGCAACCTAGCAGCCCTGGCGGGGCTTAGGATACAGCGGCTGGCCCTTTAGGGCTGCCAAATCCTATCTCCCATATCCATACACTATAGCCAATCTTCCTCTCACGCCCATTTCTCTTGACACAGGCAGCCTTGATTTGCAGGCGCAGATCCGAGGAAGCCCATTGCGGGGACTGGGACTTTACCTGGGGTAAGGGAACAAACGTTCCCTTACCTTGAGGAGACCTCCAACACTGCCTACTCTGCTCAGGATACAGCATTGCCGGCGTCGGCATAGCTGGATCGCTACGCAGAGTTTAGGATAGGATTGGGCTTCCCATCCCTTAACATCTGGGATTTGAAAAAAAAATGCTTTCATCTTAGAATACATCATTTCCAGACTTGAATTCAGGCACCTCTATTTTTAGAAATTAAATCCCGAGGACAGTCAGTCCTTCTGAGTAGTAAAAAAAATCTGGAACAAATAACAGTTTTCTTTTCCTGCTTTTTTAAAAAAAATTAGCAGATCATTTCCCAACTTCAGTATTGTTAGCTGTTACTAAATTAACAAAACATCTTGAACGTGATTGCATTATCAAATGGTTTCAATACAATTACACTGCATTCTAAATATCTGTTCTAATTATATTTCCGTTTGAAAAAGTAATAGCACTTCAAAAAGAAACTGCAATCAGAATAATTTTTCACTGCCAAATTTGAGAACAGAAGGTGAAAAGGTGCATTTAGATGATTTTATAAATGTCTGGCTAAACCTCATATAATTAAAGTGACACAATACTCCCCCCCCCAAAAAAAGCTTAAAAATAAACTAGAAACTTTACATTTTAATCTCACTTCAAACAGGTCATTGATTACACCCCATAATACAGAGTCCTTATATACTGTGGTTTCCCACCATTTGCATTCATTTGTTTTCCTGGCATGACATATAGCAGAGATGCTATTATACTTTTAGCCCAAAAGAGAGAATTCTGCAGAGTGAGAGAGAAAGGAATTCTGTCCAAGAACTCGATTCCTTCTGGCTACTCATATTTTCATGTTCATATCTGAGACAGACACACAGAGCTATAGACTGGCTCATCTTCACATGACGCCAAGAGACACCAATCCTCAGATCATTAAAAATTGGAAGGAATGAAGTCAACTTTCAAGAGCCCCTAAACTGGGCACTTCGGTGATAAAGGGCCTAATCACTGTTCAAGTTATGGGTGAAAAGGTAGTGGGTCCTTAATGAAATCAAGAAGTGGGGGCAAGATCAGTGGTGCCAGCACATGCCACATCCTACTCCCCTTCTTGGGCATGATCTGCCAATACGGGGCAATGCGAACTTGCGCCAGCTATTTAGCTTGTGCAGGTCTGAATTGCCCCATAGCAGTGGCTGGGGCTTTCCCCGGGGCAAGGGGAGAAATGTCCCTTTACCCCAAGACCTCCCGCCTGCTAAATTCCCCTGTGGGATGCAGCACAGCCCACACAGGCCCCACTGCATCGGCACAGGGGAACTTAGGTCAAATCGGGCTGCCCAAATATATTTTACTTACCTCCCGGTAGGTCGCCTAATCACCAGTGCATCTTCTTGGACCCACACCAGCTATTTTGCTGTCATACATCTGAAGAAAGGGAGGGGGCAGGTCAGGCTGGAAAAACAGGTATAGGATCCTGGCTCATGCTGTTGCCGCCGAGATCCACCGCCTTGGCACCAGGTTATCTCAAGGCCCACTTTCTCTCATGTTAATCAGCCTGGCTGTTAAGATCTTCCTTGGAGGCCTTTCTTGGGGTCCCCACACCCCCAAAAGTTGGTTGTGTCCCCACACCACCCAAACATTGGGTGGGCAGGAACTGCCAAGAGTGCCTTTTCAGTTGCCGCACCCTAACTCTGAGATTTTCATCCCAGGGAGACATACCTGGCAGTGAGCCTGATGCCCGTCTTGCACTCGGCAAAAGCCCATTTCTTTGTCCAGGCTATTTACATGCTGTGTGTTAAACACTATTTTTTAACTTAAGTGTTTTTACCATCTTTCTGCAGCTTTTCTTTTTGTGCTGAATTCTTGTGCTTTAAATTATGTTAGCCATTCTGAAAGGCATTTGCCTGATAAAGCAAGATAGATATTTTTGAAATAAACAAAAGCATGCAGTGTGTTTCAACAGAAATCCCCCTTTGGGAGGAATTGATTCTGACATGCTTTTCTTCCAAAGAAAGCTGTTTCAGGACATCGTCTCCCTAGAAGGTTGTCTAGAGAGAAGTTTCAAAACTTTCACGATGATGAACCACCACCTATGCCAGCCCCTGAGTACAGGCTCATTGATGTCTTGAAGGTTAGTCCTGTGTATTCCAGCCATTCATTTCACTTTCGGTTGCCCTGAAAGCCATACATCTCTAGGATAGAAACCCAATAAACGAACTACCAAACAAAGCAACTTCATAGGTTTCTTCTCCCTCCCATTGCCTTTGCCATCTAGACTGCTTGCTTGTAGCAACGTGGTAACCATGTCAAATCACTCAAACCTCCCCATGCTAATGTTTCTTGTCAGCTGCTTTCGTGATGATTTCATTGTGCCTGTTTCCTGAGCTTTCGTCTGTCATCACTGTGAGACGCCAGGCATTTTAACGCCCTTGGTTTTGCTCCATAAATCTTGTTTCAGTCCTGGGAATTACTGAAGGCCTGGCAGAGATGTCACAGGAAGCCGACCACTTTCCTGCTTCATAGATTGCGGGAACTCTAGGCCGTGAGTAGGGTATGAGCAGTAGCACAAAAGAACTGATCGGCAGCAAAGACAACATGCCATTCACCTCCCAACAGTTAGGAAGAGCATCTTTGTTGCTGGAGCATCACTGATGCTCACAGTCCCTATCGTACACAGCTCTTCAGATAAGATCCTGCTGCTGGGCATATGCAAGAATCTGTGCCCCACTGCTATGGAAGACTGTCAGTACCGCATGAAAAGGCAAACGTGTACTGACTCACCATCGACCACTCCTGAAAGGGAAGACTTAATTTGTTTGCTGGAGATTGCAAGGAAGCCTGAAATGCTGCACTAAAAATGGCTATTGTGGTTAGGTCGGTGGAGTAGCAGGAAAACAAATCTAGGCCTATTGGTATTCAGATCTCAAAAGAAAATATTAGCACAGACTGCAAAAGTCATTCTGAATTATTATATTTCGAGACAGTTTGCTAGTGACTTATTGGTGTGCACAGAATACTCCGAAAGTCAGCAGTTAAAAAAACAAAAACGAGGAGAAAGTTTAAAATACTTTTTAGATAATAAGTCTTGCTGAGAACTGCTTGTCTGCTCTATTGCCAGGAACACAGCCAGACCCATTTCTCTTCCAACCCTATTCCTAGGTTGGGGGTGGAGTTTGTGGACTAAAATGAACAATGAACACTGATGGGATCACATAGATTACAGGTGCAGATTGAAATGCTGCTTAAAATTCTTGTACTAATTCACAATCTGCTTCTTTTGGTTACCCTGGGGAGGGGTGAAGAAAATATTCCAATTCAATTTGCACATTTTGGCTTACACTACAGTGACGGAAACTCTTGGAGAATATGAACTTCAGAGGACCATGGACGCACAGACTGTGTTAAGATGCTTGTTTTTTAGCTGCCAAAACAACAGCGTACAAATCTGCTGCACATATTTGGTCGCTAGGTGCCATTCTTTGAAGGATTTTGCTAAGAAGATAGACTGAATTGGATGATATTCTTTTGATGTGTGTTTCTGGATGATGGAACATATAGTACTTATAGACAGTCAGATGCGCCCCACCCCAATCCCAGGCATGCAAATTACATCCATTCCAGGCAGGGCCTCCAAGTGGAATTTTATCTGGGGGTACAAAGTTTTTGGGGGGGCCCTTCTCAAAGGGGGAGGAGAGAGGCAAAATGGGGTGGGAGAGTGTGGCGATGGGGGCATGTAGTACAGGGGTGGGGTGAGGGCAGCTGACCTTCCTCCTCCATCTCCTCCTTGTCCCCTCCTGCTCTGTCTTTTGAAAATGAAGGTGGACCAGGATGAGAGGAGTGGAACGGAATAGGATGGGCTAGAGGCCCACCTCAGCCCACCAGCTCAGCTCGGCCCCTCCACCTCAATGTCTCCTGTTCCACCCCCCTGCCTTTTGAAGGAAGAGTAAGCAGGAGAGGAGGATACGAAGAGGAGATTGGCAGTAGCAGTGGTGGGACCAGCAACTGCCCCACCACTACTACTGCTATGGATAAGTGTGGAGGTGGCTTATCGACAACATGGGACCCAATCTCTGCCTGAGGTGGTTACTTCATCCTGCTACATTAGCAGGCCAGCTCTCTGTTGACAGTACTAGTCTTTAATGTAGAGCTTTGTAGTACTAAACTTTGTCCAATTCATATCTAATTGAACCTCTAGAACTGAACTGTGATCTCTGCCTACAAAAGGCTGTGTGATTTTGTGTGCGTTAGAAATCTATATTCCAGATGTACAACAAACCAAGTGGGTGCAAAAATTATAAGCAATATTTCCATCTGCTCCTGCAAGCTATCAGGTCAGTACTATTCCTCCACATGATTTTCAACATGCTATTTGAATAAAAACAAAAGGCAATGTAGAAAGAGGGCCAGAAGAGAAATGGTGCTGGATGGGTCCTTGGCAAAAGAAGGTTAGCAGTTCTTGGCAAGGGATCTGTGACCCATGACCCACGAGGGGCCCCTGTGTGCTTTCAGGTGGCCTGCAAGATTGCAATGAATGCTGGAAATGCCATTTCTGTTCAGGTTTCCACAGAAGCTGCTTGCAGTGCTGGAGCTTGTGAATGGAACTGATCTCCTACCTGTTTCTCCCCTTAACCCCCCCTCTCAGCAGCCCTGACCTACACGATTCAGACTCCTGTGGGCCTCAAACAGAGATTATCAGGTCAGGACTGTGAGGTGCCTGCGGAGCAACAGCTCCAGGCAACTCAAGCAGGCAAATAACTCAGCTGACAAAAGAACTAACAACTATTGTGTACACGTACATCCTTTCAGAAGAAAATTGGTTTCAAGAGAGAAATCATAAGGTAGATACTTGAGAGACCAAATGCCAAGTTTCTATTATTAAGAACTTACCAATACGGCTATTAAACATTTCCTTGGAAGTACCGGCAGGTCCTCAGTGGGGCTCACTCTCAACCAAGGCTGAAGTCCTATACACACTTTCCTGGGAGTAAGTGTATTTGAAGTGAATGGGACTGACTTCTGAGTAGACATGCATAGGTTTGCGCTGTAATTGTTCAACCAAACTTTTGTTAATACTGTATTCCTGGGGGGGGGGGTAAATAGCAAACCTTTTTTGAGAGGGGTGGCCAGCAAAATATAAAGATATTTTATTGGTACTCATGGGGTCATAATATGCACTTGTGTCATAGCTTGAATGTTTGCCAGTTCCTTGTGAAAATCATTGGTCCTTAGCACTGTTGGCATGCTTAGATTCAGTATCCGTTATAAACCATGCAAGAGTAACGATGTCAGCCATCCAATAAAGAACTATATACACCACATGACACTTGTGTGAAATTGAAAGTCCCAGAAAGAGTGCTGCCAAAGGTAACTGTCTGAATATGACATCAGCTAGGGGGAAAAAAAACAAAACCCTGATTTCCACCGACCATCTGAATTAAGGACAAACTCCATTGGCATAAACCAACATTGACTCCTGAACGAGCAGTGGCTATATCTGCAATGAATAATTCAGATAGCTCTCGAGTTCCCTTGTGGCACAACTCCTGCAAACGGAAAGATCACAGGAGTGGCACAAGATATTGCTAACACATTTTTGGTCTTCTGATCACCAGTGGTTTAAAGAAAAAATGACACACGCTAATTAGTTCCTTCAAAATGTATCACAAGCTTATGAATCCATCCCCAAGATGAAAACCCCAAATGTTATGCAAGACATAAGACACCACCGTATAGCTTTTGCAATAAATTAACAATTACGGTATGTCAGTATGTTAAGCAAGATTTCAAGTTAGATCCCTGAACATATAAAGGGCTGTATTACCCTCTTTCGCTATTCCCTGTTCCCATCATCAAGGCAATGTTTCACTTTGAAGCACCCTTTTAAAGTCCTGGTCGAAAATCAGCGTATTTGTTACGGTAATTGCCAGTTGAGCCAGCCGGCTGTAGATCATCCGCCAGAAGACGTGAGCTCTTTTTCAACAAGAGTAACTTTTTATTATAATTACACTAGTATCATCTAATTTTTGTAAGTGTTGTACAACTCAGCATAATTGTCAGGTTGCTTAACAGCATGGTTACTTACTAGCCAATTAAGAATTAGCAGTACATTGGGCTGAAGGGCGCTTTAGTTAAATTGCCTTTTTCTAACCAGCCATTGATAATTTACTCCTCCTCCGTGAGTCTGGTCGCTGAAGGATTTCTCTCCTTTTTTTCGGTTAGAAAAACGTGATTTCTCTCACATCAAGGCACTGAAAACTGTATAACACAACTTCATCCCATAGTTTTTGAAGGAGCTACTGTAAGATTCAATTCACACCAGAGGTGGCCCAAGACTCCCTACTGCCAAGGCAGCAATGCCAAATGCCACACACACACACACACACACACACACACACACACACACACACACACACACAAAAGCTGTTCCTTGCTATGCCAAATGTCATCCCTTACCTGGTGGCACACCAGCCGCTTAAACAGGACGAGCGAAACAGAGCAGAAAAGGAAGTTTGGAAGAGAGGAGAGTGGTGGGCCAGAAGGGTAGAGGAGGAGAAGAGTAGAGACTGGCAGTGGGTGCTCATCATGCCTGTCAATCCGCTGCCAGAGGCAACCCTCAGTCAGCCTCATGGATAGACCAGTTGTGATCCACGCCACCCTGTTGCACAACTAACATGGCTACTCCTTAGTAAAAAAATATATTCTGGCACACCAAAGGGATGGTTGACGTGCAACTCAAGAGAAATTCTAGTATTTTCAGAGTTTTGAAAATACAATAGGCAGAATTATTTAACCTATGCTACTTTACCTCTCCCCATTAAATCTTCAAAGCATCAAACTCAGAAGCATCAAATGCAGGAGGGGAAGGATGAAAGCTAGGAGGACTTTCTGTGAAAAACGTGTCATGAAAAGCCAACATAGGAACAAACTTTACACCGTAGTTGTGCTGCTAATTGTTTTTTACATTATTCATATACTCTTTTCACTAATGGATGAAATATTTAACTGCCCTCTATTTCTTCAAGTTTACATGGAAGCTGCTTCTGTTCTTGGAATTTTATTGAAGATTTCATAGAATGTAAATACCGTACTTTCACATCCCGTACTTTCTTCTCCACGTTTCCTTGAAGGTACAAAAAAAGCCCATTTGAAAAGCAAGGAGTGCACAGCAAATTTGGCCTCAGCAGGAGATGAACTGCAGTGACAGAATTCCTTTTCATATTTACCATAAATGTACAATTACCCCCTACATTTTCCTAATGCAGGAATCCTGAAGGCCCAGTCAACAATCAAAACCACAGGAGACAAACAGGCACAATTTGATTGTCATAGTAAAAATAAAAAATAAAAATAGAAATCAGAAGCTGTCTGGAACTTACTAGTTTCCAGCCAAACAGAGGCTGGTTAGTTCAAACCAATATTTGGCATTCAGCCCTTATCCAATCCCTCCCACTGCTTCTTGGCCAGGTGATTTTTTTCATTGTGTTCTGCCACTTTGTCTTTCCCTAGATTGCTTTCTTTCACCAACATTTTCCTCAGGTTCCTAAATTTCAGTGCCTGTTCTTATTTCCTTCAGCCACCCTGCCTTTGCATTCTCCAACTCTCAGAGCCAAACTACACACTCAATTTAAATGCATAGTTGGGCCTGTAAATGTATTTTTTTTCCTTGCTGGTGGCAAGTGTAGACTAGGGAGTGCAGATCAGGACTGTGGCACATTGAGGTGTATCACCCCACCTCCTGACAACACGGCTCCAAAGTTAGCATATAAAAGAAACCCAATAAACAAACTACCAATAACTACCAACTGACAAAGTTGCCTGCCCCAGGAGGAGGGAAGTTGACCAATGGTAACTTCCCTCCTGGACCAAATTGCAACTTTTGGGGAGGGGTGGAGATTTCCGTTAAGGCCACAGCTCCCCTCCCCCTCCCTGGTCCCTGGATTGCGAACCAAGGTATTCAGTTGGGGGTGGCACTGACAAAACCTTCCTTGTACCTCAACATAGGTGTTCTGTAGGAATTGATGTTCTGTAAAGATCAGACCACGTTGATGCCACAGTGGTAGAGATTGTATCATTAGATAGGTTGGGTACAGATGATTAATTAGCAAAAAACAAAAGCAAGCATACAGTTACTAGTCACGACATGCAAAGCCTCCTTGGTTTGCCTACAGCGAGTTATTGTATCTTTCTGATTCTATTTACCAGTGTCTAAAAACGGAGCTAATAAGTTTATACTTCCTCCCTCACAGGATGCTGGAAGAATTAATTAGCTAATAATGAAGATAAAAAGCAGTGTATAACTAGCATGATCATCATAATTAAGATATCTCCCGAGGCTTCTTCAGTAAACTTCGGTTAGCATATTTTAGTAGGTAGCAAACAACAATTTAAAAATGTATGGCATTGTTCAACGACGGGCTTTGCAAGCATTCTGAAGAAATCTTTGAAACTCCATTTTATGAAATATTCTTTTTGAAGCAAAGTCGGATTTGAGTTGAGATGGAAGGAGAGAAAGGGAGGGGTGTGTGTGTGTGTTTTTTCCTTGAAAGATGTTTTGTCAAAACATTTTCAGGAAAGAAAAATTATCTGCTTCCACCTCTCCCCCTCCTCATAATTTATACACTAATCTTGCACATGAGCGCCAACAATGAATGAGGGCGTACATTCAGCCAAGGCAGGAAATTCTATCTGGAATGCATTTACATGTGTGACAAATAACCCAGTGGGATATCCTTGAAACAAAATGTTACCTTGCAATTAATCATGCTCCCTGTATTAAAACTGTTTTGATTAGTCATGCAAATCTGTTCTAAGAAGAATGCACATATAAATGAATGATTCCACAGACAAAAAACCTTTCCTTATCGTCTGTACCTTACACCTGTACATTCTCAATTAGTGCTAGACATGGATCCGAATAACCGCTAGCATTTATGTTTTCAAAGGGGGGGCCAGCCAATGATGTCGACTAGAGTCTATTGACTCGGACTCGAGTCGGACTCAAGTCACGTCAATAACTTGACTGGGACTTGACTCAGCAGTTGTAAAAGACTCGAAAGATTCGACTCGAGACTTGGAGCCTTTTATGACAAGTCGAATTTTATTCAGGTTTAAACCCGTTTTCCCCATTAAATAGACAGGGACTCGCAACTAAAGATTCTGGACTTGGGGGCAAATACTTAGGACTTGACTTGAGACTTGAACCCAGATACTTGATCCACATCCCTGGGGCCAGCCTGTTTACCCCTAGGGTTTCCAGGAAAATGCAGCCCCAAACCTGAAATTTCTCAGGAGGAGCCTGGTGGTGTCACAAGGAAAGTCTGGTACTGGAGCCGTGCCTAGCAGCAAAGGGATGGCACCCAGCAGCAACTTTCCACTGGCCTGAGATTAACCTTTGTCTCCTGCCCACCTGAGAAAAAAGCAAAAACCTGGAGAAACAGGCGGGCCACCCAATTCTATCCAGCACTGGTGCAGCGTGGGTGCCAGGCCCACACAGTATCCCATGCTGGAGAAGAGCAGGGTGGGGTCTCCTTGGAGTAAGGGGACATTCATCCCCTTACCCTGAGAAAAGCCCCAACCTCCGCTATATGGCTACTCAGGTTCACACCAGGTATTTTTCTGGCGCTGACCCAAGAAGCCCTGTATAAAGAGAAAAGGCCCGGGAGAGAGCATAGGATACGGGTGTCCGCCAGTGACGCGCATAGGATTCGGTGTCTGCCCCCCTCCTGAGCCAAATCAATGAAGCCACCTGCCAGCAGCACCAGTAAGTTGACAATGGGGGCAGAAAGTGAGAGGAGTGGGGTGAGCAGGGAAGGAACCGGGGTGTGTGTGTGTGTGCCTGGGCAGAAGCGAGACAGGCAGGAGATGGAATGGGAAGAGGGGTGGATCCCGCCAGCACCAACATATGCCAAGATCCTATCCCTGTTCCCTTTCCCTTTAATCTCCCTGGTTCTGCACCAGCAAAATGGCTTACCATGCAAAATGGCTTCCCTTACCATGAGACTTCTGCAACTGCCCCACCACCACCATCGTACACTCCACTGGCAAAGGGATTTGGTTAGGGTTCGGCTGTCAATAACACAGTTTTGAAATGTTTTTCTGCAGCCCTCAACTTCTGCCTGATGAGCAGTATGTTGACAACTAGCATTGTTCAGTTAGAACAGTGGTTCTCAACCTTTGGAGGCCCGGGTACCCCCTATCACGGTCCAATTTTCCTGAAGTATCCCCTGCTAATTAACTGCTAATTAATTGGATTAATCAATTAATTAATTAGGTAATTAATCGTTAAATAAAAAAGTACTAAAACAATTTTAAATGTGAAAAATGTCTTATTTAACTGTGTGTGTGTGCGCGCGCGCACACACACACACACGGATCTCTTTTTTCTCCAAGTCACACTTCCTAAAATCAGCTCCTCCCTCCCCCACCCCACCAAAGTACATTTTCCAAAGTACAAAAATAAGCCCAAAACCAAAATCAGAGAGACAGAAGGGCTCCGAAAATAATTAAAACTTAAAATCCATGTTAATTAAAACTTAATTAGCTGCTGATGGGGCAGATAAGGGGCAGGGCTTGGCATACAAGAGGTCCGCGTATCCCTAGGGGTACCCGTACCACAGGTTGAGAACCCCTGAGTTAGAATTTGTACTGAGTCACAGAGAGAGAGAGAGAGAGAGAGAGAGAGAGAGAGAGAGAGAGAGAGAGAGAGAGCATTGCTTATCTACCCTGGGATGAAAGAGTAGCGAGTCAAGAGACCCTGGTCTTACATGAAGTTGTTGACTATCCTAACCTCACATCAACCCCTCAAGCATGTAAACAAATCAAAAGTTCAGGGATCGCTATCTCATTGCATAACTGTACATGTAAACTAATTCCACATTCGTGATGCAGGAAAGAAAGAGCAGCTGCTAACAAACGACAAAAGCCAAGAATGCACCAGCCAGTTCTGCAGAAGCAGCTGTAGAGCAGAAGCCAGCAGGGCAGTTTGTGGAGCGCTCCTAGTCGAAATGATGCAGGTCAGTCACTCCTCATCCTTCCAATCTTACTTTTGGAATGGTCTGATTTGTGTGGTTCAAAAGGATTTCCCTCCCACTTCCTCTCTTTTCACCAGTCCTTTCCCCCAGTTGCTTATCTCAGAATATCTGTCCTGGTTTGATCTCAATCAGGTTGCATTTGTTGCTACCACATGTTCGTTGCACTGGACTTAGGTTGGTTGGTTTATTTATATGCTGCATTCATAGTCCACCACCCTTCCGCCATCATGGAACTCAAGCTGGCATGCATCGGGGTCCAGGAGAATAATCCATCTGACCTGACCTAGACCTGCTTAACTTCAGCGAGGGGACTGCATCCCATGTCCTTGGAGAGGTATGACTTGATTCCATTTCCTGGCATATTTACACCAGGCTGAATGCAACTGGGAGCACAACAATTCATTTCCAGACTGAGATGCCAAGGTTTTGTCCCCTTTCCACATTTCCGCTTGAACAAGAGATTTGCCTCCTCGTCTTTGGAATATGGAAGTGAGTAAAGAGACATGTGTACAGTGGCCATAATGAAAGATTCAGGATCTCGCTAAAGAGCAAATATTGGTCTTGAGAGCTGAGTGTTTCAATCACAGGTCTTTGGCCACATGCCAAAGTGGAAGGTTACCCCCACATTTTCTTTTCCTTCAAACACATACAGAATGTTTAAAATGTGAAAAAGGTCACTAGCAAAAGGAGAAAGAGATGGAGCTATTTTTATACCTGCTTTATGCATTTTTATAACTATTCTATTTTACAAATAGTCTAACCTACAGTAAAAAAAAACCCAACACTGATGGAAAGGTATGTGCTATGCTTTTTTGTATTTAAAAATGAATGGTCTATTAATATTTGAAAGCGTGGTTACTTGAGGTTCAATTATTAATGCTCAATAATTTTCTCATACTTTTAACAATCTGTACATCAGTGTTAACACAATGACCGCGCCATACGGACTGGGAATTGATATTCTCTGATAGCCCATGAAGGCCCTAGGTGGCTGCCCCTTGAACACATTATACCCTTGCTAAAATTGAATGATTTCTTAAACACACAGACAAGTTCTTGCTTGCTTTATAGTGCCATGACGCCACCTAGAGGTGGTCAAACAAGGACGCTCCCAATGTAAACTGCATTCCAGGTAGGAGAAAATTAAAAAAGAGCATGTTCTCCAGGGCCAGAATGGAGCTGCAAACCAAAAACAAATGCAAACATGTGCTCTGCTTTTTCTTTCCAGTATAACCACTATTACCATCCCAGCCATGGGTGCAAAGCAGGAAACAGGTGCTGAATGTCCAATAGTACACCTCTCCCTTCTTAGATTGCTTTGCTAAAGAATGCAAGATATTCAAGGCATGACTGACTGGGCACCTTGCCAGACTCAGGGGGTATGATTGTTATAGCCAGGGCTGCTGTCCCCTTCTCCTTAGCTTGAATTGTGTTTACACTCCAGTGCCTAAGTTATTACGTTTTTCCAGGAGGTTTTCTTCCCACACGCAGCAGTGTGCAGCAACTTCATACCATCTAACAGTGCCTATTTAATAGCCACTGCTTCTGGTTTTTGTACTCTACATGCTGATTGCTGGCAGGTACAAAGTGTGTTGCTAATGACAGAGTGGCATTCACAGTGGGAAGTGTCACCACGGCTCCAGTAATTAGCCTTTGTCCCCAAATGTTCTGGCTTTAGTTACCAGCACTGTGGTCCATAGAAGAAGCAAACCTTCTAAAGCAGGTAAAAGTACTTGCCATCCTGGTTTCCAGAACACATAATTCCCAAAGATGTGCTATATTCTAGCAGCCTTCGATGCACCTTTAATCCCAACCTGCAATAATGGACCCCAGTTTTCACTATTCAACATACAAATATAGGAAGCTGCCTTATGTTGAGTCAGCCATTGATTCCACTAGCCCAGTGGTTCTCAAAGTTCTCCCCTCAAGGAGTTGCGGGGGGGGGGCAGGGACAGAGGTGGCGGTGATCCCTGGGATTACCGTCAGCACCAGAAAACAGGGGTAATTTTCGCACTTACCGGGGGTCCTGGAGCCCTCTGGAGGTTGCGGGGAGGCTAACCCTAACCCCTCCACAGGCCTCCCCAAGCTTCAGATTGATTTACCACCACTTACAGTTATCATGAAAACTCAGCTCCATGGTGATCTGAAGCTCGGGGAGCCCTGTGGGGAGGTCTGCAGGCATCCCTGCACCTCCGGAGGGCTCCAGGACCCCCAGTAAGTGCAAAAATAACCTTTTAAAACTTTATCAGCAGTGGCAGTCCCCGGGATCACCGCCACCACCATACTGTCCCCGCCCCTTAACGGCCTCACCCAGCCTCATTAGTGGGTCGCCCCTGAACAAATAATAATAAACCAGTATTTATATACCACCTTTTCTTGGTCATCGGATTTCTACTCTGACTTTAATTCAAAGGCGGTTTACATGGGCAGGCTTTCTAAACCCCAAGGTTTGTTTTTTTACAATACAATAATATGTTCTAATCTTTCATAGAACCCTTCATTCTAGATGGTTTCTTTCACAGTCCAGCTCTCTCTCTCTCTCTCTCTCTCTCTCTCTCTCTCTCTCTCTCTCTCTCTCTCTCTCTCTCTGGCATTCGCCTCACCATGCTTCAGCTGACAGGCAACCTTGACTCTCACTCAAGTGCAGCTGCAGTTCCACTCCCCCACAGAGGCTCTGCAACTTATCAGCTTGGCGTGCCGGCAGCTCTCCGACGGACACTTCCGGCCGTCTCAAACTGCCGTCCTTCAAATCTTCAGGCATATATGAGACAGTCGCTCTACCAACTGAGCCAGAACTCACAATCTGTTATGAGCATGTTGCTTTAAGATGTATGCTCTGCAGTTGATACACCATTTCAAGCTGCAGTGGTTTATCTGTCTCCTTACTCATTATCACACTCCAAACAGGTTGATTTTGGAAAGTAACACAAGCACTGGTTTTCAAAGTTGAAACATAAAAGGGAATGTTCCTGGTTTCTGCTCTTGAACCCACTGAGTAGACTCATTGACTCAGTTTGCAGGCAGTGTTCTGATGAAGAGCCACTTCATAGGAAAAGAAAGAAAGACAATGACCCATGAGTTCACTTTTTTGTAAACTCTTTTTACACTTTCACACAGTTTACACTTTTGAGTAAACTCTGTAAGGAACGTTAAGCAGGAGCACAACAGAAATCTAAGAACAGAATCAGAAGATTGCAATTGTATTGGGAAGTATTGGTTCCATAGCCATGTATACAATTTAATACGAAGAAATAAAATTGAAATAAAGAAATAAATTGTATACATGGCTATGGAACCCATACTTCCCAATACAATTGCAATTGTATCCAGTCATGAAAATCTCCACGTAACATTAGAATCAGAAGGAGCAAGAAGCTCCGGCAAACTCCCACTTAACAATAAGCTCAAGTTGACTGATTTTGTTTTAAAGATACAAAAGTGCAAAAATATTAAATGTAGAAAGGAAAGGAGGAACTGCCTTGGACCAATGATCCGTCTAGCTCAGTATCATCCCTGACTTGCAGGAAGTACAGGTCAAAGGTCGTCTACCCATTTGGCAGATTCAATTCCCAGCAAGGATGTGCTCTGCAACTGAGTGCCGGCCCATCCTGATACATGAAAACATTTAGAAAATCTCCCCAAATGGAAAATCCTGGAACTACTTATCAGTGCATGATAACCTCCCCCACCCCCAACCTATTTGTAGGAAGCTTGTTATGAATGTGATGTAATCTTGACTTGCATGCTTGGCATTAGGATCATGGATGAAGGGAAAACCGGCACTAGTTATGGCCATTATGCTACTAAACAAACTGAACTCAAGTTTAAAGACGCTCTTGAGTTGTCCCTTCCTAAAACAAGGCAGATGCAAAAGTTCCATAAATTCATTGCTGTTTTGCCATCATCCATCATCTTGTTCAGGGATTAATTTGAGCAAAATGTTCACTTGAGCTACTATACCAGGGGTGGGGAACCTTTTCCCTGGCAAGGACCATTTTAAATATTAGAAATTTGCTTGAGGGCCGGCCATAAGGCCGTCCGCCATTTTTATTTATTTAATTAATTTTTGCCCCCGCCCCTCATCGGCCTCCGGAGGCTCCGCGCAAACTGTCTGAAGCCGCCGCCAGGTCCGCACGTCACCTCCGGCGTACCATGCTGATGAGGGCAAGAGGGCAAGAGCTTGCCCTCATCGGCGTGGTACGCATGTGCGAAATGGCCAACGGCCTGGTGAGAAGGGGTCGAGGCGGCGGCCGGGGAGGCCATGCAAAGGCCCTCTCCCGGCCTCCGGAGGTGATGCGCGGACCCAATGGAGCCTCCAGGGGCCGGTTGGGCGGCCTCCCGGCAATCTCTCAGGGGGCCGGACCGGATGGCCTCAGGGGCTTGATCCGGCCCTGGGGCCTGAGGTTCCCCACCGCTGTACTATACCATACTTGCCAAAATAGCATGCATCATGAGAGTCCTTAAGCAGACTTTTGCCCACATTCTTTTTCTGTATGACATTGTGCTTAGATGTCTGTAGCCAAGTCAGTAGCGTTGCTGGAGGTGGGGCGGAACGCTAAGTTCCGCACCGCGCTGACCCTCTGTTACTCACCAACACGATGCGGCCCCGCCCCCTCGCCTTCGGAGCCATTCAGTGGGGCGAAGGCTTCGCCCCACTGAATGGCTCCGAAGGCGAGAGGGCGGGACCGCATCATGCCAGTGAGTAACAGAGGGTTACATCTCCAGCAATGCCACTGGCCAAAGTACAGCTTGTACAAGAGTATTCACAAGGGCACTAATCAAAATCAAAGGTAAATATTGCTTAACTCACTCAAGAGAATTCAAGCTAATCCACAACAAAGAAGCTAACTCAACCCTTCAGTGCCAGATATCTCACCCTACTACAGGAGTAGCCAACCTTCTACCATGAGGGCATCTGCGTTCTTTAGAGTTGTGTAGAAGACAGAATCTTGGCAGCTACAGTTGCTGATGGTGCTGCTAAAGCAGCTGCACCTGCTGAAATGTCCTCACCTATACAACCATTCAAGGGCCAGGAGCATTCATGTTGAAAGGATGGCCACCCCTGTTCACTATGCCATGTTCCACTCAGAAATGAAACTTTTTCTTGTGCACAGTTTCACTCTGGAATTATTATTATTTGAATGAGCTGTTGCAGGATTTAACCAAACATTTAAATTAATGGCAAATGAAAGCTAACTTTTACAAGCCCAATCCTATCTTGTTCTGGCCTGCATGGTGCAGGGCTGCTGACCAGAAGCGTCGGGTCGCCTGGGGCTGGTCCGCCCCGGGTGACAAACGGGGGGATGACAACTCCGCCGTATTGGCGGTGACGGGAACAGCAGGTGGGTGGCGGCGAAGAAACAGATGAGCAGTTTGGCCTGCCTGCCCGCCCTGCACCTTGAAAGCCGTTTGCAGCAGAGGCACTTCAGTCGGTGATGTCACGGGGGGGGCGGCACTTTGTATGTTGCCCCACCCCGCATGCAGGTGCCGCGACACTGCTGCTGCTGACACAGCATCTGCTGCATCCTGCGGGCCAGGTGAGGACCAGGCCAGTCAGGAAAGGTAAGTAAAGAAAAAAATGTACTTACCTCCCTGGCTGCTGCCTGGTCCCCTATGGGACTCCTCAAAGCCACACCAGCTCTTTTGCTGTTGAAGCCTTAAGGAAACTTCTGGGGGGGTGTCCAAGCTGGGGCGGGGGGTACGGATATGGCAGGCACCACTGCCACTGAGATCTGCCCAGTCCCTCCCCTGATCCCCACCCTGACACACCCCACCACCAGCAAAACCATGCGGGCAGCTGATCTGTGGGGTGCAGTCGGTGGAATGTGGCCTTCTGGGCCTTGCACCAACGGCAGCACTCCACAGACTGGCGGAGAAGCTGCTGCAATGGCAGACTGCACCGTACACTGGCAGTCCTTGTGGTCCACCAGAGTACCACATGGACAGGATTGGGTCATTAATGTTTTTCAGGAATGGGGTTGTTTGTTTATGGAGCCTCATGAGGCCCAGAAAGCCCTTGAAAAGCCAACTGATGAGGAGTCTGGGGCAGTCCGCCATCAAAGAAGAAGGTGACTGAGGGGGAGAAGCTCTTCTCCCTGGGCGTCAGTTATACTATCCCCAATGGAGGAGTTGATAGATGGTGTGAATCCCCTCCCCACCTTTAGTCTAAGGCCGTGCCAAGGGAGTGAGAAGGGTTTGGCTGGCCCAAAGCGCAAAGGCCCTACAGGTTCCACTGAGAAAATAAATCAGCTGCAATTACTTCAGCAATGCCATCAGTTCTGAACAGGAAAGGAAATGTTATCATGCAGAGCTTCCCGTTAGCAAACAACAGGAAGTTCTCCCTGATTCAATCACAAGGATTAACACCTAATGTTGTGAATGATATACATGGGAAACAATCACTGAACTATTGTACAATAATTTCCAGTAAAGTGACTTATTTATTAACCATTTAAATACCCATATAGACAGTGTAACGCTGTCATAAATCAAGGCTTTGTAACCCAAATGCTTCACACATTGGCTACACTGAGGGCACAACTGCCAGTTACTGTATATGTACCGTATACACTCGTGTACAAGTCGAGACATTTATGTCTTAAAATAGCCCCTGAAAACCTGGGTCGACTTATCCACGGGTCCGTGATCAAAGCCAAGCTAATCCCCAACAATCAGATGTTTGGAGCAAAGCCCTGAGGTGTTAATTGCCCTGCAAAGAACTGAGCTCAGTTGCTGCATTTTTTAAGACATCTGCTACTTGCTTTGCAAACATTTGAGCTCAGTTTGCAATATAGCTTCTATATAGTTTGCAATATAGCTGCTGCAGTTTGCAATATAGCTTCTACTTGCTTTGTAAAGAGCTGCTGCAGTTTGCAAGACAGCTGCTAATTACTGTATTTGCCTGAGTATAAGACTCACTTTTATCCCCTAAGGCAAGTCTTTAAAGTAGGGGGTGCGCCCTACAATCAAAGCCTAGCGTTTCTGCCTAGTGTTTTATGCAAAGCGCTTTCAAACCAAGCCCCTCCGAGTCTCTTTTCAAAGGTAAAACGGGGCTTTTCTCTCTCTCTTTTTTTAAACTGCAAAGCACTGTGTTTTCAAGCCTTTCCTTGCAATTCTTAATCACTTGCTAAATGGCTGAATACCATGAGAGATCATTATCTCTCAGCAGCCTCTGGAAGCATTTGAAAAAATTAACCCTTAAATTTCAACCCCAGGACTCTGTGAAAACTAAGATATTTATTGATCTTGCAGTTTAAAAGTTGAGAGTACAGTTTGAAAGTTGAGAGCAAGAGCTCCTGCATAGGCTTACCATATCCAAAGGGGGACAGAGTGCCTACCTTTAGGCTGCAATCCTATGCACACTTTCCTGGGAGTAAGCCCCATTGAATGCAATGGGACTTACTTCTGAGTAGATATGCCTAGAATTGTGCTGTTCATTGAAATTTGGGCAGGTGTAGCTCATCATCATGGAAGGGTGCAACAAGCTACACCTGCCCAAATTCCAAAGGTTAAAAGGTAGGCACTCTGTCCCCCTTTGGATCTGGGAAGGCTACTAATACTAGAGTGCCCAGATTCAATAAGGGACAGGGTGCCTATGCCTTTAACTGTACTGTTCTACTAATGTGTATATTTAAGTTTAAAAAAGTTAAGAATTTATTCTTTAAAAAATAGCACCAAACTTTAAGGGTGCGACTTATAATCAGGAGCGTCCTATACTCGGGACAATACGGTACTTTGCAAACAGCTGTGCTCATTGCTTTGCAAACAGTTGCTAATCGCTTTGCAAACAGCTGAGCTCAATTGCTGCAGTTTTCAATATAGCTTCTAATTGCTTTGCAAAGAGCTCAGCTCCTGCAGGGGGAGAGCCTATTGCTCATGGGTTATTCAGCTAGGAGTTTCCTGGGCTTGATTGAGTTAAAGTGTGTCCTTCCAGGAGGGAAGAAAGGCTTAATTGCACCCCAACTAAAGAGGTTCCTGAAAGGACAAAAGGTATGTCAGGGTGTGGGCTGTTAAAATGTAAAAAGAGTTTATTAAAAATAATGGATGGGTCTCCTTAGGCTTCCACCAGATAAATAGGTGGCATAAGTCCAAGGGGACCCATTTATGGCTGGACAGCCTATAGGGAGGTAAGTAAGGAAAATCTTTGCTTACCTCTCCTGGGCCATCTGGTCACACACACCCCATAGCATGTAGCGCATGCGCACACTCCAGCAGTTGTGCTGCATGCACTGGACTGGTGGGGGGTAGGATTGGGTCCTTCATTAAGATCATGCTGTTCAGCATGTTCAATGGGACTGAATTCGCACTGAAAGCTTCAACTGTTCCTTATGCTCATTTGACATCAATAAAAATAGCACATTTAGTTTTGCTAACTAATTTATTATTTTTCATTCCTAAGTCCTCTCAGAAAAGCTGGCTGTTGGATAAACAATGTTTTACAGGGCATTTTGTCAAGTCTGGTGAGCTTTTTTACCCAATGCCAGATGTTCTGAGGAAAGAATCAGTTCCAGGAAATGAAAATATGAGTCCACAGCTTACAGAGGCCAGGAGCACACAAGGGAGAGACACACTGGGCTGGATAAGCACATCTTTCACTCTCTAGACTATTTTACAGTATTTTTGCTGTAACCTCTTAAAGTAAATACACACCACAGCTGCAAAACTAAGGAACTCCAAGGCTGAAATAGTTTTGGCAACTATATTCATGAAAATTCTGTCCCCACTAATGCTTGAGAGCTCAACTGCCAATGAATGTTTCAATCAAACATAATTTGCATTAAATTATAGCATACATTATAGCATTCACTCTGGTACCGGTTCAACAGCAGTAACTGATTTCATAAGATTTCTGTGAGGGAAACTGGTGGGCAGAGGATCAGAATTAAAAAGTAACACTAGGTTTCCACAAGAGTTCAGAGAGAATTTTACCCACCCACAATTGACATAATAATGATACTTTACGTAGTAGATTGCACGTGTTCAAAATAACTTGCATACATTATCTTGGTGATCCTTCCACAGGCCTGTTGAGTATCCCGGTATTATTGCCCCCACACTGCCAACAGCGATGGTTGTGGCTGAGAGGATTATGCTTTGCCTGCAGTGACTGCAGAGTGGTCTAATGGACATTCGCTCAGAGGTAAGTCTCATTGACTTGCTTCCAAGGCCACCGCATCCCAAAAGTGACTCTGGGCAGGGGTCGGGGGCCCCAGGCAACACGCGGGGAGGTGACAAAGCAGGTGGTGGCGACAACCGCACCATTTTCGAGCTGAAAGAGCGGGCAGTGGCAGTGGAAAAGGCGGCGTGTTTGGCCTACCCTCCCGCCCTGGTCCTCCGAGGGGTGGTGAAGTGAAGGTGATGTCACTTCCGGAGGTGATGTCACGGGGGGGCGGCATAGCGACACCACTGCCCCATCCATGATGCTGACTGATGCAGTCACCTCAGGCAGTAGATTAGAAGAGAATGCCAGCCACGTCCACCCTCCTGCCTGCACCGCTCCACCTCCTCCCATTCTCTTGATTCAAATACAATAGAGCATAAGAAGAAGCATGGAGGAGACAAGAGGGGGGTGGGTTACAATGTTAGTTCATATACCGTGGCTGGGTGATGGGGATAGCGTTTGGTGCACTACCTCAGGCACAAAAGATCTTGATATGGTTCTTCTTGCGTCAGTGTATTTAAGATTGAAGCTCCTGCAAGTCACATCTGTGGTAACATTTGAACAAGTATGTTATTAGCTCATAGCTCAGCCTCTTCTGTTACAATTCCCCTCTCAAAGTTCATACAACTTCAAGTATAATAGCACAGAAAATGATGACACACCAGTCCAGATGCAAAGACCTTATTGTGTTACTGTAGATGAAGACAGGAGGAGCCTTATAGTGTATTTTCCACACATACCCTGAATGCAGGGAAGCAGAGAGGGATGTTGCCCACTGGAGATATCCCCTTACACACACTTGCTAAATGCACAGGCACCAGAGGCGTGGCCAGCAGCCATGATCCTCCTCCATGTGTTCAGCACATATGTGGGTTGGATTGTAAATGCCAAGGCTAAAGCTAACAACTGGTCTAAAAAAAAAAAAAACTTGGCATGGGATCCGGTTATACTGGAAATGCTACAAAGAAAGGACTTGTCCTCCTCACAATCAATTATTCTTGTATAACACCTGGACACATTTCATATTTTGATTTGTGTACCTGTCACATTTGAAGATCAAATCAGAGGCTGAAGTTATTTGATCACGTACACAATAGTGGGGGGGGGGGGGTTCTGGTGCATGGAGTTCATCATTCCATAAAAACATGTGAATGACCAAAGACAGCCATTAAGGAAGTACAGCTGAAGTTATCTGGAACGTCTTCATTACATAAACAAGGACTCATCTCATGGTAACAAAGCTAAGACAACAATTTTGAATTTTGATTATGCAAATAAACTGAATGATACACAAGGTTAATATACTCTCTCTCTCTCTCTCTCTCACACACACACACACACACACACACACACACACACACACAGAGTTCCACTTCGAGTGTTCCGCCAGTGAATGACTTCGAGTGTTCTGCCAGTGTAAGCTACCCTACAGCAGTCGCAAAATGCATTCCGGCAGTACTCGAAGTCATGCACTACCAGAGCCTCCTCATGTGCTCTGGTGGACCAGAGAAGGCCCGCTGACACAGGTAGGATGGTGGGGGCGGCAAGGCAGGGCTGTGGGAGGGCAGAAATGGGGCAGGGTGGGCAGATCGGGTCCGCAATGGGGGCGGGTTCGGTGGCAGTGGTTGCTGCCAAATCCTAACCCCCTTCCTGGGCTTGATCCACCTTCACCAGTCAATGCTGACTTGTGCCAGTGATGTTGCTGGAGCAGGTCCAAGTTGACCCACTGGGCCAGCAGGGACTTACCCCAGGGGAAGGGAGCAAATGTTCCATTGCCCTGAGGTGGCCTCCCAAGGCCGAAACTCCCCCACAGTATTCAGCAGGCACCAGGGTGGCACAGCTGCATCACCGCACAGGGGGTTAGGTAGGATTGGGCCGCCAGTTAATTAATTAATTAATTAATTAGACCAAGTGCTCAAAATGTTCCCCATTGACTTCTATACACCACTGACATCATTGACTAAGGCAGTGGTTCCCAAACTGAGAGTTTCCCACTGTATATTATTTGTCTCCAGATGCATGCTTAGCAGAAGCTGATCCTTAGCTAGTTGTGATGTTAAATCTTCTTTCCATCCCAACTTTTTTTTTAAATAGTTGCCACAGACAGCCCAATGTAGATCAGGACTGTGGACTAAGATAAAAAGAGGGAGGGGAAATGTGGAACTTTTGTCAGAACCATGGCATGGGGGAAATGGTTTATCCCCATACCATGGTTCTGACAAAAATTCCCCCTCTCAAACAAATGGTTTATCCCCATACCATGGTTCTGACAAAAATTCCCCCTCTCAAACAAAAAGTGGCCTGCCCCAGGAGGGAAATTACTATCTGCACCCATAGCAAAACTCTACCAAGATCTTTTGATACAAACAATAGAAGTTAATCCAATTAATTACTCTACCTACCTACAAACATGTGGGCTTGATTCCTGCAATCGCTTTTGATGCAGTAAAATTGTGCAGTGTTAACCCATCAACTCCACACAATGGATTTGCAGCATGTTTTTAATATCAGGGAGCACATGAGATTAATGTCCGGAACACATAAGGTCCGTGGCTAAGCAACATATAAACATGCAAACTCTGAAATCTTTTTGCATCTGCAAGTTACATTACAAGTTGGGCAGCACAATCTAACGGAAGCTGCCGGAGTGAGTGCTCCGGCGCCGGAAGTAGTCACAAACGTGCCGTAAAGCACGTTCGTGACTACTCTGGAGAAGAGAAGGCCTGCTCTGTCGACGGAGCACCCTTGCGGCCGCCAGACCAAGTAAGCAGGGATCCAGCAGGGGCGTTTCTCCGGGCAAGGGAGGGGGCCATTGGCTCAGCCGGCCCAGGAGGGGGCGGGGTATGGTCTCAACCATATCCTGGTGCCCGCCAGGCGGCTGGGCCGTTACACAGCCTCCTCCAACTTCCGCCAGCGATTTCACTGGTGGAACTCTGAGGAGGCTGGTCGGGCTGGCCGGCATTTACGAACATCCCCTTCCCCGAGTAGACCTCCGGCCCGGCGGCAGCCTGGCCGCCGGTGTACAGGATCCGGTGGGCAGCCCTGGGCCGCCGGCCGGATCCTTGCACAGGATTGTGCTGTTAGTGTGTTGTATTTTTTAAAATGATTACATGGTTGCCCACCGTGATCTTTTTAATAGAGAGGCAAGATATACCTGTCTGAAATGCATAAATAAATGTAGATCAAAATATTGATAGCCCACAACCTTCCATCACATTTAAGGGACCATTGGGGCAGCTTACAATCAATATAGAAAATACATTAAAAATACCATAAAATAATCAAAGCATACAATTCATAATTGCAATCACATAAAAACAGAGACAGCAAGCAAGCAAAGGTCAAATTTAAAAATTCAAAGTCAGAGCTGGGAGAACAAGCAAAAACATTGCCCTTCCAGCCTCATGCGCCATGTTGAGAAGGAACATGAACACTGATTTCCAGGATACTGTTCAGAGACAACATTCAAGCTTTCATTACACCAGAAAAGACTAGCATGAAACTGGAAGGGTTGGTGTGCCTACCGACTCGTGATGACTGTTCTACAATGTTAGGTATTCTTTTATTGAAGAAAAATAAGGTGTTTTTTTTTAAAGATGAGACTTTGAACTTTTGGAAGCCAATCCAACTTCTTGGGGACAAGAAAATCTAAGAAGCAACTTACCAGATGTTTTTTTATATTTATTGTGCTCTTGGATGAAACTTCAAAATGAGCCTCAACTACAGAACGAAAATTCAAATCAAAGAAAAATGCTTGAAGACACAGAAAAAGCTGCAACTGGTAAGCCTGCTGAACTTTCCAAAACAGGCCGAGAATGTCACGTTTTATGCTTGCAAGTGGTCACAATGACAATGTATTTCGCAATATGAATTATACAAATTCTCTTGCTAGAAGAAATGTGAAAACAGCAACTGCAAATGAAAAGCTCAAGTGAATGTCCACTTAAAACAATTCAACATCAGTAATAAATGTACGGCCAGCGGGTGGCGCAGTGGGTTAAACCGCTGAACCATGAGCTGTCGATCGAAAGGTCGGCAGTTCGAATCCGCGACGGGGTGAACTCTTGTTGCTTGGCCAGCTCCTGCCAACCTAGCAGTTCCAAAGCATGTTAATGCGAGTAGATAAATAGGTACCGCTTGCGGGAAGGTAAACAGTGCTCTGTGTTCCAGCCGCATGCTACGCGCTGTGGCAAGGAGAGTCATGCCGGCCACATGACCATGAGTCATGCCGGCCACATGACCAGCGTCTTCGGACAACGCTGGCTCTTTGGCTTTGAAATGGGGATGAGCACCATACCCTAGAGTCGGACACGACTGGACTTAATTGTCAGGGGTCACCTTTACCTTTACCTAATAAATGTACTGTATACACCAAATCAAAACATGAGAAATTAACAGCGCAATCTTGCCTAATAATGCACTGGTGAAGCGATGGCTCCGCTGATGCCGGGTGTTGTAAACATGCCATAAGGCACGTTTTTGACACCAGGCGAGTATGCAGCACCAGCGGAGAGGCCAGAGCCGCTCATGCCCCTGGGGCTGGGTTCAGCGCCTGCGGTTGCAGGTAAATCCTGCATCAGTCGGGGCAGGGGCATGGGGAGGATGGGGGAGGCTCTGGATTGGGCCGCCAGGCCCAGGAGAGGGGCGGGGATATCAGTGGTGCACTCCACCAATATCCTAAGTCCCATCCCAGGCCTAGCCAGCCTTACACGGTCTCCCCAGATTTGCGCTGGCCTCTTTGCTGGCGCACATCCGAGGAGGCACATAGGTTCTGTTGGGGCTCTCCCAGGGGGGAAGGGATGAACGTCCCTTTTTCCCAAGGTGTGCCCCAGCTCTGCCGACACTGGCCCAATCTGGGCTAGGATCTGGCGCAGCGTGCCTACACAGGATTGGGCTGCACATCTAGAGAGGAATTCCCTATTAAAAATCTCCAAATGAGAACAGAAAGGCAGAATAGTTTGAGTTTCATTTGATTGTTTAGCTATTACAAATCATAAAGAAATAATTTAAAAACAGAGTGAAATAGGAAGTTGCTGTAAAGACATTCAAGAATCCAAGGCACAGTTAATTAATTACAGTGCCTTAACACATTTTACACATGCTTTCGTTAATGTCAGTAAAAAAAATGGCAGCTTTTTTCATTATCCTCTAGTCAACAAAAGTGGAATAAATTAAATACCAGCTAGTTATTGCTACAATTTATTTCACCTGTCCTCTCAAGAGCTCAGCATGGTGTATAGACCTCTCTCTCTCTCTCTCTCTCTCTCTCCAGTTTTATCCTTACAAAATCCAAAGAGACGGTCATTGGCCCAAGGTCAAGGTTGGAATCCAGGTCTCCATCCAACACTCGAAACAGCAGACTACACTGGCTTAATCATAACTCTGTGATAGGCTTAATCATAACTCTATGATAACCAGGGGTGACCAACCTTCCACCATTAGGGCCTCAGAATCTTGGCAGCTGTACCTGCTGAAATGCCCTCCCCTATACAACCATTAAAGGTCCAGGAGCATTCATGTTGAATGGTTGGCCACCCCTGTTATAGATCCTTTGGCTATAACTATTTCTTCAAATGGCAAGTAGTAAATAAAAATCAAAAAACTTCCCCATGTGTCACTGGCATGATAAGATAATTACAGCCCAATCCTATCCTCCCTCAGTTTGGACTCTACAGTGTGGACTGTGTGGCCCACACTGCATCCTATCTGGTGAAGGGTCCTGCTGGGGGTCTACTTGGGGGAACCCCCAGCTGCAATGGGACTACTCGGTCTCTGCTGGATCTTTAGCTGGTGGAGAATCAAGCTGCCCCATGTCAGCTGAAAGGGCCTGGGAAGGGGGATAGGATATGGCATCCAATGAGGACGCCAGTCCCACCCCCTCCCAGGCTCAATCCACCTACTCCCACCCTTCCCCATCCCATTACGCTTTGTGCTGTGTGAACTGCATAAAAGAGCAGCAGGTTTTGAAGTGCATTTAAGACTCTCCTTTCCTCCCTAAATTATTCCCATGGAAATCTCAGAGACCATTAATGCAGTAGAGGCAGCAGCTGACAGAACTCAACCTCAGCAAAGAGAGTTTTCTTCTAGCCCAGCCTGGTCTTATTCATCGCCTCACAGTTGGCATGAATCCTTGAAGACAAATTTTGGGACATCCGCGGGGAAAATATAGCAACCTAAGCAATATTTGCAAGTTCCACTCCTTAAGCAGTTTGTTTCCAAAAGGCAGAAGTTATTATTTTTCCTTGTTTAATGGAACTAACTGTTCTTTAACATTTAGCATATGCTAGTTCCTTTTCATTTCCTGTGATTTCCATTGATTTCCATTATCATCTAAAAAATATGCTCTTGGCTTGACTCTCCCCTTTCAATTTTTTTTTCTTTTAACAAATAAAGTGCTAATGCAGCATTCCACCTTGGATGGTACATGTGAGGGGTAATCCACTCAGGGGCATCAAATCTGGCAAGCAGTCAAATCTGAACAGGAAAGAACTACTTGTATAATTTTGGCATCATTCTTAGATGTTTCGGTCATAATACGATTCCTAGTAGTCACGTCATGTCAGGGTAATTTTAGAACCTGGGAAAAATAGGGTTCTCAGATCAGATATAGTCAAAGAGTTACTCTTATTGTTCCAGCTTGTGGTTCTGGGGCCATTGTTGTAAATTTGAAAAAGAAATTGATGGTTGTCTTCCCAAGTAGTTATGTTGCCCTTATACAAATCTGGGATATCCATACGGGTTTTAACAATTATGTCCCTCCTGGTGGTATATATACTGAACCCAAGAGGAAATTCCCCCATTTATTGTTGGATGGTTTGACCCATTCCAAGCATTTAGTAAAAAATAACTTACCTTCTGTCTGACCAAGTGGTTACTGGTACATCTAGAATTGCATAGCAATGTAGACCAAAAATTAATTGCAAGAAATGCTGGAGATTGGAAATGAGTATATGTGCATTTAAACATTTGGAGGACCTACAGCATCTTCTCTGGTTTTACTGTGGGTGTAGCGTTATGTAATTTTTATTTATTTGCAATTAGGATAATGTTTCGTAATAAGCATAACTGGCTAACCAATAAACCTTTGAATGTCTGACATTCTCGGCACTGCTTATAAGAGGAATCTTCATTATTAATTTTTTTTATAGACCTGCAAGTGTGAATTTATAGATCAGTCAATGGAAGCTTTAGCTGTCTAACCAAAGTGTGCCAATTTTAATTACATCAGGCAAATTTTAATTATGGTGCAGCAAAGAAAACAGTTCTTTTAGGTTATTTTGCATCTGGTGTGTTACTGTAATGGGGAATAAAAAAGAAAATACTGTATTAACAATGGCCTTCCCTTTAAACTCTGACTGGAAACTTTAACATATTTTATGATAAATGCATTATTTCCTTTTTGTTGTTTGTAAACAGGAGCAGGGGGTAATTTTAACCCCTCCTCCCCCCATTGCACTACTGACAAACAGCCCAATCCTGTCTAGCAGGACGCGGCGGCGCACATAAGGCGCCTGCTGCATCCTGTGCAGGATTGGGTCTGCCTCAGCGCAGCTGGCGGCCTCCTCAGGTAAAGAGATTTTTGCCCCTTTACCCCACGTAATGTGCCAGCCACCCCAATGGGCCTCCTTGAATGCATGCCAGCAATTTTGCTGGAGTACATTTGAGAGGACTGTGTAAGGCCCAACAGGTCTGGGAGGGGGATAGGATATCGGTGGAGGCCTTCTCCATCGATCCCTCCCCTTTCCCAGGTCCAATCCACCAATCCCCCCTCCCAGAACACCCCTGCCCCACCCTCACCCCGCCACCCGGCAGGGACTTACCTTCCCGTTGTGACGCTGCACCATTCTGCAGCACCGGGGAGTGGTGCAAGCCTCTCCGCCAGCGCCGCTTACACTCACATGTTGCAGATGTGTGTTTGAATGCATGTACAGTGGAGATGGAGCCTGTTGCCTCCTGCCATATACATCACTCATTGTATGCGTGGAGGACAAGCCTTGTTGTCTCAACAGTGACACAGATATTCAAAGTCTGGTGGAAGTGGTTTGGAGGAAAATATGTTTTCTGCCCTGTAAACAAATACTTTCGAATGCACCACATGTGTGCTCAAACCATTTCCACCACTCTTGGAACATTATACCTATTTTCACCCCTAGATTTCTTTCTCCCTATGAGTGAGGTGGCACAAACCCACTGCTCAGGATTGGCTCTCGGGTATATTCAAGATTCAGCTTTAATATGCTATGTATTTTTTAAGGATATCTGGTGTGGCTAATTTTTCATAATCCCATTCTAGCTTAGGTATCCGTTATTTGAAGGACAACCGTCTCCCATATGAACTTGCCCAGATTTTAAAATCTGCTGAAGAGGCTGTCCTCTGCATCCTGCCATAATCTTAAGGAAGAGGCTGTAGCTCAGTGACAAAATGTATCCCTTGCAATACAGAAGTTCAATCCTTGGTGTCTTGGTATCAGAAAGAGGAGGGGCAGACCCTTGTTTGTAACCGTAGAGAGCTGCTACCACTCACTGTAGACCAGGGTTGGCCAACCTTCCACCATGAGGGCCTCTGTGTTCTTAAGAGTTGCGTAGAATTGTGTATGGTTGTCTATGGTTATACAACCATAGCTGCCTTGGGTCCCTTCGGGGAGAAAGACGGGGTAAAAATACTGTAAATAAAATAAATAAGTAGAAGACAGAATCTTGGCAGCTGCAAGTGCTGATGGTAGACCTAGAAAGCAAAAAAAAAAAAATCCAATAAACTGGTGATATGTTAATGGGCAACTTGATTCCCCCCCACCCCCAAAAAATGGCTTTTACTTAACCTTGGCAACATGCACCCCTACTTCGGCCCATTTGTTTGAACAGTCACTTAGTGCATGCCGTCAACTCAGGAGGGATGGTAGGTGCTCCTGAGAATAAATTGCGTCTTGCCTGAAACAGAGGCAGGGATTGTTCTTGCTTGTCAGGTTGCTCTAGCTTTCTTTCAGCATTGTCTCCAAAGCAGCTGGACTACTTTGAAGAACGTAAGCCTAGACACAAGGGCAGCTAGACGGGAGAGCTGGCAAGGAGCCTGAAGGCTGAAGAGGCTAAACAACCCCAGCTGAACCTCACCCAGTAAATACCAGAGTGGGGATTTTCCCTGAGTCTCTTGATGGGAAACGGTCCCCACCGTAAAACATACAGACTTGCAAAATCCTCAGTCTGCCCCCTCTTCCTCTCCCTGTCCCCCCTCCTTTTCTTCTCTAAGCTGATAAATGTCCAGGAGTGACCAGCTACTGCTCCACTCTGTTCCAGCCAGATGTTCCAGCTGCTGTAGTTGTGCTCAGGAACGGGGAGAGGGATTCAGAAAGGTAAGTTTCCATTTAAATGCAGACATTTATGTGCCGTTCATCGCACAGGCATGCTATGCAGCTTTCCTCCCTAAAATGAAAGGCTAAAAATGAGAAAGAGGAAATTCCGTCTCGTTGGTGAAGCTGGAAAATGCGGTGATAATAGAAAGGGAGGTTAGGGGCCCCGAGAGAGACGTGCTCGTAGCATTACTCCAGCGGCCCTCTTGGAACAGGAAAAGACACATCCGGAATTGGAGAAGTGGGGCAGGGTGGAAAGCTGCTGGAGGGAAGAAAGGGGTTCGGGTTTCCAGACAAGGAGCTTGCCATTTGCCATTCCTGGACTGCTGTGGAAATATGAGGGCATCCAATACAAATGCTTTCCTTTGTTAGCATTCAGATACAAAGGAGCAGATCCCCAAGGCTCTGCTATGTTTATGCTTTGGATAGGAAACAGTAATGTGTAATGCACCCTTATTTTTCATTTAGCAATCTAACATAAGGGAACAACCCCACTCACCTCCACCCCCCGCCGCATGCACTTTGCCCCTTTCTTGCTTCTCCCCAATATTTTTTCTGGTGCTACCACTATTAGCATCCCCTTCCCCAATGTCACATCTCTGATCCTAGCGGATACCTTACAGGTGGCTTTTTCTGTTGAAAAGGGGCTTATAGGTGACTGTCATGTTCATGTATGTACTATCATCTGCATGTACTGTATTGTCATCTGTGGCCCAGAAGGCACCAAGAGGATTCAGTTTGCTTCGCCCCGTAATGAAAAACATATGCAACCACCAGAGAGTCACGTTTTCCAAAGCAGGAGACCAAGTTGACATTTATTCCATCTGTATTCCTCCTCATGTATTTAGAAAGAATCTGCTTAACGTTAACACGTTTTATATTACTATGGGCAGCCAGCACTGGCGCAACATGTGCACCAGGCATGCGCTCGCTGTATCCAGTGCTGGATAGGGATGTGCTGGAGGTCTCATTGGGGTAAGCGGACATTTGTCCACTTACCCCAGGTAACGCTCCAGCCTGCCCTATGGGGCTACTCGGATCTCTGCCATCTCTTTAGGTAGAGGAAAGCCAGGAAGCCCTGTGTCGGGCTTTCAAGCCCGGGAGGGAGAATAGGATTCGGCGTCTGCTGAAGACACTGGTGCCACCCCCCTCCCAGTCCTGATCAGCCCACCCCCTGCCTTGACGAACGATGAAGATGCATTCATGCATCTGGGCTCTCAGGTTGGCAACTGTGAGAATTGTTTCCTTTAAACTGACCAAAGAGATCAGCAAGAGGAGGTAGGAGATCATCGCTAGTCATAACTACTGAGCAGTGACTGGAAAAAGAGGTCCCATACTGTATCTTTACTGGGTGGCAGAAAGAGGTGGGATTTGGTCAGAGGGAGTCTGGGCCAGTATTGTGGAGGCACACAGCTACTGGCTGGCCCACTGATGTCAGTGCTGCATATTCAGGCAAAGGCCTGCTCTACAGCAGCATGCATAGTGCTGGGTGACACAGGGCACTGCTATCCAACCAGTCATTACACAGCTGCGCAGTGCTGGCCCAGCTGTCTTCACACACCAATGCCATATCTCTACACCCACCAGTAAGGATGTGGGACCCTATACCAGTGGTTCCCAAACTGTGAGCCGTGGCTCCCTAGGGAGCCGCAGAAACCAGCCAGAGGAGCCGCGGAATCCTCATGAAAAACCCGCCACCCTATACAGTGCATAAGATTGTAGCCCTAATGGGGAGCAGCGGCCAATGGCCCAGTAGGTCAAGGGAGCCGTCGGTCAAAAAAAGTTTGGGAACCACTGCCCTATACCCTCCTTCGCTGTTTGGCAGCTATGGGCCCTTCTCAGCAAAGGCAGCAGTCCATTTTCAGGGGAAACGATAGCGAATGGAGGGGCAAAAAGCTTTTCCTTCAAATGCAAATGTTCCTATAATGGGATGCAAACTTCTCAATACCTTCAATAGCGTGAGTTTTAATTCTTCAAATGTTCCTTTGCAGTTGTAACACATCATTAATTCAGTCAATGTTTACTGCTATTGAAAGTATTCCTTCCCAGCGTTGATATTTGAAAATCTCCTATTCCATGTAAACCTACCATCTTCCTAGAAAAAAACAAAAACAAATGCAAGTACATTTTTCATATTTGTTTATTTCTTTATTTTGGTGCATTAAAGTAGGAGCTGTGACATTATTGTTAAGAAGGGAAAAGAGCAATGACCTTTCCAAGCATTGGTGGATAGGGGTGATTTACAATAGTTTGATGTAGTAATAACAAAGAAAGCATTGCAAGTGCATACTAAAAGATTTGCATGCAATCTCAGACTTACAATCACATCACCCCTTGCAGAAGAACATAGTTAATAAATCCAAAGAGCAGTAGACCAGAGACATTTTTTTCTTCAAAAAACTACTTTATGATACACCAGTGCATTGTTAAGATACCAGTTCCTGGAAAGATGTATGGTCCAGTGGTCTGGTCTGATCAGACACTCAATCAGAAATTTGTGTAAGGTTGCTTAGAGACGTTTTCTCATGTGAGGCTTAAACCGAGCATCTCTTGTCCTATATAAGTGAATGTCTCATAGCTGCTCATGTGGAAGAAAAAGTGGAAGAGACGCATTTGTGACACAAACGAGCTTTCTAGCCAATGTAGGTTTTATGTTTGCATTCTAAACTCAAATGAAACAAGCGCCACTTGAGCCTTGTGTAGAAAAATGGCCATGGTTACGCTGCCCAATCCTATGCCGGCCTCCGCCAGCGGGACTGGGCTCTGCACTGTTGCAAATGTGCCGTAGAGCATGTTGCGACAGTGCAGAGGCCTGTCCCACCGGCATGGAGGCCAGTGCCAGCAGTACTCCACAGGGGAAGGAGCTGAGCCCACCGGTGGCAGATGAGCTTTATGCCGGCTGGCAGGGAGGCAGGGAGAGGGTGGCGGGGAGGAGGCATTGGTGGGGAGGAGGCGCAGGAGGGGGGTGGGCTCGGTGGAGGAGGCCTACGCCGAATCGTATCTCCCGTTCCAGGCTTGAATGCTCAACACGAAGCTGTTCAAAGCTGCGCCAGCCATTTTGCTGGCGCGCCTCCGAGTAGGCCCATAGGGGCTGCTGGGGCTCAGCACAGGGGAATGGGACGATCATCCCCTTCCTTCGAAGAGACTTCCAGGCCCGCATTGGATGCAGTGGAGCCTGCCCCATCCATTTGAATAGGATTCAGCTAGTTTAAAAAGCATCTCAGGTGGAAATGAGGGGGAAGATCTCTGCCTGAGAAAACGTCAGCTGGTCAGTACTGAGCTAGAGACATTACTCAGTAGCTGTCTTTTCAAGAACATCTGTGCAACCAATGACTGGGGCCAGTACCATGAATGAGCCCCCTTGGATTTGCAGACACAAATGCAAATTCATGTACTATATTGCCTTTTCGTCTGTTGTTTTCCATGCAGCTTCACAGCCATACTATTTTCAGCCTATCTTTGACTTTTGAGTCCAATCCCATCTACAATGCCTCAAATTCATACACATTTGAAACACACAGTAGATATTCTTCTACCACTAGAAAAGGAATGATGGGTTTAAATTGCAAGAAAGAAAATAATAGGATTTGTTTGCAGAAAAAAAAACTGCTTAGGAAAATTGGAAGGATAACTGAATGATTCTGGTCTAGTGATCTGGAGAACTACTGGATGGTTTCATTGCTTACATTTCGTTGGTGTCCATGGTTCCTAGGTTAGTGAACGGTAGCATTGGAGGTTCATAGGAAGGAATTGGTTAAATAAGTAGAAGGAAGCATTCGGTATATGGATTTGTTTCCATGCCAAGGGAGGAGGGTGAATTGGGACTCTTGTATGTCATTTCCAGCCAAATGCATAATTTACTGTGAGAGTGTGGTTAGCTACCACAGGCTTCTGTTTACAGGAAACTTGTGCCTTATGAGAATCCAAACATTCTGTTATTTGGGGGTGAGTCATACTTCTTTGCCACATGTTATGATGAAGGTAACCAGGTGCAAAAGTGCACAGGACTAGTGTACCTTTTAAAGATTGGGCTGAAGATGAAATATCAAAAGATGCAGCAATTTTTCTCATCCCTGCATGACAAAATCTCCTAAAGGAATACACTTTTTTGTATGGTTTTTAAAGAAAAAGTCCCCCATCCAGCCAATTTCCCCCTCCCCCACCACCCCAGCCCACCCTCCCCATGCTGTCCCACTACCTGGCGCAGGGGTTATTTGCTTCCGGCGGTGCGGGTCCTCAGCAGCAGTGGAGTAAGCGGTGCCGACCTCGGTACCAGCACCGCTTACTCCCAGGGTGCCACAAAAGTGCTTTTCGGCACTTTCGTGACATCCTAGGCCAGCGAAGCACTTACACATGCAGTTGTGGGGGAGGTGTAACCTCACTTGTCAATAATGCAGCTAACAACCCAATCCTATCCTTTTCCTCCTGCCGACGCAGCAGCACCAAAATGGCAACCGCTGCAGCCTATAGTAGGGGGGGGGGGAGTTGAAGAGGTCTCCTCCAATTAAGGGAACAATCGCTCCCTTACCTGGGGGGTAAGCCTCCATGATACGGGGGGTCTACTTTGACTTGCGCTAGCTAAATAGCTGGCGCAGGTCCGTGTGGATCCACGCCATGGGATCGGGACCACTAAGGGGGTTAGAATTTGGCAGACACCGCTGCTGCCAAAACCACCCCTCCCGGACCCAATCTGCCCATCCCTCGCCCCTGTTGAGGCCCTTCCCACCCTCCTGCCTCTCCCACTGACTTACCTGCTCCAATGAGCGGTGGGAAAAAGCAATGACGCGGGGAGGAAGGCGCAGGTGTTAGCGCATTGTCAGAGTACCTTTTACGACTGGCACTGACTGCTTTACGGCACTCAGCGCCAGTGGAAAAGGAGCAGTGATGTGGCAGGGGAAGTATAGGATAGGACCCTTAATTCACGAATAACCCTTCCCCAAGCCATACGTAGGTCAACCATTAATATGTGAATATGATGCAAGCAAGAGGTAACCATAAGATCATTTTTTAACTAGGCATACACTTTATGGGTCCCTGTATATTCCATGGTAATTAGGCCAAGGAGTCCACTTTCCTCCATCTCCACCCAACTAATCCACCTAGTGTGATCTTCTCCCTCCTCCTCAGTTAGGGATCAGCCAGGCTTTAGTCCCTCTCTGTCTCCGAAAAAACTGGTACTTATTATCCATGTACTGCCTGTTCCTTCAGAGGGAGGCCTCATTGTTTGTTACCCATCCAAGTCCTAGCTACAGAGCCAAGTGTCTGAGTCAGCTCTTATTGTTTCTACCTATCTGTAATATGTCAAATTATGGGATAATGCTTTTGATTTGAAGACAAGAGGTTACATTATGCTGTGCAGAGGGGAAAAGAAATCAAATCCAAAGTTTGTTGAGTGTACGCGCATGCGCACACACGCGCACACACACACACACACACACACTTTTTTAATTACTGCTTACTGTTTTAATATTTTGTGTAATGCACTTGGTGAGTTTTACCTGAAGTAGCATAGAAATGCTCCAAATTAAATACTAAATAAAAATAAAAAGTATGGTGCAGCATTTTACATAAGAAGAGCCTTGCTGGATCAAGCCAAGGATTCATCTAGCTCAGCTTCCTGTATCTCACAGTGACCCACCAGATGCCTCAGGGAGCACACAAGACAACAAAATACCTGTATCCTGTCACCACTCCCTTGCATTTGGCATTCAGAGATAGTCTACTTCTAAAATCAGGATGTTGTGTATACCCATCATGGACTGTAACCTGTGATAAATGTTTCCTCTATCAATCCCCTTTTAAAGGCATCTAGGCCAGGTGCCATCACAACACCCTGTGGCAAGGAGTTCCACATAATAATTACATCCAGAGTAAAGAGATAATAGTTTTGTCTTACTGGTGCAAACCATGGTTAGTTTTCAACCATGGTTTCAAAGCGAGCCATGTGCAGATGTAATGCTGCACTATAACCAACACTATATAGGGAATAGTCACCAAAGTGAGGGGAGAGGGACAGAGATGGAGCACAAAATTGTGTGTCATGTCCCAATAGCCTAACCACATGTAGGAAATACCAGCATTGAGAGCACAATCCTGTGTAAAGATCCAGGGTCGGCCCTGATGCTGGCTGCTGGATCCTATCCCCATTCCAGGTCGATCATGGTTGGCTCGGAAGTCTACTCGGGGGAAGGGGACATTTGTCCCCTTGCCCCGGTGTAACGCAGGGAGGCCCCAATGGGCCTCCTCAGATTCCCGCCAGCTATTTAGCTGGCGAAAGTCCAAGGAGACCGTGTAAAGGCTGCACCGGCCCGGGCACGGAGGCCGTGTAAAGGCTGTGCCCTGCACCCACCGGCTGGAGACTTACCTTCCCCAGTAGCTGCAGTGTCTGGAGGGCGGCAGAGTGAGACCTACTGGCCTGCGTGCCAGCGGGCCTTACTCCAAAGTAGTCGCAAACGTGCTTTATGGCACATTTGCAACACTTTAGAATGGCAGAGCATGCGCTCCGCCGTTCTAAAGTTACGGAGGATTGCGCTGCCCGTCTGCCCCCTGCGCCTACGTTTGAACATCAGCCTATGCAGCAACATCCTTCTTCTTTTCCTCTCCTCCTGTCATGATGCTGTTCATGTCAGAAGTTCTTACACAATACTGTACTTCACACTGATCAGTGCCAAGGGCTTGCAAAATATGTTCTCATGGGCACTTCCGCAGCGATAACTGGCAACACCTAATAATTGCAACATCCAGAAAAATCCTTCTCAGTCTGTATCTGCTGTGTAGAACAAGGACTTCCAGCTGATGGCCTCGATTGTAATTAGAGCCCGTGATGACTCATGTCGTTTTGGGCATGTGCCTCTGTTGTCAGAAGCAGTCCAAGACAGCATGGTATGTAGTAAGCTCCAGGTTTGGGGGTTTTTACATATACAAAACTAATACAGTACAAACAAAAATCTTGCCAAGGTTTCTGTCTGTTGTAGGGTGAAGAGGGAGAGTCATGGATCATAAGTGTTTGCAAATGCTGTAGTATAACATTACTCACTGACTAACAATCAATAAACTCAAGCCAGGATGGTTTTAAAAAACAGCAACAAAATGGACAGGCAGCAATCGAAGACGTACTGAACCTGTGACCCTGTGAACAAACCCTACACAATGGCTGGCAAGAGGTAGGCTTACCAGATCACCAACCGGGACAGAGTGCTAGACCTTTAGGAGAAGGAATGTGGGCAGATGTAGCTTGTTAAACCTTAGAACACAATCCTAGGCATGTCTACTCAGAAGCAAGCCCCACTGAACACAATGGGGCTTGCTTCTGAGTAGACATGCCTAGGATTGTACTCTAGGACTTAACAAGCTACACCTGCCCATGTTCCTTCTCCTAAAGGTCTAGCACTCTGTCCTGGTTGGAGATCTGGTAAGCCTACCATAACAGGTTCTTGTCCTCAGCCCTCGTCCAGTCCTACCAAACACCAGTCATGCCCAAAAGAGTCACTGATACTTTTAAGTGTGTGTGTGGGGGGGGGGGGGGAGACTGTGCACCGTGTACACAGTCCCATGCATGTAAAGCATGTAGACAGTCCCAGTCTGCGGTCCCAGTGTGCAAGAAAATGGTGCCTCAAACAACGAAAGAGCCTTGTAGCACCTTACAAAGTAGTCAGTTTATTTCAGCACAAGCTTTCATGATTGCAGTCCACATCCCTCTGATGGACTGTAGTCCATAAAACCTTATGCTGAAATAAACTGATGATTAGTCTTTAAGGTGCTGCAATACTGTCATTTTTGCTGCAATGCACTAAAGCTACAATCGTATACACACTTTCCTGGGACTTCGTCCCACTGAAAACAATGGGACTTACTTCTGAGCAGACATGCATAGGATTGCACTGTAATAAGGATTGCACCTCATCCTATATCCTATTTAAAACTATATCCTTGTCCTACATGTAGCGAATAATGAGCTACCTCTCAATTTTCCTTGATTAAGTGCTTTGTGTGACACAAAAGCCTGCATACTGTTACAGTAACAGAAGCTGGTCTAATAAACTGTGCCCTTTTCACCTGTTTCATATCCCTTACAAGTTAGCAGCACACATAGTTGGAGTCGGGTGCATTATCTTTTTTCCCCTCAGTCCTCTTGGAATTTGGAGTCCTTCATACTTAAAGCCTGGCTCCACCTTTGAAACTCCCAGTATTGTCTGCACTCATCTCTAACTGACTGTGCACTTGACTGGGCTGGATTAATGTTTGATACTTTTAAACTCTGAACAGTTCAAAACCCATGAAAACGCAAAGAGAAATGACTCAACTCTTAAGCCTGATCTCATGTATTTATGGGAACAGGTTCAGGCACTGAGAATTGGAGCTCTCTCAGTACTTTGTTATGATTTAACAACATTAAGCACATCTTTTTAGGCCTCTGCTTCATATGTCTGAAGAACCTGCAGGCAGCTTTAGTATCCTCCCGATAAAAGGCAGAGATGTTTTATCACCTCTAACAATCCATGTTATCTGCTCCGTCAAAACTCACAGCACAGGACCTTCTGTTGAAAGGACCTGCACAGAATAAAGAACCTCATTCCCTGAAAAAAAAAAAAAGAATCCAATTACACTGATAATTTGTTGCATTACAGTCCCTGTTCTTTGACTCTTCATATTTGCTTGCACTTTTCCGGTTCAGGCTCCATAATCGAGCAGCATTGCAATTCATGGCACATTCATGTTTATTTTTTTAACTTGGGTACATATCTCCCAGATGTAACAGTGCTATAGGAAAATCTAGAGTATAAATGAGATAAGAGCAAGAAAAGGATAAATTGGTGAGACCTTTTTCCCCTTTCGAACAAGACAATAAAAAAATGCAGTTTATTTTTGCACATAGGACGAAAAGAAAAGCATGTTTCAGATATGTAAAAATGTTGGCACAAAACCAAAGCTAGATCAAGTGTGTTTCCTATGGCTTTGTTTCACATAGTGACACACTTTTACTATGGCTTGATCCTCTAAAGAAAATAAGCATATGCTGCCATGTGCATACCATTGCCTGCGTATACATTGCCATTGGCATGCCCCCCCCCCAGAGGATGGAGCCCACCTAACCACTGGCAGCTAGTGGCAGCTGAGCAAACCCCTCTCTTCTTACCTTGGCAACAAAAGTGGGTTTCTTTCATTTTCAGGGGCTCAGCAGAAGCAATAGCTGTTGTTGCTGTTTAGCTGTTCTGCCCACCACATCCCCCCAGGTGCTCCATATTGGAGAATATAGGGGTTTTGTAGCAGAGTAATAGTGGAAGACCCCTCTCCTGTGGTAAAAAAGAATTATCCCAAGCACCCAGGCTAGATTGCTATCAGTAAAAGACACACAGAGGCAGAGGCTGGTAAAAGTTACAAAAAGAAAGTTTACTTACAGATTGCATATATACATCTTCTGATTAGGAGATCAGAGGTCTAACATTCAGAGTACAAGGAACCCTATGTACTGTAGCTGTCCCTTTTGCATGTGGGTATGGTGGATGCAAAGCCCTCTGGTGAGGAGCACATCTCCACATATCCTTCTCCTCCGAAGGCTGAGGTCCAAGAGAATGTGGCTGGGAAGGGACAGGAAGGAAACAGGGTCAGGGGCCACACCCCTGCCAGGGACCATAGAGAGGACAGGCCAGGTGAGAGGTGCCCAGATGGCACAGTGCCCCCTAGTGTCCTGCAGCCGAGCGCTGCCCATTTCCAACACCTATAAATGCATTAATTGTGCAATAACTAGGTCTGATGTAGAGGACAGAGCATTGGCTTTGTTTGGATGTAAAAACCCCAGGTTAGAGCATCTGCTTAACTGAGTGGCCTTGTTGGACAATTGGCTCTTATTCTTGTTTTTACTTCACACAGCTGTTGCTGAACAAGCCCAAGAACAGGAGCTTCCATTTAAAATTTCCGTGATCACAGATAAAAATCTGAAACACAAGGAGCCTGTTTGGAGGGTTATTTTTTTGCCAAACATGTAGAACAGGTTTGAATTGGACTTTTATTAATTATTGGATGGGACCTTTTAACAAGCCAAACTTCCCAAGTGTTGCATATTTAGTTATAACAGTCTCTAGTCCCCTTCTAGTTTGTATCTCAGAAGTTTATCCCTAACTTACGCCCTGGTAGAAAGGGGGAGGTGAGAGAAGCAAAGGAGAAGCAGAATGTAAGGAGGAGAGGAGGAGGAAAACTGTAACAACATTTGAGAATAAAGAAACAGCTGTTGGAGTTCAAACCTTGCCTGCTGTGTCCTCCTTGCCAGGAACAGGATGCAAAACCAGACCTTGTGCTTCTCTGCATGTCTTCCTTGCACTGATCTGTGAACATTAATCTTCTCCAGAGTCAGTTATAATAAAAAAGAAACAGCTATAATTTTTATTGATTAATCAGATGACTACATTAAAAACCTCTTTGAGTAAAGTCATCCCTCTTACAGCGCAATCCTATGCATGTCTATTCAGAAATAAGCCCCATTTACTAATTCAATGGGACTTACTCCCAGGAAAGTGTGTATAGAATTGGAACCTCAATCACACAGCACATTTTTAAAAGTTAATTGTTTTTGAATGTCAGCCCTTATGAAAATTGCAGAAGGCTGCAAAATATACACAACCCATTTAAAAACAAAGCATGTCTTTTTTCCTTTAACATTATTGTTGTAGTATATGCAGATTTATGTAGATTAAATAGAGTCATCAAACAAAACGTACTTGATTGATCAATGAAGATGTCTCAAATGGGTGACAACCTTTAAAAAAAAGACCAAGAAATGCAAAGCATAGTGCTGTATGTAATCCTGTAATTTAAGCCACTCATAGCAGATAATGTTTAGGATCTGCAAAAAAATAGGTAAGTATTAGGCTTGCTATCCGTCCCGGAATTTCCAGGACCATACCAGAATCCGGGCTCGGGTCCTGGAACGGTCCTGAAACGTTCCGGGCCGGTTGGCAAGCCTCCACCACCACCATTTTTAAAATGTAGAAACTTATCAGGGTGCTGGCATCTTGGATCACGAAATCTTGCAACGTCCAATATGTCGGCGCCCAAATCTCATGAGGGCATGAGGCAGCCCCCCCCAAAGATTATTTTAATTAATTAATTAATTGTTGGAGGGGGGGGTGTCCCGGTTAAGAAAATTGAAAATCTGGTAAGCCTGGTAAGTATCACTGGAGAACAGGTGGGATACAAATGTGACAAAATAAATGTTATTTTGGGAATATGCATGCCATCAGGCCCTGTGCCCCTACGCAGTGACCACTCATTTTAAATGGGATGTACAAGACATTCCTGCAAGAGTGAGCATTCTGTCAACATTGACCCCCACAAAAATGAAGTGTCATGGCCACAATCTCTGGGAAAGTGCACACTTACCCTTGCCTCTATATTTACCCAATTTTTATTCCAATTTTGGTGGAAACAGGGAGGTGATAAAGCTATAGTTAGTAAAAAATATACAGTACACTGTAAATGTTGTTTTCCTTATTTATTGCATTTCTATAGCATTTATTCCCCATAAGAGAACCAAATATATTTCCTTTTCCAGCAAGCAATATACAGTCAGGATAAGACATAAAGCACCCAAGAAAAAAACCCCATAAAGCTGCAAAACAAAGCCATACTGCCACCTAATGGTTGAAAAGACTCTTGACATCCCTAAAGCTATGATTCCAATCGATACTGTTTATCTGCAGATTTCCCCAAAATGTTCTCAACCAGGGGGTAAATTTGTTTTGCATTTGCTATGCCAGTGTAGAATAAGCTGCTGTGAAGAAGCTGGTGTTTGGGGCCATAAGGCCAGAAACTGATACAAAAAGAAGTTCCATTCAAATGTGTCCATCATTCTAGAACTCGGCAGCAACCTCCTAATTTTGAAGTTTCTTCTGCAAGTACATGCACTGCTTCCGATGAAGTAAAGACGACTTTGAGCAGGGCTGGCTCAAGAGCTCCCAATGCCTGAGGCAGCATGCCAAATCCTGCCGCCCCTTCCCTGATGATGTGCCAGCCTCTGCTCTTCCCACTCTCCAGTTTTCTAGTTCAGCACTCTCCTCCCGTCAACATCTCTTCTTCCTCTCTGTCTCCCTTTTCCAATCCGGAGAGTGGGAAGAAGAAGGAAGACCAGTGCAGGCAAGTTGGCAGACAGACATGGGCACAGAGGTGTCGCCACGGTGGGGGCGGTACCATACTTTGCGCCCCGTCCTAGTCCCGTTTACAAGTCGGCACGAGGTGGCCCCGCCCCCTCACTGTCGGAGCCATTCTGTGCGGAGAAGGCAGCGGGCAGGGAGTCTCCTGCCCGCTGCCTTCTACACACTGAATAGCTCCGACGGCGAGGGGGCGGGGCCACCTCGTGCCAGCTTGTAAACGGGACTAGGACGGGGCGCAACTTACGGTACCGTCCCTACTGTGGCGAGGCCTCTGCATGGGCAGCCCCCCATCTGCTTCCTACAGCAACCACTTCCGTTAGCATCATGGATGGACCAGCCCTCCCTTGAAGACTGTCCAAATCTGACTGTCGTCGCTGTACAACATGCCTAAAGGCATAAGAGAAAATTTCATTAATATTTTTCAGGGGAGGGTTAGCAGTTACTTTCAAATGTTTTACTGGTCTTCAATATAGCTATTCCATCCACTCTAACTGTTTTGTATTTCTGTCCCTATTTTTGTCTTTTTGAAATGCTTTGTGAAATCATCATCATATTTGTATTCTACTCTTTGAACGTGCAAAGTGCTTCACATGTAAGGTGGCCTCCCGCTTGACGGGGATACATTCTGAAATCCCCGTCATAAAGTGAAGCCGTCATTAAGCGGGTCTTGCTGTGCTTTGAGGTTTAGCACTATGCTTAAAGCCCCAGCCCATTAGCTGTTTGGGTTTCGATAAGGGCTTTGAAGTTCAGCACTGGGGCTTTAAGCACAGCACTGAACATCAAAGCCCTTATCTAGCATGAAACAGTTGAAGAGCTGGGGTTTTTAAAAGATGTGTCTTTTTAAATCCTTTGCTCTTTTTTACTGGGGGCCTCCATCATATATCCGGATCATCATGAGGAAAGCGATCTGTCATTAAGTGGGGGACACCTGTATTTAACTTGATGCTGTCCTTACAACAACTCTGTAAGGTATTATCCTCATATCAATAATGGGAGGATTGAGGCTGAGAAGGAGTGGCTTACCTGAAGCGACTTAGTGAGTTCATGGCAGAGGCACGATTCAAACCAGGGAAGCCCAGATTTGCAGCTCAGTCTCTAGCATTCCAGCAGCTTAAGCTGCTTTATGGCTGCCGCAAAACATTGCACGCCATTCCGCACAGCCAGGCCGCCACCACAAGTGGCAAGAAGCCACAGCTGTGCTCCAGCAACCAGGACAGGAGACCCAGCACCAGTAAGTCAGTGCAGTGGAGAGAGGGAGGGGAGGAATGGGGAGGAACAGGGAAGCGAATGGGGTGGGAAGGAGAGTGGGATGAGGCTGGGAAGAGGGCAGTATCAGCAGCAGCACCACTACCAGTATGCTATCCCCCTTCCCAACCTCGTTCCACCTTCCCAGATCCACTCAGACTTGCGCCAGCTAAATCACTGGGGCAGGTCTGAGTAAAGTCATTTAGGCAGCAGAGACTTATCCCCGGGCAAGGGAACAAATGTCCTCTTACTCAGAGAAGACCTCTGGGACTGCCCCCCTGAAGGATGTGGTGCGTGCTCTGGTGGCGGGGTTGATAGGATTGGGCTGTTAGTCACTAAACTAGAATTAAAACGTTATGAGGGTGAACTGCTAGAATTTTTGTTTTTCAAGGTTCACTCTTTCCTTCCGCCCCATCTTTAGCAAATTACTGAGTGGGAATCTTTTGTCTTTAGTGTGCACACATATAATGTCATGCACATGAATACTGAGGCCACATGCAGTGCACACACCTGCAACTGCTGAGGCATTTTTCTGATAACACAGAACAATTTTAATTTTCTATTCAGTCTTTAATTGAAAGAAAATACCCCTTTTGGCTCTTAATTCAGCGGAAGCCAGGCTCTTGCAGAGTATATGAATACAACAGACAGCAGATGGGAGTTGAGTCATCTGCAATGTGCAGTGACCCCTGCAGGTGGCCTTAGGCAGCAATCCATGGCAGGAGAATAGCAGGGTTAGAAGCAGGTTCCTATTTTCAGCTGTGAAATGTTGGAGGATGGGCTATCCTTGCACAAGTTCTACTGACATTGTTCTTGCAACTTTTCTGTGGACCTGCAGCCTTCATTTAAACACATTTTCAGTTCCATAATTTGAATATACTAAAGTCCTGTTATGGGCCAGAAATATAAAATTACTGGTTGCTTTTGCCACTACCAGATAGAACTAGAGCCTTGTGCACACTTCAGAAGACACTGAGGAATACTTTCCTGCCCTGCGTAAAACTATTGGTCTTTCTGGTTTGGCCATTTTTCTCCTCCTTCAGGGAAAAGGTAGCTTAGTAGATGTGTGTATATGTAATGAGCCCAGATTCTAGGAAGCAAAAGATTCCCCAAGCAGCTGTAAAACCCACAAACCGATGTGAACACAACTCACAATCCAAGAGTCTGGAGTTCCATGAGGATATTGCCTTCTTCCCAAAAACTCTATGCAAGAAGATATGTGAGGGAACAAAAACTGACTTCTTAAATTCAGAGACACCAGTCATGCAACACAAGCTTCTCTTGTGTGGTGTGCTGAATCCCAAGAATATCTGCAAAGGGAAACTCTGTAGAATTTCTTCCACTTCAGTCTCCCAAGGCACCAATAATCAGAAAGGCTTTTTTCCTCCTAACATGACAGAAGTCACTCAGTCTTTGTCTCGCATGTCAGAGAACCAACTCAAATGGTGAAATGCTAATAGTATCCTGTGGGAGGTCTGGTTTCATTTCTTGTAGGTTAACTTTATAGAATTATCTGCTGTTCAGAAAAAAAAAATCAAATGTAAAAGGGTATTATATGAAATATTAACTTTTAATAGCCTAGTGCCTCAGCAATTTCTGAACCAATGGCCTTATGCCCAAATTTCTAACAACCAACGGCAATAATGAAACTTGAGTAGGATATGTCAGAACCGCTTTACGTAAAATATTCTTCATTAATGCAGTGGTGTCGCTATGTCACACACACCCCCGTCTTGCTTTGGGGAACACCCCACTCTGGGGACCCCAAATGATTCGACCCAACTTCTCCTTCTAGGAGTAAGTTTGTTCCCTTTTAAATGCCCGCTTCGACTGAAAAACACCTCTTCCCTCTCAAATAGCCACAAAGCTGTGTGTAAAAATGAAAGCTGAACTCCTCTGGACAATTAACCAAAATTTATTGCTTTACAGCAACCCTTATCTCCCTAACACCATAAATTATCCCACAGCAGAAACCCTTCTGCTTAACAGAAACAGTCTATCTCCTAAAAGCAAAGCAATCCCTTTGTGACTCAGTCCACAGAAAGAGACAGCCCCTGCTGTCTTCCTTCTCCCAACAAGTCACTCTCAAACCCGGGCTCTTTCCACTGGCATCCAGACAGGCAACAAGCTGGTCTCTTCCTTTCTCCGTCAGCTCAGCGTCCTCCAGCTGGGCGTCATCCTTCCAGAAGTCCAACATGCAGTCCTCCTCTTGGTCCTAGGCAGCAGCATCCCGTCGTCGCTCAGAAATCTGGCAGCGTATCCCCGTGGTGAGCTGGCAAGGCTCCTTCCTGCACCTACTGCTGCTGCTTTTATACTCAAAGCCCTCATTAGTCCATCATGGATCACAGCTGGGGGCTGCAATCCACAGTCCTAAAGCCCTAATTATTAGCATCACCTGGGGGGCACACCCTGCGTGGGCGGTAGGTGTGCCTCCACCCACACAGTCCTGGGTGTTGACCCCTTGCTGCCCAGGCCTGTCAAAGTCCTGTCAAAAGTCCAAGTCTTCATCTGTTAACTCCTTGCTGCCCGGATCTGTCAACAAGGGTCCACTGCTGACACCACACTTGGCTCCTGCCAGTCTTCTGGATCTTCTTCCACTACAATCCACCCCTTGGTGTCACAGTGGTTGCCCTTGGCGGCCTTCCATCTTCCCTTGTCCGATGGCGTAGGAGTAGGTTTCCTTCTCTCTGGATGACTTGGTTGACTTTATCCCTCAAAGAAAGAAAAAAGAACACGTTAATCCTTCACATGTCTTAATTTCTTCTTCAGTTTCCCTGCATCTAGTCAAACAGGGGAGTCCATCCCTGTCACCAACACCAAATATGTCTCACAGTTCCAGGCCACCCCTAGGAGACCACCCCTAGGAGCTAAACCTGTTACACTAGTCTCTGTGTCCTTATCATTTCCTTGTTACTTCCCTATGCTGCCTGTGTTATCTCTTTCCTGCCTACCAACTCTGTTGTAAGCAAAAGACCAGATTCACACAAGACAACTGGCATCTGCTTCTGCGGGCTGCCACTACCCGCTGGCGTGCAATTTTTGTCCCCGGTCTGCCGCTCCCCAGACCGCGCATTTCCCTACTTCTCTAATCCTTGTATTGTCTCCAATATTCTCCCATTCTCCAACTGCCTGCATGGCAGTCAGTACGAACCATGGCCGAGATCCTGCATGCTACCTGCATAATCCCATCTGCCCAATATACTGTTAAAGGGGTATAAGGGCGTGGGTCTCCAGGGACAGGCATTCTCACTGGCCTCAACACTGGAGACCTCCTTCCTCCCTTTTCCCTTTGGTCGAGGTAACTCCCCTCCCAGCATAATGAGATCCTCCTCATTAGGAGCTGGTGGCTGTTCCTCTCCTTTGCCTATCTCTGCAGGGGAGTCTATAGGCATTGTCTGTCTCACCTGAGACCTCTTCTTCCCATCATCACACTTCTCCTCCCAGAGCTTATACAGCTCTGGTGTGGGGATCCCATCTATCTTCTCCTTAGTGACCCCTTTTTCTAAGAGATCTGCCCACAACTTCCACCTGGGCACCCTCTGCTTAGACTTGGGAGGCTCCTGCTTGCCATTCCCATTCTTAGGGCTTTTCCCTGCAGGCACTTTCCATTCTGCCTTAGAAAAGCTCTTCTCCTCCTGCACCCTTCTAGCTTTGGCCCTGGGGGTGCTCTCTCCAAGCATGTCCTCTAGTTGCCCTAGCAATATGACTACATGCCTTACTGCACTTCCCTGGGCAGGTCTCACTAAAGCTGCTACTGCCCCCTTTAAATGGGGTGGAACTCCCTTTACCAGCCTGGTCCTCATTCCCCTGGTGAAAATCATATCATCGGGTCCTGTGAAACCAGGGGTATAGATGCCAACTTGCATTGCCATCATACGGACCTGCTCCATGGCCTCAGTTATCGTATGCCAACCCGGCAAACGTTCCTCCCAGTCCATGGGAGACTGATATTTGGCCCCCACTGCCATATAAATCCAGGCAGATAACGAGGTTGGCTGTCCTTGCGCACCTCGCAGGTACCCATTAAGTATGGCATCTCTCTTAGCAGCCAAGGCCTGCAACCCCAAGGCCTGCAACTCTTCTACACTTAGAAAGAGATTGTCAGCGCCACGATCATACAGGCGGAGTAGCCAGGCACTCAATGGTTCTGTGGGTTTCTGCCTCATATCTCGGGCTATATCTGCCAGTTCCTGCGCCGTATAGTCCCTCACTGTCCTAATTGTTTGTGCAGGTTCCCCTACTGGCCCTTTCGCTTTATTGGTGATGAGTGGGCGTGCCTGTTTCACTGGCTGCACCAGTCCATCACCCATGCCTTCCTCCTCAGCCTGAACAAAAGCCTCTACTGACCCATGGCAGAGGTTACCGCCAGCAGCTTGAAAACCGCTCATTTGGTCCTTTGCCATAAATTTCCCCTCAGTGGTCGTATCCTCCCGTGGCTTTAGCTGCGACCCCTGCTTCAGTTTGGCTAGACGAGCTGCCAAAATGTCATTTAGGCTGTTCATTACCTCAGCCTTTCTTTGGGCGTTTCCCAGAGCTTCAACATATCCACTGTTTTTCTCTTTCAGGAGGAAAATTAATTTATATAACTTGCCATTTTCCTTCCTCAGAGATTGGACCTCCTGCTTCAAAGCATCTATCCCAGTGTCTTCCCTCCCTGACACTCTCAATCTTCTCAGGGAACAGAAAACACGTTTGCTAAACCTCCAGATATAAACCGCTATCATAAATAAGGTCCAGCAAATACTCAAAACATTCCAAACTCCCCACAACACAGTGGAAGCATCTGCCTCCCTTGTTACAAGGTCCATTATTTCCCAAATCCAAGAGTTCATTTTTTACACACAGCTTTGTGGCTATTTGAAAGGGAAGAGGTGTTTTTCAGTCGAAGCGGGCATTTAAAAGGGAACAAACTTGCTCCTAGAAGGAGAAGTTGGGTTGAATCATTTGGGGTCCCCAGAGTGGGGTGCTTCCCAAGCAAGACACCCCCCCGTGACCACTAGAAGTGACATCACCGCCGCTGCAACTCCCTTCGGAGATGCAGGTGGGAGAGTGGGCCAAATCCATCACCTTCTCTGCCGCCACTACCCACTGTTCCTGCCGCGGCACTGCCAAAACAGTGCGGATGTCCCCCCCCCGCTTGTTGCCCAGGAGCCACCCACCCACCCTTGGCGACACTTCTGCATTAGTGAAATGTGGAGGGGAGAGGCAATGACAAGTTTATAGAGAGAAGTCACATAAAAACAGAACTGAAGATAACTAGTTGAGTGTGCCATGTGCTGGCATTACTGCCAATGCAAGCAAGAAGTAAGGTTTTGAGATGAGTGCAGGTGACCTCATGCAACCCTCCATATATCTGTATGGGATTTATAAATAGCTAAGCAACGTTCTTTGTTAATTTGAGGGGGAGGGAGCCTTTGTGAAACAGTAACATCGGAAGGTGTCTTATACCAAGTCTGACCATTGATCCCCCTAGCTCAGTATTGCCTCTATTGATGGGCAGTGGGTCCCCAGGTTCTCAAACAGGGGTCTTTCCCAGCCTTACCTGGAGATAGCAGGGATTGGACCTGGTACCTTCTGCAAGATGTGTTCTTCCACTGAACTACAGCTCCTTCAAACACTGAAATATCAATGCATGTTGACGATCAGACTGCCTTGAGTTATTTTATTCCTAGTAAACGATTATATAATTAATAAGGTTTAATATGCATGACCTTGTATCTTTGTAGACAACATCAAACTTGTTCATTATGGAGAAGAACGCCACAACAATCCCACTGACTGTGGATTTGTCAGACAAGAAGCCAACTGTGTGTGTTTTTGGAACAGGAGATTTTGGAAGATCTCTAGGAACCAAGATAATGCAGTGTGGCTATTCTGTAGTATTTGGAAGCCGAAGTGCTCATGCTTCTGGACTGATCCCAAAAGGAGCCACAGTGCTACGTCATGCAGAAGCTGCAGAAACATCAGACATCATTATTATAGCAGTCCACAGAATCCATTACAGCTTTCTGGAAGGTCTAAAGGAAGCTCTCCATGGGAAAGTGCTGGTGGATGTGAGCAATAACCTCAAAATAAACCAATACCCGGAATCCAATGCTGAATATCTTGCCCAGCTACTGCCAGGCAGTAAGGTGGTAAAAGCATTTAACACCGTGTCGGCATGGGCTCTGCAGTCAGGTGCTTTGGATGCAAGCAGACAGGTAAGGACATCTCTGGAACAAAAGATGGCCCCATATAAAGGAAAGCCAGAAAGGCTGAGATTGAAGTCCATTTTCATGGTTTTGTTCATATTGGGTGATTTTTTTTTAATTCAGAGTTTTTCTAGACAAACTGCTTATCACAGGATAAAACTGTTCCTAGACTTTACCATTTGGAGTCACAAGTCTAACAATCTATACACATTTAAAAGCACAGTTATCTTCATTTTACCTTATACCCCAAAGAGGTGACAATAAAGGGAAACATTTTTATCAACTGCAGAAACACTAGCCCTTTATCATTGCTCAAAGTATGAGGAAAGGTTGAAAAGACCTCAATGAAATCCACAATCCTGTTTTTTAATTCCTGTTAGCTGCCTTGGGCATCCCATGTTAGGGAAGAAAAAGTAGGGTATAAATATTTTAAATAAATAAATCCTGGTTCCCCTCAATTTAACCAAACTCTGGCCTTCCGGAAGCCTTCTATGAACAGTAGCTAAGCGACCATCCCAAATGCACAGGGACCAGACCCCCTTGTAATTCTGCTTCTTACTGAAATATCCAAGAGAAGCATTTGCAATAATGAAGTAATTTTGGGGTTTGTTTTGCTTCAGGTATTTGTCTGTGGAGACGACAGCAAATCAAAAGAAAAAGTGATGGATATCGTTCGAAGTCTTGGCCTTACTCCTTTGGATAAGGGTTCTCTCTTAGCAGCCAAAGAAATCGAGAATTATCCTTTGCAACTCTTTCCAATGTGGAAATACTCTATCTATTTTTCCCTGGGCCTCACTGCATTTTTCTTCTTCTACTGCATAATCCGTGACATCGTCTACTCTCGCGTTGAGAAAAGCAAAGATTTTTCCTTCTTTATTGCCATCTCCATTCCAAACCGGGTGTGCCCTGCAGTGGCACTGATTCTTCTTGCTTTGGTATACTTGCCTGGGATCTTTGCTGCTATTCTCCAGTTATACAGAGGAACAAAATACAGTCGCTTCCCAGATTGGCTGGATCAGTGGATGCTCTGTAGGAAACAACTAGGCTTGGTTGCCTTGGCGTTTGCTTTCCTACATGCTGTGTACACACTTGTGATCCCTATTCGATATTACGTAAGATGGAGGATAGGCTCCTATATCCTTGAGCAGGTAAGCTGATGACGTGCTCGGATTATTCTCCCATTTCACCACCAGTCCTGAGGGTTGTACCACTTGGCGTCATCAGGAGCACAGAAGGGCTTAGAGGGTTCCAAGCAAGCTGTGTTTCACACACTGCAGATTGTACTCTTACGGCTACCATCGCCACTTCTATTGAGATATCTGAAGGGAGAAAGGAGGGAGAGCCCCATTGGAAGGGTGTGGCAAGTTCCAAGGCCTCTAGGCTCCAGCACATTTTTGATCACATCACCAGGGTTAGGCCAGGGCCTTTGGTTCCCCTTACAGAGTCCATGGTCTTCCATGTGAACTTCAACCTGCATCCAGAAAGATAGAACCCCCCCCACACACACACACACAAATCAACGTGATGCAACCTGATCCCACTTCAGATCTACTCCATTACTAACGATGGGGCAGGAGGTTTGGCTCAGTGGTAGAGCTGCCGTCTTGTATGCCTGAAGATCTGAGGCATGCCCGTTCGAGACACCCGGAAGATCTGTGAGCTGTTGAGAGCTGTCGACATGCCGCTGACGATCTGCAGAGCCCTCAGTGAGAGTGAGGAATGCTAGCAGTCATACTCTGAGTGGGAGGCAGAGTTGCTGTCAAGTCGAGAGTTGGAGGAGAATGCCAGAGAGAAGCAAGACTGTGAAGGAAACCATCTGGAATGAAGGCATTCTATGCAAGTTTAGAACAATTGTATTGTATTGTACCCCACCGCATCCCAGGAGTTCAGAAAGCCTGCCTATGTAAACCGCCTTTAATTAAAGTCGGAGGAGAAATCCGATGACCAAGAAAGGCAGTATATAAATACTGCTATTATTATTATTATTATTATTATTATTAATCACAGCAGTGACTGACTCCCTACCACATGTCTCATGACATTCTGCCTATCGTGTCAGTTTCCAGACTTTCAAAAGGGTAATTTGAGCAAGGTCAGTGCTAAGATAGAAGTTTGTCAGAATGGACCGTCATGTTCAAGGCAGGTTTCTATCATCTACCTCAAACAATTAGGAGCAATATAAAGGTCAGAGTGAAAAATATACAAAATGCTTAATTTTTTTTTAAAAAAGATCATGCTATTCTTAAAATAATTGTCGGGGAGGGCATTTCATAAAACTGAACCATTTGATAGAATTGTTCTGGTTGGTGCCATGTTTCTACCATTTCATTTACAAATCCTATGAAGACCAACTTTGATCCATCCATCATCTAAGAGGATCTCCCTGGACTCGATTTAGTGACTGCCTATTAAAACTGTGTTTAAATTGCTCTCACCATAGGCATTTAACAACAGAACAGATCCATTTAACAATACAAATGGCTGGATTAGCGACTGTTACGTCTCCTTGGGCATCTTGGGGTTCTTCTTGTTCATCCTCCTGGGAATCACATCCTTGCCCTCTGTCAGCAACAGTGTCAACTGGAGAGAGTTTCGGTTTGTACAGGTGAGAGTTTGGGATCATTCGCTAGCAAAAGCACATCATGCTTTCCCTTTTTACCATTTTCTGTGTAATCCTCTGCATATTTATTCAGGACCTTTGAGTTCAATACCAGACCAATCCTATTCCCTACCAGCCAGCCCACAGCACACAGCGCCGCTGCTGGGGCACACGCTACATGCTATGGGGGGAGGGGAAGCCAGATGGCCCCAGAGAGGTAAATAAAACATTTTCTTACTTACCTTCCCATAGGCACCCATCCTCCAATGGGTCCCTTTGGACCTACGCCAGCTATTTTGCTGGTGGAAGTCCAAGGAGACTCAGGGGGCATTTTAGGGTGGGGAAAAGGGAATACGTTCTCTGTGTGCACTGTTGCTGCCAAGATCCTCCCCCTGCCCCCCCTCAACCGCCCCTTGCCCGGTCTGCTCCCTGCCCCAAACTGCCCCTGAACCACCCTGCCACTGACCTAACTGTTCTGGCAGGTATACATGCAGGTTTTCATGGCCAGTTGTTATGCTCAAAGTTACAATATTTAAGGGATTTTCAGCCATGTGATTTCAGTTCTTAAAATTGAAGAAATAAAGATCGATCTTACGATTGTCAGTTGAAATTCCAAATCCTGGTTCTACCGCGACGTGGAGCGGGCAAGCGGGATGGATTATCCAAAGCTGACAAAGTTGAAATCTTTAAGGTCTTCTGTGCTTGACGTTTCTCCCCAGGCATTAGGGGCTTCTTCGAAAGCGAAAAGAGAACCCAGCTGCAAGCTGGAAGGTGTCTATAACCTTGCCCTAGAAGTCTCTGCAGATATAGTAGCATTCATTGAAAGCATGTGAGCCAGCGTGAACCCCGCTGATTGTTAATTAGGTGCAGAAGCTGTCAATTCCTGGAGTAAACTCTCCTTCGCGTTCTGCTCTTCTGCTTCCCTGCGATGCTGAAAAGACTTATGCAGTAAAGGCAACCATACCTTATTAACATAGGATAATTCCTGTTGGCGATTAATAAGAAACTTTGACTGTCGTTGAGAGATAGAAATTGCTTCAAGGTTTGCACGTTGTCTGTTTCTTTGCTCGTTGAATAAAGACCTGGTTTTTTGAAATTCAATTTGGTGTCCTGTTTCTTTGACATGTGTAACTAACGCTGATTTTTCTTCTTGGCCATTTTTGACCGCTCTCAAATGCTCTTGCATCCTGATTTTAATGGGTCTTTTTGTATTTCCTATGTAAGAACTTGGACAATTTCCACAATAAATTTCATAAACCCCTGGATTGGTTAACTCTGGTCTTTTATCTTTAGGGTTTCCTAACAGCTGTTCAATCTTGGTGGTAGGTAGGAATACAGTTTTCACATTGTACTGTCGGAACACATAAGATATCTTATCGGTTACCCCACGTACATATGGCAGTGACAGCCATTTGTGTTCTTTCTGTTCTAATTTTTCCAGTTCTATCGCTCTGTTCTTCTCATTAATTTCCTCTGGGGTGGGAATGTGCGTAATTTTCTCCCACTGTTTGTCCCATACCTGATCTATCTGTCTTGTGGTGTATCCATTGGAAAGTAAGGTCTCTTTAATGATTGTTTTCTCTTCAGCTAAGGAATCCCTGTCACATACGTGCAATGCTCTATAGACTAATGAATTAATGAGTGAATTTTTTTGAGCCGGGTGGTGATTGGAAGAATAATGTAAGTATCTGCCTGTGAAAGTAGGCTTCCTGTAAACGGTGTGGCCAAAGGACAAATCTGCTTTTCTAGTCACTTTGACATCCAAAAATGGTAGAACCCCTTCTTTTTCTACTTCCATAGTAAATTGTATTTCGGGTATCAGACTATTAAGGTGTTCCAGGAAGAGACCAAGTTTCTCTTCCCCATGGTCCCAAATACAGAACACGTCATCGACGTAGCGGAGCCATGTAGATGGTTTGAATTCAGTAGTGGATAGAGCTTTCTTCTCAAAAAATTCCATGAATAAGTTGGCAACAATGGGGCTCAGCGGGTTCCCCATTGCCACCCCCTCCCTCTGCTCTCTGAATGTATTATTCCAGATGAAATATGTGGAAGTTAGACAGTGCCAGTATAGGGGTATCAAATCTCTGGGTAATGTGAGGTCACTTATGAGATTCATGGTTTCTGTTAATGGCACTCTTGTGAACAATGATACTACGTCGAAACTGACCAGGATGGAATTATGTGTTAATTTAGCTATGGCTAGTAGCTCAATGAAATGGTATGTGTTCTTTACATGATGATATGTATTCCCAATGTGTGGTTGCAAAATTTTGGCCAAGTGCTGTGATAAGGCGTGTGTAGGTGCCCCTATGTTACTGACAATGGGGCGAAGCGGAATATCTTTCTTATGGATTTTAGGAAGCCCATACAATCTGGGGGGCAGAAAGATATTCCGCTTCGCCCCATTGTCAGTAACATAGGGGCACCTACACACGCCTTATCACAGCACTTGGCCAAAATTTTGCAACCACACATTGGGAATACATATCATCATGTAAAGAACACATACCATTTCATTGAGCTACTAGCCATAGCTAAATTAACACATAATTCCATCCTGGTCAGTTTCGACGTAGTATCATTGTTCACAAGAGTGCCATTAACAGAAACCATGAATCTCATAAGTGACCTCACATTACCCAGAGATTTGATACCCCTATACTGGCACTGTCTAACTTCCACATATTTCATCTGGAATAATACATTCAGAGAGCAGAGGGAGGGGGTGGCAATGGGGAACCCGCTGAGCCCCATTGTTGCCAACTTATTCATGGAATTTTTTGAGAAGAAAGCTCTATCCACTACTGAATTCAAACCATCTACATGGCTCCGCTACGTCGATGACGTGTTCTGTATTTGGGACCATGGGGAAGAGAAACTTGGTCTCTTCCTGGAACACCTTAATAGTCTGATACCCGAAATACAATTTACTATGGAAGTAGAAAAAGAAGGGGTTCTACCATTTTTGGATGTCAAAGTGACTAGAAAAGCAGATTTGTCCTTTGGCCACACCGTTTACAGGAAGCCTACTTTCACAGGCAGATACTTACATTATTCTTCCAATCACCACCCGGCTCAAAAAAATTCACTCATTAATTCATTAGTCTATAGAGCATTGCACGTATGTGACAGGGATTCCTTAGCTGAAGAGAAAACAATCATTAAAGAGACCTTACTTTCCAATGGATACACCACAAGACAGATAGATCAGGTATGGGACAAACAGTGGGAGAAAATTACGCACATTCCCACCCCAGAGGAAATTAATGAGAAGAACAGAGCGATAGAACTGGAAAAATTAGAACAGAAAGAACACAAATGGCTGTCACTGCCATATGTACGTGGGGTAACCGATAAGATATCTTATGTGTTCCGACAGTACAATGTGAAAACTGTATTCCTACCTACCACCAAGATTGAACAGCTGTTAGGAAACCCTAAAGATAAAAGACCAGAGTTAACCAATCCAGGGGTTTATGAAATTTATTGTGGAAATTGTCCAAGTTCTTACATAGGAAATACAAAAAGACCCATTAAAATCAGGATGCAAGAGCATTTGAGAGCGGTCAAAAATGGCCAAGAAGAAAAATCAGCGTTAGTTACACATGTCAAAGAAACAGGACACCAAATTGAATTTCAAAAAACCAGGTCTTTATTCAACGAGCAAAGAAACAGACAACGTGCAAACCTTGAAGCAATTTCTATCTCTCAACGACAGTCAAAGTTTCTTATTAATCGCCAACAGGAATTATCCTATGTTAATAAGGTATGGTTGCCTTTACTGCATAAGTCTTTTCAGCATCGCAGGGAAGCAGGAGAGCAGAACGCGAAGGAGAGTTTACTCCAGGAATTGACAGCTTCTGCACCTAATTAACAATCAGCGGGGTTCACGCTGGCTCACATGCTTTCAATGAATGCTACTATATCTGCAGAGACTTCTAGGGCAAGGTTATAGACACCTTCCAGCTTGCAGCTGGGTTCTCTTTTCGCTTTCGAAGAAGCCCCTAATGCCTGGGGAGAAACGTCAAGCACAGAAGACCTTAAAGATTTCAACTTTGTCAGCTTTGGATAATCCATCCCGCTTGCCCGCTCCACGTCGCGGTAGAACCAGGATTTGGAATTTCAACTGACAATCGTAAGATCGATCTTTATTTCTTCAATTTTAAGAACTGAAATCACATGGCTGAAAATCCCTTAAATATTGTAACTTTGTTCTGGCAGGGTTTCCGGAAAGCACTGTCATGCGTGGAGAGCTTCCTGCCATTTGCACCAGTGGCCCCAAAGCACACAATGGTGGCATGGCTTTCGTGCCAGTGTCTCAGGCTTTACGATTGTGGGTCACAAGATCTACCACCATAAGGACTCTATAGGATTGGGGGATAAGACTCTGAAATATTGCAGCCTTCATTGTTTGAAAGGTAGGGTACTTTCATTCTGCTGATTGGTTTCATCAGACAATCAAAATATATGGCCTGGGGGAGGGAGGAAAGGGGACCACCACATTGAGGCAACCTTCAAAGGCTCTTCTCCAAGTTCCCTTCCTTTGGAAATTAGAACACCTCCTAAAAGAACTAGGTCCTTCTCCTGCGAACGTATGAAGCTGCTTTATCCTATTGGCCTGTAGCTCAGTATTATACTGATTGGCAGGGGCTTTCCAGGGTTTTAGAAAGGGTTCTTTCCCACTGCCCGCCCTGGACATTCCAGGAATTGAACCTGAGATTTCCTGCATGCAAAGCATCTTCTCTAGCCCTTTTGCCTGGGCAGAAGCACCCCGGAGTGCAGGATCAGCTCCTGCAGGAAACACTTCTTCATTCCTCCTTCCTGAACTTCTTAGAAGGCCTGTTTGCTTGTGAAGGCCTTTCATTAGTTTGACGGTGGGTTTTCTGAATGCTATTGTCAAGGATTTTATCCTTGACAGGTAATTGACACCTACTGTAATTACAACAGGTGTGGTTGTAATTATGGGTTTCCAAACTACTTTTGTATGGGTTTAATGCACCTTGAGCACTGGGGAAAGGTGGCGGGTTATAATTATTTATAAATGTACCTCTGTTGTCAGCACTAGCAAACGTTCATTTCATGTCTTCCCATCTAATGCAAAGGAGTGTGCCTCACAGCCAGGTCTAATTATTTGAATGGCTGGCTTGTACAATTGAGGTTTTTAACTTCTGGCACACAAAACCATTGTCCCCAAGTGGCATAATCCTGGCAACCATACAGCACATTTCATTAATGCATTCCAACTGCCACCATACTGGAAATGTGCAATAGACACAACAATGGGCATTATTCGCCCTTTTGGCCCAAGAATACTCCAGATGAATCAGAAGGGAAACTTTGCTGTAGTCAGATTGAGAACAATTTTTGATAGCTATGGAAGCCTCCTTGATTTGCCTTACTGTATGTACTTCACACAATTGCTCCATGGATACTGCATAGAGAGTGTACTCTTTCGTTTTACAAACCTGTTTTGTTTCTCTCTTTTCCCTCTCACAGTCCTACCTTGGCTACCTTACACTGGTTTTGTGTACTGCGCATACTCTTCTTTATGGTGGGAAGAGGTTCCTGAACGTTGGCACATACCCATGGTTCCTTCCTTCGGTTTATATCCTCTCTCTCATTATCCCTTGCATCGTGTTGGTCATGAAGTTTGTTCTTATATTCCCCTGTATCGACAGACCACTGACGGCAATTCGACAGGGCTGGGAAAGAAAATCCAAAGACACAATCCAGCCAGACAACAGCCACTGTGCGTCAGCTGTATAAACTCTTAGCAAATGTATGTAATTTTTGTACTTAAAAATAGACATGGGGTGAGCAACAGAGGCACATCATAAAATAGCTCCAAAAAATCATTAATTAGTCTGAAGATGAGCAATTCTTGACAGTAACTCACTAATATCCTTTTCGCTGTTCAGCGAGTCTAAAAACGGACTGAGAAGAAATTTGGAGGCAATTGTAATTTCTCAAAGGAGGGCTTTGAACCCTCTGAACTGCCAACAAGAACTGGTATTTGTGAACAAGATCTGGTTTCTGTTTTTGATTAAGACATCGCACCAGCAAAGGTTATCTCCGGTCACAGCGAAGATTGACACTTCCGGTTCTGATTAAGCAGCAATGTCCCTTTAAACTTTCCAGGCATTCCACTGGCAGTTAACATCTACTGGCTGGTGCCAGGTTTTTGCTCTGAAGAAACCCTAAGTGCAGGGTGAAACGTCAGCGGGGACTAGAGTTTTTTCTTTCCTTCAATAAAATCACATGGCTGCAAGACCCATAACTTCGTTTTCTTTACATAATACAACAAGCCATGAGAATCTTCATACCATGCAATATCCTTTTCATTCACATTCTGGCTCTAAGGAGCGTAGTAGGTGAATGTTTTCTCATTTCCTGGCTTTGGGATTCCCGAAGCAATTACAGTCTATTTCCTGTCTTTTCTGGGTAAAAGAGAAACCCATCTTGCAGCGGAACCACATATTATAAGGCTTCCGCTGTCGCAAAATGGCTGCCGATGGAGTTCAGAGCGCTGTCAGCAGCCATTGTGGGAACGCTGCCACAAGAGGCAGCAACAATCCCCGTCCATTACCAGAACCCGCTGCAGCTTCCAGAGCAGGTAAGACAGCGGCAGGGGCAGGGAGGGAGTAAAACGGGATGGGGAAGGGCAAAATGAGGCAGGGAGAGGGGGGAACTGTGGGAGGGGTGGATCCGGTGGCGATGGCACACACTGGATCCTATCCCCTCATTTTGCAGTCTCCCCGTCCCCTTTCTCTCCTCGGAGTTGTGCCAGCTAAAGAGCTGGTGCAGGTCCAAGGAGACCCATTGTGGAGTGGGAGGCTTACGGAGGGATAAGGGTAATTCTCCTCAGAATCGTCCCAATCCCCCCCTCCCGCCATTGGATACAGTGTGTTCCTTTTTGGCACGGCTGAACCAGTGGGGTGAGGATAGGATTGGGCCTTGAGTTTAAGGCATAAGCCAAGGCAATAATCGTTTTGAATTATGCTTGAAGGAGTCATGTTCTGCTCCTTTTCCGATAAACTTAGGGATACTTCAAACATTAAAGAATGTACTATGGCTTTCCCAAGCCCACATGCACTGTGTGGACGAAGTGAAATTGTCTTGTGTGCAACTGCACACAATTTACATGCAGTTTCCTGCAAGGAAGTGTTATTTGTGAAGGAATGTTGTTACATTTGAAGTTGACCATGGTTCTGTGAAGGAATTTTAGGTGGTCTTATCCAACTGATAGCGCAATCCTGTGTAACCTTGCACCAGTGTAACAGTAGATGCACCGGTGTAAGTGCACTTATGCCAGTGTAATTGCACTTACACTGGTGCATCTGCTGTTACACCGGTGCATCTACTGTTACACAGGATTGCGCTGTGAGTCAGTTTCTTATAAATGGTTGGCCAGTGAATTGGACTAGGGCAGTGTTTCCCAAACCTTTTCAACCTGCAGCTCCCTTGACCATTGGTGATCATTGGCTGCGGCTCCCCATTACACGATGTTGATGCCTGCCAATTGGCATTGCACTGTTTTCCAAGAGGAGTCCATGGCACTCTGTGACTCCCCTGACTGGTTTCCGCGGCTCCCCGCCTCCCAGCTTGGGAACCACTGGACTAGGGCAACCTGTAGCCACAGATGCTAGTTGAATTTCTAAATTCATCTTTGCTAAAATGGATGCAGGAGCCTGTAAAACCACTTAATTATAGAATTCCCCAGTATGTATTTTATTGGGAGATACCTGCAGATGGAGAAGACAGTTGTGATCAAGCCATTCACATAAGCTAATCAGTAACGGGCAAGAGGTTTAGCTCAAGCTTCTTGTGATACCATTTTTTCTATTACTATATATTATTATATTGGTTTTTTGTACCATAAAATATATGCGTTGTGTTGACCAAACATTGTTCGTAAAATGTATATTCTGTATATTTTAATCTCAATAAAGAAAATCTATTTTAAGAAGCGATTTCTATTTGAACTTTTTGTGTGGCTCACATGAGGTAGCAGCATATAAATTGTTATACTACAAAGGAAAAAGGACGATGTCATTTTGCAATAAAAACCTGACTGGCTTCCCTGCACTGAAGGAACAAACAAAATAAATTATGAATACTGTGGAAGTTTGATTCCAGAAAACATTAAAAAAATGCACTCATGAAACTGCACTTCTCATGGGATTGCATAGACAAATCCACATACCTAGCAGTGATGTAGACTTTAGTCTATTGACTCGGACTCGAGTCAGACTCAAGTCACGTCAATGACTTGACTTGGACTTAACTCGATGATTGTAAAAGACTCGAAAGACTTGATTCAGAACTTGGAGCCTTTTACAAGAAGTCGAATTTTATTCAGGTTTAAACCCGTTTTTCCCCATTAAATAGATAGGGACTTGCAACTCGCAACCAAAGACTCAGGACTTGAGGGCAAAGACTTGGGACTTGACTTGAGACTTGGACCCAGAGACTTGGGACTTGACTCAAGACTTGGAATCAGAGACTTGATCCACATCCCTGATACCTAGCCTGTATTTGTGCATTGACATGCCTTAGTGCTTCCTTATATCACAAGACGGAATCATGAAGCTTTTGTTGAGAACTCTATAGAAAGGAAGAAAAACCACGTCTGGCTTAAGGGAAGAAAAGGTTATGCAAGTCCAAAGGGTGTATAGAACAGGAGTGGCCAAACTTGCTTAATGTAAGAGCCACATACAATAAACTTCAGGTGTTTGAGAGCCACAATATTTGCAAAGCATTTAAATTCTCAAATACATTTACTCACACTGAACATTAAATTTACTTTTTAATCCAGTGGACTCTCCATTTATACCCAGTAAATAATTTTAAAGCTTGAAAATTTCTCATTTTCCTTTTAGATTAATTTTGATGAAAAAAGTACCGTTTATATTAATTTTTATGCAAAAAGAAGCTCAGTCACCATATTTCCGAGAACCACACATTATATTTAAAAGAGCCACAGTTTGGCCACCCCTGCTACAGAATGACACTTTCTCCAGGCCTCAAAAGTCTGCACAGTTAATAGCCATCCACATAGCTAAATATTCCGGGGGGGGGGGGTGCTTTTTGCAGGTAAAAAGACTCTGCAGGGTGGATGTACACCACAAGCTTTATGTCGTTCAAGGTACAAGGTTCTTCATGAATGCAGGAAAATTCAGAAATGTTTTAAAACTTTAGTACAAACTATTAGTACAAACTCTTGTCAGGCCTACAAGAACCTTTCACAGGACCTCACTAGGTCTAACCTGGAAAAAGTCTGAGCCAAAAGTAAAACCTGGGGTGAACTTCTAAACAGTGCACCCTTCCATCAAGAATCTGTCACAGTACTAAATGCTATTTCTGCATGTGATGGAGAGTAAGTTGGAGCCTCAAAAATGTAAATGCATTTCTGCAAACATGTCCTCTTGTTGAGCAGAAAAGTTAAGGAAAAACAGCAAATTCATTATTCTTAAAAGGATAACTTTGGCAGCAAGTGACCCCACTTTGTGAGATCCAGATGGTGCTATCTTGTCCTCCTGTGAGCTCACAACAATCTTAGTTTACCGTAAGTGAAACTAAGCACACTGAACATACTGCAAGTACATTCTGTACTTCAAAAAGTCTAATTCTTCAAGTCCAGCTTCATCACAGTTTTGCAAGCCAAATACTATTTAATTTCAGGGGTGGCCAAAAGACAGATAAGAATCTGTTGTTAGATCACAGGATGATTCCCAGTACATTTGCATGGATTTCTGACTCCCAGGTGCTCAACAACAACAACAAAAAGGCTATACACGAACGCACACACGCACGCACAGAGAGAGCATTAGACTGTTAGATTCCCTGATCTGGAGTAACTCAGATGTAGATTTGCACTTGTATGTTTAGGTCCATCTGAGTGCATAGACAGCTGAATTGCCATAGGTAGTTGTCTCTGTCCCTGGCTGTACCCAGTAGTGTAGCCAGGCAGGGGCGGGGGGGGGGGGGTGCTGTGCCCCTGGTGATGGCAGCAGTCTCCTCGCACAGAGGAGCCGTGGTGGCAGCTTTCTACTCCATGGCTACCTTTTTGCAGCCGGAATGGCTGCATCAGCAGCTGTGAAGGGCTTTCGTGCCATTTTCGGTGCTTTGGATGGTTCCGCCCAACCTCACTCCTTGAAGGCTTCAAATGAAGATTTCCGGGAGTACAGGGGGCGGAGCTAGGTACACTAGCAACACCACTAGCTGTACCCCTCAAGTTGCTACTTCGCATCATCAGGCTCCAGCTGGTGGGTTTTGTTTTCTAGCAAGAAAACAAAATTGCTCTTGCAAGCCTGAATTTGCCCATGCCTCTAATCAATTGCCCACATTTGATAGATGAGACCACTTTTTTTCAAACTGGAGAGACAGCTCCCCTCCCCCGCCCCCGCACAGTATACCAAGCACAAGAAAAATATACACTCTTGGTTTCTTCTGTCCAGCTTCTAGCACCATGGGAGCAATTTCCTTACCCTAACCCAGCTGATATTCTCTTATCAAGAGACCATTGAATTCCACGTTCAAAAAGCTTCAGACAGTATGAAAGCACAACAGTCAATAGTCAAAAGGCAGTTGTTTGCTATGCAGTGTTATGCAAAGGGGTGTGAGCAAAAGCAAAACACACACCACAAAACTAGGTAAGGTGTCATGATTTAAGAATACCCGGACCTTGACAAAGAATAAATTCTATTAGCTTTTTCAACGCTTTCAGGAACATCCAAGAGTGCTTTCTTGCTTCCAGTTCCAAAGGGCATTTGCACCCAAAAAGAATGACTCATTTATAACCCTAACAGCTTTCCAGTTTTACTCGCAAATGTTTACCTTGCCAACGAACCACTGCATGGACGCTTGGCTTCGATCACCAAGGTAGGCTTCCTTGTATGCACCCATCCTCATTCAGTCACCAGAAAGCAGTCCACACACTCTGTAAAGGTCGGTGTGCTCCTAATTTTGAAATATAAATACTTGCTTCCGATAACACTTGATAATTCTTTTCATTGACCAAGCCTTTAAACTTTAATTTTCTTCTCTTTTCTGCTGAGCCCTTACTATAGGTGTGAGAAACAGACCCTCCTTGCCTCATTTGCTAGCCAGACAAGAGGCATCAACATGCAGTTTCCACCCAAAGACAGCACAGTAAGTTACTGCACTTTTCCTTAACATCCCGAGTTACAGGTCTGAATGTGTAAATCTACACATTGTTCAATTCGTACACTGCTCTGAATGGTTCAGGATCAGAGCTGGAGAAAGGAGTCAGGGTGATGGTGTTCCCAGTAGCAATGTATGGTTGCGAGAGTTGGACCATAAGGAAGGCTGAGCGCCAAATAATAGATGCTTTCGAACTGTGGTGCTGGAGAAGACTCCTGAGAGTCCCCTGGACTGCTAGGAGATCAAATCAGTCAATCGTAAATGAAATCAATCCTGACTGTTCCCTGGAAGGACAGGTACTGAGGCTGAAACTCAAATATTTTGGCCACCTAATGCGAAGAGAGGACTCTCTGGAGAAGACTCTGATGCCGGGAAAGATTGAAGGCAAAAGGAGAAGGGGAAGGCAAAGGATGAGATGGTTAGACAGCATCACCGATGCAACGAACATGAAAATGAGCAAACTCAGGAAGATAGTTGAGGACAGGAAGGCCTGGTGGGATATGGTTCATGGGATCAGACACGACTTAACGACTGAACAACAAAAAAACAAAGCAACTTAAAAGAAGAAGGCGACAATCCTGTCAATGTTGATTTACTGTAGGGTTTAAATCCAACTAATTTCAGCAGGGCCTGTATGCAAGTAAACCTACATAGAGAGCTGTTTATTTGTAGCTGCTATTGTGGTTATTGTACGTGCTTTGAACAGTCCTTACTACCTGGCAAGTACCAGAAGACCCTGTGCTGCCCCCTTCATCCTTCAATTGCTGCTTCCCTAGCCTTTTACCACAGGAGCCAGAGTGGGAGTAGAGCTCAGCTAGTTTAGGCACTGGCTGAGCACCAGTGATGTAGATTTGAGTCTATTGACTCGGACTTGAGTCAGACTCAAGTCGCGTCAATGACTTGACTTGAACTTGACTCGGCGATTGTAAAAGACTCGAAAGACTCAACTCGAGACTTGGAGCCTTTTACAGCAAGTCGAATTTTATTCAGGTTTAAACCCGTTTCCCCCATTATATAGATAGGGACTCTCAACTTGCAACCAAAGACTTGAGACATGGGGGCAAAGACTTGGGACTTGACCCAGAGACTTGGGACTTGACTCGAGACTTGGAGTCAGAGACTTGATTCACATCCCTGCTGAGCACCCACCTATCCAGGTTGACTCCTGAAACCACAATACCAATGGGAGTGGCAGGACCCAATGTGCCAATAGGGGCTTTGCCTCAGATCCCCCAGCAGCCTTGCACTGGCATTGAGATGAACCCTTTAATGGAATCTGGTCTCTCTTTGGAACTCTCCATCAGTTCCACTTTGATATTCCAGGTCTTCTTAAGAGCCTCACAGCACAATCCTAACCAACTTTCCAGTACTGGTACAGCCGCAATACAGCCAGGAGGTAAGGGAACAAATGTTCCCTCACCTTGTAGAGGCCTCCATGACTGCCCCCGCATTGCAAAATGCAGTGTGCACCCTGTTGGCACGGCTGCATCAGTGCTGGAAAGTTGGTTAGGATTGCACTGTCAGTTGCATTTTCAACCCACTGTGGCCTCCAGATGGACTTCACAGACAGCCCAAAATAGAGCATATTGTAGCAATCCAATCATGAGATGACTATGGACAACCGCAGCTGTACATACTATACATGTGAAGTAAAATTATGTCATGCACACATTTTAAAATTATTAACATTTATATAGTGCATTTCAGCTGTGCACATCCTAGTAACGTTAAAATCAGACACCTGAGCTGTCCGAGGCATCTTACGTTCAAGGACCTGCACAATTTTCAGAAACTATTTTGGTAGTTTAGGTAGATAGATTTCACTGACTCACCAATAGAGAAAACAGAATGAAGTTTCCTTGCTAACGTGTCTCTTTGCAGGATCACTGGCTATGACAGCCGATTATGACTTAATTAGCTGGCTTTTTTGAAGCAGAACTAATCTATTTAATGCAATGTTTTGAATCGGTCTTCGTACCATCCTTGCAGCTTTGCTGTTTTTACCTTGAAAATGACTTCAGATTAGAAGTTGAAACATTGGTTCCTGTAAATATCGGACTCTCCTTTTTCACTGTTTTAATTTTCTTAGCATTTGCTGTCTACGGGTGGCTCCTTTGAAGATTTTATACGTGTGTGCCTGGAGTTCTCCGTGTTTTATATTTTTAATTACATGGCTTTTTTACCCATAAAACTTTTGTCCTGTTGCATAATAGCTGGCCATGAAAGCTTTCGTTCTAGAAAGAATGAAGGTATTTCCATAAGACAGGTAATCATGTAGCTGGACATATCCTAATTACCGTATTGGTCTGAGTATAAGACTCACTTTTTTCTCCTAATTTAAGTTTTTAAACTAGGGGTGCGTCTTATAATCAGGCTGTTGCAATTTAATGCCAGTGATTTAATTAATTTTTTTTAATAGCACCAAACTTTAAGGGTGCGTCTTATAATCAGGTGCGTCTTATACTCGGGACAATACGGTATTAGGAGTCTGAAAATGAAACTTTTTATGTCTCTCCTGTAAAACCCGTGACACAAAGGCTGCCTCATACGCTGACAGCATCCCTGTACCAAACAATCCAAGGCACATTTATGGCTTATTTTCATGTTTCAGAACAAGGCAGGAGAGTCAAATCTTTCAGAGACTGTAAGGACAGCAAGTTTTGTGGCACCTTGAAGACTCATACATTGTCGCATAACCTTATTTGGACTACACTCCATTTCATTTGCATCTGTAGTCTAGCAAAGCTTATGCTGCAAGGAATGGTTCATCATCTCCAAGGTGCCACAAGAGGCTTTTGTTGCTCTTTGCTGCAACAGACTAACACAGCAACCGCTCTAGAAGTGTAGCATATGCAGTACTGTACTCTGTCTGGAATGTATGTACTGTAACCAAGTGTAACATGTACTTGCAACAGTACACACTAAGTTTAAGCAATCAAATCAATCCCTTTGTTTGTGACACGTTTTGTCACTGATAAGTACTAGCTCAACACTTTGACAAAGTGGCTGCATGATTTCTTTAGATGATATCTGTCAGTCTAAATACTTTGAAGGGAGTAGCATTATATATGCATGAGTCTGAAGGTGAAAGGAACCGAATGATTTATTGTTTCATTTGAGTCACGTAGCTTATTGCATAATAAACTTCATAACACAATGAAGCTAGCCTTATCTAGCTATTACCTACAATTACCAAGATTACTCAGCAATGTAGTACAGGTAGATTTAGTGGTAAGCACTATTACAGAAATCAAGTTGTGAACTAATCCAGATCATATACTCAATTGCTACACAGGACCTTTAGCCTAAGGGTGAAAAGCAAGCAAGCTTGGGACCACATGTCGTTTCTTGTAGCCTGCTCCCTCCTAACTATCATTATACAAAAGGTCTGTTAATTTTACTGGACTTTCCTTCCAAGTAAATATGCTTCAGATTGCAATCTAAGGCTTCAGTTCAGTCCTAAACTCGCTTACTTCTATTGAACTCAGTGGGACTTATTTTCACATAGCCATGCATAGGAGCAGGGCAGGTTATATATAAAATCAATTCTATTTTCACTGTCTAGACTCTAGACTTAACTGAATTGGAACTTAAGGTAAAGGTATCCCCTGACAATTAAGTCCATCTCCATTTCAAAGCCGAAGAGCCAGCGTTGTCTGAAGACGCCTCCGTGGTCATGTGGCCGGCATGACTCTCCTTGCTGCAGCACGTAGCATGCGGCTGAAACACAGAGCGCTGTTTACCTTCCCGCAAGCGGTACCTATTTATCTACTGCTATTTTATCTACTGCTATTTTATCTACTGCTAGGTTGGCAGAAGCTGGCCAAGCAACGAGAGCTCACCCCGTCGTGGATTCGAACTGCCGACCTTTCGATCGACAGCTTATGGTTCAGTGGTTTAACCCGCTGCGCCACCCGCTGGCCTCTGAATTGGAACTTAGTTCCAAGTAAATGTGTATAGACCAGGCTGTTTATCTCCCAAACACAAAAAGTACATTAATAGTCTCCATAGATACAAAGATACAGTATATTTTAATAACTAGAGATGTGACAAATTCAGTCCCTTAGGCCCACTTACCTGGGATTATGCTCCATTGGTTACAATGGGATTTACTTCTGAGTAAACATGCATAGATTTGAGCTGTAATTCATTTCTTTATTCATCCTGCTCTCACAGTTCTGAGTTGGACAAGGAACTGGGAATGAGGAAACAGTCGTGCATAGTTCCTTATATTTCAGACCACAAATGATCCAGACTGAGCAATAGTATGCATTTTTAGGATGTCACGGTCTTCAGCTGAACATATCTGATCAAACCTTCTACATATGTCCAATAGGGTTTTCCAAGGCGCTAAGAAATCCTATAAAGGTACATTCTAGAGAAGTACGGTAACTGTGTCCATCTGCTGCAGCAAAAAACAAAGAGTATATTTTAAATACTAACCAATTTATTGTAGCATAAGCTTTTATTGAGCCAGAGCTCAGTATCAGGCTTGAAGAGATCATCCAGTACAAGCATAATCCTGTGTAACCTTGTACTTGTGTAACGGTGCATCTACTGTGACAGCACAATTCTATCCAACTTACACCACCGGTGCAGCGAAAACAGGAGGTCCCAGAATGGAAAGGGGATTCAAATCCCCTTTGAATCCCCCTTTTGGAGGGGATTTGAATCCCCTTTCCATTCTGGGGCCTCTCGTTCTTGCTGCACCGCTGGTTACACTAGTGATGTAAATTGGATAGGATTGCGCTGTTACACCTGTGCAAGGTTACACAGGATTGCGTTGTACAGTACTTATATTCTGAGTGGGGTGGGTGGATAGAAAATTAACAAGGTGAGATCAATGTGAAACAGTGCAAGTGATATCTGTAGGTCTACCACAACACTGGGTTGTATAGCAGGGTAGGTTGGTATGCTATATAGCCCTACACTATCTACCACAACACAGAGAATCAAAGCAGGGTAGGTATGACTCGCGCATATGAGAAAGTGTACACAGCAAAATCATCAGCAAGAGGAGCAGTTAGTTACGTTTTGTAGTGAAAGTACACTCCTAAGGACGATCTGCTGAGACCAAATTTCCAGTGCCAGAGAGTTACTAACGAATTCCTATTCTATTCAGTCGTTTCATGTTGAAGTCTCCCTTTGAAATTAATGACCTGGTCACATTATGATAAACAACAACAGCACGGTTTTCACTTACAGAAATCAAGAGTGGTCCCGTCCCCCCCTAGCTTCCTGCAAAAATGTATTGCTGTCCTAAATCACCCAAACACACACAGGCTTTTTCAGTTCCACCCATCATCAACGTTCTTTCTTTAACCCCAAAGGAACCTCACGCTTAACATTTCATCAGCGCGTATGAACGGATAAAGTTTCAAGTTGCGAACAGACACACAAACCTGGGAGTCTGGTTATACCATTATGGTTAGAAGAGAGGGGGAGTTTGAAAAAAGTGTACGTGCAAGAACAGCAATATCGTTAAGGTTTATAGGACGTCAGGGGAGGGGAAAGGACTGAAGAGCCTCAAACCCGCCTACAGTATGCAGACTAAGTGAGAACGCCTCCTTTTGTCAGAGACCTCGTTTCGGTCCCCCCTCTTTCGTGGGAATGGTTTGTTCCTCCCGGATTTCCTCCGGGCGGTGGTGCAACCGGCGAGGTCAGGTTGGGGGTGTTGCAGTTTTGCAAAGAGAAGTGACGGTTATGGCGTATCCCGGGCATCCCGCTGCTGGAGGCGGCTACTACCAAGGCGGGGTGAGCAAGCAAGCAAGCAAGCAAGCCAGCCTGGTGCGGGTGCAACTGGGCGTCGGGGCTCAGCTGCCTGATCTGCATCAAGCCAGGGCTCGAGATGACGCAGTGCGAGCGCGGGGCCCCTCGCCGGCCTGTGTCGGGGTAGCTGCTTTCCCCCCACCCCGCGCCTAGTGCAGGCCAGAGAAGGATGCAGTGTGGGGGGTTCCGGTTGATATTAGAGACGATTGCATTCCTTGGAAGGCTTTTGTATTTTTCTTGCAGGGGCGGCTTAGTGAAATGTAGGTTTTCTTTCTCCCGGCCGCGGGGTACATGTTGAAAACCACTTACCCGTGCTGTATGTATGCGCAGGGTAATAAAAGCGAAGACTTTTCCACTAGGTAATAACCGTACGCATTTTATGCATGGAACGGGGCGTTCCTTCCGAGACCTGATCCCCACAATCGCCCGCATGTGGCGGCGGCTGTAAATGCTTGAAACCACCAGTGTGTACGTTACGAGGAGCACACTTACGTGTGCTCTTCTTGCGACAGGCGGGGAGAACGGGGCGCAGGTCTCCAAAATGATGTTCAGGTCTGAGACTTGTGGCATGTGGGGGCTCTGGGGGAGGGAGATGAAATGCACCTCCCACTTTATTTTCTATGGGAGACATTTTGTAACTTAAGAAAGCATGCAGATTTTCATGGCTTGTAATTAAATACACAGTTTGAATATTTATGGGATTTCCAGCCATTTTTTGATTTTTTTGAGAGAAGAAATAAAGTTGTATCTTACAATTGACTGAAGACACTTCCTTTCCTGTTTCAATTGTGTTGACGAGATTGGATGCACAGGAGCGGACTATCCAGGGCAGTCAGAGATGAAAGCTTTAAATCTTCAATTTGCTTTTACGTTTCTTCCCACTCCAGGGATTTCTTCAGAAAGCAGATAGAGATTTCAGCAAAGGACATGCTGAACAGATGTTGATAGCCTTGGCAGGGAGCACACAGAGAAGTTATAGGGTAGTGGAGCACTCCAGGTGAAGCACAGAAGCCTTTGATTGTTGATTGGATGCGGATATTATTGTTGCCGAATTGACTGTGGAGTGCTCGAGGAACGCGTGAGAAGCCTTGATTGCTAATTAGCTGCAGGAGCTGCTGATTCTGAATTGACAACTGGTGCCCTTTCCCTTGTGCTGTTGTTTTGAAAGGATTTTTTCAATGAGGGGAGCCAAATGCGATTCACAAACGTCAATTCTTGCTGACGGTGGTTTTTTCTTTGTGAGATTGAAATCGATTCTAAGTTCAAGCGCTGTCTGTTTTTATTTTCGTTGAACAGGGAACGTGTGTTATTAAAATCAATGTTATGGCCGGTTGTTGCTGCATGTGCAGCAACAGCGGATTTTTCTTCTTGTAGATTTTTTACAGCTCTAGAATGTTCCTGAATTCTTGTTTTGATCGGGCGTTTTGAGCTCCCTATGTAGACTCCATGACAGTCTGAACATGGGATTTGATATACACCTGGGTTTGACAGTTCTGGTCTTTTGTCTTTTGGATTTCCCAGGAGCTGTCCTAATTTTGCAGTAGGCAAAAACACTGTTTTTACATTATGCTTCCTAAAGGCATATGCAATTTTATCTGTGATTCCTTTCAGATAAGGTAGGGTTAGCCACTTACGCTCCCTATTTTCTGTTCTTTCTAATTCTGCTTTTTTATTTTTCTGATTAATTTCTTCTGGTGTGGGAATGTGTTTTGCTGTTGCCATTTGTTTGCTCCAGACTCTATTAATTTGTTCAGGTTTATATCCATTGGCTTGTAAGGAATCCATGATGTTAGATTTTTCTTTTTGTAAGGAATTTGAATCACAAACATGGATGGCTCTGTAGATTAAAGAGTTGATCAGTGAATTCTTTTGCGCGGGATGATGGTTTGACAGGTGGTTTAGATATCTGCCTGTGAAAGTGGGTTTCCTGTAAACTGTGTGACCAAAGGTAAGAACTTCTTTTCTTGTCACTTGTACATCCAGGAAGGGTAATGTCCCTTCTTTCAATCCCTTCAATCTCGTCAACGCAATTGAAACAGGAAAGGAAGTGTCTTCAGTCAATTGTAAGATACAACTTTATTTCTTCTCTCAAAAAATGGCTGGAAATCCCATAAATATTCAAACTGTGTATTTTGTAACTTGTATGGTTTGGCTCTCAAGGACCAAGCAAGGAATATGGAAAGGTGCTGCCACGTGGGAAGTTGCCTGATATTGAGTCAGGCCATTGGTCAGTGATTGGCAGTGGCTCTCAAAGGGTTTGAAGAGGAATTGTTCCCCTCCTACTTGGAGAAAAGGTACCTGAGACCTTTTGCAAATGGATTGCAGATGCTCTTCCATTGAGCTAGAGCCCCTTCCTACTCAAACCATGTATAGGCCTGGCTTGCTTTTTACTGTTTCCTCTCCTTTATGTGACAAAATTGAACTCCATATCTGCCTTTCAGAAGAGAATTGCCTAGCTGGCATAACAGGAGGGATAAAAAAAACTGATTTCTTGAATTTAGTGGGATTGAAACTCAAACGGGATTAAATTTGAATTTAATTTATGCAGCTGTTTTATCTTGAGTCAGGCTGTTGGGCCATGTAACTCAGTATTGGTTACTGTACTCTGACTGGCATCATCTCTCCAGGGTTTCGAATGGAGGGGCTCTTTCCTAGTCCTGCCTAGAAATGCCAGGGTTTGAACCTAGCACCTTATGCAAGCAAAAGTGTGTGTTTTGCTTCTGAGCTTTTCATCCTTCTGATTTCCTTTCTTAAAAAAAAGTAAATGTGTTAAGCTTTTCTTTAAAAAGACCATAGCCTAGTTAGAATTAAATATGAATGTGAGCACATTAAACCTTTGCTTGTAATCTTTTAAAACTGAATCAGTGGTACTCTCTCAAACATATTGCATTGGTTATTTTTCTGTATAAATAACCATGGGGGAAATATCAGGGTGGGTCCAAGCATTTTCCTGTATGGCGCGATATTGTACATCATGCAGTATTCTGGTTGTGGACTTTTTGCTATTTGGGGCTGGGGGCAGGGCTTAGGAAGCCATCACAAGCACCGATCAAGACCTTATTACCAGGAGCTGCCATTCTGACTGTTAACTAAGAGAATCATCAGCACTGCCCACTTCTGTTTTTTGAATACCCCTATTTTTTTTTTTGCCCGACAATTTGCTCAGTTCCCCATGAGTGTTTACTCTGTCTAAACAAACAAAGACACTCCCTTGTCAGGTCATGAAAACAAGTGGTTTTCCCCAGGTAATGCCCGCCTTTCTTTCCTGATCACTTTTGGGTTTTCTCTAAACAAGCAGACACACCAAACAAAAACGTATGGCTTGTTAGCTACTTTTGTTTGTTCTTTATTCCACAACTGTCTTGCCTCGTCCCACTCCAGAAACACAAAGTGAAATGGCAAAGCACAACATTGTTCAGTCTGCAGTTGTCTTTGTTTGTTCTCCTAGAAGAAAATGGTCACAGTAAGAGAGACTCTTGGGTGGCATTCGTAATTTTCCCTCTTCCACAGGAAGAGAGTCTGGATGCCACTCCCTATATATATATATATATATATATATATATATATATATATATATATATATATATATATATATATATATATATATATAATATATAAGTATCCTCCTCATATATAAAGTATCCTCTCCTAGATAGTGTAAATACACTATTTAGTTGTACAGTTTTAGTGGTTAGGTAAACCAATCAATCTGCATAATTATTTAGGAACTAAATGAAGTACCAGTGGGAACTTTGATTGGAATAGGTGATTTGCATCGGCCTCTTCTTGGTGGTTTTTAAATCAAGATCACCCTGGTGCCAGAGGGGGCATTTGAGTCGGATGCAATCCCACAACATCCCAGAGTTGCTTGTTAGCCTGTTGAATCTGCAGGTGCTGTGGAACAGCCTTTTAAAGGAGTGTCGCAGGTAGAAGTAAGAATAAGCACTGCATATCTTTAGTCAGCTAAAACCCCAGAGGTTTTAAGTTTAGTGCAATTCGTTGTTTCATTTTCTTACTAGTATGGAAGTGCCCCAGGAGGACCAGCATTTCCTGGCCAGGCTCAAGATCCCTTATATGGTTATTTTGCTGCAGTCGCTGGGCAGGTATGTTCTCTTTTTTTCCAGGCCGATACAGCACTATAAGGCACTAATCTTATTGCTGAGCTACTGGTGCAATGTCCCTTAATTCACCTTTGTTTTGAATATATTATGTGTGGGTTGCATTAACTACAACACCTGTATCCTTATCATGTTTTGCCACTACTGTGGCATAATCAAAGATCGGTCCTGTAGTCGCTCTGCTTCATCACAAATTTAAGAAATCATTTTACTTGGCTTTCAGTAGACGTGTGCTCACCATGGTGTTTTTTGTATCTGACATGTTTTGCTGCTCCAAGCAGTGGTAAAAGCATTGTTTGGAACTGCAGGACCTGTTGATCGCATGAGATTCAGGCAGCCTGCCCTGATCTAGCTTTCGTCTCTCATTTGCTCTCTGCAAGGTGACCAAGGAATGAACAGGGACATGGGCATGAGGGTACCACTGAACTGTCCCATCTTGCCACACGGTGGCCCTATGCAGATAGTCTCGTAAGAGCATGTTCATGACCACTTAGCCTCACCCCTGCGATCAGCATGAGAGTAACAACTTGGTAGGGCTGCAAAACAGCTGTACTAAACTTTCGATCTTGCTTTTGTGACCCAGCCTGATTTCATCTCCCAAGAGGTGCCTCTTGTCTTGAGAAAGTTGGCAATGTTTTAATGTGGGTCAGCAAACAAGGGAATATCTGAGGACACTAAAGGGAGTAAAACTGAACTGTGTCTTTTCTGTTTTCCAAAGGATGGGCAAATAGATGCAGATGAGCTTCAGAGATGTCTAACCCAGTCAGGCATTGCTGGAGCCTATAAGCGTAAGTTGAGCAGTTGTTTTTTTAAACATCAAGTTTCTAACATGACCAAGTAACTCACTATTGGCTTTCTCTTTCACTTAGTACCTCATTGTTTACACAGTTAACAGCGCAATCCTACCCAATTTACACCACCGGTGTAAACGGCGGGGGAGGGCAGGGCAGGAGGCTTTGGAGGGCAGATTTAAGCCCCCTTTGAATCCCCCTTTGGAGGGGATTTGAATCCCCTTTCCGTTCTGGGTCCTCCCATTCTCACTGCACCGGTGGTGTAAGTTGGATAGGATTGCACTGTCAGTATTACTTTTGCATTCCTATCTTATGTACATTGGGTTTCTAATTGATGATGTGCATTCTGGACCTTGTATGGATTGTTCATGCATGACTCTTAAGCTGTTGAACTAGTTTTTGTTGTTAAACTACTATGAAGGCAGCGAGAAGGGCTTAGAGCACCTTCCCTGTGCAGAAAGACTTCTTAGTTTAAACAGAAAAATGATGGTGATGATATGATAGTGGTTCATAAAATTATGAAGGGTGTAGTAGGGGCAGAAAGATATTTTTCTTTCTCTCTCATAAAAGCAAAACTCCTTGTAACCCAGTAAAATTGACTGATTGTAGGTTAAGAACATATAAAACGACTATTTCATACAACTTGGAATAAGTAAATCATGGAACTTGCTGCCAGAGATGACAGTAGCATAGATTGCTTTTAAAAAGGCCAAGGCAGATAGCAGCAATAATTGCAAGAAGCTTTTTGTTATCCATTTGGTATAGCCTATGAAGGAAACTCTTCTAAAAAGTATTCTTGTATTGCCTTAAGGATCTTTTTCTACCTCTTTTAGCATTTTGGAATACAGGTTGATTACCCCTTATCCGGACATCTGAAATCCAGACACTTTGGGGTGGCTATGACCTTTTTTAAACCTTTTTCCAGCACCTGGCTGACATAGCACAAGGCATGCTGGGGCACAAAATTATTCAAAATATTGTATAAAATTACCTTCAGGCTATGTGTATAAGTTGTGTATGAGACACAAATGAATTCTGTGTCTCATCCCACTTGGCTCCCATCCCCAAGATGTGTCATTATATTTATACAAATATTCTGAAATCCAGACAACGTCCTGTCCCAAGCAATCCGGATAAGAGATATTCAACCTGTATCTGAGGTAAGACACAACTTGAGGAATTAATACCCATGCCAGAGTAGACTTCCCCCCCAAAAACAACAACAACAACAACAACGTTCAGCTACCAGGGCCACATCACAGCGCAACCGTATGTAACCTTGCACCGGTGTAACAGTAGATGCACCAGTGTAAGTGCACTTAATGCCAGGTTACACAGGATTGCGCTGTCATTCATATTTTTACAATGGGAAGAAGGTGTGTGGTGGTGAGTGGAGGTAGGGATTGAAGAGGAAGGAAGAAAGCCAACTTGTAATGCTGCCAGGATCCGCAGACAGATCAAAATGTTTTGGTGGACTAGATGTGACCCACAGGCCATAGTTTGGGGACCCCAATATAGGCTTTGGGATTACTGTTTAGGAATACTTTTGTACTTTTTCTTCCCTTCCTCCAGAACCACTTTTTTTGCAGGCGTTGGGAGAAAAATGAAAGCATTATTAATGTGCTTTGACTAACTGCAAGCATAGATGCCTGTACTGACAAATGCACTTTTCTATCTTCCCTTACACAGCTTTCAACTTGGAGACGTGCAGGCTCATGATCTCGATGCTCGATGTATCCTTTGTGTTTTGATTTCTAATGGGTTTGTTGCTTTGTTACCAGAAATGGGTAGTTTCTGGTGGCCAAAATGACTTCTGTTGCTTTAAAAAGAGTGGTTCAACGTTGCTAGTTAAGCTTCTGGTTGAGGCTGCTTCTTGCGTCTGGAATTTTCTGTATGGAAGGGCTTTGTGGGTATGAAATTTATGGCATGTGAAGTGGCACTTTGAAGAAGAGTATCGAGAAATTATGGGTGTATTCCATTTATTTGCATGTTCTGTATATTGAGATAATGAATATGCTATGCTGAAATGGATCTGTTCACTGCCCATTGAGAATTTATTTGGATAGATGAATTGGCCTTCAGAATACATTCAATAAACTATGGTTAGTTTGTATTGGAAACACAGCCCAACATCTAATATTCCATAGTTACTCCTCAATTCCTCCACTTCAGCTCTGGCATGAAGTGGTGATCTTTATATTCTGGTTCCTTTTTTCTTCAAAGATAGTTATATGCCAGTTTCTATTAGATTCACAGCGCAATCCGACTTAACTTTTGTGACGGTGTAACCAGCGGCCCAGTGAGAACGGGAAGCCCCAGAACGGGAAAAGGATTCAAATCCCCTCCAAAAGAGGAATTCAAAGGGAATTTGAATCCCTTTTCCATTCTGGGGCCTCCCGTTCTTGCTGGGCCACTGGTTACACCGGCACAAAAGTTAAATCGGATTGCGCTGTAAGTGTTTAAGGACCAGTTTGCACAGGCGCCGAACTATTGTCTGTTTGGATTGGGAACATGGTCCAAAGCCTGCCAATACCATGTGCTCTCTCCTTCCCTGCTCACATATACCTAGCTTGTGTTTAAACCCTGGCTTCACAAGAACTGTGGAACCATGAACTTTGGTTTAAAATTTATTTCGCATCATGGTTTGTGAACCAGAGTTAAACCACAGTTTGTGACTTCACCAGAATGGTGGAGCCATGGTTTAGGTGTATGTGAGCAGGGAAGGTAAGAGGATGAGAGAGCACATGGTTTTGGCAGGCTTTGGGCCATGTGCTCAATCCAAAGTGACTATTGTTTGGCGATGAAACACATTGACCCTTAAACTTTGAATCTAATATCTGACTGCTCTTTGCAGAAAAATGAATTTGCAGGGCTCCTTCCCTTTGTTAAAACAGGATAATTTAGTAGAATCCTTTGACTAAAAAGACTAATCCTGCAATGATAGTCTGCCACAGGTACTGCAACTGCCATCTTGCTACAGAGAAACCACAGTTGACTGTTTGTTACTCTCAAGGAGGACATTGCACCAAATAATATCTATTCTGCATTTGTCTTGCTTCTGCAACTATATATGATCCTTAGCCACAACTCAGAGAGATATGTCTGGCACAATGGGCTTCAATGAATTTAAAGAGCTCTGGGCAGTGCTGAATGGTTGGAGACAACACTTCATGAGCGTTGACAGTGACCACAGTGGTACCGTGGATTCTCAAGAGCTGCAGAAAGCTTTGGTGTCTATGGGTGAGCTATGAAACTTCCTTCTGGCTGGGAGTTGAGACTTGTTGCCAGACAACTGTGCAGACAGCCCATCCCAGTCTGACGTGCTTGGAGGCTACCAATCATTCTTGAGGGACTGCACCCCTTTGTCAATAACCAGTACGAAATACGGCCAACAAATCAAATGGCATGATGGTGTAACATTATTGTGTTTGATGAATTTTCTGTCCCCTTTCTGTTTTAGGGTACAGATTGGGTCCTCAGTCAATCAATGCTATTGCAAAGCGATACAGCTCTCGTGGAAAGATTACATTTGATGACTACATTGCCTGCTGTGTTAAACTCAGAGCTCTCACTGGTATGTTTGATCACGGCTTAATTATTGGGATCGGCAGATAAAACTATAGGCTCATTTATGGAGTGGATAGAAACATTAAGCCTTCAAACCTTGGGTCTAGATTTATCAGTGTGTTCTATTTATGCTTTATAGTTAGCTGCTCATTCAGTACGACGTACCCAGCTGCTGCTTACTAGAGCAGAGCGTATCCCATCAAATTTGAATAAGGTGAAGCAAATGCTGGTAGCTTTTTCAACACTCGTATGCCTCTTCCAACAGCTCACCCTGCCCAAGGGTGGTATCGTTGAAATCTGCACACAGCCTCTTTCTAGTGGATTTGCACATGAACGGCCACCTTGTACCTGATTTACATAAAATAAGTTTTTCTAAAGTGTATTAAAATTAAATAGATTGCACCATTCACAGGCATGTCCTGTGATTTATGGGTTCACTGGATAAAAGGCTTGTGTTCATCTTTCTGACCATTGCTGTGTGAATTGGGTCTCTTGGAGCAGCCTTTTCTGCCTTAGCAGCAACTACTGTAGAGCTTGAATGGTTTTCTTAACCAAGTGGTTTTCTTAAAGGATATATAACCTAATGTGGTGTTGGTTCCTCCCTCTGGACTCTGCCAGCAAGGGGGGGGGAGGCCAACACAGGGACCCCCTCCCATGAGGCCTCGGAGTTCTGGCGGAGAGGGGATTTATAGCACCCACGCCCTCCTCTGCCATGAGGTTTAGCCTGCCTCCTTGGACTACAGCAGCCTACTGGGCCCAGCCACTACCAGCTCATGCCGTCTGCTTTCACCTCCTCATCCTTGGTCTTTTCTACCCTTAAACAGTTGCTCCACCCCTTTCTGTTCCCTCCCCTTCTGAGCCCCGCCCTCCTCAGTTGCTCCACCCCTTCCTGTTCCCTCCCCTTCTGAGCCCCGCCCTCCTCAGTTAGCAGAAGGTTGCTGATGCTGGGGATTTTGCAAGCCTATGCAGTGGGTGAATTGTTCACATCCACCTCTTCGCCTGTTGGCCCTGACTTACTGGCGTGAGTCTGGCTCTGGACAGTTACATAAGAATAAAGTTAGTCTAATCGAAATGAAGGGGGCTTGAATTAGTCGTGACTAACTTGTCTCATTAATTTTAGTCAATTTCTTTGCATATGACCAAATAAATGAAGCTTTTTTTTTATATAGTATTTTTTATTTTAAAAAACAACAAATAACAAATAACAAATAACAATTAACATCAAAAACCCTACAAAATTGATACAATCAGGTACATCACAACCAGGATAAACTAACAAGATACAATAGGAATACTAACACCCGGACAACATTCTCCAATAATATAACTATTCAACGAATCTCTTACATAAAATAAATTTCACTATATCTTAATCTATCTCGCCCATCCTGCACATTCATATAATCATATAATCAATAACAATTTTTTTTTATGATTATCTTTTCATCCAATCGTAAAATGGTTGCCACCACTCTATTTTCTTTTTTACATCTCCATCTCTCAATCTTTCAGTTAAGACGTCTAATTCTATCAAATCATAAATCTTAATTATTAACTCTTCCATCTCTGGTATAGTCTGAGCTTTCCACTGCTGAGCATACAGCAACCTAGCAGCAGTAACTATATGTATAATAATATATTTATCTTTTTGGAATATTATTGCTGACATCATATTCAATAAAAATAATTCTGGTACAAACGGCAACTTGCAACATAATATCTCTTCCAAAACCTGATGGACCATCTTCCAAAATGTTTTTGCCTTGGCACATGTCCACCACATATGAAAAAAGGAGCCTTCCAAAATGTTGCATTTCCAACAAATACTTGAAACATTCTTATACATCTTACATAACTTCTTCGGTGTTAAATACCATCTGTAAAACATTTTATATAAATTCTCTTTATATGCAACAGCTTTAACCATTTCAACACCTGAATTCCAAACCTGTTCCCACTCATGTAAATGGATCTCTCGTCTTAAATTTTGTGCCCACAATATCGTAATATCTTTAACTGTTTCGTCTACCATCTCAAAGTCCAGTAAAAAATTATACATCTTGGTTACATATTTGTCCTCAGTATTTAAAAATACCTTATCAAATTCAGTTTCACTCAGGTAAAAACCTATTTTTTGATCTTCCCGTATCCTACTTCTAATCTGGTTTTGAAACCAAGTATCCATAATAATACCTTCCATCCTTAATCGGTTCTCATCTCTTAACTCTCCTTGGGAATCAAGCAAGTCTTTATATGGTCTGTTTTGCGAATCTTTTATCCAATCTGGTCTATTAGCTATTTCTAATGGTTTTACCCATCCAGGTATTTTGTCATAGATCTTATATCTGATCTGCTCCCAAACCCAAAGCAAGGATTTCCTTAAGCCATGTCTTTTAAAAAATGCATAATATTTAGCTTTATCATACATCAAAAATGCAGGCCAGCCCACTTGTAATCCTTCTGCTTCTAAGATAACATAGTTCTCTTTACTCTTAAGCACCCAGTCACGAATCCATTGCAAGGCTGCAGCTTGATAATAACATAACCAATTGGGTATAGCCAACCCTGCTCTTTTCTTCTGATCTTGCAATAGTTTCAGACGAACTCGTGGTTTCTTGCCACTCCAAATAAATCTCGATGTCATCTTGTCCAGTTCAAGAAAAAAAGTTTTTTTCATAATTATTGGTATTGTTTGAAACAGAAATAACAATTTGGGTAATACATTCATTTTAATAACTGATACCTTCCCACTTATTGACAATTGCAGATTTTTCCACCTCTCCAAATCTTGTTGAATTGCTTCCAAAACCTTGATATAATTGTCTTCCATCAAAGAACTGACTTTTTTAGATAAATTAACACCCAAATAAATGAAGCTTTTAACTCTGTAGTTCATATTGGATTTAATACCACATTCATCTTCCTTAGCCAAATGGTTATTGGACTGCTTCAGACAATATTTTCAGTTCTGAACCAGTTGCACATGTTATAAAATGTGCGGAAATTCACATCTAGGGGAATTCAGACCATTTTCCTTAATCTTTCATGGGGTGAGTGGTTCAGACAAATCTTATCACATGGGACTGGTTCAAAACAAGTATTGTCCAAATTGGCTCATTGATTTCCAAATGTGTTTCCCTGTGTTCTAGTTTGCTTTTTCATAGCTTTTGTAAGTATTGTCTCCACTTTTCTAGAAATCGTTTCCTTTCTAGAGCATGTGAATAGTGTCTCTTCAGAAGATGGCACAATATTCTACCTGGGCAAAGTCAGTAGATGAGGAAATGGTTGATATGGGGATCTGTTTTCCAATGATGGACCTGTAGTTGCCTTTCATATCTCTGAGGAAAGAATGGGGTCCCTTGGATGAAACATGCAGGTGAAACACCTTGAGTAAGAAGTTGCCAACAAGAAGTTTGCAACGCTTAAAAAGAATCACAGGAAGTGTTTAGTAGATTATGTGGTGTTGTGTAGCCTGTTTGTATTTATCGACTTGTGCTGCTTTGCTCTCTGGCTCTTGTCCTAATGCGTAGTTTTTCTCTACCTTTTTGCAGATAGCTTTCGAAGAAGGGATGCAGCCCAGCAGGGAATGGTGAACTTCCAGTATGATGATGTAAGTGGACCTAAATCTACTTAGTTGAATGAGGTACAAAAATGAGAATTGCCTGATCGTCGACACAGTGACACGAACTTAAGGCCCAAGCTTGCTAAATGTGTCCTCCAATAAAAGCAAGCATATCTGCATGGGAGCCCAATCTAGATTGGGATCTTAATGTATATTTATTTACAGTATTTTTCTCCTGCCTTTCTCCCCGAAGGGACCCAAGGCGGCTGACATCAAAAAAGAAAATACAATACAAAAAATAATCTCATTTTAAAACAGTAAAAAACAATTAATGAAAATTAATAAAAGCAATATCTAAAAATCGATTTAAAAAAGATCATAGCACAATTAAAACAGGAGCATAAAAACAGCAGCCATTTTAAATATTAGAAATTTGCTTGAAGGCAGGCCGGGAGCCATTTTTATTTATTTAATTAATTTTTTGCCCCCGTCCCCCATCGGCCTCTGGAGGCTCCGTGCTCACCATCCGAAGCCGCTGCCGGGTCCGCGCATCACCTCCGGCGTACCATGGCGATGAGGGCAAGAGCTTTCCCTCATCGGCGTGGTACGCATGTGCGAAATGGCCAACGGCCTGGTGAGAAGGGGTCAAGGCGGCGGCCGGGGAGGACATGCAAAGGCCCTCTCCCGGCCTCCGGAGGTGACGCGTGGTCCTGGCGGAGCCTCCAAGGGCCGGTTGGGCGGCCTCCCGGCAATCTCTCTGGGGGCCGGACCGGATGGCCTCGGGGGCCTGAACGTTCCCCACCGCTGATCTAAGGAGACGAGCCAGACTATATAGAAGTAGGCGGTCTCTCAAATATCCTAGCCCCAAGCTGTATAGGGCTTTAAAGGTCAAAACCAGCACTTTGAAACGAATCGGCTGCCAGTGCAGCTGTCGGAGGAGCAGCCCGGCAGAGTTCCAGTGACCACATGGGCCGCCGCATTCTTCACTAATTGCAGTTTCTTTAGTATAGACAGGGTTGTTAAACTTCACAGATGTAAAGAGGTATTCCTGCCAAATATCCTCTCCTCTCCCCACAGCTCTGAGTTCCCAAAGATACCATTTCTGTCAGTCAGGGCCTCTGAGAAGGGGGTAATTTGTACCCGGGCCCAGGGCAAAACATGCGTCAAAAGGGGGGCCCTGGAACCAAATTCATTTGTAGGGAAGGGGCCCAAAACAAACTTTGTACCCCCTGATAAAATTCCTCTGAATGGCCCTGCTGTCAATGGCATCTTATGGGTGGATTTTCATCAGGAAAACTGCTAAACACCCTACCTTTGTACCATAGTCCCAATCCAGATCAGGCCCACATGGCTGCATATGTGTGTTTAACTTTAAGGTACACTCCAAAATAGACAGTGACACAATTTAAAGTTCTGTCTAGTTTGACCCTAAGCTGAGAGCTCAAGGCTTGAGTTTGTCCTTTTCTCCAAGGAGCGTAAATCATCGTTGTAGCCTCTCAAAATAGTGGAGTGACCAGGGGCACCCAGTCCATTGTCAGAAAGATGGATGCTTCAAAAGAACATATAAATTAGAATACTGCTGTGCTAATTATGCATAGGGCATTGGCTTTCTCATTTCCTTCCTTTTGGGAAACTTTTCCGTACTGATTTGTTTGTGGGACCCCTATATCGGTGTTTCCCAAACTTTTTCAACCTGCGGCTCCCTTGACCATTGACTACCATTGGCCACGGCTCCCCATTACATTATGTTGATGCCTGCCAATTGGCATTGCATTGTTTTCTGAGAGGAGTCCGTGGCACTCTGCGGCTCCCCTGGCTGGTATCCGTGGCTCCACTGGGAGTCGTGCCTCCCAGTTTGGGAACCACTGCCCTACACGTTTGTCATAGACCTCCTGGGCATTGCAGAGGCCTCTGGGGAACACTTTCAGATCACATGGGATGATAGCCAGACCTACAGGGACAGCTCCACATGAACTCATAACATGCCCTAGGTTGGGCCCAATACTTCCCTACGGCTTTGCATTGAGAGGGGAAACTAACATGAACATATGAAGCAGTATATTGCCTACAGTGATTGGTGTAGATGCATGTAAACATGACCTCCAGTGTTTAAAGTCCCAGCCTTACCTGGAGATGCCAGGGACTGAACCCAGAAGTTTTTGCATGCAAATCCTGTGTTCTACTGACCTATGATAAGTTATATTTTCTGCAACGTTGTCTAGCATTACTGATCTCTGCAGTGAACTCCTAGCAATTCTGGGAATGAAGTTTTTAAAAGCCATTTTTCAAAAGCATAATCCTAGCATTGTCTCCAGGTGCCTCTGTGTTGTAGAACCTTTCAGCAATATAGTAATGTGATGACACATTATTACATGTTCTTATTTTGCAGTTCATACAGTGCATTATGAGCATCTAATTCAATTTGAAGGAAGAGACTGATGAACATGATCAACATTCCACTACGCTTTGGGTTGTGTGTGTTTTTTTTGCTTTGCACCAAAAATTCATGGCTGTGTAATTGAATATTGGTATTTGCATATTTTATAAATATTGATTTATATGCTTTTATAGTTTTGATAACTAACAAAAGAAGGAAAACAGTGAAAATAAATCTTGTTATGAGTTGATTTGTCTTGCATATTTATAACTCACTATGTAGAAGTAAAAATATTGTAATTCAGTGTTTATCATCTCTTCCTGTACTACTAAAAATGTTCATAGAACACAGCTTGTCTTTGTATCTGTGCCATATAAATAGGCCAACGAGCAGGAAATCTAGCATGTATGAAAAGAAGCTCCTAAAATGACAAAGGCACTTGCCTCTAGGAACAATATTTTGGGCCAGCCTAAAAATGAGGAATCTTTCCTATGTAGTAATCACAAATGTGTCCTATATTTCCAAAACACAATGTTCTGTTTTCCTTTTGTATAACAAACCTCTGCATTTTTAACTGGTATGAAATGTTCCATGCAGCATATTTTGAATTCTTATGTTTCACACATGTGAGCCCTGCCTTAAGGTCATGCTCTTAAGATTTCTGTTCTGGCTTAAGATGCTTTATAAACTGGGTGCACAGACACTAAAAGAGATCTGCAAATGAACAAGGCTGTAGTGCAGTCCATTGAGAGTTATGGGACAAATTTGAATGAACAACTTAATTATTCCATTGGGTAGAGTTTGAGATCTTTTGAACCCTCTACAAACAAAGCTTGTGTTTTTGTGTCCCTCAACTATCACTATATCATAGAAGGACAAAGGGTTACTCCTCCCCATGACACACAGTCCTCTCATCTTTAAGAAACACTCGCAGTAAGTAAGATGTTCTGTTACATTAACTAATGTGGAGTGAAACTACTCAATGGTGTTTAGTTTGCCTTTGGCTGTAGGGGCCTGTTGAAATTATTGGCACTTAAAGACAAACACATACCCAGAGGTGGTGGTGTTAGGTGGGGTGGTGGGCAGCAGGGGGGTGTACTTGCCTCTGGAGTTGTCATCTCCAGGCTGCCCCTCTGCCACTTTTTTCATCTTTGACATCATTCCAGCAGTGAGATCAGCCCTCCTTGCTTGCACTGGAGCTGCTTGGCTCCAAAATGAGTGTTTGTGCTGCACCACTACCAAAATTCAGCTGCGGTGTGCAGAGAATGACATGCCCTAGGGGTGGGGCTTGTGGCATCACATGGGGGCGTTGCATTGGCAGCCCCTCCATGGGGGGGGTAGGAACACCACTGCACATACATTGTCTTGACTGAAAGTAATAAGCAGTCAGGAGAAGAGGCTGGGCAGAAGAAGTGGTAGAAATGATGCAATCTGACTGCTTTATACTTTAAAGGCATAGATTATCTCTGGAGTGACATCTAAAAATCCTACAGAAATCTGGAAGCTAGTTTCATAGTTACACCATAAACCTATTTCATTCTTTGGTTAGTACATCAGGTAATGCTGGCTTTCCTAGTTCAATTTTACTGCAGCTTTGTACAACAACAAATAGCTAGATATTCTGTTCAAGCATTGTTGAAAGCATACTTAATGACAAGATATTACCTGCTAGCATCTAGTTGCTTCTCTTCTGCCAGCTGGACAAAAGTGTGTGTGCAGGTCTAGCCACGTCAGTTGAGACTAGTTCTCCATTTGCATTTCAATAATAGGTTCTAGGGAACATTCTGAACAGCATTAGAACAGACTGTTTTTGTTTTGTGAACAGCCTGTCCACGTGCCTGACTCTCTTCACAGTTCCCCTTCTGACAGATATCAGCTGAACTTTCAATTTACTTTGTATCAGACTGGCTTCCTCTTACTGCTGCAGATCAGCCTGGAGCATTCTAGAATGTTTTTCAGACACATGCCATGATGTGCGACAAAGAATATAAAAGCATGGGCTGTGACAGCATGGAATTGGATATAGCTTAGCTTATTCAAGTCAATGTAGTAGTTTTCCAGAATTAACCATAAATCCACAAGGTTTATGTAAATACTATTTGCAATATTCTAGGTTAGCTTGCCAGCATTAAAACTGTAAAATATAATCCATTTAACATGTACTACCATAATATCAGTAACAATATATTGACATTATCAAGCTTTCCAACATGCTAGCCTTTGCAAGAATTTACAGCTGATTTTCTTTGGAAATTGTTTCCAAGAGCACCTAAACAGGTGACAAAATTGCAAGAGTGTCTGCATCTCTGTACTTAGGTTGACAGCTACATGTCTGGCAATTATTTTTGACTTCTAGTGTAGCAACAGGGCTATAGCCACTCCAGCCCACTGGCTCTTAATTACAGTTGAACATTTATTTATTTTTCACATTTTCATACCGCCCTTCCTCCAAGGAGCTCAGAGTGGTGTACATATTTCCTCCCCTCCTTTTTGTCCTCACAACAACCGTGTGAGGTAGGTGGGGCTGAGAGATAGTGACTGGCCCAAGGTCACCCAGGAAGCTTTGTGGCTGAGCGGGGATTTGAACCTGGATCTTCCAGGTCTAAGTCCGACTCCCAAACCACTACACCATCCTGTCTTCTACGCTGTCTTCTATGGCATCAGACCAGTGGTCCATCTAGCCTGGCAGTGTCTACTTTGACTGGTGGTAGCTTTCCAGGGTCTCATCAATGGTCTCCTAGCTTTGGTGTCTTGAGGCCTTAAAGGGGAAGATGTGGCCTGAACCTGGGACCTTCCATATGCAAAACATGTGCTCTATCACTGAGCTGTGAAAAGTCATGCTCTTAGGAACTCTTCCTTCTCACCAGCTATTAAAGACATGGGGTCTCCTTTTGAGGTTTCCTTGTCTCCTGGAAAAATAGTTTCCCCTCCAAAAATGTACCTTGCTTACAGCTTAACAATACTTTTACAAGCACCAAATAAGAGGTCTCCTACAGCACATATGACTCCACAACCATATTCATTTGAAAGCTATTTTTACTGCTGTTACAACAGATTAGTAACATTGGAAACTGCAGGCATTTTGTACTAAATATCCTCATTGTAATGGCTACTATAATAATAAAATGGTGTAAGACATGAGATCCCCAAACAACAGTTTTAGAAAAAGGAACATTTTATTCAGTTATAGGAAAGCCAGCTTCATGAATTTGAATACTTATGATCCCACCCCCACAACCCCCCACCCAAATTGAGTAGCAATGCTATAATGGGAAAGGCTTTTGTATTGGTATTTGTCAAAAGCAGATGTTTCGGTGGTGTAAGAACTGGGAAAGTTCAGTATAGCAAAACAATGACAATATGCACCATGGTTGGCTACAGCTTGTAGATGCAAATCTCCAGTAGTGAATACAACAAACAGCACAATCCTATACATGTTTAGCCAGAAGCAAGTCCCACCATTTCTAATGGGGCTTAGTCTCAGGTAGGTGTGTAGGATTTCAGCCCAAGTGTACTTACTCTGTGAGATAGTTTATATAACAAATGAATTTTCTTTAACCTCAACACAAACACATTACTGCAAAAATTCAGCCCCTGGGTATATAATACATCAAGAACATTGTTGAAGTTGGCCAATACTAGCAATATTTTCAGTAGCAGGTTTTAAATGTGGTATTTGCTATATAAAGGGGGGGGGGAATACAGTTTTGCAACAATTATAATAAACAGTTGAAAGGAAAGCATCCACTACCAAACGGTTGGTTATATGGTATTTCAGTTCCATTGGAATTAATGGGTTAAAAAGCACACTTAAATAATACCAGGATTGTGGCCAGTATTGTCCATCATAATATTGTGGTACAGGTGCCACTAAACAGGTTGCTCAAATGTTTACAGTTTCATATGCGTCCGACTGTTGCCTAGCAAATACGACCAAGAGTTTCTACACAGAATCTCAACACAGGCCATTGGCATTATTCTTACCAGTACGAGAGGCGATATAATTAGCTGCTTACAGACTTACAACTGTGTGACATTTTACAGTTATCAGCTAGCACCACTATAGTTCAGGGGTGGTAGAATATTTACACACATTTCTAAATTGATTGTAAAAATATACTTTGCAAAACTTGAATAGGTAAGGCCTCTCAGGCTTAAAAACAAAACTGTGCCCATTTTTCAAAGTTGAAAGACTGAAGGGAAAATAGGTTTTTTAAATTTGACTTTCATACACATAAATCATTCAAACCAAAATTAAAGTCTATTGACTGGAGTCCTACAGTGTCATCCTCTACCAGGCTGAGCCTCTGACCGAGGCAGTGGGAGCCTGCCATTTTGTAGGGTCCCATCTCTCAATTCAACTTTGCCCATCAGTTGCTTTCCAACTACTTGCTTTACTTCCCCTTAATTTTCAGAGCTTCTTATTTCCAATAGCTGTGGCAGTTCAAACAAGAGGAATTTCCTAATGATTTCAAAATCATTTCTCCCAGAAATAAACTCCATTAGAACTGAAGAGTAGACCCATTTTTGTAGTAAGATTGACATGTTTAGCAAAATTGATTTTAAAAATGCAGTCATTATTAAATTGCTGTGCATGTGCTACAAGGTACAAAATTGCTATTAAAAGCTAATTTCAAAAACTGCCACACAAAATTGTATTGTCTCTCTACAAGTTCCCACAAATATCCTTAAGAGCAAACATGTTAGATGCAAATATGGGTAAGAAAAAAAAGAATGACTTCTTTAACTGACTAAGCACAACTTGATTGCTAAGAAATACACATTAGAAGAAAAATGCGAAAATAGTCCTGCTTTCAAAAGAAATAAGAAAATGCAACATTTCCTAAATGATGGTCAACTATAGCCTTGGGATTTATCCCCCGTCCCTTTCTCTCCAAGGCCTCTGTTTTGAACAACTGGAGGACTGCTTGGTGTCTGTTAGTCTTTTTAGGCTTCTAAAGAACAAACGGCTTACATTTTGGCTGATTTGTACTTATAGCCAGATCTATCAATAGGCATGAGTGTACATTAACTTCAGACACTATTCCTGCCCTTGGGAACTAGTTCTTTTATGTAATTTGAAGGCTAAAGGGTTAACTCTTTAAGCACTGGCTCTTTCCTTCCTGTGGCCACATTCTGTTGGCTCCTGCCTATGTATAGGAAATTAAAGCTAGAATGAACGGACTCTAGAACTTGTTCTTAAGGAAACATGTCACCAAGGATAGCACAACTTCTCTCTGTACTGTATTTTGTACAGAAGGGTCTGGCTCAGTCGGGAAAGCTGCTGCCTTGCAAAGCCCGAAGATCGGCAAATGGCAAATTCAAGACACGCCACCGACAAAAAGCTGTGAAAAGCCTCTGTGAGGAGAGATAAGAGCTCCCAGCTGCGTTGGTCGAGTGCAGGAGGCACCAGCCAGCAGAAAAGCCAGGCTGCAAAAGGATACCACCTGGAATGTAGCCGTTCATGAAAGATTGGACATTTATATATTGTAAAACCTCTCATTAGGGGGGTTAGGAAAGCCTGTCCATGTACACTGCCTTGAATTAACGTCGGAGGAGAAATCCAATTATCAAGGAAGGCGGTACAGGTGGGCCCCCATATCCACTGATTCACTATCCACGGTTTCAGTTATCCACGGATCGTGGGGACCCCCCCCCCAGGCTTTTACTTTTTTCCCAGTAAGCTTCGTTTCTTCCTTAAAGAAACAGGAGAACAGGCAAGTAGAACGAGACTAAGTCCTAGAGAGGCTCTGCAAGGTTAACAGAAACCTTGCAGAGCCTCTCTAGGAGTCTCGTTCTAGTTGACTGCAATGGAGGCTGCTTCTCTGTTTGTTTTAAGGAAGAAACAAAGCTTGCTGAAAGAAAAATAAGAGCTGAGGGGGGGAAGCATGCCTGTCTGCAGGGGAGGCAAGGTGGGGGGGCCCTCAGGAAACCATGGAGGGGGTGTTCGCTCTTATCCACGGTTTCAAGTATCCACGGAGGGGCCTAGAACATATCCCCAGCGGATATGGGGGCCCACCTGTATATACATACTGTATATTATTATTATTATTATTATTATTATTATTATTATTATTATTATTATTATTATTATTATTATTATGTTTTAGTGTATCCTATGAAAGTATTCCCTCTTCTGGAGGGACAGCTTGCTGGTCTGAATGTTGCTTGCTTTGGTTTAATAGTGCTTCTAATTGAGTTGAGCAAACCTCAACAGATCTTAAAAGATCAGGGCACCCCTTTAGGTACAGAGAAATATGTTAACATATAAACATCATCCTTCATGAGCTATGATTTGGTTATGGTAATAGGCTATATGGCCAGACAATGTGGATCTTAAGAACCAGGTAAGGTGTCCCCTCTTGTGTCATGCTTTGGCCCTATTCTGGAATTAACTTTATGCCTCTCTGACCTTCATCCTGCTATCTTGCTGAATGTTTACAGAATGGACATGGTTTAGAAAAAAAAACAACCAACCATGTTTGGGTCTGATTTCAGGGGTGTGAGTTAAATTGGGAATCCCAATCCTATAGATTAATGCAGTTGTGATGGTTCAGATTGCTTGCACCAAAATAACTACAGCAGTAACCTAAGTGGTGTATCTAGTACGATGCCCACACGATACACTCCCATTATCAGATGACGTAGCTAGCTTGTTAAGGATGAAATGAAAGACTTCTTTATGCAAGAACTTCAGTCACATACTTCCATTGCCCTCTCTCTGCTCATTTTTATGCCATGAAAAGGCATCTTCTTGCTATGCTACAGCTACTTTTAATAGTTAATTGCTGAGGAAACATCCTGGGGAAGCTCACAAAACATAGTCTTTGTTCCCTTCTACCTACTCATTTCTTGGCCAGGGCAACCGCTCACAGGAACCAAATTGTTAGGTCAACATTCATTTCAATCACATCTTGCTGTAACACTTTTCATTGGAAGACTCTGCTGAAAGGTCCAAAGACCTCAGCCTGAATAATATGACTCGTGATTTCCTTCATCCTGAGAAAGACAATATGGTGCGGAACCTTCCATTGCCTCTACCTGTGCTCAAATGTCTGGGGTTTAACAGGGACATCTCGAAACGCAGTCATGCTCTCACTCTTCATATACACACAGCTTAAATCAAGTTAAATGGACTTCTGGGTTGTATCCGCATGTGCATAAAGTAGAAAGAGGTACTAGAGGCACCATGTCTCCTAGTATCTTACCTGCTCAGGGACTCAGAACCCATTTTTGGCCTAGGACTCTCACATTACTGCCTACATTCAAGACCATCCATCAAGGCAATCCAATTTTGGGAGCTGAGGAACCCTGCACTAGACCATGGAAGTAAAAGCCAACATTTAATAAAATTATATTTAGTTTTACACTGGGATTACTAAGTGACTGAATATTTACAAATATTAGTAATGATCAAACAGTGGTAAAAGACAGCGTATGTCAGTAACTATGGAGAAATATGGCTTCAAAACAAACTTTTTGAAGTTAACCCAACATTACATTACACTCAATATTCTCTGCCAAAAAACAAATAATTGTAATAATAATCTGAAAACAATAGATGGATGGAGGACAAAGAAACACTCCCAGACTATTTCAAGTGGCTTATGGGTTTGTATCAAAACAAAAGTAAAGATTCAAAAAGGCACATGATAAACATCTAAATATTGCAGCTATCAAGGACCAAGAAGCTAAGTTGTGAGGAGGTTATTCTCTAGAATTAGCATGGAGTTGGTGATTTTACTTTAACTTTCCCTTAACTTGAGGGAGGGGCACAGAATTGCCAGAAGTTGATTCAAAATCACTGAAATCTAGAGAAAGCTGTTCATTATTTTAACCACATTTCCCCCAGGCCCTAGTGGCACGAGATGTTCACTCAACTTTCATCCTCCAATCCTCAGCCTACATTATATATTTGCAAAATTCGTCTTTTTACATATACTCAACCATTTTTTTAGACATCTCTCAAGTGGAAATTTATTCTTTCCATGCTTTCCTATTTATCACAAATCAAAATACTTACCAAAACATTATGCCTCTTATAGGGATATTTAGGACTGCAAGGCCAGCGTTGTATAAATATAACCGGCAACGTCTTATAAATATAATAGTTTTAAAGTCTTACATATTTTACAACTAAGATGTTCTTAGAAGTACCTTAACTTTATCTTTGCATCAAACTAACATTCTTGAATAGGTGACATTTCTCAAAATAAGTCCAGTTACATGAAGGAAGGCCACAAGTAGCAAACACACCTACCAAAGAAATTATGTGAAAGAGGTAGACGAAAGATGGTGCTCCCATTCAAATACTGTCAAATGGTTAGATGATGATATTGGCCTTAGTTAGTATGCTTTTACCTGTGACGTTTTCCAATAGCCATGAGACAAACCTTTTAAATTTAGATCCTTTCCAAGCAGTTGGATAGATGCGTCTGCCATGTTACGCCAGGCACTGCAATAGTCCCCCTCAACCTCTTCCCAGCTAGGAAAGACTATATTGGACCCACGGGAAACTCCTCTGGTTCCAGTATGCCTGCGTTGCAAATTGTGCTGCTAGAAAGCCTACTGTGCATCTTGGGAAGAGAACTTTCAACCACAGTGTTACAGTAAGGTATTTCTTCTTGCCTTTTCTCAACTTACTTTACAATAACTTTGGGATGACATTAGCAAGAGGCCCTGATAAGCCTGACTGGCACCTAGGCTATTACTCCATAAAATGTACAGTCAAGAACACTGCTCTGTACATCTCTCTTAAGAGTCCTCTCCTCCCCTTTTAAATATGAACCTCCTGACTCCTGCTTTTTTAGGGTACAGTTTCTGGATGTTCAGCCTCATGATTCCCCTATAACAGTGGTTCCCAAATTGGGAGGCGTGGCTCCCAGGGGAGCCGTGGAAACCAGCCAGGGGAGCCATGGAATCCTCTCGGAAAACAGAGCAATGCCAATTGGCAGGCATCAACATAATGTAATGGGGAGCCAATGGTCACCAGTGGTCAAGGGAGCCACAGGTTGAAAAAGTTTGGGAAACACTGCCCTATAAGAATGTACACTGGCAGCATTGTGCTGCCTTCACAAAATGTCCTAAAATGTTGGTAAAAATGTTAAGTCTTCCACAAGGAGCTCAGGTGAGGGGCTTGTTCTGTACCTTAGAATGAAAGAACATATATCGGCTCATGCACAACCATCAAAGTGCGTTAGCAATTGTACAGAACACTTGATGATCCAGTTGTACACTGTTCCACTTGCCCTATCCAAAAAGAAATGGAGAGCCTTCCCACTGAATGCCTGGATACCTTTTTACATAACATTCAATTGTACTTAGATGAATGGTTTCTGTCAATAAACCACTCAAATAATGCCTCCTATTTGGCCAAAAGGGGTGCTATTTACACAGTATTATAATCAGAATGTAGGATAAATGGTGAAGTCCAATAAATTGAAGTTCTGAACAGCTGAACTTCAGAAAATGGGTGCTTAGTATATACAGCAAATTTGCCATTCTCACCATCGTCATCGTCACAATTGTGGTTCCAGATTGCTCTGTAAACATTGTACTGTATTCCATTTTAAGTCCTGTTGCTTGCAATGGGAGGGAGAAGGAATTTTCGCACTGAATTCCTGTTCTCTATAGTTCCTGAAAGGCATTCAAGACCCTTCAGACTAGCACCTTCCCTTGAGGCATGAACCAGGATCAATCTCTTGCATAAACTCTGGCCCAGCAGCTTGGGGCAAGGGCAGGATCTTCACCAGGAAAGCAGTGTGGGGGCAATGGTTAAAAACCCTCTTTCAGCACTGGATCCTGATCCAGATTATCTCATTCTCTCTTCCTCCTGTGGCTATTAAACAAGAAACTCAGGAGAGCCTATGCATGGATCTTCCATGTTATGTCCCAGTTTGGCCCTAGACTCTCAGACGTTTGATGTTGATATTCAGTCATGGCCTTTCTTCAGGCAAAAACACATATTATATAATTGCAGTGTTGATATTTTACAACTTTTTACACGTATACGAGTTTCTACTGAGAATATAATCACAAAAAGTAAAAAAGAAGTCTTTTTTTTGTTGGATGCTTATGTCAAATGTTTGCCTCTTCAGATCCCGCTTGCAGAGAAGCCCTACATGTGTTATTCCTGCATGCTAATTCTACTACAGTATAATGACTAATCCCTTACACGTGGAGAACAGAGGGGGTTCATGCACATAGCATAAATGCTTACATACCAAATTCTGATTTTGTTGTTATTATTTGGGACTACGTCAGAATAGAGAAAACTTCATATTTGAGACTCCCAATTCGTTTTATCTGCATGTCCACATATCTGTCATCATGCAGAATAATCTTATTATAGTCAGTCCCATGTATTCCAGGCTAATAATTTGTTTTATGATTTGGTTGTTCTTTTCTTGTGATTAACAAAATTCTAATCAGCTGTAGACTTTTCCTTCATGAGGAGAACATATTCGCTTCATGCGGATCAGCATCATTGTCCTGTTAAATTGTTCAATTAGCAGATGAATGTTCAGCGATGCTGAGTTTGTATAAAATCTGAAGTAAACAGTTCTTGTGTTGGCTCAGGTAGACAGTGGAACTAAATGGACGTCTCCCATAGCTGCAAGAGGAGAAAGGGAAGATAAATACCCATCATTTCAGTTGTCTCAAGGGTATGTTAAGGGAAATATTCAACCCTCTTCAAAACTGCTAGATGGATGTACCCTAAATATACAGCAAGTCCTCATTTAAAATTGTTGATAGGTTCTTGGAAACTGCAACTTTAAGCGAAATGACTTATAAAAAAACCAATTTTACTGTAGGCTAGCTGACATACATAAACAAGAGTTTATGGCATATTTCTGGTCACAAAAACATCATAAAACTTCTAAATAAAGACCCAAAACACTTCTAATATTAAACACTGAAAGAAATGTGAGTTTTCCAGACCAGAGAAAACCCATCCACACATGGGGAGAATGTTCAATCTCCACACAGACAGTGGCACCGGCTGGGAATTGATTTTTTTTCCTCAACAACTTTAAAACAAAACGACTTTAAGTGAGGACTTGCTATATGAGAAATTCCTACTTAGCTTGGCTAATATGGCAAATGGCTGTTTATAGACTTACAGCACACGCCTATGCATATCTACTCAGAAGTAAACCCCAGTGTTCAAAGGGGTTATTCCCAGGAAAGTGTGTAAAGGATTGCATCCTTAGGTCCTTCATGAATCTGATTTAAAGCTATCTAAGCTAGAGGTCATCAGCTCGTTTTATAGTAGTTCATTTCATGAGTTAATTACATGTGATGTAAATACATGTGATGTATTTAAAGGAGTACTTCCTTTTGTCTGATCTGAACTGACAGCTGATCGATTTAAGGCAGTGTTTCTCAAACTGTGGGTCGGGACCTGATTTCTGGTGGGTCCCAGGTGATGGAAAGATCAGATAAGTAATTGCCACAAGCTCTGTTCAAAAATCAGATAGCTGCTAATTGCCCTTCAAAGAGCTAAGCTCCTGTAGCTTGCAAGATAGCTGCTAATTGCTCTGGAAGGAGCTGAGCTCCTGCAGTTTGCAAGCTTGTGTAAATATAGGGAGATAAATGTTTGAGCGTCTTGTAAAGCTAGGTGGGTCCCAATAGAGTATCATTTTAAAAAGTGGGTCCCGGTGCTAAAATGTTTGAGAACCACTGATTGAAGGTGTTCCTCAGTTTTGTCCTTATCAAGAAGAAACTTGGTCCCCCTAACGATCAGCAATGGTGAATGTTTGGCTGAAGATGCCTCTTGGCAGTGAAATAAGTCACATTATATAACAGTGATGTATAAATTATAAAATGGTGTTTATCTGCATCCTATTTGAGTCGAAAAGGAAGAGAAGCTTACCCTGGCACTTGCTCTCTTGGCCTTTTTCTCTTCATCAGGAAGTGGAGGCATTGGGTAAGGGTATTTTCTGCTTGAGGCAATGGAACCAGTAGATGACGACGGGGACTTTGCAGGAGAAAGAGTCCTGAGGTGTTGAAACAGACAAAATAAACAGTGCGACTTGGGGAGAGCAGCCTTTCCACTGCCACAGCAACTACTTCCATGTTTTGTTCCACGTTTGATCCAGTATACAGCTGGAAGGAAAGCTAACGGCTTTCAGGCCACCATTTGTAGTGTGGGGAGAAACTAGGGTTCTATCTTAGACCATTCTTGAGCAATTCTCAATAATTTCAGGGGGATTTTGCAGGAGATGGTCCTGGGGGGACCCAATCCTTTGTCAGCAATTCAGTAAAATGGAATCAATTAACTTCTTATGGTTTTATGAATCAAAGAAAACAGCAAATACAGAGTAAATTGATGTTTAGCTAGGACCTCATGATTTATGATGAACTATGAATTGGAGTTAATTTATTATCAATGTTTGTACATCCCCTTTTCATTATTCAAATAATGCTCAATATGGCTTAAAATAATTAAAATATAAGACAGCCTACAGTTCAGTCTAGTGGTTAAAAGACTGAGCTGTGAAATACTTCCTTGTTTGAATCTCATCTCAGCCCAGTAGGCTTTAGGCCAGTGGTGGCCAACCCGTGGCACGCCATGTGCCACATTTTATGTAGATAATCTTAAGTGTGCCACTTAAATAAATAGACAAAGGGCGCAATCCAAACCTACTTAAGCTGCCATTGTAACCAGTGGCCCAAGGAAAACGGGAGGCCCCAGAACGGAAAGGGGACTCAACTCCCCTTTGAATTCCCCTTTAGGAGGGGATTTGAATCCACTTTCCGTTCTGGAGCCTCCCGTTTTTGCTGGGCCGCTGGTTACAACGACGACCTAAGTAGGTTTGGATCGCGCCCAAATATTTCTAAGCTAATGAAAATATTTAAAGCACCGTGACAGTGCAAAAAGAATGAGGCACAGTGGGGTACAGAGACCTCCTCTAGTGCCACAGGCTTGGAAAGGTGTGCTGGGGTTGAGAAAGAGAGAGGGACTTCAGCACTCGACTTGAGCAGAAATGGTGATGCGTGCCACTTCAAAAGGCTCGGCGTGCCACTAAGTGGCACCCGTGCCGTGGGTTGGCCACCTATGCTTTAGGCAATCTCAGTCTCCCTCAATCTCCCTCAATCAGTCTCCCAACTGAACTATGGGGATATAATGATACTGATCTATCTTACAGGGTTGTTGTAAGGGTTACTTAGATAATATATCTCAAGTGTTTTGAAATCTCTAAAGAATTATTATATTCTAGCATACATTTAAAAGGTATTGACTCTATTGTATTCATATATTTCAGTTCTGGTTGAGAAAGTGATCAGAGGTAGCGTAAAAAGCTATTGCATATGGAAGAGTCACTTTAGTGACCATTTGTACTGATGTAAGTCCCACTAACAACTATGCAACCACATCAGCTTAGGTCATCACTGGCTTATACCTTAAGATGCTTAAAAATTAACACAGCAATACATTTGTTACAATGTATAAAGGACATGTTAGATTAGACAAAGGCATGCAGTTCAAAGGCCGACATTGTTAATTGTGACAAAACAAAGGCAAATACAAAGTGCTGGACACCAAAATTGTTAGACATGCAAGCATCATCCAGTGAACATTTGTTCCAGCCAAAGAAAGAATCTGATGGGGAAGGGGAGGATAGACAAAAATGGACTGATTAGTCAGAGCAATCAGCATTTCTGTACGAGGTGAGTAAGGTAAGCAGTAGCAAGTCAATGTTTGCAACACATGGAAGGCATTCTTTTTCAGTTCAATAAGGTTTCTGCTCTTTATTGACTGGAGTTTTAACACGCAAGGACAGGGTCTACTTTTGAGATTCTGAACTGTCTCGGAATCAGGCAGACCTAGGAAGTCCCATGTCTCCGTCATGTGCAAGAAAATATCAAAGCTAGAACCCAGCTGGCCCCAGACATTCTGATGCCCGGATGAAATCCTAAGTTTCCTTCGTGGTTCTCCAGGTATGGCAGCCCCTCCTCACACTGTGCCTGGCCCTCTGGCTTGCTGAGATTCAGTAATGACTCTGGTACTCAAGTAGTTTAGAGCCTCTTTCGAACCAGCCCTCCAGGCATTCAGTGAATGCATGGAGGGGAGAGCGAGACTGTAGTCATCGGCCAACAGGGGTTGGAACACTGCACTTCTGGCCACACCTCTGATGTCCAGAAGGATGAATCCTAAGTACCTAGAGTTCCTGATCATTTGGAGCACCTATGCATATATCATTGTAGGCACATGGTTGGCAGAGGCGTTTCTACGGTAGGGACGGTACTGTAAGTTGCGTCCCATTCTAGTCTCCATTTACAACTCGGAATGAGGAGGCCACACCCCCTCATCGTCAGAGCCATTCCATGCTGCGAAAGCGACGGGCCGAAGACCCATGGAATGGAGGCCATGGAATGGCTCCAACGGCGAGGGGGAGGGGCCTCCTCGTTCCGAGTTGTAAAAGGGGACTAGGACGGGGCGCAAATTACAGTACCGCCCCTACCGTAGAAACGCCTCTGATGGTTGGGTGTCTCTTTGCAGACATTGGACACATGGTCAGAGGGCTAGCACCTGAGGTACCATTTCCACTTCCACACATTCTTTGAATGCATTAAGGGCTTGTCTTAAAGTGGCTTAAGTAACCACACCCTCTGTCCTTTTAATGTGGGCAGAAGATGTAGAAATTCTCTAGAGACACCATGAGAGCAAATCACAATGCTCCAGAATCACTTATGAACAGTGGCATCAGGTCCTAAAACTCAGAGTTTCCACCCAGAAATGATCTGTCACTGGACTTCCCCCTCATCTCCTATTCTGTGCACACACAGAGTACCGGTATATTCAGCAGTACAATTTTAAATGTAGACCACAACTGTAGCACTGTGTTCACCACAGCAAACCAAACTTCACTGGGTTGATTATTCTCAGCTGAATTATTCTCCAAGGCTGATTATTCTCAGACAACATCAGGAAAAAGGGCACTAGATCATCACAATGACTTTGCTCATTAAAAACAGGGAGATTTAAAATAGCCTGTTATTCATTTTGAATCAGCAAAAAGTTCAACTTTATATCCCTGCTTGTTGTTTCTGGAATAAAAGTAACCAGAGTGCATCTAGAGAAAATAATTACCACTCAAAATAACAGTAGTTTTGGAAGTTCTTATTTAAAACAGCACAGAGTGAGTGAGTGAGTGAGTGAGTGAGTGAGTGAGAGAGAGAGAGACGGATGGACAGACTTTTATCAAATTGAGATAATCAGATATTTGGTCACTTTTATGAGGGACAGTCATCTTATGGATTGGTATACCTGGATAAACAGGAAGAAGGTAAAAATAGGCCGTTTTCGCAAAGGGACAAACAAACAATGGAGTCCCAAAAAGATTCGTAATGGGATCATAAATATTTAATGTATTCAGGAAGGATCTGGAGTCAGGAATGAGTAGTGAGATAGCTAAGTTTGCAAATGACACCCAATTATTCAGGATGGTGAAAACTCAAGCAGTCTATGAAGAGCTCCAAAAGGATCTCTCCAAACTGGTAGACAGGCAACAAAATCAGCAAATGAGGGTAAAGGTTGACAGCACAGGCAGATACATGTCCCATTCTGAATGAGTCCTTTTCTGAATGAGAAGCACAGCTTTGGGTGGGACAATCAGGAGAAGAGAAGCTCTAGCTGGCAGAACTTAGGGATGCTGCTTCTAAGGCCCCTTCTTCCAGGCGCCAAATCCCAGGCATGCATTTGGATCTCCATGGAGAGAAAGCGTTAAGCACCTGTCCTCTCACCACTCCAAGCACTCCTCAGGAAGTCGCTCGTCAAAAAGGGCTGTCAAGGTAATGTGACACTTTTAATTTCTTTAATGCTAATTTGCCAGTTTGTTGCCAATAGAAGCTTCTCTCCTGGGGTTACTGTAGTTGTGCGGATGGGGTCTTTTTTGTGTGTCAACTCCTGCAGCTGTCATTTTAATGAAGAAAACAACAACAACAACACAAGCACAAACGGCACATTTAGTGTCACATCTGGTTTGATCCTCAGAGTAACTAAGAGGAGTTTTTATGACAGTGGTTGTTTCTTAAGAATTAAGGGATAGGCATTTGACTGAAACGTTGCTGAAGACAAGGAACGGATCATATCACTGCTATTCCACCGTGCTTGGAAACTGCCAAGATCCACTTTAAAGTGCAACACACAGAACTGGAAACAGTTTCTCATTCGAGTCTTCATCTGTAAAGAAGCACAAGTCCTTCTTGCAGGTGCATCGGCCAAGTAGACCAAGCTGGGCAGTCAATGCATCTTTTAACCAAGTTTAACAACATATTTGATTTGGGAGGATTACAGTTACATTCCTTCCTAAACATGTTTACTTGGATCATTCCATTTATTTCACTGTTCCATGTATTTCAATAAGACTTCAATTACAGGTATGCATGTTTAGGACAGCACACTTAGGGCCCAATCCTATTTCCCCCCCTCCCCACTAATGCAGCCACATCAAAATTGTGGAGCCAGGATGGTGTAGCGGTTTGAGAGTCGGACTTAGACCTGGAAGATCCAGATTCAAATCCCCGCTCAGCCACGAAGCTTCCTGGGTGACCTTGGGCCAGTCACTATCTCTCAGCCCCACCTATCTCACAGGGTTGTTGTGAGGACAAAAAGGAAGGGAGGAAATATGTACACCACTCTGAGCTCCTTGGAGGAAGGGTGGTATAAAAAAAATGTGAAAAAAAATGTGAATATGAAAATGGCTTGCACTTCACCCTGTGGGAACGGGTAGTCATGGAGGTCTGACAAATGTTCCTTACTCAAGGGTAAGCCTCTGAGGCCCGGCCAGGTCTACTCGGATCTGCACCAGCAAAATTGCTGGTGCAAGTCCATGAAGGCTCAGGTCGGGAGATCGGGTACAGGAAGGGGACTTGGATTCGGCGGACACCGCTGCTGCCAAACCCACCCCCTTTCCAGACCCAATCCGCCCCTCATCTAGCAGCTAACCCATTGGTTTAATTCCATCTTTAACAGAATTAATTCCACAACAGATCCTATTATACCATCCCACCTTGCACCATTATTTTCCTCCAGTTGCAGCTTTCTGCTTATCTCTCCTATAATAATACTTGTATATAGAATTTTCAAAGTGTGCAAAGTGCTTCCCATGTATTACACTTGATGTCATCCTTACCAAAACCCTGTAAGGTGAGCAAAGGTGCATTATTTGGGGGGAGAAAGGTAGAACAGAAATAATTTCAATAAATAAATGAATGTTTACTCAGAAGAAGGTCCCACTATGTTCAATGGGGCTTACTCCCAACGGGCAGTTGGATCCTGCCTAAGATGCATCCTAAGCAGGATGCAGGCAACACCGGCGTGGCTGGGGTTCACCTCGGGGGGAAGGGGACAAAGCCCCCTTCCCCCAGTGTAAGCTCCAGTGGCCCCAATGGGCCTCCTCAGATGCGCACCAGCTATTTAGCTGGCACACAACCGGGTAGGCCCTGCAAGGGTGGCCCGGGAAGGAGCTTAGGATATTGATGCAACCCGGCACCAATATCCCCGCCCCCTCCCAGGTCTGGCTGGCCAATGGCCCCCTCCCCCGCCCTCCCCACACCCTCCCACCACCCTACAGTGTTTACCTTACCTTCATCTGGCGGCACGGGTTGCGGAGGATGGCGTTATGAGTGATGCCGGCCTCTGTGCCGACACCACTTATATGCGAGGTGGCACGAAAGTTACATAGGATTGGGCCGTAAGTGTGTATAGGATTGTGACCTAAATATTACTATTCCCATATGGCAGCTGGGCTGAGAGACAGTGGCCTAATGCCATTCTAGTAAGAATTCCTGGCAGAAGCAAGATTCAAATTAAGGAAGTCCTGATTCTGGCAGGTCAGGGCACTGTCCGGTGGCGTGAAAGTCCGGCCACTGTTGCATGCTGCTGGGCCGCTGCTGCAAACAGTGAGTGGTGCATGCGGGAGGTACTGTTGGCAGGGGTGGGCTGTGGGTGGGGAGGGGGAATGATTTCCAGAGGGGGACTGGGGGCCATATTGGGGAGGGAGGGGATAGATCTGGTGGCGGTCGCACGTGCTGGATCCTATCCTGCATTTTTCAGTCTATTCCCTCCCCCTTGCTCTCTTTGGATTTATGCCAGCTATATAAGTGCCTTTATAACTTATGCCCATAGGCCACCAGGGGTCCTATGCAGAGGTAAGGGAAAATATTTTCCTTTCCCTCTCACAGGCCTCCTGATTGCCTCCCCCCACCATAGCATGCAGTGTACACTTCCTTGGAGCACCTGCATGCTACAGCATGGCGGAGGATAGGATTGGACTGTCAATCCTGTAGGCAAAACTTAAATATCTACACACTAAGCATTTTTGGGTTGTCATATGGTTCTGAAATTGAAGATGGACTTTCTGTGCTTGAAATAAGAAACATCTTCTAGGAAACATGGCTCAGAACACAGCATAAAAATGAATGAGTCAAGATCTCTGCAATGTAGTTATTTTTAGACTTAACCTTATGCTTGTAATGGAGATGGCATACAGGGCTGATACTGCATAGTGGTTAAGAGATGAGCTGCGAATGCAAGTTCCAGCAGTACAGGGTGACCATAGGACTGAGCCCTTAGCTAAAATTTAATTCCAATGGAATTTTTCTTTTCAAAGAATATAGTCCTACTACAACATACCTGACCGCCCTCTGGCTGTGCTCTCGGATTTCAGTATTTTGCTGGTCATGAAATAAAACTGTGTTTGTGGGCCAAGTTAATTAACACAATGGAACTGGCAATCAAGAAAAAATGACGACAAAATTCCAGGCAATATGTGAGTGAAGAGTGAAGTGGGGTGGGGGAAACTGCCTTCTCTTGTGCTACAATTCTTCAACCTTCCCTGCTACATTATTGGATGACATACAGAAACCCAAATCCTGGATCCTTACATATAGAAGGATGGACAATTATGTCTACACAGAAACTAGCCTAATATTTTAGCACAAGATTCTCTTTTATGCATCTTGGTCCTTTCAAATGTACAAAAAGCCAGATGTAATGATCCCTCTCAAATCTGGTTATTTCCATCTGGTGCCAGGTCATCTCCTCTTTACAGTTTTCCTAATAGCAGGTGCTTGTCATACAGTATAGAAACATTGATTGGTGCCTTCACAATTTGCTTTCATAACATCCATTTTCGAGAAGGAGGTTGTCTGTTTAGGGGGACAAATTCATGGTGCTGGAATATAGAGAATTTCCTCCAGCATTTTGGGTTGGTTTGAAGTCTTCTCATGGGGAAAGAGCTGACACTGGAGATGGGACTAGGCAAGAGATTTAGTGAGGGAGGTGTGGCCCGTGTGGATCTGCAGACAGATGTAGCACATCTAGGTAGGGAATGGCTATGACATTAAAGATGATTTTGGTAGGTCCTGGATAAACTCAAGATACTAAAATGTAATTGTGGTGGACAATGAGGTCTTAATTTTTGAAAACTATAAATTCAATTGAAGTGTTTCTGGCTGTTCCTCTTTTCTTATTTTATTTTGTGATGTTTAAAACAGAATATTTTGCATTTTGTATTGGTGGAATTCTTCACAAAACCTGGGGATAGTGAAGGCTATTTTAAGACCACTTCCCCCCATCAACTGATGTTACTTAGAGCTACAACGTTCAATTGTCTCAAGATATTTCTCACACAAATTTATTGGAATGTGTGGGTCTGAGGTGCTCTAAGTAGAATTATACTCCAGCTGATACATTAATGAAAAAATGATAAAGGAGACTGCACCATGCTTTGGATGTTGGTTAATAATAGTTATTGGGGATTTTCTAACTCCATGTCTACAAATAAGTTTAAGTTCGTAGGGAAGCAGTACTTTCAAGTAATCTTTAACAAAACAACACCTGATCACAACATTGAACCATTCCAAACTGGAACCACTATCACTTCATGGTCCTCAGTCACTTTTGAAAAGGTGGGAAAGTTAATTATCCACACTTCACCTGGTTTTAAAGCTCAATCCTATACTCCAGATACACCAGCATATCTCCACATATACCAGTGCAACCACAGCCCCACTGGCATAGACGTGTGCCCACTGGCAGGCGTGCCAGAGACACAGGCAGACCAGAAAAATGCCATACCAATGTAGTTCAGACGCTGGTGCAACTGGTCTGGTGGAGCGGTGAAAACAGGGAAGACACTGGGGTGTGATGAGGAGGGGTCGACGTACACTGTATCCTAAGCACTGCTAAAATGACAGACACACCCCCAATGCTGGAAAAATGCTACACCGACGACAATGTTGGTATAGGTAAGAGTAGGCCCATAGTGGAAAACCACCAGAAAATCTCACCTCCCGCTACCCCTGTCCTGCCCACCTTCCTACAACGGAGCATAAGATACAGACTACGTTTGGCAGCCAATCACAGTACAATAACCCTAGCATATAAGCCCCTGCCAGGGAGACTACAGCTCAGGTGCAAAAATGCATGGCACAGGGTTATACCTCTCTGGTCTCCCAAAGAGGAACTCTGGTGATGGGAACCATGGTGAAGGCCCAAAGGGAGCACCTTGCACCTCTTGTCCCTCACAATACAGTATATATGGCAAGATACCGTATTGGTCTGAGTATAAGACTCACTTTTTTCTCCTAATTTAAGTTTTTAAACTAGGGGTGCATCTTATAATCAGGCTGTTGCAATTTAATGCCAGTGATTTAATTAATTTTTTTTAATAGCACCAAACTTTAAAGGTGCGTCTTATAATCAGGTGCGTCTTATACTCGGGACAATACGTGATTTTGCTAACGTTTTCTCAACATTCTTATTGCAGAACAAAAGGGAAGTGCCTTGCTAGTTAGGGTGTGCCCCTTGGCTGGGTTTGGACCCAATTTCCCTGGCTCCCAGCTTGTGTCTTTGTGCAGTGAGCTACCAGGACCCTGTTTTGCCTGCATGCTGTTAAGGGTCCACTTGTGACTTGTCCCAGTCCTTCCCCCTGGCAAAAGGGATACTGGACAAATGTCCACACAGGGATTCAAATCCTTGCCATTGAGAAACTTGTGCCTTTGTTTTACAGGGCTGCTCTCTTCTGGGAGCTCTCTTTCCACTCTTGCTCTGCTCAAAAATGGTATTCCTTGAAGAATGTGTAGGTGTGAGTGGTATAAGGGGACCTGAACCCTGGGTGTGTGGATTCCTAGCAGTTCTTTGCTTTTTTGCCCCTTTGCTTCTGATGCCACAATAGCTCTTATAAGGGTGGGGTGCTGTGGGGTGTTCTGTGTATGTATGTGGTGTATAACAGGCTGTGTATAAATACCATTCTCGTGCGGGCCTTCCTTAGAAGGCCCCGGGCAGCCGGCCGGGGAAGACGTCCCCGAGCCGGCTCTCCCGATTGAGGGGGCGGAGGGGGGGTGCCAGGTCGCCCCTCCGGAGCGCGCCGCAGCCTGTCAGCCGCGGCGATAGGGGCACCAACCCCTTGCTCCGGGCGCCAACGGAGGCAGCGACGCCTCTGTATGCAGGTGCTGTGCAGATGGTCCACCAACGCCATACTCTAAGCCCATCCAGGCAACGTCACGTTGGCACAGCCTTTCCCAGTAATGCTGACAGTGTTCATGGGAACCCCAACACAGCCTGTTATACACCACATATATACACAGAACACCCCACAGCACCCCACCCTTATAAGAGCTATTGTGGCATCAGAAGCAAAGGGGCAAAAAAGCAAAGAACTGCTAGGAATCCCCACACCCAGGGTTCAGGTCCCCTTATACCACTCACACCTACACATTCTTCAAGGAATACCATTTTTGAGCAGAGCAAGAGTGGAAAGAGAGCTCCCAGAAGAGAGCAGCCCTGTAAAACAAAGGCACAAGTTTCTCAATGGCAGGAAGAGACAGGAAGTTTTTGCTGCAGCGGCAAAATCCTGCTCGCCTTTATACCTTCAGCTTCCATGTATTTTCAATAAAAGCCCTAGGTACCTCTTTGTGATTGATAATCCTCAGACAAGGCGTGCACTCTCCCTAGCCAGATGTAACGCCCTGCCCTCCAGCTTAATGGAATACAGATTCGATCCATCCGCCAAGGCACAGGGTCGTTGTTTATGTAATCAGGTAGATACAGAATCCCTGGCGCATGTGCTTTTACACTGCACTTGGTATAACGACCTCCGGCAAAATATCCTCAACTCTCTGTTAGTAAATTTGCAAGGGAGGTCTGATTCTGACATCGTCCTGATCTTACTTTCTTCCACCAACAAATGGACCATCAATCAGTTAGCTAAATTTTTTCAACTAACCATGGAACGTAGAGTGGCTATAGTGACCAACATTATGGAACCTAGGTAAAGGATTGTTAACTGTTTATTTTGTTATGCCTCCCTTTTTCTCATGCCTTTGGGGTTTTTTTGTGCTTGTTTATTGTGTTATGTATTATTACTATTACTCTTTATGTTTTATGTTTGTTTTTGTTATGTTATGCCAATAAAGGTTTATTGATTGATTGATTGATTGATTGATTGTAATTGCCTCAAGCCCTGAGGCTATTAAAAAAATCAGATAGCTGCTAATTGCAATTCAAAGAGCTGAACTCCTGCAGTTTGCAAGCTTGTGTAAATATAGGTGGGTCCCGATAGAGTGTCATTTTAAAAAGTGGGTCCCAGTGCTAAAAAGTGAGGGAACCACTGCCTTAGTCCATAACATCCAAAATTTAGTCAAGTATTATGTACAGGTTTTTTTTCTGTGATATATACCCAAAGCCACTAACAAAGGCAAACAAGGAGCTAATCAGGCAGGACTGCTCTGTGCAATTCTATGGGGTCAAACGTTGCAAATTTTACAGCAGAGCGCTTTAAAAAAAAAAAGAAAGAAAATGTTTTTAAAAAGTGAGTTTTTATGTTTGTTTGTTCCAGAATTAAGTCTGTCTCTGCATAAAATTTATGCAGCCATTTTACTGAATGGCAATAGTTATTACAGCCTAATCCTATCCACGCAATCCACCACTGCATTATGTGAGTCGCGGTCTGCAGCTCTCTGGAGACGGTGCAGCAGCTGGGAAACCCTGCACCGGCAGCAGTGGGCTGCAGACCAGCTCGTGGTGGAAGGGGCGGATCGGGGCGGGGATTAGGGTGGGCCAGGGGTGGATCTCAGTGGCAGTGGCATCTGTGGGATTCTATGCCCTGTCCCAGGCCCGACAGCCTAACAGAATTACATCAGCATACTAGCTGGTGTAGATCTGAGTAGAACCATTAGAAAATGGCCTCATTCCAATTACATAGTTTTCTTAAATCTTATTTAAATGGAGTCTAGTTGCTGGATGCCAAATTGGAATTTCAAGAACATCAGAGAAAGATTTAATCTTGTTGACAAAGTTTAATACAGTATGCAATTATAACATTCCTCCAAACTTGCCTGAGTTTGCTTTAAAGTTGTCTCTCCTTTGTTGAAAATTTCAACAAATGTCTCCAGTGGCACTTATATGGGTGCCAGTATAATGTCCATTTCTGTTTCCATCGTTGCAATGAGACGACAACTGAAGATACTGTATTTCAAATTACCTATTTTCTTGTCTCATTTCAGGAAACATGGGGAACAAGTTCACATTGGCAGAAAGTAAATAAATGCAGAAAATAAAATAAAATAAAATAAGGTTCTCTCCAGTTACTGAAAAGATTGAGAAGATTGAGCAAAGCAACTGAAAATAGTATCAGCAAAACGTTGTTGGTTTAAATATAGTCAGCTGTGATTTGGACACCTATTTCTAGTACTATCTGATAGATTGAATTACTGAAATACTTGTTTCAGAAACTTCTCTCTTAGCATGTTTAACATGCTTCCATCACACATGGGATGTCTGAGTTTACCAACGGTTTTTGTCTGTGTTTTGATTTGTTACATTTTGTTGTGGCCATTGGCTGAAACAAATGGAATCAAACTGAATGTAGAGTTTCTTATTCACAAAATACATATTTCTTTGCTTGCTGTAAACAGTGAATTCTTCCCAGCAGATGTCTATACTGACATCTAATGGATATGCCAGGTATATGCCCCAAAAGCAAGTTCTCCTGCTTCCCTCTGAACTACGAAGCTCAAATTATTTCATTCCTGTTTTATCACCAAGATAAAAAATATTCCACTACCTGCTGCTGTGATTCAACAGTCTATTATTTTCTCTAAAGGCAGCAGGTAGGCTAAACGCGTTATGAAACTCCTTGCGTCAGTACACTAAATTCTAGTTATTTAGGTTAATGTGACTTGATTAGTGGTAGACATAGATCATGCCCATAAAACACTACTTGGCATCAAATGAAGAGAAAGCTATTAAAAGCTACAGATGGTGATGGGAAGTGCATGCACCATGAATGTCCTTTTCACCTGGCTTCATCCAAACATTCAGAAAATAATTGTAATTGCGCAATGAAGCCCCCAAAAGACACCAAAAGGCAGCAAATGAAGAAGGGCCCTTGGCGCCTACAATAAATCACTTGTATTGGAAGATACAAGATAGGAGTCCCATCATATTTGGAATATGCTGGAAACAGCCCTCAAAAGGTGATAGAGAATTAATTTACAAAATACCTAAAGTAGGGTCCTTCAGTGTTTTTATTCACATCTTCTACCCACTGAGCTACATTATATTCTCTTTTGAACCATGGATTTAAATACCTGCAAAAAGCAACGGAAGGGACAGAGAAAGCAGAAGAACAGAGAAATATCTGAGAACACATAGCACAAGCTCAGACAGGATGTTTGCCAGATGCCCCCAGATGCCAGGGATTATGTTAAATAAATCAATGTGGATGTTGGGCAAAGAAAATCTGAGCCACGGGGTTGACAATGAATTCCCCAGGAAATTAATTAAGCTTACATTTCAATGTCTTCTCCTTAAAGAAAATGCATTTGTGTATGTAGGGCCTGAGAGCCTTGAGTGTGCTAGTTCGGAAATCTCCAAAACAGATCTCAGTTTAAATGCTAACAGACTTTGGACATTGTTTAATGCATTGGTGGAGCAGAGGGAAAGGAGCTATGAGTGCCTCTACTTGTGCTTACTGAATACTGTATTTCTTCAATTCTAAGATGCATGTTTTTTCCCAATTAAGCATTTCAAAAAATGGGGTGTGTCATAGAATCGAAGGTCTCCAAAAAGCACCCCAAAATGCTATCTTCTTACTTACTGGGGCTTGCGGGAGCTTCAGGGAGGCCTGCGCAACCCTCTGCAGGTCTCCCTGATCTTCAGTTCGGCAAAAAACGGTGATTTTCAGCCATTTCCGGTTTTCGTGAAAACCAGAAATGGCCAAAAATCGCTGTTTTTCGCCAAACTGAAGATCAGGGAGGCCTGCAGAGGGTTGCGCAGGCCTCCCTGAAGCTCCCCCAAGACCAGGTAACGAAGGAAATGGCACTTTCTGGCGGGGCCAGAAATGCTATGCAAAGGCAGTGCACTCAGTCATCCTCAGCTGCAGGAGACATGCTGGGGAGAGTTGGTGCTGAGCAGGTAGATTTAATGAAGGGAGGCGAGTCTTACAATTGATGGATTTTTTTTTTCCCTGCTGGTGGTACTGAAAGTAAAGGTGCGCCTTAGAATCAATGGCGCCTTAGACTCGAAGAAATACGGTAATGTCCAAAGTGGAAAACAATGCTGCTCCTCATTGAGAAGCGCATGGTTCCGATGCTGTCAGTGTCTATCCTTCCTGCTTCACACTTGTGCTACACCATAGCTGTTTTTACATGGCTCTATGCTCTATGCGCAGAGACTCACCACATATTTGATTTTCTCCATGTCACTGCAAACAGACAGAAAAAAAAGTCTGTGGTGGCATGCTGAAAATGTCCAGAGATGTACAGAGAAGCAATATTTATGGGATTTCCAGCCATGTATTTTCCAAAATTGAAGAAATAAAGTTTAGTCCTTACAACTTGACTGGAGAAATTCTTCTTCTTTGTTCCTACCGCAATATAGAAGCAGGCGCTCAGAAACGGATTATCCAGGTCAGCCAAGCGATGAAAAAGCCTTAGATCTTCTAGCTTTACGTTTAAAGAAATCCTTCAAAGAGCACAGCGCAGGAGAGAGGTTATTGCCGGTCAACTCGGAAACTGCGGTTTCCGCATCCAATTAACCAATTTAGTGGTTCCCGCGCTTTCTAACGCTCCGTGTCTATTTCTACTCTGTGCCTTCATACAAGGTTATGAACATCTATCAGCGTGTTTGCTGAATCTTTATCTGCTTTTGAAAAAATCCCGAGAGTGGGAAGAAACGTAAAGCTAGAAGATCTAAGGCTTTTTCATCACTTGGCTGACCTGGATAATCCGTTTCTGAGCGCCTGCTTCTATATTGCGGTAGGAACAAAGAAGAGGAATTTCTCCAGTCAAGTTGTAAGGACTAAACTTTATTTCTTCAATTTTGGAAAATACATGGCTGGAAATCCCATAAATATTGCTTCTCTGTACATAATAACAAGCCATGAAAATCTGCATGTCCAGAGATGTTGCTCCATTTAAAAGATTGTGTGTGTGCGTGATTGTGGGTTTGGGTTTTGACTTGATTGGGTGGGTTTTTTTTTTTTAAGTGTGAACAAAAAGAAAGTATAGTGGCAAGAGAAAACTTGATTAGGAAAATGCCACCTTTTAAACAAAAAAAAAAGATCATAAATGATAAACAGTATGTTACCCTTTCAACCAAATTGACATATTGATATAAAACCAGATGACAAGGATTTAAGATGAATTATATTCAGATTGCCTTCTGTTTCATCATAACGGCACATCACCAAACTGGGCTTCTGAACTAGGACCCAGGTTCAGATGCCCCACAGTAATATTCTTCATCTGCTGGCGGAACCAGAGCTAACCCTTCCCCTTTTCCTCCCTCTACAAATGCCTCCAGACTCTGTTTATAACTAGGCTTACCA